>CM039678.1:273088062-275488062 GCA_022496015.1 Hordeum marinum
CTGGAGATCTTGTTTGGTACATTTGCATAAGGATAGATTTCTTGATTTGCGCAAGTCAAAGCTAATGCCATGTGTTGATGATTTTTGTAAGGTATTAGATAGAATAAATGATAATGCATATAAACATGAGCTGCCTCTAGAGTTTGGGGTCAGTCCCACTTTTAACATTGTAGGTTTGAAGCCTTATTTGGGTAAGGAAGATGAGCTTCCGTCGAGGACGACTTCATTTCAAGAAAGGGAGGATGATGAGGACATCAATACCATGGTTACACCCACAGCCCCTACTGCTATACATACTGGACAAATTACTAGAGCTCGCGCATGCCAATTGAATTACCAGGTACTTTCGTTTCTTGGAAATCCTTCTAATGTTCATGAACATATGATACTGTCTAAATTAGATACTTTTGTTTTACTTATGAATGAACGACCTACCATGGTCAAGAAGGATGGCCATTGGGCCGGGATCAAGCATGGAGAAGAAGGTGTGCACGTGTGAAAGAACAATGGAGTTTCTAGTGGTGATTTCTGCATTTTGAATCCGCCATAAAGAGAGCATGAAGGCTTTGACGAAATATACAAGATGGCCCATAATAAAAAAAATCCATGGGCTATTATAGCTATTGCGTCACCTTATTTTTGGTACAGGCCCATGTAATTTCTAAATACCACATTATAGGTTGTTTTTAGAGTCTATATGTGTGGGGAAACTGAGTTAGAGTTAGTTTCGGACCCCTCCTCCAAGGGGTCACAAAATTCGCCTCTATTCCCCCATATATATAGCCCTTAGGGTGTCATTTAGACTTGGGTTTTCTTTATATTAAAAGTTCGATATAGTTGTAACTTCATGTCCTTCATTTGTGTTCTACGACGAGACCAAGACGTCACAGAACCCCACTTTCATCAATAAAGCTTTCCTCTTATATTTGCAATATCCAGATTGTAATTTTAGTTTCTTGCTTGTTCTTCATTTGTGTGCAGGAAACAGACCCTCGTGGTCAGGTTGATCGTGCTCTAGCATGGTCAATAACTTCTCGGACTTGGTTTAGCGATTGCTAAGGCGTGATGTTCTCGCACGTTCGTAGTCGGATCATCAAAGTATACTCCACCAAAAATGATAGTCACATCTCATCGAAATATAGGGACAACGTCACCTCTATCAGGGTCAACATATAGGGTACATTGGCCTTAGGGCTGCTTCTGCCCACGCAGGGGCCGGATGTCCGGGCTGGAGGCCGAATGTCTGGGGCTTCACGTTGGGCTGGATGTCCGTGGATGGTGTGGTGGATTCCATGGATCTCTTGATAGGGTGGCGCCCGATTTCCGGTTGGGGTTAGATTTCCGGCCATGGGCCAGATGTCCGACCACTATAGCTTCAACTGGCCTTCGGTCCTAGACTTGTGGCGCCGGATTTCCGAGCTCTGGGTCGGATATCCGGTCACTGGGAGGTATGGGGGCCTTCCTTTGATGCTTGCCTTGGCTATACATCTTCGTGGTGGTTCATCCTTCACTCTGAGTGTCTCTGAGGTCGTCTTCATTGTACCTAAGCACACATAGTGTTTCCGCTTGAGGTACGATCCATGTTTCTAGTGGTTCGAACGGATATTGATTAAGGAGAGATGTCACCTTGGTTTCGATGGCACGTGTGTGAGCTCTTGTTATAGGACCATTTGGAGCTTGATGGGTTGGTGTAGAGTCCATGTGGATGATCTTGGGATGCTCCGCATCAAGTTGTGTAGTATGGTCCAATTGGCATGCATAAAAAGGCTTTGATCTCGATTTTTTCAATTGAGCTTAGTTTTTATACGTCCCAACTCAGCTGTATAGTATTTGATGAATTCCCAGCTAAGTTTACTTTGAATTTTTTTATTGTCGTACAAGCAAGAAAACCTACCTATTTGATTATCCTTTTTTCGTGGACAGTTTAATAGCCGTTGAAGACCAACCCCCGAACAACCAAAAAAGCAAGGTAACAAGAAGTTATGTAAGATGGGTTGACACATGTTACATGGTTCAATTTCGTTCTAACAAAATGATATCACGCGTGAAGCTCAGTGATCCGGAAATACACCTTGTGCATGTAAAGTTCAACATGGTTCAGTAAAGAGCATGCATGAAATTCACTTTGTACATTAAACAATTTTCATTGTATGGTTTATCAAAGTTGGCACCTTCAGTGTCTAAGTCAAAGGGAGGGAAGATGTCTTTTAGTGATGAAACAAGTTTGTTCTACATAAATTCTTTAAATTTCTACTATGGTGTCTCCATGTATAATGGTTTCAAGATCATGCATCGTTTGTCTCTAATTGCACCTTTGGCCAAGACCTCACTGACACAGAAATGATCTTTTGTGAGCTACTCTGTTCATAGACCAATCATTTAGTAATTTTTTATTTTTGTTAGTGTTTTCATACCTTGTATTGTAATATTCTCAATGAGATAACAATTGGACCTTTTTCCTGAATGTGTGTTAATATGCAATTATGTTAAGGTAGTGTTTGTTCAATATTACCTATGGGTGTCAGTCGAGACATTGTTATATTTGAAAGTTATAACTGGAATGTACGACATCTTAAAAAATGACTATATATGAAGTTGTAGTTCCTTGATACGTCTCCAACGTATATATTTTTGATTGTTCCATGCTATTATATAATCTGTTTTGGATATTTTATATGCATTAATATGCTATTTTATATTACTTTTGGGACTAACCTATTAACCTAGAGCCTAGTGCCAGTTTTTGTTTTTTCCTTGTTTTGTGTATTGTAGATAAGGAATATTAAACGGAGTCCAAACGGAATAAAATCTTCACGATGATTTTTCTTAGACTAGAAGGCATCTACCGGACTTGGAGCGGAAGGCAAGAGACCTTCCAGGAGGTCACAAGCCACCCTAGCATGGCCAGGGACGCCCCCTGGCTTGTGTCCTCCCAGTAGGTCCTCTAACCCTAATCTTCAGCCTATAAATTCCTAAATATTCCCCCAATACCAAAAAGAGCCACGATAATACTTTTCCGCCGCCGGAAGCCTCCGTTCCGGAGAGATCCAATCTTGGAGCCTTTTCTGGTAATCTACCGGAGGGGGATTCTATCACGGAGGGCATCTATATCAACTCCATTGCCCCTCCGATGATGCGTGAGTAGTCCACTAGAGACCTACAAGTCCATAGCTAGTAGCTAGATGGCTTCTTCTCTCTCTTTGTCCTTCAATACCATGTTCTCCATGATCTTCATGGGGATCTATCCGGTGTAATACTCTTTTACGGTGTGTTTGTTGAGATCCGATGAATTATGGGTTTATGATCAGCTTATCTATGAATATTTTTTTGTTCTTCTCTGAATTCTTATATGCATGATTTCATATCTTTGCAAGTCTCTTCGAGTAATTGGTTTGGTTTGGCCAACTAGATTGGTAATTCTTGCAATGGGAGAAGTGCTTAGTTTTGGGTTCAATCTTGCGGTGTCCTCACCCAGTGAAAAAGTAGGGGTAGCGAGGCAAGTATTGTATTGTTGCCATCAAGGGTAAAAGATGGGGTTTTCATCATATTTCTTGAGTTTATCCCTCTACATCATGTCATGTTACTTAATGTGTTACTCTGTTCTGCATGAACTTAATACTCTAGATGCAGGCAAGAGTCGGTCGATGTGTGGAGTAATAGTAGTAGATGTAGAATCGTTTCGGTCTACTTGACACGAACGTGATGCCTATATGCATAATCATTGTCTTGGATATCGTCATAACTATGCACTTTTCTATCGATTGCTCGACAATAATTTGTTCACCCACTGTGTTATTTTCCTTCAAGAGAGAAGCCTCTAGTGAAACCTATGGCCCCCGGGTTTATTTTCCATATTATATTTTAAGATATATATACCAAAAATTACCAAAAACACCTTGCTGCAATTTATTTACCTTTTTACTTCTCGCAATCTTTCCCCTCTATCTCTATCAGATCTAATCCTTGCAAGTAACCATGAAGGGATTGACAACCCCTTTATAGCATTGGGTGCAAGTGCTTGATTGGTTGTGTAGGTGCATATATTGGTGACTTGCTTGTTCCTCCTACTGGATCGATACCTTGGTTCTCAACAACTGGGGAAATACTTATCTACTTTGCTGCATCACCCTTTCCTCTTCAAGGGAAAACCAACGCAAGCTCAAGAAGTAGCATTCCTCTCCATCTTGTACTTTTGAGAGTTGACATGAAGCTTTGTTTTTTGTACTAATGCTCTTGTGTAGGTATTTTAATTGACTAAACCATTGCTCTTTGATATTCTAGGTTTGGTGTCTAGAAAATCTAGAATGGGAGTTGCATCTCTCGCAATGGAACTCTAATTACAGTTTTAATAACAGTGAGTTTCATAACCAATTAAACTGTTTTTGTCAGTTAATTACAACTCTAAGGTTATAACAACAAATTTTTTTGCCCAGTTGGGTGTTACTTAACTGGAAAAAACCCATCAAGAATGGCTCTTTTTGCACCGAGGTAATAGTTTATTACCCAAGGGGTTTGAATAGTTTGGAGGCAAAGCATAGATGTTTTGAGAGAAACATATGTTGTACATTTCGGCTTTTCCTCTAGCATTTGTTTTTTGTGCATGTAGATTTTACCATTGGGTGCATATGCTTAAATATTAAAGAGGATATAACAGCAAACATGAGAAAGAAGTAGAGTAAACAAAATGACACATGTAATATCATTTGAAAGTTGCATTATTTGTTCTGTGTGTGCATTGGAGGTCACCATTCCCAATTTCTATCATGGAAGTAATATAGTTACATTTGTTTGCTAAGACATCTTGAGAGTGCCAACATATATACTTGATTTATTATGCAAACTGCCACAAAATCATGACATGTAAAACCTTTCTTACTAAGGAACATGATCCACACACCGGACTTCATTTGCCAAATGAGGGCCATTTTGGCTCTGGATTTGCCAAACGAAGGCCATTTTGGCCTTTAGGAACATATGCTACTGATCGAACAGTAAATTCAAAATTCAAATATATTTTGATAGATGTTCATGGTAGTGTCATGAGTATGCTTAACAATTTCATGTGAAACGGGATAGTAGGGCTTCCTTCGTGAAAAAATAAAATTAAGTGTAACATTTTCTTTTTGCACAGGTCAAAATGTTATAGCTTTCCTTCTAAAAATTTGCAGCTAGCATTTGGATGTGCTCATAAATACATTTCCTTTTTCAGTTTTGTTTTTTACGTATGGACACAAGGATTCTTGGTGCGTGGGAGCATATTCTCCTAGGAGTTGGATTGGACTTCACATTATAAAACACTTCCTTCTCGGCTAAGAGTAGGACATCTTCAGGCTCCAAGCATTCTGTGGCAGGACTTTGACGTCATCTGGATGATGATCTTGGTACTGCATCTGGTTCCCCTTCCTGGCATGTGGCACCCTCCCCGGTGGCTTGTTCGTCGGTTGTCCGTACGCTTCCACGGCTCGCAAAGGATGGCGGGTGCAGGGCTCAGGCGAATCGGTGGCGGTGCGTGCGGAACAACCAGCTGCGAATAAGGATCTCCCTCCCATAGGTACATCTTCCTAGCCTCCTACTCTTGCATCTCCCATGATATTAGTGCTTCCTGCTCTTTTGGACGATCATTTATTACATGTTCTATCCGATGTGGGGGTTACGTTGGATTCGGGGTTTGGCTCACCTTCTACTATCCTATCTACTATTCTGGCTAATGAACTGGCTCAGGCGACTTTGGCTAAAGCAAAAGATGCTGCTAAGGAAAATGTGTGGGATCACTAGAAGTGTATGTCTAGAGGGGGGTGAATAGACTACAAGCAGAAATTTAAAACTACCTCAAGCATAGGACAATATGTTGCCAGTTTTAGCATACATAATTAGTTTATGACACCCAACACATGCAAGTCATCAAGTATAGCAACGGAAAGTAAAGACATTGCACATGGAAGTAAGGACTAGATATAGAGAGATCAAATGCATGAGGGACGCAAGATTTTTTCCCATGGTTCCGATAGGTGGCGCTATCGTACATCCATGTTTATGGAGTCTTCAACCCACGGAGGGTAACAGTGGCGAGAGTCCATGGAGGGCTCCACCCATAAGGGTCCACGAAGTAGCAACCTTGACTATTCCATAACGGCTTCCGTCCATGAAGGACTAGCCACACTATGGGTAGATGTTCACGTAGTAGGCGATCTCCTTGTCCTTACAAACTTCTTGGTTCAACTCCACAACACAAATTAGGAGGCTCCCAAGCGACACCTGACCAATCTAGGAGGTACCACCCTCCAAAAGGTAATAGGCTCGGTTGTGTCGATGAACTCCTTGCTCTTGTGCTTCAAGATGATAGATTCCTCAACACACAATCACTCTCTCATAGATTTGGCTTGGTAGAAGAGATTGATTGGGTGGAAAGCAACTTGGGGAGGCTAGAAATCAGGATCCGTATGGTTGGAGTGGAAGATCTTGACCTCAACACAAGGGTAGGTGGTTCTCTCTCAGAAAACTGGATGTGGCAAGTATGGAATAGCTCTGAGTGCTTCTCTTGCAAGTGAGTGGTGGTGGAGGGGTATATATAGGCATCTCCAAAAATCCAACCGTTACACACAAAATGACCAACTCGGTGACACCGATGTGTTAATCTTGGTGGTACCGAAGTGAGCAAAAGGTGGCAACTTTATCAAAGATATGATGCATATACTTACCTTGAGTTCTTGAGCATTCTAGTAGTAGAAACACACTTGATAAAACAATGTTAGGAAACACAAGAGTATTCTACTAATCAAAGTCAATAGAACTCAAAAGGACCAAGATGTGGAGACCATATAGAAGATAGTATTATTTAAGATTGATATGTCTCCAAGATCACTTAGAACTTTCTCCCCTTTAGATATGAAAATGATGGATCATCCTCTCCCCCTGAGTCTTAGCATGTAGATATTGGGATTGGAGAGGGTGAGAAAATTCTTCTCCCCTACTTTGGTATTCTCCCCTTGTAAATGTAAGTGTAAACTTGATATTCTCCTCTCCACCTAAATTATATCTCCCCCCTTTGCATAAGTTTGTATCTCCCTTTTTAGCTTTGAAGCTTTGTATATCTCTCCCCGTTTGGCATTAATTTCCAAAAAGGTCAGATGTAGGGTCAGATACAGGGATCATTGAATAAAGTGGGATCCTTGAGGACAAGGGTCATTGAATGTAGGAGTCATACAAAATGAAAAACAGAAAAAAAAATTGAGGGAATCATTGAAATTAATTTCTCTCCCTCTGGATAAATTGAGATCTTGCAAAAATTCTCCTCCTTTAAGTTAGGGATCCTTGAATGTATTTCTCCCCCTGTTTTTTTTAATAAAAGGGATCATCGAAGGATGGAGAAAATACATAAAGGAACACAAGGAATATTTACAACTACAAGAACAAACAGAAATATGACAGAAAGTTGGTGGCTCCGATATAGATTTGTCGCTGATGCCGAGGTAATGTTATGTAGCTCATATGCTAAATCGGTAGAACTGAGTTCTTTGTATCAGAGGCTCCAAGGTGTAACTCAGAAAATTGGATGAATTTGAAAATAGATCAAAGAAAAAATTTGAAATGAAAATCAAACAAGGAAGAGAATCAAAATATTTGTACCAATTGCAAATATTTACAGATAGGTATCAACTGGGAAAGATTTGAGTGGTTCCAAGAAATTTTATGATTTGAGAGTGAACCAACCAAAGACTTAACTACATGATGGGCAGTGAGTAGGACACCTATATTAGAGTATATTAACTTAGGAGCCAAACAAGATTGCTTGATCATAGTTCATACTCATCGTTAAGCTCAAAATGGGGTTACCATTTTCGATTAAGCATTTTAATGTCTTCATATCACTTGAGTTGCTTTAGCTCATGACTTGGAGTAAAGCCTTTTTCAAGGATATGAATACATACCTTTGAGTGATGTTGATGACGTGGCTTGTAGGTGAACTTGATGAGGATGCTCAAAGTTGAAGAAAATCATCTAGAGGTGGGAGCAATCCTTGTCATTTTTGTTCACTTTTCACCTACATGTGTTAGTCACGCAAGGAAAAAATGAGATATCCAAATGACATGCTTCCAATTTGAGATTTGGCAATTAAGGGATATATGTCAATGATATGTTCTGTTGTCTTCTTCCTTCCATCATCAAAGAGAGGTTGTGGACACTTAGTCATGACAAGATTGCTCAAGATAAGAGTTGATGGCAATCTTGTGGAGTGTAGTTCTTCCAAGTACCTACAAAAGGGTTAGATGCAAGACAAGGGAGCATATAATTCCAAGATATGATATTCAATGTAATAGCATGGAATAATTAATGAAGCTCATCCCCTTACATGCATCTGAGTAAGCTTAGCTCAAGTTTGAAGCATCAATGATGTTCAACTCACTCCTCAAGTGGCAAAACACTTTTTCATCAAGTGGTTTAGTAAAGATATTGGCCAATTGCTTGTTAGTACGAACATGTTTAAGATTAATATCTCCTTTGGCAACATGATCACGAATGAAATGATGTCGAACTTGAATATGCTTGGTTCAAGAATGTTGCATGGGATTATGACCAATCTTAATAGCACTTTCATTGTTACAAAGTAATGGCACATTTTTAACATAGATTCCATAATCTTTAAGCATTTGTGTCATCCATAACAATTGCGCATAGCATGATCTAGCAGCAATATATTCAGCTTCGGTGGTAGATAGAGATACCGAGATTTGTTTCTTGGATGACCAAGACACAAGAGATCTACCAATAAATTGACATGTGCCTAAGGTGGATTTTCTATCAACCTTATCACCGGCATAGTCCAAGTCGGAGTAGCCAACAAGATTAAAGGAAGATTCCTTGGGATACCAAATGCCAAAGTTTGGTGTATGAATCAAGTATCTCACAATGCGTTTCACAGCCTTAAGATGACATTCTTTAGGTGCAGATTGATATCTAGCACACATGCAAACACTAAGCATAATATCGGGATGGGAGGAACATAGATAAATCAATGAACCAATCATTAATCAATAAACCTTTTGATCAACCAGTTCACCCTCCTTAGTGAGTTCATCGTGTCCACTAGTGGGCATGGGAGTTTTCATACCTTTGCACTCTTGCATGTTGAACTTCTTGGTTATGTCCTTGGTGTACTTTGTTTGAGAGATAAATGTACCTTCTATTGTTTGCTTGATTTATAGACCAAGAAAGAATTTCAGCTCACACATCATAGACATCTCATACTTCTCTGACATCAACCTTCCAAATTTCTCACTGAATTGTGGGTTAGTAGATCCAAAGATAATATCATGCACATAAATTTGGCGCACAAATAATTCACCATTAACTCTCTTTGAATAAGGTTGTGTCAATTTTACCAATTTCAAATCTTTTTTCAATAAGAAACATCGTTAGGCATTAATACCAAGGACGAGGAGCTTGCTTAAGACCATATAAAGCTTTGCAAAGTTTGTGAACATGGTCAGGTTTCTTAGGATTTACAAAACCAGGTGGTTGCTTAACATAGACCTCTTCTTCAATCTCGCCATTTAAGAATGCACTTTTAATATCCATTTGGTAAAGTGTGATATCATGGTGATTAGCATAAGCAAGAAGGATTCGAATGGCTTCTAGTCTAGCAACAGGGGCGTAGGTATCACCGTAGTCCATACCTTCGACTTGTGTATATCCTTGAGCTACGAGGTGATCCTTGTTGCGTATGACATGACCGTATTCATCTTTGTTGTTGCGAAAAACCCATTTCATTCTGATGATGTTTTGCTCATCCTTGGGTTTCTCCACGAGTGTCCACACTTCGTTCCTTTCGAAGTTGTGAAGCTCTTCATGCATAGCATTCACCCAATCCGCGTCTTAAAGATCTTGTTCTACCTTCAAAGGTTCAATGCTAGAGATGAACGAATAATGCTCATAAAAGTTAGCCAAGTGAGTTTTAGAACGAGTGATCCTCCCAGTTTGTATATCACCAAAGATTTGGTTTAGGGGATGGTTCTTGGTCACTTGTGCTCGAACTCGGGCCAGCTTCCAATTGTTTGATGGTGGAGCTTCTTCTTCATCATCATATCCTTCATCTTCATTGTTGTTGAAGGTGTTGTTCCCTTAAGGTGGTGGTGAAGGAGGTTGTGGTGGATCTTCAGGATGTACTTCCTCCTCCTATTCATCTCGTCGTGTACCTGTTGTGGATGCTTCCATGTCATGTTTTTGGTAGCCTTGGTCAGAAGTAGGAGCATCCACTTGGGTTGATGAAGTACTTTCCTTCACCTCTGTGGGGCGAATCTTGCCAGTGGGAAAGTCCTGGATAGCTTTCGAAGGATCTTTATCACCTACATCATTTGGCAACTGTTTGACTTGCGAACCATTAGACTCATCAAACTTGACATCTACCGTCTCTTCAACTTTTGAGTGAAGTTATTGTAGACACGGTAAGTGTGAGAGTTCGATCCATAACCAAGTAAGAAACCTTCATGAGCTTTGGGACCAAATTTAGCACGGCGATGCTTATCGAGAATGTAACATTTGGAGCCGAATACTCAAAAGTATCCAACTTGGGGTTTGTTACCGGTGAGAAGCTTGTATGCCGTTTTACCGAGAAGCTTCTGCAAGAAGAGTCGGTTTGTGGCATGTTGTTTCCATGGCTTCTGCCCAAAAGTGTCTTGGTGTCTTGTATTCGTCAAGCATTGTTCTTGCCATCTCAATGAGGGTTAGGTTCTTTCTCTCAACAACTCCATTTTGTTGAGGCGTGTACGTAGCCATGAACTCATGTGAAATACCTTCTTCGTCAACGAAGGTATCCACATGGGTGTTCTTGAACTCCGATCCGTTATCGCTTCGAACCTTCTTGATCTTCACTTCAAACTGATTTTGCGCTTCGTGTGCAAAGTTCTTAAGGATCTTTTGTACCTGCGACTTATCATCAAGAAAGAATACCCATGTAAATCTATAAAAATCATCAACTACAACTAGACCATAGGAATTTCCACCGAGACTCTTGTAAGCATTGGGACCAAAAAGATCCATGTGAAGTAACTCGAGTGGTCTCCTAATAGTCATGATATTCTTAACGGGATGACTTCCACCTACTTGCTTTCCCTCTTGACAAGCACTACAAAGTCTATCTTTGTCAAAGATAACATCTTTAACACCAAGAATGTGATTGCCCTTGATAAGCTTATCTAGATTGTGCATGCCTACATGTCCAAGCCTTCTATGCCATAGACAACCTTTAGATGATTTTGCAATGAGATAAGTACAAGGTTGGGCCTTTTTAGTGAAATAAACAATGTATAGATCACCTCTACGAATACTGGTAAAGACAATTTTATGATTATCAAACCAAAACACTTGGCAATCTACTTTAGTAAATAGCACATTGAAACCAAAGTCTACTAGTCTAGATACAGAAAGAAGATTGTAGCCAAGGGATTCAACAAGCATCACATTGTGAATTGAGCTATCATGAGATATGGCCACCTTACTAAGGCCAAGTACCTTACCCTTAGAGTTGTCTACAAAGGTCACGTGCCTCCGAGGACCTTGATTAGGCATGATCTCTTGGAACATGTCTTTATCACCAGTCATGTGATCCGTGCATCCACTGTCGAGAATCCACTCTTTTCCATCGGATATGTAATCCTTGAAGTTCGCCATTAGACTTAGATTCCTCATGATCTTTTCATGCTCGATGTCGAACAGCTCATCTTCATTATAGTAGCCATGTTCCACATTGTCATCATCAAGTGGGAAATCCTCGTCATAAAGAACAAGAGATTTGTTAGAATTGTGATCATGACAGTGTTCAAGTTTATGAATGTGAATTGCCTCAATGATAATGTTGTTGATAGTTGTGACATCTCCTTTAGCACGCATAAGATTACAGAGCTCAAATAGGCATTTATCAAAGTTTGGATCACTAGGCTTCATTTTGTGAAAAGCAATAGTTTTATGAAGAATTTCATCAAGATTTCCTAATGAAAGATTTGGTATCGTTTCTCCAAATCAGACCAAAAAGTATAAGCACATGCAAAGTTCTTCAATTGAGAAAGTATGAATCTTGGTAAGCCTCTAACAATAAGATTGACAGTCCTAAGGTTACCAAGAATGTTAATTTCCTCTTCGTGTGTGGGATGCAATTCATCAATGGGGAGCACATAGGGATCTTCAATATGTTTTCTCAAATGGAATTTATCAAACAGATCAATCATGGCATTCTTCCATTGACTATAGTACTATCCATCAAGAATGGGCACTCTACAATACAAACTCTCCACAATAGACACATCCATCGTCCTCCATGGTGTTGAAACCGAAGCAATGGAGACCAAAGCTTTGAGACCACTTATAGGATCACTAGAAGTGTATGTCTAGAGGGGGGTGAATAGAGTACAAGAAGAAATTTAAAACTACCTCAAGCATAAGACAAGATGTTGGTAGTTTTAGCATACATAATTAGTCTATGACACCCAACACATGCAAGTCATCAAGTATAGAAGCGGAAAGTAAAGACATTGCACATGGAAGTAAGGAGTAGATATAGAGAGATCAAACGAATGAGGGACACAAGATTTTTCCCGTGGTTCCGATAGGTGGCGCTATCATACATCCACATTTATGGAGTCTTCAACCCAGAGAGGGTAACGGTCGCGAGAGTCCATGGAGGGCTCCACCCATAAGGTTCCACGAAGTAGCAACCTTGACTATTCCATAAAGGCTTCCGTCCATGAAGGACTAGCCTAACTATGGGTAGATCTTCATGAAGTAGGCGATCTCCTTGCCCTTACAAACTTCTTGGTTCAACTCCACAACACGAAGTAGGAGGCTCCCAAGTGACACCTAACCAATCTAGGAGGAACCACCCTCCAAAAGGTAATAGGCTCGGTTGTGTCGATGAACTCCTTGCTCTTGTGCTTCAATATGATAGACTCCTCAACACACAATCACTCTCTCATAGATTTGGCGTGGTAGAAGAGACTGATCGGGTGGAAAGCAAGTTCGGGATGCTAGAAATCAAGATCCATATGGTTGGAGTGGAAGGTCTTGACCTCAACACAAGGGTAGGTGGTTCTCTCTTAGAAAATTGGATGCGGCAAGTATGGAATAGTTCTGAGTGCTTATCTTGCGAGTGAGTGGTGGTGGAGGGGTATATATAGGCATCTCCAAAAATCCACCTATTACACACAAAATGACCAACTCGGTGACACCTATGTGTTAATCTCGGTGGTACCGAAGTGACCAAAAGGCGGCAACTTTTGAATCTCGGTGAGACCGATATAGGAATCTCGGTTGCACCGATAAGGTGACCAACGGTCAGAATGTCCAATCTCGGTAACGCCGATCCAACAATCTCAGAGGGGCCGAAATTGTGAACTTGCATAATAGAAAGTTGGTAGCCTAACTCGGTGGCACCGAATGCAGAATCGGTTGCACTAGAAAGCTAGGGTTGGTTGAGTCTATCTAGGGTTTGGAATCGGTGGCACCGAGTGTAGGATGTTGGTTGCACCGATTTTGAGTATTTGGCTTTAGACAGACTTTTGTGGAAGAGCTTGTTGGTGTATGTGGTGACTATCACTTGTGCACGTATGAGCATTTTGTTCACCAACAAAACCTTACCCCATTTTAATTGTATTATCTTTCCTATGGACTCAAAGTGATTTCTCACAAATGTAAAATATAGAGTCCTCTTGCTTGAAGCTTGGCCAATGCTATTCCTTCTCCTTCTTGTTCATGGGGATACTCTCCATGCTCCTTTTTGCCAACCCATCTCTCTTATAGACTTTATCTGAAATACACTAGATAGAATTATTAGTCCAAGAAATAATGTATGTTGTCATGAATTATCAAACCCACCAACGGAGCACATTCTTCTTTCGAAAGTAGCTCCGGGTGTGGAGGACGGATGTGACAATGGTTGTGGCCAGTCTCATCCCCCCTCTAAGAGGGCCTCGTCTAAACATGCTAAACCATGCGCTGCCCCTAGCAGGTCCAGTCTGCGTATCAAAATTCTGGCATACAAATGAGAGCTCTCTTCTAGAACATTAGAGGTTTCGGTGCTAGGGGCATCGTGACCAGATCAGAGATGTGGTACGAGGGGATGACATTGATGTGGTAGGGCTTGTTGAAACCTTCAAGGAATATCTCTCTCACAAAGATCTTTTTGTTGTGGTGGGGATAGATAGATTTGACTGGCATTTCCTTCCTGCCTCAGGTCATTCTGGAGGGATCCTGATTGGGACTAAACGGGATATGTTTGATTTTGTGACTTTTGATCATGGCATTTTCTGGGCTAGTTCTGTGGTTCAACGCCGCCAACTTAACACTCTTTTGGAAATCATGGTGGTGTATGGCCCTATGGACCATTCTTTATCTGGGCTCTTTCTTGACGAGTTATCCACTAAAATTGAGGCTTGCACACTTCCTATGTTGATGGGTGGGGACTTTAACCTCCTCCGCTCCCCTGCAGACAAAAACTCTAGTAATTTTTCTTGGCCTCGTGTGGATGCTTTCAATGCTTTTATTCGGGATTGTGCCTTAAGGGAAATCCCTAGGGTGGGAGCCCGATTTACCTGGACGAACCATCAGATTAACCCGATTCACGCTGTTCTGGACTACGTTTTCGTTTGCTCGAATTGGGACTCTCTTTTCCCCTGTGCTGTTCTAAAAGCGAAAGCCATAGTTGGGTCTGATCATGCCCCCCTTATTCTTGATGCGGGTCTAAATCGCTCGGTCTCACTCTCTAGGTTTCAATTTATGCTTCTTGGCTCCTTGTGGATGGGTTTCCTGATATGTTAGCCAATAGGATTTCTACTCATCTTCTCTCTTTTCAGCGTTCTTTCGGTCCTATGGATGATTGGCACAAGTGCTCCTATGCCATCCGTAAATTTCTTTGAGGATGGTCCTGTAATAGAGTTGTGGAGGCTCGTCGTGACAAAAAATCCCTAGAATCCCAGATTGTGGGTCTCGACTTGTTGGTTGATGGGCTAGGTATCTCGAAGGATGATTGGGCTTTTGTGGTATGCTCTTGTGGGGGCCTTGATGCAGTTGCATCAGCAGGTGGAGGTCTACTGGCGTCAGAGGGGTACTTTAAATTGGACCCTTAAGGGGGACTCTCCCACGGCTTATTTCTTTGCCATTGCCAATGGTAGGAGGAGACGTTGCATGATTGATAGCTTGTTGATAGATGGTGTCCGTGTTTCTGATCAGTCTGAAAGTATGGCCCATGTGGTCGAGTTCTTCTCTACTCTTCTCTCTGCTAAGCTGGTTGTCGGCCTTACTATCTCTCCTTCCCTTTGGGGTGATCAGTATAGGATTTCTAGGGATGAAAACGCTAATCTGATGGTACCACTTTCCGAGGAAGAAACCTGGGAGGTTGTTAAATCTGCCAATCCGAATGCTGCCTCGGGCACTAATGGATTCTCCATTCCTTTCTTTAGGAAGTTCTGGTCATAGCTTAAACCTTTGGTTTGTAAGATTATTCAGGGTTTCTGCCTCGGGACGGTTGACATATCTTGCCTCAATTATGTTGTGATTTCTATCATTCCTAAGATCAAAGGGGCTGACATGATCACTCAATTCCGACCTATTGCCCTCATTAACCTTTGCTAAATTCCCAGCTAAGGGTTTTGCTTCGCGTCTTTCCCCTCTTGCTCATAGAACGATGAGCCCTTTTCAGTCTGCTTTCGTTAAAGGGAGGTTTATTCTGGACGGGATCCTCTATCTTCATGAGGTTGTCCATGATCTTAAAATCCGGAAGTCTAAAGCTATTATTCATAAGCAGGATTTTGATAAAGCTTATGACTCAGTCAGGTGGCCTTTTCTTAGGCAAGTTCTTCTAGCTAAGGGCTTCGATGGAGCTTATGTCCATAGAGTTATGCAGCTGGTCTTTGGGGGGCTCACGGCGGTCTCGGTTAATGGCCAGATTAGCTCCTTCTTTGTCAATGGTGGGGGCCTGTGGCAAGGTGATCCTTTCTCCCCCCCTTCTGTTCAATTTTGTGGCGGATGCTCTCTCCCATATTCTTTCCAGAGCTGCTTCTCATGGGTATATCTCTCCTGTTATCTCACAACTTATTCCCCAAGGTGTCACTCACCTCCAATACGCGGATGATACCATCATCATGGTGGAGTTGAATGATTCCTGTATTGCCCACCTCAAGTTAATTTTGCTTTGCTTTGAAGCTTTATCGAGGTTAAAAATCAATTTCTCTAAGAGTGAGGTCATAGTTACTGGAGTCAATGACACCGAGGCTATTCGGGTGGCACACCTTCTTAGCTGTAAGCGGGGCTCCTTCCCTTTCAAATATTTGGGCCTCCCGATCGCACTGGACAGACTAGTTGCCAAAGAGTTTGCTCCCATGGTTACTAAGGTTGGAATAGGGTTCTTCCTTGGAGAGACAGGTATAACACGAATGCTGGGAAGGTTGACCTGACGAATTCTTGTCTTTCTTCCCTTCCTATGTTCATTATGGGCTTCTACCTACTTTCTGTGGGCACTCATGGAGGTTTTGATAAGCACAGGGGTGCATTTTATTGGAATTCTATTGATAATAAGCGTAAATACAGGATGGTCAAGTGGAAACATATCTGTAGGCCTAAAAATATTGGAGATTTAGGGATTATTAACATGGCGGTGATGAACAATTGCCTTATGATCAAGTCGTGGTGGAAAATTATGGCTTCTGGTTCCGACCCTCTATGGCTTTCCATTCTCATGGCCAAATATTTACCCATCAGTAGTCCCATGTTTGCTTCCTCTCGAGGCGGATCCCAATTTTGGAAAGACCTGGTGAAAGTTCGCCCCTTGTTTAAGAAACATGTTAGGTTTGTGGTTGGTAATGGCTCCTCGGTTCGTTTCTGGCTTGATAGGTGGTGTGGTGATTCTTCTTTGGCACTGGCTTTTCCAACTCTTTTTTCGTACCGTCCTAAGCCGAAAATCTCCATCGCGGAGCTTGCGGAGAATAATTGGGACCTTGCCTTCCGTCGCTCGCTTTCCCCCGTAGAGTTGGAAGAGTGGCAGCAACTTGCTGCCATCTTTCCCTCGCTCTCGGAGAATGAGGACGCGGTTGTCTAGCCCCACACAGCTTCGGGTCGTTTTTCCGTTAAATCTCTTTATGCTAAACTCATTGGTGGCTCTCCTACTAGCAAGTTCACTCCTATTTGGCGCGCCCGCATCCCTCCTGAGACTAAGATTTTCATGTGGCAAGCTTTTAGGGGTCGTCTTCTGGCGGCTGATCAGATTCGAAAGCACAATAGCCCTGGCTCTGATCGATGTGTGTTGTGTGATGGCCCAGGGGAAACGAATCATATTTTCTTTCACTGTGTTCTTGCCAAGCTGGTCTGGAGCTGTTTTAGATCTTGGCTCCACGTGTCTTGGGACTCTTCGCCTTTCAATGATCTTCGGGCCCACGCTAATGGTTTAACGGGGATTACTAAACGACTATTCTGGGTGGGCCTCAGCTCTATCTGTTGGGCATTGTGGACCATCACGAACAAGTATACTATCGAGCATGTTTTTCCTTCTAAACCGGCAGACCATTTATTTAAATCTTGCCTATTTCTGCAGCAGTGGAGATCATTGACTAAGGCTAGAGACCATGATGGATTCGACCTGCTTTTATCTAAGATTCGGGCTTCGGCGTCCTCCTTAGCGTGGCAGGAGCCTGCTTCATAGTTTCGTCTCTGCCAGTGAACTTGGGCCATGTTTCTTATATTGATGAAACTTTATCTCTATTGGCCTGCGTGACGTGGGCTAGCCTCAATGCCATGTATCTCGTACTTCCCTGGTCTGTTATGTTCTGGTACTGTTGTTGGTTGATGGATGTCGGTGTGTGTCTTGTCTGAACGCTACCTGGTGGCTTTATTTATAAAGCCGGGCTAATGCCTTTTCTCTACAAAAAAAACATGAAACTAACACACTACTTATATTGAAAGTTCATCGACATATTTTTAACACGCAAAAAAATATTTATTTTTGCACATGGAGCTTCCTTCACTTTGCCGCCCTCGGGGCGTCCAAGTGTTGTTGAAATGTATTGGCAAGTAGATAGAAGAAGTTATCCAATACATCTTGTTCTTAGATGAGATTAAAGGAAATGACAATGTGCACTTAAAAAAAGGTGTTACAATGTGTATCTCGTATGACAATGTGTTTTTGTGTGTGTCTTGTATATATTGCTGGGTGTATTGGTTTAATAAAATAAAAGGGAGATATGAATCATGACACGAAAACGATGATGAATTATATCTTCCCTTCAAACTCCTTTGTAGGACAAAGCGATTTGTAATATAGCTTCCGTAGTCTAAGTATGTTATTTCAATTGACATGAATCTCACGTGCGCTTACTAGTGTTATATGGTACGTATGTTTACATAACAAAGAGTTTATAGAAAACAGCTACGTTATCTTGATTAGTTCTTGGGCCAAAAGCTCGAAAGGAGAACGATAATGTCACTACTATGGAACTGTATGCCCCTCAAAAAAAATACCATGGAACTGTATGTATCGCATAGTCGCTAGCCGAGCTTTCAGTAGTCAAACTGAAGATTAGTTCTTGGGCCAAAAGTTTTTTCAGCAGTCAAAATGAAAGATTAAATAAGCACATAGATAAAGAAATACCTAGACCAGATTTTGCATGTTAACGATGGGAAGGGTAGGATCCACGAGAAAAGGTCCAAGGGAGAGAAAGATGGGGTCCATCCATCAGTCCCTTTCAGCCAGCAACATATTCCCAACACTTAAATTAGTATTTAAGAAAATCACTGCCCGTGCTACTCAGAGAGAGAGAAATCAAGACAGCGATCGAGTTAATGTGAGGCATCTTCATCTCGTGTCATATGCCATGAGATGGGAAATCACCAAGATTCTGCGTGTTCATACCGTGATAAATCGACAAGAAAGATGAGTTTGTTGGACGAAACTCGGACCCAACGTGCCTTGGTTTCTTTATATATATGCTCTGATTGCAGTAATCTTTCGTTGTTTAATGAAGACGTCCTCGGAAAGAGATAGATAGCCTAGTCTCTATTCTATCTCTATTTCTAATAATAAACCAACGATAACTTCTGATCGTACATCGTGTCTGCTTTGCACAAAACCCTTGCGATTTTCAGTATTCAACCTGTGGCCTTTCTTTTAAAGTGTGAAAACGTTTCATCTCAGGGTTGTAAATAAAAAAAGTGAGCAGACCGAGTCCGGGCTCTCCTCTCTCCCTCGCCTCCCGATCCCAGACACCAGGAGTCGGCACTGCGCGACCCACGCGATGCTCGATCTGGTGCCTTGCCGGCCGCCGGCCGACGGAGGTGGTCGCAGCGCCCTGCACCACCGTTCCTGCCTCAGATCCTCCTCTCCCCCGCGCACTCGAGCTCCTCCCAGTGCGCCGCCCGAGAGGGCTCGCGTTCACCGCTCGACCAGAGCCACCGCCAGCCGATCATCGTCGCACTTGCCGGTGACCTCGCCATCCCCTCTCCACCACCCTCCACCTCAACTTTTGACGCCCATGTGTTTGTGGATGTTCTCAGATATTTTTGCATGCAAGGTGTTTGTGTGTTTGTCTGAGCCAGTTTCAGTCCCACATCTTTGAGGTAAACTCCAACATGAATACATCATGAGACTAAATCTCCTTCGCTATGATTCAAAAATGGTATGGTGTTGGTGAAAGCACAATGTGCTCCCTTGGTGATTTTGATAATTCATGACAACATATATTGTCTCTTGGACTAATACTTTCATCTAATATATTTCAGATAAAGTCCATAGAGAGAGATGGTCTGGCAAAAAAGAGTGTGGAGAGTATCCCCATGAAGAAGAAGGGGAAGGAATAGCATTAGACAAGCTTCAAAGCAAAGGAGTCTATATTTTACCTTTTGTGAGAAATCACTTTGAGTCCATAACAAAAGCCAATACTATCAAAAGGGGGTAAGGTTTTGTTGGTGAACAAAATGCTTATACGTGCACAAGTGATAGTCACCACATACACCCACAAGCTCTTCCACAAAAATCTGTCCAAAGCTAAATATCCAAAATCGGTGCAACCAACACTTTCCACTCGGTGCCACCGATTCGCAACCTCAGACAGACTCAGCCAAACCCTAGCTTTTCGGTGCAACCGATTCCACTTCGGTGCCTCCGACTTTGGGTTGCCAACTTCCTGTTACGAAAGTTTACAAAATTGGTACCGCCGAGTTTTATGAACCGGCGTCACCGAGATTGGCAATCTGACCATTGATCACCTTATCGGTGCAACCGAGTTTTATGTATCGGTCTCATTGAAATTCAGAAGTTGCTACCTTTGAGGCAACTCGGTATAACCGAGATTTACACATCGGTTCCACCGAGTCTGACTTATTAGGTGTAACGGTTGAATTCTTGCAGATGCCTATATATACCCCTCCACCACCACTCACTCGCAAGAAAAGCACTCAGAATAGTTCCCCACTCATACCTACTGACTTTCTGAGAGAGAGCCACCTACTCATGTGTTGAGATCATGTCATTCCATTCCTACCATATGAATCTTGATTTCTAGCCTCCCCAACTTGCTTTCCACCCAATCAGCCTCTTCCACCAAGCCAAATCTGTGAGAGAGTGATTGTGTGTTGAGGAGTCTATCATCTTGAAGCACAAGAGCAAGGAGTTCATCGACATTATCGAGCCTATTACCTTTTGGAGGGTGGTGCCTCCTAGATTGGTTAGGTGTCGCTTGGGAGCCTCCTACTTCGTAATATGGAGTGAACCAAGAAGTTTGTAAGGGCAAGGATATCGCCTACTTTGTGAAGATCTACCCCGAGTTAGGGTAGTCCTCCGTGGACGTAGGCCATCATGGTATAGTCAAGGTTGCTTCTTCATGGAACACTCCGTGGACTCTCGCGGTCGTTACCCTCCATGGGTTGAAGACTCCATGAACGTGGACGTACGATAGCACCACCTATCGGAACCACGAGAAAAATCTTCTTGTCTTTCATGCGTTTGATCTCTCTATCTCTACTCCTTACTTGCATGTGCAATGTCTTTACTTTCCGCTGCTATACTTGATGACTTGCATGTGTAGGGTGTTCTAGACTTGTTATATATGCTAAAATTGTCAACCCTTGAACTTATGCTTGAGGTAGTTTAAAATTGCTGCTAGTAGTCTATTCACCGCCCCCCCTCTAGACATACACTTCTAGTGATCCCGTAGTTGGGAGTTAATCAATTTACTAGAATAATGATTGGCTAATTAGTTTACGCCATGTGGAGTCTCAATACACATGTGTATGTTGGCTCCTATTGCTTGACAAATGTGTATCTACAGATTTTCTTTAATCCTATAAAGAAGTTGAAGTTGGGTGTTGCCCTTTGTTTTGCCTAGACACAATAGTTCCAAGAAGATATGGGCGCTCATGGTGATATTATATATATATATATATATGTGTGTGTGTGTGTGTGTGTGTGTATGTATGCTTTTTGATTTTGCTATGCCTTTTTTTGTTTATCTTTGCTGCACCTTTTTAGTTTTAATTGTTGTTTACCTTCATCCGACCGAGTTAAGCTACTTGAGGTGCTGCGATCTTTATCACCAGCGTAAGGTCAGTATCCACTACATGATTTTGTAGCGCAACTCCCATCTCGCACCATGGTACTGAACTTCTGTCCCTAGGGTGTGAGAGTGCGCACGCTCAACTCTGCCGGGCCGGCTATGCTTTAGTGCGTGCAAGCAAGGGAGAAGAGAAAGCTTGCTGATTCTTATCTACAACTCCAACATGAAAGCCTACCAATTGACTCTTGAGATTTGTCTTCTACAAAATAGGAATTTTTTGCAGTTACATACTCATCAAAGTTACATGATGTGTAGTTTAGAAATTTGATTACTAGGGTAATTTTACTACATGTCCACTTATGGTTTCATGATAAAAGCAGCACGGACCAAATGTTTGTTGAATTATTGCTTGAAGAAAATTTATGGAGTTTTTGTTGCGTGCTTCAAGTCATCAACCAGGTAAAATAAATCCTATAAGTTGTTCTCACCATACAATCTTTTGAACCAATTTTGTAAACTTAGTACGATATTGTTGAGGAATGTTGCATGGGAAACAAAAAAATTCCTACGCACATGCAAGATCTATCCATGGTGATGAGCATCTACGAGAGGGTGAGTGGATCTACATACCCTTGTAGATCGCTAAGCGGGAAGCGTTAAGAAACGCGGTTGGTGTAGTCGAACGTCTTCGCGATCCAAATCACCAAGCGTCCCACGATCTCATCATGATCCGTCCCATGATCCAATCACTATCCGTCCCGCGAACTCATCATGATCCATCCCGCGATCTCATCACGATCCATCTGGCGATCTTGATCACGGTCCTTCCGATCTAGTGCTGAACGGATGGCACCTCCGCGTTCAGCACACGTACAGTTCGATGACGATCTCCGCCTTCTTGATCCAGCAAGAGGGAGCGGAGAGGTAGACGAGTTCTCCGACAGCGCAATGGCGTTGAGGCGATGGTGGTGGAGGAATTCCAGCAGGGCTTCGCCTAAGCACCGCTGAAAACCGATCTAGAGGAGCAACTACAATCTAGAGGAGAGGTACCACGTGGTAGGGTTAGATTTTCCCTCTAAATACTCTAGTATATATAGGAGGGAGGGAGGGGAGGAGGAAGCCTCAAACCCTCAAGGTTTGTTCGAAATTGGAGGTGGAGGAGTCCTACTCCAATCCTATTAGGAGTAGGATTCCTCCTTTCCACCTGGAAACTCTTTCCACCTCTCCACCTTTGGATTTTTTCCTTCTCAAACCACTCCAGTCGCATGGGCCCTTAGAGGAGGCTTCAAACATCCCACAAGGGGCTGGTTTACCTCCTCCCACAGTCCATGTAGCCTATTGGTCGGGACACCCCTCCCGATGGTCCCCCGGTACCCTCCCGGCACTCCCGGTACACTATCGATGAGCCCGAAACTTTTCTGGTGACCAAAACAGGACTTCCTATATATCACTCTTTACCTTCGGACCCTTTTGGAGCTCCTAGTGACGTCCGGGATCTCATCCGGGACTCCGAACAACCTTCGATCACCACCATACATAACTCTATACTACTAAAACGTCACCGAACCTTAAGTGTGCAGACCATGCGGTTTCGAGAACTATGTAGACATGACCGAGACACCTCTACGGTCAATAACCAATAGTCAGACCTGGATGCCCATATTGGTTCCTACATATTCTACGAAGATCTTTATCAGTCGAACCTCTATGTCAATGATTCAATTAATCCCGTATGTTGTTCCCTTTGTTCTTCGGTGTGTTACTTGCCCGAGATTCGATCATCGGCATCTCCATACCTAGTTCAACCTTGTTACCAGCAAGTCTCTTTACTCGTTCTGTAATACAAGATCTCGTGGCTAACACTTGGTCACATGGCTTGCAAGGCTTATTGTGATGTTGTATTACCGAGTGGGCCCTAAGATACCTCTCCGTCACACGGAGTAACAGATCTCAGTCTTGATCCATGCCAACCCGACAGACACCCTCGAAGATACCTGTAGAGCACCCTTATAGTCACCCAGTTATGTTGTGATGTTTGATACACACAAGGCACTCCTCCGGTGTCAGTGAGTTGCATGATCTCATGGTCATAGGAACAAATACTTGACATGCAGAAAACAGTAGCAATAAACTGACACGATCATATGCTACGTTTGTAGTTTGGGTCTCGTCCATCACATCATTCTCCTAATGATGTGATCCCATTATCAAATGACATCTCATGTCCATGACTAGGAAACCATAGCCATCTTTGATCAACGAGGTAGTCTATTAGAGGCATACTAGAGACATGGTGTTGTCTATGTATCCACACATGTATCTGAGTTTCCGATTAATACAATTATAGCATGGATAATAAACGATTATTATGAAAAGGGAAATATCATAATAACCAATTTATTATTCCCTCTAGGGCATATTTCCAACAGTGTTCCACTTGCACTAGAGTCAATAATCTAGTTCACAACACCATGTGATTCGCATTGTTATGAATCTAACACCCAGTGAGTTTTGGGGCTCAATCATGCTTTGCATGTGAGAGAGGTCTTTTAGTCAACGGGTCTGTGACATTCAGATCCGTGTGTACTTTGCAAATCTCTATGTCATACTGTAGACACTGCTACCACACTCCACTTGGAGCTATTCCAAATGGCTGCTCCACTATACGTATCCGAATGGCTACTCAGAGTCATCTGAATTGGTGTTAAAGTTTGCATCGACGTAACCCTTTACGACGAACTCTTTATAACCTCCATAATCGAGAAATATTTCCTTAATCCTCTGGTTACTACGGATAATCCTGATCGCTGTCTAGTGATCCACTCCTGGATCACTTTTGTACCCCTTGACAGACTCATGGCAAGGCACACACTAGGTGCGGTACACAGCATGTCATAATATAGAGCCTGTGGCTAAGGCATAGGGGACGACATTCGTCCTTTCTCTTTCTTCTGCCGTTGTCGAGCTTTGAGTCTCACTCAACTTCACACCTTACAAATCAGGCGAGAACTCTTTCTATGACTGATCCATTTTTGAACTCTTTCAAAATCTTGTCAAGGTATGCACTCATTGAAAGTCTCATCAAGCATCTTGATCTATCTCTATAGATCTTGATGGTCAACAATTAGGTAGCTTTATCCAGGTCTTCCTTTGAAAAACTCTTTTCAAACAACCGTTTATGCTTTCTAGAAATTCTACATCATTTCCGATCAACAATATGTCAACCACATATGCTTACCAGAAACTCGATAGTGCTCTCACTCACTTTATTGTAAATACAAGTTTCTCATGAACTTTGTATAGACTCAAAAACTTTGATCACCTCATCAAAGTGTATATTCCAACTCTAAGATGCCTGCTTCAGTTCATAGAAGGATCACTGAAGCTTTCACACCTTGGAGACTAGCGAAAAGCATGTTGGAAGGCCATGCTTCGGATTTTCCTTCATCGTGGGGCATATTTTTATTGTTCAGTAATGGAGATTGTTCATGTAAAGTTCTACAAGTTTGTGTTCTCTTATTGACAGGTTCTATAATTTCTGAGCTTTTTCTTGATTCTTCATACATTTTCTTTGATTTATGAGCCATCTTCAGCAAGGAAACATTATGTTGCTGCAGATATCCAACTTGGTCAAGTCGGCGCCGGCCGAGCAGGATAAACCTCCTGGCCAGTCAAGTGGCGTCAGAAAGGTGGACGACTATAGTGGTGTGGATTTGCGATCTAACAGGTAACTCACTCTGTTTGTGGTCAATGTTTTGGTTCACAAACTCAAAACAAGCGTGAAGAGGTGAAGATTCTGGCGCGAAGGAACCATGAGGTGAGAACAAACTGAGATGAAGAATAAGAAACTTCAGGTATATATTCCACATAATCTACTCATGAGCAATTGACCACTGTAATTATATACTAATGCAGTTGTTGCAAGCTTTCTTTTTATTTAATATATTTTATTGTGACAACCTCTAAAATTTTCAGCCATCTCTTTATATATAAGTGCTATAGGGAACTAATTTCCGAGTTACTACTGTTGTCCCTTTTACTTTTCTACTCATACACTATTGTTAATTTGGAGTGAGTACACTAAAACTACTTGCTTGGAGGTCTTTATTATGTAGTTCAGTTTCTTCAAGCTTTGCATTTGTCCATGTTTCTCTTATATTTTCATCATTGAGAAGTTACGATGTTGGTTTGGATGATATTCTGATGTTGTTTAGTTAGAGTAGGATATTCAGATATTAGTTGACTGTTTCCACGCTAGAGTTAATTGGAAAATATATATTGGAACTACCAGGTATGATGCTAGATGATGATAATTGATGTGAGATGAGCTAATAAGGGTGATTGATCTACAAGGTTAAGATGTTGTATGATGAAAGTGATTCTTTTGAAGATAAAAGTACACCAGACATTCTCTCCTGACAATTAGACAACCACATTAGCAACAATTTATTCAGTTCGATTTCAAATGTTAGTGATATTATTGCTTGTACTTTTTTGTCCGTGATGATTAGCGCCGAGTCACCGATTTATGAGTTTTGTATTGAATTTTGTCATATTTTTTCCAGTCAACCAAGTTTGGTCTCACGACTCTCGCCTATTGAGTTTGCTTGTTTTCATCTCTTTAACCAAACTAAGAGTAAGTGACACACTATATGTCCATACGATATACGAGCATTTTCATATGAGAGTAGGGCGTTTTGGTGACCGAACTTCATGGAGCCATTTATTTTTGAAAAATTCAAAACTCAATATTTTTACTTCAAAAAAATTTGAAAAAAATTATGCAACTATACAAGAATGAAATGTATGTATGTGTAAAAATTCAAGATAAAATACTTTGAAATGCGACCTGTACAAAAAAGACAAATTTCTATACTTTGAGAATAAATAGTATCATGTGTTAAAAAGCCTTAGATTTGTCTTTTTTGCACAACCTTCATTTCAATGTATTTCGTCCTTAAAATTTGCACTGTGCCTTCATGTATATCTCTATTTTTTTTAGATTTTTTTGGATTGTAAAAATACGAATTTTCATGAATTTTGTGTTTGTCAAAAGGCATTTTCATATGATATACTTTCTATCATGTATGTAAAAACTAAAAAAGACATCAACTTCAATCGTATGATGTGTCCTGTTGAGACGTGCGAGTGCACGTGCAAGGCTACTAGTAAATTGAAAACGGACAACATCTGCATCCATCCGCGAGACGTGCGCACACGTGCAAGGCTACTAGTAAATTAAAAACGGACAACATATGCGTCCATCCGCGTCAACGCTTGGGCCATTAGGGCATGGCCAATGCATAGCCCCAGGATGATGCCTCACGTGTCAAGTAGGCACGGATGTAGGTTCGGATGGAATAACGGGATCCTCAGTAGGAGGCGAGTGCTTGAGAAGAAAAAGTGTGGTCCAATGCAAAAAGCTGAAAAGATGAAGTGAAAAATAGAGATGCATGTGTACCAATATCTTTATCTTCTTTTTCTTGATGAGATCACTAGTGATAGCTTGCCTTAGAGAAAACAAATCAATATAGATGCCTCAAACTATTTTTTATTATGGGGGCATATGTATCCATATGCCACATCATTGTACGTGCCCTTAACCTCTGGTAAAACATGACGTATGAACTGGGCTGCGCATTCCAACGGCTAGAGAATAGAGAAGGTGAGGTGTCCAGATTATGCGAACGGAGGCCAGAAACTTTTGATAGTACCACGCTCTCTCAATGACAGCTACTCGCTCCTCCGTCTCCCTGCAGCGACAGGAAAGAAGCGTACAGCTCCAGGCTTTAAAAAGACCTCTCCTTTCACAGCACCCCACGCAACAAGTCTCCAATATATCGCCCCTCTCTCTCTCCACGACACGCTTCCTAGTCTCCACGTCCTCTGCTTTGCCGACACGAAACAATCCACACGAGATAAATCGCGAGAAATTGCACGAGACGGGCGGGCAAGTAGTGGTTGGTCCCCACGCAAAGGACGTCGTCGTCCTCGGCCCACGTTCGTCAGCCCGACCTAGGTTAGCGGACGATTCTGCCCCTACACTCGTCGCAGATCGTTGGCCCAGGGGTAGTCCCGTCACTCCGCGGGTGTGTACGTCCGGCCCTGTCACGTCGTGCTCTCTCTCCTCCTGCTGCCTCTACTCTGCGCAAGCGACAGCGACGGATAAAGAGACGGGTGGAAGAAAAAGAAGGAGAAAAATTCATCACACCGGTGATCACTTTAATTCACATGGTTACAAATATCTGAAATACAGTTCTCATACTTGTCCTAGGGTTCACATACGGTTTACTATACGGTTTGATGTACTATTTGCTGATTTGGCACGTGTCAACCCGATCCACTTGGCGTTTGACTGGCCACGTTGTCTTAACTGTTGGAACACGCAGGAAATCAAGTATTTACAAAATAGGCAAAACTAAAATCCCAGCCCCCCACCATGGTCGGACCAGAAGCCCACGCATCCGAGTTGCGCTCCTACGTGCCCATTGAGAGCCTCGCCGCCGAGCTGCACTCCCACCTCGCCGCCCTCTGCGCCGAGCTCGTCGGCCTCATCAACCGTGGCTATGCC
Organism: Hordeum marinum; assembly: GCA_022496015.1. Lineage (NCBI taxonomy): Eukaryota > Viridiplantae > Streptophyta > Magnoliopsida > Poales > Poaceae > Hordeum > Hordeum marinum. The sequence continues at coordinate 273,116,158 of CM039678.1, forward strand.
GACTTCGTCAGCCTCAGCGCCCGCCTCAAGGGCGTCGCCGCCGCCGCCGCCCACATGCGCGCCCTACCGATGAACAGCCCCGCGCAGCGCTCGATGAAAGGCCGCCCGGGACGCCGCCGCCTACGCCGCCACGGTCGACCTTCACCTGAGGTCCCGCAACCTCTCGCGCACGGAGGCGCTCTTCCACGCAGCGCCGACATCCGCCCGTGCCCCTGGATAGAGTCCTGCTCGACGGGTATGTCAAGGCCGACCGCGTCGACCGCGCCCGTAGCCTGTTCTTCGACCGCGCCAGACCCATCGAAATGCCACCGTTCTCGCCATCGAAATCCCGCTCCCTCTGATCACCGATCCCCCTCCTCCTCCACCACCACCAGCGGCACCGGCGAGTGTGCTAAAGGGCACGAGCGCGGAGAGGGAGCGGACAAAGGAGAGCGCGACCTTGGCCGGTAGAAGTAGCTCCAGGAAGACGGTGGCCGGCGAGAGCGCGGGGAGCAAGGAGCTGATGTTCTGGCCGATGAAGACGAGGTACGCCACAGTGCCACCGGTCAGGCAGAGGACGATGATGGCCTCTGTGAAGTGCCTACTAACAGGGCCGAAGCATCGCTCGCTCAGGTCGTCGTAGGTGTAGTTGCTGCCATCGCCATGGCGGCTCTGCTCATCTCCGAGCCCGCCCTCCTCTGTTTCTTGATCCCGCAGCTTGTCCGTGCAACCCAGCTTCAGACCCAACGGCAGCTAAAGTCAACTACGAATATGTGACTAAACTTCATCAGACCAATCGATTGAGCAGATTAAGCTGGATATTTAGTCACGGTATAGATCGATTGAAACTGGTTGAATCCTCAGAAATCCAGGTAGTGATACTCAAAGTCAAACATGGGGGGTGGAGGAGTGTTTACTCGCGAGGAGGAGCATGCAGTAGAAGGTAGCAGCGCCGGCACCGGCGAGCCACCCCGCGGTGCGGAAGGCGTAGGGCAAGTCGAGCATGCCGGTGCCGATGATCATTTTAGGTCCTCATATAGCCGGTGCCGAAATAACCCTGACAGCAAACAACACATAATCATCATCATATAGTTCAACAAGCCGGTGCCGATGATCATTTTTATTTTTATTTTTTTAGAAAAGGAGGATGCACCCCCCGGCCTCTGCATCTGAGTGATGCATGCGGCCATTTTATTTATTATTCACGAAGATCTTACAAAGCAATACAACAGTAAACCCAAAGCCACCATCTAGACGACACCTGTCGCTACTCCTATCCTTTTGATGAAGTGGTGCCTAATGTCCGAGCCAAATACCAAACAGACATCGCACCAAAGCCTATCATCTAAAGCCGGATGTCCTATCCAAGCCACCTAGGCGGGACTGGGTAACACTCTGGTCTGGCACACTCACAGTGTGTACCACACGCACATGTCACCTCCGTCTTCCATAGATCCATCCTCAAAGCATATACTGACGCATCGACCTTGTCGGGCCTCTCTGTTGTCGACGCCATCACGACGCCAGACAATGTCGTCCTCCTGCGCGTGTCCTTCGCCACACATCTGACGCCAAGCCTCCATTGCTCCATGCCGTCGAGACCCGCCGCCATGAATATGTAAAAAAGAAACACCGCTCCACCGAAGAAGCCGTCTGCTGGTCCCTCGAGCCCGAGTGCATCTCCAAGAATGCCGCCCCCAAGGGGGTAACGACACATGAGTGTCGTCGTCATCCGATCAACTGATCTAGAGTTTCCGCCGAAGGTATTGGGTGGGGTTGGGAGCTTCACCTTGATGATGCCTCCATGAAGGAAAATGATGATAAGAGCATCGTCATCACCGGCTCCAGCCACCGACCGAAGACCAGGTTTTCACCCAGATCCGTCCCAAGAAATCCACCTGACATGCATTGTCTCGACCGCCTTCAAAGCCCCAGATCTAGCTGCCTAGATCCGGCGACCAACCGCAATAGCAGTGCCACCGTAGGAGCCCTGGCGCACCGGCCACTGCGTGAGTGTGCCACCACTAGAGCTTGGGAGGAGGACTTCCACCCCACCTCACCAAACTGCGAGAGCCACCGAGATGAATCCCGCACGCTCGTCACCATCTCTGATCTGAACCAATCCATAGCAAAAACCACCAGATCGCCGATGCAGATCCGCCTTGGATAGGGACTGAACCACGCGATGCCGCCGCGGAAAGCCCGAGCTTCACCCGCCGCCACCTTCCAGGGCCGCCGCCCCGGGATCCAGACGGAACACCGCCGCTGCCACCGCCCATGTTCCGTCGCCTCCGACAGGCCGAGCCGCCGGCCACCGCGACCAAGGCCGCCATGACCCAGCGAGCGGTTGCCGTCACCTAGATCTTACACGAAGCCCAGCCGCTTCGCCGCCTCCGCCCAGCATCACGCCGCCACCGTGCATCATCGCACCGCCACGACGTAGATCGGGGAAGAAAACGCCCCGGCGCCATGGGTGACCCGCCTCACCCGATCCGGCGCGGGAGGGAAGAGGGCCTCCGCCGCCGCCGTCAGTCCCCCGGGGCTTCGCCCAGCGACCTCCTCCAACGGCGACGGAGGGGAGGATGGAGGATGTGCCCGACTGCGGCGGGGTTAGGGTTTCCACCCGAGCCGCCCTAGCGGGGGGCGACGCGGGGGTGCAGGAGAGAAGGGATGTGAAGTCCCCACAGATTTCTCTTTGTGATGCTACAGCTAGCTGCCTTCATATATAAATCCTTGTATCAAACAATCTCCAAGCCTCGTTCATCTGGCCGTCGTTGGCATAAGCAGTGACCATCGCATTCCATGCCGCAATGTCCTTGTCTTTCGGCATTCTGTCGAAGAACTCTCTCGCCATCGAAATGCCACCGTTCTGACGTAATGTCATCGAAATCGATTGGTCTGACGAACCGACTGGATAGATAGATGTGTGTGATGTGTTCCTACCGCAATGATTTTGGTGGCAGTGCTTGTCATTGTAAATTCAATTGTGTTATGTAAGAATTGTAAATTTTCACCATGTAGTTAGTCAAGTGTATTTTTTGCCCCATTGTTATGGACGCAACTTTCTTGAAGTTCTAAGTTTCAACCGATATTGATCTGATGATCCCCTAAAATTCTCTTTATTTTGTTGTATATGTCTCTACAACTTTCTACCGTCACTGTAAGTAATATGAACTGCTGATGCCAAGAGCTTCAAGTACCAGGAGGAGGCAAGTGCAACAATACACATTGCAGATTCTACAGGAGCTTGAAAAGCCTCATGGTATTTGTCATGACTCTGTTTATCTCTTTATTCAACAAGCAAGCAGGCAGCAATACACATTGAAGATTGTATTGTTCGTGTACATCCAATCCATTTATACAATAGATTAGCTTCCCAATCTGCATCAACTATCCTATATTAAATTGAGTAGAATTTTTTTGAAGAAAAATGTACAAAGCATCAACCATCCTAAACTACCTGACAGAGGCATGCACAACAATAGATTGAGTTGGAGATCTGCTGGTCGTTTTGTTGGTTCTTGTGTCTTCCTTTTGCCTTCTCGTGATCATCTTCCGTGTGGATAGAACAACATGCTTGTAGATCACCGAAATATTTGTAGATTGCACATGTATCAGAAGATTGGTCACTGGCAAATAGTGCTATTGCACATTCTCACGTGCTAAGATCCAACCAGCAGCTCCGGCTCCATATGCTAATATGAAACCAACGGGTCAAATGTTGAGTAGCCATGCCCCAACCGGCGGAGCCAAGTCGAGGAGTCGTGGATGAAGCACATGTGGGTAGCGATGCAGTTAACAGAGAAGTTGGCGAGCTAGCAGGGCGCCGAGGAACGTGGTCATGGACGGCAAGGGCGGTGGCCGCCACCGCGGTGAGCTTGCCGGACAAGGAGCATGGGTCGAACGACAGGGGCGATTCCTCTACTCCAGCTCCATGTGCCAAGATGCAGCTGACAGTTCAAACACCGAGTAGCCAAACCACAACCGGCGGCGCTAAGCTGAGGAGGGTGACCATGGACGAAGCGCCCGTGGGTAGCAATGCAGAGTGCAGAGGAGTTTACGAGCTGCCGGGGCGCCGAGGAACGCGGACGTGGACGACGTAGGAGCGCCGGGGCGTCAGGCCAATCTATCCAGTCGGTTCGTGAGACCAAAATCATTGCGACAATTTCCTGTTGAATTCGTCCTATTTGTTGTCGATTTGGTGGCCCAAAATGAGTCAATTTCTTGCTGCCAAAATAGCATTGCATTGCTCATGAGAATCACCGGTAGCAATTAACGTGATAATAACATCAGTGTGATAAATAATATGAGAGGGGTAGGAATTATTCAGAACGAGCCGATGAACATGTTGCATCTTGACCACGTCTGGATCCTCCCGTCCTTGTGACCCGTCCACACGAGCTTGTTCGCGCTGTCCATCGCGACGCAGAGCGCTGTCCGATGATGCGGAATATCATGTGGACATCACCATGACAAGAGTCCCTTTGCCAAGTACCACGTGTCACATCTACTTCATATACATAAAGGTGAATCATTTTCATTACACGTGTTCACTTGACCCCGTCGAGGATGGTATACTACTTGACATTCCTCTCGTGTGTATGCATAGGTATTGCCGGAGCTTCACGGATGACGAGGAGGAGTGTCAGCACTTACGTACAACTACACCATCTGCGAGGGAAGCTTGGAAGAGAAGGAAGAAGAAGCGAGGACAAGACTCTGAAAGTCCCGGACCTTCCGGCCTGCCAGGAACCTCCAGACCCCAGACCTTCCGGCCTCCGGCGCACCCGAGGCGTGCCAACTCTCGGGATACCCGAGAACCTGCCCGGACCTTCCCCGGAACTTCCGGTCCAGCCCGAAACTTCCGGCATGCGTGCGTGCATCCACTCGGGCCCAAGTCCCATGTACCCCTTTCTCACCCCCACTTCTCCCTAGACTATATATACTCACCTCCACCTTCATTCTAGGGTTAGATATGGTTTTGCTCTTAGTAAGTTGAGCCTAGCTCCTTCCACTACCTCTCCCATGGAGTAGATGTTGAAAATATGCCCTAGAGGCAACAATAAATTAATTATTATCATATTTCCTTGTTCATGATAATCACTTATTATCCATGTTAGAATTATATTGATCGGAAACTCAGATACATGTGTGGATACATAGACAACACCATGTCGCTAGTATGCCTCTCATAGACTAGCTCGTTGATCAAAGATCGTTAATATTTCCTAGCCATGGACATAAGATGTCATTTAATAACGGGATCACACTATTAGGAGAATGATGTGATGGACAAGACCCAAATTATAAACGTAGCATATGATCATGTCAGTTTATTGCTACATTTTTCTACATGCCAAGTATTTGTTCCTATGACCATCGGATCATGCAACTCACTGACACCGGAGGAGTACCTTGTGCGTATCAAATGTCACAACGTAACTAGGTGACTATAAAGGTGCTCTACAGGTATCTCCGAGGGTGTCTATTGGGTTGGCATGGATCAAGACTGTGATTTGTTACTCCGTGTGACGGAGAGGTATCTTAGGGCCCACTAGGTAATACAACATCACTATAAGCCTTGCAAGCAATGTGACTAAAGAGTTATCCACGGGATCTTGTATTACGGAATGAGTAAAGAGACTTGCTGGTAATGAGATTGAACTAGGTATAGAGATACCGACGATCGAATCTCGGGCAAGTAACATACCGAAGAACAAAGGGAACATCATACGGGATTAACTGAATCCTTGACATTGAGGTTCAACCGATAAAGATCTTCATAGAATATGTAGGAACCAATATGGGCATCTAGGTCCCGCTATTGTATATCGACCGTAGAGGTGTCTCGGTCATGTCTATATAGTTCTCGAACCCGCATGGTCTGCACACTTAAGGTTCGATGACGTTTCGGTAGTATAGATTTATGTATGGTGGTGACCTAAGGTTGTTCGGAGACCCGGATGAGATCCTGAACGTCACGAGGAGCTCCAGAATAGTCCGGAGGTAAAGATTGATATATAGAAAGTCCTGATTTGGTCGCCGGAAAAGTTTCGGGCTCATTGGTAGTGTACCGAGAGTGCTGGGAGGGTGCCGGCGGACCATCGGGAGGGGTGTGGAATCCTACTTCTAATAGGATTGGAGTAGGACTCCTCCACCTCCAATTTCGGCCAACGTTTGAGGGTTTGAGGTTGCCTCATCCCCTCCCTCCCTCCTATATATACTAGAGGATTTAGAGGGGAAAGTTAACCCTAATTGCCACGTGCTCCCTCTAGTTCATCTAGATTGGTTTTCTCCTCTAGTCTAGTTCGGCGGTGCTTAGGCGAAGCCCTGCCGGAATAGTTCCACCATCATCACCGCCACGTCGTCACGCTTCCGGAGAACTCATCTACCTCTCCGCTCCCTCTTGCTGGATCAAGAAGGCGAAGATCGTCATCGAGTTGTACGTGTGCTGAACGCGGAGGTGTCGTCCGTTCGAGGCTGGATCGGAAGGACTGTGATCAAGATCACGAGACGATTCATGATTTGATCACGAGATGGATCGTGATGGGATCGTGGGACGGATTGTGATTGGATCAGGAGAAGGATCGTGATGGGATCGTGGGACGCTCGGCGATTTGGATCGCGAAGACGTTCAACTACATCAACCGTGTTTCTTAACGCTTCCCGCTTAGCGATCTACAAGGGTATGTAGATCCACTCTCCCCCTCGTAGATGCTCATCAGCATGGATAGATCTTGCGTGTGCGTAGGAAATTTTCTGTTTCCCATACAACGCTCCCCAACAGTGGCATCATGAGCTAGGTCTATGTGTTGATGAGATCACGAGTAGAACACAAAGGAGTTTGTGGGCGTTGATGCTTAGATTGCTTCCTCCCTTGGTCGTGTTTTGGTTCAGCGGTATTGTGGGATGAAGCATCCCGGCCCAACCTTACTCGTACGCTCACGAGAGACCGGTTCCATCGACTGACGTGTAACTTCGTTGCACAAAGATGGCTTGCGGGTGTCTGTTTCTCCTACTTTAGTTGGATCGGATTCGACAAAGGCAGTCCTTGAGAAGGTTGAAAAGCAATTTATGTATCATCGTTGTGGTTTTTGCGTAGATGAGAATTGTTCTTGCTAGAGACCCGTAGCAGCCACGTAAAACATGCAACAACAATTAGAGGACGTCTAACATGTTTTTGCAGGGTATGCTATGATGTGATATGGCCAATTACATTATGAGATATATGTGATGTATGACATGATCATGTATTGTATAGAATATCACAACTTGCATGTCGATGAGTACGACAACCGATAGAAGCCATAGGGTTGCCTTTAATTATTTTCGCTGTTTTGCTTCACTTTATCGCTATGAGTTAGCAATAGTCGTGGAAGCAACAATCGGCGCGACAACCCCGATAGTGACACATTGATGGATATCAAGATGATGGAGATCATGGTGTCATGTCGGTGATGATGGAGATCATGCCGGTTCTTTGAGATGAAGACCAAAAGCACAAGTTCATGGCCATATCATGTCACTTATGATTTGCATGTGATGTTAATCCTTTTATGCACCTTGTTTTGCTTAGGACAACAGTAGCATTATAAGGCGACCCCTCACTTAAATTTCAAGATGAATTGTGTTATCCCCGAGTGTGCACCGTTGCAAAAGTTTGTCGTGTCGAGACACCACGTGATGATCGGGTGTGATAGACTCTACGTTCACATACAAGGGTGCAAGCCAGTGTTGCACGTGCGGAACACTCGGGTTAAACTTGACGAGCCTAGCATGTACAGACATGGCCTCGGAACACAAGAGACTGAAAGTTCGAACATGAGTCATATAGTAGATATGATCAACATGAAGATGTTCACCACTGAAACCACCTCAACTCACGTGATGATCGGACTTGAGTTGGTGGATTTGGATTATGTGACACTTGAATGACCAGAGGGATGTCGATTTGAGTGGGAGTTTTTAAGTAATATGATTAACTAAATTCATTATCATGAACATAGTCAAAATATCTTTGCAAATTATGTTGTAGATTACTAGCTCGCGCTGTAGCTCCCTTGAATTTTTATATGTTCCTAGAGAAATAGAGTTGAAAGATGATGGTAGTAATAATGCGGACTGGGTCCGTAATCTGAGGATTGTCCTTATTGCTACACAGAAGGCTTATGTCCTTAATGCACCGCTCGGTGCGCCAAACCCTCTAGCGTTATCTGTAGATGTTGTAAACATCTGACAGGCACGTTCCGATGACTACTTGATAGTTCAATGCATCATGCATTACATCTTAGAGTTGAGGCTCCAAAACATTTTGAACATCACATAACATATGAGATGTTCTAAGAGCTGAAATTGGTATCTCAGGGTCGTGCCCATCTTGTGAGATATGAGATCTCCAACAAGATTCTTTGCCTGCAAGAGGAAGGAGAATATCTCAATCATTGAGCATGTGCTCAGATTGTTTGGGTGCTACAATCGCTTGAATCGAGTGGGAGTTGATCTTCCAGATAAGATAGTGATTGATATAGTTCTCCAAGTCACTGTCACTAATCTACTAGGGCTTCATGATGAACTATAAATATGCCAGGGATGGAAATGATGATCCCTGAGTTTTTCGCGATGTTTGACACCGCGAAAGTAGATATCAAGAAGGAGCATCAAGTGTTGATGGTTAGTAAAACCACTAGTTTCAAAAAGGGAAAGGGTAAGGAGGGAAACTTCATGGATGACAAGTCAGTTGCTGCTCCAGTGAAGAAACCCAAGGTTGAACCCAAACCCGAGACTAGTTGCTTCTATTATGAGGAGAATAGTCGCTGAAGTGGAAAAACCCTAGATACTTGGTAGATAAGAAGGATGGCAACGTCGACATAAGTATATTTGATATACGTGTTATTGATGTGTACCTTGCTAGTACTCCCAGTAGCACCTAGGTATTAGATACCGGTTCGGTTGCTAAATGTTAGTAACTCGAAATAGAAGCTACGAAATAAATGGAGGCTAGCTAAGGGTGAGGTGACGATGAGTGTTGGAAGTGTTTCCAAGGATGATGTGATCACCATCGCACGCTCTCTCTACCTTCGGGATTAGTGATAAACCTAAATAAATGTTATTTGGTGTTTGCATTGAGCATGAACATAATTAGATCGTGTTTATTGCAATACAGTTATTCATTTAAGTTAGAGAATAATGGTTATTCTGTTTACATGAATAATACCTTCAATGGTCATGCACCCAATGGGAATGGTTTATTGAATCTTGATCGTAGTAATACACATGTTCATAACATTGATACCAAAAGATACAAAGCTAATAATGATAGAACCACATACTCGTGGCACTGCCGCTAAATGTCATATTGGTATGTCGATGGATCTTTAGACTCATTCGATTTCGAATCGGTTGAGACATGCGGACCATGCCTCATGGGCAAGATGACTAAGACCCCGTTTTCCGGAGTGATGGAGCGGGCAAGTGACTTATTGGAAATGATACATGTTGATGTATTCAGTCTAATGAGTGTTGTAGCATGCGGTGGATATCGTTATTTTCTTACCTTCACTGATGATTTGAGTAGATATAGTGTATATTTACTTAATGAAACAAAGTGTGAAATGTTTGAAAAATTCAAGCAAATTCAGATTGAAGTTTAAGATCATCGTGACAAGAAGATATAAATGTCTATGATATGATCGTGGAGGTGAATATCTGAGTTACGAGTTTGGTAGAGAACTTAAGACAATGTGAAAGTTGTTTCACAACTCACGCCACCTGGAACACCATAGTGTGATGGTGTGTCTGAACGTCGTAGTCGTGCGTTATTGGATAAGGTGCGTACTGTGATGTCTCTTATCATTTTTGCCACTATCGTTTTGAGGTTATGCATTAGACAACTGCATTCACTTTAAATAGGGCACCATCTAAATCCGTTGAGATGACACTGTATGATTTGGTAGAAACCTAAGCTGTCATTTCTTAATGTTTGGGGCTACGACGCTTATGTGGAAAAAGGTTTTCACCTAATGAGCTCAAACCCAAAGCGGACAAATGCATCTTCATAGAATACCCTAACGTTACAGTTGGGTAAACTTTCTATCTTAGATCCAAGCACAAAGTGTTTGTTGCTAAAACAGGTCCTTTCTCGAGGAATAATTTCTCTCGAAAGAATTGAGTGGGAGGAAGATAGAACTTGATGAGGTTGTTGAACCTTTGTTTCAATCAGAGAGTAGCACAGCGTGGAAAGTTGTTTCTATGGAGCCTACATCAGTTGAAGAGGAAGTTAATGATGATGATCATGAAGCTTCGAATCAAGTTACTATCAAACCTCGTAGGTCGACAAGGACATGTACTACTCCTGAGTGGTACGACAACCATGTCTTAGAGGTCATGTTGTTGGACAACGATGAACCTACGAACTATGGAGAAGCGATGATGGACCCGGATTCCAATAAATGGTTAGAGGCCATGAAATCCGAGAAAGGATCCATGTATGAAAACCAAGTGTGGACTTTGGTAGACTTGCTAGTTGAACGACAAGTTGTTGAGTACAAATGGACCTTTAAAATAAATACAGACGCAGATGGTGAATGTCACCATTTATAAAGCTCGACTTGTCGCAAAGAAGTTTCTGCCAAGTTTAAGGAGTTGACTACGATGAGACTTTCTCACCCATAGCGATGTTAAAAGTCTGTTGGAATTATGTTAGCCATTGTTGCATTTTTCAATTATGAAATCTGGCAGATGGATGTCAAAACATCGTTTCCTTAACGGTTTACTTGAGGAAAGGTTGTATGTGATACAACCGGAAGGTTTTGTAAGTCCTAAGGATGCTAAAAGGTGTGCAAGCTCTAGCAATCCTTCTATGGGCTGGAGCAAGAATCTCGGAGTTGGAATATATGCTTTGATGAGGTGATCAAAGTTTTTGGGTTTATACAAAGTTTACGAGAAACTTGTATTTACAAGAAAGTGAGTCAGAGCACTATATAATTTTTGATAAGTATATGTGGTTGACATATTATTGATCGGAAATGATGTAGAATTTCTGGAAAGCATAAACGGTTGTTTGAAAAGAGTTTTTCAAAGGAAGACCTTGATAAAGCTACCTAACTGTTGGGCATCAAGATCTATAGAGATAGATCAAGATGCTTGATGAGACTTTCAATGAGTACATACCTAGACAAGATTTTGAAAGAGTTCAAAATGGATCAGTCAAAGATAGAGTTCTTGCCTGGTTTGTAAGGTGTGGAGTTGAGTGAGACTCAAAGCTCGACCACGATAGAAGAAAGAGAAAGGACGAAGGTCGTCCCCTATGCTTTATCCATAGGCTCTATATAGTATGCCATGTTGTGTACCGCATTGGTGTGTGCCTTGCCATGAGTCTATCAAGGGGTACAAGAGTGATCGAGGAGGGGATTACTGGACAACAGTCAAAATTATCCTTAGTAACTAGAGGAGTAAGGAAATATTTCTTGATTATGGAGGTGATAAAGAGTTCGTCGTGAAGGGTTACGTCGATGCAAGCTTTAACACCAATCCGGATGACTCTTAGTAGCCATCCGGATACGTATAGTGGAGTAGCCATTTGGAGTAGCTCCAAGTGGAGCGTGGTAGCAGTGTCTATAGTATGACATAGAGATTTGCAAAGTGAAGATGGATCTGAAGGTCGCAGACCCGTTGACTAAAACCTCTTTCACATGGAAAACATGATCGAACCCCAGAACTCATTGGGTGTGAGATTCATAAAAAATCACATAGTGATGTGAGATCGATTATTGACTCTAGTGCAAGTGAGAGACTGTTGGAAATATGCCCTAGAGGCAATAATAAATTAGTTATTATCATATTTCCTTGTTCATGATAATCGTTTATTATCCATGCTGGAATTGTATTGATTGGAAACTCAGATACATGTGTGGATACATAGACAACAACATGTCCCTAGTATGCCTCTAATAGACTAGCTCGTTGATCAAAGATGGTTAAGATTTACTAGCCATGGACATGAGATGTCATTTTATAACGAGATCACATCATTAGGAGAATGATGTGATGGACAAGACCCAAACTATAAACGTAGCATATGGCCGTTTCGGTTTATTGCTACAGTTTTCTACATGTCAAGTATCTGTTCCTATGACCATGAGATCATGCAACTCACTGACACTGGAGGAGTACCTTGTGTGTATCAAATGTCGCAATGTAACTGTGTGACTATAAAGGTGCTCTACATGTATCTCCGAGGGTGTCTCTTGGGTTGGCATGGATCAAGACTGAGATTTGTTACTCCGTGTGACGGAGAGGTATCTTAGGGCCCACTAGGTAATACAACATCACTATAAGCCTTGCAAGCAATGTGACTAAAGAGTTAGCCATGGGATCTTGTATTACGGAACGAGTAAAGAGACTTGCCGGTAACGAGATTGAACTAGGTATAGAGATACCGACGATCGAATCTCGGGGAAGTAACATACCGAAGAATAAAGGGAACAACATACGGGATTAACTAAATCCTTGACATAGAGGTTCACCTGATAAAGATCTTCATAGAATATGTAGGAACCAATATGGGCATCTAGGTCCCGCTATTGGTTATTGACTGTAGAGGTGTCTCGGTCATGTCTACATAGTTCTCGAACCCGCAGGGTCTGCACACTTAAGGTTCTATTACGTTTCGGTAGTATAGATTTATGTATGGTGGTGACCGAAGATTATTCAGAGTCCCGTATGAGATCTGGACGTCCCGAGGAGGTCCCTAATGGTCCGGAGGTAAATATTGATATATAAATTCCTGTTTTGGTCACTGGAAAAGTTTCGGGTTCAACGGTAGTCTAACGGGAGTGCCGGGAGGGTGTCGGGGTACCATCGGGAGGGGTGTCTCGGCCCAAAGGGCCACATGGGCTGTGGAAAGAGGCAAACCAGCCCCTGGTGGTCTATACGAAGCCCCGTTAAGGCCCATGATCCTAGGGGTGGAAAAAACCCAGAGGTGAAGAGGTGGAAAGGGTTTCCAATTGGAACGGAGGAATCCTACTCCTAATAGGATCGGAGTAGGACTCCTCCACCACCAATTTCGGCCAACCTTTGAGGGTTTGAGGCTGCCTCCTCCCCTCCCTACCTCCTATATATACTATAGGATTTAGAAGGGAAAGTTAACCCTAATTTCCATGTGCTCCCTCTAGTTCATCTAGATCGGGTTTCTCCTCTAGTCTAGTTCGGTGGTGCTTAGGCGAAGCCCTGCCGGAATAGTTCCACCACCATCACCGCCATGCCGTCGTGCTGCTGAAGAACTCATCTACCTCTCCGCTCCCTCTTGCTGGATCAAGAAGGCAAAGATCGTCATTGAGCTGTACGTGTGTTGAACGCGGAGGTGCCGTGTGTTCGGTGCTGGATCAGAAGGACCGTGATCAAGATCGCGAGATGATTCATGATTTGATCACAGGATGGATCATGATGGGATCATGGGATGTATCATGATTGGATCGCGAGAAGGACCGTGATGGGATCGCGGGACTCTCACGATTTGGACCGTGAAGACGTTCGACTACATCAACCGCGTTTCTTAACGCTTCCCGCTTAGCGATCTATAAGGGTGTGTAGATCCACTCTCCCCCTCGTAGATGCTCATCACCATGGACAGATCTTGCGTGTGCATAGGAATTTTTTTGTTTCCCATGCAACGTTCCCCAACAGTAGATGCCTCCGTAGGAGAAGATCCATAGTGGATGTCAAGGCCCCTTACGAGGGAAGATCCTACGGGATATCAAGGCCCCATCTCCCCCATGGGATTTGGGATGAACTCTGCCATGTTGTCATGCCCAAGATGCAATCCTATCCTTATTTTGGCATGAGGGCCTCGGCAGTGATAGAAGCACATCTCATCATGTTGCAAGAATGGATATCATTACAAGTACATTTACAAAAGAGATGAGTATATGGAATTGGCTTACACTCGCCACAAGCTACATCAAGATCACATCAACACAACAACATACTCAAACATCATACATAAGAGCAGGGTCCGACTACGGACGAAATGAAACGATAAAATGACATCCATCCTTGCTATCCCAGGCTGCCGCCTGGAACCCATCCTAGATCGATGATGAAGAAGAAGAACTCTAAATCAAAACAAGCATCACTCTCACATCAAAGCATCACATTGCCTGTACCTGCAACTGTTGTTGTAGTAATCTGTGAGCCATAGGGACTCAGGAATCTCATTTCCAAGGGTATCAAGACTATTAAAGCTTAATGGGTGAGGTATGGTTAAGTGGTGAGGCTGCAACAAGCGACTAAGCATTTATTTGAGTGGCTAACTTAAGAATACAGAAATTAAAGTATGGTGGTCTACGCATAACGGACGTGAACTAGTAATGATCACTAACTGATCTTGAACACCTACTTACGTCAATCATAACCCCACCGCGTTCTCTCTCGGATAAGGTCTCACGAGAAGAGACAATCACGGTTACTCACACAGTTGGTGTATTTTATTTGAGTTTACTTCAAGTTTACTAGGACCGGGTGTTAAACAAAGTTTCCATGTTTGCCACATAACCACGGGCACGGATTTCAAAACGATTTAACCCTGCAGGGGTGCTCCAACTCATCCATCACAAATTAACCACACGCCGCGGGACTAACCTCGACCACGGATCTCGTTATCTTCCTAGGCAAATCCAAAGGAAATCTGACACCTCGAGATAGCCTGAAGAAGATTAGAGTTCCTCACACAAGACATTCGAGAAAGGTAAAACAAGTCCAGCAAGGCCGCCCGACGTGTCGACGAACCCGACAAGAGCTGCGTATCTCATTCTCAGGACACGACCGGATGAACACTACGTACGATGACCTGATAGAAATCCCTCGAGTTTCCCCGAGGTGGCCCCCGCAAGTGGCTCTGTTTTGGACCAACACTCATGAGGAGCACTGGCCCGGGTTGTTGATTAAAGATCTGCGAGTGCCGGCGGGTCCCTATGCAATTTTATTAGTTATTAGGCAAATGTAGTACCAATGTTGGGTCTTGCCAGACAAGCTTTATCCCAAAACAAAAATCAAGGGGGTCCCCATAACAACCCCGAGCATGTTAGGAGCGCTCAATTATGGAACATAACACCGGTACACAAGTAACTAGGGGCGGCAAGAGTGGAACAAAACACCAAGCAAAAGGCCAAGCCTTCCACCTTTTACCAAGTATATATGTGCATAAAATTAAATATCAATAATATTGTGATAAAAAAAGAATTTCCAAGTTGGCACATGGAAGTAATTGCACCTGTAACTAGAAACACTATAAGAAGGTCTAAGCAAGCGGTAAAATAGCCAAACAAAGGTTTGCTAGGAAGGTGGAGGGTTAGAGGCTTTTTATGGCAATGTTGGGAGGCTTGACAAACAAGTGGTAGGTAGCAAGACAAAATGATAGAAGTGGGACAACTATCATAGTAATGATAGTAGTGGTATCTAGGGAAATGTGTCATCTTGTGTGAGATCCCGCTTGGAAGAAGAACGAGTCCATGAACAAGACGTGCCAACGTAGTCGAACGAATCCTCACACTCCGAACGCTTTTGAAACTCTATAGAGAATAAGCAAACCAGAAACAACAATTAACAGACGAGAAACACCACAACATATGCATGATATGAGGCACAAACAAATATGATGCATGTCTGGTTTAATTATGCAAGGCATGGCAAAGCACATCAAACAACTCCTACAGATTAAGTGAAGCTCAATATGCAACGAGTTGCATATTGACGAAACTCCACGTTCGAATTATTTAGTTCACTCTCGCTTAGGTACTCATCAATATTAAATGTTGTTTAACATGGAAAACGGTGAAGCGTACATAACTATATCAACTAGGCATATGAAACGAGACCGAAAGCAACATATAGCATATCCAAAATGTCCCCATATGCAAATTATGAATTTTGTCCAGATCTGTCCTAACACATTTTTATATTTATTAAACATGGAAATAAAGTGTGGCATGATATTCTACACGTTTTTCTAGTCAAGTTACATATATAACACATTTGCATCGAAGCTAAGGTTTAAAAGTTATTAAACTATTAATTTAGACATGACATTAATGCAAAAACAATGGAAACAGCCAGTTAATCATTTTTATCACATGTGAGAGTTGGAAATTGTGAATCTACATGAAATTCTATTCATTTTACATATATAAAGTTTTCTCATATGATGTATGGTTCTCGAGTTATTAAATGCATGAGTTTTAGGGGTTTTTCTGAAAACTGAAATTCACCTCTTAATTAATAAAATCGCAGCAGGAAAAAAACATTGGGCCGAATCTGAGATCTGGCCCAACAGTACAAGAGCGGAATATTTATCCTACGCGTAGTGCAACAAATAGAGGGCTGGGAGCTCACCAGAGTGGGCTGAGGCCCGAGTCGGTGCGGCTGGCTGGGCCTTGGCCCACGCGTGGGGGCGAGGCACTGGCTGAGGCGAGCTGGGCCGGTGCTCCTGTTGGGCCTTGGCGCGACCCAGCGTGAGGGCGAGCGGGGGAGGCGGCCCACGCGAGGCTGGCGGGGTCAACGCCCACTGGATCGGGCGCTCGTCCTCCTCCTCCCGATCGGATCGGGGAGGCAGGGGCGGCGGCGCCACGACGCCGGCCGGCGGCAGGCTGGCACGGGGGCGCGGATGGCCGGGAACGGGCGCTCCTGTCCGGATCTAGCCGGATTCAGCCGGCGGCAGGGTCAAATGTCATGGCGGGGAGCTTGAGGACGGCGGCGACCTGTGGGGAAGAGATGGAGAGAAGTGAGAGGGGGAGGGAGAGAAGAAGGAGAGGAGGAAGGGGGCGCGAGGGGAGCTTGACCCGGTGGTTGCCGGTGTCGGGGCTCCGGCGGCCGGAGTGGCGGCAGGGTTGGAGGCGCGGGGCACGCTGCAGGAGGTCAGGCACGGGGACGCTCGGGCTGCGGGGCTCTGTGGTCGCCGGACGTGTCCAGTTTAGCCACAGACATGTCCGGTAGGCTGCAGGGACGAATTGATGGCCTCTAATTGCGGACCCGAGGGCTGAAAATGGAGGGGGGGAGTGAATTTCGGGATTTGAGGGATGAGGGTCTAGAGGGTGGGGTTTTCTAGGGGGTGGCTGCAAAACTAGCTAGGGGGAAACCCTAGAGAGTGAGGGGGCTCTCTCCATGGGGGTTATATATAGGGGAGGCACTAGGAGGGGTTGGACCTCGTCCGTCCGATCGTGATCCGATGACCACGAATGGTGGGAGGGGCTAGGTTGGGCTAGCGGGCTGTGTAGAGGGCCTTGGGCTGAGATGAGAGGGAAGGTGGTAGCCCGTGACAAGAGTTTTAAAACACTGAAACGTTCGACAAATAAACATATGACCGCACTACTATGGTTGACCGTTCGGGTATCAAACAAACTCGGAATGCGATAAAATTTGGCAGGCGGCCTACCAACACTATAATAAGACCACACACAAAGTTCCGACCCAATCCGAGAAAGTTTTATACGCACTTTAAAAACAATATTTTTATCGATGCCATGGGAGTGTGTGGTTGGTCTCGAAACGGACAACAACACGAACCGAGAGAACCGGCAAACACGAACAGATGCAAGTTTTCAAACACAAGTGATGATGCTATGCATATGATGCAATGATGAATGCAACAACCAAACAAAACACAGACGGGAATGGAAATAAAAGGGGAATCTTCTAGAGCGTCGGTCTCGAGTTGTTATACATGTATCCTTCTTTCCCTTTGTTGTTCATGTACCTTGTGGATCTTGTGTGTGGTGAGTCTAGTGGATGTGTGATTGGACTTGTTCTTGAGTGTTTCCTCTTGTGATTTCCCCTTCGTGTTCTTCATGTTATTCGTGAAATCCCCCTCCAATTCATGAAAGATCGACACACGCGGGCTTGCCCCGTATCATATTGGTATGATGAGCCACATTTCTCACGAATTTGGAGTCCCCCCTCTTTGTTTTCTAGCTTGATTTCATTTGATTCATCCCAATTTTAAAATCCCCATCAAAAATAGCCCCAAAAAAATTCTTGTGATTTGTTGTTCTTGTGAGTTTTTGTTGATTTTGATCTGTGGATCTAGTGTTTGGCAAGTGGATTTACCTCCCTTGGCATTCCCTAACCCCAATTTAACCCTTTCCCCTTCAATTTCGCCCTGAAAATCGACTTTTTCCGCCCCCGTTCTTCGATCTGGAAATTAGGGTTCGTCCTGGAGTTGTTCTCGTGACCTAACCAGAATCATTGCACATATTGTGGCTTCAGCCATTTCACCGTTTCGGCCGTAACTTTCACTCCCGAACTCCGATTTGAGTGTTCTTTGGCTCGTTTTGAAGCTATAAACATTCCCAAGCTACTCATCTTGGTTTTACCATCATTTGAACACTTAAAGTTTTTTCAAATTATGGCAAGTTTGCCTGGGCCCTCCACTATATCATCCGCAATACCACCATAGTCTTCCACAACCTAACCCATTTGGTTCACCTTTGCATTTGAGGTTTCTTGAGTTGTGATTTGAGTCTCCTAAGGTGTTTAGGCTACTTAGGGACGGTTACTTCTTCATCAAACACCGGTAACTTGTATCGTTCCATCATCTACATCGACCACCGACGTTCGACATCGACGATGACCATACATCCTTTGAGGCCATTTTCAATAAGAAGCAAGGCCGGTTCGTCCTGACTTTGTGAAAGGTTAAGTGTGACGAAGGTATACATTCTGTCATACACTTTACCTTCATTGCCATTGCATGTTGTTAGCCTCACCATCTTTGCGATTACCTTCATACCTATTGAGACTAGCTATCCGAGTATTGCCGGGCTTTGCAAAAACTTGTGCACCTTAGTGATACGATATCACATTGTTGCATCATCGGAAATATCATATACTGCAATTGCTTGTTCCCATGCATATCTTGCGATATTTATCTCATATAGTTGGTTAAGGCTCAATAATAATAGTGGAAAGGAAGAGAAGAGTGAAAAATGTCAAAAAAAGCTTCTAAGCAAGAAATAAAGATCAAAGCTTATAAGCAAAAGAGTTGAGCATGAAAAGAGATACTTGTGCATGAGGATACTTGGCATAGGAAACGTTTTGCTTGCATAAATAGGATTGGTGTCAGGTGGTGAATCGTGCCCAAACGTGCAATAAGCTAGCGTCTCTCCTTGTGTTTGTGAAGCACGAGCTTTGCTCATCCCTATAGTTGCACAAGCCCCATTATCCCATCGCGTGTGTTTCTCTATTGCCCTCCTCTATATTTGTGATCACTTGCTTTGCATTTTAAGTCCATTGGATTTATCTCAACATTTACAAAATCTTGGACCTCATTTTGCTTGAATTTTGTGCCACTTGTCCTAACCAAGCCACTCGATAAGCTTTATGTTCTAGGTGTGATTGAACAAGTCCGATACCAATTCCACTATTCTCTCAATTCACATGGAGTGAAACGGGATACATCCTCAACTTTGGGAACGGTATCTTGGTATTGTTTATCTCATTTCCCACTCACCTTTGCTCGAGTCTTGTGATGGCCAGGCAAAGCACACCATCTTCGTTCTTGGACGACTACATGGACATGAGCAACCACATCAACCAACAACTCGAGAAAATCGCCATTGACATACGACACTCCGAAGCTCGAAAAACAGACATGGTGGCCGCCCACATGGAGCAACTTTGACACATGGTGGCCAACTACAAGTCTTCTCCCCCTGCATCATCATCAAGGCATAGACTCTCAAGTCGCACATCTTCGAAGAAACAAGTGCACGAAGACCAAGATTGCCTCCAAGGACAAGCTTTGACGCCAAGATCAAGGTGATCGACTACACGCATGGATGGCCCTTCCATCTTCGGAAGCATCCCAAGGAAGATGGCCAAGCATGGGATTTTCCCTTCGGTCATGGAGGAGAGTGATAATGTTCCATCTTCGGCCTTCATCCACGACGATGACAAGATGGTTGAGCATGGGACTGTCCCTTCAACCATGGCGGTGAAAGGAGTTGGTCATGGCGACGTTTGCACCTATGTCCCTCTAACACCGACATATTACGAGATGCCCTAATTTCCATGTGAGGAGAGCCACCACCACATGAGTGACATGAGTGACTCCACCATATGTGACATTGAGTGCATTTACTATGAGAGGATGAGAGTGACCACCACTAGCCCCATATATGATGAGTTTCCACAATTCCTATGCGAGGTTGAGAGCCATCACCACCCATTGAGTGACTCAACCAACCATATGAGTGAGAGCATCCTAGAGGGAGTGAGTGAGCCACACCACTTAATGAGTACGGTAGTTGAGATGGCATGTGAGGCCACTATGATTTCTAACAACTTAACCTCTACTCCTATGGTGTCTTCTTCTTGGGTGCAAGGTCTCCTACACGACGACACGCCTACCCTCGATGAGTACATCCCTTGATAGAGGCGAGGGTCCCGATCTTTCGATGAGATGGTGGCTATCGTTTTTGGTGGAGTAGACTTTGACGACCCGACTACGAACGTGTGATGACGCCACACCTTAGCAATCGCTAAACCAACTCCGAGAGGTTATTCACCACGCCAGAGCACGATCAATCTGACCACGAGGGTCTATTTCCCGAACGCAAACAAAAACAAGCAAGAAACTAAGATTGCAATCTGGATATTGCGAATATAAGAGGAAAGCTTTATTGATGAAGTGGGGTTCTGTGACGCCTTTGTCTGGTCGTGGAACACAAACGAAGAATGCGAAGTTGCAGTTATGCCAAACTTGTAATCTAAACAAAACCCAACCCTAAAATGACGACCTAAGGGCTGTATATATGGGGGAATAGAGGGGAATTTCATGCCCCCTTGGAGGAGGGGTCCGAAACCGACCTTAACCCAGTTTCCCCATACATACGGACTCTAAAACAACCTATAATATGGTATTTCGAAATTACATGGGCCTGGCCCAACAATAAGGTGGCGCAACACCTATATTAGCCTAGGGACAAATTTTATAAAGTAGCATCATGCATATTTTGTCCAAGGCTTCTTGCTCCCATTATGGTGGCTTCAAAGAGCAAAAATCATCACTGGAAGCTCCATTGTTCTTTCCCGCGCGCGCACCTTCTTCTCCATGCTTGATACCGCTCCAATGGTCATCCTTCTTGTCCATGCCAGGTCGTTCATTCATAAGTAAAAGAAAAGTATCTAATTTAGGCAGCATCATATGTTCATGAACATTAGAAGGATTTGCAAGAAACGGAAGTACCCGATAATTCAATTGACGTGCGAGAGCTCTAGTAATTTGTCATGTATGTATAGCAGTCGGAGTTGTGGGTGTAGCATTAGCAAGGATATCCTCATCATCCTCCCCTTCTTGAACTGAAGTCGTCCTCGATGAAAGCTCATCTTCCTCACCCAAATAAGGCTTCAAATCTGCAATGTTAAAAGTGGGGCTGACCCCAAACTCTACAGGCAGCTCAAGTTTATATGTATTATCATTTATTTTCTCTAACACCTTAAAAGGACCATCAGCACGTGACATTAGCTTTGACTTGCGCAAATCAGGAAATCTATCCTTACGCAAATGTAACCAAACAAGATCTCCAGGTGCAAAGACAACATGTTTTCTACCCTTATCTCCAGCAATTTTGTATTTAGCATTCATACGCTCAATGTTTTCCTTCGTTAACTCATGCATCTTTAATATCAATTCAACACGTTCTTTAGCATCAGAATTAACCTTCTCCAAAGATGGAAGAGGCAACAAATCAATATGTGCACGAGGTTAGAAACCATACATAACTTCAAAAGGGCACATCTTAGTGGTAGAATGTAGCGAACGATTATAAGCAAATTCAATATGAGGCAAGCATTCTTCCCACATTTTCAGGTTATTCTTCAAAATAGCCCTAAGCATAGTAGACAATGATCTATTGACTACTTCAGTTTGGCCATCAGTTTGGGGATGACATGTAGTACTAAAAAGTAGTTTAGTCCCCAACCTAGCCCATAAACATCTCCAAAAGTGGCTAAGAAATTTAGCATGATGATCTGAAACAATTGTATTTGGCACACCATGCAACCGAATAATTTCACGAAAGAACAAATCAGCAACATGAGCAGCATCATCACTTTTATGACATGGTATAAAGTGTGCCATTTTGGAAAATCTATCCACGACAACAAATATGCTATCCCTCTCCTTCTTAGTTCGAGGTAAACCTAAAACAAATTCCATAGATATATCCTCCCAAGGAACACTAGGTACAGGCAAAGGCATATATAAACCATGAGGATTGAGTCGTGACTTAGCTTTTTGACATGTAGTGCAGCGAGCAACAAAACGCTCAACATCCCGTCTCATCTTTGGCCAAAAGAAATGTGTAGAAAGTACGTCCTCCGTCTTCTTCACGCCAAAGTGTCCCATTAATCCTCCTCCGTGTGCCTCCTATAACAACAAAAGGTGAACGGAGCTAGATGGAATGCATAGCTTGTTAGCACGGAACACAAATCCATCATTAATAATGAACTTGTTCCATGTACTCCCTTCTTTACAATGCTGCAACACATCTCTAAATTCAGCATCATGCACATATTGATCTTTGATGGTCTCAAATATTTTAAAGTCAAGTTGTGAAAGCATATTATAACGACGAGACAAAGCATCAGCAATAACATTTTCTTTACCCTTCTTGTGTTTAATGACATATGGGAAAGTCTCAATGAATTCAACCCATTTAGCATGTCTACGGTTCAGTTTTGCTTGACTTTTAATATGTTTCAAAGGTTCATGATCAAAATGTATAAAAAATTCTTTGGGCCATAAATAATGTTGCCATGTTTCCAAAGTCCGAACAAGAGCATATAATTCCTTATCATAAGTAGAATAATTCAGACTAGGCCCACTCAATTTTTCTGAAAAGTACACAACAGGTTTACCATCTTGTAATAACACACCTCCTAACCCAATTCCACTAGCTTCACATTCAAGCTCGAAAGTCTTATTAAAATCAGGAAGTTGGAGTAAACGAGCATGTGTTAACTTATCTTTCAAGACAGTGAAGGCTTCTTCCTGTGCGGTAGCCCAAGAAAAAGGCACGTCCTTCTTTGTAAGCTCATTGAGAGGCGCATCAATGGTGTTGAAATATCTCACAAAACGCCTACAGAAACCAGCGAGGCCAAGAAAACTCCTCACTTGTGTGACCGTTTTGGGCTACGGCCAACTCTCAATAGCTTCAATCTTGGCTTTATCAACTTCAATTCCCTATGGAGTAACAACATAGCCAAGAAAAGATACTCGGTCGGTGCAAAAGGTGCACTTCACAAGGTTACCAAACAAACGTGCATCACGTAGAGCAATAAAAACAGCACGTAGATGTTCCAAATGTTCCTCTAAAGATCTACTAAAAATCAATATATCATCAAAATAGACTACCAGAAATCGTCCAATGAAAGCACGTAAAACCTCGTTCATTAATCTCATGAAAGTGCTAGGTGCATTAGTTAACCCAAAAGGCATGACCAACCACTCATATAATCCAAACTTAGTTTTAAATGCTATTTTCCATTCATCTCCCAATTTCATACGAATTTGATGGTATCCACTATGCAAATCAACTTTGGAGAAAATCATAGAACCACTTAATTCATCAAGCATATCATCTAGTCTAGGAATAAGATGACGATAACGAATAGTAATATTATTAATGCCTCTACAATCCACACACATGCGCAATGTACCATCCTTTTTAGGCACTAGAATAATAGGAACAACACAAGGACTAAGGGATTCACGTATATAACCTTTGTCAAGCAGCTCATGTACTTGACGCATAATCTCCTTTGTCTCCTCTGGATTGGTACGGTATGGCGCACAGTTGGGTAGGGATGCACCGGGAATTAAATCAATCTGATGCTCAATCCCGCGAATAGGTGGTAATCCCAGTGGCATGTCTTGTGGGAAGACGTCAGCGAACTCTTGCAAAATGTTAATGACAGCAGGAGGTAAAGAGGGAGGCATGTCCTCGAATGAAAATAATACTTCTTTGCATACAAAAGCATAGCAAACAGATGGAGCAACATCCAAATCATTAATATCAGATTTAGTAGCAAGTAAACATCCACTCTTCAATTTTATTTCGGATGCAACATTAGATGATGGTTTATTATGCTTATGGTGTTGCTCAAATTCCTGTGCTACAATCTTATTTTCACTCTTAATTTTCTCCTGTTTTGCTTTACTAGCTCTAGCAATGTCATCTTTCATAATATGTTCCGGAGACATACGAAGCAAAGTGATATTTTGATCCTTATGAACAAGAGTATACTGATTTGTCCTACCATAGTGTACAGAATTTTTATCAAACTGCCATGGCCTACCAAGTAGAAGAGAACATGCTTGCATGGGTACCACATCACAATCCACATAATCAGAATATGTAGCAATGCTAAAATGCACACGAACAATACGTGTTACCTTAACCTTGCCACTATTGTTGAACCATTGGATGTAATAAGGATGAGGATGTGGTCTGGTGGTTAGAGACAGCTTCTCCACCATCTCCATGCTAGCCAAGTTATTGCAACTCCCTCCATCGATGATGATGCGAACAGAACGCTCCTTCACAACTCCCTTTGTGTGGAACAAGTTGTGCCTCTGATTTTGCTCAGCCTGTGTAACCTACACACTGAGAACACGTTAAGAAACTAAACTTTCATACCTGTCAGCGTAATCAGCAGCCATGTAGTGTGTCTCTGGTTCTGCATCCTTGCCACCCCGTTCTTCACTTGCAATGAGAGCCAAAGTCTCCTCATCATAATCACTAGTGGACGCATATCCACCATCCTTAGTAACAATCATTACACACTTGGAAGGGCATTCTCTCGCAAAGTGACCTCCACCCTTGCAACGACGGCATATAACCTCATGTGTTTGCCATGTGGATGCAATAGATGAAGAAGAGCTCTGTGCAGCCCCAGAAGGTGTGCTCTTCGCAGTGGGTGGAGTAGGAGTTTCCTAGTATCGCGGTTGGAGTTAGAGGTGGAAGTAGGTGGTGTTGCAACAGGACGTGTGGAAGTAGAGGAGGTACATGGCGTCCATGATGAAGTGCGACCTACAGAAAAAGTAGTTCTCGCCGTTGCCTATTGATCCTGCACTTCACGTTCAGCTTTGCAAGCAAGATGAAATAAACGAGTGATAGTGTTATACTCCTTATACTCTAGAATAGTCTGAATCTCTCTATTTAATCCACCCATAAAACGTGCAAGCATAGCGTCATTCTCCTCAACAATACCACATCTAATCATGCCAGTTTGTAATTCCTGATAATATTCTTCTACATAATTTTTTCCTTGTCTTAAACGCTGCAAATTTTGAAGCAATTCACGTTGATAATAAGGTGGCACCCAACGATTACGCATAGCAGTTTTCAAAGCAGCCCAAGTAGTTGGAATATTAGCATGGTGTATTCTACAATGTTCTGACCAGCAAACACAAGAAAAACTAGTGAATGAACAAACAGCAGCAGCAACACGTCTATCCTCAGGAAATTGTAAGCATGTAAAACGTTGTTCTATTTCTAAATCCCATGTAAGATATATATCAGGAACATATCTACCCTCAAACGTCAGAATATTCAATTTAAGTTTAGGGAGATGGTCATGATCCCGTACCTGAGGGGGTGGTGCAGCCCTACCGTTATGGTTGTAGCCTCTGGTCGACCTGGTGCGTATCGTGGTGGTTGCCCCTGAGGCTGATCTTGAGCAACCTCTCCCTCATCATCGTAATCACCATCATAATCTTCAACCTGCTCAACGACAGTAGCATCATGAGCCACAGAAGTAGCAGCAGTATCAACAGTACCAGTATGTTGGGCTTGGCCGAGAGGCACACATCGCGCTCGTTGTTCGAAAGGGATAGGAGCTGCAGCTGGTGGTGGTAGACGGGCAAGCACCTCACTGAACTTGGCGTCCATATTGGTGTCAAATGTCTTCTCCAAACCATCTAGCTTCTCCATGGCCTCTCTAAAGTTGGTCACGAAGTCTTGTACCTGGTCAGCCATCATTTGCTGAAATTTATCATAGAGCGCTTTGTTGGTCATGTTGTCCCAGTCGATCCCGTCATCGTGTGATCCTGACATGGTTAGAAGAAATAGGAAACACACAAGAATATGAAACCTACAGACTACTGGGACGTGGTGGTGGTGGTCTGTCACAAACCCTTTAAGCGAATCTCAGATTCTTACCAGTTCTTACCCAGCAGCACGCGGTGGTCGGCAACCGTTGTAGTGAAAACTCTTAAAGCTTGGATAGAGCGATTGCCAGGTGGTGTCAAACACACGACGTAGATGTATTTGGAGCTGGGATGGCTTATAATATGGTAGCAAAAAGGGTTAGCAGTAATCAATCCAGAGATGCAAGGTTGAATAAATGCTCAACGACAGTACTGTACTAGTCCTAGGCTAGACCGTACTAGAGACGCGAGCCTAAAACACCAACAAAAACACGACGCTACATGTAATCAAGGGAAGAGCACACTCTGGATTTTTTTCCTTTTTTTCGTTTTTTTGGCGCCTCTTTTTTGCGCTCTTTTTTGGCTCAAAAAATCACTACAATGGCGAGTGTCTTAAAACTCTTCCCACGTCGTATAAGCAAGATGGGCACGAAATTTGTTGGACTAATTTTTTTTTCTAGAGCAGTTCGGGGGCTACGACGACCAAAAATTTCGACAAAAACTACTATGATGGCAAGTGTCTCAAAACTCTCCGAAGAACCTAAAATCAAGATAGGGAAAATATATTTTCGACCGATTTTTTTGGGCCAAAATGTGCTCTGCAAAGCCTGCCAGTCTCTTTTTTTCCGACACCTACGCAGGTAGCAAAACACAAATCCGAAATCAAAAGGATCTCGAAACTAAACCTAAAATGAGCTGGACTCGGATTGGTGGCGGATTTGTGGTGGTATATATGGACACCAATGGATAGTGATGGTGGGTGGTGATATATGGCAGCGGTGATGATGGTGGTGGTATATGGCAACTATGAAGGCGATGTGATGGCGGCGTGACAACCTGTGAATAGAACTTGAAACTCTAAAGGACTAGACACTAAGACCAAAAACTCGACATGACGATGTAACCGCAAATTCAACAAAGCAAAATACTGAACAGACTATGCAAAGGCTCACATTGGTTCGGATATGATGATCTAACCCTAATTTTTTTGTGGCTTTTTCGTGGACTAAAGGTATGAAGAACAGATGCGATCTAAACTAGGAAAACTGGTAAAATCTCACCGAACAACGTGGAAATATGATACAACTGGATAGAGGCGAGGGTCCCGATCTTTCGATGAGATGGGGCTATCGTCTTTTGTGGAGTAGACTTTGACGATCCGACTACGAACGTGTGATGACGCCGCGCTTGAGAAATTGCTAAACCATCTCCGAGAGGTTATTGACCATGCTGGAGCACGATCAACCTGACCATGAGGGTCTATTTCCTGAACGCAAACAAAGAACAAGAAAGAAACTAAGATTGCAATCTAGATATTGCGAATATAAGAGGAAAGCTTTATTGATGAAGTGGGGTTCTGTGACGCCTTTGTCTGGTCGTGGAACACAAACGAAGAAGGCGAAGTTGCAGCTATGACGAACTTGTAATCTAAACAAAACCCAACCCTAAAACGACGCCCTAAGGGCTGTATATATGGGGGAATAGAGGGGAATTTTTTGGCCCCTTGGAGGAGGGGTCCGAAACCGATCTTAACCCAGTTTCCCCATACATACGGACTCTAAAAACAGCCTATAATATGGTATTTCGAAATTACATGGGCCTGGCCCAACAATAAGGTGGCACATCACCTATATTAGCCTAGGGACAAATTTTATAAAGTAGCATCATGCATATTTTGTCCAAGGCTTCTTGCTCCCATTATGGTGGCTTCAATGTGCGAAAATCATCACTCGAAGCTCCATTGTTCTTTCCCATACGCGCACCTTCTTCTCCATGCTTGATCCCGCTCCAATGGTTATCCTTCTTGTCCATGCCAGGTCCTTCATTCCTAAGTAAAACAAAAGTATCTAATTTAGGCAACATCATATGTTCATGAACATTAGAAGGATTTGCAAGAAACGAAAGTACCTGGTAATTCAATTGGCATGCCCGAGCTCTAGTAATTGGTCATGTATGTATAGCAGTCGAAGATGTGGGTGTACCATTAGCAGGGATGTCCTCATGATCCCTCCAGCAGGAATGACGATGGCCATGGTGGATGATGATGCACCCCCACATGGTTCCATAATGATGATGACCACGAGTTGGTTTCTCCCGCCTCACCTACACCACATGAGTGCAATGAGGTAGGTAAAATAGGTGAAGGTGATGATCTTGTCCCACTAGTGGACTCTCTTGCCATTGATTGCTTGCATGATGTTGATCATATTATGGACACACCACATGCTATGTCTTCTTGATGCTTAGATGTGCCACCTATTTATGGTGCATATGATGATGAGCATGTCGAATTACCTAGTTGTGATGCTATACTCCATAGGATACCATGTGCAAATTCTATTGGTCACATCATGTTTGACAATCCGTTGACTTGTCATATGCTATGCGTGAAATTTCACATATTGCATCTTCGCAATCTCACCATAGTGACTATGCATATCCCATAAAAGTAAATCCCATTTGCTCATATGTCATAGATGACAAACCCATTGTTATTGGCATTTGCTTCTCTTGTCATGATATTGCCATGCTCCCTTTGCATCATTTGCGCAATTGCTCCCATATGACATGCCATGACAACCTTTCTTCGGATATGAATTATTTTGGACGTTGTCCACATTCTCCATATTATGCTACCAATAGTGAACATGAGGAGACCCCCATAGTCTCCTCATACATTCTAGGAGATTTGGTTCCACCCATCCATTACATGATCCCCATACTTATGTGCACAATATGATCCACATGAATATGAATGTTATTGCTGCGTCATATATTTGCATGCTCAATTTGTGACCCCATCGTGTTATAAACAATAACTATTCTTTCATGATGGATGACATGTTCAAATACCATGCATCAAATTTATTTGAGCATTGCTTATATTGTGCTAACTCTCACGTGAACATACACATCATGATGGATGATGTGTATATTTACCACGCACACACCTTGTTTCATATGTCTCTTTGTTGTGTAGGTACACATGATTCTTCGCCAACCTCACAATCCCATGAGTTGACGAAACGAGATCTTGAGAGCACCGATGCTTTGGGATGCACCGGAATGTGTCTCCAACCATTCCCCTCGTGCAAGGACTACGCGCACCTCTTCTACATGGCTCTCACATGGCTATGGGTTCTTGCTCATTACACTTATTATGCCTCTATTGCCATGTTCACTTTGCATGATATGATCATTTATATGTCTTTACCATTCATTTTTGACATGTGCCTTGTATCTCACATGCCACTTGATTCTCCTATTTGTATGTGCATTTGCGAGCTTAGTGGAGATACTACTTGCTCTTGCCATGTTTGCTTTGTGCCCCATGCCTATGACGATATATTGATTATGTTTTGTTCCCATGCTTGCGTTATGTCATGTGCATTGTATATGCCTATTATTTTCTCAAATGACATGAACGCCATGATTTCCTCTAGTATGTTGCATATTCACACTAATAGTTTGCACGCCATGATCACTATGCTTGCTTATGTTGCATCTCTGATGCGCTCCTTTTATGCGGTTGATGACAACCATTGCCATGCTTTGCACATGATTGATATTGCATATTGTCACATATCTCCATGTGTTGCCTCTTTCTTACTATATGCTTTTCCATCTATTGGGTGCAACAATGCTTCTACTCTTGCTAATGAGATTGCCCCCATAGCTTTCTCACATATTATTGGAGCTTTTGACATCTTTGATTTAAAGCATGCTTGTCTTCCTTCTTTGCACCATATGCCTAGTGCCATGAATATAGCCATTGTTGCATCATATTGTTCATGCACTTTTGAACCTAATGGTTATGTGCAAGAGAGGAGAACCATCATGATGGATGATGTGTTTATCTACCATGCACATACATTGTTTCCTTTGTTGTGTGTATGTGTATGTCAAACTCCACTTCACGTGAGTTGACGATTCGAGCTCTTGAGAGCGAGCCATGCTACACCGACGAGTTTCTACATCGCACTTGCTTGCGCATCCACATTGTGATGGACGCACAAGGTCACACTTTTGAGGTTACATCCTTCTTGAGCATGGATATTATGGCTCACCCTACTTGTGTTGCTTGTACCATGACATATTTTGGTCATCTTGGACCACTTACTTGCACACATGTTATATTGATTTCACTCATGATTGCCATCGATGCCTCATGACTTATATACCTTGTGTGTTGCCTCCAACTTGTGGATTGTTTGCTCTTATCATATGCTTGGTGGCAACAATGTCCATTCTTCACATTTGACATGCCACATTGCTTGATACATGCTTGAATTGATTGCCAGACACATGTTGAACACTTGCTCTTTCTATTGTGTTGAGTGCCTCACTGCCTTCACTACACCATGTGCACATTATGCTTGGATTGCTTTACACTTTGGATTGCACCATGTGTTTAGACACTTCACTTTACTTGGTGTTGTGAATGATTCCTATGCCGACCATAGACCCTTTGTTGATTGTTTTGCGCATGCGTGCTATGACCATGTGGTAGATGCTTGCTATATTGTCACACATATTTGCATCACTAACTCACCTTTGAATACTTATTTCCATGATTGCATTGCTTGTGATCACTTTAGATGCTTACATGCCATGCCACAATCCCTTGTCACTCCATATGTTATGCATAATGAAAACACTTGTGCGGTGATTCACCACTTGAATGCTCGGTTATGCACTAACGCTAACCACATTTGTTTTTCCAAGTGTTTGTCATGTTTGCTCCTTTTGAAGGAATTCCTAGACAATGAGACATTGTAGGGTGCCCCTTTAGAGCTCGAAGATGATGATCGCTTGGTGATCGTCCACATCCACACAGCGTCGCCATCTCCTTCCCATGGTGATTCGGATCTTGATTCGAGGACGGATCTTCCCAAGGTGGAGGGGATGATGTGGAGCATCCTATGGACATCACCATGGCAAGAGTCCCTTTGTCAAGTGACACGTGCCACATCTACTCCACATACATAAAGGTGAATCATATCCTTTACATGTGTTCACTTGACCCCGTCGAGGATGGTATACTACTTGACATTGCTCTCGTGTGCATGCATAGGTATTGCTGGAGCTTCACGGATGATGAGGAGGAGTGTTAGAACCTACGTACGACTACACCATCCGAGAGGGAAGCTTAGAAGAGAAGGAAGAAGAAGCGAGGACAAGACGTTGGAAGTCGCGGACCTTCTGGCCTGCCCGGAACCTCCAGACCCCGGACCTTCCAGCCTGCCCGGAACTTCCGGCCTCCGACGCACCCCAAGCGTGCCAACTCTCGAGATACACCAGAACTTGCCCGGACCTACCCCGGAACTTCTGGCGCGCGGAACTTCCGGTCCAGCCCGAAACTTCCGTTCCAGCCCGATACTTCCGGCCTGCGTGCATGCATCCACTCAGGCCCCGAGGCCCATGTACCCCTTTCTCACCCCCACTTCTCCCTAGACTATATATACTCATCCCCCACCGCCATTCTAGGGTTAGCTATGGTTTTGCTCTTAGTAAGTTGAGCCTACCTCCTTCCACTATCTGTCCCATGGAGTAGATGCCTCTATAGGAGAAGATCCCTAGTGGATGTCAAGGCCCCTTACAAGGGATGATCCTACGGGATATCAAGGCCCCATCTCCCCATGGGATTTGGGATGAACTCTACCATGTATCCTTCTTTCCCTTTGTTGTTCATGTACCTTGTGGATCTTGTGTGTGGTGAGTCTAGTGGATGTGTGATTGGACTTGTTCTTGAGTTTTTCCTCTTGTGATGTCCCCTTCGTGTTCTTCGTGTTCTTCGTGTTCTTCGTGGAATCCCCCTCCAATTCGTGAAAGATCAACACACAGGGGCTTGCCCCGTATCACGCGGGCACGTACTCCGTGAACGGCATAGTCTCCTCATCTCCCCGACACGCCCTCATGACGCTCCCGACGAAGAGTTCATCGAGGCCCCACACCCAAACCCCACACTCGGCCCCTACCCATAGTTGGCGAAGCTGCGGCTCGCATGCAAGCATCTACGGGAAGGAGCACACCTGCGTCTCCCGCGGCGGGTGAGGACACACCTTGAGCCATTGGGGGATGGTGGCATGCACCGGCATGGAGGTGCAGAAAGACGGTGTGGGGCAAGGGACGGAGGAACAGCTACATCGTGGTCGGAGTTCCCTTGCCTCCATGGCGCCCGTGGTCGGAGCCGGACGATGAGCGGGGGCGGGCGCTACAGTGGAAGGGTATATCCTATAGCCAGCCGCTGACGCGGGACGCGGTGTCGTGGGTGGTGTACGCGCGCCATGTCACGCTCAGCTTGCACAACCTTGATGACCACCCCATCACCCCTGCCTCGGTGCACCGCGACGACCCCGCGCGTAGCGTCTTGTACCCCCACCAGCTCCTGCCCCACCACCACCACAACCGCGATGGTGAGTCCATGTACTTACACGCTGCCTCCTTTGGCGGCGGCAGCTCGGTGGCGCTGGAGCGGACCATGGGCGCAGATCACCTAGTCGCCCCCGTCCTCCACGGCGGGGCGGCACGACGCTTAGTCGCCCCCGTCCTCCCCTCGCCTCGCAAAGTAGTAGCAACAACAGCACACAAGAGCTCATCCATGGGCGCCCTCCTGGCGGTGCTGGCTTCTGGCAGGAGACGATGCGGTGGTGATTATTTCAATCTATGGTGAATTTTTAGAAACCCCCTCTAGTTTTTATGTATTCAGGCTATTTTCATGACGTGTCCGATCAAAGCCATGTTGTACCACTTGACGAGCACCACGTAAGCCAATACGTAGAGTAAATTGTATTTTGGACCATATGTGAACTCCTAGGACAAGGACGAGGATCCTATTTCGGGTATTTGCAACTACGTGAACTAAAATGACCACCAAAACAAGTATAAGGACCTATAGTGAATTTTTCTCTTGGCTCAAACCGCAATTACCACAAGCCCCATGCCGTCCTCCATTCCAGCTCGCCCGTACACGATAGTACAACCCTGGCGGTGGGACCGATTGGGAGAACGGTCAAAGCAAGCAGTGACACGTGATCAAGGCAGTTTGTGGTACACACGATGTGTCGGAACGCTAGTGGCACGTGCGACGTGGTGGTGGAAAATAAATCCATCCCTTCGGTGAGAAGCGTGAAATTAATTCGGTGACAGAACCCGATGCGATGTTGGCCAGTTGTACGATAAGAGCCTTCGCTTATATACAGAGATATAATAGTAGAGTACGCTTATATAGGGAGATATAATAGTAGAGTACGCTTATATCGTGTTAAAGGCTTGGCAGCTACCCACCCACTACACCGCAGAAGGAAAGCGACAGATCAGGAAATCCAGAATACGTGCGACCGGGACGTTTGTTTATCAAGGGAAAGGTCCAAAGGACCTAAACACTACATTAACACTATTCATTTGATTTTATTTTGAACAAGAAAAGGCACCAAACTGGTGCCAACATGATTCAGCTCAAGAGAGAAGTACATCAAGAGTTACATAGTCTTAGAGACTTGAAGAAAATAGACAAAAGGAAGAGCAAAGTCTTTGCCCATGAACTGAAAAAGGACCCTTCAACACAGGTTGCTTGAAAACAACTTGATGAACACTATGATCAAAACAATATCTGAAAAAGGATCAGTCCAGGCGAGGAGATGATACAGAGCCTAAATTTATTAGCACAAGAGCAGTAACAAAGCTTGAGAGAGAGAGCGAGGTAGAAGGTCCTGTTAACACTATTAATAACGAGAGTAGCATAGACGAATAACATGCATATGTTATTAGTTTATGTTACTATCTCTACAGTGCCGAGCAATATATGTGTGGTACTCCTTCCGTTTTAGAATATAAGGTGTATTGACATTCGTGCAAGTCAACCATTTAAATGTTTGACCAAAATGATAGAATAAAATAATAACATTCGCAATACCTAATAGATAAAATATGAAACTACTTTTCATGATGGATCAAAGGATATAAATTTTGTATTGTGAATGTTGATATTTAAAAAAAACATGGTCAAACCTGGACTTATTTGACTTTTCAAAAAAATACACCTTATATAAATAAACGGAGGAAGTATCATAAAACACTTATTTATTAGGTTGTAAAATTAGCTTGTGTTAATATGTGTGGTGTTACTCCTAATATGAGTAACAAGGTATGTTACTCAATTCATATCTCTTCTCGTTAAATCATTGCCACATAAGAAAATTTGCTGAGCTGAACTCTATGTTACTCCTGAAATCACTTCCACTATGGACATTCAAAACGTAAATAAGAAAACTGATGCAGTCTACAAAGAGATACGATAGAAACATAAAATTACAAGACAGTCCCCGAGTTTGCGAGGAGAACCCCAAACTGAGAGATGAAAAAGCAATTGGGTCCATTGCTGCCTCCGCTTTGATCGAGCTTTGCCCTCGCCGGGGACGGACCACTTGGACGACAAAACCGCCATGGACGCTGCACAGCATGGCCTCCAATGGAACACAACATGTGCCTCCGAAGTGGCTACAAGGGACGGGGGAGAGAAATGGCCGCCCTTTGGCCCGAAGAAGTCGTAACTGGTCGGCAAAGACTGGCTCTCGGCAGGAGTGGTAGCTCCACCAGATCAAATGATGTAGCTGATGAGCTCGAACCCCTTCTGCAAGATTCATCTAGTTACCTCTTCTAAGTTGTATCTCCACCACCAAGGTAGGTACCAAATATGAGAGGAAGGAGAGATGCCTCCTCCAGAGCACATGACACATTGAGCTGCTTATCGAGGACTCCAACATGAATCCAACCAGCTGTAGTGAGCACCCCACTGCCACCACTATCGGAATCACCTCTAGAAGCCACCGAGCATGACTCGAGCGTGTGACGACAAGATCCTTATCAGCATAAGCACTGACATCTAGCCAAACGCCCCTAAGGAATCATCTAATCTACATCTACTATCTACATAGGCGACACCGACGGCGAGCGTCTAGGGTCAGTCCAAGTCCAAGCTGCTGAAGACTCTAGACTCTTCTTATCGCCTTTCTATGCTTTCATGGAGTGTGAGGTTGTCCGTGTATGCTGCACTAGGCCCAACCATTGCTAGCGGGACCTGCCCGGTGCTACACGCAACAAAGAGGCCCACACGACATATCATCTTTTTTCCTTTTCTTTCTCAAACAGACATAGATATACCCCATTCATCCCACACTATAAGGGCATCTCTAAAGGAGACCCTCAAAGCTCTGATATGTGTACGTATTGTTGTGTCCAGATCGTTTATGTCAAAATTTGTCATTCAATGGGGACCTCCATCCATCCATGAAGTGGTCTATAAATTTGTTTTCCGCATATCCAAGACAAACATGGGGAGCTATACCGGTGTTCGGACATCCACGTGTCCAACAAAAAGCCAGTGCATTGTCCTCCTCTCCTTTCTCTATCCACACATGCATGGTCGTCCATGTCCTCACTCTCATCCTAATACGTCTCCAATGCATCTACTTTTCCACACACTTTTGCTCTTGTTTCGGACTCTAATTTGCATGATTTGAATGGAACTAACCCGGACTGATGTTGTTTTCAACCGAACTACCTTGGTGTTATTTTTTGTGAAGAAATAAAAGTTCTTGGAATTGGAAAAAACTTTTTGTGAATTTTTTCTGGGAATTATAACGAATTATGTAGCCAAGACCCACCAGAGGGGGTGTCCCTGTGGACCACGAGACCACATGGCATGGCCACCCCCTGGTCGTGCCCGGTTGTGTGGTGGGGCCCACGAGGCTCCCTCAACCTATAAGTTCACATATCTAGAAAAAAATTAGAGAGAATTTTTCATCGAGATCTACGAGATGGAGCTGTCGCCACCTCCTGTTTTTCCTTGGGAGGGATGATGTGGAGTCTGTTTGGGGCTCCAGAGAGGGGGATTCATCATCATCGTCATCACCAACCCTTCTCCATCAACTATTCCATGATGCTCACCACTGGGAGTGAGAAATTCCTTTGCAAGCTTGCAGTTTGGTGATGGATGTGGATGGAATTGATCATGTAATTGAGTTAAGTTTGATAGGGCTTGATCCCTAGTATCCACTATGTACTGAGATTCATGTTGTTATTGTTGGAAATATGCCCTAGAGGCAATAATAAATTAGTTATTATCATATTTCCTTGTTCATGATAATCGTTTATTATCCATGCTGTAATTGTATTGATCGGAGACTTAGATGCATGTGTGGATACATAGACAAAACCATGTCCCTAGTATGCC
The DNA here is from genome assembly GCA_022496015.1 of Hordeum marinum. Lineage (NCBI taxonomy): Eukaryota > Viridiplantae > Streptophyta > Magnoliopsida > Poales > Poaceae > Hordeum > Hordeum marinum. The sequence continues at coordinate 273,152,571 of CM039678.1, forward strand.
TCTAATAGACTAGCTCGTTGATCAAAGATGGTTAAGGTTTCCTAGCCATGGACATGAGATGTCATTTTATAATGGGATCACATTAGTGGGCGAATGGTGTGATGGACAAGACCCAAACTACAAACGTAGCATATGATTGTGTCAGTTTAATGCTACTGTTTTCTGCATGTCAAGTATCTGTTCCTATGACCATGAGATCATGCAACTCACTGACACCAGAGGAGTGCCTTATGTGTATCAAATGTCGCAATGTAAGTGGGTGACTATAAAGGTGCTCTAGAGGTATCCCCAAGGGTGTCTGTTGGGTTGGCATGGATCAAGACTGGGATTTGTTACTCCGTGTGACGAAGAGGTATCTTAGGTCCCACTCGGTAATACAACATCACAACAAGCTTTGCAAGCAATGTGACTAAGTGTAAGTCATGGGATCTTGTATTCCGGACTGAGTAAAGAGACTTGCCGGTAACGAGGTTGAACTAGGTATGGAGATAGCGACGATCGAGTCTCGGGCAAGTAACATACCGAAGAACAAAGGGAACATCATACGGGATTAACTGAATCATTGACATAGAGGTTCGACCGATAAAGATCTTCGTAGAATATGTAGGAACCAATATGGATATCCAGGCCCCGCTATTGGTGATTGACCATAGAGGTGTCTCGGTCATGTCTACATAGTTCTCGAACCCGCAGGGTCTGCACAGTTAAGGTTTGGTGACGTTTCGGTAGTATAGAGTTATGCATGGTGGTGACCGAAGGTTGTTCGGAGTCCCGTATGAGATCCCGGATGTCACGAGGAGCTCCGGAATGGTCCAGAGGTAAATATTAATATATAGGAAGTCCTATTTTGCTCGCCGGAAAAGTTTCGGGCTAATCGGTAGTGTACCGGGAGTGCCGGTAGTGTACCGGGAGACCATCGGGAGGGGTATTTCGACCCAACATGCTACATGGGCTATGGAAGAGTGAATACCATACCTTAGTGTGCTGGTGCAAGTCCTACACAAGGCCCGTGCGGCTGGGAAGAAAAACCCAAAGAGAAAAAGGTGGAAAAAGGCAAAAAGGCCAAAATAAGGAGTCCTAGTCCTACTAGGATTGGAGGAGGATTCCTCCTCTCCTCCCACTTCGGCCGAAGCCTAGAGGGCTTGTCCCTTGCGCCAAGTCTCCTCCTCTCTTCCTCTTATATATACTAGAGGTTTTAGGGTTTTTGCACGAGATTTTCAGCCACGTGCTACCCGTTCCTCCTGTGCATAGTTTCTCCTCTAGATCGGATTTCTACAGTGCTTAGGCGAAGCCCTGCCAGAATAGCTCCTCCACCATCGCCGGAGTGTCGTCATGCTGCCGGAGAACTCTTGTACCTCTCCGCTCCCTCTTGCTAGATCAAGAAGGTGGAGATCGTCAAGGAGTTGTATGTGTGCTGAACACGGAGGTGTCGTCTGTTCGTCGCTAGATCGGAAGGACCGTGATCAACATTGCGAGACGGATCACGATGAGATCGCGGGACGAATCATGATGAGTTCACAGGACGGATCGTGATTGGATCGTGGGACGGATCATGATGAGATCGTGGGATGCTCGGTGATTTGGATCGCGAAGACGTTCGACTACACCAACCGCGTTTCTTAACGCTTCCCGCTTAGCGATCTACAAGGGTATGTAGCTCCACTCTCCCTCTCATAGATTCTCATCACCATGCATAGATCTTGCGTGAGCATAGGAAATTTTTTGTTTCCCATGCGACATTCCCCAATAGTGGTATCAGAGCTAGGTCTATGTGTAGATGAGATCTCGAGTAGAACACAAAGAGTTTGTGGGCGTTGATGCTTAGATTGCTTCCTCCCTTGGTCGTGTTTTGGTTAAGAGGTATTGTGGGATGAAGCGGCCCAGACCAACATTACTCGTACGCTTACGAGAGACCATCTCCCTCAACTATAACTTGTTGCAAAAGATGGATGGCGGGGGGCAGTTTCTCCTACTTTAGTTGGATCCGATTCGACAAAGGCGGTCCTTGAGAAGGTTGAAAAGCAACTTATGTATCACCGTTTTGGTTTATGCGTAGGTGATAATTGTTCTTGCTAGATACCCGTAGCAGCCACGTAAAACATGGAACAACAGTTAGAGGACGTCTAACTTGTTTTTGCAGGGTTTGTTGTGATGTGATATGGCCAATTACATGATGTGATATATGTGATGTATGAGATGATCATGTGTTGTATAGAATATCACGACTTGCATGTCGATGAGTACGGCAACCGGAAGGAGCCATAGGGTTGTCTTTAATTATTGTAAGACCTGCGTATCAATCATTAAGCGCTATGTGATGCTTTATTTTATCGCTAAACGGTAGCAATAGTAGTACAAGCATGATGGGCGTGACAACCCCGATGGCGACACGTTAATGGAGATCAAGATGATGGAGATCATGGTGTCATGCCGGTGATGATGGAGATCATGCCGATGCTTTCAAGATGGAGATCAAAACCACAAGTTCATGGCCATATCATGTCACTTATGATTTGCATGTGATGTTAATCATTTTAAGCACCTTGTTTTGCTTAGGATGACGGTAGCATTATAAGGTGATCCCTCACTTAATTTCAAGATAAATTGTGTTCTCCCCGAGTGTGCACCATTGCGAAAGTTCGTCGTGTTGAGACACCACGTGATGATTGGGTGTGATAGACTCTTCTATCACAGACAACGGGTGCAAGCCAATGTTGCACATGCGGAACACTCGGGTTAAACTTGACGAGCCTAGCATGTACAGACATGGCCTCGGAATACAAGAGACCTAAAGGTCGAACATGAGTCATATAGTAGATATGATCAACATGATGATGTTCACCATTGAAACCACCTCAACTCACATGATGATCGGACTTGCGTTGGTGAATTTGGATCATGTATCACTCGAATGACCAGAGGGATGTCAATTTGAGTGGGAGTTCTTCAGTAATATGATTAATTGAACTCATTATCATGAACATAGTCAATAGTGTCTTTGCAAATTATATTGTAGATCACTTGCTCGCGCTGTAGCTCCCTTGAATTTTTATATGTTCCTAGAGAAATAGAGTTGAAAGATGCTGGTAGCAATACTGTGGACTGGGTCCATGATCTGAGGATTGTCCTCATTGCTGCACAGAAGGCTTATGTCCTTAATGCACCACTAGTGCGCCACCCCCTCTAGCGTCATCTGTAGATGTTGCGAACATCTAAGAGGTGCATTCCGAGGACTACTTGATAGTTTAGTGCGTCATGCATTATGGCTTAGAATTGAGGCTTTGAAACGTTTTGAACGTCATAGAACATATGAGATGTTCTAAGAGCTGAAATTAGGATCTTAGGCTCATGCCCGTGTTGTGAGATATGAGATCTCCAACAAGATTCTTTGCCTGCAAGATAAAAGAGAATAGCTCAATCGTTGAGCATGTGCTGCGATTGTCTGGGTGCTACAATCGCTTGAATCGAGTGGGAGTTGACCTTCCAGATAAGATAGTGATTGATATAGTTCTCCAAGTCACTGTCACTAAGCTACTAGAACTTGGTGATGAACTATAAAATGCCAGGGATAGAAATAATAATCCCTAAGTAGTTCGCGATGTTTGACACCGTGAAGGTAGAAATCAAGGAGCGTCAAGTGTTGATGGTTAGTAAAACCACTAGTTTAGAGAAGGGCAGGGGCAAGGAGGGAAACTTCATGGATGGAAAGTCGGTTGCTGCTCCTATGAAGGAACCCAAAGTTGAACCCGAATGCAAGACTAAGTGCTTTGATTATGAGGAGAGCGGTTGCTGAAGCGGAACAACCCTAGATACTTGGTAGATAAGAAGGCTGGTAACATCGACATAAGTGTATTTGATATATGTGTTATTAATGTGTACCTTGCGAGTACTCCTAGTAGCACCTGGGTATTGGATACCGGTTTGGTTGCTAAATGTTAGTAACTCGAAATAAAAGCTACGGAATAAACGGAGAACTTGCTAAGGGTGAGGTGACGATGTATGTTGGAAATGTTTCCAAGGTTGATGTGATCAACATCGCATGCTCTCTCTATCTTCGGGATTAGTGACGAACCTAAATAAATGTTATTTGGTGTTTTGTGTTGAGCATGAACGTGATTAGATCGTGTTTATTGCAACACAGTTATTCATTTAACTTAGAGAATAATGGTTATTATGTTTACATGAATAATACCTTCAATGGTCATGCACCATGTGAGAATGGTTTGTTGAATCTTGATCGCAATAATACACATGTTCATAACATTGATGCCAAAAGATACGAAGTTAATAATGATAGTACCGCATACTTGTGGCACTGCCGCTAAATGTCATATTGGTGTAAAGCGCATGAAGAAACTCCATGTTGATCGATCTTTGGACTCATTCGATTTTGAATCGGTTGAGACATGCGAACCATGCCTCTTGGGCAAGATGACTAAGGACCCCGTTTTCCGGATGGATGGAGCGGGCAAGTGATTTATTGGAAATGATACATGTTGATGTATGCAATGCAATGAGTCTTGTAGCGTGCGGTGGATATCGTTATTTTCTTACCTTCATTAATGATTTGAGTAGATATTGTGCATATTTACTTAATGAAACACAAGTCTAAATCATTTGAAAGGTTCAAAGCAAATTCAGAGTGAAGTTTAGGATCATCACGACAATAAGAAATGTCTGCGATATGATCGTGGAGGTGAATATCTGAGTTACGGGTTTGGCGTACAACTTTAGACAATGTGAAAGTTGTTTCACAACAAACGCCACCTGGAACACCATAGCGTGATGGTGTGTCCGAATGTCATATTCGTGCTCTATTGGATATGGTGTGTGCTATGATGTCTCTTATTGTTTTGCTATTATAATTTTGGGGTTATGCATTAGAGACAACTACATTAACTTTAAATAGGGCACCATCTAAATCCGTTGAGATGACACCGTGTGAATTATGGTTTGATAGAAACCTAAGCTGTCATTTCTTGATGTTAGGGGCTGTGACGCTTGTGTGGAAAATGTTTTCACCTAATGAGCTCAAACCCAAAGTGGACAAATGCATCTTCATAGAATACCCTAAGAACAGTTGGGTGAACCTTCTATCTCAGATCCAAGCATAAAGTGTTTATTGCTAAAACGGGTCCTTTCCCGAGAAAACATTTCTCTCGAAAGAATTGAGTGGGAGGAAGATAGAACTTGATGAGGTTGCTGAACCTTTGTTCCAACCAGAGAGTAGCGCAGCGCAAAAAGATGTTTCTGTGGAACCTACATCGGTTGAAGAGGAAGTAAATGATGATGATCATGAAGCTTCGGATCAAGTTACTATCAAACCTTGTAGGTCGACAAGGATGTGTACTGCTCCTGAGCGGTACGACAACCCTGTGTTGGAGGTCATGTTGTTGGACAACGATGAACCTATGAGCTGTGGAGAAGCGACAATGGGCCCGGATTCCAACAAATGGTTAGAGGCCATGAAATCCGAGAAAGGATCCATGTATGAAAACCAAGTATAGACTTTGGTAGACTTGCTTGTTGGACGGTAGGTAGTTGAGTACAAATGGACCTTTAAAATGAAGACAAACGTTGATGGTAAATGTAACCATTTATAAAGCCCAACTTGTCACAAAGAAGTTTCCGCCAAGTTCAAGGAGTTGACTGCAATGAGACTTTCTCACTCGTAGCGATGCTAAAGTCTGTTGGAATTATTTTAGCAATTGCTGCATTTTTCAATTATGAAATCTGCCAGATGGATGCCAAAACACCGTTTCCTTCCTTAAGGAAAGGTTGTATGAGATACAACCAGAAGGTTTTGTCAGTCCTAAGGATGCTAAAAGGTGTGCAAGCTTCAGTGATCCTTCTATGAACTGAAGCAAGCATCTCGGAGTTGGAATATACACTTTGATGAGGTGATCAAAGTTTTTGAGTCTATACAAAGTTTATGAGAAACTTGTATTTAAAATAAAGTGAGTGGGAGCACTATGGAGTTTCTGGTAAGCATATGTGGTTGACATATTGTTGATCGGAAATGATGTAGAATTTCTGGAAAGCATAAACAGTTGTTTGAAAAGAGTTTTTTTCAAAGGAAGACCTTGATAAAGCTACCTAATTGTTGAGCATCAAGATCTATAGAGATAGATCAAGATGCTTGATGAGACTTTCAATCAGTACATACCTTGACAAGATTTTGAAAGAGTTCAAAATGGATCAGTCAGAGAAAGAGTTCTCGCCTGATTTGTAAGGTGTGAAGTTGAGTGAGACTCAAAGCTCAACAACGCCATAAGAAATAGAAAGGGCGAACGTCGTCCCCTATGCCTTAGACATAGGCTCTAGATTATGCCATGTTGTGTACCGCACCTGGTGTGTGCCTTACCATGAGTCTGCCAAGGGGTACAAAAGTGATCCAGGAGTGAATCACTAGACAACGGTCATGATTATCCTTAGTAACTAAAATACTAAGGAGATGTTTCTCGATTATGGAGGTGATAAAGAGTTCGTCATAAAGAGTTACGTCGATGCAAGCTTTAACACCAATCCGGATGAGTCGTAGTAAAAATCTGGATACGTATAGTGGAGCAGCCATTTGGAATAGTACCAAGTGTAGTGTGGTAGCAGTGTTTATGGTTTGACATAGAGATTTGTAAAGTACACACGGATCTAAATGTCGCTGACCCGTTGACTATAAGACTTGTCTCACATGCAAAGCATGATCGAGCCCCAGAAGTCATTGAGTGTTAGATTCATAACAATGCAAATCACATGGTGATCTGAACTAGATTACTGACTCTAGCGCAAGTGGGAGACTGTTGGAAATATGCCCTAGAGGCAATAATAAATTATTTATTATCATATTTCCTTGTTCATGATAATCGTTTATTATCGATGTTGTAATTGTATTGATCGGAGACTTAGATGCATGTGTGGATACATAGACAAAACCATGTCCCTAGTATGCCACTAATAGACTAGCTCGTTGATCGAAGATGGTTAAGGTTTCCTAGCCATGGACATGAGATGTCATTTGATAATGGGATCACATCATTGGGAGAATGGTGTGATGGACAAGACCCAAACTACAAATGTAGCATATGATCGTGTTAGTTTAATGCTACTGTTTTCTGCATGTCAAGTATCTGTTCCTATGACCATGAGATCATGCAACTCACTGACACCCGAGGAGTGCCTTGTGTGTATTAAACGTTGCACCCTTGCGCCAAGTCTCCTCCTCTCTTCCTCTTATATATACTAGAGGTTTTAGGGTTTTTGCACGAGATTTTTAGCCACGTGCCACCCGTTCCTCCAGTGCATAGTTTCTCCTCTAGATCGGATTTTTGCAGTGCTTAGGCGAAGCCCTACCGGAATAGATCCACCACCATCGCCGGAGCGCCATCACGCTGCCAGAGAAATCTTCTACCTCTCCACTGCCTCTTGCTGGATCAAGAAGGAGGAGATCGTCATCGAGTTGTACGTGTGCTGAACGTGGAGGTGCCATCCGTTCGGCGCTAGATGGGAAGGACCGTGATCAAGATTGCAAGACAGATCGTGATGATATCGTGGAACGGATCGTGATGAGTTCACAGGACGGATCGTGATTGGATCGCGGGACGGATCGTGATGAGATCGCGAGACACTTGTCGATTTGGATCGCGAAGACGTTCGACTACACCAACCGCGTTTCTTAACGCTTCCCGCTTAGAGATCTAGAAGAGTATGTAGATCCACTCTCCCTCTCGTAGATGCTCATCACCATGGATAGGTCTTGCGTTAGCGTAGGATTTTTTTTGTTTCCCATGCGATGTTCCCCAACAGTTATGACTTTGCTATGATTAATGCTTGTCACTAGGGCCCAAGTGGCATGATTTCAGATCTGAACCTATTACGTTTTCATGAATATAAGAGTGATTTGAATCCTATCTTGGAAGTTGTACGCACCTATTACGTGTCTTGATCCACATACCCTAAGGTGACAATAATTGGGATTCTTTCCGATGATTGCCATAGTTTGAGGAGTTCATGTATTCGCCATGTGTTAATGCTTTGTTCCTGTTCTCTATTAAAAGGAGGTCGTAATATCCCTTAGATTCCAATAGGACATTGCTGCCACCGGAGGGTAGGACAAAACATGCCATGCAAGTTCTTATCGCAAGCACATATGACTATATACACAATACATGCCTACATTACATCGATGAATTGGAGCTAGTTTTGTATCACTCTAGTGTGTAATTGTTACATGATTGATGCCATCCATATCTTTCCATCGCTGCACCATGTCCTACGCTTTAGATATACTGAATCTTGCTAAGTTACTATTTCTACTGTCACCATCACTACGGTTACAAAATTGCTGCTAGCACTGTTACTGCTACTACTATTATTTGCCGTGCTACTAAACTTTTGCCGCAGAGGGATATCCCAGGAGCGGTTGAATTGACAACTCAATTTTCAAGGCCAATAAATATTTTTTGGATCCCCTTGTGTCGTATCAATAAATCAGGGTGAAATACTACCCTGAAGACTATTGTGACCCCTTATACTTGTGCGTTATCAAGACCTTTTTCTGGTGCCGTTGCCGGGGAGAGTAGCTATATTTATTGTGTTAACTTGAGGATATCCAATTGCTACGTTGAAGAATCTGAAAGATACTTGAACTAAGATCGTCCCCTCTTGCACGAGAAGAGGTAAGGAACTGCCATCTAGCTCTGATTTTGATTCACCTACTGTATTGAATCATGTTATTACACCACCGCCTGTTGCTCGTTCTGATATATTGCTTGAACATGATGGTGCTACTTCTGAAATTAATGATGATACTACTGCTACATTTGATGAAACTGAAACTGTGCCACTGAATGATTTACTTAATGCTCATATTGCTAAGGCTAGAGAGCTTGAAAATGCTGAAACTAATGAAGATTTTGAATCACCTACTACACCCCGCTCTCGCAGTAAATATGAATTTCTTGATGTACCTAAAGGTTATTTTATGGAGGGAGAAGTAGCTAGGGACTTCCTTGCTTGTGGAAATAGAGATGACTTGAAGAAACTACTATGCAAACTAAAAGAAAAATCTATGATGGAGAAAATGAAATATGACCCTAAATTTGCTACTTCTCCTATATTTGTTACTATTAAATATTATGAATTCTCTATAGACCCTGAGTTGATTCCTATAGTAGAATCTGATCCATTCTATGGTATGAAATAGAAACTATTGTTGGACATCTCACTAAATTGAATGATATTGCTACTCTGTTTACTAATGAGGAAAAGATACGTTACTATTACATCCTTAAGCTTTTTTCCTTTCTTGTTAAAAGGTGAGGCTAATGAATGGTTCCTTTCTCTTTCTCCTGGTTGTGTGCGTAGTCCCCAGGATGTGTTTTATTACTTCTATGGAAAATATTTTCCTGCTCGTAAGAAACAGGCTGCCTTACAGGAAATATTTAACTTTGTGCAAATTGAAGAGGAGAATCTCCCTCAAGCTTGGGGGAGGCTTCTCCAGTTACTTAGATCTATGCCTAATCACCCTCTTAAGATAAATGAAATACTTGATATCTTTTATAATGGACTAACCGATGCATCTAGGAATTTCCTAGATAGTTGTGCTGGTTGTGTTTTCAGGGAAAGAACTGTTGGACAAGCTGAAGAACTATTAAATAAGATATTGCAAAATACCAATGATTGGACACTTCCCGAATCACTTCCGGAACCTATTCGAAAGAAGAGGGGTATTCTAATCCTTAGTCCTGAAGATATGCAAGAAGCCACAAGTTCTATTAAAGAAAAATGTATTAAAGCTGAAGATGTCAAAAAATTACAACCTATTGAAGAAATACATGGACTTGACACCTCAACACAGGTAGTAGTGGTAAATTCTCTCTGTACCTTTAATGAAAGTGATATACCTTACACTAAAACTCCTAGTCAATGAATGGATGAATTCAATAACTATATTGTTAAGCAAGAGCATTTCAGTAATTGTGTTAAAGATCAATTAAGGCATAATGCTATGAAGATAGATCACTTGAGTGACTTGATGTTTAGAATTCCTAATGATGTAAAGGGTCTAGGTAAACATGCTGCTATGGTTCATACCGAACTACACCAAGTTGCTAAGTCACAAAATGATTTGCTTGCTTTTGCTTGCTGAGATAATGACAATATGAATGAATGATGTTAGAGTAATGACTAGAGGAGGTCGTATGACTCAGGAACCTCTTTACCCTGACGGTCATCCAAAAAGAATACAACATAATTCTCAAAGAATTAGTGATGATGCATCTAGTCTTTCTAATAAGAAAAAGAAATAGAAAAATGACATGACTTTGCATGCTTCTAGTGAAACTAATATAGAATTTTTTGCTAAGAATCATCATGATGTTTCTATTTCTGATGCTGAGACACAGTCTGGTAATGAACATTCACCTAGTGATGATGAGATTAATAATGTTCATGTAGGTGCTTCACCAAATAGTAATGAAGAAACTGATAATGATGTAGAAATGGAACTTGTTGAGGAACTTGATAACCCACCTCATAATAATAAATGTTATGAGAAGACAAAATTTGTTGCTAGAAAGCATAGAAAAGAAAGTGTAAGGACGAGGAAGATTTTGAGCGCTTTACTAAAATGACTAGGCTTGTCATTTTGCACACTTGCTTGACTAGTATTCTGAAAATGCCTCTATATGCTAAGTATATGAAGGATATTATTACCAACAAAAGAAAAATATGTGAAACTGAAATTACTACTATGCTTGGTAATTATTCGTTTGATAGTGGAGTACCTAAGAAGCTGGGAGATCCTGGTATACCTACAATACCTTGCTCCAATAAACAAAACTATGTTAGAACTACTTTTTGTGATTTAGGAGCTGGTGTTAGCGTTATGCCTTTCCCTCTTTATAAGAGACTTGAGTTGAATAAGCTTACACCTACTGAGATATCGTTGCAAATGGCTGACAAATCTACTGCTATACCTATTGGAATTTGCGAGGATGTTCCCGTTGTGGTTGCAAATGTTACCATCTTGACATAATTTGTTATTCCTGAAATGCCCGAGGATGACAACATTTCGATTATCCTTGGCAGACCCTTTCTAAATACCATAGGGGTTGTTGCTGATTGCAACAAAAGTAAGGTCACTTTCCATGTCAATGGCAAACAAAATACTGTTGATTTATCGAAGAGGCAAATTTTGGTTAATAATATTACCATCATTGAGCATAGTGCCAAGGTCATCATTGGAGAATTCAAAATTCCTCTACCTACTACCAATAAGAAATATTATAATCTTATTATTGGGGAAATGCAAATCCCCAATCTTACCATCATTGACGTAACTTAGTGTCATACGAAAATTGGCCAGCTTCATGTCAATTGGAAATAGTTATTAATAAGACTTGATCAACCTTATTAATGGATACTTTTTGAAAGACATTTGGTTGATGAATTTAGTAGGCTCAACTCTTTGTATTTTTAGTTTGCTCTTTGTTATTTTTAGTTGAATAAAATAAAATGCCATGATTATCCTCTTTTCTGGGTTTTTCGTGCAATAAATAATGACCAAAAAATAAAATGTCTCAAAATGCCACACAATTTTAACATGATTTTTTCTGGAATATTTCAGAACTTTTGGTGCTGAAAACACATCAGGGAGGGGCACTTGTGGACCACGAGGCAATAGGGCGCGGCCACCCCCTTGGCCGCGCCATTTTGTGTGGTGGGGCCCATAGGGACCCCTACCTTATCCCTTCAGCCCATGTCATCTCTTACCTCCTGCAAAAATTCCCCCTCCCTCTCTCTCTCGTGTTCTTCCTCTTAAAACTAAATTTTTTGATCTCTTTGTTCAGAACTCCATTCCTGAAACTATTTTGAGAGATTGCTCCTTGGTATGTGACTCTCCCATTCCTCCAATTAGGTTTTGCTTTAGGGGTTTCTATTTGGTATAATTTCCTGCACTTGGTGCTACTAAAAATGAGCTTGCATGTCCGATTCTTTAAGTTCCAAGTAGTGGCAATGCTTGATATGTCCTGTAGCCATCCATATGAGTAGTTGCTATCAATCTCACAAAGTTTTATTTACACAATTTTGTGGTCCAAAAAATTCAGAATTTTGTTCATAGAAAGATGAGTTTCTTTAGGAGAGGTTCTTGAAGCCAGAGCTCGAAAGGAGTTGTTGAGAGGACCCCGAACTAGGATATCAACATTCCTTGCAATATGGTGGTTAGCCCGTGTGAATGACCACATATACCCTTCAGGAGTGAGGCGAGTTTTCATCAAGTGTTCATGCGATTCATTGCAAATGCTGGGTTGACCGACTTCCTCGCAGATGAGTGTGACCAATACTACCTCCTTACAAATTCCTTTGCGCAATTTTTTTACTTCAACAATACGTTTGATGTTCCCATGGTTCGTTTTTATTTGTATGATGAACGTCATGAAATACCACTCTCTAAATTCTATGAAATATGTCTAATTCCTTTTGACGGGGGTACTCGTGAGCTTGGAACCGAGGAGTTCGAGGATTTCCTCCTTGCCTTGACCATGGGAGAAACTAGGGGCGTGTCGAAGGCTAGGACTACTAGCTTAAAATTTCCTTCTATACACTACTTCCCTTTATTCATAGGGAAATGATCAACTGCTATGACTCAGGGCGGTGGTCTCAGTTCTCCCACCCTCGCTATTTTACGTTGCGCACTTTACGACGACAATATTTACAACATATGACCCATCATTGCACGACACTTGTATCTTAACCGGATTAGGTGCAAAATCCATGGTGGCTTTATGCCACCCACTTAGTGAAGCATTTCAATGTTGCCATATGTCCAACTAATTACTTATTGCCTAAGATTTATCTTCATTATCAGTCTATGTTAGATCACGACTTCATTAATGAACCTGAACTGCCGCAACACATCCACTACAACTTAGTATACAACGAGAAGACCCTTGATATTATTGTGTTGCCTGCACCCTCTTTGTTTAACTTTCATGACATGCGTCGATATACCGTCATGCCGTAGGATATAATTGCTTATCGTAACGAGTTGGCTGTGGCGGAGCGGAGGCATGGAATGCTCAGGTGCCTCTGTAGCAGTATTTTCCTAGACCTTACGGCTATTATCAATGGTGATTACCAATCTAGGCAAACACCTAATCTTGGGGGAGCGCGTATTTCTCATCAACATTACATTCATGTTCACACACTTCATATAAACTATCGGTGTTCATCCTATTTCATTGTATATCCATGTTAGTTGTATTTTCCCGCTTTCTTCTTCTGCATTTGAAAAACTTTAGAAAACCCAAAAATATTTATCACTTCTTTTCGGTTTTTCTTTTCCGTTTAGTTAGTCATAGTATTAAAAAGAAAACCCAAAAAGATTTCCTTTACTTGTTGGGAGCTTTCCTGTGAAAATAGTTTTTCTAGTTTTTTTATTTCCTTTGCTTATTTTGCCTTCTTCGTGAAAAATCAAAAACTACTAAAATATTTTAGTGTGTTTACCTGAATTTATTTTCTTTTTTTGAGTTGTCGAAAGGATAAGACCACAATAAAATCATGAGTGTCTCTTATATACATTAATGCCAATTTAACCAAGAGCCAATTTTACCATGTCTTCTCCTTTGCACAAATGCCTTGCATATTCCAGCTTAGCCCATGATACCCTTGCACTGTTATTATTATCACATTGTTCTGTCATGCAAGTGGAAGTCAATAATGAAGATAGTTTATGAAGTGATCGTGGCAAAGGAAGCTGGTACAAACTCTTCTTGTTTTCCATTTTTCTAAATATGTTTAGCTTGTTCAATCTTGATTCAGTATATCATGGGTGAACATGTTTATGATGACAATTAGAGATTATAGTTTCTCATGCCATGCTTAAATATCTAGGATTTGATAATGATTTACTTTGTGTGTCAGCATGCATCAAAATGATAATGACGTGTTATGGTAGTATGGTATTTCCCTCTGAGTAATTCGAGCGGCTTGACTTGGCCCATGTGAAAACATGTAGTTGATTCAAAACCAATGCAACCTTCGTGATGTTTAAATTTAGAATGTTTATATCCTACTCATGCTAATGTACAATGTTAATTATTCACAATGCATGCTTATGACCATTTTCATTCTCTAGTAGGTCGCTTCCCAGTCTATTGCTAGACTTCACCTATACAAAGTGTGGATATTGCTTGTGCATCCAAACTCCTAAACCAAAGTTGTTTCACATGAGTCCATCATACCTACCTATATGTGGTATTACCCTATCGTTCTAAGTAAAATTTCATGTGCCACCTCTAATATTCAAACAAACATTTGTTTTGTGCACTCGGACCGCTCATGTAGCAACAGAGCGGTCAATATCTTCCATGCTAAGTGAGTTATTCTCAAGAAGGTCGTTTATTAGCCGTTAGTGCAAGAGAAAGGATGGTAAAAAGGATGCCTGGTCCTGGAAAAATAAAAATTAATTAGAACAAAACTCCTTGGGACAGTTGATATGTTAGCAGGCACCCATGGATTCGGTCAGCCATGGTTTGTGTATGGATGATGGATTGGAGTAAACTTTACAATTGTGTGTGGGAACCACCAATAATGAGTTTATGATGGAAGAAACTGAAAACCCTTGTCGTAATGTTGACAGGAAAAGTGCACCACCCAAAATTACAATTTCAATTCTGTTTTAAAACCTGAGCTCTAGCACCTTAACAAACCAATGCTTCCCTTCACGAAGGGCCTGTCTATTCACTTTTATACTATTTCTGATTTACCATCTTCCTACTAAAAGCACTAGACCAGAGAGCACTATTGGAATTTGTATGCATTGATTCTAGTTAATGTTGAATGTGAGCATGACTGGATTTATTCTACCCTGAATTATAATGTTTAGTCATGCTTGAATATCAGAGGTGCTCTGCATCTCTGTTTTGTGGACCCAGATAGGGCTAGAGGAATACCATGCCACCATATTATATCATGATTGTTTTGACATTGTTGGCATGTGAGATACTTGATTATTTCTCGCTAGATAGTTATGTATTTCCATGAGTGAATGTGATGTTTAATTGTTATCATGGATCTGGTTACTTATGATTTATGTTGAAAACCTGAACACTAGCAAAGCATATATATGGCAATGAGAACAATAGAGTTTCTATAATTTTGCTTTACCACTTTAAGTTTTTCAACTGAACTGCTTGAGGTCAAGCAATGAGTTAAGCTTGGGAGAGTTGATACGTCTCCAACGTATCTACTTTTCAAAAACTTTTACTCTTGTTTTGGACTCTAATTTCTATGATTTGAATGGAACTATCCCGGATTGCTATTTTTCATCATAACTACCTGGGTGTTATTTTTGTGCAAAGATAAAAGTTCTCAGAATTGGACAAAACTTTTTGTGATCTTTTTAGGAATTATAATGAATTATGGAGGCAACACCCACCAGAGGGGGTGTCCCTATGGACCATGAGGCCACATGGCATGGCCAACCCCTGGCCACGCCCGGTTGTGTGGTAGGGCCCACGAGGCTCCCCTGACCCTATTTCTAGTCCTATAAATTCACATATCTAGAGAAAAAAAATCATAGATAAGTTTTCATCATGATCTATGAGACGGAGCCGCCGCCACTTCCTGTTCTTCCCCGGGAGGGCTGATCTGGAGTCTGTTTGTGGCTTCGGAGAGGGGGCGGGGTTCATCGTTGTCATCATCATGAACCCTTCTCCATCAACTATTCCATGATGCTCACCACCGGGAGTGAGTAATTCCTTTGTAGGCTTGCTTCTCGGTGATGGGCGTGGATGGAATTGATCATGTAATCGAGTTAAGTTTGATAGGGTTTGATCCCTAGTATCCACTATGTTCTGAGATTGATGTTGCTATAACTTTGCTATGCTTAATGATTGTCACTAGGGCCCGAGTGCCATGCTTTTAGATCTGAACCTATTATGTTTTCATGAATATAAGAGTGCTTTGTATCCTATCTTTCAAGTTGTATGCACCTATTACGTGTCTTGATCCGCATACCGCAAGGTGACAATAATTGAGATTCTTTACGGTGATTGCCGTAGTTTGAGGAGTTCCATGTATTCACCATGTGTTAATGCTTTTTCCCGGTTCTCTATTTAAAGGAGGCGTTAATACCCCTTAGTTTCCAATAGGACCCTGCTGCCACGAAAGGGTAGGACAAAATATCTCACGCAAATTCTTATCGCAAGCATGTATGACTATGTACGAAATACATGCCTACATTACATTGATGAATTGGAGCTAGTTCTGGGTCACTCTAGTGTGTAACTGGTACATGATTGAGGCCATCCATATATTTTCATTGCTGCACCATGGCGACTCTTTACATATACTGAATCTTGGTAAGTTACTATTGCTACTATCATTCTCACTATTGTTATGATTTTTTTTCTATCAGTGTTACTGGCACTACTATTATTTATTGTGCTACTAAACTTTTGCTGCAGAAAGATATCCCACGTGCGGTTGAATTGACAACTCAACTGCGAAGGCCGATAAATATTCTTTGCCCCCCTTGTGTCGAATAAGTAAATTAGGGTAAAATACTACCCGTGAAGATTGTCGCTATCCCCTATGCTTGTGGGTTATCACCTCCCAACCGGGAAAATAATGATTAGTTTTTGAAAAGGGTTGGATGACTCTCTCTCTCTCGCATCATGTCCTTGGACCACGCTCGGACATAATATGACATGTACCAGAGCGATTTGTGGGTCTGCTTTGGAGATGCCATAAGATTGTTTGTCAAGGTAATAGTAAACCACGGCTACCGCGTTGGAACACTCATGCACTTAACACGATGAAATAGATCAAAGCGTATGACGTTCAAGTACCAGACTTAGGCATTTTAGAGTCTTAAAATATAACATTTTTACAATGCTCCAAATGAAGGTCCAACACCACACACACATCAACGTTGTCTAGGATGACAACTGCCATTGTTGGAATTAGTCATTGTCATCGCCACTCCTATATCACAGCTAGCTTGACCTTGTCAATGGCATTCAAAAAGTCTTTGTGCGCATGCCCACAATGTCGGAATCGGGGCTCGGCAGACCCAAGAAAGGTTCGAACACTGGGGTGAGCTCGCTCTCTAACACTACTCTTACTCACGGCTTCCCGACGACTCTCCGGTGCCTCGATTTGTGGAAAACGAATACGGACCCACACACTTTTCCCAAGTTTGGGCCACCTCGCGGTAAGACTCTACTCCTGCTTGGTGGATTGCTTGGGGAATAAGATGAGTACAAGGCGTGTTCTTGCCAACCCTGAACTGCGTGTCTCTCTACGGTAGCCTGCCCCTTCCTTATATTGGCCTTGGTCCTCTTCCCCCGAAAATATCACGCGAGAAGGGTCGCTACAATGGCCAGTTTGAATGGGGACAGGGTTGTAGCCTATCTGTGACAAAAGGTGGTCTTCGCCTGCTAAAGCCTCTTGCCGTGACACACCCGTGGGCTCGGGAATTACCTCCATCTTCCCAAGACCCTGGTCTTGGTCATCTTGCACCGAAAGGTTAACCTTTGGGGATTTGCTTTAGAAACCGCGAGCTAGCGCTGCTCCCTTATCACCAAAGAGGAAAGCTTCTCGGTCCGCACCCGCTCTCACGACTATGTGGGCCGCCCTGACCAGGGCACGTCAACCAGGTGAAGGGGTGAGGTAGTCGGACCCCGCCGTGCTGTCTTTGACGTCCCGTGCTAATCCCTTCAGATGGCCTCAAGAGGGCGGTCCCACGACAAGGCCCCGGGAGGCGCCCTCAAGAGGGAACTCTCCTAGCCTCTTGAGGGTTCCTGTCAGCATGCCACTCGCGGGGAGGGGGCCCTCGCGAGGGTATGAGTCCTGAGGCTCAGTGCGGGGCCTCGCCAGGCCCACAACACGTGTCGCGCCTTGGGCCACACAAAGATGGGCCTTGGTAACCCCAGTCCCACAAGCTAGACAGTAGCCCCCGAGCCCGCGGTGTGCTCATCACGACCCATGGGAGGGTTAGCCGGCGTGAGCTCCAACCGCCTATGGGCCAACCCTGGCGCGTAGCGTGTGACAAGGCAGGGGCGACCAGGCTTCCTCCAATGCCTTGGCAATCGCCCTAGTTGTCATAAAGCAGACGCGTGGAGTGGTACCGTCGTTGCCCCTTCTTGCATATTCTTTCTCCGCACAGAACAACCCTAGATCCAGCTCCCTTCTAGGTAGCT
Source organism: Hordeum marinum (assembly GCA_022496015.1). Lineage (NCBI taxonomy): Eukaryota > Viridiplantae > Streptophyta > Magnoliopsida > Poales > Poaceae > Hordeum > Hordeum marinum. The sequence continues at coordinate 273,170,774 of CM039678.1, forward strand.
TCTTTGCCTCCCCAACGGCTTCTGCACCCAGATGGCACCCGCTGGCAAGAAGGGGAAGGACGTGGCCTCCACCGCGAGCCCTGTCGTCACCACCCTTGCCCTCTGGCCCTCCTCCGTATTAGACCAGGAGGATCTAGGCCCGGTGCTCCCATTGGTGGCCGGCGAGCAGAACGAGGGGCACGCGACGAGGCTCTAGCCGGGCTCCATTGTGCTGAGCAGCTTGACACCATCCACTTACCCATTCTTTTTCCACAATGTCTATGCCGGGCTGGTGCCGCCCTTCTCCAAGTACTTCTATGCCATCCTCTCTCACTACCAGATCCACGCCCTGCACCTCCAGCCCAACTCCATCCTCCTCTTGTCAATATTTGCCTTCTATTGCGAGGCCTACGAGGGCGTAAGGCCCTAGGTGGCTCTCTTTTGCCACTTCTTCAGCTTGCGATTCACGGCCTCGGAGCAGCTTTCTGCGTGCGTCTCCTTTGTAGACGTCATGAGCGCGAGCATCCACTTGAAGGCCTGGAGGAAGGTGGAAGGTTACCACGAGCACTGGGTCCTCATGGATGCACGCCAGGTCAACTCATACCTGGCGGCCCCTACACGCCAGCCCGCGCAAACCCCTGGGTGGAGCCACGAGAAGTTCACCGACCCCAGGGTGGAGCCTGTCCTAGAGCGCATCACCTCGCATCAGGATGACCAACTTAAGGGCATGATGGTCATGAAGGAGTTCCTAGGGTAGCGCATCGCACAGCTCCAGGTGCACGAGTGGCCCTTGTGGAAGCTCTTCGGCATGTCGGACCTGATGAGGTTGTGCGTCAGCGGCCTGATGCTCGACGAGCTGGATGGCGCACTGGCTCCTTTGCTTGGCCCTCACCGCAGGGATCTCCGAGAGGCCAAGCGGTCGCTGTCCACCTATGCCAAAGAGGAGGAGATGGTCGTGTAGATGCTCATGTTCGACGAGTCGGGGCTCGTCGGCCCGTGCCCAAGTTCTTCCATCGTGGTGGCGTCTCCCAGCAGGGGCGACAACGACAGGGATTCAGAGGCGATAGAGGAAGAAGAGGAAGGTGGACGGGTGTGACCTCTCATCCTCCATGCGTCCCTGCATGGCCTCGGTGATGACGACGACGCTGCAGACTAGTCATGTCGGCCGCTCCCCGCGCGCCCGTGACCATGGAAGGGGAAGTCGGGTTGGACCTCGCGGCCTCCTCTATGACGGTGGCGGGGGCACATGCCGGAAGCGCGATGGAGAACATCGAGGCGATGCTCCCTCACATGGCTCCTTGAGCCTCCAAGGAGGAAGGGAACCAGGCCGATCTTGCTGAGAACCGCGCCAAGCGTCCCTCAGGAGACGTCAAGGCGGCGGGTGGGAGCGGCCAAAGCGTGCCCCCGCCATAGATAATAAAAGGAGGTGGGACAATGGAGATGAGTAAGTACCTTAGTCTGTTTCCTTGCCGTGTGTTTAGTGAGTAGGTTCCTCTGGTTAACCCCTCGAACGCGCAGGTGCCCCAGTGGGAATGGGGATAAGAGTAAGAAGGCAAGGCCTAGGGCGAAGGCGATGCCTATCCTGAAAGCAAACTTAGCCTTCGGCCGAGGCCCCGGAGGGCAAGGGGGCGGCGTGTGTCGTCCTGGCACAAGCTCGGACGCACGGGCACCGCGATGGCATCTAGTATTTTGCCAAAACGTCGAGAGGGCCCAAACACTAAGGCCACTGCGCCCCAGCCCCCGACGCCTCCCGCCAGGGAAATGGTGACACATGCACTAGTGCCTCCTACCAAGGCTATAGTGATGTAGCCTTTGACGCCTCCTTCCAAGGCCATGACCCCTCAGTCCGCGGGGGAAGGAGGAGTGTCTCAAACCGCACCAACCGTCCTGATCCCCGCAACCAGCCTAGGCACAGGGTCTAACCTGGGTCACCCCCACGTTGTGGCCACCCCCGAGGCCCCGAAGGTTGGTGGGACATCTTCTCTAGGCGGGCCTCGGGAGCCAAGCGAGTGGGGGTGGGTGGGGAGTCCCAAAGTCCTCAGCGCCATGGGTGGAGGGCGACGGGGCCCTTCTAGTCGCGATAGCGTCTGGCACCGGGGCGCCAGTCTCTCGACATGCCCTTACCCTGGTGTGCCAGGGTGCCTTGCTTAGGAGTGGTGCCTTGTCCGATGGCCAAGCTGCAATTGACCGGCTCGTGGCGGACTTCTGGGCCGCCATGGCGCGTCTTGCCATGGAGCGCTCGAGGCTCATTGGAGGATGGTGCCGACTCGAAGCCTCCACCAAAGAGGCTCTCGGCAGTACTGAGGCCGCCCTTGCCGAAGTCAAAAAGAAGGCCGCCTAGGCGAAGGCCACCTGCAAACGTGCCCTAGCCTAGAAGGCAGCACTCGCCTAGCGCGGCGAGGAAGTAGAGGCCGGTCTGAAGGCGCTTCAGGAGCAGGTCGCACAGGAGCAACAAGTTTAGTTGTGGGAGAAGGATCTCGAGGCTCGCAAGGTGAAGCTCGCGGACAGTAGATCCAAGCTTAGGAAGGTGGAGGCCGAGTAGGCTATAGAGCGGGGGCACGTGGAGATGCTGCAGCAGGATCTGGCCAAGGCCCAAGAGGCTCACGCCAAGCGAGTCTCTATGGCCGACGCCAAGATGGATGCTCGGGAGAAGGAGGTTCAGGCCGCCACCGACACGAGGGTGGCAGAAGACAACACCGCGCTTTCGTCCCTCGAGCTCAGGGCCCACCAGGCTCTAGGCTCTATTTGCAGGTCGAGCGTCGAGAGACCTCTCGTCCCCTTGGGCATCGGCTATGCCGAACTCTCCTTCGAGCTCGTGAAGAGGCTCGAGGATGTGACCCACAATGTGGATGGCCTTTTGGAGGAGGAAAGCCATAGCCTATTCTCCATGCCGGCGACCCACGTCTTCAGCCATCTTCTCCTTCATGATCCCCACTTCAACCTCGACGAGGTGACTGGTCCAGTGTCTAAGGAATCTCGTGGCAACCTGGCGACAGTCGTGGAAGGCCACATGAACATGCTGGTCATGAATTTCTTCTGCATTGATGACGGCAAAGAGCCTCTGGCGAGCCTTCCTTCATTGTCCTCAAACAAATTAGTTATTCCTCAAGGAGGTGTGAGACGATGGTTTAATTGTGCGGAGTACATGAACTTTGCAATAACTGCTTGCAATTTGTGACTTCCCTCTTGCTTTCCTTTGTGCTCTACATCGATAGGGCCTAGCCCCGTGTGTACCTCTATCGTCGTTAGAGGTTTAGGTCATGATGCCTGAGTAGAACCAAGAGGTGAGGGCCTATAGGCGCTAGTGTAGGCTCCTGAGACATGATGCTCAAGATCCCCACTTTGACACGCAAGCGGCTTGCTCGAGAGCACCGATGCTTTGTATCGACAGGGCCCAACCCTGCCCATAACTCAGCCATCGTTGGAATGCCAGGTCACAATGCCTGAGTAGAACCAAGAGGTCACGGGCTAGGGGCACTAGTACAGGCTCCAAAGTCACAATGCTTAAGATCCCCCTTTGATGCACAAGTGGCTCAGAAAAGAAGAACTACCTTGGGAGCATCATGCACTCGCCGATTTACACTTGGGTGTGGCGTGAGGAAATTAGACACCAAGGACCTCAACAGGTGACGTGCACGGGTCAAGCCCGCGAGACAGAGCTCGGTCATTTGGATGTCGGCGCTGCAGGGACTAACCTGAGCATAGGCACCGTGTCCAGGCCCCCGCTCGTGCGAGGTACAATGGGAAACTGACTAGGGCAGAGCTTAGTCGATCTTCCACCAGCGCGGAGCATGGGGCTTCCACTTGGGCATGGGCGGGAGCCCCCTGAGGCTGAGGGCGGCTCTTGAGGGAGGTTCCATGGCGTGTACAACCCCAAACTCATTATTACGTGAGAGTGTCATGGGCGGCGATTAAAGAGGTGTCGCACATCCCAGGCAGACGGCTCAGGGGCTCCTTCCTTCATTTTTAGGCGGGTTGCGCCTTATTTTTCACACAACTTGTGTTTGCACGGGTCCGACGGACCAAGGCACCGCATGTCAGGTGACCGCCTTAAGGTCAAATCACGAAGAGGGCCGACATGGAGGACCCAGGAGGTGACGTGTATGGGGCAGCCCGCCAGACAAAGCTCAGTCAATTGGATTTAGCGACGCTGGAGGGACGTACCCGAGAATAGATGCCCTGCCGGCCTCCCTCATGAAATGAGTCAGGGGAGGCCTCCCACCACGAAGCGCCTGGGATGGCGAAGAACCCCCCCAGGGAGTCATACATGTCGAGCCACGCCCCAGCTCGCCTACTCTCGATAATCCCCCGAAGAGGCAAGACACCAAGGACCTCAGGAGGTATCGTGCACAGGAGCGAACTGCGAGACAGAGCTCGGTCGCTTGGATTGATCAACGCTGCAGGGACGAACCCGAGGACAGGTGCCGTGTCTAATGCCAACTGAGGGAATTTTGAAAGGCGATCCACGAGGGCGCGGCGATTTGATATGGAGGTGAAGCACCAAGCACATGCATCAAAACACCATGGACACATGGGTTAAGCATATAATATAAATTTCAAAGGAAATAATAGAGTATGCTACACAACCAAATGTGCGAAAGTGTTTTGAGGGTGGGTCTCGCCTTCCCGAGGGTACTGCGTCCTGAAGGCGCCCTTGACTTGAGCAAACCAAAGAATCACCTGGTGACCACACTGCCGTTGAAGCATCAAGTCATACAACGAGGCATGCTGCTGAGCCTGCCCTTTAGGGGCCGTGTGGCCCTTCAGGATTTGGGGGACCGCGATGCCTTCGCACTACGTGAGGCATCATCGCGAGTTGCATAACATTTGGAAGGTAACGCTGGCACTCACCAAGCCGAAAGGCATGCAGATGCGACCGGTGGAGACACACCAGAGCTGAAAGAGGCCCTGGGACCCAACCATGTTAAGGCCCGCGATGTCGACGCACATGCACGCATCGCTGCTCCTCCTAGGGTTGGCCGTTTGGTTGCCAAGGCGTCCTAGCTGGCGCTCCTCTGATAACACTTCGGTCCCTCGATCAGCGAATTCCCATGACCTTGGCATCAGGCGCTACACTCCTCGCTTGCGGGGGTGCATGTTGAGGCATCCCTCCAAGTTGTGCTCGAGCTCCTCCCTCGTTATGCCGATCAAGTCAGATGTCTTCCAAGTGGAAGCCCCCGAGTCTGGTCTGAGGGAGGTGCCGGGCAGGCCTTCCTATGCCGGGAAGAGGACGACAACGGCAGCAAGCATGAGGCTCGCGCTGTCCATGTCGGGTGCCGCACCCTTTGGCTTGGCGGCGTCGGGGGCAGTCAATAGTTGTTTCTTCTTTGGGGGCGACTCACGAGGCCCTACATCTCCTGTATCATCAGAGCGCTCCGCCGCGGCAGCCTTGTAGGGGTGCTCGATGGAGCAGGCAACACCCTTCTTATCACATGTGATGGTGATGACACCGCTGCATCCCAGCATCTTGAGGACGTTGTAACCATGGTGCGTCGCCACCATGAAGTTGGCGAGCGTGGGGTAACCCAGAATCGCATTGTACGGGAGGATGTTGTGCACCATGTCGAAGACGATGAGCTCGGTATGGTATATTTTGCATGTGCCAAAGGTGACCAGGAGGCGAATCTGCCGCAGCAGATTGGTGGAGCCATTGGTCACCCCGGAGAACGGCCTGGTCGGCATTAATTGGTCATATGACACATGGAGCATCTCAAAGGTCTCCACAGAGAGCACATTGAGGCCAGCACCTCCATCGATGAGGGTCTTCGTGACCATGACGTTGCTGATGGTTGGGGTGCACATCATGGGAAGCACGCCTGCGACAACCTTAGACCCGAGGCTATCCCTGGCGTCAAAAGAGATGGCATACTAGGACCACTTGAGGGACTTCGCGACCTCCTGCCTCGGGAGGGTGGCGTTCACCTCACGAGCGAATTGCTTGAACCGGTGGTTTGTTGAAGGGGCATGTGCTCCACCAAGAATGCAAGCCACAATGCAAGGCTCCTGGTAGCCCCCAGCCCCCCATCGCGCTAGCTCTTGTCATTCCTCCTTGGTGGTGGTGGTAGCGGAGGGAGTGCAGCGTTGTCCCGAGGACGCGCCTCACGGGGCTATGAGGGATCACTAGAAGAGTGTCTAGAGGGGGGGGGGAATAGACTACTCGCAAAAAATTAGAACCTAACCTTTTCCCAAGTTGATGTTGGCAGATTTTAACAGTTTTAGCAAGACTGGCAAGTCTATATACCCTACACATGCATGTCAACAAATATAGTAGCATAAAGTAAAGACATTGCACATTAAGTAAAGAGTTGAGATATGGAGATCAAACGCAATTGGAGACGCAAGGATTTTCCCGTGGTTCCTATAGGTGGTGCTATCGTACATCCACATTTATGGAGTCTTCAACCCACGGAGGGTAACGGTCGCGAGAGTCCATGAAGGGCTCCACCCATAAAGGTCCACGAAGTAGCAACCTTGACTATTCCATAAAGGTTTCCGACCACGAAGGACTAGCGTCACTATGGGTAGATCTTCATGAAGTAGGTGATCTCCTTGCCCTTACAAACTTCTTGGTTCACTCCATAACACGAAGTAGGAGGCTCCCAAGTGATACCTAACCAATCTAGGAGGCACCACCCTCCAAAAGGTAATAGGCTCGATAATGTCGATGAATTCCTTGCTCTTGTGCTTCAAGATGATAGACTCCTCAACACACAATCACTCTCTCATAGATATGCTTGGTAGAAGAGATGTGATTGGTGGAAAGCAACTTGATGAGGCTAGAAATCAAGATCCATATGGTTGGAGTGGAAGATCTTGACGTCAACAGAAGGGTAGGTGGTTCTCTCTCAAGAAACTGATAGGATAGGTATGGAATAGTCCTGAGTGCTTCTCTTTCGAGTAGGTGGTGGTTGAGGGGTATATATAGGCATCCCCAAAAATCCAACCGTTGCACACAATAAGTCAGACTCAGTGACATCGATGTGTTAATCTCGGTGGTACCGAAGTGACTAAAAAGTGGCAACTTTTGAATCTCGGTGAGACCGATATAGAAATATTGGTTGCACCGATAAGGTGACCAATGGTAAGAATGCTCAATCTCTGTGACGATGATTCGACAATCTCGGAGGGACCGAAACAGTGAACTTGCATAATAGAAAGTCGGCAACCTGAACTCAGTGGCACCGGTATGGAATCGGCTATACCGAAGTGGCTAGGGTTTGGCTGAGTCTGTCTAGGGTTTGGAATCGGTGGCACCGAATGTGGAATGTTGGTTGCACCGATTTTGAGTGTTTGGCTTTGGACATACTTTGGTGGGAGAGATTGTGAGTGTCTTTGGTGACTATCACTTGGGCACGTATGAGCATTTTGTTCACCAACAAAACCTTACCCCCTTTCAATAGTATTGGCTTTCCTATGGACTCAAAGTGATTTCTCACAAATATAAAATGTAGAGTCCTCTTGCTTGAAGCTTTGCCAACCCAATTCCTTGCATCTTGGGGTTTCTCCACAATCTCTTTGCCAACCCAACTCTCCGTGGACTCTTATATGAAACACACTAGATAAAAGTATTAGTCCAAGAGACAATGTATGTTGTCATGAATTATCAAAACCACCAAGGGAGCATGTTGTGCTTTAAATCTCCCCCTTTGTGGTAATTGATGACAATATACAATCAAAGCTTCAAATAAAGATATGCGTGAATATAATGAAGACTTTGAGAGACACATGACTTGGATTTGCTCCCCCTAATTGTTTACTGTCCTTTAAAGGATAGTTTCTTTGGAATGCATGGACACACATATGGATGAAGGGATATAAGGAGCCATGTGTATCTTGTCTATATGCATCAAAATATGTGAATGAGATGTTTCCTTGTTCAAGACTTCACTCTTGCAAACAATATATGCAAGAAGCAAGAGATCATCTTGATCAAAGATATGATGCATATACTTACCTTGAGTTCTTGAGAATTCTAGTAGTAGAAACACACTTGAGAAAACAATGTTAGGAAACACAAGAGTGTTCTACTAATCAAAAGAAATAGAACTCGGAAGATGGCAAGATATGGAGAACATATAAAATATGATAATCCTTAAGATTAATATGTCTTCCCCTTAGGCACTAATCCTTTAGAACTTTCTCCCCTTAGATATGAGAGAAGTAGCTCATCCTCTCCCCCTGAATATCAGCATGTAGATATTGGGATTGGATAGGGTGAGAAAATTCTAAAGTGAAAATTCAAAAAAATAAGTTTTGCTTGCTTATTTTGGTATTCTCCCCTTGTTTATATGAGGATAAACTTTCGATATTATACTCTCCCCCTAAAGCACATCTCCCCCTTTGCATAAGCATGTAAATCTCCCTTTATCATGAAGCTTTGTTATTCTCCCCCTTTGGCATTCATTTCCAAAAAGGTCAAAGTTAGGAGTAGATACATGGATCATTGATAGGGAAGGGATCCTTGAGAACAAGAGTCATTGAAAGTAAGGTTCATAGAAAAGAACAGAGGGAATCATTGAATGTAACTTCTCTCCCTGTGGCAAATATTTATCTTTTCCTCCTTTGAGCTAGGGATCCTTGAATAAAAAATATCTCCCCCTAAGTTTTGCTTATTATTCTTCCCCTTTTTTATGCGGGATCATCGAAGTAACATAAAAAAAGACACATAAGATAAGAAAAACAAATCGGTGACTCCGGGGCAGATAGATCGGTAGTACCAAGATTTTGTAGTGCAGCTTGTCTGCAATTTCGGTAGAACCGAGCTATCTGAGTTGGCGACTCCGAGGCTAAAACAAAAAGAAAAGAATAAGGGACCAAGCTTCGGTTTTTCAAAGTGTTACATCAAAATATTTTCAAAGGAAAGAGAGAAGGGCATCATCTAGAAAAGATTTGAGTGATACTAGAGATCATGCAAATGAGAACAAACCACACGAGACTCTTAACTAGTGATGGGTGGTGACAAGGTCACCTATATTACAGTATATTGACTTAGGTGCCAAGTAAGAATACATGATCATAGGTCATACTCTACGTTAAGCTCAAAATGGGGTTAGCATTTTTCGATTAAGCATTTTAATGTCTTCATATCACTTGAGTTGCTTTAGCTCATTACATGGAGTAAAGCCTTTTCAAGGATATGAGAGCATACCTTTGAGTGATGTTGATGACGTTGCTCGTAGGTGAACTTGGTGAGGATGGTCGAGGTTGATGATGAACATCTTGAGTTTGGAGCAATCCTTCATGTTCTAGTACACTTGTTACCTACAAGGGTTAGTCATGCAAGGAAGAGTAATGGGTATATCCATTTGTCATGATACCAACTGAGATTTTGCAATAATGGGATATATGTCAAGGATATGTTTTGTTGTCTTCTTCCTTCCATCATCAAGAGGGGTTGTGGATACTTGGTCAAGACAAGATTGCTTATAATTGGAGTTGGTTGCAATCTCGTGGAATGAAGTTCTTCCAAGTACCTACAAATGGTTAGATGCAATGCAAGGGAGCATAGGATTCCATGGTATAAGATAACATGTTAGCAACATCATGGAAGTATCAAGAAGGCTCATGCCCTTGAAGCATCTGAGTGAGTCTAGCTCAAGTTTGAAGCATCAATGATGTTCAAATCACTCCTCAAGTAACAAAAAGTTTTCTCATCAAGTGGCTTAGTAAAGATATCGGACAATTGCTTGTTAGTGCAAACATGCTTAAGATTAATATCTCCTTTGGCAACATGATCATGAAAGAAATGATGTCGAACTTGAATATGCTTAGTTCGAGAATGTTGCACAGGATCATGACAAATCTTAATAGCAATTTCATTGTCACAAAGCAATGGAACATTTTTAACATGTATTCCATAATCCTTCAGCATTTGTGTCATCCATAGTAACTGCACAACATCAAGATCCAGCAGCAATATACTCAACTTCGGCAGTAGATAGAGATACCGAGTTATGTTTCTTGGAGAACCAAGACACAAGAGATCTACCCAAAAATTAACATGTACTCGAGGTGGATTTTCTATCAACCTTGTGACTGGCATAGTCCGAATCAGTATAGCCAACAAGGTTAATATTAGATCCCTCGGGATACCAAATGCCAAAGTTTGGTGTTTGTATCAAGTATCTCACAATACGTTTCACGGCCAAAAGATGACTCTCCATAGGTGCAGCTTGATATCTAGCACACATGCAAACACTAAGTATAATATAGGGACGAGATGCACATAGATATAGCAATGAACCAATCATAGATCGATAAACTTTTTGATCAACTAGTTCATCTTCTTTGGTTATATCAACATGTCCACTAGTTGGCATGGGAGTTTTCATACCTTTGCACTCTTGCATGTTGAACTTCTTGATCAAGTCCTTGGTGTACTTAGTTTGAGAGATGAAAGTTCCTTCTCTTGATTGCTTGATTTGCAATCCAAGAAAGAATTTCAGCTCACACATCATAGACACCTCATACTTCTCGGACATCAACCTTCCAAATCTACCACTAAATTGAGGGTTAGTGGAACCAAAGATAATATCATCCACATAGATTTGGCACACAAATAATTCTCCATTAACTCTCTTAGTGAATAAGGTTGCATCAATTTACCAATTTCAAAGCCTTTTTTAATGAGGAACTTCATTAAGGATTTGTACCAAGCAAGAGGGGCTTGCTTAAGACCATAAAAGGCTTTACGAAGCTTTTAAACATGATTAGGTTTCTTAGGATTCAGAAAACCAGGTGGTTGCTTAATATAAACCTCTTCTTCAATTTCACCATTTAAAAAGGAACTTTTAATGTCCATTTCATAAAGTGTGATATCGTGGTGATTCGAATAGCTTCTAGTCTAGCAACGGGGGCATAAGTCTCACCGTAGTTCATACCTTCGACTTGAGTATATCCTTGGGCCATGAGACGTGCCTTGTTGCGTACGACTTGACTGTCTTCATCTTGCTTGTTTTGAAAGACCCACTTGGTTCCGATGATGTTGTGCTCATCTTCGGGATTCTCCACGAGTGACCATATTTCGTTCCTTTCAAAGTTGTGTATCTCTTCATGCATAGAGTTCACCCAATCCACATCATTAGGAGCTTGTTCTACCTTCAAAGGCTCAATGCTAGATATGAAAGAATAATGCTCACAAAAGTTAGCTTGACGAGTTTTAGTGCGAGTGATTATCCCGGTTTGGATATCTCCAAAGATTTGGTTTAGGGGATGATTCTTGGTCACTTGTGCTCGAACTCAGGTCAGCTTTTAGTTGTTCGATGGTGGAGCTTATTCTTCATCATCATTTCCTTCATCTTCGTTGTTTTTAAAGTGATCATCTCCTTGAGGTGGTGGTGAATGAGGTTGTGGTGGATCTTCATGATGTACTTCCTCCTCCTCTTCATCTTGTCGTGTACCGCTTGTGGATGCCTCCATGTCATGTCATGGTTCACCTTGTCGTCAAGTGGGGGCTTCCATTTGAGTTGATGAATTACTTTTCTTCATCTCCATGGGACGAATCTTGCCGATGGGTAAATCTAGGATAGCTTCCGAAGAGTCCTTATCACCTACATCATTTGGCAATTGTTCGAATTACGAACCATTAGATTCATCAAACTTCACCTCTACCATTTCTTCAACTTTTCGAGTGAAGTTGTTGTAGACACGGTAAGTGTGAGAGTTCTATCCATAACCAAGTAGGAATCCATCATGAGATTTAGGAGAAAATTTAGTACGACGATGCTTATCAAGAATGTAGCACTTGGAGCCGAATACCCGAAAGTATCCAACTTTGGATTTGTTACTGGTGAGTAGATCGTATGCCGTTTTACTCAGAAGCTTGTGCAAGTAAAGTCGGTTTGTGGCTTAACATGTTGTTTCCACAGCTTCTGCCCAAATGTGTCTTGGCGTCTTGTATTCATCAAGTATTGTTCTAGCCATCTCAATAAGTGTCTGGTTCTTCCTCTCAACAACTACATTTTGTTGAGGCGTGTATGTAGCTGAGAAATCATGTGAGACACCTTCTTCGTCAACAAAGGTATCCACATGGGTTTTCTTGAACTCCGATCCATTATCGCTTCGAACTTTGTTGATCTTCACCTCAAACTGATTTTGCTCTTTGAGAGCAAAGTTCTTGAAGATCTTTTGAACCTATGACTTATAATCAAGGAAAAATAGCCACGTAAATCTGGAAAAATCATCAACTATAACTAGACCATAGGAATTTCCACTGAGACTCTTGTAAGCATTCGGACCAAAAAGATCCGTGTGAAGTAACTCGAGTGGTCTCCTAGTAGTCATAATATTCTTAATGGCATGACTTCCGCCTACTTGCTTTCCAGCTTGACAAGCACTACAAAGTGTATATTTGTCAAAGATAACATCTTTAACACCAAGTATATGATCACCTTTGATAAGTTTGTCTAAATTACGCATGCCAACATGTCGTAATCTTCTATGCCAAAGCCAACCTTTAGAAGATTTAGCAATTAAACAAGTGCGAGGCTTGGATCTCTTAGTGAAGTCAACAATGTATAGATCACCTCTAGGGAAACCGGTAAATTCCATTTTATGATTATATTGATGAAACACTTGGCAATCTAATCTCGTGAATAACACATTGAAACCGAAATCGGCAAGTCTAGATATGGAAAGAAGATTGTAGCCAAGGGATTCAACAAGCATAACATTTTGAATAGAGCTATGATGTGATATGGCGATCTTACCAAGGACAAGTACCTTACCCTTAGAGTTGTCTCCAAAGGTCACGTACCTTCGAGGACCTTGATTTGACGTGATCTCTTGGAACATGTCTTTATCACTAGTCATATGATCCGTACATCCACTATCGAATCCACTCTTTTCCTCCGAACATATAATCCTTGAAGTTTGCCATGAGACTTAGATTCTTGCTGATCTTCTCATACTCTATGTCGAATAGCTCGTCTCCACCAAGGTAGTAATGTTCCACACTGTCATCATCAAGTGGGAAATCCTCATCATAGAAATCTCCGCTGCTCCGGAGGGGTCCTGAGGAGGCCCATCCTTTGTGGGTCTTGTTGTTGTTCTTCCTTGCGAGGCTAGGGCCCTCGCGAGGGCCTTGTCTTGAGTGGGGCCACGCCTGGTCCCATTTGGTTGATGAAGTGGGCCATGCCCTGGGCCGTAGGTAGGCAGGACTGGTACCCCCGTTCCTAGAATGCTGACAGTAGCCCCTGGGCCCAAGGCGCGCTCGAGCTGGCTTATGGGTGAAGCTTGGAGGACGGCCTGAAGTGCCGCGGGCCGCCAAATGCATGTGGACCAGGATTGGCACGCGTCAAACGCCTCGGCGGCGGCACCTCCGCTCCCCGAGGGCAACCGGAACCGCACCCATCCAACCTGACATGATGCCTGGGCGCAATGCAGGCCATCATTGCTTCCCATTGAGTGCTACTATTGCTTCTGGCCGCACGGATGCGACTCTTCAGAGGCAGGAGAGGCGACGTGGATGGACCCATATTCACCGAACCGCCTCGTTCCGCCCGAGGGGTGCGCGACGCTTGCTCTCCCACGATGCCTCGTGGCCCTGGTTACGCCTATAAATCCGCCCCTTCCCTGGCCAGGGAAGGGTATTGCATTCTTGAGGCTTCTCCTGGTTTCCTTTGCTCCGCCAGCAAAAAACCCTCTCCCCTTCTCATACCCTGTCCCTCAGGGCATCTAGAGGATGCGGTGCGGGTGCAGGGAAGCGTCCGGATCCTCCGGCTCCTTCGTCCTCCTCTGGAGGCAGCGGCAGGGGTCCCTCGGGGTCGGCGCGAGTTTGCCAGCGATGGGCCCTGGTCGACGAGTAAGTATTCCGCCGCCTCCCTCTCCTCTCGTTCCTCTGTTAATCGTTTGGGGTTTGATATCCTTCCCCACCTTCTAGGATTCCCGTGGCCAAGAAATGAAAACTTGGCGAGCCTAGGGAGGAGGTAGAGACGCTGAAGGCCCAGCTGACCACCGCCGAGGCCGCCTTCGATGCCGCCCTCCAAGGCGATGCTGAGGCCCTGGCGGAGCTTGTGTCCCTCTAGGGCCAGGTCTAGGAGGCGGCCGACCCCGTGCAGGCTGCCAAGGACGAGGCGGCGCATGCCAGGTTGCTGGAGTTCCAGCGTGCAAAACAGTTCCATGGCATCACCGGCCGAGCGGCTGACGCGTTGAGCCGGTTCGTTGGGGATGCCCCTGCGCTGCCGAATGTGCATGGAGACGGGGGCTATCTGGAGTTCTTCTAGAGGGTGGTGGAGGCACTAGAGACCAGCGTCTCCTGCGTGGACGCGGACAGCGCGTATGACGCGCGCGACCTCCTAGACTTCGTCGTGATGCTTGTCTATTCCAACCTCCGCCGCCTCGCCCCGCAGCTCGACCTTGGGTGCGTTAGGGAGCCTGTACTCATCGGGCTCCAGCGCCCCCACAGGGATGAGGTGCGCCCGCACGTGGAGGCCATGGTGGAGCGGTTCGTCCAAGTGCCCATTGCCAGCGTGGGGGACAATTCCGGCTTCGGGCCGGCTGGCGACACGGGCGACGACTCGTCCTCCTCCTCCTAGGCATCCCTTGTTTCCCCTTACCAGTACCTATAATGCTCGAACAAGAACCCTTCCCTCTGGGACGTTAATCTTTTGCATGTTACCTTTGCCGTCTTGCTTTTCTTTCTCAATTTGCTGGTTGTGGTGTTGGTCGGTGTTGCCATGGTTGTGGCCCTGCGCCAGCCCCTGATATGGACCCTGCGAGGCTCTCCCCCCAGGGGCGACTCGCAACCGTTGCTTCGGTCGGGCCCTGGGCCTTGCGGCTCGTCGCGATCGAGCCCCTCCTCGCGTGTCACCTTCTTTGTTGCTTCATCCCTCAGGGGCCTCAGCAGCCATCCGTAGTAGCCGTAGTTCCTGCATTCTTAGGTTAGCGTGTGCAGTCCTAATTTTATCCTCAGGGTCATTATTAGGCCAGGAGGCTCCTAATGGGCTCGATAGTGTACTTAGTTTTGTATAATGCTGCCGATCCTGCGCATTGCGAGGGGAGGCGGTCCGTTCTGTCAAGCTATGTCTCCGTCCGGGATACTTTCTTCTTATTTGCCGAACGGTCCCGGGGCTCTTTCAGCACTCTGCGTCTGTAGGTCCAAGTCCCACACATTTCCCCACCACCATTAGGTACGACTGGAAAGAGGACGTATTTCGCGAGGCGAGGCCCCGGTACTCCTGATGCCTACCGGAAACCAAGGACGACACCAGGAAGTCGAGTGGCATTATGATCGGTAAGGCTCTCAAGGCACGTTGCCTAGGAGCCCCCCTTTTTGATGCTCAAACCGCTCTACGTCGACAGGTCCCAGTTCCTCGCATTTCCAAACCATCATTAGGTACAACCGGAAACCAAGGACACACTTCATGGGGCGAGGCTCCGACACTCCTGATGCCGATCGGAAACCAAGGACGACATCAGGGGGTCGAGTGGCCTTATGATCGGTAAGGCTCCTGAGGCGTGCTGCTCAGGAGCCCCCTTTGACGCTCGAGCAATCCCTCATTCCGTCCCTCCATTTGACGCCTCAGGAGGCCCTGGGGCCTCCCGAGACCCCATGATGTGACGTCATGGTGCGGTCGGAGCCCCCAAGCGGGGGCCGACAGCTAAAAATCAAGTGCCCCTGAGGCGGCAGGTCCTCGCCATCTAGCTCTGTGGTGCCTCGGGGTGGTCTGGAGCATTCAGCTCCTTGTGAAACACCATTCAAAAAGAGACTTCAAACGAGGAAACGCAGAGAGAAAAGTCCCCCCTTTTTTTAATATAAAGTTTCAAAATTCTCAAGCTTCATTCCAAAAAAGATGGCAACTTGAACATCAAAAAGAAGCAAGCAAATGCCGCGTTCGTCTCCTAGGCTATCCTTCGTCTTCCCCCAACATTGAGCGTAGGGCATCCATGTTGCCTGGGCATAGCCATTGATGGGCAATGTTGTCTTCTCTGCTAGCTCCGGCTGTGGCTGCCACATTGCATGGGAGGAAACACTCCGCATCCTCGGGGGGCTCTGGGTGTACACAACCCGCTCATTGTTACGTGAGAGTGTCATGGCCATGGGAAAGCCCCGAGGCGTAGGATTGTTGGGTCTTAGCCGCGTTGAAGACCATCTCGTGTATTTCTGCCCGGTTGTGCACCCTCACAACCCTAACCCAAGTGCATCGCTCCCCGCACGACCTCAGGATTGCGCTCCTGAGGCCCAAACATGAGCATGATGCATCGGCACGGCCATAAGGGTGTTTTGTCGGTGAAGTATGCCTCATGAGGTGCCCACGCGTCGTCCGGACGAGGTCCCGAAGGCCTCGGGAGGCCCATCCTCCTAAGGCCGTGTAGGTGTCGTAGTTGCCGCTGGTGGAACGCATTGCATGTGTCTTACCTCGCTCCCAGGCCATTATCTCTGAGTCCCGGGGGATCGGCCCATCGTCGCTTGTTCGTGGGGATGCCAGCCCGCGCCACGCCCCACATGCCCAGGGGCGCCCTCCAGCTCGCTCCGCCCAGGCCTAGTGCCCTACCGATCGGAGCCCCCAGGCCCGGCTTGGGGAGGACGTCAAGGGTGCCCCTTACTCTTGAGAAGTGCTAGCGCCCACGGCGGGCGCCTGATCCTCATCAGGCGCCTATTCCATGGTGGGCTCCTCATCCATCGCTCCGCCTGGTGGAAGGACGTAACAGGGTACACAGGGTTCCAAGTGGTTGCTCGATCCTCCTCCAGAGCTGCTCGTAGGTGTGCCGGGGGTGCTCCCTCCTGGCGGTGGTGAGAAACCGCCCCGCGCACGTCGCTCACAAACCCTCCTACGTCGGGCCTCGAAACGGAGTTGCTTACCTCTGCTTCCAATGCCTCGTGGGCCACATGTCTCCTGGTCTGGATTGTTCCCTTGGTGAGCTGGTGCACCTCCACCATTTTTGCTAGTTTTTCCAGATGCCTGCACTGCCTGCTCACCACGTCGGAAGGCGCGCTCCCGCCTGACCAACCCTGACTGCTTAGGGCCAGCCGGGTTGCTGCGATGCACGTCGGTGTGTGCGTGTGGCGCCTCGTCGTTCCCTTCATGTGCCTAGTGGGCATGGCTGGGCTGCACCCCGAATCCGGTCATCGGGATTCATAGGAGGAGTAGCACACTGTGTGGCGTGCCCCGCTTGGATCCGTATGGCGCTGGGGGGTCTCTCCGCCGGCGGTCTGGGGAGCGGGCATGGTGTGCGAGCCTCCGATGCCTCGCGTCTGTGGCCTTGGAGAGGAGTGAGGGGGGATGGCCCTCTGCGCGATGGTGACCAACACAATGATGTGGTCGGCCCACGTGTCGAAGCCCCCATGCGTAGGTCGGTGGTGAAGCATCTTGCTTGCCAGCAGTAGTGCATCGTGGGCGTTGAGGTCTCCCACATAGGTGCGGCGTGCCGCCGGCGCAGGGGGTGCTGGCTGCCCGCCGTGTGCCTAAGAAGTGGCAAAGGTGGTGACGGTAGAGGCGCGATGGCGACCTGGTACTGACTGCTCGGTCGGCCTTCAACTACCACGGTGGGGTTTAAGAAAACTGACCCACCATGGCCTAGAGAAGAAGGGAGCAGGGAAGCTTGGGAGGCATGATGCTTGGGGAAGACTCCGACACGCCCTCCACCTGGCGCGCCAAATGTCGGATTTCGGGCTCCGCAAAACCATTAAGGTTCGAACACAGGGGCGTGTGCGAAGATCCCTACAGCCTCGTCACCCTAGCTCGCTACTCGATGGACGCAACGACAAACTCGCACGATGACGAGGAAGAAGATGAACACGACAGTTTACCCAGGTTTGGGCCGCTGCGAAGCGTAATAGCCTACTCTTGCTTTGGTGGACTGCCTCTCGAGGAGGTGATGTGAATGAAACAGTACGGTGTTCTTGGGCCTCGTGAGGGCTCTCTTGAGGTGTTCAAGGCCCTCTGTGGCTTTGTGGTGGATGAGTAGTGGAATGGATCGGTCAGGTCAGTGGGTTCAGCCCCTCTCTACGGTGCAACCTATCCTCTATATATAGTGGCGGCCCGGGTCCTCTTCCCTTATCACAAACATGGGAAGGGATCCCACAACGGACAATTTTCAAGGGGGACAACAGTACGTGCACGCCCTGCCCAAAGGCGGTCTTCGCCTGCAATAGGGATGGGCTCAGCGATGACATCCGCCCTGCAGGGCAAGTGGTTGTGGTCTTCTTGCACGGGAATGGAAACCTTTTGGGGGGGTGCTTTGGGAACCTGCGTATGTCCTTGTCCCCTTTGCACCAAAGAGGAAACTATGCCGCCTGGCTCACTAATGCCCTCATGTCCTTCCTTGCGTCACCCTCGACTCTCGAGGCCGGGCCTTGCATAGTAATCTCCGCTGCTCCGGAGGGGTTCTGAGGAGGCCCATCCTTCGCGGGTCTTGTCATTGTTCTTCCTCGCGAGGCTAGGGCCCTTGCGAGGGCCTTGTCTTGAGTGGGGTCACGCCTGGTCCCATTTGGTTGATGAAGTGGGCCATGCCTTGGGTTGCAGGCAGGCAGGTCTGGGTACCCCCATTCCCAAAACACCGACACATACTCAATATAAATTAATAGCAAAGCATACAAATGACGGTGGTGCTCTCTAACTGGTGCCTTTTACGAGAAGACGATGACCCAGCAATAAAGTAAATAGAAACGCCCTTCATAGAGGGAAGCATTGATTTGCAGAGGTGCTAGAGCTCAAGTTTTTTTTATAAAAGCAGAGATAAGTAATAATTTTTAGCGGTATGCTTTCATTGCTCACATAACGACCAAGAGGTTTTCAACATCTTCCATGCAAGATACATTATAGGCGGTTCCCAAACAGAATGGTAATGTTTTTACTCCCCTCCACCAATCAATCACACTGCACGGCGAGCCGAATTCACGGGTATCGTCCATACAAACACAACCCTGGGGGAGTTTTGTTTAATTATATTTTGATCTTATTTTGAGCATGGAACTAGGCATCCCGATTACCATCCACTTTCTCATGAATTATAGTGAATAAACAAATATCGTGAGAATAATCCACCTAGCATGGGAGATATTGACAGCCCCTAGTCACCACATGAGCGATTTGGGCATACAAAACAGATTGTTTATTTGAAGGTTTATTGTTTGGCACATGCAAATTTACTTGGAACGGAAGGTAAATACCGCATATAGGCAGGTATGGTGGACTCATATGGAGCAACTTGGGTTTGAGGAATTGGATGCGCAAGCAGTAGTCCTAGTACAAGCGAAGGCTAGCGAAAGACTGGGGAGCGACCAACTAGAGAGCGACACAGTCATCAACATGCTTTGAGATTAACCAACATTGAATGCAAGCATGAGTAGGATATAAATCACCATGAACATAAATATCATAGAGGCTATGTTCATTTTGTTTCAACTACATGCATGAACATGTGCCAAGTCGAGCAACTTGAATCGTTCAGAGGAGGATACCATCCCATCATACTACATCACAATCATTTTAATATGCATGTTGGCACCCAAGACAAACCATTATCCACTCTTAGCTAATTAAGCAAGGCATGAGTAACTATAATCTCTATTTGTCATTGCAAATATGTTTCACCCATAATGAACTGAATTTGGAACGATGAGCTAATCATATTTACAAAGGTAATATAGGTCGAGTTCATACTAGCTTTTCTCCACCTCAATCGTTTCATGAAATATCGTCATTATTGCCTTTCATTTGCACGACCGAATGGTGTGGATAATAATAAGAGTGCACGTCCATTGGACTAAGATGGCATATGCAAATCAATACCTCAAAGGAGAAGGCAAGGTAATCTGGGCTCTCTGATCGATAAAAATTTATGCATATGAGAGCCACACAACATTTTCATTGTGGTATTCCTTACGACCCAGAGAAAGGAAATTCAAAACAAGAACGAGAATAACTATTTACACGGGAAAAATCCCAACAAACAAAAGAAGAATGAAAAACCTTTTTGGGTTTTATTTTAATATTACAACTAAAAAAACTAGAAGATAAATGTAGAACTATTTTTTTTGAATTTGTCTCAAAGTTAATTCAACACACAAGAAGAAAGCGGAAAAAGGAAATAAACTACCATGGATTACAATGAAAAAGTATGAACACTGACTACTAAAATGTGAGAACAGGAATGTAATGTCGGTGAGAGATACGTAGTCCCCCAAGCTTAGGCTTTTGGCCTAAGTTGGTCTAGGGCCATGTCTGGCCCGCATAACATCCTAAGTCATAGTCGGGGTTGTATTGGGCTACGGCGACTACCGCCTGAACAACTGGAACGTGAAGGTGAGCGGCTTCCGCATTCCGCTCGTACTCGTTTGCCTCCTCTCTGGTTATAAAGTATCTCTGTTTTTCCCGAAAGTTAAAGAAGGCAGGAGTAGGAAGGGTAACATGGACAACGTGCTGTCTATAAAAAAATTAGTCAGTACTGGAGTGATTGTTCGTTCCTTTCAAGAAACTAAAAACATACCAAAGCCTCATAATCAAGGAAAGCAGGTGGTAACTCAATATCATTTCCCCGTATGGGTACCCCAAGATAATTAGGGACACGATTGGCATAAATCCCACCAAATAATTCTCCATCCTTAGCATTATTATGCAATCTTCTAGCAATACTGGCTCCTAAGTTATATTGCCTATCACCCATTACTGCACTCTTAAGAATACTGAGATCGGTGGTACAAAGGTGGCTATGCTCAGTTTTACCATTAATACATCTGCCTATTAATAGAGAAAAATAATGTATAGCAAGAGAGTGAATGCTCCCCACGGTAGCCTGTGTAATATTTCTACTTTCTCTGACGGTAATGCTAGCAAGAAAATAATTATATTCAGTTTTGTGCGGATCACTATAGTTGCCCCATTGTGGAATTTTGCATGCATGATTAAAATCCTCTATGTCCAAAGTATATGATTTGTCATAAAGGTTTAATAGGATGGAAGGTTTATTACCATTGAACGAAAATTCAAACCTCCGCACGAAAGAATCGGTGAGTTGATAGTATTGCTTGCATTTGTCCAAAACGAATTCCTCAAGGCCAGCATTTCTTGTGTATGTGTAAAATTCTTCCTTGAAACCGACATGACTCATAAATTGATCCAATGGCCATTCACAAGGTCGTACTTGTGCTTCCCTGAGTGGTTCGAGGTTGGGCTCACGTATCGCGAGTCTCAGGGCCTTCTTGCTCGAGGAACCCCTTGAAATACCCTCCTCAACATTTTTCTTTTCCTGCAAAATTCTGAAATTTTAAGTGACACAAAAATAAAAGTGAACAAAACTCAACAAAACTCATAGCAACTACTCCCACAAGTGCCTAGAGGCAATATCATGCACGAAAACAACTTGGGACCATACAAATTTGACATCCAAGCTCAAGAACAAGGTTACCACCACAGAACTTTTTTGCAATATATAAAGCACTAGAACAAAAACTAATTGGACCATTGGAGGACTCACATACCAAAGAATAATCTCCAAAAATAGTTTTGTGAATGAAGCTCTGCACAAGGAGATCGAAAATGGCAGCAAAATGAGCTAGAACACGGGTTTGAGCAATGGTGTGATGTTTTGTGGAGGAAGATGGAGTGGATGGTTGCTGGAATAAGTGAAGGGGGCCACGTGGGACCCACAAGCCTGCTAGGCGCGGCCAGGGGGGTGGCTACACCTTGTGGGCTTGTGACCTACTGGTGCAGCCCCCTGCCGTGTGCTCAGTCCCAGATATTTTTAAATAATACAAAAAAAATCATACTACATTTCTACGGCATTTGAACTTTTATTTTCAGGTCATTTTTCTATTGCACGGAAAACTCAAAAAACTAAAAAATAATAGCATTTTTTACTTAATTTACTCTAACTAACAGAAAGTAAAAGTTGGGTGCAGAAAGTTGTGCTTTCTAAATTCAACCATCTCATGCTCATCAAAAGGGATCCATCAATAAGGTTGATCAAGTCTTATTAACGAACTTCTTTCGAGTAACATGAAACTTGAGAATTTTTGAATAATCACTAAGTTACCTCAATGGGGAAATGCATATCCCCAACAATAAGTATATCATTTTTCTTCTTGACGGTAGGAAGAGGGAATTCAAAGTCTCCAATAATAATTGTTGGAATTTTTTTGATGGAGTTGATACTATGAACTTGAGGTTGTTTCTTCGGAAAGTGTATTGTATGCTCATTACCATTAATATTAAAAGTGACATTGACCTTGTTGCAATCAATAACAGCCTCTACAATATTCAAAAAGGGTCTACCAAGGATGATCGACATATTGTTGTCCTCGGGAATATCAAGAATAACAAAGTCTGTTAAGATAGTAGCATTTGCAACTACGACAGGTACATCCTCACAAATACCGATAGGTAGAGGAGTTGATTTATTAGCCATTTGCAAATAGATTTCAGTAGGTGTCAACTTATTCAAATCAAGTCTATGATATAAAGAGAAAAGCATAACATTAACACCCGCTCCCAAATCATGTAAAGCAGTTTTAACATAATTCCCTTTAATAGAGCATGGTATAATTGGTATTCCTAAATCTCCTAATTTCTTTGGCACTCCACCCTTACAAGTATAATTGGCAAGCATGGTTGAAATTGCAGCTTCTGGTATCCTCCTTTTATTAGTCACGATATCTTTCACATACTTATCATAATGAGACATTTTAAGAACATCAGTCAAGCACATACGCAAAAACACATGTCTAAGCATTTCAACAAAGCACTCAAAATCCTCATCATCCTTTTTCTTGGATGGTTTAGTAGGAAAGGGCATGGTTTTCTGAACCCATTGTTCTCTTGCCTTACCATGCTTCCTAGCAATAAAGTCTGTTTTGTCATATCTTTTATTCTTAGGTTGTGGGTTATCAAGATCAACAACGGGTTCAATCTCCACATCATTATCATTACTAGGTTGAGAATCAACATGAACATCATCATTAATATTATCACTAGGCTCATGTCCCTCACCAGATAGTGTCTCAGCATCAGAAACATAAATATCATTTGGGTTTTCAGGAGTATATATAACAGGTTCACTAGCAGCATGCAAAGTTCTATCATCATCCTTGTTCCTCTTATTACTGGAGCGACTAGCTGCATCAATATTACTCCTTTGAGAATATTGCTCAATTCTCTTAGGGTGGCCCTCAGGATACAAATGTTCCCGAGTCATTCTTCCACCTCTAGTCACCTACTATTCATCTCATTAAGCTAATCATTTTGTGCCTTAAGCACTTGTTCTACTTGAGTAGTTACCATGGAAGCATGTTTACTAATCAGTTTGAGATCATTGATAGTTCTACTCATATAATCACCTAAGTGATCAAGCATGAAAGCATTATGTTTCAATTGTCTACTGACATAAGCATTAAAATTTTCTTGCTTAACAACAAAATTATCAAACTCATCCAAGCATTGGCTAGCAGACTTATTATAAGGAATATCGCTTTTGTCAAATCTACAAAGAGGATTTACCTCTACTACCTATGTCGGGTTATCAAGACCATGTATTTCTTTAATAGGTGGTAGATTCTTAACATCTCCAGCTTTAATACATTTTTCTTTCATAGATTTCTTTGCCTCTTGCATATCTTCAGGACTGAGAAATAGAATACGTCTTTTCTTCGGAGTTGGCTTCGGAGGTGGTTTGGGAATAGTCCAATAATTATAATTGCTCAATATATTATTCAATACTAGTTCAACTTGTTCAGTAGTTCGCTCCGTGAAAACACAACCATCACAACTATCTAGGTGGTCCCTAGAAGCATCGGTTAGTCCATTATAAAAGATATCAAGTATTTCATTTTTCTTGAGAGGGTGATCATGCAAAGCATTAAGTAATTGGAGAAGCCTCCCCCAAGTTTGTGGGAGACTCTCTTCATCAATTTCCACAAAGTTAAATATTTCATGCAAGGCAGCTTGTTTCTTATGGGCAGGAAAATATTTTTTAGAGAAGTAAAATATCATATCCTGGGGACTACGCACATATCCAGGAGCAAGAGAATTGAATCATATCTTAGCATCACCCTTTAACGAGAAGGGAAACAACTTAAGGACATAGTAATAATGATTTTTTTCCGCATGAGTAAATAGGGTGGCTATATCATTCAATTTAGTGAGATGTGCCACAACAGTTTCAGATTCATAGCCATGGAAAGGATCAGATTCAACCACAGTAATAAACTCAGGATCAACAGAGAATTCATAATCCTTTTCAGTAACAAAGATAGGTGAAGTAGCAAACTTAGGATCATATTTCAATCTAGCATTCAAGGATTTATCTTTCTGTAGGACCGAAAGTATGTCTAGAGGGGGGGTTATTAGACTACTTGACCAAATAAAAGTTTTGCCTTTTCCCAAATTTTAGTATTTGTAGTTTTAGCATTCATGGCAAGTCAATTTCACCCTACACATGCAAGTCTAAGAATATAGCAGCAGAAAATAACAACAAGCATGAGTAAAAGGGATAGGGTAGGAAGATCAAAAACAATTGTAGACATGATGATTTTTCCCGTGGTTCACATAGGTGGCGCTATCGTACATCCATGTTTATTCAACCAATGGAGCATAAAGGTTGTGAGGGTCCACGGAGGGCTCCACCCATATGGGTCCATGAAGTAGCAACCTTGACTATTCCATATGGCTTCCGTCCAAGAAGGACTAGCCTCACTATCGGTAGATCTTCACGAAGTAGGCAATCTCCTTGCCCTTAAAAACTTCTTGGTTCACTCCAGAACATGAAGTAGGAGGCTCCCAAGCGACACCTAACCAATCTAGGAGGAACCACCCTCCAAAAGGTAATAGGCTCGGTAATGACGATGAACTCCTTGCTCTTGTGCTTCAAGATGATAGACTCCTCAACACACAATCACTCTCTCACAGATTTGGCTTGGTGGAAGAGATGGGATTGGTGGAAAGCAACTTGGGGAGGTTAGGAATCAAGATCCATATGGTTGGAGTGGAAGATCTTGATCTCAACACAAGGGTAGGTGGTTCTCTCTTAGAAAATCTGAGAGGATAGGTACGGAATAGTTCTGAGTGCTTCACTTTCGAGTAGGTGATGGTGGAGGGGTATATATAGGCATCCCAAAAAATCCAACCGTTACACACAAAATGACCAACTCGGTGACACTGATGTGTTAATCTCGGTGGTACCGAATTGATCAAAAGGTGGAAACTTTTGAATCTCGGTGAGACCGATATATGAAACTCGGTTGCATCAATATGGTGATCAACAGTTAGATTTGTAATCTCGGTGACACCGACCCAACAATCTCGGTGGTACTGAAAATGTGAATTTGCGTAACAGAAAGTTGGCAACCTAAACTCGGTGGCAACGGTATGGAGTCAGTTGCACCGAAGTGGCTAGGGTTTGGCTGAGTCTATCTAGGTTCTGGAATCAGTGGCACCAGGATAGGAATGTTGGTTGCACCGATTTTGAATGTTTGGCTATAGACAGACTTTGGTGGGAGAGCTTGTGGATGTTTTTGGTGACTATCACTTGTGCATGTATGAGCATTTTGTTCACCAACAAAACCTTACCCGTTTTAATACTATTGGCTTTCCTATGGACTCGAAGTGATTTCTCACAAATGTAAAATGTAGAGTCCTCTTGCTTGAAGCTTGGCCAACCTATTTCCTTGCATCTTGGGGGTAATTCCACAATCCTTTTTCCATCCCTATCATTGAACTTTTCCTGAAATATACTTGGTGGAAACATTAGTTGAATGACTTATATGTTGTTATTAATTACCAAAACCACCAAGGGAGCAAATGTTCTTTCAATCTCCCCCTTTTTGGTAATTGATGACAACATATAGATCGAAGCTTCGACAAAGATATAATCAGTGAATATAGTCGTTGCTTTGAGAAGTATGTGATAAGCAAGATCCCCCCCCCCTAAATTTGTGCATTATTTTAAATATGCGTTTGAATGCAAATGCACAATCGATTAGGTACATGGGTCACTTCTTACAAGTCACATACAACTTGGTTGTGTGCGAGAATAATTAGAATGAACATCATAGCACAACACAATCAAGCAAAGATGAATGATCATCACATAAGCATTAAGATGATAGGAAATAGTAGCATCACACATTAAAGCGTATGAACAAACATCATCAAACTTTTATCACAAGCAACCAAAAGAGGTGTCAAAGCAAAAAAATTGTCTTTTGAAAAATCAATAAACACCAAAACGCTCTCTCACTCGAAGCCTAAAGATCTATATACACTTCTCCCCCTTTGGCAACAAGTTACCAAAAAGTTCAAAGGCATATATCTAAGCGTTCTTGGGCTGATCTCCTCTGGTTTTTGATGAAGGAGTCGAGGGAACAGCGTCGGCGAAGATATCTGCAAATGTTGTGGATGGAGTTGGAGTGGAAGCTAGAGGAACTAGAGCTGATGGAGCAGGAGCTGAGGGGACAGCAGTAGGAGCTGATGAAGAGGGCCTCAAGTCTGGAGCAGGCACAGTGGATGATCTGGCCTGAGTAGAAAACTGTGTGCCTATCTTGAGAGGTGATCCATCCTCATCATCATCATCTCATCATCATCATCATCATCTAAAGAAGTGGAAGAAACCCGAGGGATGTGCATTGAGTCAACTTCCTTCTAAAGCTCTATGACTGTCTTAGCCACCTTGTCCACCTTATCATTAAGAATCTTGATCCTTGTTTCAAAGATCCTCACAAGACTCTTCTGGTTGTCTAGAATCCCCTTAATGTCCTTTTGCAAGCCCTGAACTGATGAGATCAAAAGATCCATTTGCTAATTTCTGGATTTAGGGACTTGAGCACCAGTGGCTCGAGCTGCCTCTGCCTCTGCATGAGCTGCAGCTGAAGTGGGATGATACGGGTTCATCACCATGATTTTATCCTCAAGCTCTGGTTGTAGGGGCAAATGGGGACTGTCAAGAGCAAATATGTGCTTCTCAATCTGAGAGTTGATAAGCATCTGAATATAGGGTGCATAGCAGCAAGAGCGCTTCTGATCAGCAGCAACCCTCTTGACTGTCTCTACAATCAATTCTATGACTCTGATCCTGGTGTGTCTATCAAGATGGATCAACATGTTGATGGAGTAGCCTCGGATCATCTTGTTATCTCCTGACTTGGGCATCAAAGTAACCTCAGAACGGTGTTCATGGTATGGAGGCCAGCTTGAAGATAGTAGATGGATCCTAGCTTGTGAGATTGCACTTTGTCTGTAGGTATAGGAGTATACATATCCTTCATGGCATTGTGGCTTGCCTTGGATTCCATGTAGATATCCAAGTCTCCATCCTGAACCTCAGGGACTCCTAGAAGTGCAGCCCATTCATCAACAGTGGAATCATATCTTGCTCCTTCAGTCATCCATACAATCGTACCATCTCCATAGAAATGTGAAGTGGAGTAGAATTGCATGGTCATTTCATCATTCCATGCGCTAAATTCTATGCCAACAAACTCATCCAAACCAATGGAGTGGAAATTGTATTAGACACTTGGAAAATAGTCCTCATTGTCCTTAATGAATTTCCAGTCTACATACCTCATGTCACTCATAGTCGGACTCTTTTCAAATAGCACAGACTCATAGAAATCATGTTGCTCTTTGGTATAGAATCTGTAGTCCACGTCTGTCTTCTTCCTTTGGGAATATGGATCTATAGCTCTCCATGCCCTCAAACTTGAGTCTTTCCTATTATTCATATCTTCAGCAAGTGGATAGCTAGCATTATGTACTGGAAGGTGTGGTCTGAGTTTCATCAAGGTTGTCAAGTCATCATCATGCTCAGCTCTGGAAGCAGTTCCCTTGTTCTTTTCAGAAGCTGGAATTTTCCTCGATGTCCTATTAGGCTTTTCAGCAACAGCCTACTTGGATTTGGTGCTCTTGGATGTTCCTGACTTAGGCATAGCATCATCTAGAAGTTTCTTTTTCTTCTTGGGAGGGGCCTTCTCAACATGTTCTTCCACCTCTTCCTCAGCAGAAGCACCATCAGCCTCCTCTGGATCTTCAAACATAGATGTAGGCCTGCCAGTCACATGGATTATCCCTTTTCTGTCTCTCTTCTCCCCTGCCTTCTTAGGCATAGACTTCCTTGGGGGATCAATGGTCACTGTAGCCCTAGCACTCTCAGGTGCTCTCATAGCTTCAGAGCTAGCATAGACTTTGCTAACAACTCTCCTGGAAGAAGTGGCTTCATTTGTTGACTTCTTAGTAGGCTTCTCTTGCTTCTTGGCAAGAATCTTTTTGGCACAAAGTCTGAATCTTCCTCATCTAAATTCAGCTTCTTCCTGGCCCTAGTAGCAGCTTTGGGCAACCCATGGGAGCTAGGGGTGCCTGGATTTGAAGATGTACTAGGCTCAAGGCAAGTGCCTGAACTCATGTGAACACCCTTCTCTGGCAAATTCTGACTGTCCTCAGCATCTGACATACTGACCCTATGAATAGAGTATACAAGAGCAGAAGAAGATGAGTCATCACAAAATGAGGCTGGTTTTTGAAAGATCGAACAAAACATTTCCAAGGTTTTGCATTCTGTCACATGAAAATCGGTACAACCGAAGCAAAGTTTTCGGTGCTACCGAGACTGACTATCCCATTAACAGGAACTTGGCACTCTTTTCAATGAGACCGAAAAGAAGTACTCGGTTTCACTAAGACAGTTCTCACCAACACAGAAAGACAAATCGCTGACACCAATTTGTTTGCTTCAGTTCCACCGAGTTCCATTAGGCGGAAGGCAAACCCTAGTAAATCAATCGTTTGCTAGACTATGGGAATTTCTTGTGGATAGGAAGACGTGCAATAGGTGGCTCAAAAAGAAAACCAAATCCAGTGCGCAAGAATTAGACGAGGAGCGCAAAAGAGGTTGAATCCGTACCCTAACTCGGCGACGGATCCTCTACGGCGGTGACGATGGAGAAGATTTCATCGACGGCGGCGATTCCCAGCGGCGGAGGTGCATAGGGGGACAAGGGCGATGACCAGCGATCCTGAAAATGGTAGCTTAGGGTTCTGAGGCGCGACGGTTTGAGGATGAATTTTATGGCATCAGGGTGCACAATATATATATCCACCATTGTCGGTGACGCCGATTCTATATT
Source organism: Hordeum marinum (assembly GCA_022496015.1). Lineage (NCBI taxonomy): Eukaryota > Viridiplantae > Streptophyta > Magnoliopsida > Poales > Poaceae > Hordeum > Hordeum marinum. The sequence continues at coordinate 273,199,806 of CM039678.1, forward strand.
ATCGGTGTCACAGAGTTCCTCAACTGTCAGTTGACAGGGAAACTCGGTGTAACCGAGAATATGGAATCGGTAGTACCGAGATAGAGAACCAGATCAACCCTAGGCATTCGGTGAGACCGAGATTTTGGGGTTGGTTCCACCGAGATGCACTTGGTAGGTTTTAATTGTCAGTCCTTGTCGATACAGAACTCCGAGTGCTCCACACACAGAGGGATCGAGAAGCACTTGTTCAAATTTTGTGATGCATCATGAATAGAGTATGAAGTGAGAAAGCATAGATAGCTAAAGAGTGGTTCTAGGAATTCTTGTCCATACAGTTAGCAAAAGATAAATCAAAGACCAAATAGCAACAATTTGATGTCCTCGAATGAGAAAATAAATGCAGACCAACATGCTAACATAATAAGATGTCAAATGAAATCATGACAAACATGCACAAATACTCTAGCATCTAACAAGCACTTGGGCAATGACGAAGTCATCTATATATGTGTATTTGACTTAGGATCCAAGTAAGAATACTTGATCATAGGTCATACTCATCGTTTAAGCACAAGTGGGGTTACCACTTTTACATAAAGTATTCAATTTTGTCTCATACTAAGACATGCTTGGACTCAAGTCTTAGAGTAAAGCTCCCCCTTGATGTGACATCCCCCCCATAAGAGGCATAAACTAACCTTGGGTTTTGTCGATGAAGACTTCATGTTGGTGAGGTAGTGGTGGATGCTCAAAGTTGATGTATATCACCAAGAGTTGGGAGCATCCTTGTTGTTTCCTTATTCTTCTCACCTACATGGGTTAGTCCCAACACACAAGAGACAGATACAATGATATTTATGGACTTGGAGTGCAAATCATGTGTGATGATCTCCATTGATTTGTTGATTACCTTGTCCCTTGCTTACCTTTGAGGGAATGTGTGAATCCTTGAACAATTGCATAGGTTTTATGTTGATTGCAAATAGATCTTGCTAATAATGAATGTGAGTGAATTTCATTGGCGGAGTCACCCCTCAAGAACTTTTTGGTTCTTCTTCTTGGGGACCCACATCAAGTTTATGGGGATCCTTGGTGTTGTAGTAGCCTTTGTAGACATTGAGCTTGAAGTAGCCTTGGGAACCCACTCCACCATAGCTAGGGATTCATCTTCATACGAGTCAATGTCCTCTTGAAGCTTTTTCTTGCCCTTGAGCTTGTGGTCTTGTGGTGGAAAATCATCTTGAGTGTTTGTCCCCTTGGGAAGAGTATTTTCATACTTCTCCTTTTGAGGAACAAACTTGGGATCAGGATATTGACCTTCTTCCCATTCAACTCCATTAGCGTTGAAGTAGCCAACACCATGATTCTTCCGGTATCCTCCGTGCTTGTGTACAATTTCCTCAAATTTCTTACACCCAGAAAGACTCTTGTAGATACCTTTCTCTATAATTCCTTTCAATAAAGCATTTTCTTACTCAAGTGTAACTTGGCTAAGAAAATCATCATTAGTGGAATCAATAGAACAACTAGGAGCAACATCATTGGGTTTAGCATTTTTATTGTTGCTACTAGATGAAGAACCTTTCTTGCCTTTGTTACTAGTTTTATTAGATTTAACTTGTGGCATGAATGTTGACAAGAGTATTCGTTTGGCAAGATAAGATGAAGTCTTCTTTCGGAGATCATCATTGATAGCTTTAACAAATTCATGTTCTTGCTCCAAATTGAGCTTCTCGAAGCGTAGCTTCTCATGGGTTCTTACAAGCTCTCTATGATCTTCGAGATTAGATTCATGGGCAAACATAAGAGTGTTAAGTTCTTTAGTTAGTTCTTCTATTTTCATCTTATCATCATCAACTGACCTATCTTGACTAGCATGAGAATTATCAAGTTCATTTTGATCAACATCACTAGTTTTGTCACATAGCAAGTCAACATAACAAAGCAAATCATCTTCATCACTATTGAAATCAAGATATTCGGGGTGTGATACCTTGGGGCCTTTGGCCATGAAGCAACTTCCACTCCCTTCGTTTGGTGAATCAAATAGATCAAAGGAGTTGGTAGTCACTACACCAATTCCGGTAACACCATCATCTTGACTATAGTCGGAGTTGGAGTTATAGCTTCTATCGGAGTTGTTGTCGGAGTCGGAGCCGGAAACCCATTCACCAACATGAGCTTGATGTTTTCTTCTTGTCTAGCTCTGGGTGTACTTGCCCTTCTTCTCCAAATCTCTACTTATCCTTGAGGGTCTTCGTTCATAACGATCATCTCTACTCCTTCTCTCTCTTTGAGGTGATTCATTACTTGAGCTTCATCGTCTAGATGACTCTTCTCTTCGTTTGTAGGGAGCCGTGAACTCATTGGAGTAGTGTCCGGGCTTCCCACAATTGTAGCAATTGCGGTCACAACTTGACGAACGCTTCTCATCATATCTTGAGTTGGAGTTTGTTTATTTGCCTATATTCTTTTATAACTTCTTGAATTTCTTGACCATGAGGCTCATTGGTCACAAGGTTGTCGCTTGAAGTTGCTGGAGCATCACTTGTGGCCTTGTAAGAACCACTAGACTTGTTGCAGAGCTCTTCTTTGTCTTTGAGTGTCATTTCATGAACAACAATCCTTCCAATGACTTCCGTAGGCTTGAAATCTTTGTAGTTGGGCATCATTTGGATTAATGTGCACACGTTGTCATAACTCTCATCCCAATCTCTAAGTATCTTCTTGATGATGAATTTGTGGATCATTTCATCACTTCCTAAGCCGGCGATCTCATTGGTGAAGAGAGCTAGCCTAGAGTACATCTCTGTGACTCCTTCACCATCCTTCATCTTTAACTTGTCAAGCTGACTTTGAAGAACATCTAACTTGGATTCTCTCACGGACTCGATTCCTTCGTGCATATCAACCACAGTATCCAAAATCTCTTTTGCATTCTCAAGACGACTGATGTTGTTGAACTCTTCGGGGCATAGACAGTTGAAGAGAATGTTGCATGCTCGAGAATTGAGTTGCAACATCTTCAATTCATCCACAGTCGCTTCACGATCCGGTTCTCTTCCATCACCAATGAATTTACCTGGCAAGCCAACAAGAACAACAACCCAAACGGCGGGGTTATGACCAAGAATATGAATTTTCATTTGTGCTTCCAACTAGCAAAATTAGTACCATCAAAGTACGGACCTCTACGATGATAATTACCATCACCAGATGCCATACTCTCCTAGGTTGTGAGGCCAATGCAATGGAGACCAAGCTCTGATACCACTTGTAGGACGAAAGTATGTCTAGAGGGGGTGCATGGTTGTTAGAAGAGCAATTCTGCTACACGATTCTATGACTTTACGATCCAAAATAACCGCCATGATTCTACAATTTTAGTTAATAGAATCTACGTTTCTACGATCCTGATAGTGAAGATTCTATGATTTGCGATCCTACCACCATAGGTCCGATCCGATTCAAAATCTTGATTCTAACAACCTTGGGGGTGATTAGACTACTTGATCAAATAAAAGTTTTGCCTTTTCCCACATTTTAGTGTTTGCAGTTTTAGCATTCATGGCAAGTCAATTACACCCTACACATGCAAGTCTAAGAGTATAGCAGCGGAAAATAACAACAAGCATGAGTAGAAGGGATAGGTTAGGAAGATCAAACGCAATTGTAGACAGAATGATTTTTCGCGAGGTTCCGATAGGTGGCGCTATCATACATCCACATTTATGGAGTCTTCAACCCACGGAGGGTAACGATCACGAGAGTCCACGGAGGTATCCACCCATAAGGGTCCACGAAGTAGCAATCTTGACTATTCCATATGGCTCCCGTCCACGAAGTACTAGCCTCACTATGGGTAGATCATCACGAAGTAGGCCATCTCCTTGCCCTTACAAACTTCTTGGTTCCCTCCACAACACGAAGTAGGGGGCTCCCAAGCGACACCTAACCAATCTAGGAGGCACCACCCTCCAAAAGGTAATAGGCTCGGTAATGACGATGAACTCCTTGCTCTTGTGCTTCAAGATGATAGACTCCTCAACACACAATCAATCTCTCACAGATTTGGCTTGGTGGAAGAGATGGGATTGGTGGAAAGAAACTTGGGGAGGCTAGGAATCAAGATCCATATGGTTGGAGTGGAAGAACTTGATCTCAACACAAGGGTAGGTGGTTCTCTCTCAGAAAATCTGATAGGATAGGTACGAAATAGTTCTAAGTGCTTCACTTTCAAGTAGGTAGTGGTGGAGGGGTATATATAGGCATCCCCAAAAATCTAACCGTTACACGCAAAATGACCAACTCGGTGACACCAATGTGTTAATCTTGGTGGTACCAAAGTGATCAAAAGGTGGCAACTTTTGAATCTCGGTGAGACCGATATATAAAACTCGGTTGCACCGATAAGGTGACCAACGGTTAGATTTCCAATCTCGGTGACGCTGACCCAACAATCTCGGTGGTACCAAAAATGTGAATTTTCATAACACAAAGTTAGCAACCTAAACTCGGTGGCACTGGTATGGAATCATTTTCACCGAAGTGGCTAGGGCTTGGCTGAGTCTGTCTAGGTTCTAGAATCGGTGGCACCGGGATAGGAATGTTGGTTGCACCGATTTTGAATGTTTGGCTATAGAAAGACTTTGGTGGGAGAGCTTGTGGATGTTGTTGGTGACTATCACTTGTGCATGTATTACCATTTTGTTCACCAACAAAACCTTACCCCCTTTTAATAGCATTGGCTTTCCAATGGACTCAAAGTGATTTCTCACAAATGTAAAATGTAGAGTCCTCTTGCTTGAAGCTTGGCCAACCTATTTCCTTGCATCTTGGGGTAATTCCACAATCCTTTTGCCATCCCTATCATTGAACTTTTCCTGAAATATACTTGGTGGAAACATTAGTTCAATGACTTATATGTTGTTATTAATTACCAAAACTACCAAGGGAGCAAATGTGCTTTCACTTTCCACTTGCATAGCAATTTATTAAGATCATCTTTATCCTTACAAGCAAGAAAGTCCATAGCTACCTCTCCTTCCATAATGTAACCCTCAGGTATATCAGGCAATTCATATCTAGGAGATCTAGGTCTAGCAAGTGTCTCATAGTGTTCATTTTCAATAATTTCATCAGTTTCAGAAGTATCATAATTTTCAACATTGACTCTAGCAATTTGTTCATCAAGAAATTCACCTAGTGGCTCAGTATTATCAAGCAATGTATCATCATAAGCATCATGCATTGCAGAAGTGGCATCATCAATTACTTGCGACATATCAGAATTACTAGGAGGTGGTGGTGTCTTAAACTTACTCACAACAGAAGGTGAATCAAGTGCAGTGGTCGATGCCAGTTCCTTACCTCCCCTCTTAGTAGAGGGATAGATCTTGGTTTCTGGATCTTTCGGATTCTTCATAGTGATCAACAGATATAAATCCCAAGTGACTCGGAGAATAGTGCTATGCTCCCCGACAATGGATCCACAAAAAGGTCTTGATAACCCACAAGTATTGGGGATCGCAATAGTTTTCGAGGGTAGAGTATTCGACCCAAGTTTATCGATTATACATAAGGGGAGCCAAAGAATATTCTCGAGTATTCGTAGTTGAGTTATCTATTCAACCACACCTGAAAGACTTAATATGTGCAACAAAGTATTTAGTAGGAAAGTAGTATGGGAGTAACGGTAACGATGGTAAAAGTAATAGTAGCAGTTTTGTAGTGATTGTAGGAGTAGAAACGGAGAAGTAACTTAGCAGAGATCAATATGTGGAAAAAGCTCATAGGCAATGGATCAGTGATGGATAATTAGGTCACATGGCATTCCTCATGCATCAATTATATCATAGGGTGACAGAGAACTAGCTCTAGTTCATCAATGTATTGTAGGCATGTATCCCATATATAGTCATATGTGCTTATGGAAAAAAATTGCATTACATCTTTTGTCCTACCCTCCCGTGGCAGCGGGGTCCCAATTGAAACTAAAGGATATTAAGGCCTCCTTTCAATAGAGAACCAGACCAAAGCATTAGCACTTAGTGAATAGATGAACTCCTCAAACTACGGTAATCACCAGAAAGAATCCCAGTTATTGTCGCCCTGGGGGATGCGGATCATAACTCGTAATAGGTGTCTACAACTTGCAAGATAGGATCAAGAACACACACATATATTCATGCAAACATAATAGGTTCATATCTGAAATCATGGCACTCGGGCCCTAGTGACAAGCATTAAGCATAGCAAAGTCATAGCAACATCAATCTCAGAACATAGTGGATACAAGGGACCAAACCCTAACTAAACTAACTCGATTACATGATAAATCTCCTATAACCCATCACCGTCCAGCAATCCTATGATGGAATTACTCACGAACAGAGGAGAGCATCATGTAATTGGTGATGAAGGATGGTTGGTGATGACGATGGCGTCGATTTCCCCTCTTCGGAGCCCAAAACGGACTCCAGATCTGGCCTCCCAAGGAAGAACATGAGGTGGCGGCGGCTCCCTATTGTGAAATGCGATGAACTCTTCTCCTTGATTTTTTTCTCCGCGAATAGGAATAAATAGGAGTGTAATTGACGTCGGTGGAGCAACAGGGGGCCCACAACCCTACTAGGCACGACCAGGGGGGTGGCCGCGCCTGGCAGGCGTGCCACCTGTGGGTGGCCCCCTCCGGTTGATTCTTTCACCAGTATTTTTTACTAATTCCAAAAATATTCTCTGTCAATTTCCAGATCAAGCCAAGAACTTTTATTTCTGCACAAAAATAACACCAAGGCAATTCTGCTAAAAACGGCCTCGGTCCAGGTTAGGTACATTCAAATCATGCAAATTAGAGTCCAAAACAAGGGCAAAAGGGTTTGGAAAAGTAGATACGATGGATACGTATCACGCACGTCATGGTAGATGTAGAACGGGTGGTGGTCCTTCTCATGCATGTCGTGGTCACGATCGCGTTTCAGCTCTAGCTCTGCCACGAGCACGACAGGGCCCTTGCACTTGACCTCCTTGCCCTTAGCCTTGCCGTCGTCTGACACAGCGTCGGGGTCGTCGTGGATGATCATGTGACCCTCCTCGGCCTTGACACATTTGTCGGCGATGCTGAACAGCTCCAGGACCATGCTCAGGTTGTTGTTGATGGTGAGCTTTTCACACATCTTGAGATCCTTGACGCCGCTGGAGAACCTGTGATGACGGCTTCGTCTGTAGCGCGCGGGGTCTTGTTGCGCACCTAGCAGAACCACTAGATGTACTTGCGTAGGGTCTCCCAATGACGCTGCTTCACACGTCGCAGGTCGAGGATGGTGAGGGGATGGTCATGCATTCCCTTGAAGTTGGCAACAAACAGCTCGCAAAGGTCGCTACACAAAGAAACCGAGTTCTCGGGAAGGTTTGGGAGCTCATGACCTTGAGGGCCATCGGTAGCCAGTTCGCCATGACCATGGGGAGCCAGCTCAGTGCGTAAAGCTGGAGGAACTCTATGGGGTCGAGGGAGCAGTCATAGTGTTGTGACAGCTCAGACTTTAATTTGGTTGGCCAAATCACCATGCGCAACTCCGGCGCGAAGGCCCAGCAGCCCACGGAGCTCGCAGGTCCCCCGCGCATGAGGATGGTCCGGTTCTGGTGTCCTGCCGCTCCCACATCCTAGACGACCCAATCCTCGCGTTGGCACTACCCTCAAGTACTCCATGCACGTTCGGTGGTGCGCGGCAGATGATCTGGCACCTGACCTCGTCCTGGGCTAGCGGGGGCGCTTCATGGGCTGGTCCCGTGGGGCACGTTGCGCCGGGGATCATCCGGGTCATCGTGCATGGAAGGGGGCAGAGGCTCCCCATGAGCCATGTCCCCCCGTGCGGGGCGGAATGAGCGTGAAGGCATGGGGGTGTCTCTGGTGGAGGTGATGAGCTCGGTAAAGCAGCCCAGCCATGCGTCGTAGACGACATCTACGGGGCGGTAGTGGAGCAGCTCACAGGCCATGAGGAGCGCCGCCTGCACGTTCACATGCTTGAGATGGGCATGCGAGGAGGAAGCTGTGGCGGTGCGGCCATCCCTCCGCATAGAGGGGTGCGCAGAGAAGTCCTGCTGCTATCTGATAGCGGGATAGGTGGCCATGGCGGCCTCGGCACCGGTGGAGTGGCGGCGACCACCCCGTCCCACGAGTGCAGCTTGGACGACCCAGGCCTCCATGCACTCACCGCGCACACGGAGAGCGTCGGAGACGGGATCGATGAAGATGGTTTCGGTATGGAATGGGAGAATGGCAGCGCACTCCTACCTGGTGTACCAAACGTTGGAATCGGGCTTCTGCATACCCAATAAAGGTTCGAACACTGGGGTGCGCTTGCTCTCTAACGCTACTCTTCCTCACGGCTTCTCGATGACTCTCCGGTAGCTCGAGCTGTGGAAAATGAAGAGGGATACACAAAGTTTATGCAGATTTGGGCCACCTCTTGGTGTAATACCCTACTCCTACTTGGTGGATTTCTTGGGGGAAGAAGATGAGTACAAGGTGTGTTCTTGCCAGCCTCATACTGTGTGTCTCTCTTTTGTAGCCTCCCCCTCCTTATATTGGCCTTAGTCATCTTCCCCCGAAAATATCATGCGACAAGCGTCGCCACAACAGCCAGTTTGAAGGGGGACAAGGTTGCAGCCTATCCTGAAAAAAGGTGATCTTCGCCTACTAAAGCCCCACGTCATGACACCCCTGTGGGGTCGTGGATTACATCCGTCGTGCCGAGCCCTCGGTCTTGGTCTTCTTACACCAGAAGGGTAATCTTCAGGGATTTACTTTAGGAAACGCGAGCTGGCGCTGCTCCCTTATCACCAAAGAAGTAAGCTTCTCGATCCGTGCCCGCTAGCACTGTTCTGTGGGCTGCCCTACGTGGGGTACGTCAGCCACGTGAAGCGGCGAGGCCGCAGGACCCCGCCACACTGTCTTTGATGTCCCACGTCGATCCCCACGGACGGCCTCAAGAGGGGGTCCCATGGCAAGACCTCGGGAGGCGCCCGCAATAGGGAACTCTCCCTGCCTCTTCAGGGTGCCTGTCAGCACGTCCCTCTCAAGGAGGGGGCCCTCGTGTGGGTTTGAAAGTTGGGGCTCAGTGCGGGGCCTCTCTGGGCCCACGATACGTGTCACGCCTTGGGCTGCTGGCAGACGGTCCTGGGTACCCCCAGTCCCACGGGCCGACACATCAGGACCAACACCCCAAAGCCACAGTCCATTTATTGAACCCTTCAATTGATTTGAAGCAACTAGCACCAAATCTCGGCGTCACGTACACACGATGAGAAACCCAAAGTTCATCAACCCCAAAGAGGTGACAAGAATATATGTTGAAGAGTCGTCAACTCCGTCCTGATGGACAAACTTGTGGAGGATCAGATACTAGAATATTAACTCGAACATGAATGATGCGGGGTAGAGACTATATGTGTCCAATGTTCATGAATTGGAGGTGGATTGGAGGAACGATACAACGAACGTGAGGGGAAACACACAAATCAACACACATAGGTGCAAATAGATATACACATAGATAAATTCGTGATCCAAATCATCCCAAGAGAGAGATGGAGCAAGATAGTATTCTTACCCTGCCCTCGGACAACGAGTACTTGATGCTTCTAGGAAGCTCTTCTTCTCCACAAGTGGAGGTCTTGTATCAATAGGTGGATCTTCCCATGGGGGGTTCCTTTACTCCTTGGAGTCTCTATAGGATCGAAAGTACGTCTAGAGGGGGGTCATTAGACTACTTGACCAAACTAAAAATCTAGCCTTTTCCCAATTTTAGATGTTGGCAAGTTTTAACAGTTATATCAAGTCAAGCACACCCTACACATGCAAGTCTAGGAGTATGGAAACGGAGAGTAAAGATATGCACATATAGGTTGAGGGAAGGGATAGGAAGATCAAATGCAATTGGAGACACGAAGATGTTTCCTATGGATTCGATGGGTGGTGCTATCGTACATCCATGTTGATGGAGAATTCAACCCATGGAGGATAACAGTCACGAGAGTCCATGGACGGCTCCACCGATAAGGGTCCACAAAGCAGAAACCTTGTATGTTCCACCATGGCTTACGTCCACGAATGACTAGCCTCAGTTGGGGTAGATCTTCATGAAGTAGGTGATCTCCATGCCCTTACAAAATTCTTGGTTCAACTCCACACGAAGTCGGAGGCTCGCAAGAGACACCTAACCAATATAGGAGACACCACTCTCCAAAAGGTAATAGACGTGGTAAGTATGATGAACTCCTTTCTCTTGTGCTTAAAAAGATAGTCTCCTCAACACTCAATCACTCTCACACATATTTGGCTTGGTAGAAGCGGTTGATTTGGTGTAAAGCGACATGGGGAGGCTAGAAATCAATATTCATATGGTTGGAGTGGAAGATCTTGATCTCAACACATGAATATGTGGTTCTCTCTTAGAAAATGAATGCATCAAGTATTGATCTATTTTGAGTGCTTCCTTGCGAGTGAGAGGTAGGTGGAGGGGTATATATAGGCATCTTCAAAAATCTAAGTGTTACAACATTATTTCCCAACTCAGTGAAACCAAGGAAAAAACTCGATTGCACCGAATAGTGCAAAATGTGACAACTATTGGCGTTCCGGTGAGACTGATATATAAATCTCGGTGGGTCCGATTTTGGCTAGCCTAGCTAGTTTTAACTTTCAATGGCACCGATTCCTAAAACTCTGAAATTCCGATTTTTAGAAATGTGACAACAAAAGGTTTGGCACTGACTTAGGTTGCACTGAAATGAGACTTGGTAGAACCAAGATGCTAGTGTTTGGATTTGGATCTGTCTAAGGTTAAACTTGGTAGGGCCGAATGGAAAATGTTGATGGCACAAAATTTTGGACTTTAGGGTATGGATAGAATATATGTGGGAGAATTTCATGAGTATTTTTGGTGGCTAATCTCTAAGCACTTGAGTAACAAGATCATCATATATACCTTATTCCCTTTTAATAGTATTGGCTTTCCTATGGACTCAAATGTGATTTCTCATAAAATGCAAAATGTAGAGTCTTGAAGCTTGTTGCCAATAGATGTTCCTTGCATCTAGGGGGTCTCCTCACAATCCTTATCCAATCCATTCATTGAAGTTTTCCCGAAATATACTAGATAAAGTCATTAGTCCAATGAAATATATGTTGTTATTAATTACCAAAACCACCTAGGGAGAAGTTTTGCTTTCAGTCTCCACCCATAGTGGCCTTGCAATCATTGAATGTTCTTCTACAACAGATGGATCCCACAAGAAGAGATTAATGAGGTAAGATCTAGTCTAGTTCTATTATTAGATAACCCTATAAATGAGGAGGGGAAGGTATATTTATAGTACATGCCACGAAGGGATAAGTGAGGGGTGGAGGGAAAGGATAAAAGTCTCGTGGCCCACTCATGCGGGTAGGCAGGTACGACGCGTTCATTGGGTGCTAGATGTTTGAAGGCTCGTGTGGTGTCGAACGTCCGATAGAACCGTAAATTCGCTTTTTCTTCTCTGGTGCCCTGACACCAGATTTCCAATGGGTATTGGATGACTGGTCAGTTAGAAGGAGCGTCTACTACGTACCAGAAGTTAGGCCATTGGATCATGACTTTTGCTTGGCTACTCCTGGTTGGCTCCTCTTCATCAGGTACCGGATGTCCAGTAGTTGGACTAGATGTCCGGTAGCTGTAGCTCCGCAACACTCTATCTTCTTTTGTTTTTGCTTCCACGCTTCCTTTGCAGATAGTCGTTCCTTTGCACTTGCTCTCCTCCTCGTCATATGTGAATCTCCACTCAAGCCTATGCATATACAAGAGAGGTGTATCATGTAGTATACCAGCCTCAAACGAACCAAACGAACACATACTACTCCCGTAGGAGTTGTTGAATTTCCAAGAATAGGAATGGTGATGTATAACAACAACAGAAGTACTTCACGCAGTTAAGAACCAAGGTTTATCAAACCAATGGGAGGCAACACATGTCCAACGTTAGCAGCACCTACACACAAACAAAATAATTGCTTGCCCCCAACAAAAGTAAGGGGGTTGTCACTCCCCTTGTTCTTGCTATCCACAAGGTTAAAAGCAGACAACACTAATGATAGAAAATAAAATAGTAACTAGGATAATGATAGCAATTATAGGAACTAGTGATATATGGAGAGTGGACCCGGGGGCCATAGGTTCACTACAGGAACCTCTCTAACCATAGAAGTGAAGGGTAAAGAAATTACTGCTGGGGAACTGATAGAATTGCGCGTAGTTATAAAGATCATCCATGACGTAATCATTGTTGAGGAAATTGTTAACTGGTAGTTGCTTAGTTGGCTGATGAGTAGGGGAATAATAGGCTAATTGAAAAGTTAATCAACCATTTAATCAATTAATCAGATGATTTATCAGTTTATCGGCTACTCGGTGACCCTACAAGTAGTGATTAATTGTCAAGTTAACTAGTTAATTGGACGAATTCTTGAACATGGGCATAATCATTATATAGGCAGTATGTCCATGATAAGTAGACCATTAAACTTACTAACCTCTAGTACTATTAGTCTACCCCAAGACCTCTATCCAGCATGCATCTCAAAGTATTATATTCACGACAAACATAGTAACATAAAAAAGCAAGATGGCATAATGTATATGTCGGCGTTCTAGGAACGGGCGTACCCAGTCCTGCCTGCCTGCGGCCCAGGACATGCCCACTTCGTCAGCCAGGCGAGGCCTAGCGCGACACTACTCAAGACAAGGCCCTCGCGAGGACCCTGGGCTCGCGAGGAAGAATGGCATCAAGACCAACAAGGATGGGCCTCCTCAGGCCCCCCCTCCTAAGGGGAGGAGATCTCTATGCAAGGCCCGACCTCAGGGGTCAAGGGTGACGCAAGGAAGGACAAGCGGAAACCAGAGCACCAGGAGGCACAATTTCCTCTTTGTTGCAAAGGGAGCAAGGAAATACGCGGGTTCCCAAAGCACCTCCCAAAGGTTTCCATTCCGGTGCAACAATACCACGACCGCCAGCACCGTAGGGCAGATTTCATCACCGAGCCCACCACTGCATCACCATCAGCTACTTTGCAGCCGAAGACCGCCTTTGGACAGGGCGTAGATGTACTCCTGTCCCCCTTCAAAATTGGCCGTTGTGGGATTCCTTCCCTCCATTGAGATAAGGGAAGAGGACCCGGGCCACCGCTATATATAGAAGCTAGGTCACACCATAGAGAGGGACCTGATCCGATCGAACACTTAGCCGCTCAACTCACCACCGCAAGGCAAAGAGACAAGAACACACCTTGAGCATCCTCGCGAGGCTCAAGCTCGTTGTACTAGTTCATCCACCAAAACTTACACAAGAGTCAATCCACCAAAGCAGAAGTAGGGTATTACGCTTCACAACGGCCCGAACCTGGGTAAACTGTCGTGTTCATATTGTTCCTCGTCATCAAATGAGTTCGCCGTTGTGTCTATCGAGTAGCGAGTTAGGTTGGGTGAGGCCACGGGGAAACCTTCGCACACGCCCCTAACCTTAAGGGTTTTGGGGAGCCAGAAATCCGACATTTGGCGCGCCAGGTAGGGGGCGTGTAGAATTCTTCCTCAAGCCAATCTCTTCTCCCACCTCGCCGCTCTGATGGCTGACACCCGACAAGTCCGCGCCGAGTGCCGAGCTGCCCGTGTCGGCCAGACTGCACCTGTGGGCCGCGCCGGTGCACATCAGTCCCCTTTGCGAAGCCATTGCCGCCATGGGCCCAAACGCACACGAACATCAAGATTCCTCCCAGCCTCCCACCATGCAGTGTGATGGACGCACCACCACTCCGTCGATCTTTCCAGCGACCTGGTCGTCCTCACACATCAGGCCCGGTCCGGCACGCGGTTCGGGCACGTTCGCCATGGCAAACGAGCTGCTCCACTACCGCCCCGCCCTTGACTGCTATGATGCCTGGCTCCGACGCATTGCTATGAGGGCCAGCGCTGCTAGCGACGCTTCGACCCTCTCCTACTCGCTCTAGCCCCAGCCTTCACAGGTAGGACGACGTGGCTAGGGGCTTCCAGGAGATCAGGGTCGTGGCCTGCATCCTAGGCGGCGCTCAGGCCTTGGCCTCCAACCGCGTATTCAAGCAGTTCGCACGGGAGGTGACCACGGCGCTCCCAAAGCCCGAGGCCATGCGCCCCTTCAAGTGGTCCCAGACTGCCATCAACTTCGACTCGAGGGATCAACTCAGGTGCTTAACCATGGCCGGCAAGCTCCACATGTTGTGCACCCTAACCATCAACAATGTCCTCGCCACAAAGACCCTCATCGACAGTGGGGCCAGGCTTAACGTCCTCTCTGTCGAGACCTTCAAGACACTCCAAGTACCGTACCACCAACTTATGCTGACCAAGCCCTTCTCAAGAGTCACTGATGGCACCAGAGTGCCCATTAGGCATGTACGCCTGCCTGTCACCTTCGGTGGGTGCAAGAACTACCGCAACGAGACCATAGTCTTCGACGTCGCCCATATCCACCTCCCATACAATGCCATCCTCGCATACCCGACCCTTGCTAAGTACATGGTGGCGAACCATCATGGCTACAACATCCTCAAGATGCCTGTGATGAGAAGAATGATGTCTCCTCAGTCGACCTTTCTTACTGTATAGTTAAGGCTGAACACTCGGACGACGAAGGAGACGCCTCGACACACGAAGATGAGCGCAAGGCAAAGAAGCAGCACACCCTCGTGGAGTGCTAGGTGGCTGACACTTCAAAGGAAGGAGCCTCATGCTCTGCATTCATGGATGAGGCCACCCCAGTCATCGCATAGGAAGGCACGCCCGGCGCCTCCCTTGGGTCAGGCTTGGGGGCTTCCGTCTGGAAGGCACCCGGCCTGGCCAGTCAGACAAGGGAGGTGCCCGGGCAGAACCTCGAAGTGAGTCCTAACGCATGATTGCCAGAACCATTGGCACGACGTAAGGCGCCAAGCTCACAAGAGTTGGTCATCGAGGTGATCAAGGAACTTCAGGAGGCACAGACCGGGCAAGGATGGGAATGCCCTGCATAGCCAATCATAGTCCCCATCATCGGCCCGGTGGACTGGTCGTGCCCCTAAGTCAACACATTTGCCATCAACAATACATCGTGAAAGAGCCGCTTCGGGCCGGCTCGCGCCGACCACGGGTCGGCCTACCCAAAAAACTACGTCCACATGCCCTTCGGCTTGGCGAACGCAGGAGTCACATTCCAGTGTCTTGCCTAGGCCATGCTCGCGCTCTCCATGCCGACACATGATGAGGAGCTAGAAGAGATGCCCGGGCCAAGCGTGAGTCCTAGGCCTAGGGAGATGACAGGCCCGTGAGGGCCGCGCTCGTGGAGGCACAGGATCAGACTACAACGGCAGTTTCGGCCCTTCAGCGGCATGGCCGCATTGTGACTTTTGGTTGATCTGTGTCAGGTAAATTTTTGGCTTGTTTCGTTTAAAGGCGCGCTCCGGGCCGAGTCGTCCTCAGGCAGCCAGGACGTACCCCTTAAGCCGCCATGTTTACTCATATTTTGGTAGTTTTTCCATGCATGCAACCTGCTTCGTAATGTTTTCCCTTGTCGGCACGACACTTTACTGGCGTGAATGTCGTCACTCCCGAGTGGGTCCATCTTTGGCCGCCTCACGAGAGGGCTGGCACGACGACTGTGCTCGGGTACGTCCCTGCAACATTGAAAAATCCAATGACTGAGCTCTGTTTGGACAGGCCGGTCCCGTACACTTCATCTCCTGGGGTCACTAGTGCTTGACCCTCCCATGGCCTTAGGGAGGACGCTCGGTGTAGGCTGCGGTGAACACCCCAAGACCCCATATGAAGCCGTCAATAAGAAGACTCAGGCACAACCCTCCTCGAGGTAGGGACCTCACGAGGCCAAAGCACCCTTGTGAGCTCCCAGAGACACCTCCAGTTCTGCCGTGCCAGCCACGCGTATGAACTCATTGGGTTGTACACACCCGGAGCCCCCCGAGGATGTGGAAGGGTTCCATCCCACGCAATGTGGTAGCCACAACCCCGTGTTGGCAGAGAAGTCAACATTGATCACCAATGGCTATGCCCACACAATGTGGAAGCCACAGCCCCGTGCCGGTGGAGAAGTCAACACTGCCCACCAATGGCTATGCCCATGCAATGTGGAAGCCCTACGCCCAGTGCTTGGGATAAACAACTAAGGGTGCCCCAACGGCTGCATCTAACCTTAGGAAGGCTCCTTGTGGCCCCACCTCGCTGCATTCCCT
The DNA here is from genome assembly GCA_022496015.1 of Hordeum marinum. Classification (NCBI taxonomy): domain Eukaryota; kingdom Viridiplantae; phylum Streptophyta; class Magnoliopsida; order Poales; family Poaceae; genus Hordeum; species Hordeum marinum. The sequence continues at coordinate 273,216,073 of CM039678.1, forward strand.
AGGATGTATGCGTGAGGGGCTGCATGGGGTCTACTACCAACGCTCTTCAGGAAGGTATGGGAGCCGCTCGTACCTCAAGGGGGACTCCTGAGCATCGCGACTCAGGAGCCTCACTGGCTTCGTAGCCCCTCGCTCCTTGGGGCCATCCTCGGTGATCCGATTGGCCCAGGTGATGGTAGAGGTATGCGCGGGGCTGGGCCCTGCCGACGCAGAGCTCAGTGTGCTCAAGCTCGAAACACTAAGGAGGACGCTGAAGCTGCTCGTACGTCAAGGGGGACTCCTGAGCATCACGACCCAGGGGCCTTAATGGCTCCATAGCCCCTCGCTCCTCGGGGCCATCCTCGGTGATTCGGCTGGCCCCGGCGACGGTAGAGGTATGCGCGGGGCAAGGCCCTACCAACGCAGATCTCAGTGCGTGAAAGCTTGAAATATTAAGGAGGACGTTGAAGCCGCTCGTACGTCAAAGGGGACTCCTGAGCATCTCGACTCAGGAGCCTCACTAGCTCCATAGCCCCTCGCTCCACGGGGTCGTCCTTGGTGAGACGGTCGGCCCCGGTGGCGGTTGACGTATGCACGGAGCCGAACCCTGCCGACGCAGAGCATAAGCTATCCAGACTTCCAAGTTAAACCTATCTTCACCATGTTCCCTTCATGAGGGCTGCTCATACGTCAAGGGGGACTCCTGAGCATCACGACTCAGGAGCCTCGCTGGCTCCGTATCCCCTTGCTCCACGGGGTCATCCTTGGTGATCCAGTCGGCCCTGGCGGCGATTGAGGTATGCGTGGGGCCGGGCATGCTGATATAGAGTGACACAAGGAAACAAGGCGAAGAGGGCAATTGTGCAGTTCAACAATTATTACAAGCATTAAAGTTTTGTGAATACAACCAGTTTAACGCCTCCAAGAGGCATGGAGAATGATGTAGAAAAAAAACAGGAAAGGGGAATCAAGGGGAGCCTGCACCACCGCTCGCCCCGTCCATGGAGAGCTCATCGTCGACATCACCGGCATCATTCTCCTCGCCACTAAATTCTGCGTTTTCAGGGGGCGGTTGAACAGTGACGCGGGTGAACCTCTTCATCAGCTTCTCCATGATAGCCTTTACTGCTTCTACAACGCTGTTGCGGACCCCTGGGGCAACCGAGCAGATCATGGAGTTGAAGTCCAACCCTGGCTCACAGAGGTGAAGATGGCTGAAGATGTGTGTCGCGGCCTCAGAAAAGAGGTCATGGCCCTCATTGTCCAAGACCTCTTCCACCTTGGGGATGGCGCCCTCTAGCTCCTCAATGAACCTTGAAGCGAGCTCCATGTAGCCAGCCTCATGAACCACCAGGGGTTCCTCAAACCCTTCCTGGCAGAGGGAGTGGAGCGCTCGGCACAGCCTGAGCTCGATCGAGGGGAGGGCACTGAGCTCTGTGGCCTTTCCACCCTTGGCCTCGGCTAAAGCCTTTTCCATGGCTTCGAGCCGGACCTTCTCCAAGGCCGCCTCCTTCTCCCGCACCTCCAGGCGCCCTCGCACCATAGAGCCATCGGCTTTCGTTTGGGACAGCTCAGAGTCCTGGTCGGCGAGTTGAGTCTTGCATGACTCGAGGGCCTCCCGCTGCCCGCGTAGTTCTTCCTCAAGCGCGGACTTCTACTCGTGAAGGGCCCTCAAGCGGGACTCCACCTTGTGGTGGCGCCCCTCGGCAGACGCCACCTTAGCTAGCGCCTCCTCGAGGGCCACTTTGGCCTATGCGGCCTCCCCCTCGCTCCTTGACACAGCGGCCTTGGCTTGGCCGGAGGACGCCACGATACAGGCGTTGGACCCGAGCCATTCGAAGAGGAGCCCTAGAAGCCTGCTCACAAAGCGATCGTCAGCACCCGCGAGGGCACCCCGAACCTTGTCTATGACGTCAAGACAATGCGACAGAGTCACCAAGACCCCCTCCAGAGGAGTCTCCCAACGATCGCAGGCGACACCTCCTAAAAGTCGGCAGCGTGAGGAGCAGGAGGCTCCGGAGGCTGCTTGACATCCAAGGGCAAGACAGGCGCAAACGAGTCCATGGGCTGCCTACCCTCGGGGGCTGGCCCTCCGGACTGTGGCACCAGCACACCCTCCAGAATAGATGCTACCACACGAGTAGGCCTCGGGGGCTCTGGGGGTTTCGCGGCAACGGCCAGGAGGGTCGCCTCGCAAGCCCTCACCCCCTCGCCCACGGGAACCTCGTCAGGCGATGACGGCGCGACGGAAGCAGGCAAGGCATTGGAGGACTCCTTCGGCTTGATGTCCACCTTCTTCTTCCTCATTTGCAGGGCGGGGACGGCCCTAGTTATCAGGCAAGGGAAGAACCATTAGGATTCAAGTTCGAAGGGCAGTTAAGGTCAGACCAAGTCCTTACTCCTCAACGTCGACCCAGTTCCACTTCCCCTCCGACCCAATGACGGCAGTGCCCTCACCAAAGGGGACGGCAGGGGCACCAAGCGGAAGCGCTGCTGCCGGAGGGCCAGCCGTGGCCGTGGCCTTGCCCTCCTAGCCCGCAAGCTGTAGCTCGGACAGGGGCGAGGCCGACACCTCAGCTACCATGCCTGCTAGGGCAGGGTGCACAGAAGGAGACTTAGCCCCTCGCTTCTTGGGGGTCGTCAGGCAGGGGACCACGCGGCCCGGGGAGCGGCACAGGCCCACTAGAGACCATGGTGGGGTGTGGAGAACCCCGGGCCGAAACTTCACCAGCATCATCGTTGTCCTCAAGGTCGCACAGGAGCAGGCTCTGCGATGGGTGGGCACTCCTGCCTGGTCTCCGTCCAACGTATTCTCCAAATCCTCCCCGTGTGAGGTGTCATCGGAGGACCCCATCATCAGGGAGCCAAGGCCCTCAACTGGGGAGAGCCTTAGTTCATCGAAGGCGGGCATCCTGGCAACCAAAGCGGCCATGTCGTCGCGACGATACAGCGGGACGCAGCCCTCCAGGAGATCACCAGGGTCGTCGTTGAGCAGGGTCGCCACAGCCCTGTTGAACTCCTCGAGGGTTATGCACATGGACCGAAGCTTGAGGTTGTTGCCGTGGCCCCAGTAGTCCCACAGAGGCCTAGAGTGAGACTAGAGGGGCGTCAGGCGCTCCAACAAGAACTCCTTTGCTATCATCCCCAGTCAGCTTCCAGGCGCAGATGTCGTGGGAGATCCGCTCCAGGATGGGCTAAGACCGGGGGTCAGAAAGCTTGGCGGAGCCCCACGGAGGGGTCTTCTCCGGCAGCCCCTTCGGCAGCTCCAAGCAGGAGTTAGGGCTCACAAGATCCATGAACACCCAACGATGCCGGAATTTCTCCACCTTCTTCCCGGCCTTTTAGAGCATGTTGCCGCTCTGGACTGCGATGAAGGAGACGCATGCCGACCGTTGGGCACCGTCGTGCATGCCCAAGCTGAAGAAATGACGGAAGAGGTCCACCTAAGGATTTATGCCCATGAAGGCTTCACAGTAAAAGGAGAATACATACAAGAGTAGGATAGAGTTGGGCTGGAGGTGAAGCGCCTGGATCCCGTAGTGGTCGAGGATGGCGATGGAGAACACGGAGAAAGACGGGACGAGGCTAGCAAAGACGCTATGGAGGAAGAAGGGGTAGGCTGACCCCGCATGAGGGCGACCTCTCTGACGAGCCACCCGATATCAAGGTTCACCCATACTCGTTGGTCCCGTCCGCAGTCGACAGGAGCAATGGGACTAGGTCGCCGTCCTTGGCGATGCTGGACACGAAGAGCGCCGGCAAGATGGGAGCAAGGGCTGAGCCATGTGCCTCTAGCTTCGACTTGCCGGCGGGGGCCATTCGGAGGGAGAGCGGAGTGACGCCGGATTTGGAGGGTTCTTAGTTAAATCCGGGATCTGGAAGCAAGATCAAGTGCGCGGAAGAGGAAACCAATACTAGCTCGATGCTGGAAGTCAGGCTTTTGTCGATTCGGGCGGTGGCCACGGAGACGCCCCACGTCAGACACATGACGTGCGCCAGCCCTGGCCCCACAGGCGTTTGGGGCCCGTGGCGCTTCATGTCGCCCTCAAGGCTTTGCTCTGAAGCCATCTCGAGTGTGCCTTGGGCCCGGGGGCTACTGTCGGCGTTCTGGGAACGGGGGTACCCAGTCCTGCCTGCCTGCGAACTAGGACATGGCTCACCTTCCCAGCCAGGCAAGGCCTGGTGCGACACTAATCAATACAAGGCCCTTGCGAGGACCCTAGGCTCGTGAGGAAGAACGACATCAAGACTGGCAAGGATGGGCCTCCTTAGGCCCCCCTCCCGAGGGGCGGAGATCTCTATGCAATGCCCGGCCTCAGGGGTCAATGGTGACGCAAGGAAGGACAGGCGGACGCCAGCGTGCCAGGCAGCACATTTTCCTCTTTGGTGCAAAGGGAGCAAGGACATACACGGGTTCCCAAAGCGCCACCTAAAGCTTTCCATTCCGATGCAACAAGACCACAACCGCCAGCCCCGCAGGGATGATGTCATCGCCGAGCCCACCACTGCATCACCATAAACTACTTTGTAGGCGAAGACCGCCTTTGGACAGGGCACGAATGTACTCCTGTCCCCCTTTAAAATTTGCCGTTGTGGGATTCCTCCCACCATTGAGATAAGGGAAGGGGACACGTGCCACCGCTATACATAGAAGCTAGGTCACACCGTAGAGAGGGACCCTATCCGATCAAACACTTAGCCGCTCAACTCACCACCGCAAGGCAGAGAGCCAAGAACACACCTTGAATGCCCTTGCAAGGCTCAAGATCGTTGTACTTGTTCATCCACCAAAACCACCATGAGAGGCAATCCACCAAAGAAGGAGTAGGGTATTAAGCTTCACATCAGCCCGAACCTAGGTAAACTGCCGTGTTCATCTTATTCCTTGTCATCGAACGAGTTCGCCGTTGTGTCCATCGAGTAGCGAGTTAGGTTGGGTGAGGCCGCAGGGAAACCTTCACACACACCCCTATGTTCAAACCTTAAGGGTTTTGCAGAGCCCAAAATCTGAGAGTATACAAATTAAGATCAATCAATATGATCAAATCCCCAAGATTTTACCCTTAGCAGAAACAATACAATACGTGCCTTGCACCTCCTCCTGTCATAGAGTAAGATCACCACAAGATTGAGCCCAGTACTATGCACCTCTCCCTTTGAAGAGCTACTCATCCAATTGGCTAATGAAGACTTATAGATCATAAAGCATCTATAGCTATAAAATCACACAAATAGGCAGGCCCAAGAACTCCTAAAGATGAATGAACAATCCGATCATAAACCCACAATTAACTAGATCCCAAAAAACATATCGCAAAATACTACATCGGATATGGCTCTCCTCTCCCCCCTTGTATCTCCCACCTGCTCCCTCCTCCATGATGGTGCCTATGGTGCCTTCTAGAATTCTAGGATGGATTCCATCATTGATTGGGATTTCTCCCTTGGCTAGAAAGTGGACGCTCAGGTGCGTAGGCGTTTTAATTCTCCAGTCCATCTCTTCCTCGGAGTTCTTCCTGGTTGTCTTTTTTCATTCAAATACCTTCCTACTGGATGAGGATTCGGTGTCTATGGCTCTTTGTTCCTGTTTGGGTGGCAATATTAAGAGATTCAAAGTGCAACAACAATCAGATCTTTGTTTTTGTTTTTCGGTCGTATCAAACCAGATTGGTCACTTTATTCGCTCTCTCGGAGGTTTTGAGATGTCACTCTTCGTTCAATCTTTATCATGGCTTGAAGCCTACCCCGGATCGCTTGGTTCAAATGGCGGATGATGATTGGTCTCTTAGTCCTAGGAGGAATCATATCAAGCAACATTACCCTCATTACATTACTTCGGAGTTATCTAATGGTTCTTCTGCTGCTCACCGTAAACCTTTCGAAATTAAGTCATGTATTATGGGAGGTGATTCCATTAATGAAACAACTAGAAAGTGGATTTTGAACTTTATTTCAGCCGACTCTCATGATAATAATAATTTTGGGAGCTGTTTGGTCCACCAATCCTAGTCCAACTCAGGTGATTCATGCATTTGCTCATCGATGAAGCAATTCTGGTTAAACCTTTTAAGAATGCATCATTATCGTTTTTCCTTAGTTCTTGGTCCTCCCCGATGAACCCTCCTCATTTTTCTCCTAAAACATTTTTGTCTCCTATGAAGGAGAATTATTTGAAATTTCAGTTGGCTTTTACGCTAGATCTTATTAAGGATTTAATTCATGCTGGTTATTCTGATGCGAACATCATGCGTTTTGTTAAGAAGCATTATCATGCATGCCCCAATTGTTATATTTTGGGAAGATGGTGAAATCCTATCACGTTAGTTGGAGGTGCTTGCGCTGTTTCTCAGTTGGTCATCAACGCAATAATTGCTCTCAGAGAGATAAGATTGATCGGTTAGTAAAGATAAATTCTGTTGTCGATGAGGATTTCCGTACGGATCCTAACCCCCTCGGCTGATGTTGTGTTAGGTCCCTGGTTGTGGGCAATCTTGCCCCTTTGTGCTTTGCGTCCCCATGCTGTCAGTTTTGTTGGGCCGATGATCATGCGATTGTTGGTTGCAAATGATAGAAATATTATAGGAAGTCTGTTTGGATCCAAAAGACTCCATAAAACTTGATGCTCCCGCCCCTATCGTTTCCTATTCCTCCTCGCTAGCTTCGCCAGCTCTCTGCTCCACCCTATCTATGGAGAACTTCGCCGTCAACCACCTCACGTTCCTGTCCCATGGCAAGACGGTCGATCATGGTCCAACGGATCAAAATTCCCGAGCAGGCTTGGCGCTCAATGGTAACCCGCCGCTTAATCATGATCGTTTTCTCATTGTGGAGACAAGAAGATCCATCAGTGTTCATCTATGAGGGGAAGCAAGATCTGATGTTGCTGGTATGCTCAATCATGGTGGTTACTCTGTTTGCTTCTTTGAGGATTCGCCGCTTGGTCTTGATCTATTTTGCATCCGCTCTATTGCTCTTGGCGATGCTATCATTGGGAAGACATACATGCTGTATGAGGAAGTTGAGGATACTTTTGTTAGACATGATGAAGCAATCAATATGCATATGCCTGTTCTTGGTAGGAATACTTGGGTTCTACTTCTTGCTTTTCCTCTGGATTATCAGACTCGGCTTTGGGTGGACAAGGTTGTTTGTCAGTTTGGGAAACTGCTATCTTGTTTCAGTCCAAGGGATCCACTGTGAGGAGTACTAGCTCAGGTTTGGCTTATGAGCCCCTCTCTTGTGCCCAAGGATTTTGTGATGCGACAGATGGGAAGGAAAAGAAGGTCTTAGACAGTTCCAGCCGTTCTCCTTCGTTCTGATGATGAAAATGTGTTTATCCAAGATGTTCCTTTAGAAGGAGAGGATGCTCTTACCTCTAATGGAGATGCTCATCCACTGTTTGGGCCGCATACCACTGCTCAACATGGGTTCTAGTTCAGACTTCAAGCTTGGCTAGTCCATAATGGAGTCTTCTCAAGGTAATGTTGCTGCAGGGGCAGCAATCAGGCGCTTGTGCAGGCCCTACGTTCTCCTCAGTTTCTTCCTACAAGAGGGTAAGTAAATGTTCAGGCTATTATGAAGGAGCAAGGAGATCGTTTATCTGATGGATTGGTTCCCGAAGAAAATGTCATGGATAGTCTGATGTCTGCTTATCATGATTCCTTGATGTCTGCTGCACTGTTGGAGGATTCCTAGGTTGGTCAAAGTGCCATGGAGGAAGGACAAGTGCTCTAAGTTAACTACTGTCTAATCAGAAGTGCATTCACACAACTCTCAGATCCAATCATTGTTGGTTTGTCTAAGGAACTCCTTGCTTCTTTTCAAGTGGCACTATTAGTTTTCAAAGGAGCTTATTTTCCCTCCCTGCCAAAATACTCCATGTGTCTTCAGATGCCAGCCATACCTTTCAGTTTGGTCAGATTTTGGGGTGCAATATCTGTTTCAAGCTTCTCCACTTGTAGTTGACTCAGTTAGGAAGGTAGCCGAAAAGTGATGCTTTGATGAATCCCAATGGTTGAGCATGTTTGAAATTCCAACTAATCATGTCACTATCTTTATGGCAACTGCTGTTCAACCTATTGCACCTATTGAAGTAGATACAATGATGGATGTTGCACATGACGCAACTGAAAATAATCTAAAGGAAACAAACTCAATTTCTTCTGCCTCTGTTTTCAGTTCTCTGAGGTCCCTTGCTATGGGCATAACCAAGAAGAAGAGTAGGCGACCTGCCGCTCGATACTACCAACTAAGGTTCGCAGAAGCAGCCTCAACAATATGTTCCGTGCCTTTAAAGTTCCACAACCCATAGACTCCCGAAAGCGTAAATCTATGATTACTCCGGTTGCTACCATGGTGGTTCCGAGCCCTGTAACTAGTGCTTCTACTGTTGAACCACTCTTGATTGCTAAGATGCGGAAAATTAGTGCTGAAGAATTCCTGCCTTAGAGCTGACTGAGGAGAAGCTTCTCAATCCTAGGGATATTAACCATGCACATGAATGAGGAGAGGCTATTATAATGAAGTTCTTGTTGCTTTTCTTCTGCTTCTATTTTATGCCAGTCTCCTGCAATCTTGTTCTTTGGATTAGCTACTTTGTCCTTAGGGTTTTATTCGAGCTTCTTAGCTCGTGTTATGATCAAACTTGGTCCTCATATTTCAGTGCTTTATTTTGAACCAATCTTATAATTCCTGGAATATTTTATGTTGGAATCTTCGGGGTATTGGCGCTGATAATGAAAATTTGGCTTTGTGTTCACATATTCATAATTCAGGATGCTCGATCATTTGTATTCAAGAAACTAAATGCAAACATTTTGATCACTCGTATCTACGCAAGGTTTGCCCAAGACGTTTCGACAAATTTGCGTACGTGCCATCTGTCGGTGCTTCTGGTGGTCTTTTAGTTATCTGGAACAGCTTGGTCTTCCCTGGCATGATCGTCCAATCTCTGCAACAGGCATTAGTTATTTCTTTTAATTCCAATCAGTCCGCTGCCACTTGGACACTAGCAAACATTTACGGCCCACATACACGGGAGGATAGAGAGAACTTTGTCTCATGGCTTTATGATCTTCAAATTTTTTTGAATGACGGCTCGGTCTTACTTGGAGAATTTAATTTTATCAAGTCCTTCAAAAATAGAAATAGACCAGGTGGTGATGTTTCTAATATGCTCTAGTTTAATGACATAATTAGAACTTTAAATCTGGTGGAAATTCCTCTCCGGGGTGCCTCTTACACTTGGAGCAATATGCAGCAGGATCTTCTTCTTGAACAGTTGGATTGGTTCTTTTCATCAAACCATTGGACATCGGCATACCCAAATACCTCTATTAAAGAGGTGGTCTATCAGGCATGGAATTGTCCGACAGTTTTATGGATCCTGCAAACAAACTATGTTTAAAGTTCAAAAACCTTCGATGTGCCTTAAAACTATGGAGTAAAACTTTGTCCCGTCTTGCTTTGCTACTAAGAAATTCTAAGAGAGTTCTTCAATCATTAGACACCATTGGGGAGGAAAGGGAGTTACACGTTCACGAGTGGAATTTTAGAACTATTCTCAAAAATCATATTGTTCATTTACTCTCCTACAAACAACAATATTTGCGTGCACAATGCACTATCCATTATATTAAATACAGGGACGAAAATACAAAGTTTTTCCAAAGAATGGCCATAGAGAGACATAGGCTTAACTCCATAGCCACCTTATCTCTGCCCAATGGGGTCCAATTGGAGGATCATGACAGCAAGGCTGAAATGCTCTCTAACACTTCTAAGAGAGGCTTGGATCCTCAATGCCTATTCATATGAAATTTAATCTTGACACATTGGTCACTGCGGCTCAGGATTTAGGTGGTGTTTCTACACCTTTCACCCATAAAGAAATTGATGAGGCAGTGAGGAAAATTCCTTCTAATGAAGCCCCTGGCCCGGATGGCTTTAATGGATGCTTCCTAAAATCCTATTGGGAAATTATCAAGGAGGATTTCTATCCTCTTTGCATGCTTTTTTGGGAAGGTTCAGTTTCCCTAGATTTCCTATATGCTTCTCTTATTACAATAATTCCAAAGAAAGCGAACCCTTCAATAGTCAAAGACTATCGACCAATTTCCTTGCTAAATTGTTGCCTTAAATTGTTGAACAAATTGCTTGTTGATTGGCTTTAGAAGGTTATATTACAAATTATTCATGAAAATCAGTAAGGGTTTATTAAAGGTTGATATATCCAGGATTGTCTTGCCTGGGCCTTTGAGTTCATTAATTAATGTCAACACTCTGGTAGATAAACTGTTCCTTCAAAGCTCGATTTTGCGAAAGACTTTAATCTTGTGGAGCATGAACTCATTTTTTCTATGATGCAAAGGTTGGGATTTGATGATAAATGGATTAGTTGCATCAAAATCCTCCTTGCTTCTGGCCATTCTTTGGTACTTTTAAATGTTGTTTCGGGAAAATTATTTCTTTGCAAAAGGGGAGTGAGGCAAGGTGATCTAGTATCGCCAATTCTATTTGTCCTTGTGGTATATTTTTTGCAGTATGTCATTAATCATAGGGTAACTTAAGCTTACTGATTCCAACGCAGGGTAAATCCCAATTACTTAGTACGCGGACGATACAATTATTGTCCTACTCGCCTTCCCGAATCAATTGTCTCATCTAAAGAAGGTACTCTAAGATTTCACTTCATCCTCTAGTCTTAACATTAATTACCAGAACTCCATCTTGGTGCCTATTAATGTGGATGCATTTGCTTCAATGAACCTTGCTGCCATTTATTGGTTGTGAAGTGGGGAAAATGCCATTCACTCACCTCAGTCTTCCACTTGGTACCACTCAACCCTATATGACCGATCTAATGCCTCTGGTAGATTGTGTTGAGAGGAAACTTTCAAGCAATTGTTCACTTCTCTGTCATGCTTCCAGGATAACTCTTGTTAATTCACTAGCCACCTCCATGGTCAACTATGCAATGTGCACTATGAAACTCAATCCTAAATTCATGCAATATTTTGACCAGGTTAGAAGGCATTTTATTTGGACGGAGAAAACAGAGCAAGGTACCTCTTGCAACTCCATGGTGGCATGGAATAGAGTCTGTTGTCCCAAATCATGTGGTGGACTGGGCGTGATCAACTCAAAAGTTCAAAACAAAGCTCTATTGTTAAAATTTCTAGATAAATTTTACAACAGAGGAAATCTCCCATGGGTCTGCCTCATTTGGGACACGTACTATTCCTCCTCCATTCTGCATGCAACTGGATTTGTGATTCTTTCTGGTGGAAACAAATTTTCAAGCTCATGCCAATTTTTAGAGGTGTCTCTTCATGTGTGGTGGACTATGGAAAGGACATTTCCATGTGGCATGACAAGTGGTATGGTGACCCTCTTGCCACTCGTTTCCCCTACCTTTTCTATTATGTGACCAATGAAGATTGCTCTGTGGCTTCCTTCTACTCTTCTTCAGCACTGGAAAATATGTTTTATATCCGGTTTCTCCTAAAGATTTTGTAGTACTTCAACTAATACAAGCTCTCAAGACCAATAACTTGCATCAAAACAAGAGCTTGGATTCTTGGGAATTTGATCGGGGACCGGCATTTCCTGCCAAGAAGTTTTATATGTCATGTCATAAGAACACCACTACTCCAGCACTGTTTCTCTGGATTTGGAGCTCGAAACTTCATATGAAACTCAAAGTGTTTATGTGGTTCCTTTTAGCTGATAGACTGAACACACACAAAATGTTGAGAAGAAGACATTTTAATACAAACGATGGATTTGATTGTGTTCTATGTGACTCATTCAAAGAAACAATTGACCATCTGATCTTTACGTGTCCATTTAGTGTTGCTTGTTGGGAAAGAGTGGGAATTTCCGAGAATCATTCTCACACAAGGATGCAAGCACTACAAGATGTCAAATAACAATTTACAGGGGACTTATTCCTTGAGATCGTGGGGACTATCGCCTTGAATATTTGGAAGGAATGAAACAATTTAATTTCCAGGCACATCAACCCAACCTTGGCAGCCTGGAAGGAGAGGACCAAATAAAACCTCCTTTGGCTCAAATACAAAGTGGATAAAACATTGTGGGATTATCTCACACTTCCACCTCTTTCCTTGTAACTGATCTCTTTTGATCTGCTTGTAGATCACCCCACAACTCGTTCTTTTTAGAGACTTTGACTTTCCTTCTTATTTCCTCCCCTTTCTTGGGGAAAACCCTATCACAGGGGTTTGTAACAACTGATGTAAATTCCTATGATTAATTATCCACAGTAGGAGCCTCTCCTACTGTTTTATGGTAAAAAAAGATTACATTGGATAGATCTTGGAGAAGATCAGTGTACTGAAGTTCTAGAGGGAGAGGAATACATCTACCTGCTGCTATGGACCCCTGGTGTTGGGCAATGTTGCATGGGAAACAGAAAATTCCTACGGACATGCAAGATCTATCCATGGACATGCATAGCTATGGAAGGGGAGAGTGTGTCTACATACCCATGTAAATCTCTCAGAGGAAGCATATAAAACCTGGTTGGTGTAGTCATACTCTTCAGGATGCAATCCGGTCCGGCGCCGAACAGACGACACCTCTGCGCTCAGCACACATGCGGCTCGATGACGTCTCCACCTCCTCCATCCAGCAAGCTAGGGAGGAGTAGTAGATGGGATCTCAACCAACACGATGGCATGGTGGAGGTGGTAGTGGTGCAGTGCCACCAGGGCTTCACCAAGAACCTTCGAAACTACGTGCAAGGAAGAAAGAAAGAGAAGGGAGGCCACAGGGCATGGTGATTGTTGTATCCAACCCTTGTGCCCCCTTCCCACTATATATATGGGTATGGGAGGGCTGGGGGGCACAGAACTATCCCCTCCTCCAAGGACGGTGATGACCTACAAGTATAGGGGATCAATCGTAGTCCTTTCAATAAGTAAGGGTGTCGAATCCAACGAGGAGCAGAAGGAAATGACAAGCGGTTTTTAGCAAGGTAGTCCCTGCAAGTGTTGTGAGTAAAAATAATAGATAGTTTTGTAGCAAGATAATTCGTAACAAGTAACAAGTAATGTAACATCCCGAGACTAACGCTCCAGAAGATTCCCCTTTTGTTTCCATTCTCGTCATGTGATTCATTTGCTTGTCGCATTCATCATCACATCATTCGCATCATCTACATCGCATCGTACCTCTGTTGCCATTATTTTTCAAAACTTGCATTCGTTCGTAGTTACTGGTTCTTCCCGTTCTTTATGTTGACCATTTCGAGACCAAGACTACTATTTATTAGTGATGTATTATTTGCTTGCATTATTGTGAGGTTTCTTTTATCTTGCATCATGCATCATCTCCATAATATTGTGGTGATTGTTTTGATCTTGTGTTGGCACTTCCCCTTCTTCTTTCATCATCCATTTAATCTCTTGAAACTTCCATAAGCCATGCACCAATTTCTTTTGCTCCATGTTCAACTTCTACTTGACTTCATCCAAATCTCAAATTCCATATAAGGAAACTTCTATTAGTTTTCCTATTCCTTTTATTTTGTAGAGTAATATTTTAGTTGATCAATTAAATGTTCCAAATCTGTCCATAAATCATTTTTAATGTGTAGGGTCATCCACTTGAATTTCATTCCATTTAGAACTCATATTTATGGGTTTCAAACTTCAATCATGTGGCATTAAATCCATCATGTGAGAATTTTACTTCCTCTAAAAATCATTGAATCATTTTATTTAAATCCTTCACATTTGATGAGTCCAGAAACATATTTCTCCAAGCCTAACTTCAGTCCTAACCCTCTGTAATGTTTTCTCTATTTTTGTCTATGCAATAAATACAAAGGGAATGAGTAAATCAAAGGGAGAGAGAGTCCCAACCACTTTGTGTTTGCTGCAGCCCACTTAGCCTGTCATGACAGAGTGCTCTGTTCTTCTTCTTCCTCCATGGTAAGACAACCATCCAGTAGGTCCACGTCGTCCATGCCCTTGATTTGACGGCCAGGAGAGATCCTTTTCTTCATATAAAACACACCCCTGGTGCCCTAGGGTTCTCCTCTACCCATTCCCTCATTTTCCCCCCTCTCCCGCCGCCCTGGTAAGGCATCTCCACACCAAGCCATTACCATGTCGGAGCCAAGCTCAAGCTCGTGCCCAGTGTGAACCAGGCCATCTCAAACCCTCTGCCATCGTCGGGAGGTCCACCGGGGTCCTCTCCGTCTCCTTCCACTATGGGCACGTCTCCACGAGCTTGGGATCGACCTCTTTGACATCGTCTTCCTCCTCTGCTTCTATCCCCATCGCGCACCTGAACACCTCCTTCGATCAATGCCTCCTCCTGCCGTCTCCGTTCACCGCTGACCTCGTTCAACTTCAGCACCATCCTATCGGTGAGCAGCTGCTCGTCCCAGCCCTATCCGTTTGATTTTGTCGCTGTAGCGTCCGATTCCGTCGCGCCCGAAGCCACGTCCGCCTTTGACGACCATGGCAGCAAGCTCAAGCTCGTGACTTGGCCCCTTTATCAGTTTATGTCTCTCCTTTTTTCCTCATGCACTCCTAGCCACATGCCTCCATAGCTAGCCCAACACCATCACACCCCGCGTCGCCATGCTTCGCCGCCATGGCCGCAAGCACGAGGAGCCTCCGTTTGGGCACACCCTTATGCAGAGCATTCTTGCGCACTTCACCACGAGCACCCCACCTAATTCCGCACACCCGCTGTTTCTCTGCCGGTGCCACAACTGTTGTTTCCCTCGCCTTTGTCGCCGGCAAGATCACTGTGCTACCATGGCTGAAGCTCGAGCATTTTGAACTTGAGTCTTATTCTGTAGCATGATGTTTTGATCGCAACACTTAGGGTAGCCTCCTGGTCAAGCGCTGTGCTCACCCACCAAGGGGTTTGGAGTTCAAATCCCAGACTCTCCTATCTTTATTTTAGTTTTTATTTTGATTTCTATTCTGTCCAACACGCACACACTCATTCACGTCACCCTGATCTATGCAAACATCATTGTGAATCGCCGGGTGCTCGCGTACTCGGTTGCAAGTTGAGAGAACAACCACTCCTTTTTTTCTCCTGGTCACGCCTTGTGTAGTCTTCAGGTTCAACCAAGGCATGTTTATTTCACAACCCTGCAATTAGCTGAGCTGGCTAGCAGCACATTCCTTGCCCTAGTGTTTCAGGGATCAAATCCTAGGAGCCATTGTTTTTTTGGCTAATTCTAGGCTTTTCTTCTTCTTGAGAGTATGACATTTTGGCCCCACTGCCTTCTTGACCACTTCACATGACTAGGTTGACCCATAGTGGTCCACTGTTCATAGTTAGTGGTTAACCCCATGCCATATCCTCCATTTTGTTGTTTTTCTCTTGCGTAAATGTCTTGCTAAAATAATTTATTTCATAACTAATAACCGTAGCTCCGATTAAAATGTTTCACATATGTAACTTTCCTAGAAAAATGTGCAGAATAACATGGTGACATATATTTTTCTGTTTACAACTCTAAAATTGTGTAATGGGCAGAACAGTAACAAAATCATAAATTGCATATGGGGACTTCCAGAATTGTAATTCGTTGTTCTGGCCTCATTTAAACTTGCCTAAATATGTAGTTGTTCGTGCTTAACCTATTACCATGATTAACAACATTTAATCTTGCCAAGTAAATAAACAAGAGTTACTAAATATTTGAATGTGGAGTTTTGTCAATATGCAACCCGTTGCATACTGAGCATCACTTAATGTGTAGGAGTTGATTGTTGTGGTTTTCCATGCCTTTCATAATTAAATGGACATGCATGATGTTAGTTTGCACATCATGTCATGCATATGCTATTGTGTTTATCATGCGTCGATTGTTGTTTCCGGATTGCTTCTTCTCAATAGAATTCTGAAAGCGTTTGGAGTGTGAGGATTCATTCGACTATGTTGCCTCATCTTCTTCATGTATTTGTTCTTCTTCCAAGTGGGATCTCAGGCAAGATGATCATTTCCCTAGATACGACTACTATCATTGCCATGCTAGTTGTCTCGTTTTCTCTATCGCTATGTCACGCTACCTACCACGTGTTTGACTCACCTCCCAAATATGCCATGATAAGCCTCTAACCCTCCACATCCCAGCAAACCGTTGTTTGGCTATGTTACAGCTTGCTCAGCCTTCATACAGCATGGCTAGTTGCAAGTGCAGTTGCTTCCATGTGGCAACATGGATATTTTGTTATATCACAATATTATGGCTTTAATTTAATGCATATACATACTTGGTAAAAGGTGGAAGGCTTGGCCTTTTGCTCGATGTTTTGTTCCATTTTTGCCTCCCTAGTTAACTGTGTACCGGTGTTATGTTCCATATTTTGTGCTCCTAACATGATCGGGGTTGATATGGGGACCCCCCTTGATTTTCGTTTTAGGATAACACTTGTCTGGCAAGCCCAACTTTGGTACTACTTTTGCCTAATAACTAATAAACTTGCATAGGGAGTAATTAAACCGAGGATCTTTAATCAATAACCCAGGCCAGTGCTCCTCATGAGTGTTGGTCCAAAACAGAGCCACTTGTGGGGCCACCGTGGGGCAATTCGAGGGATTTCTATCAAGCCGCCATACGTAGTGTTTATCCAGTCGTGCCCTGAGAATGAGATACGTGGCCCCTATCGGGGTCGTCGACACGTCGGGAGGCCTTGCTGGATTTTTTTACTTTTCTCGAACGTCTTGTGCGCGGAATTTTGAATACACTTCAGGCTATCTCGAGGTTGAGATTTTCCTATGGAATTTCCTAGGAGATCACGTGATTCATGGTCGAGTTTATTCCGGTGGTGTTTGGTTAATTTGTGATGGATGAGTTGGAGCACCCCTACAGGGTTAAATCTTTCGGAAACCCGCGCCCTCGGTTACGTGGGAACTTGGAAACTTTGTTTAACACCCGCTTATAGCAAACTTGAAGTAAACTCAAATAAAATACACTAACTGTGTGCCTAACCATGACTGTCTCTTCTTGCGAGTGCTTATCCGAGAGCGAACACGGTGGGGTAATGTTTGACATAAGTAGGTGTTCAGGATCACTTGGTGATCATTATTAGTTCATGTCCATTTTGCGTAGACCACCAGACTTACTTTCTATATTCATAAGTTAGGCACTCAAATAAATGCTTAGTTGCTTGCTGCAGCCTCACCACTTAACCATACCTCACCCATTAAGCTTTGATAGTCTTGATACCCTTGGAAATGAGATTGTTGAGTCCCTATGGCTCACAGGTTACTACAACAACAATTGCAGGTACAGGTAATGCGATAATTTGATGTGAGCGTGATGCTTATTTGATTTGGATTTCTTTTTCTTCTTCTTCATCGGTCTAGGATGGGTTCTAGGCGGCTGCCTAGGATATCAAGGATGGATGTGATTTTATCATTTGATTTCGTCTGTAGTCGGACCCCGCTCTTATGTATGATGTTCGGCTATGGTGTTGTATTGATGTGGTCTTGATGTAGGTTGTGGCGAGTGTATGCCAATTCCATATAGTCATCTCTTTCGTATATGTACTTGTAATGATATACATTCTTGCGAACGACGAGATGCGCTTCTATCCCTGTCGAGGCCCTCGTGCCAAAATAAGGATAGGATCGCATCTTGGGCATTCCAAGTTGGTATTAGAACATGTACCAACATAGGAGCCCCCCTTGATTGATCAAACTTGGCCGAGTTGAGTCTAGTAAAAAAATTATGAGTCTAGTTATATTGGAGAGTAGGATTCTTTTATTCCCATTCTATACTGTGGTGAGGAATTACGACTTAGGAATTTTGATTCTACCCTCTTTTCACTCAAAAAAAATAAGGATCATGTGGGTATTTTGTAGCCTCTATGATGTCGATGTGACGGAGTTCTATTCTTGGTGCCTCCTGTTATCGAGGAGTATAGCTCCAGGGGATTCTTGACACATCGTTATTGTTCAGTTTCCTTAGTATCTCAGGACGAAGGATGTTCAATATTGCTTCGATACTAGTAGTGGCAAGAGTAATCCGACATCCCGAGTACTGGTGAGAGAGTTCGGATGTACTGCCATACTTAGTACTGTTGTGTTTTCGAGTGTCTGAGGTAGATGAGTTTCCGAGACCTTTGGATATGTGTTGATGGATGTGTTACATTGGAGCATAATACCATGTTAGGAGTTGAGTGATGGATTTTGCTCCTTGTATCCCTGGGCCCGATTGCATAACCGGAAGATTTCGGGAGTTCTTAGGTGGGAATTTAAGTAGTTACCTAGGCTATCTTTCTAACAAATGTGTGATGTGAGGTTGGGGTTCGACATCTAGTGGATTTTTTTGTTCAGAGTCGTTCTTACAGAGGACAGTCTCGATATATGTCATCAGATATGCTTCGTCAAGCCTTGTAGTTTGCTATGCCTAGGGAGCATATTCGAGCATCATTTCAATATGACAATCCAATGTATGATCATGCCCGTGCAAAACTTACCATGAAAATATCGAGCGAAATCTCTGTCATGAATATGTTCTCGCTTGTTTTGTACGCCTCATCCTTTGTTTTGTTGGAGTATGGCAATTCAAGTTGCTTCGATGTCAACTGGTGATCTCATATCTTTCCGAAGTAGTGTTCTCATATTTCTGTGGGATTGCTAATTCCTTTGCTCAATCAAGTTATCATATCAATTCTTTTCCTACAAGTGTGCTTCTCTTCAAGATAATTCTATCCGCTTCAATATTTGAAAGATCAATCCTCATATTTCTTTCCGAAGTTCGTCTCATATGTTCCA
The DNA here is from genome assembly GCA_022496015.1 of Hordeum marinum. Lineage (NCBI taxonomy): Eukaryota > Viridiplantae > Streptophyta > Magnoliopsida > Poales > Poaceae > Hordeum > Hordeum marinum. The sequence continues at coordinate 273,234,832 of CM039678.1, forward strand.
AGTTTTCTTTGTTTTCCCCACCCTCCCACCCTTTTTTCCTTCAATGATTAAATTTTCATACAGGTGCCTTTGTATTCTTCTGATGCTTCTGCTATCTTTTCTTCTATTTCATTCCGGTGTTTTCCATGTGAAGATCCTCAATTCATTCAAGTTCATCGTCCTTCATTCTTGTTTTTTCTTCCCTGGTGGATCGAATTCAAGCTTTGGTGCTCATCATATCCTTTTCATTCTCTTATTTCTTTCTCGTGTTGGAAGTTCTTATCCAATCCTCTCTTGTTTATTTGTCTCTCTCTATTCTATCCGGAGTGCTGAAGATATCTCAGAAGTTTCGTGTTTTCATTCAACATCTTTTCAATTATTTTTGAGGTTCTCACCTCATCAAGTTTCAGTTGTACCGGTGTAATCTCTCTTTCTAAGCAATCATTTCCATGGTGTTTCTTTTAGTGGCCCCATAACCCACAGGTTTTCCCCAGGATCTTACCTAGCTCTTCTAATCATTTCCGGAGATGCTCTCAAGTTCTTTTCAAATTTGACGTAAGAATGGATTTCATCAGTCATATTGCTTCTCGAAGATTGCTACAAATCATTTTCATTGTTAGCTAAATTTTTTACTTTATTCTGTTCCGAAGTGTCTCGGTAATTCGTGGTGGTGTTTCTCGCCATCATTCTCATCTTTGAAGACTGAAGTAGAGTTTCTCTTAAATCTTTGTCCATTCTCTTGAGGATTCATGGTTTCATCTTCAAGCTATCATCTTCAATTGTCTCTGATCATGAGAAATTCTTTCCATATCTATCTGAAGCATTTCAGAATCCAAAGGCCATCATTTCAGAAGATTTGTTTGTTCTCAGCTTTCAGCTTTCATTCTCAAATTCTTCTAAATTGTTGTCCCTTCATTCGTATCTCAATTATTTTGGTGCCTTCTTGAACTTTTTCTATTTGGTGGATCATGGTTTGTTCGTTCTCATGTATCTTCATTCATTAGTAGTTTCCTCATCCATTTCCATTCTTACCAGTGGTTCATTCAAAAGTTCTTCAAGTTGTGATATCTCTCACCAATCTTTGCAAGAAGAATAAGTGGTATGCTAAATCCGTTGCTTGTCATCAATTTAACTTGATGAAGGATAAGCATAACATAATTATTATTCTTGTTTCATCAAAATGATTTCAATCCTTCTTCCGAAGTTATTCATGATATAAAGTTCTTAATTCTAGGGTGTCCATCTCTTTTTTCTGGAGTTCCAAGTTTTTCTCAAGCATCTCTTCGCGAAGATTCATCTAAATATTTGCAACATCATAATCTAATATTTTTCAACCGCATTCTTTTGATCGTCCTTTCATCCCGGTGTTCTCCAAGAGGTTCTTCATGGTGGTTTGTTAAGGATGCAATTCTTTCTCGAAGTGTTCTTCAAGATTCTTATTGGAGAAGCTCAAGTATTCTTTTCTCGCATTTCAAGGTGCAATTCTTTCTTCCTCATCTTTTGAGATGGTGTTATAGCATTCTTGATTCATGAGGACTCTCGAAGATAAGTTATCAAAAATGAGATATTTAACCCATCATTCCTTTCTCGGAGTTATCTTGGATCGGATTTCACCTAAAGCTTTTCCAATGGATTTTTGCTAATTGCGGTGCCCATAATTGATCCAAGTTTTCTCCTCCTCCTCTTGGTGAAAGAAGTTTGCATTTTTTGTTGATCTCAGTCAAACCAATTGTTTCCATTAATGGCAGATTGTCACCTCATAATTTTGAGACGTTTTCCATAAGCCCACAACAAGCTTTTATTTCGTTGTTGATTTTTCAACAACTCGTTAAATCATTCTGGGTAAGGATGCTCTTCAATTCAGGTGTGGTAGAATTGTCATTTTCTTATCCGTTCTTTTCCTTCCATTGATCTAGTTTCTAGTTTTTTGTTCCGGAGGCATTGTGATGTTGCTCTCTTTGATCAAACATGTCGTTTTCTCAAGATCATCTTTTTCCTTGCTTATCCATTTAACAAGAGTGTGGTACCCTCTTTTCATGTTCTTTCCATCTTATCAAGTTTTTCCTTCTGTTTCTACCAAAGTGCTGCCAAAAATTCATTTGAATTCTTGCTTGTTCCAAGTGTCATTCTTCATCTCTTGCGTCCTCCAAGTTTCATTTGTTTCACTCATTTGTCAAAGAACAAACTAAGTTTCACCTCTTCCTCTTGCTCCTTCTCTTCCCCTTCTCACTCTAAGATCTCGGGGCGAGATATCCTGATAGTGGAGGAGAGTTGTAACAACCCGAGACCGAGATATCTTGTTAGTGGAGGAGAGTTGCAAGTTGAGAGAACAACCACTCCTTTTTTCTCCTGGTCATGCCTTGCCTAGTCTTCAAGTTCTACCAAGGCATGTTTATTTCAAAACCCCACAACCCTATAGTTAGACGAGATGGCTAGCAGCACATTCCTTACCCTAGTGGTTCAGGGATCAAATCCTAGGAGCCATTGTTTTTTGGCTAATTCTATCCTTTTCTTCTACTTGTGAGTATGACATTTTGTCCCTCACTTCCTTCTTGACCACTTCATGTGACTAGGTTGACCCCATACAGGTCCACTATTCATAGTCAGTGGTTAACCCATGACATATCCTCTATTTTGTTGTTTTTCTCTGTTTCACTCAAAGAAAACTGCACATATTTTAATATAATGTTGCATTTTGTAAAATTCATATGAAATCAACTGTGCATCACATTAAAATGTAGTATATAGGAAAACAGTTCAGAATTTTGCGTAGTTCAGTAATATCCAACTCTCATATGTGTTTAAAATGTGCAACTTGCTATTTGATTTATTTTGCGTAAATGTCATGATAAAATGGTTTATTTCATAACTAATTAACCGTAGCTCCGATTAAAATGTTCCACATATGTAACTTGCCTAGAAAAATGTGTAGAGAAACATGGTGACATCTATTTTGCTGTTTAACAACTCTAAAATTGTGTAATGGTCAGAACAATAACGAAATCATAAATTGCATATGGGGACTTTCGGAATTGTTATTAGGTTTTCCGGCCTCATTTAAACTTGCCTAAATATGTAGTTGTTCATGCATCACCTCTTGCCATGTTTAACAACAATTAATCTTGCCAAGTAAATAAACAAGAGGAACTAAATATTTGAATGTGGAGTTTTGTCAATATGCAACCCGATGCATATTGAGCTTCACTTAATGTGTAGGAGTTGATTGTTGTGCTTTGCCATGCCATGATAAACCTCTAACCCTCCACATCCCAGCAAACCATTGTTTGGCTATGTTACCGCTTGGTCAGCCTTCTTATAGCATTGCTAGTTGCAGGTGCAGTTGCTTCCATGTGGCAACATGGATATTTTGTTATATCACAATATTACTGCTTTAACTTAATGCACATATATACTTGGTAAAAGGTGGAAGGCTTCGCCTTTTGCTTTGTGTTTTGTTCCACTTTTGCCTCCCTAGTTACTTGTGTACCGGTGTTATGTTCGATGTTTCGCACTCCTAACATGCTCGGGGTTGTTATGGGGACCCCCTTGAATTTTGTTTTGGGATAAAACTTGTCGTGCAAGGCCTAACTTTGGTACTACATTTGCCTAATAGCTAATAAACCTCCATAGGGAGTAATTAACCCGAGGATCTATAATCAACAACCCGGGCCAGTGCTCCTCATGAGTGTTGGTCCAAAATAGAGCGACTTGCGGGGCCACCTCGAGGCAACTCGAGATATTTCTATCAGGCCTCCGCACGTAGTGTTCATCCGGTCGTGTTGTGAGAACGAGATACGTGGCTCCTATTGGGTTCGTCGACACATCGGGCAGCCTTGATGGATTTGTTTTTCTTTTCTCGAACGTCTTGTGCGCGGAATTTCGAATACACTTCGAGCTATCTCGAGGTTGAGATTTTCCTACGGAATTTCCTAGGAGATCATGGGATTCGTGGTCGAGGTTATTCCCGCGGCATGTGGTTAATTTGTGATGGATGAGTTGGAGCACTCCTGCAGGGTTAAATCATTCAAAAAGCCACGCCTGCGGTTACGTGGCAACTTGGAAACTTTGTTTAACACCCTGCCATAGCAAGCTTGAAGTAAACTGAAATAAAATACACCAACTGTGTGTGTAAGCATGACTGTCTCTTCTCGTGGGTCCTTTTCCGAGAGAGAACATGGTTGGCGTATGTTTGTCGTAAGTAGGTGTTCAGGATGACTTAGTGATCATAATTAGTTCATGTACGTTTTGCGTAGACAACCTGTCGGCATTCTGGGTACGAGAGTACCCAGCCTGTCTGCCTGCTGCCCAGGGCATGGCCCACTTCATCAACCAAGCGGGACCAGGCGAGGCCCCACTCAACACAAGGCCCTCGCGAGGGCCCGAGCCTCGCGAGGAGGAACAACGGCATGTCCCATGAAGTATGGGCCTCCCCAGGACCCCTCCGGAGCGACGGAGCTTCCTATGCAAGACCCGACCTCAGGAGTCAAAGATGACGCAAGGAAGGACAGGCGAGCACCAGTGCGCCTAGCGGCATAGTTTCCCCTTTGGTGCAAAGGGAGCAAGGACATACATAGGTTCCCAAAGCACCCCCCAAAGGTTTCCAATCCAGTGCAAGAAGACCCCAACCACCCGTTCTATAGGGCAGACATCATCACTAAGCCCGCCCCTACGGGATCGACAGCTACATTGCAAGCGAAGACCGCCTTTGTGCAGGGCGAGCACCAACCCCTGCCCCCTTAAAAATTGGCCATTATGGGATCCCTTCCCGCCATTGTGATAAGGGAAGAGGACCCGAGCCACCGCTATATATAGAGCATAGGTTGCACCGTAGAAGAGGACCGACCCGAACCCTATCGACAAACTCCACCACTCACCCAACCACAAGGAGCCTCGAACACCACCGAGACCCCTCAGGAGACCACAAAACATTGCACGTGTTAATCCACCACACCTCCTTGAGAGGCAATCCACCAAAGCAGAACTAGGGTATTCCACTTCGCAGCGGCCCGAACCTGGGTAAATTGTCATGTTCATCTTCTTCCTCATCCTCGAGCGAGTTCCTTGTTGTGTTTATCGAGTAGCGAGCTAGGTCGGGCAAGGCTACAGGGGTTCTTCACACACGCCCCCGTGTTCAAATCTTAAGGGTTTTGTGGAGCCCGAAATCCGATATTCGGCGCGCCAGGTAGGGGGCGTGTCGGAGCTTCCCCATTTGCGGTGAAGGCCAAGCCCCGACTCAGCAACTCCATGGCGGGCATGACCCACGACGATCGCCGGACCCCGCGCGAGATGGTGTTTGGACGCGCAGGGCCGCCCCTACGGTCGCCTTCATCCTCGGTGGGTCGCAGACGCCGCCCTTCGGCCGCCATGTCAAGCTCTTCCAGTGCCATGTGGGAGCAGTTCATCCACGGCCCGAGCCCACGGAGCACTCCTAATGGCCGGAAATTGACATCACCTTCGGCCCCAACGACCACCCCAAGACCATGTCGGCCGCTAGGGCACTTCCCATGTTGTGCACACCGACCATACGCAGCGTGGCCGTCTCCAGGACCCTCATCGACGGTGGCGCCGACCTCAACGTCATCTCTATGGAGGCCTTCGACGCGCTACAGTTACCCCACGAGGAGCTCGAACCTTCAAGGCCCTTTTTTGGGGTGGTGGCCGGGTCCGTCGTTCCCGTGGGGCGGGTTCGCCTCCCCGTCACCTTTGGCACCCACTCCAACTTCTGCACTGAGGAGGTCCGCACACATACACCTCCCGTACAACGCGATACTCGGCTACCACACCCTCGCTCGGTTCATGGAGGCAACGCACCCGGGCTACAACGTCGTCAAGATGCCCGGGAGCGGCGGTGACCTCACTATCGTGGGAGATATCAAGGACGTGTTCCACGTACTCAAGATCTCCTACAAGACCGCAGCCGTGGCACGCACTAGTGTCGGGGGCGTGGCGCGGGACGCGGATGACCCCGGGGGCGTCCCTGGCATCGTGCTCATGAAGAAGAAGCAGTTGTTCTCCCAGAACCAGGCTGAAATGAAGCGGGTACCGGTGAACAAGGGAAGCCCAAGCCCAACTTTCACCATCGTTTCCGACTTGCCTCAAGACCAAGAGGAGGCGTTGGTGACCTTCCCCAGGACGAACAAAGACGCGTTCGCGTGGAGCGCCTCCGACTTGGTGGGGGTCCCGAGGGACATAATCGAGCACCACCTCATGGTGTGCCCGAACGCGGGCCCAGTGAAGCAAAAGGCGAGGAGGCGGGCTTCGAGAAGCAGGCATTCATTGCTCAAGAGGTCGGCAAGCTGAAGGAGGTAGGGGTCATCCGGGAGGTGTGTTACCTGGAGTGGGTGGCCAACCTAGTGGTCGTCCCAAAGAAGAGCGGGAAAGAGCATATGTGCGTTGAATTAATGAGCCTCAACAAGGCTTGCCCTCAGGACCCATTCCCACTACCACGCATCGACCAGATTGTGGGCTCCAGCTCCACCACAAACTGTAATCTCCTGTGCTTCCTGGACGCCTTCTCAGGTTACCACCAAATCAAGATGGCGGTGGAGGACGTTGAGAAGACGGCCTTCCTCACCATGTGTGGGGTATTCTGCTACACGTGCATGCCTTTTGGGCTGCAAAACGCTAGGGCAACCTTCTAGCGACTGATGCACCTCGCCCAACGGCCGCACCTCGGAAGGAATGCAGAGGCCTATGTCGATAACATCATAGTCAAGTCTAGGGCGGGAAAGACCTTGGTTGAGGACTTGGAGGAGACCTTCACCAGCCTAAGGGAGGTAAATTTGAAGCTCAACCCCGAAAAGTGTGTCTTCGGAGTTCCCTCGGGAAAGTTGCTTGGTTTCCTGGTGTCACATTGGGGAATCGAGGCAAACCTGAAGAAGATCAAGGCCATAAACAAGATGAGCGCCCCCCAAACCCTCAAGGAAATGCAAAAGTTGGCGGGGTGAGTGACCTCCTTGGGGCGTTTCATCTCCAAGCTCGGCGATCGGGCCCTTCCTTTCTTCAAGATCATGAAGAGGAAGGGCCCTTTCGAATGGACCCTGGAGGCCGACGCAGCCTTCGAGGAACTCAAGCGATACCTCACAAGCCCACTGGTGATGGTGGCGCCTCGCCCATGGGAACCCTTGTTGCTATACCTGGCTGCCACCCCCCACTCGGCCAGAGCCGCATTGGTGGAGGTCAGGGAGGAGCAAGCCGGCGCGCGTACCACATCGAAGGGCCCCGGCGGGCCCCCGCACGCGGAGCCAGGGGGATCGCACGATCAACAAGAGCGAACTCCCCCTCAAGCTGGGGAACCCGAAGCACAAGCCACACTGATGGCCAAGAGGAGCCCAAGCCTCCTGAGGCCCTGACTTCTTCCCAGACCGCGAGGTGCCCAAGCCACCTGAGCCTGCCGCGGGGCAGGATGCCTCAGGAGACCTCACCCTTGTCGAACACCCGGTGTACTATGTCAGCACGGTGCCGCGGGACGTGCATTCATGTTATCCCGTGCAACAGAAGCTCCACGACGCCATCAAGCTGGTTCGGTCTTGCGAGGCCTGCCAGTTTCATGCCAAGCAGATTCACCAGCCCGCACAGGGCCTCCAAACAATTCCACTCTCCTGGCCCTTTGGGATCTGGGGGTTGGACATATTGGGGCCCTTCCTGCGAGCAGCGAGCAGGTACCGCTACCTCTACGTCACCATCGACAAGTTCACCAAGTGGGCGGAGGTGGAACCCGTGCGTACCATCCCGACCGTGTTGTCTGTCAAGTTAATCAAGGGCCTCGTGAGCCTCTTCGGCGTCCCCAACCACATCATCACTGAGAACGGTTCGCAATTCACAAGCCACGTCTTCAAGACTTACTGTGCTAACCTTCGAACACAGATATGTTATGCTTTGGTGGCCCACCTGCGGAGAAACGACAAGGCGGAGTGCACCAACGTGGAGGTCCTACGATCCCTCAAGGCAATGAGCTTCAAGAAGAACCTTGAAGCTTTTGGCATGGGTTGGGTCGATGAGCTTCAGTCGGTGTTGTGGTCCATCCGCACCACCGCAACTACGTCCATGGGTGACACCCCGTTCTTCCTCGTCTACAGAGTCAAAGCAGTCCTTCCTCATGAGATAAACCACCGATCCCCGCGGGTCTTGGCATTTGACGAGGAGTGTCAGGAGACTGCACGGGGAACGGACCTCATGCTCGGAGAGGAGGCGCGTTGTCGGGCCTCGCTCCGAGCTACGCGGTATTAGCAAGCCTTATGGCGCTACCACTGCCGCAACATCCGCTCCAGGACCCTCGAAGTCGGTGATCTCGTCCTGAGGCGGGTTATCTCCAGGGAGGGCTTGTACAAGCTCTAGCCACTACTAGGAAAAGGGCTATAGATGATATGGCCACTAATGGCGCACCAGAAAAGTGGTGCGCCACTACTATATAGTAATGGCGCACCATGAGTCGGTGTGCCATTAGTGTGGTAGACACTAATGACGCACCAGACCCACGGTGCGCCATTAGTAACAATTATTTTTTTTGTTTTGCAAAAATTCTAATGGCGCACCTCCATCTGGTGCGCCATTAGTAACCAAGGTTACTAATGGCGCATTTGTAGCTGGTGCGCCATTAGTAACAAAAAAAATTTGCAAAAATTCTAATGGCGCACCTCCAGCTGGTGCGCCATTAGTAACCAGGGTTACTAATGGCGCATTTGTAGGTGGTGCGCCATTAGTAACCTGGGGCCAGCTAGATATTTTGGACAGCCACACCTACACACTCACTTTCCCCACTTCATTCTCTCCACCTCCTCCTCCAAGCTTGTGTCGGGTGCCTCCTCCTCCTCACCTCATTTGCACCATAGATTCATCAAAATTAAGTGGTTAAATTACCTTTTTTGATAGGTAAGTAAGGGGAAAGCTATCTTTATGTTGTAGATCTACTTTTTTTCTCCCTAGCTCGCTCCAACAACGTGCACATGCACTTTTTATGGCCTTGCTAGATATATGTATGTTTGTGGTGTTGCATATGTTTGTGGTGTTGCATATATGTTTGTGTTTGCAGGTACCGGTATTTGAAATGCGATAGTTTGCCAATATTTTGCCGGAATGTTGATTCATTTCTGTTTCGGCGAGAATTTTGGCACTATGCATTATTTTTGGTCCTATTTTTAGGGAACGTCATGCCAAATTTTTTCTTGGTTCTAAAATATTGTTTTGCTCTACCCCGCAGGCGACCATGGTCCGCACGATGACCGAAGGCATCGTGAATAGGTTTTTGAGCTCCGCGAAGGCCGAGATGCTTCAAAAGAACGAGACGGAGATAAGATGTCCGTGTCGAAGATGCAAGCTGAAGAGCCTTATTGCGGACCCGGATTCCGGGGAGGTGCGGGACCACCTGCTCTTGCGTGGTTTCATGGATGGCTATCGGTGCAAGGTGATGAAGATGACTATGAAGTTGTCCATGGGGGTCGGGCAAGAAATGAGGGAGGGCAGCAAGACAACCACCGCGGCGAGGGCGGGCGAGAAGACGAAGAATCTCCAGGACATGATCACGACGGTGATGCTGTACGCAGTCATCATGTAGAAGATGCTGGACATGATGATGAGGAAGATCAAGACGAAGGGCATGATCATGAAGATGAATATGCCGGAGCAGACGACGATGGAGGTTGGGTGCAGGACCCTCATATTCAAGAGCTGCTTCTCAAGCAGACGGCTAACGCAAGAGCTGCCGCCCGAGAGAAAGCCAAGCTGGATCAACTGGAGATAGACGCGGTTACTCCATTGTATGAAGGATGCAGTCCCCAGGATACCCGCCTGAAAGTAACGCTCATGGCTCTAGAGATGAAGGTAAAACACAAAATGACCGACGCATGCTTCGACGAGATCATGTCATTCTGGCACGAACGTCTTCCCAAGGGGAACAAGTGCCCGACCAGTTTCGAGGAGGCAAAGAAAATTTTGTGTCCTCTGGATTTACCGCACGTGAAATACCATGTGTGCATGAACAATTGCATCATTTATCAGGACGAGCACACGGAGTCTACCATATGTCCGGTGTGCGGCGTCACTCGATACAAGAAGAGGAAGAAAGCTCCTCGAAAAGTGGTGTGGTACTTTCCGATCACTCCTCGTCTGTAGCGGTATTTCGCGGACCCTAAGGTAGCAGAGCTCCTTCGTTGGCACGCGGATAGGGAGGAGAAGAAGCGGGAAGATGACAGAAATGATCCGGAGATAAATAAAAAAGACAAGATGCTAAGTCACCCTAAGGATGTGAGCCGGTGGCAAGCGTTGAACTTCGAAGACCCAGAATTTGGGAACGATCCAAGGAACATCATGCTGGGCGCGAGCACCGATGGAGTCAATCCGTTTGGCAGCCAGAGAAGCACACATAGCACCTGGCTTGTGTTTGTGTGGATGTACAACCTTCCCCCTGGTTGTGCATGAAGAGGAAGTACATTCACATGAGTATGCTAATTGAAGGGCCGAAACAACCAGGGAATGACATCAATCTGTATCTGGGGCTGCTGAAAGAGGAGCTAGACACGCTGTGGAAAACGCCAGCCAATATGTGGGACGCCGCAGAGAAAGAATATTTCCCTATGAGAGCCGCACTGCTCACAACGGTGCACGACTATCTCGGTTACGGATCTCTCACGGGACAGGTGGTCCACGGATTTTCTGGATGCGTCAGGTGCATGGATGACACAATGTATCGCCAGCTAGATAGAGATCCTGGGTCTTCGAAAACCGTGTTCACGGGACATCAAAGGTGGCTTCGCGACGATGACCCATGGAGAAAACGCAAGGATCTATTCGATGGTGAAACCGAACCCCGAAGACGCCCGCGTACGAGGAGCGGCGAGGAAATAGATGCGTTGTTGAAAAATTGGAAAGATTGCCCACTGCCGGGAAAGAAGCAATGACCGAGGCCAACAGAGGATGGACGGAGATATAATCAAAGAGCACAACTCATGTTTCACGCGTTGGTTCAAGCAGAAGCTTCTGTCGTACCCTTTACATGAGGATTCTTCCGCGGAAGAACAACTCATATTCGCCTTGTCACAGGGCGTCGAGCACAACCTGATGACCTATGAGGCGTACGATATCAACGGCTACACATTCTACACCGAGGACAAGGACATGAAGAGCGATGGTTATCAGAACTCCGGGGTAACGATGGAATCCTACACCGGTAACGACAAGGACAGATACTACGGAAGGATCGAGGAGATCTGGGAGCTGAGCTACGCTGGAGAGAAGGTCCCGATGTTCCGTGTCAGATGGGCCAAGAGCGTCCTAAAAGAAGACCGGTATTTCACCACCATGGTTATACCCTAAGCCAAATCCAAGACCGCGGGCGCAAACGTCACCGCGAAAAATGAGCCATGGGTACTGGCTTCCCAAGTGGACCAATGCTTCTTCATTACCGATCTCTATCCCCCTCCATCTCGATTGCTATATAGCTATCCCCCTCCATCTCGATCTCGATCCCCCCCGCACCCTCCCCCGCTAGCTCCATCGCCGCCGCCGACCCACCGCACCCTCCCCGGCCCGCTCCACCGCCGCCGAGCAGCCCCGCACCCTCCTGCGATAGCTCTCCACCGCCGCCGCCGACCCATCACAGCCGACGACCCACCACACCCTCCCCGGCCCGCTCCACCGCCGCCGAGCACCCCCCGCACCCTCCCTCGCTAGCTCTCCACCGCCGCCGACGACCCACTGCACCCTCCCCGGCCCGCTCCACCGCCATCGAGCACCCCCCCACACCCTCCCCCGCTCCACCGCCGCCGACGACCCATCGCCGCCGAGCACCCCCCGCACCTTCCCCCGCTCCACCGCCGCCGAGCACCCCCATTTTCAAATAACAAATTTGATGATATTTTTTCATATTCATAAAAAAATTATTACTGTTTTTGTAAAACAATTATTACTGTTCTTATAAAAAATTTATTACTATTCTTATAAAAAAATAAAAAATAGCATTCTAATGGCGCACCTCTTGGGGGTGCGCCATTAGAATGTGAAAAAAAACATTCTAATGGCGCACCCCCGAGCGGTGCGCCATTAGAATGTGAAAAAAAAACATTTTAATGGCGCACCGCTCGGGGGTGCGCCATTAGTAATCTTCCCCTAGCTCTAACTCCCCCGACCCCTTCGTCCCTCCCTCTCGCCAGACCATCGTGTACGTCGCCGACAGCCTCGCCGATGCCTCTGTGACCTCCGCCATCGCCGACAGCCTCACCAGACCTCCGCCATCGCCAACGCCTCCGCGACCTTGCCGTCGCCGACAGCCTCCCCGCGTCGGCCCCTGCCCTACGTAGCCGCCGGCCTCCCCACGATGACCGCGGCCGCCGGCCTCCCCTTAACCCCAACCCCGACCCCGACCCCTCCGGCAACCGGTCGCGCCCGCCTAGGTACCTCTCCTCCTTCCTCCTTCCTCCCTCTCCACCCTTCCTCCCCACTCCCATATCTTTGTTCCTGCTGGCAGGATCTACTGCATCTCTCTATCCCGTAGTGATTCATCCCCATTTCCACCGATGGCGATTTGTTCGTCGGATTGGGTATTTCCTCCCCTGCTCCCCCTTTTTTGTTCATGTGATCTGTTAGGTAGATAGTAGGATTTTGTAGGCCGTTAGAGTTGGAGTTGTTCATCTCTGGGGACGGCTCAGCACACAAATCCTTGTAATTCATAGTTAATTTTCTAGTTTGTTCATGTCTGGGGTCGGGGCTTGTCTTCGCGCACAATTCAGTCTAGTTGCATCCTCTGCTTTCTACACCCCACTAGTTTAGCTTAGTTCTATTGACAGTTTCTCCTCCTGGATACTCGTGTTGTTTAGTCACGCTGGTGGTTTCTCGGGTTCGTCGTCGGCATATCGAGGGGAAAACGGAAGGGGTTGCTACTACTATGTTTGTTCCTCTGCGCCTAATGCTCTGTGTATTATATATGTCTGTATATATAAAGAAACTTTCTAGCACTTCATTTACCTATCCTTCTGGGCCAACCAGATTTGTCCCTTCTTCTCTGTAATTTCACAGGTATATTTGCCTAGCCATGTACTGCATTTTATTCATTGGATTACTGGTCAGTGGGTGGTTTCAAGCTTTCAGTTCTTTGTTCTATGCGGTTGTGGTCCTATCCAGGTTTCATGGGCGAATTGTACTACTAGAGAAAGTAGTTTCCTCATGTTAGGGCTAGAGTTAGATTTGCTTCATGATAATGTCTGATTAGGAGCCGTTTTTTAGTCTCCAGTAATGATTGCCACTGCCTGCTGTCCCTATCCCCTGGAATCTGTGTGCTTAATGTGCTCCGGCAGTTTGTCTACTTGTACTTTCTTTTTGCTATTTTGTATCTCTGTCCAATTTCCCCTCTAGGGATTCGTTTATATATTGCATATGGGATGGAGGGATGCTTGTTAGATTAATTAATGCCGTGCCCATTTTGCCACATGATATTAATGATTCACCCACACTTTTAGATGTCTGCATTCGCAACTTGCTGCTGCATCTGTCGAAACCATCCTATGCAGAAAGACAATCTTATGTATCAAGTATATAATGGCCGCTTCATTTTGTAATGAGTTGGAGTTGTTCATGTCTGGGGACGGCTCAGCACACAAATCCTTGTAATTCATAGTTAATTTTCTAGTTTGTAAACTGAGCCGTTGTGACTCCTCTGCTGTTGTGATGTATTGTGGGTCAGCAAATCAAACCTAGAGTTGAGTGTCTTCAGTTTGTTTGTTGCTTGTTGGTTGTAATATAGTTCAGTGTTCATCCTGCCTACATCAAGTGTTAGTAGGTGTTAATCCTGCAGGTAGCATGTATTAAGGATCAAGTGTGCTGAATCTAACAACCTTAGGTTGGATTGGTATGTTTTGTCTTTTCAGGGAGAGTAGTAATTGTGCATGCAGTTTTTTAGTGTGGTATAATTGATGTTCAGGCGTGCTTCATGCGGTTTATGCTGTTAGATGCATTGCTCACCTTTAGTATTTACAATGTGCCAGATTGCTGTAGAGGGTTTCCCTCGGTGGATTTATACTACAATCCTTAGTGTATTTACATTGTATTTAGTAGATTTTACACTGCAATTATCTTTTGGATTTACACTGTAATCCTTAGTGGAGTTACATTGTATTTTTCTTAGTAGATTCCACACTGTAATTATCTTTTGGATTTACACTGGATCATGAGGTATTGGCATGCTCATCTTGAGCAGCAAGAACTGTAACTCATCTTGAGGTTTTGTCTTCGACCATCGTGTCGTGATGATTTTGCAGGTACCCCGAGAGGCCCTTGAGTTTGCCGGAATGTCGATTAACTTCTGTTCCGGAAAATTCGGGTACTCCATATGTCCTATTTTCAGCAAAGGTCATGCTGAAATTTTCCGTGAATTTTAGCATGACTTTGCTAAAAATCAGACATATGGGGTACTTGCTACTAATGCATGGGCCAGGGTATCTTAGTACTTAATTAAGTAGGATCAACTGCCTCTTGTGTTATGCATGGGCCTCGGCGTCGACAAACCCTAAATGATAAAACCTTGGCTTTTAGGGTGCCTCGGTGTCGATAAGAACCTAAATGATGAAAGCTTAGGCTTTTAGGGTGCCTCGGCGTCGACAAACCCTAAATGATAAAAGCTTAGCTTTTAGGATGCCTCGGTGTTGACAAACCCTAAATGATGAGACCATGATCTTGTTCCTTGACAATAACCAACTTTTTGACCAATTATTTTTCCTATTTAGAGCGAAACATGGCCCACAACGATGAGGTCGGCGGTTCGGGCGGCAAGCAATTCTGGGAGCTGTCCCAGGAGATGGAGGAACAACCTCACCTCTATAAGGACGCCGCGGAAGACACCGATCCTGACTACAACATGGGCACCTTCACCAAGGCAGTTCGTAAGTATGGCAAGCACGTGTTCGCCCACAATACGACGTTCTGCTGCGTCAAGCAGCCGCCTGGCGGTCAGAAGGATGCCTACTACGCCCTCCATCACATGCGGGCGATCGTACGGGACCATAATCACCTTCTGCTACCAAATAATCTCAAAGATTGGGCCGAGAACTTGTCGGCAATCCAGGACGCGGACATCAGACAAGAATTCTTTTGCATCCAGTCGGAGTTTGTGGAAATCATCCATCAAGATGTCCTTCGTACCTCGGGGCAGTTCAACCTCAGAAATCAACCGTCCAATAGTGAGATAGACACAACGCTACAAATGCAGGCTGACAACGCCCGCGATTTCATGACCATCATGAGAGACGGCGGCTTCATCCACGCTCTGGTCCCTTGAGTCGAGTCCAAAGTAGTGATGCTATGTGTAGTTCTGAAACATCGATTGGCTCATGTTGTAATTAAACTTTAATGAACTTGTATGTTTCTTTGGTTTGGACAGTCGTTCAACTTAGATGTAATCAATGCTATTGATGTATTGCTTTTCTCTTCTGATCCTTTTGTTGCATACTTATATATTGCTTATGTATTGTCCGTGAATTGCTACTAACGTTTTGTTTGGCTAGTGCATAGAGATGCCGTCTTATGTCGTGTACAAGGGTAAGGTTCCCGGAGTCTACGACGACTGGGAGGAGTGTCGGAGACAGGTTCACCGTTTCAACGGGAACAGTTACAAAGGGTACACCACTAGGGCGGAGGTAGAATCTACATACGTGCGCTATCTAGT
The DNA here is from genome assembly GCA_022496015.1 of Hordeum marinum. Classification (NCBI taxonomy): domain Eukaryota; kingdom Viridiplantae; phylum Streptophyta; class Magnoliopsida; order Poales; family Poaceae; genus Hordeum; species Hordeum marinum. Next base: position 273,250,460 of record CM039678.1, read on the forward strand.
GGGAGAGAGGAGGGAGCGTTGGAGGAACCGGATGAAGACCAGTTTCATTGGGATTATGCTCATCGTGATGACCGCAGCTCTCTTCTATGTGATGGTAGTTTAGATGATTGATATCGACTTGTAATGTGAAGACAAACTCGCTGCTCGCGGTCTCAAGACTTGTAATGTTCTATCTTTGTTCGGTCTTTTGAATTCGGAGACTAATATGATGATTTGTATTCGGAGACTAATCTTCTATTGTATTCGATGAATCTGTTGTTGCTGTGTGGTGTTGTCTAAATTCTGTCCAATAATATATTTTGTAACCTATGAAAATATCAGAAAAGAAAAAAAAATCCTAATATTCATACTAGTGGCGCACCACTCAAGACTCTAATGGCGCACTGTAAAAAAGACTCTAATGGCGCATCAGCCACTAGTGCGCCATTAGTATGCCAAAGCACACGGGTACATATGGCCCCCTGGGAGGCATACTAATGGCGCACTGTTGGCTGTACTAATGGCGCACGGCCTGGTGCGCCATTAGTACACCAGATTCTAATGGCGCACCAGGGGTGCGCCATTAGTATTTAATTCTAATGGCGTGGTGCTAGTGGCGCACCACCAGTGCGCCATTAGTAGGCAAAACTGGTGCGCCACTAGCATGCCTTTTCCTAGTAGTGACATGATCACGACGCTGATGCTGTACGCAGTCATCATGTAGAAGATGCCGGACATGATGATGAGGAAGATCAAGACGAAGGGCATGATCATGAAGATAAACATGCCGGAGCAGACGACGATGGAGGCTGGGTGCAGGACCCTCATATTCAAGAGTTGCTTCTCAAGTAGACGGATAACGCAAGAGCTGCCGCCCGAGAGAAAGCCAAGCTGGATCAACTGGAGATAGACGTGGTTACTCCATTGTATGAAGGATGCAGGCCCCAGGATACCCGCCTGAAAGTAATGCTCATGGCTCTGGAGATGAAGGTAAAACACAAAATGACCGACGCATGCTTCGACGAGAACATGTCATTCTGGCACGAACGTCTTCCCAAGGGGAACAAGTGCCCGACCAGTTTCGAGGAGGCGAAGAAAATCGTGTGTCCTCTGGATTTACCGCACGTGAAATACCATGTGTGCATGAACAATTGCATCATTTATCGGGACGAGCACGCGGAGTGTACCATATGTCCAGTGTGCGGCGTCACTCGATACAAGAAGAGAAAGAAAGCTCCTCGAAAAGTGGTGTGGTACTTTCCGATCACTCCTCGTCTGCAGCGGTATTTCGCGGACCCTAAGATAGCAAAGCTCCTGCATTGGCACGCGGATAGGGGGGAGAAGAAGCGGGTAGATGACGGAAATTATTACTGCTTTTTATAAAAAAAATTATTTACTATTATTATAAAAAAAATATTAAAAATAGCATTCTAATGGCGCACCGCTCGGGGGTGCGCCATTAGAATGTGAAAAAAAATATTCTAATGGCGCACCCCTGAGCGGTGCGCCATTAGAATGTGAAAAAAAAACATTCTAATGGCGCACCGCTCGGGGGTGCGCCATTAGAAATATTTAGCTAACTAACTCCCCCGACCCCTTCGTCCCTCCCTCTTGCCAGATCCACCTCCTCTCCTGTCTCCGGTCGCCATCACCGCCACCCTATTCGCCATTGCCGCCACCCTAGTCGCCATCGCCGCCACCCTGTTCGCCTCCTCCTCCCTGGTCGCCATCGCCGCCACCCTGTTTACTGCAAGGTACGGGCCTCCTTCCTGCCTCCTCTCTCCTCTCTCCTCCCTCCCTCCTCTCTCCTCTCTCCTCCCTTCCTCCCTTGTCTTCTGGCATGAGGTGCAATTGTAGCAAGTTTGGCCGGCAGCTGGGGTAATCTTGTCTCAACAGCGTTTCCATTTGTGCCTTATCTGCATTTAGACCCCACCATGGTTTTCATGGTCAAGCCCAGTGTGCTGGTTGGAGATTTCCTTTACTATGCGCTTAATGGGAATTTAGTTCGAATTATCGAGTTTGATCTGAAGAGGCAGAGCCTAGCTGTGGTAGGGATCCGGGAGGATATGGATCCTTGGAGAGTACGAGTACTTGGTTATGCGGGCAGATGATGGTGGGCTTGGCTTCCTCTTTCTGTCTCACATCAGCGGCCAATTATGGAAGAGGAAGACCGATTGTGATGGTGCTACTCCATGGGTGCTGGGAAGAACTATTGAACTGGACAAACTACTTTCCCTGAATTTACATAATGGGAGAGAGCCCCTAAGGATTCTAGGATATGCTGAGGGAAATAATGTGGTGTTCTTGTCGACAGTTCTCGGTGGCTTCATGATCCAGCTTGACCCATTGGAGTCAGATAATGTGGTGTTGTTGTCGAAAGTTCTCGGTGTCTCTCCTCTCTATTATCCATTCGAAAGTATCTATACTGCAGGTAATAGCATTTACATTGGATATAACAAAACCAGGTTATTTTTCAGTAATGTTGTTATGCTTTACCAGTCTTGGTAGTTTAGAACTCGAAATCACAGAACAGTAGATTCAAGTTGCTAAAGAAGCAAAGCACCTCCATTTTTTGGTTATTAAACTAGCAGTCTCAACAATGTTGTATCATTCTGATGGTCTTGCAGCAAAGTCTCCCATTCATAATTAGCTATGTCCGTTCCTCTCATTATAGTTTCCTCTGCATATCTTACCAGGAAGTGCGCCGACCGACCCATAGAAGCCTTGCCATCCTCGTGAACGTAGTTATCTTGCAACCACCCAGGTATCTTTTCAGGCTCGGGGGCACATTTGGTTGTTTTTTTTGAAAGCTCCAAGGCATGTGATTGGGAAGGATATTGCTAGTTCAGTAATACATATCCATGGGAGGCATAGATATATGATGATCATTCTTACCTTTTTTCTGTCCATACACTTCCCTTTGCTAAAATCAGTTAGGCCATGTAAGACTAAATTATCCTTGGGAATCTGCTTTAGTAAGATAGTACAAGTTATTATGGCAGCTGTGTGCTACACGCTTCTTAATTTATCCAGCGTATTTTTCCCAGTACGAGCACTTCTATTTTGCACAACGAATGAGGGACCCAAGTCCTGGGGATTTTATAACCCTAGTCCAAAGTTCTAAGACAAGTATAATGCTTTGAAAATGATAGTTAACCCCAACAAAAAGACCAAAAGGAATCCATGATCATTTTTAATTAACAGTAATCCATGATCAGCAACAGTTTCTTTCACTAATTTTCAGTTAACAGCAATCCATGAATTTTTTTTCAGCTAAAACTATTGATTATTTTTTGTTGGGTGACCTATTAGATCTGGAATGGAAGCTCACATAAGTTGAGCTGATTTTTGTCCATATGAAAGCAGAGGACCATATGGTCTGTGGCCTTTTCATCCATATGAAAGTAGAGGCAGAGGCGGAATCTAGATACGCGCGCTATCTAGCGGGAGAGAGGAGGGAGCGTTGGAGCAACCGGATGAAGACCAGTTTCATCGGGATTATGCTCATCGTGATGACCGCAACTCTCTTCTATGTGATGGTAGTTTAGATGATCGATATCGACTTGTAATGTGAAGACAAACTCGCTACTCGCGGTCTCGAGACTTGTAATGTTCTATCTTTGTTCGGTCTTTTGAATTCGGAGACTAATATGATGATTTGTATTCGGAGACTAATCTTCTATTGTATTCGGTGAATATGCTGTTGCTATGTGGTGTTGTCTAAATTCTGTCGAATAATATATTTTGTAACCTGTGAAAATATCAAAAAAGAAAAAAAAAATTCCTAATATTCATACTAGTGGCGCACCACTCAAGACACTAATGGCGCACTGTAAAAATGACACTAATGGCGCATCAGCCACTAGTGCGCCATTAGTATACCAAAGCACACGGGAACATATGGCCCCCTGGGAGGCATACTAATGGCGCACTGTTGGCTATCCTAATGGCGCACGGCGTGGTGCGCCATTAGAACACCAGATTCTAATGGCGCACCAGGGGTGCGCCATTAGTATTTAATTCTAATGGCGTGGTGCTAGTGGCGCACCACCAGTGCGCCATTAGTAGGCAAAACTGGTGCGCCACTAGCATGCCTTTTCCTAGTAGTGAGCCCATGTGGAGGGCCCGTTCAAGGTCGTTCATGTCTCCAGGCAGGGCGCCGTGCGCTTGGAGACTCAGGCGGGGTCCCCATCCAGAAAGCCTGGAACATCCAGCACCTCCAAAAGTTCTACCCATGACACTCTCACGTAAATGAGCGGGCTGTACATGCCCCCCCCCCCCCCCGAGGACGCGGAGGGGTCCCTCCCACACAATGTGGCAACCACAGCCCGAAGCTGGCGGAGAAGACAACACTGCCCATCAATGGCTATGCCCATGCAACGTGGATGCCCTACGCTCGGCGCTGGGGGAAGACGAAGGCCAATCTAAGTGTCGGACGCGGCCGTTATTTGCGTTTCTCTTGTTTGGATTTGCCAGCCTTTATGAAATCAAACCCGGGGTCTTTCCAAATCGCGTTTTAGTCAAAAATGTCAAAGATTTGTTTTCATTGCCATCTCTTATGTCGTTTTCTTCCTCCAAGTAAAGCATTGGCCTACTCCCCTCCCCCTCGTACCTTGCGAGCGGGGGCTGGGCGGCACGGTGCTTACACCTCGCCAAGGCCTTGGTGCCCGGATCATCGCATGGTACTCACGGGTGGGTTAGTAGGCGCATGCCGCCTCGTACTCGCCCAGAGGCTCCATTCTCGGCCCGACACGCCACCTTGGAAAGAAAACAATTTTTTCTTCAGACAGCTTGAGTGTCTAAGGGGGATCCTGAGCATCACACCTTAGGAGTCTTACCGGTCGCAATGCCACTCGACCCTCCTGGTGCATCACGAGTGTCGGGGCTTCGCCCCGTGAAGTGCGTCCTTGGTTTCTGGTTGTACCTAACAAGGAGGGGAAATGTGTGGGACTGGGACCTATCGACGCATGGCTATTTGAACTACAACTCAAAGCCTCATGAAGCCTAGCCTTCCCGGAGCATGAAGCAGAATCTGTGGGGGCCGCTTGAGGGTCTAAGGGGGTCCTGAGCATCGCGTCTGAGGAGCCTAACCGGTCATAGTGCCACCCGACTTCTTGGTGTCGTCCTTGGTTTCTGGTCGGCATCAGGAGTAATGGGGCCCCGCCTCGCGAGGAACGTCCATGGTAAGATGGTCATACCCCACGATGGTAGGGAAATGCGCGGGACTGGGACCTGCTGACGTAGAGTTGCTTGAGTGTCAAAGGGGGCTCCTGAGCACCGCGCCTCGGGGGCCTTACTGGTCATAATGCCACCCGACTTCCTGGTGTCGTCCTTGGATTCTGGTCGGCATCAAGAGTACCAGGGCCCTACCTCGTGAGGAGTGCCCAGGGTAAGATGGGCGCACCCCATGATGGTAGGGAAATGCGCGGGACTGGGACCTGCAGACATAGGGCGTCGTGTGAGCCCCCAACTCACCTCAACCGCAAGACCAAGAAGCCCGCCGGGCGCACGGACCCACTGGGCACGACAGCCACACCCCACAACCTGAAAGCCTACCACGGGCCTATCAAGCTAAGTATCCTAATTACGATCGGGAGGCGACTCTAGTTGATGAATTGTACAAGATACGAATAAAAAGGGGCAGGCGCCTGAATGCGTTACATGCCCACAGGCCCCCCTTAGTTTTTGTGTTCCAGGTGCAAAAGAAAAGGAGGACAAAGAAAGTGAGAAGCCACACGGGGGCTGTCTCCTCAGGAGTCCGACACCGGCGCACCAACGTTCAGTCGGTGTCCTCCTCCTCCTTCACGACCCTGCGAAAGCGTGTCGGGGCGGACGTCCCCGGAGCGGGAGAGCGGCGCATTGGCGGCGGACTACCCCCCGTGACCTGGGCGCGTCGGCATGGCGGTGCACCATAGCTGCTATCGCTTGGGCTCTCCATGGAGGGGGTGTCGCTCCTGCTGGAGGTGCGGCGCCCGTCATGAAGGGCAAGCTCGTCCCTAGGATCACCACGACCGACGTCTTCCGAGCAGCACCCCAGGAACTCTCCCTCTCCCCCGAAGAACTTGATGAAGAGCGTCGCCTCCCCATCATACTTGAAGTGGAAGCTACGCCTCCCCCTCAGGCCGTGGGCACGGGCAAACGCTTGCCACCCGCGGTTCAGGTACACATACCCTTCGGGGGTGACCTCGACCTCCACCCATGACGCCCCACTGCAGCAGCCGTTAGCCTGCAGCCATAGGCCGGCAGGCACTCCAGTGGCCAAGGCCTCCGCAAAGCAGCTCGGAAGCTGGAACCAAGCCGCTTCCCCCATGTCCGCCCACGTCACGAACTCCAGGGCCGAGTCAGCCGAATGGAGCCGCGGGCGCCGTGGCCGGGTGGCCATCGCCGACCTCCCACCTTGGCCGTGATCGCGTTCACTGCTGCGGCCGCCCGTGCTGGACGGTGTTCCCTCACGGCCGACGCGGCGCCCGGGAGATCGGCTGGGCTTGCCGGGAGCTGCCCCCCGCGTCACGACATATTTCTGGGGGCGATCGCGGCCCCTCCGAGGCGGCAGGGCGGTAGGGCCATCAACGGGAGCCTTCCCCTTCTCAGCAGTAGAGAACTTCCTCGTCGACGCCATTGCTAGGAGAGGGCAGTTCAAGAGGTGTGGAGACAGAGAAGACGAAGATGGATGAGGGTGTTCTCCCCCTCGCCAGTTTATATACAGCGAGAGGCCGCCCGGAGCCCCCTCGCGTTTCGGGGGCATGTGGCCCGTCGAAGGGTCACATCCTCGTGGCCCAGGGCAGTAGCAGCATTCAATGGGACACAATGATGACCGGCGCTGTGCCCAGGCATTGCATCAGTTTGACTGGGAGCGGTTCCGGACACCCTCGAGGAGCGGAGGCGGCGCCGCCGACGCGTTTGACGCATGCCAAGCCTAGCCTGTAGGCGTTTGGGGGCCTGCAACACTTCGGGCCGTCCCAGAGGCTTCACCCGTAAGCCAGCTCGAGCGCGCCTTGGGCCCGAGGGCTACTGTCGGCGTTATGGGAACGGGGGTACCCAGGGCTACATAAGCAGGTTCCCAAAGCACCCCCAATGGTTTCCATTCCGGTGAAAGAAGACCCCAACCACCCGTCCTACAAGGCGGAAGTCATCGCTAAGCTCGCCCCTGTGGGACCGACAACTACTTTGCAAGCGAAGACTGCCTTTGGGTAGGCCAAGCACCAACCCCTGTCCCTCTTCGAAATTAGCCGTTGTGGGGTCCCTTCCTGCCATTGTGATAAGGGAAGAGGACCTAGGCCACCGCTATATATAGAGCATAGGTTGCACCGTAGAAGAGGACCGCCCCGAACCCTATCGACAAACTCCACCACTCACCCGACCAGAAGGAGCCTCGAACACTACCGAGAGACCTCAGGAGACCACGAAACACTGTACTTGTTCATCCACCACACCTCCTCGAGAGGCAATCCACCAAAGTAGGAGTAGGGTATTACGTTTTGTAGCGGCCCGAACCTGGGTAAACTCTCGCGTTAATCTTCTTCTTCGTCATCGAGCGAGTTCCTTGCTGTGTTCATCGAGTAGCGAGCTAGGTCGGGCAAGGCTGCAGGGGATCTTCGCAAACGCCCCCGTGTTCGAATCTTAAGGGTTTTGTGGAGCTCGAAATCTAACACAACCATACTTACTTTATGTATTCATAAGTTAGCCACTCAAATAAATGCTTAGTTGCTTGCTGCAGCCTCACCACTTAACCATACCTCACCCATTGGTAATGAGATTGTTGAGTCAATGTGGCTAACAGATTACTAAGACAACAGTTCCAGGTACTGGTAATGTGATGATTTGACGTTGGCGCGATGCTTGTTTGATTTGGAGTTCTTCTTCTTCTTCATTGGTCTAGGATGGGTTCCAGGCGGTAGCCTGGAATAGGAAGGATGCATGTCATTTTATCGTTTGTTTTCATCCGTAGTCGGACCCTGCTCTTATGTATGATGTTCGACTATGGTGTTATAGTGATGTGGTCTTGATGTAGCTTGTGGCGAGTGTAAGACAATTACATATACTCATCTCTTCCGTACATGTACTTGTAATGAATCCATTCTTGCGAAATAATGAGATGTGCTTCTATCCCTGTCGAGGCCCTCGTGCCCAAATAAGGATAGGATCGCATCTTGGGCGTTACAAGTAAGAATAGTAAATAAGGTGCGACAAGGTAGCCTGATCATTTTTGTAGCAAAGGACAGGCCTGGAAGTACTCTTATATTAGGCAAGCACTCTCGAGGACACATGGGAATTTCTGTCTAGTCATGTTCATCATGTTAAGTTGATTCACATTTGTTACTTTGATAATTTGATATGTGGATGGACCGATGCTAAGGTGTTGTTCTTACTTGAACTAAGAAGCTACTTATGATTAACCCATCTCACAAGCATCCACAATTACAAAAGCAGAATTAAGATAAATCTAACCATAGCATGAAACATGTGGATCCAAATCAGCCCCTTACGAAGCAACACATAAACTGGGGTTTAAGTTTCGGTCACTCTAGCAACCCATCATCTACTTGTTACTCCACAATGACTTCTCTTAGGCCCATAACATTGTGAAGTGTCATGTAGTCGACGTTCACATGAAACCACTAAGAGAAATAACAACATACATATCATCAAAAATATCGAATGAATACCAATTTCACAAGATTACTTATAACAAGACTTCTCCCATGTCCTCAGGAACAATAGTAACTACTCACACCACATCAACAAGTTTAAGATCAGAGGTATAATAATAATTATTAATGATCTAAACATAATATGTTCCACCAAGTAATCCAACAAGCATCAACTACAAGATGTAATCAACACAACTAGTTACCCACAGGTACCAATCTGAGGTTTTGGGACAAAGATTGAATACAAGATATGAACTAGGGTTGGAGATGAGATGGTTTTGGTGAAGATGTTGATGAGGATTGGTCCTCCCACTAAGGAGGAAGCGTTGGTGATGACGATGGCTTCGATCTCTCCCTCCCGGAGAGAAATTTCCCCAGCAAAATCTGACTGCCGGAGTGCAAAAGGGCCTCTGCCCAGGTTGCCGCCTTGGGGCGGCGGCACTTCATTACGAAAGATTTCTTATGATTTTTTAGGGTAAATCATACCATATAGGAGAAGAGGGGGTTTGGAGGCCTGTAGGGGCCCCACAAGCCATTAGGGCGCGACCTGGTGGTGGTCGCGCTGTGTTGGCTTGTGGCTAGCAGGTGGCCCCCTTTTGGTATATTTTTGGCCAATAAAACTTAAATATTACGTAAAAATTCTCCATGAACTTTCATGTCATTTGGAGTCTAGTTATTTTTCTTTCTTTTTTGGTTTTTCGGTCAAGAATTCCAGTTTCCAGATATATCCCTCTTTGTGATGTACCTTCATATTCAGAGAGAAAGGACATAATAATTGTATGATAATAGGGAATAATGGATAATACTGACACACATATTAATAGGAAATCATGATGCCAAATGGACGTATCAACTCCCCCAAGCTTAGACCTCACTTGTCCTCAAGCGAAAGCCGAGCTCGAAAATAATGGCCACATGATTTAAGAAAGAGAAGTTGATAAAAATAAAATACATACATGATATCATCATGAATATTGATATAGCAGCAATTTTTTCCATCATATAACTTCTCCTAAACAAGTAACAATCCATTCACAAACGAAATAGTATTAAGCATAAACTTTATTAAAGACCGAAAAACAGTGCCATTAATTATGGAGATAATCATAATCCGTCATATTCAAGAGAAGAGTCTATGTAAGAGATTTTTATTTCTAGCAAGTTCACATACTCAACTATCATGTAGCCTTCTATGATTGTTGACACACATTGCATATTTTTGGAGCTAATGTTTCCATTGGACACAGCGGAAGATGAGGGCTTCATTATGTTTACCACCCAACTTATTCACCTCAGGAATAATGTCAACAATAATGAATCATGATCACCTACATTCAACTGGATATATTTTCCTCGATCCTTCTTCAACACATAAGGCTTGCAACTAAAGAGCTTATAGGTAGGAAAAAGGGTAAGTATTATTGACTCTTGTACGAAAATAAATTATTGTAAGAAGATGAAAGATATGCCCTTCGTAGGAATATGCAAACTCTTAATGCGAAGGAATGTCACTTTGCATTGCCCCTTGTGATAGTGAACTTTATTATGCAGTCTATCGCTTTTATTTCTTCGCTATCAAAAGATCATGCAAAGCTTATTTTTCCTCAAAATAAAAGATCATACATATTTAAAAGCAATTTTTATTGCTATATGCACCGATGAAAACTTACTTGAAGGATCTTATTCAATCCATAGAAGATATGGTGGACTCCAATGGAAATAAACTGGGTTTAAGGGATTATGGATGCACAAGTAGTAGCTCTACTTGGTGCAGAAAATTTAGGCTAGCAAAAGATCTAAAGCAAGCATCACATGTTAAAGGATCCATGACAATATAACTTCTATGCAAATGTAAGCAATCATGATCATTATGTTGGCTTCCATGTCCAACATCAACACTTGATCATTATATAATATTTAATGGGGGCTCACAATCATAAAAGTTGTCTAGGATAGTGCATTTATATGTGAATATCCTCTTCTCTATCATAATTTCGCATAGATTATATCAATCACTAATGCTATGATTGCTAGTTCTCAACATCTTTTATCACTTATACTTTTTTCTATGTGAAGTCAATACTCCTCATGAGATAAGCATATGATATTTTATATTCCTCTTATTACCATGCTATGATGATGGGTGCATGAAAGTAAAGAACAAAAGCTCAACTAATCTTTATAATATAACTCTCACACACGATTACAAGGATAGATAGATCTCAAAGCAGAAATTCTAAGCAAAGAAAATCTGAAATTTATTTTTCTAAATCACGAAAAACTAACGATCAAATTAAGATGGATAGTGGTGGTAAAGGTGATGGTGATACGATACCGGGGCACCCCCCAAAGCTTGGAACAAGCTTATGGTGGTGCCCATACCCATGTACTCAAGCGTCCTTCTTGGGTGATGGTGGTGTTCATGTGGTAGGCTTGTCCTCCATCTTCCAAGGCATAGGCTCTCTAGAAGATCTCGTCTCCGGAATCCAGAAATCGACAGTGATGCTCATCGTTTTAAACTTGGATTCATACTCACAATTTTGGTTTTGTAGGTCATAGATTTGAGCTTGGAGATGCTCAATCCGCTCTTGAAGCTTGATCAGATCCTCTCCCACATTCCTCGTGTCCAGCTTGTTTTCTAGGATGAAGTCTGTGATCATAGAGTGATTAGCACTCAGACCACGTTCAATCATCCCTTGGCATTTGAAGATTTCCTACTCCACTACTGCAAGTCTGGCCTTCTTGGAACGTTGAACATACCATATGTGGTGCACCCCCTCATGCATCTTAATAGGTTGATGGTGTTTCATCACCTCAGGCAGGTAGGGATTTATGACCTTCTCGAAGAAATTGTCCTTGGGAGAGCTTGGAGACGTCATGTGATCTAGATCTGTAATAAAAGTAGCTCGAAACAAGAACAGAGGATAAACTCGCGATGTAGTGGTCAAAAGATATGGGTGAATATATAATAATTTTTTCTAGGTATATGAGTCCAGGAGGAAAATGGAGTCTAGGAGGCACACGAGGGAATCACAAGCCATCAGGGCGTGACCTCGGGGGGCTGTTGGCTTTGTGTCTGCCTCGTGGGTCCCCTTGACTCCTTTTTATTTATATAATTTTTCAAAAATACCAAAACCAATAGATATTATATTTTTTTAATTTTTGGAGTCGGTTTACTTACCGTGCCACGTATCTACCCCTTTTTCAGGTTTCTAGAGTGTTTCGAAAGGCCTCCCTTATGTGCTCTTCCGGTGTTATAACTTGGATGATATTGGTTTCCTCATTAATGGGTGTACCTGAAATATAGTGCTTGATCCTTTTCCCATTCAACACTCCTGGTTTTTCCCTTCAAAGTTATTAATTTTTATAGCACCTGAGCGATAGACCTCTTGGACAACATATGGGCCTTCCCATTTGGCGAGGAGTTTTCCCACAAAAAATCTAAAACGAGAATTGTACAAAAGCACTAGGTCTCCTATATTGAATTATTGTTTTTGAATCCTCTTGTCATGCCATCTTTTAACTTTTTCTTTAAACAACCTAGCATTTTCGTAGGCTTGTGTCCTCCATTTATCTAGTGAGCTAATATCAAATAACCTCTTTTCACCAACAAGTTTAAAATCATAATTAAGTTCTTTAATTGCCCAATAAGCTTTATGTTCTAACTCTGGAGGTAAATGGTAAGCTTTTCCATAGACCATTTTACATGGGGACATCCCCATGGGATTCTTATAAGTAGTTCTATAAGCCCATAGAGCATTATCTAGTTTCTTTGACCAATTCTTCCTGGATTAACAGTCTTTTGCAAAATTAATTTTATTTCTCAATTTCTCAATTCAACCTGGCCACTAGACCGAGGATGATAAGGTGATGCAATTCTATGGTTAACATCATATTTAGCTAGAAGTTTATAGAAAGCACCATGAATAAAATGTGAACCACCATCAGTCATTAAATATCTAGGGACCCCAAACCTCGAAAAGATCATGTCGTTAAGCATTTTAATAGAAGTGTTATGATCAACCCTACTAGTTGGAATAGCCTCTACCCACTTCGTAACGTAATCAACAACAACTAAAATATGGATATACCCATTAGATGAAGGAAATGGTCCCATAAAATCAAAACCCCAAACATCAAATGGTTCGATTGAAAGTGAATAATTCATAGGCATTTCCTAACATTTACCAATGTTACCAACTCTTTGACATTCATCACATGAAAGGACATACTTACGAGCATCTTTAAACAAAGTAGGCCAATGGAAACTGGATTGTAATACCTTGTGTGCACTTCTGTCATCAGCATGGTGTCCTCCATAAGCCTCAGAGTGGCACTTAGAATCTGTTCCTGTTCATGTTCAGGTACACACGTCTGATAACACCATCTACTCCTTTATAAAGATGTCGGTCATCCAAAAAGTAATGTCGTAGATCATAACAGAATTTTTTATTTTGTTGATAGGTGAACCTAGGTGGAATATACTTACCAACAATATAGTTAGCATAATCAACATACCAAGGAGTACTACATGAAGCATTAGTAACATGAAGTTGCTCATTAGGAAAATTATCATCAATAGGTAGTGGGTCATCAAGAGCATTTTCCATCCTAGACAAGTTATTTGCTACGGGATTTTCAGCTCCCTTTCAGTCAACAATATGCAAATCAAATTCTTGAAGTAAAATCACCCACCTAATAAGTCTAGGTTTAGCAACTTTCTTGTCCATAAGGTATTTAATAGTAGCATGATTAGTGTGAATAGTTACTGTGGAATCAACGATACAAGGTCTAAACTTATCACATGCAAAAACAACTGCTAAATATTCTTTTTCAGTAGTAGCATAATTTCTTTGAGAAGTGTCTAGGGTCTTACTAGCATAATGAATAACATTCAATGTCTTGCCTATTCTTTTCCCTAGAACGGCACCAACATCATATTCACTAGCATCACACATAATTTCAAAAGGTAGGTTCCCATCAGGTGGTTGGATGTGCAGAAATCAAATCTTTCTTAAGTAATTCAAAGGCTTCCATAAAATCATCATCAAAAACAAACGGGATATCTTTTTGAAGAAGATTAGTTAGTGGGCTTGAAATCTTTGATAGATCCTTAGTAAAATGCCTATAGAAACCAGCATGACCAAGGAAACTTCTTATACCTTTGTTATCCTTGTGGCATGGCATTTTCTCTGTCCCATCAACTTTTCCTTTGTCCACTTCAATGCCACTTTTGGAAATTTTATGCCCGAGTACTATACCTTTGTTCACCATAAAGTGGCACTTCTCCCAATTCAAGACAACATTAGTTTCTTCACATCTCTGCAAAACTCGATCAAGGTTGCTCAAGCAATCATCAAAAGAAGTCCCATAAACGGAAAAATCATCCATGAAAACCTCAACAATCTTTTCATGAAAGTCAGAGAATATAGCAGTCATGCATCTTTGAAAGGTAGAAGGTGCATTGCATAAATCGAAAGGCATACGCGTATAAGCATAAGTTCCAAAAGGGCAAGTAAAGGTAGTTTTCTCATGGTCTTCTTTTGACATAGGTATTTGAGAAAAACTAGAGTAACCATCAAGAAAAGAAAAATGAGTGTGCCTAGAAATCCTTTCTAACAATTGATTAACAAAAGGGAAAGGGTAATTATCTTTCCTAGTAGCTTTATTTAGTTTCCTGAAATCAATCACCATCATATAGCCAATTACTATTCTTTGTGGAATAAGCTCATTTTTATCATTAGCAACGACAATTTTATCACCTTTCTTAGGAACACAATGAACGGGGCTTACCCATCTACTATCTGCAATAGGATAAATTATGTCTGCTTCCAAAAGTTTTAGTATCTCAATTCTTACCACCTTCTTCATTGTAGGATTGAGATGGCGTTGATGATCAACAACATGTTTAGCATCTGCTTCCATATTAATATTGTGTTGACAAAGAGTGGGGCCTGTGCCCTTAAGATCATCAAGAGTATATCCAATAGCAGCCATGTTCTTCTTTAGAGTTTTGCGTAATCTCCTTTCTTCATGCTTTGAAAGGTTAGCACTAATAATAACGAGATAGATCTTTTTTCATTAAGATAGACATATTTTAAAGTATCACGCTATGTCTTTAGCTCGGGAAGATCCCCCAATATATCAACTCGTAAGTTGTATTTAAGGATGGTGTTTGTCTAAGAAATATATCATTTATTTCATTTCTTCATTCGTATGCATATCATTTTCATCGTCTATCAAATATTGTTCTAACGGATCAATAAGAGGTACGGAAACAGAAGCAAGACCAATTATTTCATCCTTATGAGGTAATTCTTCCTCATGTGGTTGCTTACTAAAGTTGGAGAAATGAAATTCATGAGACATATCACCAAAGCTTACTTTGACCTTGTGAGTATCACAATTAAGTTCAGCATTAATAGTACTCAAGAAAGGTCTACCAAATATAATGGGACAAATGGTATCTTGTTCTGAATCAAGTACTCATAAATTAGTGTGGTACTTGACTTTTCCACACAAGACTTCAACATTCCTAACAATCCCAAGCGGTGAAATAGTATCATGGTTTGCAAGTTTAATAATAAAATCAACATCTTCAATCTCAGAGGGTGCTATGCCATGCATAATTTCTTGATATAATGTAAAAGGTATAGCACTAACAGTGACACCAATAGCACCCAAGCCATGGTAACAATGATCTCCAATTTTAACTGAGACAACATGCATGGCTATAACAAGTTTTTTTTATCGATCTCATCTCGCTCGTTTCTAACAGGTTTTGCAATTCTAGCAGCTTCATCACAGAAGTAAATAACCCAACCATCAATATTATAAACTATGAGATCTTTAACCATAGCAACTTTAGGCTCAACATGTATTTGTTCAGAAGGTTTAGGTGTCCTAATATGACTTTTATTAACCACCGTTGTAGCCTTATCATGTTCCCTAATTCTGACAAGAAAAGGGGGATTTTCAATATAAGCAATAGTAACAATTTGATCAACATGGTTAACAATTACTTATTCCTTCTTAATTTTAACAGGTTCCTCTAATGGTTTTTCCATGGCAGGATGATACTTAAACCACTTCTATTTGGGAAGATCAACATGTGTAGCAAAAGTTTCACAAAAAGCACCTACTATCGTAGAGTCAATACCGTATTTATTGTTACACTCATGGAAAGCATTAGTTCCCATAAAATATTCAACATAGTAAAAATTAAGCTTTATACCTGTCTCTTTACCTTCTTAGAGTTCCAAATCTTCAGAGTTGCGTTTAATCTTTTCCAGAAGAGCCTATTTGAATTCAATAGCCTCCTTCATATAGGAACTAGTAGCACAAGAATCGAGTAACAATTGATCATCATGAAAAAGCTGAGAATACAAATTTTGTATAATCATTTATGTTGCGAGCTCATGGTTGGGGCAAGTACGCATCATAGATTTAAGCCTCCCCAGAGATTGAGCGATAATTCTCCTTCATGAGGCCAGCAATTATAAAGAAAGTTCCAATCACGATGGACTAGGTGCATTGGATAAAACTTCTGATGAAATTCCAACTTGAAGCGATTCCAGTCCCATGATCTAATATCATCCAATAACCTATACCACATTAATGATTTTACCTCCAAAGATAAAGGGAAAACTTTCTTCTTAACTTTGTCTCTAGAAAAATCTGCAAGCTGAAATAATCCATAAACCTCATCGACAAATATCAAATGGTAATCAGGATGAGTTGAACCATCATAAGCATTAGCTAACAGTTTCTCTACCATACCCGAAGGAATCTCAAAATAAATATTTCTAGTAGGTTCGGTAATTTCAGGAACAGCTTCCTCAACTTCAGTTTGAGACGAAGATGCCCCGAACAAGCCACGCAAAGGGTGACCATTCATAGTGACAAGTAGCAGTAAATTTCAGCACAGACAATTTCCACTTACCAAAGGCGCTTCACTACCTGGTAACAATGCCATAAAAGATTCTTGAATACCAACAAGTATAGGGGATCAATCATAGTCCTTTCAATAAGTAAGACTATTGAACCCAACAAGGAGCAGAAGAAAATGACAAGCGGTTTTCAGCAAGGTATTCTCTGCAAGTGCTATGGGTAACAATAAAAGATAGTTTTGTGCCAAGATAATTCATAACAAGTAACAAGTGATAATAGTAACAAAGGTGCAGAAAGCTATCCCAATCCTCTTTGTAGCAAACGACAAGCCTGAAAGTACTCCTATATTAAGCAAGTGTTCCCGAGGACATATGGGAATTTCTATCTAGTCATGTTAATCATGTTAATTGATACGCGTTGGCTGCTTTGATAATTAGATATGTGGATGGACCGGTGCTAAGGTGCTATTGTTACTTGAACTAACAACCTACTTATGATTAACCCCTCTCGCAAGCATCCATGACTACAAAGGAAGAACTAATATAAATCTAACCATAGCATCAAGCATGTGGATCCAAATCCCATTACGAAGCAGCACATAAACTGGGGTTTAAGATTCTGTCACTCTAGAAACCAATCATCTACTTGTAACTCCAAATGACTTCCCTTATGCCCATAAAATGGTGAAGTGTAATGTAGTCGATGTTCACATGACACCACTAAGAGAAGGAACAGCATACATATCATCAAAATATCGAATGAATACCAACTTCACAAGATTACTTATAACAAGACTTCTCCCATGTCTCCGGGAACAATAATAACTACTCACACCTCCTCAACATGTTAAAGATCATAGGTAAAATAATAATCATTAAGGATCTGACATAATATCTTCCACCAAGTAATCCAACAAGCATCAACTATAAGATGTAATAACACAACTAGTGACCCACATGTACCAATCTAAGGTTTTGGTACAAAGGTTGAATACAAGAGATGAACTAGGTTTGGAGATGAGATGGTTCTGGTGAAGATGCTGATGATGATTGGTCCTTCCATGAAGGATGAAGTGTTGGTGATGACGATGGCTTCAATCTCCCTCTCCCGGAGAGAAATTTCCCCATCAGAATCTAACTATCGGAGTGCAAAAGGGCCTCTGCCCAGGTTTCCGCCTCGAGATGGCGGCTCTTCATCCTGAAATATTTCTTATGATTTTTCTAGGGTAAAACACACCATATAGGAGAAAATGGGGTGGGAGGCCCGCAGGGGCCCCACAAGCCAGTAGGGCGTGGCCTGGGTGGATGGCCACGCCCTTTTGGTTGTGGCCAGCAGGTGGCCACCCTCTGGTATATTTTTGGCCCAATAAACCTTAAATATTCCATAAAAAATCTCCGTAAAGTTTCAGGTGATTTTTCTGCCTCTTTCTCGGTTTTTCGTTCTAGAATTCCAGTTTCGAGATATTTCCTTCTTTGTGATGTACCTTGCATATTCAGAGAGAAAGGAAATAAGAATTGTATGATAATAGGGAATAATGGAAAAGAATGAAACAGATATTAATAAGAAATCATGATGCAAAATTAATGTATCAGAGGGGAGGGGCCAAGGGAGGAAACTTGCCCCCCAAGGCAAGTGGACTCCCTCCCACTTAGGGTTTCCCCTTGCCAGACACATGGGCCTTGTGGGGGCTGGTGCACTTTTGGGACCCCAAATCATAAGTTGTGATCATCAAATGCACGTCTATAGTGATCCCAGAGATCAATGCTCACTAAACACACAGAAGCTGAATAACAAGAGTCTTACATCCGACACATCCCGTTTTACTCAAATATCACCTTTATGGCCAAGTCTTCATACATACGGAGTAGGAATCTTCAACAATAGCATGAAGCCATTCCATGTGCCTTAACCCTACATGCATTCTTATTGGGAAGCATCCTAGCTCGCATGTTCGTCACCAAGGTACTCTTGATCATATCATGTTCTTTCATGCCTGGCCAATAAAATAACAAGTGGCAAGCCAATAAGTACTTTGAATGTTTGGAACAAGATAAAGAATGCATGGTATAATACTAAGTAGGTATTGTTTGCAGACATCTAGTTTTAAATGCAAGATGTCCTATCATTTTGTGAAGCATGCATCAACAAGTTGCAGATACTTAGATGAACAGGTTAAAGATATCAATATAAATAGAGTATGAACAACTCCAATTTAATCAAGTCATCTGACTTAGCTCAAGTATCACTTTGTCACATGCACTCCAAGTTTTGTGAAAACATCTAGACATAGTTAGCAACATCGCCCAACTGTCCTTGACCTTGGACATGACTATTCGAATTGTTTCACACTCTGCAAAGGTTGCACACTTTACCACAAGACCCGGGGAACTTTTGTGTCATCCACCACTCGCGGTATAATCCATACCCGAGGTAAGCACCGGAACAATGCCTTTCCCTTGACGACACTAAACAAAGAGTCCACTCGTTGGCCCACATCTTCATGATGTACATCACATGAGACTTGCTCAACACTATACCATCAATGAAGGGGCACAACAGTATGCCCGATGTTTCTAAAAATAGTACATGGTCGTCCTACCTGGCATGACCCCGTATCGAGAGTGACCACGTCACCCCTGCCACTAGTAATGCGGGATCTCTCCTAGCACCGAACAAAGTAATCAACAACGCCCCTTCCCATACAGGGGTAGAGTGGTTGTACATGTAAGGTTTGGACGGTCAACAAATCCTAAATCTAATACGTTTTTGAAAACACACACTCAGCTTGCCCCGGTACATGATACGTCTCCAATGTATCTATAATTTTTTATTGTTCCATGCTAAATATTATCATTCTAGGATACTTTTGGGCATTTGTTTATCAATTTATAATATTTTTGAGCACTATCCTATTGACCCACTGCCTAGAGCTAGTTGTTGTTTTCTGCATGTTTTTGACTTTTCAGGTTTACAATACCAAACGAAGTCCTATTGCCACGAAAGTTTTTGGTGATTTTTTTTGGACCAAAGAAGACCTGGAAGCTTTTGGAGGAGGCGAGAGAGCCACGAGGGGCCCACAAGCCAACAGGGCACGCCACCAGGTGGGCGCCCTGATGGCTTCTGCCTCCCTCGGGAGCCTCCCCATGACACTATCTGGCCTATAAACTCACATATATTCCAAAAACCCTAGAAGCGCTTCCAAACCACTTTTTCCGCCGTCGCAAGTCTCTGTTCCGACAGGAGGCCATCTACACCTCCGTTCTGGCACCCTATTGGAGGGCAGATCGATCACATAGGGCCTCTTCATCAACCTTGCTTCCCTCACCATGATGTGTGAGTAGTTCAACACAGACCTACAGGTTCGTAGGTAGTACCTAGATGCAATGTCTCTCTCTCTCTATCTTCAATACAATGTTCATCGCATATTTGCCTTGATCTATCCGATGTAATCCCTTTGTATGGTGTGTTTGTTGGGATCTGATGAATTGTGAGTTTATGTTCAGATTATTCATGGAAAGTATTTGAGTGCAACCTGAATACTAGGAGTCTTATTTGCATGATCATCATTGCATCATAATGCTCTCCGATCTATTGAGATAGTTTGGCCAACTAGATTGATATTTCTTCGGTGCGAGTGGTGCATTGTAGTAGGTTCAACCTAAAGAGTTTCTATATCCCAGTGACAGAAGGGGACAAGTTGCGTATTTGTGTTTCTTCTACTAAGGATAAAACGATGGGGTTTATTCATATTGATTGATTTTGCTTTGGCTACATCATGTCATCGTTCTTGAACCATTACTCTGTTTTACTTAATACTCTAGATGCATGCTGGATAGCGGAAGATGAGTGATACGTCTCCAACGTATCTACAATTTATGAAGTATTCATGCCATGTTTACAACAATTCTATACGATTTTGGTATGATTTTATTATAACTAACCTGGACTAACGTTGTTTTCAGCAGAACTACCATGGTGTTGTTTTTGTGCAGAAATAAAAGTTCTCAGAATGAGCTGAAAATTTACGGAGAATATTTTTGGAAAATATAAAAAATACTGGAGCGAAGATTCACCGGAGAGGAAGGCCAAGGAGGCCACAAGCCATAGGGGCGCCCCCCTAGGGTGCGCCCCTGGCTTGTGACTTCCTCGGGAACCTTCTAGACGTGGGACTGACACGAAAAACTCCTATAAATACACAAACCTGTGACAAGAAACCTAGATCGAGAGTTCCGCACCGCAAGCCTCCAGAGTCATGAAAAACCAATCGGGAGCCCATTCCGGCACCCTGCCGGAGGGGGAAACCATCACCAAGGCCATATTTATCATCATGTCGCTCTCCATGACGAGGAGGGAGTAGTTCACCCTCGGGGATGAGGGTATGTACCAGTAGCTATGTGTTTGATCTCTCTCTCTCTTCTGTTCTTGATATGACACGATCTTGATGTACCACGAGCTTTATTGATATAGATGAATCATATGAAGTTTTCCCCTCTCTATCTTGTTGTGAGTTGGCACATGTTTTTGTCTTGACTTTCCGGTAGAAACTTTGGGGCACTCTTTGAAGTTCTTTGTGTTGGATTGAACATGATGAATCTGAAATTATGTGATGCATATCATATAATCAAGCCCATGGGTACTTATGGTGACATTGGAGGATCTAGGTGACATTAGGGTTTTGGTTGATGTGTATCTTAAGGTGTTATTTTAGTATGAACTCTAGGGCTGTTTGTGACACTTATAGGGATAGCTCATAAGATTGATCGAAAAAGATAACTTTGAGGTGGTTTCGTACCCTAAAATAATTTCTTCGTTAGTTCTCCACTATTTCTGACTTTGGAGTGAACTCTTTGTTGCACGAGAGATATTTACATATGATTCAACTATGTTAGTATTGTTGAGTGAAATTGCACTAGTAAAAGTATAGACCCTAGGCCTTGTTTCCAAGCATTTATACAACATTTTGCTCGTTGTTTACTATTTGTTACCTTTCTGTTTTTATATTTTCAGATTACAAAAACCTATATCTACCATCCATATTACACTTGTATCACCATCTCTTCGCCAAACTAGTGCACCTATACAATTTACCATTGTATTGGGTGTGTTGGGGACATAAGAGACTCTTTGTTATTTAGTTGTAGGGTTGTTTGAGAGAGACCATCTTCATCCGACACCTCCCACGGATTGATAAACCTTAGGTCATCCACTTGAGGGAAAATTGACGCTGTCCTACAAAACTCTGCGCTTGGAGGCCCAACACGAGTCTACAAGAAGAAGGTTGTGTAGTAGACATCAAGCTCTTTTCTGGCGCCGTTGCCGGGGAGGTGAGTGCTTGAAGGTATATCTTTAGATCTTGCAATTAAATCTTTTAGTTTCGTTTTTTCACTAGTTTGGTTTTACAAAAGAAAACTACAGAAAAATAGAATTGAGGTTGCCTCATATGCTTCATCTTTTTAATGTATTTCGTGAATATGATGGAAAGAAAAATTGTGCTCAAGTGTTAGAAGAAGAAGTTATTAAAATGTTTGGCACTAAATCTTTGAGTGATGAGCATGATTGCAATGTTGTTAGTATGAATTCTCTGAATATTCATGATGCTAATGATATGCAAAGCCACAAGCTTGGGGATGTTATGCTTGATGAATATGATATTTTTAGTCCCCCAAGTTTTGATGAGCAATACTATTATGATGATGGCATGCCTCCTATGTATGATGATTATTGTGATGACACTTATGCCATAAAGAGTAATGACAACCATGAAACATATTATCATGATTTTAATATTCAATGTGGTTATGTCAATCAAGTGTCACATGATAGTTATTTTGTTGAGTTTGCTCCCACTACTATGAATGAGAAGAAATTTGCTTATGTGGAGAGTGATAAAAAATCTATGCTTGTAGATCATGAAAAGAATGCTTTTTGTGCTGGTTATATTGTTGAATTTCTTCATGATGCTACTGAAAATTATTATGAGGGAGGAACATATGCTTGTAGGAATTGAAATAATATCATGTTTCCTCTTTGTGTGTTCAAATTTTTAAAGATATGCTTGTTTTGCCTTCCTATGCAAGTTGATTCTTGTTCCCATGAATTGTTTGCTCACAAAATCCCTATTCATAGGAAGTGGGTTAGACTTAAATTTGATTGTTATGTGATTCATGATGCTCTTTTGCATGTCTCTAATATTACTCCTATGTGAGCATCATTAAAATCATCATGCCTAGCTAAAAGGCATTAAAGAAAAGCGCTTGTTAGGAGACAACCCAACACTTTTACCTTCTGTTTTTATTTGTTCACATGAATAAGCTACTGTAGTAATCATGTTTTGTGTCTTTTATTTCAATAAAGTGCCAAGTAAAGCCTTTGGGATAGTGTGGAAACTTGCTTGTTTGATTCTGTGCAAAAACAGAAAGTTTTGCATCGAGTATATGAATTATCTGATTTTACTGGAGAATCAAAAAATTCTGAAATTATTACACAAAGTTTATATGAAAATTACTTGAGTTTTCCTAATTGTTCAGAATTTTTAGAGTCAGGGAAGTATGATGATCATTCAGATCTTTACAGACTGTTTTATTTTTGACAGATTCTGTTTTGGATGCACAGTTTGCTTGTTTCAAGTGTACCTATAGCTTATATTGAGTAATATAAATTGTTGGAATGATGGAATACAGTAGATTTTATTTTAGAACAAATGTTGTTAAACAAGGCAAGAGGTGAAGCATAAATAAACTACACTAGCTAGGCATCTTAAATGAGGCTGACAGCCACATATAGCATTTTTGACACGACCTCATATGCAAGTTTTGTATTTGATCCAGATCTGTCCTAACCATATTTTATGTTGGTTAAACCTAAAAATAAGGTCCATCATGTGATTTTACACATTTTTCTAGTCAAGTTTCACATATAAAACATTTTAAACAGAGTTGCGGTTAATTAGTTATGACAAAACCCGTTTTAACGTGATCGTATATGTAAGTTAATGAAAAACAACCAGTTTAAATATTTTAAACACGCATGAAAGTGGCATATTGTTAATCTACAGAAAATTCTAAGAATTTTACGTATATAAAACATTGTATTTGGATGCATGAATATCTAATTATAGGCATTTTAAAACAGTGACAAAATATGTATTTGATGCATGTCTTTGTTTATTGACAAAATTGCAACATGAAAAAAAATGTGCATGGGCTGAATTGTGGCGAAGTGCAGCGGCCCATGAGTACTCGGCCCGAGCATGCGGTGGTGTGCGTCTGCGTGAAAAAAATGTAGCAACGCAAACTTGTGGAGACCTGGACTCGAACCCAGGACCTCTAGGCTCCAGCAAAAATAGTGGCTGCGCTAGCCAACTCAACTACCAATGACCTTATAAACAAATGTAGCGGCCATCATATATAACACTTAACCGCCAGAATGGATCTAGAAAAAGAACAAAGCTTCAATTACGAGGGGAACTTGCTGACAGCGGGGGAAACAGAGGCCGACGCCATGGCGAGAAGATGCAGGGGAGGGCCGGAGGGAACTCGAGGAGGCATGGATCTGGGGGAGCCCGTCCCATTCCCGATGACGGTGAGGTTCGACAGCGTGGGGGCGGTCAACGGCGAGCTTCGGCTTCCACGGCGCTGTTGTTGCCTGGCTCCGGCGACGAGGCGAGGAGGTCCCACGGCGAGGAGGTCCGGTAGGGGAGGCGCTGGAGGGAGCCCGTCGGACATGGCGTCCGTGCGGCCAATGGCGGCTACAGGCGCGATGCAGGCCATGCGAGGGGTGAGGCAGAGGCTCCTGCTATTGACCATGCGGTCAACAAGTCTGGAGCGAGGCAGGGCTGCGACGGCTCGATGTAGAGGACGCCCGCGGACGGCATGACGGCGACAGTCAACGGCGACGATGGGCAGGGCTTGGAGACGCGCGATAGCATGAGCATCATGAGGTCGAGGCATCCATGTTTTCTCCTGGGCAGTTCCAGCGCGACAGCGGCGCTGTCCTCCCGCGTTCATGGATCAGCGGCCTTCGGAAGCAGGAGGTGGGCGAACTCGGAGACGAGGGGCAGCCTGGTCATGCGGCCTGCAGGTAGGCCGAGCGCGCGGGAGGAGCCCCTGGTGGCTAGCGCACAGATCGAGGATGGAGGAGGGCAGCAGCGGTGGTTGGAGCGATGGGGATCCCGAGGAAGGAGGCGACTGGCGATGATGGGACAAGCTGCCGAGGAACAAGGGAGTGGGTGGCGGCGGCCACGGGATAAGATCCCTAGAAGTTAGGATTTGCCTTATTGAACTATATATAGCATAACAGAGATGATCTACATTCTTCGTTTAGATCGGACGGTTGAGAAAATTAAGTTAGGGAGACCAATTAAAAAACTGATGATGGTTTGGGATATTATGAGGTTGATCCGGATCCACGGTCACGACCGAACATTTCGGGTCCGGGGAAGCTATCGGACGCGCACGAGGGGGGGCATGTGCACTGTGCAGGGAGATCGACATAGAAGAGACGAAAAGGACGGGCAACCCGGCAACAGGGTTTTTAATTACGAACAATGTTCAACAAATCAACCGGCTATAGTGCTGCTATATGTTTAACGGTTGGGCTATCAAATGGACCCTGAATGTGATGAAATTTGGCATGCGGTCTACCTACCATAAAACAAGACCACACGCCAACTTTCAACCCATTCTTGGAATGTTTTATACTCACTTTAAAAACAATATTTTATCGATGTCGCGGGCGCGTGCATGTGTGGTTGGTCTCGAAACGGTCGACGACACGAACGAAGAGAACCGGCAACTACGAACAGATGCAAGTTTTCAAAAACAAGTGATGATGCTACGCAGATGATGCGAATGATGCGATGATGAATGTGATAACCAAATGAATCGCACGACGACAATGGAATAAAAGGGAAATCTTCTGGAGTGTCAGTCCTGGGCTGTTACAACCTTTATCATCACCCAGTTATGAAGTGACGTTTGATGCACATAAGGCATTCCTATGGTGTCAGGGAGCTACATGATCTCATGGTCTTAGGAACATATACATGACATGAAGAAAGAAGTAGCAAGAAATTAAGTTATACGATCAAATGCTATGCTTACGGTTGGGTCTTGGCCATCGAATCATTCTTCTAATCATGTGATCCCGTTATCAAATGAAAACTCATGTCTATGGTTAGGAAACCTTAACCATCTTTGATCAACGAGCTAATCTAGTAGAGGCTCACTAGGACACGGTGTTGTTTATATATCCACACATGTACTTAAGTTTCCGGTCAATACAATTATAGCATGGATAATAAACGATTATCATGAACAAGGAAATATGATATAACCACTTTATTATTGCTTCTAGGTCATATTACCAACACTATACGTCGTAGGAACTACTCACACATCATGATGGAGGTGTCAAGGTTGATGAAGATGGCCTCCCCAATGGTTCCCTCCCCCCGGACATAGTACTGGAAAAAGGCTCCAAATGGTATTGCAGAAGAACATAGGCTTGTGGTGGCGACTAAATTCCTCAAGTACCAGTACAAGTGTTTTGAAATATTAGAGAATTTATAGGCCAGGTTATAAGTTAAACGGAGGCTCGGGGGGGGGGGGGGACACGCTCACCCGGTGCCCCCAGGGATCGTCGTCGCGGATTGTGGCCCCCTCGTGTGTCTTTTTGTAACCCGAGGAAGATTCTAGGGTCTCTTATGTTATAGAAAAAGTCACCATAAAGTTTCATTGTGTTTGGACTTTCATAGGTATGGTTTTCCTACGAAACAAAAATATGCAGAAAACACGAACTTGCACTGGGCACTAAATTAATAGGTTAGGTCCATCAAAAAATATAAAACGTTTCATACAACATAAAAAGTGATAATATAATAGCATGAAACAATAAAAAGTTATAGATATGATGGAGGCTTATCATCATCCCCGAACTTAATTCTGATTGTTCTCGAGTAGGTAAATGATAACAAAAGAATTTTTCACGTGGAATGCTACCTAACTTGCTCTTGATCAAATAGTAACTTGGATATGAATATTGGAATACTAATAATTCAAGGCAATAATCTACCAATTTGATATTAAAATAATAATACATAAACATGCAAGTAAAAAATAATATTGTCGTTCAAAATAATGATGTTAAAGAAAATGTTCCCTACACACTTAACCACGATAAGCATAACACAATCAATATTCCCGAAGTGCCTAACCAAGCAATTAAATCATACTTTTTTCACTTCAACTTTTTAAACATTCACGCAATACTTGAGCATGAACCAAGGTATTTATCACTTAGGATAACAAAGAGAATGACGATTGGGGTTTGTAGAAGACAAATAGTTATATGAAAGTCTCACATCAATGAGGCTAGGTCTTTAGGCAATGAGAGACCTTACAATCCCAGTTAAGGCAAGGAGTAGGGATAGCCATGCAATGGATGCACTTAGAGCTATAAGTGTATGAAAGCTCACTATATGAAACTAAGTGGGTTTGCATCCATCTTACTTGCTCATGAATACATAAAGCGCTTGAGGAAGCCAGTCTTCGGAATATGCAAGTCAAGTTCTAATTAAAATCCCACTAGTATATGAAAATAAAAATCATGAAAACTCTCTATATGAAATACATGGTACTACTTTGAAGCACAAGTGTGGTAAAAAGATAGTAGTGTGCCCCCTCATTCTTTTCCCCTCATTTTCATTTTTTGGGCTCTTTGCCCCCTTTTAATATCATTTTACACATCCTAATAAGTAGGGGAACAACCTACTAATGATGATCATCACACTTTTATATTACTTACAACTCAAAACATATGAACAACATGCTAACCAAAAATGAATGCCTTTTGTAGTGTACCAGGATGTGCAATGATCTAGTGTAACATGTATCATGTCAGCTATCTAATGGTGGATTTGCCACAAAATATCATGTAAGCTATCTATGATCGTGGAAAACAGTGGGGACCCCGCCTCATAAGTCGTGATCTCCGATGCACGTGCATAGTGATCCTAGAGATCAATGCCCACTGAACACACAGAAGCTGGAATAACAAGAGTCTTACATCCTTACATATTGTCTTACATAAATAAATGCCAGCTAGACCAAGTCTTACATAGATAGGGCAGCCAGGGCTAAATACTTAAACATAAAAAATAGCGGAAATCTGGGTCGAAAGCGTGAACCCATGCCATTTCGCTTAAACCTACACACATTCTGACTAGGAAGTGTCCTAGATCGCACGTTCGTCACCAATGAACTCTTCACCATATTCTTGTTCTTCCATGCCTCGCCAATTAAATAACCAATGGCAAGCCAATGAGTACTTTGAATGTACTCGCAAGCAACCCAAGATTGTAACAAGGTATGACAAAGCATGATATAGGACTAAGTAGGTAAATTTGCAGAAAGCTCATTTTGAGTGCAATGTCATGATCAAGTAACATAAGTGGGCATGCATCAATTGTTGATAGGTATTCATGTGAACAAGTCATAGTTATCATCATAAGCATGGGTTGCACACCTCATGTTCACCATCATGCCAAGTCCTCGGACTTAGCTCAAGTATCACCTTTGTCACCATCACATCTCATATTCACCGTCACACACACACCAGTTTGTGAAAACATCAGACACAGTTTAAGCAGGACCTCCAACTGTCCATGACCGTGGACATGGCTATTCAAATAGTTTTACGCTCTACAGAGGTTGCACACTTTACCCACAAGACTCAGGAAACTTCGGTGTCAAGCCAAGACTCGCGGTATTGTCCATACCCGAGGTAAGTACCCAAGAATCGTCTTACCCCTGACGACACTAAAAAAAGAGTCCACTCGATTGGTACCCAAGACTCATGATGTACCTCATACGAGCCTTGCTCTAAATCGTACCATCCATGAAGGGACCAACGGTGTGCCCGGTGCCTGTGAAGACAGCGCATGATCGTCCTTACTGGCATGATCCCGTATCGAGAGTGACCACGTCACTCCCGCCACTAGTAATGCGGGCTCTATGCCAGTACCCATCAAAGTAATCAACAAAGCCTAGTCCCATAAGGGGTGCCGTGGTTATGCATGTAAGGTTGGGACATTAAGCAAATCTTTAAACTCTCTGTTTTCGCAAACACACACACTCACTTGCTCCGGTACACCACTTCTTTATCAAGTGGTTACCTATCTCATCATCATCTCCCTTGGGCATTAGTGGCACCCGACGGGGTTTTAGAGAAGTCTTGAAAGCACTTTTGTTTTCAT
This sequence comes from Hordeum marinum, assembly GCA_022496015.1. Lineage (NCBI taxonomy): Eukaryota > Viridiplantae > Streptophyta > Magnoliopsida > Poales > Poaceae > Hordeum > Hordeum marinum. Next base: position 273,279,233 of record CM039678.1, read on the forward strand.
CACCATGCATATTCCCGATCCCACTTGTGTAGCAGCTACTAAGCATCCTATCTACTCCCACCCGCACAACCCTCATAAGAAGGTAGGGCCATGCATGATGCAAGTATCAACAAGAAAGTATCGGGGGCATCCCACTGAAGTGGTCACCACATGAACATGATTATCTTCACAAAATAAAGTGTTATATGCCATGCAAATAAAAGGGTTTCATAGTCATGGTCAAGGGGTTGCTTCCCTGGCTCAACAAAGTTTGCGGTGTCTTCAAAATCTTCGGCTCCAACTCCCTCGTTAACAGCACAATCTATCATCGTGATAAATAACGGTAAAATAAGAATCATCACAAAAATAGAACACAAAACCAATTGTAAAATGTTTCCCTACTCTCATAATTTCTACAAACTATACTAAAAATAATATCCTAAGGTTTTGGGGTGAAAAAGATTTTCAAAACTATATTTAACAAAGGTTAAAAATATTAAAAAGGGTTATTTAAATAAAACAGTACCTAATAGATTTTCAAATATTTTTGCAAGTTGCACTCTAAAAAACTGCATAATATTGTAGGATTTATAGTGGAAGAATTATTGGAATTGGGATTTTATTTGGTCCTATGGAATTTTTGGAATGCTTCTAAAAAATAAAAAGGGAAAGGGGCCATTGTCCCTAGGCCATAGGCAACCAATAGCTAGGCCGGCCCAGCTAGCCAGCCAGCCAGCCGCGCGCACCGTCAGGTTTACACCTAGCGCGCGGGGCTCGGCTGCCAGCGACAGCAAGGGGAGAGAGAGACGAGGAGGAGGCTGACAGGTGGAGTCCCCCTATCCGGTCCTTATTCCTCCTTTGGACTGAGCAGAGAGGAGCTCACCGGCATGGCTACGAGTGGCAAAGAGGGGAGGCGAGCACGGGAATGAGCTCGGGAGGCTGCCGCTGTTCTAGAGGTGGTCGAGGGAGTGGTTGGGGTGGTCGGAGTCGCTGGCGGCGAGGTCCCATGGTGAAAGCGCTTCGGAAGGGGGTCTCTGTCGATGTTTCGTGCAACAAAAGGCACGGGAGGAAGGGGGAACACATCAGGAAGGCATTGTTATTCCAAATCGAGCGAAAAGGAAGGCGGAGGGGCTTCCTACCGCGTGAACTCTGGTGACCCGACACGGTGGAGCTCGAGTTTGGGCGGCTTTGGAGAGGAGCTGGTGGTCCGGCGGTTTTATTGAGAGTGGGAGAGAGCCAGCAGAGGGGAGAGGGGAGCCCGGGTGGCTTTATATACCCAGCCTGTGGCTCCCCGTGGACGGGGCTCATGGGTACCCGCGGCAACCACGTTGGCGACCATTATAGGGGGAGAGGGAGGGCTTGGGGTGCTAAATAGGGTGGTGCAAGGTGTTTGGGAGTGAGAGGGGAGGTGCGACCTGCCTCTGGCACTCGCCCATGCGAGGCCTTGCATTGGCCGAGCGGGCGGCGTCAGGCATGCACTGGAGAGGGTGAGAAAGAGAGGGAGAGGAGGTCTCCCACACGATAGCGTGTCATGGACGTCGAGACACATCGACTGGTACGAGGGGGAGGCCCGAGGTGGCCAGGCATGGGCAGGAGAGGGAAGTCAACCCTTTGGAGCGCAGTTGCACGCTCCAGAGCGTGACTTTGGCCGGCATGCTAACACCTTTTGTGGGCTCCGGTGCGTCCACTTATGTCAGGCAGCTGCATGAGGGATTTTTATAGTAGGAAAGCACTTTGGATGCTCTAGTGCTAGATAGGAGAGAGGAGAGGCTGAGTAAGGAGGAAGAAAGGGGCTATCCAGGGGGTGCAAGTGGGGATTCCACCCCATCAATCATGCTCCCTCTCGCCAGGACTTTTACCAAAGGTGAGGGAGGGTGGTATGGTGTTGTGGTAAAAGTTGTGGCTCAAGGAGAACAAGGGAAGGGGCTTAATTATTGATCCTTGGATTCTGCCCGAAGGTGTTTGATTAGTGTTTGGGAAGCAAGTGGAGTTTTCTTGCCATGAGTTTTAACAGGGTGATAATGTGTGCAAAATTAGAGGGTCCCACCAAGTTTGAGATGGTTTGAGGAAAGTTCACAATGTAAACTTGGAAACCCTAGAATTTGGCAGAATCATATTTCTATAGATCCAAGCATGCATTTCACTTCCCCCAAATCCACCACTTTGTGTGGTGTCCTTATTTGGGGGTCAGCACATGCCCACAAAGTTTGGGGTTAAGGGAAGAAACTTCACCATGTAAAGTTGTTCAAATTTGACTCTGGATAGCAATGGTTTTGGAATATTTTGGTGAAGAAAATCAATTGAGATTGAGATGAAACTTTGCAAGATCATCACATATATTATGTGAGTCTTGCTGGAATTTTCTTCCAATTTATTGAGAATATTTCTTATAGAAATATTTCAAATGCTTGATTTGGGCAGAAAGGGTTTTGGAGTGTTTTTCCCAATATTTTTAACATGACCATATGTTGAAACTCACATATATGGAAAATATATGTCCAGTGAGTTTCCCTAAATTTTCTCAAATATTTATAAATAATTCAAATAGTTTTTCCCTATAAAAGACCATTTCTGGACTTAAGAAAAATCATTTAAATAAAATAGTAAAAGAATCTTTAAAATTAGTATTTGGTTGTTTTGGGAAGTCATATATATGGTAGGTTTCAAATAAATCCTTTTAGGAAAAAGGATCCACCCAATTTGAGGACTTGTAGTGCAAACCTCAACTGAGGGGGTTTTGAAAACTTAATTTGAATAAACCCTTTTTGGTCAAAATGAATTTTGATAAAATTTAGTTTTAGGTACTAGGCACATGGTATGATCATTGAGCAAGATGGTGGGTCAAGTAAGATGAGTATAGAGAGGAGTAGAACCTAGGAGTGCCAAACATAATCAACCAAACAAGCAAACAAGCAATAATTCAACAAGCATGCACTCAAAAAAATTTAATTGGTTTGAAATATTGTAAATCAATAACATGTTAAAGTGATACAAACACAGGGTGTGAGAGACCTACCCCCTTACAATAATCTATATTCCGAGATTCCTATGCTAGGCGCTAAGAAGATAAGGGAACTTAGATCTAAGAGAGTGTTCACTTTCCCAGGTTGCTTCTGCTTCAATGTGGTTGCTCCACTGGACCATGAAGTACTTGATGGTATGGCTTCGGGTGCAATGTTCAGCTTCTCGCAAAATGTGAACCGGCCTCTCAGGATAAGTGAGGTCTAGCTGAAGGTCGATGGCTTGATGGTCGGTGTCCTTGTAAAGGTCGGGGCGGTTGGGAACTTGGAGACACTTCTGGAGTTGTGACACATGGAACACGTTGTGCACATCGGATAGCTCGGAAGGTAGCTCTAGCTGGTAGGCAACTTCTCCTCATGTAGTGGTGATCTTGAAGGGGCCGATGTATCTTGGTGCAAACTTTCCCTTACCGTGGAAACACTTGGTCCCTTTGAGAGGTGTGACTCAGAGGTAGACATGTTCGCCGACACATAAGTTCACTTCTCGGCGGTAAGAGTCGGAGCAACTCTTTTGCCTTGACTTGGCAGTCTCCAAACATTCTCGGACGAGTTGAACCTGCTCTTCTGCTTCGGGGAGGATATTTGGCCCACATACTAGTCCTTCTCCGGTTTCGGACCAATTGAGGGGAGTATGACACTTGCGTCCATACAACACCTAAAATGGTGCCATATGGAGACTCAACTGATAACTGTTGTTGTAGGAGCACACAGTGAATGGTAGGCAATCTTCCCACTTGGCTCCATATGCCAAAACACAAGCACGGGGCATATCTTCGAGTATCTGATTTACTCGTTCTGCCTTTCCACCGGCCTGGGTGTGAAAAGCGGTGCTGAAGGAGAGCTTGGTTGCCATCGCTTCTTGAAACTTCTTCCAAAACCTCGAGGTAAACTCAGTGCCTCGTTCTGACACGATCTCCTTAGGAACTCCGTGAAGACTCATGATATGCTCGATGTAAATACTAGCTAGCTTGATTCCATCATAGGTGGTCTTGATAGGAATGAAATGGGCTACCATGGTTAGGTGGTTGACAATGACCCAAATGGAATTGTGTCCCCTGTTTGACCGAGGTAATCCGGTGATGATGTCCATCCCGACTTTGTCGCACTTCCATTCATGCACTTTGAGAGGTTGCAATAGTCCAGCGGGCCGCTGATGCTCAACTTTGACTCTCTGGCATAGGTCACACTTAGCAACAAAGGTGCCTATTTCCCGTTTCATGCCATGCCACCATAATCTTGCCTTAAGGTCTTGGTACATCTTGGTTCCTACGGGATGGATGGAATACGGGGTGCCATGAGCTTCTTGCAAGATCAAGTTTTTGAGCTCTTCCTTGTTGGGTACACAGATGCGATTCCCAAACCATACAACTCCTTGTTCATCCACTGAGAATCCTGGGCCCTTGCCTGCCTTGATCTTTCTCTTGATGCCTTCAATGCTCTCGTGTCCCTGCTGAGCTTCTTCGATATCATCCATCAAGGTAGGCTTTGCTTCGAGGGTGGCGAGGAATCCAGGTGCAACTAGTTCCAAGCCAAAGCTTTCAAGCTCTTCATACAGGGCGGGTAGCCTTTCCTTAATCATAGCATTCAAGGAACAAGCCTTTCTTCTTAAGGCGTCTGCTACCACATTAGCCTTTCCAGGGTGGTATTTAACACTCAGATCATAATCCTTGATCAACTCCAACCATCTTCGCTGCCTCATGTTCAATTCCTTCTGAGTGAAAATATGTTGGAAATATGCCCTAGAGGCAATAATAAATTAGTTGTTATCATATTTCCTTGTTCATGATAATCGTTTATTATCCATGCTATAAATTGTATTGATCGGAGACTTAGATGCATCTGTGGATACATAGACAAAACCATGTCCCTAGTATGCCTCTAATGGACTAGCTCGTTCATCAAAGACGGTTAAGGTTTCCTAGCCATGGACATGAGATGTCATTTGATAACGGGATCACATCATTAGGAGAATGATGTGATGGACAAGACCCAAACTACAAACGTAGCATAAGATCGTGTCAATTTATTGCTACTGTTTTCTGCATGTCAAGTATATGTTCCTATGACCATGAGATCATGCAACTCATGGACATCGGAGGAGTTCCTTGTGTGTATCAAATGTCGCAACGTAACTGGGTGACTATAAAGGTGCTCTACAGGTATCTCGGAGGGTGTCTATTGAGTTGGCATGGATCAAGACTGGGATTTGTTACTCCATGTGACGGAGAGGTATCTCGGGGCCCACTCGGTAATACAACATCACAATGAGCCTTGCAAGCAATGTGACTAATTGTTAGTTGCGGGATCTTGTACTACGGAACGAGTAAAGAGACTTGTCGGTAACGAGGTTGAACTAGGTATGGAGATACCAACGATCGAATCTTGGGCAAGTAACATACCGAAGAACAAAGGGAACATCATACGGGATTAACTGAATCCTTGACATAGAGGTTCGACCGATAAAGATCTTTGTAGAATATGTAGGAACCAATGTGGACTCTAGGTCCCGCCATTGGTTACTGACCGTAGAGGTGTCTCGGTCATGTCTACATAGTTCTCGAACCCGCAGGGTCTGCACACTTAAGGTTTGGTGACGTTTCGGTAGTATAGAGTTATGAATGGTGGTGACCGAAGGTAGTTCAGAGTCCCGGATGAGATCCCGGACGTCACGAGGAGCTCCGGAATGGTCCAGAGGTAAAGATTCAGATATAGTAAGTCCTATTTTGGACTCTGGAAAGATTTCGGGCACTTTCGGTAGCGTACCGGGAGTGACGAATGGGTCCCGGGGGTCCACCAGTGGGGCCAACCCACCCCATGGGCCAAAGTGGCGACCCACCAGCCCCTAGTCGGCTGGTGGGGTCGGCCATGGTGGCCTAGGCGCAGGAAGAGAAGGCCCAAACCGAATTGGGGTGGAGTCCTCCCCAAGTTCCACCTCTCGTGTGAGAGGTGGACTCTCAGGTGGAGGAGGACTCTCCCTCCACCAGTTCGGCCGAACCAAAAGGAGATCCCTCCTTTGGGCGCAGCCTCCTCTCCTCGCCTCCTATATATATGAGTGGTTTTAAGGTTTTTTGGACAAGGATTTTCAGACACGTCTAAACCCTACTACTAGATCAAGTTCCTCTAGACTAGACTAAGTTTCGCAGTGCTTAGGTGAAGCCCTGCCGGAATTGCTCCACCACCATCACCAGAGCGCCGTCACGCTACCGGTGAACTCTTCTCCCTCTCCACTTCCTCTTGCTGGATCAAGATGGTGGAGATCGTCATCAAGCTACACGTGTGTTGAACGCGGAGGTGCCGTCCATTCGGCGCTAGATCGGAAGGATCGTGAACAAGATCGCGAGACCGTTCGTGATGAGTTCACGGGACTCAATTCCTGACAGGCAGTTAGCCTGAGGGGCTTGAGAAGAGCCAGGGTTGGGGACATACTTGACTTCCACTCCTTAGCTATTGGCTAGGGTAACGGTCCTCTTGTCACAGTCCAAGTAGTCTTGGCTCTTGGTTAACCAGTCCATGCCTAGGATCACATCCAAGTCTTCTGACTTTAGGATGATAAGGTCTGCTAGGAAGTCTACCCCGTTGATGATAATCTCAACTCCTTTACAACCTATCCCGGACATCATAACAGATTCCAGGGTTTGTATCAACATACGACTACCCAGGGGTGTAGGCTTCATGCCACCCTCTAGTGCAAACTTTTGGGTGACAAAAGAATACGAAGCTCCACAATCAAACAATAGTGTTGTTGGGGTTGAGTTGACGAGGAACGTACCTAGTACGACATTCGAGTCCTCCTGGTCTCCCACTGCAGTGACGTGATTCACACGACCCTTGCCATTGTTGGGATGGTTGCGGGGAGCCAAGTTCCTTGTGGCGCTCCACGGCCTTGACCTTGGTTGGGCGCATTGGGGCGTAGTGCATGTGGCTTCCTGTTGTGGCATTGCCTAGAGATGTGTCCTGGCTGACCACACCCAAAGCATGTGACTTGACCAGGGTTGTTGTTGTCGTAGTTCCTGCCACCGTTGTTGTTATTGGGGTTGTTGTAGGCTGGCCTGGGATTGGCATATTGCTGAGACTGGTAGCTCGGACGAGGTGCAGGAGGTCTATTCTACTGCGGCTGATAGGTTAGCTTGGCTGGGGTTGGCTGCCAGGGGCGAGGATTCTGGTTGTTGGAACTACCCTTTCTAATCATCTTCCGCTTGCGAGTGTCATCTATGTCACGACGCTTGTCTTCCAACATGAGGGCCTTGTTCACCAGGTCGAAGAAGGTCCGATAGTCGCAGACGATGAGCTAATATTGCAGGGTCTGCTAAAGTCCTTCCATGAAGCCTTCCATCTTAGCATCCTCCATGTTGACATCTTCAGGTGCATACTTCGACAATAGGTTGAACATCTCCATATACTCCTTGACAGAGCCACTTCCTTGCTTCGGCGCTCGGAATTCTCTCTTCTTAATAGCCATGATCCCACAAGGAATGTGGGCGGTGCGGAATCCTTCCTTGAAGTTATCCCAGGTGATCACTCGATTGCCATGCATGACCTTGATTCCATCCCACCAAGCTCTGGCAGTACCTCCAAGGCAGTGAGAGGCATAAAGCACCTTCTCACGATCCTCATTGCAATTGACCAGTGCAAGGAGGTCCTCGATGGTGCGGATTGAGTCACCGGCATCAAGGGGCTCAACAGTCTCGGTGAAGGTTGGGGGCGAATTCCTCATGAACTCAGACAGAGTGGAGCAGCCATTGTCGTTCCTGCCTTGTTGCTGGTTGTTCACAAGGACTTGGGCCATCTATTGAATAGAAGTTGTGTTGGCTTGGCGTTCCTCCTGGAGAACTTGGAGAAATTGAGCTATGGTCCTGTTCTCCGGTGGAAGTGGTGGCTGGGGAATGTCGCCTTGTGGATGCTCCTGGTGTCCTCCAGCCTGAGTAGTCCCACCAGTTCCCTGTTGCTAGCTGGAGTTGCCGGCTCCAAGGTTGGTGAAGGATCTATTGTGGGTTGCAGTCACCATCCTGTTTGGAGCAGACAAGTCAAACAACTGGGATGGACGAGAGAAAAAGCAACAATGGAAAAGCGCGCCTAAGGGGGGTTTGTATAGTGCAAGTGTGGTAAAACAAAGGTCAAAAGACCAACACGTATATTAGGATAAGATTGACGATAGACTCGCTTACATGTTACCTAAGGAAAAAGCGCGACTTGCATCAGACCACAAACAATTAAAACAAACAACAAGCACACATGGTTTCATATGAACCATTACATGGACTCGAATTTGCATGAGGGGTACATGACTGATCCTACCCTAGGGGTTCTTGGACACAGGTGGTGGAGTGCTCCGTCTCATAGTATCGCTCCTTGGGGTGTTCCTCTTGATCGTCATCCGGGCGGGCCACATCTCCGGTTTATGGAGTCGGAGGATGAGGAGGTCCACCCCGACAACGTTTCGTCGGTGGGTTGGTGAAGAGTGCACGGTACTCCTTCGCACTCATACGAGGATGGTGTGTGGGTGCATCTTTAACTGGGTGTAATCCTCCTCTATAAGCGACCGTTGGTCGTCTCTCAGGGGCTCCATCCTTATTGATCTTGTCTGGCTTCGTCTTGTCTTGACGAAGTAACTCTCGGGTGTGGTGAAGTTCCTCGCAGAGCTTCACGAACTCCTGAATCAGCTTGTGAGCTAGAGTGTCAGCGGAGAGCCTGAAGTAGGTCTGGAACTTGAGTGGTGATCCATCCTCCTTGGATGGAATCAACGTCCAACTCTCGCCAAGATCATCCCTCCTAAAAGGTAGGTAGCAAGTAGATGGCTCGTCAGCCATCTCTAGAACAATGTCTCGAAGGTGGATGAGTGCCTTGTGTGCGGCTGTCTCGACTACGAGTGCCAAGGTTTCCATCTATGGTCTTTCAATGAACCAACTAGTCAGGGAGTCGTTTTCCTTCATGACCACGTCAACGTGGTACTCCTTCATGACGGCGTCGACCCAGTGCTCGTGGTAGAGGAAGACGGGTGGTTGGTGGTACTGGCACTTTTCCAGGCTATCCTTGATAGGAGAGCTTCGGGTACGATGGCCATCTACAAAGGTTTGAAGGGAGGAGAGTCAGTAGAGTGCTGTGGGAAGACTACAAGAGGTAAAAAGTGCAGAAACTCCTAAGTATAGGTGCTAGGTGCAGTTTTGAAAACGGTTTCATCCTAACTAACGTCCATGATAACTAAGGGTTCATACATTCAGGATGGGTCTGATACCAGCTCTGTGGGGACACTGACTCATAAGTCGTGATCATCGAATGCACGTGCAGAGTGATCTCAGAGATCAATGCTCACTAAACACTGAAGCTAGAATAACAAGAGTCTTACAGCCTTACATACCGTCTTATACAAATAAAGTCCAGCTAGGCAAAGTCTTACATAGATAGGGCCGCAAGGGAAAATACTTAAACATAACAAGCAGCAGAAATCTTGGTCGAAAGCGTGAACCCATGCTATCTTCCTTAAACCTACACGCATTCTGACTGGGAAGCATCCTAGTTCGCACGTTCATCACCAACGAACTCTTCACTGTATTCCTATTCTTCCAAGGATGGCCAATTAAATAACCAGTGGCAAGCCAATGAGTACTTTGAATGTACTCGCAAGAAACCCTAGATTGGAACAAGGTATGCCAAAGCATGATATAACACTAAGTAGGTAAATTTGTAGAAAGATAATTTTGAGTGCAATGTCATGATAAAGTAACTTAAGTGGGCATCCATCAAATGTAGACAGGTATTCATGTGAACAAGTCACATTTATCATCATAAGCATGGGTTGAACATCTTATGTTCACCATCATGCCAAGTCCTCGGACTTAGCTCAAGTATCACCTTTGTCATCATCACATCTCATATTCACCATCATACACACACACTAGTTTGTGAAAACATTGGACGCAGTTTAAGCAGGACCTCCAACTGTCCATCACCATGGACACAGATATGCGAATAGTTTTACTCTCTACAGAGGTTGCACACTTTACCCACAAGACTCGGAAAACTTCCATGTCAAGCCATGACTCGTGGTATTGTCCATACCCAAGGCAAGTATCCGAGCATTGTTTTTCCCCTTACGACACTAAACAAAGAGTCCACTCTATTGATACCCAGCCCTCATGATGTACATCATACGAGCCTCGCTCTAGGTCGTACCATCCATGAAGGGACCAATGGTGTGCCCGGTGCCTATGAAGACAACGCATAATCATCCTTACATGCACGAGCCCGTATCGAGAGTGACCACATCACTCCCGCCACTAGTAATGCGATCTCTATGCCAGTACCCATAAAAGTAATCAACAAAGCCCTGTCCCATAAGGGATATCGTTGTTGTGCATGTAAGGTTTGGGACGGTCAGCGAATCTTAAAACTCTCCGTTTTTGAGAATCCACACACTTACTTGCTCTGGTACACCATTTCTTTATCAAGTGGTTACCTATCTCATCATCATCTCCCTCGGGCATTAGTGGCATCCGACGGGTTTTTCGAAAAGTCTTGAAAGCACTTTTGTTTTCATCACCATGCATATTCCCGATCCCACTTGCGTAGCATCTACTAAGCATCCTATCTACTCCCACCCACACAACCCTCATAAGAAGGTAGGGTCATGCACAATGCAAGTATCAACAAGAAAGTATCGGGGGCATCCCACCAAAGTGGTCACCACATCAACATGATCATATTCATGAAATAAAGTGATACATGCCATGCAAATAAAAGGTTTCATAGTACTGGTCAAGGGGCTGCTTGCCTTGCTCAACAAAGTCTTCGGGGTCTTCGAAATCTTCGGGTCCAACTCCCTCGTCAACAGCACAATCTATCGTCGCGATAAATAACGGCAAAATAAGAATCATCACAAAAATAGAACACAAAACTCACTTGCAAAATGTTTCCCTACTCTGATATTTTCTACAAACTATACTAAAAATACCATCCTAAGGTTTTTGGGTGAAAAAGATTTTCAGAACTATATTTAACAGAGGTTAAAAATACTAAAAAGGAGTTTTTAAATAAAATAGTACATAAAAGATTTTCAAATATTTTTACAAGTGGCACTCTAAAATACTACATAATATTATAGGATTTATCGTGGAAGATTTATTGGAATTGGGATTCTATTTGGTCCTGTGGAATTTTTGGAATGCTTCTGAAAAAGAAATAGGAAAAGTGGCTACTGTCCCTAGGCCAGAGGCGGCTAGCAGCTGGGCTGGCCCACCTAGCCAGCCAGCTAGCCACGCGCGCCGCCAGGTTTAAACCTGACGCGCGGGGCCCGGCTACCAGCGACAACGAGGGGAGAGAGAGACGAGGAGGAGGCCAACATGTGGGGTCCCCCTGTCGGGTCCTTCTTCCTCCTCTGGATGAGCAGAGAGGAGTTCACCAGCTGTAACGTCCCGAGCACTCCCACCGGTAGTCGTTACTTCTGGCGGGATCTAGACTAGCCTCACGCATCAATACTAGTCTTTTTTGCACACTTTGTCCTCACTCATGTCCATCATCCCTAATAAGCCAGGCTATCACATACACCATCAGGCCACAAGAATGTATCCTCTTGTCACAAACGTCTGTGCTTCCAGTCCAATACATGTGTCAGTCCGTGTACCACGACGGGTCACCAACTTCATGAACAACATGACGATGCACCTATCGGCAAACGTCCGTGTAACCGTGAGGGTCGGCTTTGATACCAACTTGTAACGCCCCGGACACACATGTGCACCCATCAATACTAGTCTTTTCTGCGCACTTTGTGCTCACTCATGCGCACCCTGGACCAACTTCCCGGTCGGTCACCCATCCTGAAACTACTCCAAGCTGAACACGCTTAACTTGGGAGTTCTGTTTGAATGGGATCCCGGAAAAGAAGGAACTCCTTATTGATATGAGTAGTCTATCATCCCTAATAAGCCAGGCTATCACACCAGAATGAGCTCAGGAGGCTGCCGCCGTTCTGGAGGTGGCCGAGGGAGTGGATGGGGTGGCCGGAGTCGCTGACGGCAAGGTCCCACGGCATAAGCGCTTCAGGAGAGATCATCGTCGATGTTTCCTGCAGCAAAAAGCACGGGAGGAAGGGGGAACACATCAGGAAGGCGCTTCTGTTCTAGACGAGCAAAAAGGGAGGCGGAGGGGCTTCCTACTACGTGAACTCTAGTGACCCAACGTGGCGGAGCTTGAGCTTGATCTCGAGCTCGGGCAGCTTTGGAGAGGAGATGGTGGTCCGGGGGTTCGTTTGAGAGTGGGAGAGAGCCAGCAAAGGGGAGAGGGAAGCCCGGGTTGGCTTTATATAGCCGACTCGGGGATCACCGTGGAAGGGGCTCCCGGGTACCCACAACAATGGCGCTGGTGACCGTTAGAGGGGGAGAGAGATTGGGGTGCTCGAGAGTTGGTGCAGGGTACCAGGGAGTGAGAGGGGAAGCGCGTCCTGCCTCTAGCGCTCGCACGTGCGAGACCATGCATTGGCCGAGCGGGGTGGCGTCGGGCAGTCGCTAGAGAGGGTGAGAGAGAGGGGGATAGGAGGTATCTGACATGATGGCTTGTCGCGAATGTCGAGGCGCATCGACTAGCGCGAGGGGGAGGCCCGAGGTGGCCGAACATGGGCAGGAGAGGGAGGTCAACCCTCCAGAGCGCGACTTTGGCCGGCATGCTCACACCTTTTGCACGCTCCGGTGCGTCCATTTGTGTCAGGTAGCTGCATGAGGGATTTTTATCGTGGGAAAGCACTTTGGATGCTCTGGTGCTAGATAGGAGAGAGGAGAGGCTGAGAAACGAGGAAGAATGGGGTTGTCCAGGGGGTGCATGTGGGGATTCCACCCCCTCAATCATGCTCCCTATCGCCAGGACTTTTACCAGAGCTGAGGGAGGGTGGTATGGTGTCGTGGTAAAAGTTGTGGCTCAAGGAGAACAAGGGAAGGTGCTCAATTTTTGATCCTTGGATTCTGCCTGAAGGTGTTTGATCAGTGTTTGGGCAAGCAAGTGGAGTTTTCATGCCATGAGTTTTAATAGGGTGATAATGTGTGCAAAATTAGAGGGGGGCCACCAAGTTTGAGATGGCTTGAGGAAAGTTCACAATGTAAACTTGGTAATCCCTATAATTTGGCAGAATTAGGTTTCTGCAGATCCAAGAATGCATTTCACTTCCCCCAAATCCACCACTTGGTGTGGTGTTCTTATTTGGGGTTCAGCACATGCCCACAAAGTATGGGGTTAAGGGAAGTAACTTCACCATGTAAAGTTGTTCAAATTTGACTCTGGACACGAATGGTTTTGGAATATTTTGGTGAAGCACATCAATTGGGATTGAGATGAAACTTTGCAAGATCATCACATATATTATGTGAGCCTGGATGGAATTTTCTTGGAATTTATTTAGAATATTTCTTATATAAGTATTTCAAATGCTTGATTTGGACAGAAAGCGTTTTGGAGGGTTTTGCCCAATATTTAGAACATGATCATGTGTTGAAACTCACATATATGGAAAATATATGTCTACTGAGTTTTCCTAAATTTTCTGAAATATTTTTAAAGAATTTAAATAGTTTTTCCTTATGAAAGACCATTTCGGGCCTAAATAAAAAGCCTTTAAATAAGATAGTAAGATAATCTTTAAAATTAATATTTGGTTGTTTTGGGAAGTCATATATATATTAGGCTTCAAATAATGCCCTTTAGGAAAAATGATCCACCCAATTTGAGGACTTGCAGTGCCAACCTCAACTCAGGGGGTTTTGAAAACTTAATTTGAATAAACCCTTTTTGGTCAAAATGAATTTTGAGGAAATGTAGTTTTAGGTACTAGACACATGGTATGATCATTGGGAAATATGTTGGGTCAAGGAAGATGAGTATAGCGAGGAGTAGAACCTAGGCGTTCCATGTTGGGAGACGTAGTAGTAAATCAAAAAATTCCTACGATCACCAAGATCTATCTATGGAGAAACCAACAACGAGTGGGGAGAGATTTCATCTTAATACCTTTGAAGATCGCTAAGCGGAAGCATTACAAGAACGCGGTTGGTGGAGTCGTACTCGCAGCGATTCAGATCGCGGTGGATTCCAATCTAAGCGCCGAACAACGGTGCCTCTGCGTTCAACACACGTGCAGCCCGGTGAAGTCTCCCGTGCCTTGATCCAGCAAGGAGGATGGAGAGGTTGGGGAAGAGCTCCAACAGCAGCACGACGGCGTGGTGACGATGGAGCTACGTGGACTCCGGTAGGGCTTCGCCAAGCGCTACGGAGAACGAGGAAGAGGAAGGGTAGGGCTACACCGAGAGAGAGAAGTCGTGTCTCAGATCAGCTCCAATACCTCGGGTATATATAGGAGGAGGGAGAGGGAGGGCTTCCTTGGCCCCTCCTCCAAGGAGCAGAGGTTTGGCCGAGATAAGGGAGGAGTCCACCTCCCACAAGGGAGGTGGATCTCTTCCTTTTAAATCTCCTTTAGCCTTATCCTTTTATCCCTAGCCGCATGGGACTTTCTGGAAGGACTTGGCCAGCCCAATAAGGGCTGGTCCACCTCCTCTAACATCCCACGAAATCCTTTGGTCGTCACACCCCTCCCGGGGTCCTCCGGCACCCTCCCGGCACTCCCGATACACTACCGATGAGCCCGAAAACTTCCCGGTGACCAAAACAGGACTTCCTATATATCAATCTTTACCTCCAGACCATTCCAGAGTTCCTCGTGACGTCCGGGATCTCATCCGGGACTCCGAATAACCTTTGGTAATCATGTATACCATTTCCCTATAACCCTAGCGTCATCGAACCATAAGTGTGTAGACCTTATGGGTTCGGGAGACACGTAGACATGACCGAGACACCTCTTCGGTCAATAACCAATAGCGGGATCTGGATACCCATGTTGGCTCCCACATGCTCCACGATGATCTCATCGGATGAACCACGATGTCGGGTATTCAATCAATCCCGTATCCAACTCCCTTTGTCCACCGGTATGATACTTGCCCGAGATTCGATCGTCGGTATCCCTATACCTTGTTCAATCTCGTTACCGGCAAGTATCTTTACTCATTCCATAATACATCATCCCGTGGCTAACTCCTTAGTCACATTGATCTCATTATGATGATGTCTTACTGAGTGGGCCCAGAGATACCTCCCCGTCATACGGAGTGACAAATCCCACTCTCGATTCGCGCCAACCCAATAGACACTTTCGGAGATACCCGTAGTGCACCTTTATAGCCACCCAGTTATGTTGTGACGTTTGGCACACCCAAAGAATTCCTATGGTATCTGGGAGTTGCACAATCTCATGGTCTAAGGAAACAATACTTGACATTGGAAAAGCTTTAGCAGACGAACTACACGATCTTCTGCTATGCTTAGGATTGGGTCTTGTCCATCACATCATTCTCCTAATGATGTGATCCCGTTATCAATGCCATCAAATGTCCATGGTCATGAAACCATGACCATCTATTGATCAATGAGCTAGCCAACTAGAGGCTCACTAGGCACATGTTGTGGTCTACGTATTGACACATGTATTACGGTTTCCGGTAAACACAATTATGGCATGAACAATAGACAATTATCATGAACAAGGATATACAATAATAACCATTGTATTATTGCCTCTAGGGCATATTTCCAACAGTCTCCCACTTGCGCTAGAGTCAATAATCTAGTTACATTGTGATGTATCGAACACCCATAGCATTCTGGTGTTGATCATGATTTGCTCGTGAGAGAGGTTTAGTCAACAGATCTGCGACATTCAGATCCGTATGCACTTTACAAATATCTATATCTCCCTCCTGAATGTAATCACGGATGGCGTTGAAGCGGCGCTTGATGTGTCTTGTCTTCTTGTGAAACCTGGGCTCCTTCGCAAGGGCAATAGCTCTAGTGTTGTCATAGAATAGAGTCATCGGGCCGGACGCACTTGGAATTACTCCTAGGTCGGTGATGAACTCCTTCATCTAGACTTCTTCCTTTGCTGCTTCCAAAGCAGCTATGTACTTCGCTTCACATGTAGATGCCGCCACAACGCTTTGCTTGCTGCTGCACCAGCTGACTGCCCTTCCGTTCAAAATATACACGTATCTGGTTTGCGACTTGGAGTCATCCGGATCTGTGTCTAAGCTAGCATCGACGTAACCCTTTACTATGAGCTCTTCGCCACCTCCATATACAAGAAACATGTCCTTTGTCCTTTTTAGGTACTTCAGGATATTCTTGACCGATGTCCAGTGTTCCGCTCCAAGATCACTCTGGTACCTCCCTACCAAACTGATGGCAAGGTACACATCAGGTCTGGTACACAGCATGGCATACATAATAGAGCCTATGGATGAAGCATAGGGGATGACACTCATCTCTTCTCTATCCTTTGCCGTGGTCGAGCATTGAGTCGTGCTCAATCTCATACCTTGTAACACAGGCAAGAACCCCTTCTTGGACTGATCCATATTGAACTTCTTCAATATCTTGTCAAGGTATGTGCTTTGTGAAAGTCCTATGAGGCGTCTTCATCTATCTCTATAGATCTTGATGCCTAATATGTAAGCAACTTCTCCAAGGTCCTTCATTGTAAAACATTTATTCAAGTAGGCCTTTACACTTTCCAAAAGTTCTATATCATTTCCCATTTTCAGTATGTCATCGACATATAATATGAGAAATGCTATAGAGCTCCCGCTCACTTTCTTGTAAATACAGGGTTCTCCATAAACCTATACAAACCAAAACGCTTTAATCACCTCATTAAAGGGAATGTTCCAACTCCGAGATGCTTGCACCATCCCATAGATGGAGCGCTGGAGCTTGCATACTTTGTTAGCTTCTTTAGGATTGACAAAACCTTCCGGCTGCATCATATACAATTCTTCCTTAAGGAAGCCATTAAGGAATGCAGTTTTGACATCCATTTGCCAGATCTCATAATCATAAAATGCGGCAATTGCTAACATGATTTGGACAGACTTCAGCATCGCTACGGGTGAGAAAGTCTCATCGTAGTCCTTTCCTTGAACTTGTCGATAACCTTTAGTGACAAGCCGGGACTTAGAGACGGTCCGCGTCAGTCTTCTTCTTAAAGATCCATTTATTTTCAATGGCTCTCTTATCATCAGGAAAGTCCACCAAAGTACACACTTTGTTCTCATACATGGATCCTATATCGGATTTCATGGCCTGAAGCCATTTGTTGGAATCCGGGCCCGCCATCGCTTCTTCATAGTTCGAAGGTTCACCGTTGTCCAACAACATGATCCCCAAGACAGGGTTGCCGTACCACTCTGGTGTAGAACGTGTCCTAGTGGACCTTCGATGTTCAATAGTAACTTGATCTGAAGTTTCATGATCATCATCATTAACTTCCTCTCCAGCCGGTGTAGGCTACACAGAAACAACTTCTTGTGTTGCGCTACTCTCCGGTTCGAGTGGAGGTAAAATTACCTCATCAAGTTCTATTTTTCTCCCACTTACTTCTTTTGAGAGAAACTATTTCTCGAGAAAGGATCCATTCTTGGCAACAATGACTTTGCCTTCGGATCTAAGGTAGAAGGTATACCCAATGGTCTCTTTGGGATATCCTATGAAGACGCACTTTTCCGCTTTGGGTTCGAGCTTCTCAGGTTGAAGTTTCTTCACATAAGCATCGCCTCCCCAAACTTTTAGAAACGACAGCTTAGGTTTCTTCCCAAACCATAATTCATACGGTGTCGTCTCAACGGACTTTGACGGTGCCCTATTTAAAGTGAATGCGTCCGTCTCTAATGCATATCCCCAAAATGATAGCGGTAAGTCGGTAAGAGACATCATAGATCGCACCATATCCAATAGAGTGCGATTACGACATTCAGACACACCATTTCACTAAGGTGTGCCAGGCGGCGTGAGTTGTGAAACAATTCCAAATTTCCTTAGTTGCGTGCCGAACTTGTGACTCAAATATTCTCCACCAGAATCAGATTGTAGGCACTTTATTTTCCTGTCATGTTGATTCTCTACCTCACTCTGAAATTCCTTGAACCTTTCAAAGGTTTCAGACTTGTGTTTCATTAAGTAGACATACCCATATCTGCTCAAGTCATCAGTGAGGGTGAGAACATAGGGGTAGCCACCGCGAGCCTCGACGCTCATTGGACCGCATACATCGGTATGTATTATCTCCAATAAGTCAGTTGCTCGCTCCATTGTGTCGGAGAATGGAGTCTTGGTCATATTGCCCATGAGGCATGGTTCGCACGTGTCAAATGATTCGAAATCAAGAGACTCCAAAATTCCATCAGCATGGAGCTTCTTCATGCGTTTGACACAAATATGACCAAGGCGGCAGTGCCACATGTAAGTGGGACTATCGTTATCAATCTTACATCTTTTGGCACTCACACTATGGACATGTGTAACATCACGTTCGAGATTCATCAAAAATAAACCATTGACCAGCGGGGCATGACCATAAAAGATTTCTCTCATATAAATAGAACAACCATTATTCTCGGATCTAAATGAGTAGCCATCTCGCATCAAATGAGATCCTACTAAATAACAATTATTGAGGTTTAAAACTAATCCCGAAGGTAGATGCAGAGGTAGCGTGCCGACGGTGATGACATCGACCTTGGAACCATCCCCGACGCACATCATCACCTCGTCCTTTGCCAGTCTCTGCTTATTCCGCAGCTCCTGCTTGGAGTTACAAATATGAGCAACCACACCGGTATGAAATACCCAGGAGCTACTACGAGCGCTGGTTAGGTACACATCAATAACAAGTATATCACATATACCTTTAACGTTGCCGGCCTTCTTATCTGCTAATTACTTGGGGCAGTTCCGCTTCTAGTGACCGGTACCCTTGCAATAAAAGCACTCAGTCTTAGGCTTGGGTCCATGCTTGTTCTTCTTCCCGGCAACTTGCTTAGCGGGCACGACAACAGCTTTTCCGTCCTTCTTGAAGTTCTTCTTACCCTTGCCTTTCTTGAAACTAGTGGTCTTATTCACCATCAACACTTGATGCTCCTTTTTGATCTCGACTTCCGCTGATTTCAGCATCGAGTACAACTCAGGAATGGGCTTCTCCATACCCTGCATGTTATAGTTCATCACAAAGCTCTTGTAGCTAGGTGGAAGCGACTGGAGGGTTCTGTCAATGACCGAGTCATCTGGGAGATTAACTCCCAGCTGAGTCAAGCGGTTGTGCAACCCAGACATTTTGAGTATGTGCTCACTAACAGCACTATTCTCCTCCATCTTACAGCTGAAGAACTTGTCAGAGACGTCATATCTCTTGACCCGGGCATGAGCTTGGAAAACCAGTTTCAGCTCTTGGAACATCTCATATGCTCCGTGTTGCTCAAAACGCTTTTGGAGATCGGGTTCTAAACTGTAAAGCATGCCGAACTGAACAAGGGAGTAATCATCGCAGCGTGACTGCCAAGCGTTCGTAACATCTTGGTCCGCTGGGAAAATGGGTGGGTCACCTAGCGGTGCATCAAGGACATACAATCTCTTGGAAGCTATGAGGATGATCCTCAAGCTATGGACCCAGTCCACATAGTTAATTCCATCATCTTTCAGCTTGGTTTTCTCTAGGAACGCGTTGAAGTTGAGGGTGACATTTGCGTTGGCCATTGGATCTACAATATAGATTGTAAATACAATTTTAGACTAAGTTCATGATAATAAGTTCACATAATCAAATTATTTAATGAACTCCCACTTAGATAGACATCTCTCTAGTCATCCAAGTGATACATGATCCATGTCAACTAGCCCATGTCCGATCATCACGTGGGACGGACTAGTCATCCATGGTGAACATCTCCATGTTGATCGTATCTTCTATACGACTCATGTTTGACCTTTCGGTCTTCCGTGTTCCGAGGCCATCTCTGTACATGCTAGGCTCGTCAAGTCAACCTAAGTGTTTCGCATGTGTAAATCTGGCTTACACCCATTGTATGCGAACGTTAGAACCTATCACACCCGATCATCATGTGGTGCTTCGGAACAACGATCCTTAGCAGCGGTGCACAGTTAGGGTGAACACCTTTCTTGAAATTTTATTGAGAGATCATCTTATTTACTACCATCATTCTAAGAAAATAATATGTAAACATGATAAACATCACATGCAATCAATATAGTGACATGATATGGCCAATATCATCTTGCTCCTTTGATCTCCATCTTCGGGGCACCATGATCATCATTGTCATCGGCACGACACCATGATCTCCACCATCATGATCTCCATCATCGTGTCTTCATGAAGTTGTCTCGCCAACTATTACTTCTACTACTATGGCTAATGTTTAGCAATAAAGTAAAGTAATTACATGGCGTTTATGATTGACACGCAGGTCATACAATAAAATAAGACAACTCCTATGGCTCCTGCCGGTTGTCATACTCATCAACATGCAAGTCATGAATCCTATTACAAGAACATGATCAATCTCATACATCACAATGCATCACATCACATACTTTGTCCATATCACATCACAAGGCACATGCTGCAAAAAACAAGTTAGACAATCTCTAATTTGTAGTTGCAAGTTTTTACGTGGATGCTATAGGTTTCTAGCAAGAACGTTTCTTACCTACACCAAAACCACAACGTGATATGCCAATTTCTATTTACCCTTGATAAGGACCCTTTTCATCGGATCCAATCCAACTAAGGTGGGAGAGACAGACACCCGCTAGCCACCTTATGCAACAAGTGCATGTTAGATGGTGGAACCGGTCTCACATAAGCGTACGTGTAAAGCTGGTCCAGGCCGCTTCATCCCACAATACCGTCGAATCAAGATAATACTAGTAACAGAAAGCATATTAACAAGATCAACGCCCACAACAACTTGTGTTCTACTCATGCATAGATTCTATGCATAGACCTAGCTCTGGTACCACTGTTGGGAGATGTAGTAGTAAATCAAAAAATTTCCTACAATCACCAAGATCTATCTATGGAGAAACCAGCAACAAGTGGGGAGAGATTGCATCTTCATACCTTTGAAGATCGCTAAGTGGAAGCGTTACAAGAACGCGGTTGGTGGAGTCGTACTCGTAGCGATTCAGATCGCGGTGGATTCCGATCTAAGCGCCGAACAACAGCGCCTCCACGTTCAACACACGTGTAGCCCGGTGACCTATCCCACGCCTTGATCCATCAAGGAGGAGGTAGAGGTTGGGGAAGATCTCCAACAGTAGCACGACGGTGTGGTGACGGTGGAGCTACGTGGACTCCGGCAGGGCTTCGCCAAGCGCTATGGAGAACGAGGAAGAGGAAGGGTAGGACTGCGCTGATAGAGAGAGAAGTCGTGTCTCAAATCAGCCCCAATACCTCGGGTATATATAGGAGGAGGGAGAGTGAGGGCTGACTTGGCCCCTCCTCCAAGGAGGAGAGGTTCGTCCGAGATAAGGGAGGAGTCCACCTCCCACAAGGGAGGTGGATCTCTTCCTTTTAAATCTCCTTTAGACTTATCCTTTTATCCCTAGCTGCATGGGACTTTCTGGAAGGACTTGTCCAGCCCAATAAGGGCTGGTCCACCTCCTCTAACATCCCACGAAGTCCTTTGGTCATCACGCCCCTCCCGGGGGTCCTCCGGCACCCTCCCGGCACTCCCGGTACACTATCGATGAGCCCAAAAACTTTCCGGTGACCAAAATAGGACTTCGTATATATCAATCTTTGCCTCCGGACCATTTTGGAGTTCCTCATGACGTCCAGGATCTCATCTGGGACTCCGAACAACCTTCGGTAATCACGTATTCCATTTCCCTATAACCCTAGTGTCATTGAACCTTAAGTGTGTAGACCCTATGGGTTCGGGAGACACGTAGACATGACCGAGATACCTCTCCGGTTAATAACCAACAGTGGGATCTGGATACCCATGTTGGCTCCCACATGCTCCACAATGATCTCATCAGATGAACTCCGATGTCAGGGATTCAATCAATCCCGTACCCAATTCCCTTTGTCCACCGGTATGATACTTGCCCGAGATTCGATCGTCGGTATCCCTATACCTTGTTCAATCTCATTACCAGCAAGTCTCTTTACTCGTTCCATAATACATCATCCCATGGCTAACTCCTTAGTCACATTGAGCTCATTATGATGATGTCTTACCGAGTGGGCCCAGAGATACCTCTTCGTCATACGGAGTGACAAATCCCAGTGTCGATTCGTGCCAACCCAACAGACACTTTCGGAGATACCCATAGTGCACCTTTATAGCCACCCAGTTACGTTGCGATATTTGGCACAGCCAAAGCATTCCTACGGTATCCGGGAGTTGCACAATCTCATGGTCTAAGGAAACGATACTTGACATTGGAAAAGCTTTAGCAGACGAACTACACGATCTTGTGCTATGCTTAGGATTGGGTCTTGTCCATCACATCATTCTCCTAATGATGTGATCTCGTTATCAATGACATCCAATGTCCATGGTCATGAAACCATGACCAGTTTTGATCAACAAGCTAGCCAACTAGAGGCTCACTAGGGACATGTTGTGGTCTATGTATTCACACATGTATTACGGTTTCCGGTTAACACAATTATAGCATGAACAAGAGGCAATGATCATGAACAAGGAAATACAATAATAACCATTTTATTATTGCCTCTAGGGCATATTTCCAACATTCCAAACATAATCAACCAAACAAGCAAACAAGCAACAATTCAACAAGCATGCACTCAAAAAGTTTTAATTGGTTCCAAATTTTGTAAATCCATAGCATGTCAAAGTGATACAAACACAGGGTGTGACAAAAACAATATGACAATGAGTCCTGAAGTCATATGAAAAGTAACAATGGAATTTGCATGGCAGTATATCTCGGAATGGCTATGGAAATACCATGATAGGTAGGTATGGGGTCTGTTTTGAGGGTGTGTGAAAGAGCATATCATTTGACGGAGTTGAATGCACATGTGAAGTTTGCACCAAGTATTGAGGTGAGAGACGACAATGCACCACACCAAAGAGGCTAGCACAATATGGATAGATGGAAGTGCTTTGAGACCGAAGGTTCACATGAAACATTAAAAAAATCAAGTATTTATTGTGAAAACTTATTTATCCCTCGAAGCAAAGTATAACCGTATACTCCTAGGGAGCACGCTGGGAGGACTGCACCATCGTACACCCCCGATCCAAACAGACAAAGGTTGAGTCAATTAAATATAAATTATACTTCGACCTCACTGCTAATGCAAGTGACCACAACTTTCATGCATAAAGACTCACAAACTTTAATACAATTATACGTAATTAGCTTAAATTATTTACCAACAAACTGGCATATTACCACTTTAATATTGAGAACCTATTACAAGGAATCAAAACATATCATATTCAATAATCTATAAGTCCATGCAACTTTTTATTATACCACCTTTGTATACCTATCATTTCTGGACCAAACATATAACTCATGAAAATTATCACTTTCTATTCTAGTCTCAAAAGTATATAAGTGGATAAAGAGAGTGAACATAATTTCTATAAAACATATCGCCATGATAAAAGAAGTATAAGTGAAGCACTAAAGCATTTGCCTCAACACAAAAAGATATAGGTGAAGTACGGATGAGCATTCTACAAATTAGATAGATGTGTGGCTTCTCATAAAAATATGTTGAGGAAAATATGATAGTGAAAAAAATCACACAAAATAAACATTAAAGCAAATATGCTCCAAGGAAAACACATATCATGTGAAGACTAAAACTATAGCTCCAATTGTGGTTTACTGATACTATTGAAGACAAAAGAGGGGAGGCCTTTCGGGCATACCCGAGCTTAGATGCTTGAGTCTTCCTTGAATATTACGTTGGGATGTCCTTGGCACCCCCAAGCTTAGGATCTTAATGCTTATTATTCTTATTCATCTCTCCATCTCACCCAAAACTTCAAAATTTCATTCACATAAAACTTAACGGAACTGATGAGATAATTTAGTATAATATAATAGATCATTCATTTATGGTACTGAAATACATGATTCATAATTATTTAAAATAAAAGTATGCTGTAATTTTTCACTTCCATAATTTATCCCCCCCCCCAAAAAAACTATAGATACTCCAAAATAAGCAAACATGAAAAAGAAAACAGAATCTGTCAAAAACTTAACAACTTGTAAAGATCTAGTTTCTAGTCATACTTCCGTAACTTAGATTTTTTTTAAAATAGGATGCTATATAAAATTTCTAATTCAGTTATGTGTTAAATTTTTCAACATTTATCACGTTCCGATAGAGAGCAACAATCCATCACTGGACAAGACGTTTCGGTTTCTACGCAGAACCTAGTAAACAAACAATTTTCAATATCCCAAAGGCTTTACTTGGCAGGAAAGCAAAATAAAAGATTCAAACAAAATTACTACAGAGGCAACAATCATGTTGGCATACTAAAATAATATGATAGCTATAGGGTTGTCTCCCAACAAGATCTTTCTTTATAGCCATTAAGATAGGCTTAAGATTTTAATAATGCTCACATAAATGATAAGAATTGAAGCACAAAGAGAGAATCCTATATCATGTAACTAGAACATTAAATATAACCCACTTCCTATGCATAGGCATTTCATAATTGGACAAATCATCAAAGCAAGCAATATTTAGCATATGCAAGGAACAAGGATGAAACATTAACAATTTGAACATCAAGGTAATTCAGGAACATGAAAAATTTCTATAACCATATTTTCCTCTCTCATAGTAATAACATGTAGGTTCATAGTCAAATTCAACAATGTATCTCAATGTAAACATTTTCTTTGTGATCCTCATGCACATAAATTTTGTAATCTTCCAAGATAGTGGGATTAACATCAACTAGAGTCATGACCTCTCCAAACCCACTTTCATAAAAAAATCCATAATATCAAATATTCTCCAAGGTAGTGGGATTATTTTTTTCCTAAAGTTCACACTCTTCCAAACCCACTTTCAGTTATATAGTAAATGTTATTACCAATATTAGATTCATCTTGGAGCTCAAATAAAATTTTAAGATCACAAGAAGTATCGAAATTATCTCCCCATTCATGACAATCATAGTAAGTAGTAGGCATAACGGAATCATCATAAAAATGCCTACAAACATAGTGTAGATAGTTTCTTACACTTTTATTGTATTCAAAACAAAGAGAGGCGGATACGAGGTTCCTCTCTCATGATAATTGCAAGTAGGAGCAGCAAACACATCCATATTATATATATTAAAATCATCATATACCATTGTAAAAATCAACCCATTAATATAATACTTAATAAGAACAAACTTCTTTGAAATAGTGTAGTTGGGAGAATTCGAAAAGATAATAAAACTATCAAGTGTGGGTCCAATAGCAACAACTTCATTCTTAACATAAAGAATTATAGGAAGTTCATTTCCATAAACATCATTGTAGGGGCATCATGGCCATAAACATACCATATATCAAGATCATCGAATACAGATATTTCAAATGAAACCAAGGGATCATAACATTCATCCTCTCGCGAGAATAGAGGGAAATTAAATAAAGTACGAGCTAAGGATTTACTCTCTTCTTCACTCTCTTACTCATCTTTTTCATCTAAGGAGTTCTCAGTTTGAGCAATTTCTTCTTCCATAGATCCTTGCAAAACATTACTCTGTTCTTGGGAAACAGAGGCTCTCTTAATATAATCATTAACATGAGCATTGCAATCATAGTTCTAATTTATAGCAACCAGCAAAGTGGTCCGCCCGATGTGCGGTCTATGATTTCATAAATTTATTTGAGGATAACAGATCGTTTGCGTTGTCTACATGAATTTGGAACAAATTTTCTAATCATTCATTTTTTATTTTAATATTTTTGCATTATAAAATGGCCCTTAACATGATACGACTACATAGTGCTTTCTTAAATATTGTAGTTTTCTTTAAGATGTGGAACTTGCGAGGGCATCATCTTTACGGTGTTGAACTCAATGTGAGGCATGATATTTAGAGTGTTGAATTTTATGTGAGGGTGTCATATTTAGTATAGTGATAGTTTTTAAAGAATATTGATATTTAATATGCAATCATGGTAGATATAAATTTATTTGTGTGCAAAAATATATTAGTACATGTAGTTTCTATGATATAGATTTTACCATTGTATGAATTGATAATGAAAATAACATTTTCGTGGAATGCTGAAATACTTTTGAATAAAAATATAACCATGTTTTTCTTTTGACCGATCACGACATCTATTTAAATCGACACTAGACAAAAAGATGTTTTCTATCTAAAATTGTGAAGAAGTTATCATTGAAGAAACTATCTTCTCATTGTAAAACAAATATATTATTACCTTTTCCTCTTTGCTTTACTCTCTATGTTGCATCTTATTAAGATCATATGTTGCCTTCACATCATCAAATGCACTACCTTGTTGTGAAATGTAAGTGTCCACACCATTATACTATTTATGTTTGACTAACAATTACATTATAAATTATGATTATACTATTCTCATTGGCAAGTATGAGGTTGTTTGTTCTCAAACACACCCGGGTGATCCTTAGGATTGACACAACCGTTGTGTCATATCTTTTTGAAATATACACATGTGTGCATATTAAGTGGGTCAATGATCACTGGGACCAACAGAAAATGTGTCACTTCCAATATTTTTCATGGGTAACATCTAAAAAAACAAGCTAGTCCAACGCTATATCCCGCTAAAGATGCTAAACTGTACATATATATTGTTTAGTTGGACCCCTCTACAAACCATGTTGCTGTCCAAAACAGTCAACGTACATCTCTATCCAATCGCCGAAAATCATACATGTCAACACATTATTAAACATATGTGTCGTATGATAAATGTTGCAATATGAACACTTCTACTTTGTTGAAGCTTCATATCAGGTTATAAATATAATGGAAACTCTTCAACATCCACTTGCACATATCCAAGTACAAAAATTTGCATTCTATTTAGAAGTCCCACGAAATATCGTATAATTGTATTTCCCATGCAATAGGTGTTGGAAATATGCCCTAGAGGCAATAATAAATTGGTTATTATCATATTTCCTTGTTCATGATAATCGTTTATTATCCATGCTATAATTTTATTAATCGGAAACTCAGATACATGTGTGGATACATAGACAACACCATGTCCCTAGTATGCCTCTAATAGACTAGCTCGTTGATCAAACATGGCTATGGTTTCCTAGTCATGGACATGAGATGTCATTTGATAATGGGATCACATCATTAGGAGAATGATGTGATGGATAAGACCCAAACTACAAACGTAGCATCTGATCGTGTTAGTTTATTGCTACTGTCTTCTGCATGTCAAGTATTTGTTCCTATGACCATGAGATCATGCAACTCACTGCCACCGGAGGAGTGCCTTGTGTGTATCAAACGTTGCGACGTAACTGGGTGACTATAAAGGTGCTCTACAGGTATCTCTAAGGGTGTCTATCGGGTTGGCATGGATCAAGACTGGGATTTGTTACTCCGTGTGACGGAGAGGTATCTCAGGGCCCACTCGGTAATACAACATCACAATAAGCCTTGGAAGCAATGTGAATAAGTGTTAGCCACGGGATCTTTTATTGCGGAATGAGTAAAGAGAGTTGCTGGTAACGAGGTTGAACTAGGTATGGAGATGCCGACGATGAAATCTCGGGCAACTAACATACCGAAGAACAAAGGGAACATCATACGGGATTAACTGAATCCTTGACATAGAGGTTCGACCGATAAAGATCTTCATAGAATATGTAGGAACCAATATGGGCATCCAGGTCCCGCTATTGGTTATTGACCGTAGAGGTGTCTCGGTCATGTCTACATAGTTCTTGAACCCATAGGGTCTGCACACTTAAGGTTCGGTGACGTTTCGGTAGTATAGAGTTATGTATGGTGGTGGCCGAAGGTTGTTCGGAGTCCCGGATGAGATCCCGGACATCATGAGGAGCTCCGGAATGGTCTGGAGGTAAAGATTGATATATAGGAAGTCCTGTTTTGGTCGCTGGAAAAGTTTCGGGCTCATCGATAGTGTACCGGGAGTGCCGGTAGTGTACCGGGGGACCATCGGGAGAGGTATTTCGACCCAAGAGGCTACATGGGCTGTGGGAGGAGGTAAACCACCACCTGGTGTGCTGTCCGAAGCCTCCTCTAAGTGCCCATGTGGCTGGAGTGGTTTGAGAAGGAAAAAAATCCAAAGTTGGAGAGGTGGAAAGAGTTTCCAAGTGGAAAGGAGGAATCCTACTCCTAATAGGATTGGAGTAGGACTCCTCCACCTCAAATTTCGACCAAACCTTGAGGGTTTGAGGCTGCCTCCTCCCCTCCCTCCCTCCTATATATACTATAGGATTTATAGGAAAAATCTAACCCTAATAGCCATGTGCTACCTCTCCTCTAGATCGTAGTTTCTCCTCTAGATCGGTTTTCAGCGGTGCTTAGGCGAAGCCCTGCTGGAATACCTCCACCACCATCGCCGCAATGCCGTCGCGCTGCCGAAGAACTCGTCCACCTCTCCGCTCCATCTTGCTGGATCAAGAAGGTGGAGATCGTCATCGAGCTGTACGTGTGTTGAACGCGAAGATGCCGTCCGTTCGGCGCTAGATCCGAAGGACCGTGATCAAGATTGCGAGACAGATCATGATGAGATCGCGGGACGGATCGTGATGAGTTCGTAGGACGGATCGCGATTGGATCGCGGGACGGATCGTGATGAGATCGTGGGATGCTCGGCGATTTGGATCGCGAAGACGTTCGACTATGCCAACCACGTTTCGTAACACTTCCCTCTTAGCGATCTACAAGGGTATGTAGATCCACTCTCCCTCTCGTAGATGCTCATCACCATGGATAGATCTTGCGTGTGCATAGGAAATTTTTTGTTTCCCATGCAACGTTTCCCAACAGTGGCATCATGATCTAGGTCTATGTGTAGATGAGATCTCAAGTAGAACACAAAGAGTTTGTGGGCGTTGATGCTTAGATTGCGTCCTCCCTTGGTCGTGTTTTGGTTCAGCGGTATTGTGGGATGAAGCGGCCAGGACCAACCTTACTCGTACGCTTACGAGAGACCAGTTCCATCGAATGATGTGTAACCTCGTTGCACAAAGATGGGTGACGGGTGTCTGTTTCTCCTACTTTAGTTGGATCGGATTCGACAAAGGCGGTCCTTGAGAAGGTTGAAAATCAACTTATGTATCACCGTTGTGGTTTTTGCGTAGGTGACAATTGTTCTTGCTAGATACCCGTAGCAACCACGTAAAACATGCAACAACAATTAGAGGACGTCTAACTTGTTTTTGCAGGGTATTTTGTGATGTGATATGGCCAATTACATGATGAGATATATGTGATGTATGAGATGATCATGTTTTGTATAGAATATCACGACTTGCATGTCGTTGAGTATGGCAACCGGCAGGAGCCATAGGGTTGTCTTTAATTATTGTATGACCTGCGTGTCAATCATTAAGCGCTATGTAATGCTTTACTTTATTGCTAAACGGTAGCAATAGTAGTAGAAGCATGGTGGGCGCGACAACCCCGACGGTGACACGTTGATGGAGATCAAGATGATGGAGATCATGGTGTCATGCCGGTGATGATGGAGATCATGCCGGTGCTTTCAAGATGGAGATCAAAAGCACAAGTTCATGCACATATCATATCACTTATGATTTGCATGTGATGTTAATCCTTTTATGCACCTTGTTTTGCTTAGGACGACGGTAGCATTATAAGGTGATCCCTCACTTAATTTCAAGATAATTTGTGTTCTCCCCGAGTGTGCACCGTTGCGAAAGTTCATCGTGTCGAGACACCACGTGATGATCGGGTGTGATAGACTCTACGTTCACATAGAACGGGTGCAAGCCAATGTTGCACATGCAGAACACTCGGGTTAAACTTGACGAGCCTAGCATATACAGACGTGGCCTCGGAACACAAGAGACTGAAAGGTTGAACATGAGTCATATAGTATATATGATCAACATGATGATGTTCACCATTGAAACCACCTCAATTCACGTGATGATCAGACTTGAGTTGGTGAATTTGGATCATGTATCACTCAAATGACCAGAGGGATGTCAATTTGAGTGGGAGTTCTTCAGTAATATGATTAATTGAACTCATTATCATGAACATAGTCAGTAGTGTCTTTGCAAATTATGTTGTAGATTACTTGCTCGCGCTGTAGCTCCCTTGAATTTTTATATGTTCCTAGAGAAATAGAGTTGAAAGATGATGGTAGCAGTATTGCGGACTGGGTCCGTGATCTGAGGATTGTCCTCATTGCTGCACAGAAGGCTTATGTCCTTAATGCACCGCTCGGTGCACCAACCCCTCTAGCATCGTCTGTAGATGTTGTGAACATCTGATAGACACGTTCTGATGACTACTTGATAGTTTAGTGCATCATCCATTACGGCTTAGAATTGAGGCTCCGAAACGTTTCGAACGTCATGGAACATATGAGATGTTCTAAGAGCTGAAATTAGGATCTCAGGCTCGTGCTCGTGTTGCGAGATATGAGATATCCACCAAGATTCTTTGCCTGCAAGATGAAAGAGAATAGCTCAATCGTTGAGCATGTGCTCAGATTGTCTGGGTGCTACAATCGCTTGAATCGAGTGGGAGTTGATCTTCCAGATAAGATAGTGATTGATATAGTTATCCAAGTCACTGTCACTAAGCTACAAGAACTTGGTGATGAACTATAAAATGCCAGGGATAGAAATAATGATCACTGAGCTGTTCGCGATGTTTGACACCGCGAAGATAGAAATCAAGAAGGAGCGTCAAGTGTTGAAGGTTAGTCAAAGCACTAGTTTCGAGAAGGGCAAGAGCAAGGATGGAAACTTCATGGATAGCAAGTCAGTTGCTGCTCCAGTGAAGCAACCCAAAGTTGAACCCAAACCCGAGACTAAGTGCTTCGATTATGAGGAGAGAGGTCGCTGAAGCGGAACAACCCTAGATACTTGGTAGATAAGAAGGCTTTCAACGTTGACAGAAGTATATTTGATATACGTGTTAATGATGTGTACATTGCGAGTACTCCTAGTAGCACCTGGGTATTGGATACTGGTTCGGTTGCTAAATGTTAGTAACCCAAAATAAAAGCTACAGAATAAACGGAGAACTAGCTAAGGGTGAGGTGACGATGTGTGTTGGAAATGTTTCCAAGGTTGATGTGATCAACATCGCACACTCTCTCTACCTTCGGGATTAGTGACGAACCTAAATAAATGTTATTTCGTGTTTTGCGTTGAGCGTGAACGTGATTAGATCATGTTTATTGCAACACGGTTATTCATTTAAGTTAGATAATAATGGTTGTTCTGTTTACATGAATGATACCTTCAATGGTCATGCACCAAGTGAGAATGGTTTGTTAAATCTTGATCGTAGTAATACACATGTTCATCACATTGATGCCAAAAGATACAAAGTTAATAATTATAGTACCACATACTTGTGGCACTGCCACTAAATGTCATATTTGTATAAAGCGCATGAAGAAACTCCATGCTTATGGATCTTTGGACTCATTCGATTTCGAATCGGTTGAGACATGCGAACCATGCCTCTTGGGCAAGATGACTAAGGACCCTGTTTTCTAGATGGATGGAGCGGGCAAGTGATTTATTGGAAATGATACATGTTGATGTATGCAATCCAATGAGTCTTGTAGCGTGTGGTGGATATCGTTATTTTCTTACCTTCACTGATAATTTGAGTAGATATAGTGTATATTTACTTAATGAAACACAAGTCTGAATCGTTTGAAAGGTTCAAGCAAATTCAGAGTGAAGGTTAAGATCATCATGACAACAAGATAAAAATATCTGCGATATGATCGTGGAGGTGAATATCTGAGTTACGAGTTTGGCATACAACTTTAGACAGTGTGAAAGTTGTTTCACAACTCACGCCACCTGGAACACCATAGTATGATGGTGTGTCTGAATGTCATAGTCGTACTCTATTGGATATGGTGCGTGCTATGATGTCTCTTATCGTTTTGCTACTATAATTTTGGGGTTATGCATTAGAGACAACTACATTCACTTTAAATAGGGCACCATCTAAATCCGTTGAGATGACACCATGTGAATTAGGGTTTGATAGAAACCCAAGTTGTCATTTCTTAATGTTTGGGGCCGCGACGCTTGTGTGGAAAATGTTTTCACCGAATGAGCTCAAACCCAAAGCGGACAAATGCATCTTCATAGAATACCCTAAGAACAGTTGGGTGAACCTTCTATCTCAGATCCAAGCATAAAATGTTTGTTGCTAAAACTGGGTCCTTTCTTGAGAAAGAGTTTCTCTCGAAAGAATTGAGTGGGAGGAAGATAGAACTTGATGAGGTTGTTGAACCTTTGTTCAACCAGAGAGTCGCGCAGCGCAGGAAGATGTTTCTGTGAAGCCTACATTAGTTGAAGAGGTTAATGATGATGATCATGAAGCTTCGGATCAAGTTACTATCGAACCTCATAGGTCGACAAGGATGTGTACTGCTCCTGAGCGGTACGACAACTCTGTCTTGGAGGTCATGTTGTTGGACAACGATGAACCTACGAGCTGTGGAGAAGCGATGATGGGCCCGGATTCTGACAAATGGTTAGAGTCCATTACATCCGAGAAAGAAGCCATGTATGAAAACCAAGTATAGACTTTGGTAGACTTGCTCGTTGGACGGCAGGTCATTGAGTAAAAATGGACCTTTGAGATGATGACAGACGCTGATGGTAAATGTCACCATTTATAGAGCTCGACTTGTCACAAAGAAGTTTCCGACAAGTTCAAGGAGTTGACTGCGATGAGACTTTCTCACTCGTAGCGATGCTAAAGTCTATTGGAATTATGTTAGCAGGTGCTGCATTTTTTCAATTAAGAAATCTGGCAGATGGATGTCAAAACATCGTTTCCTTCCTTAAGGAAAGGTTGTATGAGATACAACCAGAAGGTTTTGTCAGTCCTAAGGATGCTAAAAAGTGTGCAAGCTTCAGTGGTCCTTCTATGAACTGAAGCAAGCATCTCGGAGTTGGAATATACACTTTGATGAGTTGATCAAAGTTTTTGAGTCTATACAAAGTTTATGACAAACTTGTATTTACAATAAAGTGAGTGGGAGCACTATAGAGTTTCTGGTAAGCATATGTGGTTGACATATTGTTGATCGGAAATGATGTAGAATTCCTGGAGAGCATAAACGGTTGTTTGAAAAGAGTTTTTCAAAGGAAGACCTGGATAAAGCTACCTAATTGTTGAGCATGAAGATCTATAGAGATAGATCAAGATGCTTGGTGAGACTTTCAATGAGTACATACCTTGACAAGATTTTGAAAGAGCTCACAATGGACAAGTCAGAGAAAGAGTTCTCGCCTGATTTGTAAGGTGTGAAGTTGAGTGAGACTCAAAGTTCGACAACGGCAAAAGAAAGAGAAAGGAAGAACGTCGTCTCCTATGCCTTAGCCATAGGCTCTATATTATGCCATGCTGTGTATCGCACCTGGTGTGTGCCTTGCCATGAGTCTGTCAAGGGGTACAAAAGTGATCCAGGAGTGGATCACTGGATAGTGGTCAGGATTATCCTTAGTAACTAGAGGACTAAGGAAATATTTCTCGATTATGGAGGTGATAAAGAGTTCGTCGTAAAGGGTTACGTCGATGCAAACTTCAACACCAATCCGAATGACTCTGAGTAGCAATCCGGATACGTATAGTGGAGTAGCCATTTGGAATAGCTCCAAGTGGGGTGTGGTAGCAGTGTCTACAGTATGACATAGAGATTTGCAAAGTACACACGGATCTGAATGTCGCAGACCCGTTGACTAAAAGACCTCTCTCACATGCAACGCATGATCAAGCCATAGAACTCATTTGGTGTTAGATTCATAACAATGCGAATCACATGGTGATGTGAACTAGATTATTGACTCTAGTGCAAGTGGGAGACAGTTGGAAATATGCCCTAGAGGTAATAATAAATTGGTTATTATCATATTTCCTTGTTCATGATAATCGTTTATTATCCATGTATAATTGTATTAATCGGAAACTCAGATACATGTGTGGATACATAGACAACACCATGTCCCTAGTATGCCTCTAATAGACTAGCTCGTTGATCAAAGATGGCTATGGTTTCCTAGTCATGGACATGAGATGTCATTTGATAACGGGATCACATCATTAGGAGAATGATGTGATGGACAAGACCCAAACTACAAACGTAGCATATGATCGTGTCAGTTTATTGCTACTGTTTTCTGCATGTCAAGTATTTGTTCCTATGACAATGAGATCATGCAACTCACTAACACCGGAGGAGTGCCTTGTGTGTATCAAATGTCGCAACGTAACTGGGTGACTATAAAGGTGCTCTACATGTATCTCTGAGGGTGTCTGTCGGGTTGGCATGGATCAAGACTCGGATTTGTTACTCCGTGTGACGGAGAGGTATCTGAGAGCCCACTCGGTAATACAACATCACAATAAGCCTTGGAAGCAATGTGACTAAGTGTTAGCCACGGGATCTTGTATTATAGAACGATTAAAGAGACTTGCTGGTAATGAGGTTGAACTATGTATGGAGATGGCATCGATCGAATCTCGGGCAAGTAACATACCGAAGAACAAAGGGAACATCATACGGGATTAACTGAATCCTTGACATAGAGGTTCGACCGATAAAGATCTTCGTACAATATGTAGGAACCAATATGGGCATCCAAGTCCCTCTATTGGTTATTGACCATAGAGGTGTCTCGGTCATGTCTACATAGTTCTCGAACCCGCAGGGTGTGCACACTTAAGGTTCGGTGATGTTTCGGTAGTATAGAGTTATGTATGGTGGTGACCAAAGGTTGTTCGGAGTCCCGGATGAGATCTTGGATGTCACGAGGAGCTTCGGAATGGTCTGGAGGTAAAGATTGATATATAGGAAGTCCTGTTTTGGTCGCAGGAAAAGTTTTGGGCTCATCGGTAGTGTACCGGGAGTGCCGGTAGTGTACCGGGGGACCATCGGGAGAGGTATTTCGATCCAAGAGGCTACATGGGCTGTGGGAGGAGGTAAACCAGCCCATGGTGGGCTGGCCGAAGCCTCCTCTAAGGGCCCATGCGGTTAGAGTGGTTTGAGAAGGAAAAAAATTTCCAAAGGTGGAGAGGTGGAAAGAGTTTCCAAGTGGAAAGGAGAAATCCTACTCCTAATAGGATTGAAGTAGGACTCCTCCATCTCCAATTTCGACCAAACCTTGAAAGTTTGAGTCTGCCTGCTCCCCTCCCTCCATCCTATATATACTAGAGGATTTAGAGGAAAAAGCTAACCCTAATAGCCACGTGCTACCTCTCCTCTAGATCGTAGTTTCTCCTCTAGATCGGTTTTCAGCGGTGCTTAGGCGAAGCCCTACTGGAATTCCTCCATCACCATCGCTGCAACGTCGTCGCGCTTCCGGAGAACTCGTCTACTTCTCCGCTCCCTCTTGCTGGATCAAGAAGGTGGAGATCGTCATTGAGCTATACGTGTGCTGAACGCGGAGGTGCCGTCCGTTCGGCGCTAGATCCGAAGGACCGTGATCAAGATCGCGAGACGGATCATGATGAGATCGCGGAACGGATCATGATGAGTTCACAGGACAGATCGTGATTGGATCGCGGGACGGATCATGATGAGATCGCGGGATGCTTGGCGATTTGGATCGCGAAGACGTTCGACTACACCAACCGCGTTTCTTAACGCTTCCCGCTTAGCGATCTACAAAGGTATGTAGATCCACTCTCCCTCTCGTAGATGCTCATGATCATGAATAGATCTTGCGTGTGCGTAGGAATTTTTTTGTTTCCCATGCAACATTCCCCAACAATTGGTAGGTGAATACCATCTTCAGTACTCAATACCAAGGTGGTGACAGTTCAGAACCCCACATTCTTCACACTTCTCATCTCATAGTACACATATATGGATCCATCCATTGGATGCTAGAAATGTTTAATGCACATAGGGCAAGTAATACATATTTCTTTTGACAACTTAAAGGATGGGCATCAGATGTTTTGAGATCAGCATGGGATCTAAGTTTATCTCATAGAACTTATATACTTCCCGCGGTCTTTTGAACATTTAAGTGGCCAAATACATACAGAACCATTTGGTACCAATCATATTCTTCAATTCATTTTATTGAAGACATTCTTTAATATAGCTATATATAATTGTCGTAGCAATAGGAAGAACATCAGCAATGTCTAAGGGTTGGCTGGATGCATAATTTGTAGTTCATGAGTTATGACAAACTAAATTCCAAGATGATTGTTCAACTTAGTTATGTGCCATCGAATATTGGAAGTGTGATAAGAAATATAAGTACGTGCCAATTATACCTATGAGGGACCCCTCTAAAGTGAGTAGAGATTGTAACTCGCTGGCAAGCATATTAAATGATTAATTAACGTTGGCATAAATAATTTCGTTTTCTGCATTGGCAAAAAATAGTCATATACATAGATCTATGGAGTGCAGTGTAGAGTGTATAATATGTGTACATAAATCAACTACTCCCTTTGTCCCATAGTGTAAGACGTTTCATTGTACTAGTGTAGTGTCAAAAGCGTCTTATATTATGGGACGGAGGGAGTTAGTGCATAGAATAACCGTTGTACTTGAGGACTGAGAAGGTGTGTTTCCATCCATCCAAATTTCTATATGTCTGTCGTTGGCATAACTCGCGC
The DNA here is from genome assembly GCA_022496015.1 of Hordeum marinum. Taxonomy (NCBI): domain Eukaryota; kingdom Viridiplantae; phylum Streptophyta; class Magnoliopsida; order Poales; family Poaceae; genus Hordeum; species Hordeum marinum. The sequence continues at coordinate 273,315,996 of CM039678.1, forward strand.
AATCCTATGAAGAATATTTACACAAAAATTACTCAAAAATCAATAGTTTACCTACTTTTGTATGCGTTTCTAATTTACCATCGTCCCAAAAGTCTCAATCGGATTAATAAATGTATGCAACTACCTGCCTTAGGTTGGAAACTCTAATTACCATGTTCTTTTGTTTCCCTATCAAGGACAGTAAAATTGCACCTAATTCCTTCCCTCTCAGCGATTAGACGTTTCTGACCATTGGATTTCACTAATTAGGAGTTTCTGGCCGTTGGATTACCTTCTTCGTGAAGCTGGTCCGTGCAGTCCATTTTATTTAGCCCGTCTGTCCTGTGGGCTGCTGCTCCACGAGCCGAAACCAATGGCTCTGGTGTATTGGGCCTTGGAGCAGCCCATTCGGAGGAGTCCCGCTGCTAGGCTTCGCAAATCCGACCGCCTGGAGACCATCCATTCGCTAATCCTCCCGATCCAACCCCTCCCGTGTGCGTTGACTCCAGTGTCTAGTCTGGTTGCATAGAGGAGGGAGCACCGCACGCACCGGTGCGGGCGAGCTGCACAGAGGAAGGAGAGCCGCATGCGCCGGTGCGGACGGTTCCATCCGGGGATCGATTCGGCTCCATCGGGTGGATCCCAGCGACCGAATGAGCGCGATCTGGGTCTTTCCAATCCAATCCGTGGAGGAGCAGGTCAGGGTGAGGTAATGGCAGCAGCCACGGGCAATCGATTTCCGAGGGGATCCAGCCTATGCGTGCGATGCGGGTGACACATGGGCGACTCGATCCAGCCGAGAGATCAATGCTTCATCTAATCAAAACTGCTCCGCTGAAAATTGAAAGAGGCATTCACACTTCAGTTTCCATTCACATTCATGGCGGGCCGATCATTTCCGCTGCCGAGCGGTGCATGTACGTGTATGTAATATCTATACTCCCCCTACCACTTTTCACTCATACTTTCCGTCGCTTAACCTCCTGAAGAAACTTCGATCTAATATAACGCGTGCACCAGAGACGACTAGGATCCAGGCGATGTGGAGCGGGGCAGTGTGAAGCAAGACGATGCAGGGTGATGCAGTGGCGACCGGCCGAGATAAGTGACATGGCACGGGCCGTGCCAATCGATGCGGACAAGGTCTCAAGGGCCGATGCAGGGAATTTCATCCTCCATTTATCAACAGAGTTGTAAAGCTAACATATGTTTTGGTTAATGGGGGAGCAGTGGAGGCAGGGTACAATTTTGCACTCCTAAGGTGCTATCCGCATACTCTTTCCTCACTGTTACCATTCTCCATCTGATTAGTCCGATTTGTCCTAATTCCTAAATCTATTTTTTCTATCCCTTTTTTGCTGTAGGTTATGGTATATTGGTTTGGGTTCTATTGGAGGCTGGTTCTCGAAATAAAATCGGAAGAGATATTCATGATGAGTTCCAAGATGAGTTCCTTGTCCACTGTATGTCTGTATACTGCAGTCTGTACAATTTAGGAGAGTGGTAAGGCAGATAGATACCTTACTATTACAAGTGAGCTACATCTCCATTCTACAAAGACTTTTTTTAATTGGTACGGTCTTTTACTATTAGGCCAAGAAGAAGTGCAGGTTGTATGCATATACTAGAAACATACAAAGTTTGGGATGCACGCCATTGACGCCACGAGCGCTGGCTCTTGGCAGAGTCGATGAGCTTGCCGCCCACAATGAATTTTATCTGTCCTTCGAATCAACATTTAGTCAGCAAGGTACATAAGATGCCATATCGTATTTTCTCTAATCTTATTGGTTTAATCTGATGAGTTTTGAGGGTCAATGATGGGAAATCTTTCTCACTTCATATTGAATCGATTGACAGCTCCTTAGTCACACTCTCCTCCGATTGGAGGGATGGACTTACCAGAGGCTGAATCTACTCGCTGAAGCAGTTTTGAGCTCGCTGGAAAAACAGAGGAAGAGCAAGGCAATAACTCAAGAAAAACACAACGTTTGGGTCCGGCAGCCCTTTCAGCTGGTTGGGGTTGCCGTCCTTTCTTTTTGATTTTCAGAGTTGTGTTTAGAGGCTATACATTGCCTCTCCCCTTTACAACTTGTTGCTGAGCAACTGTACTATAGAGTGGGGTAAAAGATCCAATATCCCAGGACGTCCACAACTACTCTCCCATGCTTTGCACGATCAGCTATACCTTGGTGACGGCAACACCATGCCTCTACTCACCCTAATAGTTAGCGGCAACTGTAGATGATACTCCAATGCCTGAACTTGTGCTTATAGAAATTGCATCAATGCATGGCTCACACACCCGCAGTGTCCAAGATTAATTGACAACATCGATAACCGTTCAGATTTATATTGAATGATCTATGCTACACCCGTTCAATTATTGCACCTTTTAAAATTCTGTAGACAAGTTGTTTGATGTAAGTCCAACTAGGCTGCAAATGATTGTTATTGAAGTAATATACGAAATAATTTATTATCATATATTGTAATTTTGTAGTTGAAGTGGTTCCTCGAGATTAGACTAATTTGTATGTGTCCCATTCATAGATCTAGCATAGCTTCTTGATATCCTTGACATGCATAGCCCATTTTGTGTTTGCAACGACATATAAGATAACAAGGGATTATTATTTTATGGGTCAAAAAAATATCCTTTGAAGATAACGTCATAGGAAGAAGAAGAAGAAAAAGAAGAAGAAGCATCATCATAGTATATTTCTGTTGTCTCCGTGAAAGTTTTCACAAACTATTCAATACCCCATGAAATGAATCTCAAGTATTTAATTTTCATATTTTTATCACATGAAGCATTATTCTTATATCTTTGTTTTTATCATACCACTTTTGATGCTTGAAACTCTATAATAGTTGACTGATGTACTGACTTTGTTTCCAAACGTTGATTGGGCTCAAATTCCTACTTGGCTTTCTTAGTGCGATGAAATGGGTTTGAGACATGACCTCTCCTGATGTTACAATCTTTATTCAAGTGTCTTCATGTTCTGGGCATATCTAATCTTACCATTGTGCTTTGTATGGATATCTAACTTCAAAGCTTATCGCTTTTGCTTCAAACATTTGAAAATAACTTATAAAGCTAATTTCAAGCTCCAATATAGTTTCACTACAATAGTTTTTTGAGCCAACACAAAATACCCTGAATATACCTGTTCATGAAAATTAAACTTCCATCTTTCGTGTGTCCACATATCTACATAATTCATATAATTATATCGCAAATGAATGGATGTGGCAACGCGCATCATCGATGATCTGTTGAAACTAAAACTGCGCCAGCCCACACGGCGGAGGTCCCATAAACATCTAATTTTTTATTCAAATACCTAGACAACACATCCATATTGTGGCAGTAAGGTTCCAATCTAGGGCATTTCCAACCAAGGGCATACACTAAATCATGCATCTGCAATTAGTAGATTACCAGGCCACCAAACAATTGAGCTCATGTAAGTGAAAATAAAATTACTTCTCTGCATCCAAATGAGGCGCTACGCAAGAACGCCAAGTAATTGAGCATACGTAGATCAAAACACCATGTGGTCTTGAACGAATCATACATCAGCAATTATTTAATTACCAACACACCATTAGTACGTAATTAACAGGTCATGTTATGGGAACCAACCACAAGCTTCATGGAATCATGAAAATGATGCTATTCGTTGGAAGGGAGAGAGGGATTGATGCGGAATATGATGTATGTATTATTGAGCCTCAAGGACGAGTATATATTGGGTACAAGACTTGGAGGGCAAGAAGCCTCTCCTAAAGATAAGGTAGAAAACGGATTACAAATCCTAGACTACCAAATACATGGACTCCAAATATATCTCTAACATCCCCCCACAGTCATAGCAGTAGCATTGCGAACAACAGGAGCGTCGCGGACGGTCAGACTGGAGAAAATAACAGGCTACATGCTGACATCCCCCGCAGTTGCGGCGGGAGCGTCGGGACGGTGTCATATCACGGACGCATCAACTATATAGGAATCCGATGAGTTGCTCAAGCGAGGTGATAGCCCTTTGTGTTGATGCCGAGGTAGCCGAGAACGTAGGGTGGTGTAGCCTTGGTCGAGGTAGCCATGCGAAGAATGATGTGGTCTATGTCAAGTCTGGGTAGTCGGTGTCGCGGAAGTCGCCATGGAGCCACGGGTGCAAGGAGGCGCCGAGCTACTTATGGGCATAGTGGTGTAAAAGTAGTGGTGAGCCAGGAAGAAGACGTAGTTGAAATGCGTCGCGTCGGGTTTGCCAAGCCCGGGGACTCATCCTAGACGAAGGCATGCATTGGTGTTGCTAGCACCGCACATGCATAGACGGACAAAGTCGATGTTAATGATGCATCGCTCCAGGCTTGCCAGGCCTGGGAACACATCGGGGATGAAGGCACGCGACGATGTTGCCAGCACCGAGCATGCATAAACAGGGACCTGCACACAACTTGTACACCATGTCGAGGAGGCTAACAGAGAAGGACTCAACGACGGTTGCGACACAAATCAGCGGGGGGTGGGGGGGGGAGGGGGGGCGAAGTCGCCCACGGTGGTCGGAGTAGATGAAGTGGTCGGGGAAGACGACGGTGATGCTAGGGATGAGCTGGTGCTGGACAAGGATGAAGGGGGTGGACGGGCAACACAGCTCGGGTGGGCGAGCTGCAGCAGCACTGAAGAAGAGCGGCGGCGGCAGCTTGACGACAGCGGCAGCGACTAGTTAGGTTCGCGATGTTGATGCTTGAAGTAGGCGAGAGAGAACCCGACAGCATGACGAAGACTGACACATACAGTGGCGTTCTCGAGGTGGCATGGCGCATGCCACATAGAAGACGACACGCGGGGATGGTGAAGTGGACCGCGCGCCACGTCACTATGGCTCAAAGGGGTGACGAAGCGGCAGCGCGCGGGTCGGGGCAACAACGGGAAGACCTCGAGGTGGGGGGAGGGACCGCATGCTGCGGCGCTACGTCCGAAGGGTCGACACAACTGAAAGGACATTTTCTCCCGTGGTGGTTTTGGTAATTAATAACAACATATATATCATTGAACTAATATTTCCACCAAGCATATTTCAGGAAAAGTTCAGTAATGGGTTGGTAAAAGGATTATGGAGAAACCTCTATATGCAAGAATGTGATTGGCAAAAGCTTCAAGAAAGAGGACTCTACATTTTACTTTGTGAGAAATCACTTTGAGTCCATATGAAAAGACAATACTATTAAAAGGGGGTAAGGTACTATTGGTGAACAAGATTCTCAAACGTGCACAAGTGATAGTCATCAAAAACACCCACAAACTCCCCCACATACTCTGTCTAGAGCCATATATACCACTCAAATAGGTGAAACGAACACATTCCACTCAGTCCCACCAATTCCCAAACTCAAACAGACCCATGCCAAACTCTAGCACATCGATGCAACGATCCCACATCGGTGCCACCGAGTTCAGGCTGCCAACTCTCTATTGCCTTAATTCACAAAATCAGAAATTCCAAGTTTTTGGATCGGTCTCACCGAGTTGGGCAATTCTAACTGTTGGCCACCTGATCCGTACAGCCGAGATTTCTATATCGGTCTCACCGAGATTCAAATGTTGCTACCTTTGAAGCAGCTCACTACCACCGAGATTCACACATCGGTGTCACCGAGTTGGATTTTTAGGTGTAACAGTTGGATTTTTGGAGATGCCTCTATAGACCCCTCCACCACCACTGACTCAAAAAAAGCACTCAGAACAGATCCCCACTTATCCTATCAGATTTTTTGAGAGAGAGCCACCTACCCATGTGTTGAGATCAAGCCATTCCATTCCAACCATGTGAATCTTGATCTCTAGCCTCCCCAAGTTGCTTTCCACCCAATTAATTTCTTCCACCAAAGCCAAATATGTGAGAGAGTGATTGCGTGTTGAGGAGTCTATCATCTTGAAGCACAAGAGCAAGGAGTTCATCGTCATTATCGAGCCTCTTACCTTTTGGAGGGTGGTGCCTCCTAGATTGGTTAGGTGTCTCTTGGGAGCCTCCTACTTCGTGTTGTGGAGTGAACCAAGAAGTTTGTAAGGGCAAGGAAATCGCCTACTTCGTTAAGATCTACCCTGAGTTGGGCTAGTCCTCCGTGGACGTAGGCCATCATGGTATAGTCAAGGTTGCTTCTTCCTGGAACCCTCTATGGGTAGAGCCCTCCGTGGACTCTCGCGACCGTTACCCTTCGTGGGATGAAGACTCCATAAAGGTGGACGTACTATAGCACCACCTATCGGAACCACGGGAAAAATCTTCATGTATCCAAATTACGTTTGATCTTCCTACCCTTCCTTTACTACTCATGATTGTCTTTACTTTCCGCTGCTATACTCATGCACATGCATGTCTAGGGTGTGCTTGACTTCCTGTAAATGCTAAAATCTGCCAACACTTAAAATTGGGAAAATATGGATTTTTATTTGGTCAAGTAGTCTAAACACCCCCTCTAGACCTACTTTCGATCCAACAACAACGACAGGGCGCAGGCCGGTGCAGCCACGGGCGATGGTAGGGACTGTTAGCGTTCTAGAAACGGGGGTACCTAGCCCTACCTACGTGCGGCCCAGGACATGGCCCACTTCATCAGCCAGACGCAAACTAGCGCGGCTCTACTCAAGACAAGGCCCTCGCGAGGACCTCGGGCTCGTGAGGAAGAACGACACCAAATCCAGCAAGGATGGGCCTCCTCAGGCCCCCTCCTGAGCGGCGGAGATCTCTATGCAGAGCCCGGCCTGAGGAGTCAAAGGTGACACAAGGAAGGACAGTCGGGCCAGCGCACCAAGCGGTGCAATTTCCCCTTTGGTGCAAAGGGAGCAAGGATGTACACGGGTTCCCAAAGTGCCGCCCAAAGGTTTCCATTCTGGTGCAACAAGACCACAACCACGAGCCCCGCAGGACGGATGTTATCGCCGAGCCCACCCCTTCATCATCGCCAGCCACTTTGCAGGCGAAGATCACCTTTGGACAGGGGCGGATGTACTCCTGCCCCCCTTCAAAATTGGCCGTTGTGGGATCCCTTCCCGCCATTGTGATAAGAGAAGAGGATCAGGGCCACCGCTATATTGAGAGGCTAAGCCACAACGTAGATGGGGGTGATCCAACACTAAGCCACTCGACGAACCGCCACAAGGCAGAGAGCCAAGAACACCCATTGGGTGCCCTCGCGAGGGTCAAGCCCACTATACTACTTCATCTGCCAAACCTCCATGAGAGGCAATCCACCAAAGCAGGAGTAGGGTATTACGCTTCACAGCGACCTGAACCTGGGTAAACTGGTGTGTTCTTATTCTTCCTCATCATCGTGCGAGTTTGCCATAGTAACCATCGAGTAGAGAGCTAGGTTGGTAGAGGTTGTAGGGAACCTTCACACACGCCCCTATGTTTGAACCTTGAGGGTTTTGCGGTGCCCGAAATCCGACATTTGGCACGCCAGGTAGGGGCGTGTCGGAGTCTTCTTCAAGCCTTGCTCTTCCCTTGCTCTACCACTCCAATGGCCGGCGCCCAACAAGTTTCTCCCGGCCACGGGAGACCAGCCTCCGTCGATCCCACCGCCGCCGCCGGAGACTCGCGCCCCAATAGCCTGGTGCTGGGCATGCAATATCAGGCCGCCAGTGTCGCCTCCACCATTGCCGCTCCTTGCGACGCCATAGCACGCGACAGGCGAGCAACACGTTCAGCATCTGCACCCCGTCACATCTATGTGGGGGACCTTGACGTGCACGACGCGTTGCTGCTGGCAAGTAAGATGCTCTGCCACAGCCTATCGGTGTTCTGGGAACGAGGGTACCCAGTCCTGCCTGCGGCCCAGCACATGGCCCACTTTGTTAGCCAGGTGTGGCCTGGCGCAACACTACTCAAGACAAGGCCCTCGCGAGGACCCTGGCTCGTGAGGAAGAACGGCATCAAGACCAGCAAGGAGGGGCCTCCTCAAACCCCCTCCTTAGTAGCGGAGATCTCTATGCAGGGCCTGGCCTCAGGAGTCAAGGGTGACGCAAGGATGGACAGGCGAGCGTCAGCGCGTTAGACGGCATAGTTTCCTCTTTGGTGCAAAGGGAGCAAGGACGTACGCGGGTTCCCAAAGCTCCACCCAAAGGTTTCCCTTCTTGTGCAACAAGACCACGACCACGAGCCCCGCAGGGCGGGTGTCATCGCCGAGCCCACCACTGCATCACCAACAGCTACTTTGCAAGCGAAGACCACCTTTGGACAGGGGCGGATGTACTCCTCTCCCCCTTCAAAATTGGTCATTGTGGGATCCCTTCCTGCCTTTTGTGATAAGGGAAGAGGACCTGAGCCACCAGTATATATAGAAGCTAGGTCACACCGTCGAGAAGATCCCGGATCCGATCCAAAACTTAGCCACTCAACTCACCACCACAGGGCAGATAGCCGAGAACACACCTTGGGCGCCCTCGTGAGGCTCAAGCTCATTGTACTAGTTCATCCACCAAAACCTTCATGAGAGGCAATCCACCAAAGCAGGAGTAGGGTATTATGCTTCACAGCAGCCCGAACCTTGGTAAACTACCGTGTTCATCTTGTTTCTCATCATCGCGTGAGTTTGTCATCATATGCATCGTGTAGTGAACTAGGTTGGGCGAGGCCGTGGAAAATCTTCGCACACGCCCCTCTGTTCGAACCTTAAGCGTTTTGCGGAGCCCAAAACCCGACACTTGGCGTGCCAGGTAGGGGGCGTGTCGAAGTCCTCCTCAATCTAGGATCTCCTTCCACCTTGCCACTCCAATGCCCGATGCCCAACAAGCTTCTGCTGGCCACGACGAACCAGCCTCCGTCGACCTCAACGCTGCCGCTGGGAACCTACGCCCCAGCGGCCTGGTGCTGGGCGGGCAGTATCAGGTCGGCAGCGTCACCTCTGTTGTCGCCACCCCTCGCGCCACCCAGGCGCACGACGGTCAGGTGGCTTCTTTAGCATTCGTGTCACATCGCTCCTACGTGGGGGACCTAGATGCGCACGACGCACTTCTGCTGGCAAGCAAGGTGCTCCGCCACCGTTCAACGATAGGGGGCTTGGAGGCGAGGGCCGACCACATCATGGAGCTGATCACCATTGCGCGTGGAGCCATGGTCCCTCGCTCTCCTTCAAGCGCTGGGGGCTCGTTCGCCGCGCCTGTCCCCCAGCCCATCAACGGTATGCCACCTTCAGCCCGTCAACGGTACTCCCCCAGCCGAATGTTGTGCTCCTTCTCCTGCGGATCACGGTAACTGATTTCGGGGCACAGCCGGCCACGGCGACCGAGATTGCGGAGGAGACAATGGGGAAGCCCGTGCGCGCACCAACGCACGCCCCCGCGACTGATGTCTACTAAACAACCTTCTTCTTGTAGACTCGTGTTGGGCCTCCAAGCGTAGAGTTTTGTAGGACAATAGCAAATTTCCCTCAAGTGTTTGACCTAAGGTTTATCAATCCGTGGGAGGCAAAGGATGATGATGGTCTCTCTCAAACAACCCTCAATCAAATAAAAGAAATCTCTTGTGTGTCCAACACACCCAATACAATGGCAAATTGTATAAGTGCACTAGTTCGGCAAAAAGATGGTGATACAAGTGCAATATGGATGGTAGATATTGGTTTTTGTAATATGAAAATATAAAAATAGCAAGGTAACTAATGATTAAAGTGAGCACAAATGGTATTGCAATGCTTGAAAATACGGCCCAGGGTTCATACTTTCACTAGTGCAATCTCTCAACAATGCTAACATAGTTGAATCATATGTAAATGCCTCTCGTGCGACAAAGAGTTCACTCCAAAGTCACAAATAGCGGAGAACTAATGAAGAAAGTATTGTAGGGTACGAAACCACCTCAAAGTTATCTTTTCCGATCAATCTTATGAGCTATCCCTATAAGTGTCATGAATAGCCCTAGAGTTTGTACTAAAATAACAACTTAAGATACACATCAACCAAAACCCTAAAGTCACCTAGATACTCCAATGTCACCACAAGTACCCATGGGCTTGATTATATGATATGCATCACACAATTTTAGATTCATCATGTTCAATCCAACACAAAGAACTTCAAAGAGTGTCCAAAAGTTTATACCGGAGATTCAAGACGAACACATGTGTCAACCCCTATGCATAGATTCCCAAGGTCACGGAACCCGCAAGTTGATCACCAAAACATACATCAAGTGGATCAATAGAATATCCCATTATCACCACGAATATCCCATCGCGTCATACATCTAGTGTTCTCAAATCCTTAAAGACTCAATCCGATAAGAAAACTTCAAAGGGAAAACTTGAGTCGTCTCAAGAAGATAGAGAGGGGAAAACTCCATATGATTCATCTATATCAATAAAGCACACAGTACATCAAGATCGTGCCATCTCAAGAACACGAGAGAGAGAGAGATCAAACACATAGCTACTTGTACATACCCTCAGCGCGGAGGGTGAACTACTCCCTCCTCGTCATGGAGATCGTCGGGATGATGAAGATGGCCTCCGATGATGGTTTCCTCCTCTGGTAGGGTGCCGGAACGGGCTCCTGATTGGTTTTTCATGGCTCTCGAGGCTTGCGGCGGTGGAACTCTCGATATAGGTTTCTTTTCGGAGGTTCCTATATTTATAGGAATTTTTGGCGTCGATCTCACGTCAAGGGGTGCCACGAGGCGGTGGCAAGCCTGCTAGGTGCGACCAGGGGGTGGCCGCACCTGGCAAGCTTGCCGCCTCCTCGTGGCTCTTCTGGCTCAGCTCCAATGCCTCGGGGGTCTCTTTTGGTCCACAAAAAATCATACTAAATTTTCAGCCCATTCCGAGAACTTTTATTTCTGCACAAAAAATGACACCACTGTAGTTCTGCTGAAAACAACGCCAGTACGGGTTAGTTCTAATAAAATCATACCAAAATCATATAGAATTATTGTAACCATGGCATGAATACTTCATAAATTATAGATACGTTGGAGAAGTATCAGCGACCCAGTGGATCTCCAACAACCCGGATTAACCACACTCGAGCGCACCACCCTACGCAGGGAGCAAATGCCGCAGGTGTCCAACGGTGAAGTCACGCCGGACTGTCAGGGAATCTTCCCACGTCAGGAGACACGCTGCCTACCGGGCGACGGCAACAGAGGTAGGCAACTTTGCTTTGAGGCTCAACGCAGGAGAGTCTGTGGGCTGCATGCGTAGGGCGGCGCCCCGCCGCTGCCGCCTGGAGGGGCCGTTCCAGGCGCCACGTGGGACGGCTCGGGAGGAGGACAAGGCCCTCATGTGGAGCCCTATGTACTGTGCTACGCCATGCCAAGGGAGGATGACCAGGATCGGGCGCTTGCCGCAGGCTCTGGCACCTCCCAAGGGTAGGGGAAGCCCCGAACGTCCTCCCAGAGCCGGGCTTGGGGGATTCCCCTGGAGGAGCGCCAAGTTCGGACAACGCAAGCTAGAGAAAGAGGGAGGATGCCACCAGACCCGTATGGGCGCGGCATGAGCTGCCGCCCCCGCAGGAAAGCATCGACGAGCCAAACCCCGAGGCGTTGAGCGTAAGCCCTGCGAAAGGGAGCAAGACACAGGTAATGCGGGCCACCCGCGGCAACTGGAACATCAGCGCAGCCTCGGGAGGCCGGGCCTCATGAGGCTCATGAGGCAACACACGGTCACCGCCCAAACGCCTCACGAGGCGGCTTCATCGACAAAACGCCCTTACGGCTACGTCTGATGCATTGTACTCATGTTTGGGCCGCGGGAGCGCAATCTTGCGGCTACGTGGGGAACAATGAAGTCGGGTTTGGGTCGTAGGGGCGTGCAACCAAGCAGAAATGCACGGGATGGCTCTTGACGGAGTTGGGAGCTATCAGGCCCGACACCCGGGGCTTGCCCAGCTATCCACGACAGTGACACTCTCACGTAATAATGAGCGGCCTGTATACGCCCGGAGCGCCTCGAGGACGCGGAGGAGTTCCTCCCATGCAATGTGGCAGCCATAGCTCAGTGCTGGCGGAGAAGTCAATACTATCCATCAATTGCTATGCCCATGCAATGTGGATGCCCTAGGCTCAGTGCTGGGGGAAGACGAAGACTAGGCTAGGTGTCGGACGCGTAATTTGCTTTCTTTCTTTTTGTGTTCAAGTTGCCAACTTTTGAAATGAAATTTGAAGGGCTTAGTGCTCTAAATTTAAAAGAAAAGGGGCAGGGAATTTTCTCTTATTGGTTTTTTCTTTTACCAATCTTGAGTTCTCTTTCTTCTAGATCGACATTTTTGCAAGAGGTCGCACATTGACGCCCTTTCCAGGGCAAGCCGGGCCCAGATAGCGAGACCCTGTCGCCTCATGGACTTGCAACTTTAATGGCCAACCCCCGCTTGGGGGCTCCGACCGTGGCATGGCGTCGCAGCATGGAGTCTCAGGGGACCCCAGAGCTTGGGCCTCCCGAGTTAAAACCCGTCAAAGCGAAATGGGGTCCGCTTGAGTGTCAAGGGGGGCTGTCGAGCACCGCACCTCAGGAGCCTTACCCGGTCACATAGCCACTCGCCACTCTCGATGCCATCCTTGGTGATCCGGCCGGCATCGAGGGTATCGGGGTCTCACCTCGTTGTTGCGTCCTTGGTGATCTAGTCGTATACCATGGTGATAGGGAAATGTGTGGGACTGGGACTCATCGACGTAGAGCTACTTGAGTGTCGAAGGGAACTCCTGAGCAGTGCGCCTCAGGAGCCTTACCGGTCATAAAACCACTGTGCACCCTCGATCCCGTCCTTGGTGATCCGGTCGGCATCCAGGGTGTCGAGGTCTCACCTCGTGGTTGCGACCTTGGCCAATCGTAACTAAGGCGGTAGAGAAATACGCGGGACTGGGACCCGTAGACACAAAGCGCAGAAAAGGCCCCTAGTGCGCCTCGCCCGTAAGCAAGGAGGAAGCACCTCATGCGAAGGAGCAGAGAATCTAGACAACCTGACCGCACAACAAGATCATCCGCAGCCCACAAGCTAAGTACACTATCGAATCAAGCATGAACTTCCTAATTTAACGGCGCCTCAAGGGTGAGGCGAGGCTTGAGCATAATGACATGAGGACGCAGGTACTACCGGACAACTATGTGCGATTACTAATACCCCAGGGACCAAGAGCTATACCCATGGAGGGTTGCACGAAGAAGCCACCTTGACTATACCATGACGGCCTATGTCCATAGAGGACTAGCCTTACTCAGGGTAGATCTTCATGAAGTAGGCGATCTCCTTGCCCATACAAACTTCTTGGTTCACTCCACAACACGAAGTAGGAGGCTCCCAAGCGACACCTAACCAATCTAGGAGGCACCACCCTCCAAAAGGTAATAGGCTCGGTAATGCGATGAACTCCTTGCTCTAGTGCTTCAAGATGATAGACTCCTCAACACACAATCACTCTCTCACAGATTTGGCTTGGTAGAAGAGATGGGATTGGTGGAAAGCAACTTGGGGAGGCTAGAAATCAAGATCCATATGATTGGAGTGGAAGATCTTGACCTCAACACAACGATAGGTGGTTCTCTCTCAAAAAATCAGTAGATATGAGTGGGGAATAGTTCTGAGTGCTTCTCTCTCGAGTAGGTGGTGGTGGAGGGGTATATATAGGCATCTCCGAAAATCCAACCATTACACACAATAAGTCAGACTCGGTGGAACCGATGTGTGAATGTCGGTTGTACCGAAGTGACTTAAAGTTAGCAACTTTTGAATCTCGGTGGACCGATATAGGAATCTCGGTTGCACCAATAAGGTGACTAGCGATCAAAAGGATGAATCTTGGTGACATCGATCCAACAATCTCAGAGGGACCGAAACTGTGAACTTGCGTAACAGAAAGTTGGTAGCCCAACTCGGTGGCACCGAATGCAGTATCGGTTGCACTACAAATCTAGGGTTTGGTTGAGTGTGTCTAGGGTTTGGAATCGGTGGCACCGAGTGTAGAATGTTGGTTGCACCGATTTTGAGTTTTTGGCTTTGGACAGACTTTGGTGGGAGAGTTTGTGGGAGTTTTTGGTGACTATCACATGTGCACATATGAGCATTTTGTTCACTAACAAAACCTTAGCCCCTTTTAATTGTATTAGCTTTCTATGGACTCAAAGTGATTTCTCACAAATATAAAATGTAGAGTCCTCTGCTTGAAGCTTTGCCAACCTATTCCCTTGCATCTTGGGGTATTCCACAATCTCCACAATCCTTTTGCCAATCCTATAATTGAACATTTCGTGAAATATACTTGGTGGAAACAGTTGTTCAGTGACTTATATATTGGTATTAATTACCAAAACCACCAAGGGAGCAAATGTGCTTTCAATCTCCCCCTTTTTGGTAATTGATGACAACATATATATCAAAGCTTCGACATATGATATAATCAATGAATATAATCGTCTCTTTGAGAAGTATGTGATAAGCAAGAGCTCCCCCTAAATTTGTGCATTATTTTAAATTTGTGTTTGAATGCAAATGCACAATAGATTAGGTACATGCGACACTTCTTCGATGTCACATAAAACTTGTTGGTGTGCGAGAGTAATAAGAGTTAATCAACATAGCACAACACAACAAGCAAAGTGAGTGATCATCACATAATCATCAAATGATAGGAAATAGTAGCAACACACATAACAATGTATGATCACACACAAACACAAAAGTATCTCACGTCAAACCAAACGAACCAAATGTTTTGTAAAACCAGCAAATAAAAACAAATGCTCTCTCACTCGAAGCCTAAGATGTATATACAACTTCTCTCCATTTGGCAACAAGTTACCAAAAAGTTCAAAGAGATATAACTAATCGGTCTGCATCCGATCTCCGCCGGTTGTCGATGTCGGAGTCGAGAGAACTTCATCGACAAAGACTTCTACTGAAGTCCTGGATGGAGCTGGAGTAGATACCGGAGGCACTGGAGCTGATGGAGCTGAAGATACTATGGCTGGAGCATAAGATGAAGGCCTCGTATCTAGAGCTGGTACTGTAGGAGTCCTGGCCTTAGTCGTGAACTGGGCAGTCGCCCTGATAGGTGCACGTTCTTCCTCATCATCAGAAGAACCATATTTTGAGGAGTGGCGACGGATTGGGGCTTCATCAACCTCCTTCTTGAGCTCATTAACTGTCTTAGTCAGCCTATCAACCTTGTCATTTAGAGTTTTCACTCTATCATCAATGATGTTTGCAAGGCTCTCCTGAGTATCCGTGATGGTCTTGATGTCCTTCTTCATATCCATTATAGTGGTGATCAAAAGATCCATTTGCTCGTTCCTAGACCTGGAAACCAGAGCACTAGTGGCTCAAGCTGCCTCTGCTTCTGCCTTTGCATGTGCCTGAGCTGCAGCTGATGTGGGATGGTCTGGGTCCATCACCACAACATTGTCCTCAAAGTCTGGCTGATGTGGCAAATGGGGACTGTCCAGCGAAAAGATGTGCTTCTCAAGCTGAGAAATGATGAGCATCTGGATATAGGGTGCGTAGCAGCATGAGCGCTTCTGATCAACAACAACCCTGTTCACAGTCTCTACTATCAAGTCCATCACTCGAATCCTGGTGTGATGATCAAGATGGATGAACATGTTGATGGAGTATCCACCAATCATCTTCTCATATCCAGACTTGGGCATCAAGGTATGCCTCAGGATGGTGTTCATGGTACGGAGGCCTGGTTGGAGAATGTAGATAGAACCAAGCTTGTGAGATTGCACTTTATCTGCAAGGATAGGATTATACATATCCTTCATAGCATTGTGGCTCTCCTTGGATTCTGTGTAGACATCCAAATCTCCATCCTGAACCTCTGGGACTCATAAGATGGTAGCCCACTCAACAATAGAAGATTCATATCTTGCTCCTTCAATCATCCATACAATCCTACCATCTCCATAGAAATGTGCAATGGAGTAGAATTGCATGATCCTCTCATCGTTCCAAAGAGTGAACTCCTTCCGAATAAATTTATCAAGTCCAATGCAATGGAAGTTGTCTTGGACACATGGAAAGTAATCTTCATTATCTTTGATGTTCTTCCAGTCAACATATCTCATGTCATTGATTGTAGGGATCTTGTCTATTAAAACTGTATCATAGAAGTGTTGCTGCTCTTTGGTGTAAAACATGTAATCTACAACAGTCTTTCTCCTCTGGCATATGGATCAATGGCTCTCCATGCCGTCAAGCCTGAATCCTTCCTCTTCTTCATATCCTTAGCTATTGGGTGTCTGGCATCATGAACTAGAAGGTGAGGTCTGAGCTTCATCAGAACAGTCATATCATCATCATCATCATCATCATCATCATCGTCATCGTCATCATCATCAGCTTCTCTAAAAGTGGACTTCTTGTTCTTCTCAGAAGCAGGTATGTCTCTGGTAGTCCTCTTGGAATTCTGTGCATCAACTTTCTTTGAAGTTGCCTTGGTGCTCTTGGAGGGGCCTGGCTTGGGCATAGCATCAGCCAAAAGTTTCTTGGCTTTCTTCTTCGAAGGGGCCTGAGGAGAAGGTTCCTCCTCCTCCTCCTCTGCAGCAGCAGCACCAGCACAAGAAGCCTCCTCTAGATCCTCATACATGGAGGTAGGCCTGCCCTGCACACGGATGAACCTCTTCCTGGCAGTCTTCTTTGGCACAACCTTCCTGGGGAGCTCAACAGACATTGTTTCCCTAGAACTCTCATGTGCTTTGAAGGTTTCTGCAGGAGCACAAATTTTGGTGACCACCTTGCTATACGATGTGGCCTCATTGACATCCTTCCTTGCAGCCTTCTCTTGCTCCTTAGCAAGAATCTCTGATGGGACAAAATCAGAATCCTCTTCCTCTGAGTTGAGTCTCTTCCTTGTCCTAGTGACAGCCTTAGGCAACCCATGAGAACCGGGAGTGCCTGGATTTGTGGAAGAACTGGACTAAGGACTCGTCCTGAACTCATCTCAACGTTCTGCTCAGGAAAATTCTGACTGTCTGAACCTAACATGCTGACCCTGTGAATAGAGTATAGAAGAGTAGAATAGGATAAGTCATCACAAAATGAGGCTAATTTTTGGAAGTTTGAACAAAACATTTTCAAAGTTTTGCATTCTGTCAAATGAAAATCGGTACATCCGAAGCAAAAACATCGGAGCTACCGAGACAGAATTTCTCCTTAGCCAAAACTTGGCACCCCTTTCGGTGGGACCAAAAGATGCACTCGGTTTCACCGAGAAAGTGCTCAGCAACACAGACATACAAATCGGTGACACCAATTTGCTTGCTTCGGTTCCACCGAGTTTTATTGGGCAAACGGCAAAATCCTAAAAATCCATGGTGAAAGCACAATTGCTCCCTTGGTGGTTTTGGTAATTAATAACAACATATAAGTCGCTGAACTAATGTTTCCACCAAGTATATTTCAGGAAAAGTTCAATGATAGGGATGGCAAAAGGATTGTGGAGATTGTGGAATCACCCCAAGATGCAAGGAAATAGGTTGGCCAAGCTTCAAGAAAGAGAACTCGACATTTTACATGTGTGAGAAATCACTTTGAGTCAATACGAAAGCCAATACTATTAAAAGGGGGTAAGATTTTGTTGGTGAACAAAATGCTCATATGTGCACAAGTGGTAGTTACCAAAAACATCCACAATCTCTCCCAGCAAAGTTTGTGTCTAGCCAAACATTCAAAATTGGTGCAACGAACATTCCTATCTTGGTGCCATTGATTCAAAACCCTAGACAGACTCAACCAAACCCTAGCCACTTTGGTGCAGCCGACACTCCTTTTGATGCCACCGAGTTGGGTTGCCAACTTTCTCTTATGCAAGTTCACACTTTTGGTCCATCCGAGAATGTTGAATCGGCGTCACCGAGTTTGGCATTTTTGACCATTGGTCACCTTGTCGGTGCAACCGATATTCCTATATCGGTCTCACCGAGATTCAAAAGTTGCCACCTTTTGGTCACTTCGGTACCACCGAGATTAACACATCGGTGTCACCGAGTTGGTCATTTTGTGTGTAACGGTTGGATTTTTGGGGATGCCTATATATACCCCTTCACCACCACCCACTCGAAAAAGAAGCACCCAGAACTATTCCATACCGATCCTACTCAGTTTTCTGAGAGAGAACCACCTACCCTTGTGTTGAGGTCAAGATCTTCCACTCCAACCATATGGATCTTGATTTCTAGCCTCCCCAAGTTGCTTTCCACTAATCCCATCTCTTCTACCAAGCCAAATATGTGAGAGAGTGATTGTTTGTTGAGGAGTCTATCATCTTGAAGCACAAGAGCAAGGAGTTCATCGTCATTACCGAGCCTATTACCTTTTGGAGGGTGGTGCCTCCTAGATTGATTAGGTGTCGCTTGGCAGCCTCCTACTTCGTGTTGTGGAGTGAACTAAGAAGTTTGTAAGGGAAAGGAGATCGCCTACTTCGTGAGGATCTACCCCAAGTAAGGCTAGTCCTCTGTGGACGTAGGCCATCATGGTATAGTCAAGGTTGCTTCTTCGTGGAACCCTCCATGGGTAGAGCCCTCCATGGACTCTCACGACTGTTACCTTCCGTGGGTTGAAGACTCCATGAACGTGGATGTACGATAGCACCACCTATCGGAACCACGGGAAAAATCATCGTGTCTACAATTGTGTTTGATCTCCCTACCCTATCCTTCTACTCATGCTTGTTGTTACTTTCTGCTTCTATACTCTTATACTTTCATGTGTAGGGTGTACTTGATATGTTATGAATGCTAAAACTTGCCAAGAATTAAAATTAGGAAAAAACATAGTTTTATTTGGTCAAGTAGTCTAATCAGCCGCCCTATAGACCTACTTTCGATCCTAAAATTAGTATTAGAGCTTTGGTATCCATTGCATTGGTTTCACAACCTAGGAGAAGTATGGCATCTAGTGAGGGAAATTATCACCGTAGAGGTTCGTACTTTGATGGCACTAATTTTGCTAGTTGGAAGCATAAAATGAAAATGCATTTGCTTTGTCATAATCTTGCCGTTTAGGCTGTTGTTCGTGTTGCCTTGCAAGGTGAATTCTTTGGTGATGGAACAGAACCGGATCGTGAAGCGAATGCGGAAGAATTGAAGATGTTGCAACTTAACTACCTATGCCCCGAAGAATTCAACAAAATCAGCCGTCTTGAATAGGCAAAAGAGATTTGGGATACTTTGGTTGATATGCACGAAGGAACTGAGTCCATGAGAGAATCCAAGTTAGATGTTCTTCAAGGTCAGCTTGATAAGTTCAAGATGAAGGATGGTGAAGGAGTCGCAGAGATGTAATCTAGGCTTGCTCTCATCACCAATGAGATTGCCGGCTTAGGAAGCGAAGAAATGACAGACAAATTCATCATCAAGAAGATACTTCGATCTTTGGATGAGAGATATGACACCATGTGCACTTTGATCCAAATGTTGCCCAACTACAAAGATCTCAAACCAAAGGAAATGATTGGTAGAATTGTTGCTCATGATATGACACTCAAAGACAAGGAAGAACTTCACCACAAGTCTAGCGGTGCTTACAAAGCCACAAGTGATGCTCCTGCTACCTCAAGCGACAACCTTGTCATAAATGAAGATATAAGCCTCATGGTCAAGAAATTCAACAAGCTCTACAAGAATAGAAGCAAAGATCATAGCTCCAACTCAAGACATGAAGAGAAGCGTTCGTCAAGTCATGATCGAAACTGCTACAACTATGGGAAGCCCGAACATTACTCCAATGAGTGCATGGCTCCCTACATGAAGAGAAGAGTCACCAAGAAGACGAAGCTCAAAAGATGAATCACCTCGAAGAGAAACAAGGAGTAGAGATGATTGTTATGAACGAAGACCCTCAAGGAGAAGTAGGGACTCGGAGAAGAAGGACAAGTACACCAAGAGCTACTCAATAAGGAAACATCAAGCTCATGTTGGTGAATGGGTTTCCGGCTCCGACTCCGACAACCACTCCGAGAGAAGCTATCTCTCCAACACCGACTATAGTCAAGATGATGGTGTTGCCAGAATTTCTCTAGTGAAAACCAACTCCTATGATCTATTTTATTCACCAAATGAAGGGAGTGGAAGTTTCTTCATGGCTAAAGTCCCCAAGGCATCACACCCCGAATATCTTGATTTCGATAGTGATGATGATGATTTGCTTTAGGATGATGACTTGCTATATGATAAAACTAGTGATGTTGATCATAATGAACTTGATATTTCTCATGCTAGTCAAGATAGGTCAATTGACGATGATAATATGAAAATAGAAGAACTAACTAAAGAGTTCAACACTCTAAAGTTAGCCCATGAATCTACTCTTTAAGATCATAGAGAGCTTGTAAGAACTCATGAGAACCTACGCTTTGAGAAGCTCAATTTGGAGCAAGAACATGACTTTCTTAAAGCTATCAATGACGATCTCCGAAAGAAGACTTCATCTTATCTTGCCAAATGACTACTCTTGTCTACATTCATGCCACAAGTCAAATCTAAGCAAACTAGTAACAAAGGCAAGAAAGGTTCTTCATCTAGTAGCAACAATAAAAATGCTAAATGTAATGATGTTGCTCCTAGTAGTTCTATTGATTCCACTAATGATGATTCTCTTAGCCAAGTTACGCTTGAGCAAGATAATTCTTTATTGAAAGGAATTATAGAGAAAGGTATCTACAAGAGTCTTGAAGGGTACAAATAATTTGATGAGATTGTACTCAAGCACGGAGGATACATCAAGAATAGTGGTGTTGGCTACTTCAAGGCTAATGGGGTTGTGACAGCCCAAGTGTTGTCCCTACCTTAGTTGGCATGTAACCCTATGTATGATCTTTGTGTCATGAGCTATGTTTGGAGTTGAACCTTGTCATTCATGTGTTGGTGGCATTCATGCATCATGTCATCCATCATTTCATCATGCATCTTCTCATTCATCTTGCCATGTTGTTTTCATGTGATGTGTGGTGTCATGATGTGAGTGAGTTGGTGGTGTTGAGTGTGAGTGTGGGATTGGAAGAAGTGGGCTTCTTCTCCTCTCCTTCTCTCTTTTCTTCTCCTACAAAAACCACTTCTTAATGCTTTTATTACCATGCTTTTACTTGGCAGATTTTAATTGCCTTTAACTTCTTTTAAAAATGTTCAAGTGGTGGCCCCAATATTGCCATGAATTATGAGCATGGAGTTTTTGGTGATTGAGTGTTTTGGTTTTTGAATTCCGTTCAAAACAGGAGCTGTTTTTATTTATTTTTATATAAAAATATATATAATAACTTGCTCTATAAATCAACTTCATATTTTATTTAAAATGGGCATTTCATTTCCTTCTCAAAACTATCTTTATTTTCTCCAAAACCTTGTTCTTCTCTCTGGCTTTTAGTTCTTTCTCTGGTTTATTTTAAAAAGGCTAGAACCTTTTTCTTTTCTGTGAGAGGGAGAGAACAGGGCGAGTGGGCTCCCGGCCCACTAGGCCCAGCCTGGCCGACGGTCACCTGCCCCGTTCCTCCTCGCCGTCAATTTCGTCAGAGAGAGAGATAGGAGAGAGCGCGCGTCGTCGCCGTCCGGTCGCCGTTAGCCGTTCACGCACGTCGAGGCCGCTATTTAAGCCTTGGCGTTCGTGCCCCCGCCCTAGGGTTTCCCCTTCTCCTCCGCCGCCGTCGTTCCCCACTTCTCCTCCTTCCCTTCCTTCTTTGTCAGCGAGAGGTGCGAGAGGTTCAGAGGTTCAGAGGCGTCGCCACGTCTCCGCTGGTCATCGCCCTCGGTGGAGATGGCTGCCGCGTTCCTGGTGGACCCACCGTCCCGTTCTCGGAGCTAGGAGATCCCTGGAGGCCCTTGTCTTCCTCCTCGTCACCGGAGCGGAGCCGATCTCCTTCCCCTCCATCGCCGATGCGTCCCCGAGCGGCTGCATCCCCTTCTTCCCCTCCGTCGAGCTTGTCTCGCGTCGTTCGAGCCCAAGGTGAGCCGCCGGCCCCCGTAGGTCTTCTCCTCCGCACGTAGTTTGTTTCAGTCGCCGCCGTCGCATGGTCGCTTGTAGAGCTCCTACCGCTCGCCACCGCCCCCCTCTTCGCGAGAGGATACGAGGGATGGGTTCCCCGTTGGTTCCCCTGTCGATTCCGCGTGGTAGCGTCGTCGGAGTGGCCCTATAGCGCGTAGGATTGCCAGAGCTACGCCACCGCGTTGCTCTGTGCCGTGCTCTGTTGTTTCTTCAGTTTCATCAGAGTTTCGGCTAGCGCGTGTGTATTAGAGTAGAGTGCTCCCTCCTTTGTTAACCGTCGCGTCCGTAGCCCAGTGGCCTGGTTCAATGGGCTGTGCAGGGAGGTGCTGGGTTCGAATCATCTCCCCCCCTTTTTTTTGATCTTTCTTTCTAGTTTTCTTTTTTATTTCTTTATTTTGCAAAACAGTGTGTGTGTGTGCCATTATGTATGCATGCGTATGTATGTTTTTGTGTGTGTGTGCAGGAGTGTGTGTGCTATGTGCACATACATATGTGAGTGTGTGTGTTGGTGTGTATATGCACTATGTGCATATACACACATGAGAGGTGTGTGTTGTGTATGTGAGTGTATATGCACCTATGTGCATATACACACATGTGTGCTTGTGTAGGTGGTATGTGTGTGTATGCACTATGTGCATATGCACCCATGCATGTGTGGGTATGCTATGTATGCATGTGTGTGCATGTATGTTTTGCATGTATGTGCGTGTGTGTGTTTGTATGGTGCTTGCAAGTGCATGAGTGTGTATGTGCCATGCACATACCCATATGTGAGTATTAGGGGGTGAGTCCAACATAGTGTGGTGCTATGTGGGTGTATGTGTGTGTTTCACACACATACATGTGTAGGTGTGTTAGTGAGTGTGTGGGGTAGGGTGTGTGGTGCACCATATAGTGTGTGCTTGGCACATGGGGTGTGCCATGTGATGTATGTGAGTGTGAGTGGTGTGTGTATGTCTACATACACTCACCCATGTGATGTGTAGCTCCATGTGTAGGGTTTTACCTATTTTGAGCATATGAGCATGAATCCTTCTAGCTAGTTTCATGCTTGCATATTGATGCATGCCATGTTAACATGTTCCTAGGTTGCTATTTATTCATTTCCAACTTGTAAGCATAGAGCCCATGCCATCTTTATGCATTTTCATCATGTCATTTGAGTGCCATAAGTCGTACGTGGGGGATAGGGTCAAATTTCGACCTAGCCTTCCTCCCCCTTGATCCACACAAGTATAGGGGTATGAGTAATGCATTTGGGGTAGATTCAACCCAGGAATGCACCTGTGAAGTCAGATTTGACTTTGGGGCAACTTGACAAAACTGCATTTTTATGCTGTGATGCCCTTTTGTCTTTTTCATATGATTTAATCTATGCATGCTTTCAAGATCTTGCCAACATGATTTTGTTAGTAAAAGTTGTGGGGAATGTCCCAGTATTTTTGTTATTCCTGTCATATACCTAGATAAGTGGGAACCATGCTGTTTATCAAGCTACTTTCTGTTTCTGCCAACCTGCTCTAAAAATGGCTAAGGCTGGAGAATCTGTTGTTATTGTTTTGTCATGTTAAGTGGGGTGTAGCAAGTGAGGTGTTGTGAATTTGACCATGTTCAGTGTTAGGTATTTGTAGTAGATATTGTCATATACCATCCTGTCAATTTTCATGACATTTGGAGCCTTCTAGCATATTTAACCAGTGCTGTTGATTTGCTACTTTATTAACCCAGATTCCAGAAAACTGGAATTTTCACCAAGTCCCTAAAAACCTGTTTCATCATGCCTACTTGACAGCTCCATGCATAGTGATGCGTAGCTCTTTTGCTGATTGCATAGTTGGATGAATTGGTGTGTGTGTGTGTGGTGTAGTTTATGTCCATGTCTTGTTTGTGGTTGTAGAGTTCCTGTAGCAATAGTTGTGAGCTTTTCAAATTGCTATGTTGCTGTTTGTGGCAGATTTGGTGTTATTTTGTTTTGTGAGTTGTGGGAGCCATACTCCATAGAATTGGGTGATTCTTGAGTCTATTGTGATTGGTTTTTCATCACCTATCCAGTGACTACCTTCGAATGCCAAGAATTAGCCCAGGTATTTGGTGGTCTTGTGTTTTGCCTTCGTGCCTTGTCGTGAGCGTATCTCGAGAACCGTAGCTCCGTTTCTTGTGATCCTTATATGCATTTTCATCGATTTTTCATGCTGCAACCATATTTGCCATGTTCATGCATGTCTAAATAACTTAACTTGAGGTTCTTTCCAGATCCATTAATTAACAACTTTGCATGTGAGACATGACTAGTTTTAGGATTGACATGATTTAATCCTTGATTAAATGGATCATGCATCATCTTTGTTGTGCATTGCAACTTGGTTGGTTATTTATTGGATGTTTCTCTTGGGTAGACACGGGTGTCGAAACTGAGTTCGAGGGCCCTGGAGAGTGCCACTACGAGGATCCCACTACTTGTTCTGCTGACAAACCATCAGGCAAGATGATCGTACCCGGATCCCAATACTATCTTTGCTTGCTAGTTACTCGTTCTTATCGTTACAAGTGCGCTACCTACCACATGATATCAGCCCCCATGTTGCCATGACAACCTCTAACCCCCACAACCCAGCAAACCGTTGATTGGCTAAGTTACCGCTGCTCAGCCCCTCTTATAGCGTTCTTAGTTGCAGGTTGTTCCTTGTGATAACATGGATTGGATATCACCATAAATTCTATTATTTAACTTAATGCACATATATATCTGGTATTGGTGGAAGGCTTAGCCTTTGCTAAGTGATTTGTTCCACTCGTGCCGCTATTAGTTCCTTGTTACTGGTGTTATGTTTTCCATATTTTGCGCTCCTAACACGCTTGGGGTTGTTATGGGGACCCCCTTGATAATTCGGTTGAGATTAAAACTTGTCTGGCAAGACCCAACATTGGTACTACATTTGCTTAACAACTTAATTAATTGCATAGGGTCTTGCAAACCCGTGGATATTTTAATCAACCCCCAGGCCAGTGCTCCGCATGAGTGTTGGTCCAAAAATGTCAACCGCCGGTGGCCACCAGGGGCAACTCTATGTTTGGCCTACCAAAAGTTTGGACAATCCGTCGTGTCCTGAGAATGAGATACGCGGCTCTTATCCGATTCGTCGACACGTCGGGAGGTCTTGCTGGATTTGTTTTACCTTTATCTAATGTCTTGCGTGAGGAGTCTGCCTTTCTTCGGGTTTACCTGAGGTGTTGGCCTCCTTTGGAATTGTCTATGATGATCACGAGAACCACGTTCAAGGCTATTCCCATGGAGTGTGGTTATTTGTGATGGACTAGTTGGAGCACCCCTGCAGGGTTAAATCTTTTGGAAAGTCGTGCCCACGGTTATGTGGCAACTTGGATATTTTTTTAACACCCGGTTATAGAAAACTTTAAGTAAACTCTAATTAAAATACACCAACTATGTGAGTAATCGTGATCGTCTCTGCTCGTGAACATGAACCGGGAGAGAACACGGTGGGGTTATGATTGACGTAAGTAAGTGTTCAGGATCTCTTAGAGATCATACCAGATTCGAACGTCCTTCGTAGGCCACTCATATTTATTTCATGTTGCGTAAGCTAGCCACTATAAAATGCTTAGTGCTGCTGCAAACTAAACATCACCCTTCTTTCCTAGAGCTTAAATAGTCTTGGTACCCGGGCACATGATAGCTGAGTCCCTGTGGCTCACAGTTTACTACAACAATCCAGGTGGAGGATCAGATGAGTTCGTGCAGGATGATCTTACTCAGCTCAAGTGGGAGTATGATGAGGAGAGAGGCAGGATGTACGTGACATGTCCGGATGAGTAGAAGACCTGGTCATGATCTTTGGGATAGCTTGATAGTATCATTTGCAACTTCTTTTATCGTTTGATTTTGTCCGTAGTCGGACCCTGTGTTCAACTTGATGCTATGATTTGAGTGACATTGTAAGTTAGCATGTGGCGAGTGTAAGCCAACTTGTATACTCTTCTCATTTAGTATTGTGTGTTGTAATGATACTATTCTTGCTAACGGCAAGATGCGCCTCTATCCCTTACGAGGCCCTCGTGCCTTTAAACGGATCGGGGCGCATCTTGGGCATGACATGTTGGTATCAGAGCCATATGACCATAGGAGCCTTTGTTTGTTCGAACTTGGCTGAGTTGTGTCTAGTAAAACTATTTTGAGTCTAGTTATATCGGAGAGTAGGATTCTTTTTACTCCTCTTCTATGCTCTGGTGAGGTTTCCTACTTAGGAATTTTGATTCTACTCCTCTCCTCGCTCAAAAAAATTTTAGGCTCACGCGGGTATTTTCAAATCTATATGATGCTGATGTGACAGGGTTCTGTCTTGGTGCCTCCTGTCTGACTTGATTTCTTCCGGGGAGTTGAGCTCTGAGGAATGTTGGCACATCGTTATCATTCAGCTTCCTTGATATCTCGGGATGGATAATGTTCGATATTACTTCAATACTTATCGTGGTGAGATAAGGTCGGTGTCACCCAGTACTGGGGAGGCGTCTGGGGTACCACCATGGTTTAGAATCGTTGTGAGTTCGAGGATTCGAGATTAGATGAGTTTGCGAAATGTCTTGAATTATGGTGTGGAAGGTTGCGGATGCAGTCGCAGCTGATTGCCTAGGGCAGGTTCCTGATTCCGCAACCCGAATCGCATAAACAAGAAAGTTTTCGGAAGTTCATATGTGGGAAATCTTGTAGTCATCTAGGATTATCTTCTCCAGATGTATCGGGCATGTACATTTGTTCCGAGTGCTTAGCTCAATACTTGTTGTGTTATTGCAAGTAGCTGATGTCTAATGATGTTATCATGATCTGAAGAGGCTTTCTTACTAATTTTCAGTAGGAAGGCTATCTGTATTGTTCAATTCTTTCAAGCATTTGATTCAGCTTATGTTTCATCTTATCAATAAGGCTAATGCGTTTTGTCCATCTTCAGGATGGCTCCACCAACTCGCAGCAATCCAGGTCGTGGTGAGGAGCAGACTGATGTTCCACCACCACACCCACCACCGCCTCCTCCTCCTCCTCCTCCAAAAGCTTGGCAAGCTGTGATGGCCGCAACCAATGCGAACACTCAGATGTTGCTCAGGCTGTTGCAAGAAAGGGAGCAAGGTCAGCAAGGTTTTCAAGGCAATTTTCAGAATCAATTGCAGTTTGCGACACTCAATCAGTTCCTTGCCAACCAGCCCAAGACTTTCACCTGTTGTGAGCAGCCTCTAGATGCTGATGATTGGCTTCGTGATATGAGTAAGCATTTTGAGTGCAGCAATGTCAGGCCAGAGGACTTTGTCAGATTTGCTTCGTTCTAGTTGAAGGATCAGGCAGCTGATTGGTGGCAACAGTACAAGGATTCCAGGGGCGATTATGTGGCAACTTGGATATTTGTTTAACACCCGGTTATAGAAAACTTGAAGTAAACTCTAATTAAAATACACCAACTGTGTGAGTAACCGTGATCGTCTCTGCTCGTGAACATGAACCGAGAGAGAACACGGTGGGGTTATGATTGACGTAAGTAAGTGTTCAGGATCTC
Source organism: Hordeum marinum (assembly GCA_022496015.1). Lineage (NCBI taxonomy): Eukaryota > Viridiplantae > Streptophyta > Magnoliopsida > Poales > Poaceae > Hordeum > Hordeum marinum. Next base: position 273,343,512 of record CM039678.1, read on the forward strand.
TTAGAGATCATACCAGATTCGAACGTCCTGCGTAGGCCACTCATATTTATTTCATGTTGCGTAAGCTAGCCACTATAAAATGCTTAGTGCTGCTGCAAACTAAACATCACCCTTCTTTCCTAGAGCTTAAATAGTCTTGGTACCCGTGCACATGATAGCTAAGTCCCTGTGGATCACAGTTTACTACAACAATCCAGGTGCAGGATCAGATGAGTTCGTGCAGGATGATCTTACTCAGCTCTAGCGGGAGTATGATGAGGAGAGAGGCAGGATATATGTGACATATCCGGATGAGTAGAGGACCTGGTCGTGATCTTTGGGATAGCTTGATAGTATCATTTGCAACTTCTTTTATCATTTGATTTCGTCCGTAGTCGGACCCTGTGTTCAACTTGATGCTATGATTTGAGTGACATTGTAAGTTAGCATGTGGCGAGTGTAAGCCAACTTGTATACTCTTCTCATTCAGTATTGTGTGTTGTAATGATACTATTCTTGCTAATGGCAAGATGCGCCTCTATCCCTTACGAGGCCCTCATGCCTTTAAACGGATAGGCGCGCATCTTGGGCGTGACATGAGTTCAATGGGAAGAAGGTCAATACCCCAATCCCAAGTTTGTTCTTAAAAAATAAAAGTATGAAAATACTCTTCCCAAGGGAACAAAGTTCCAAGATGACCTTCCACCAGAAGACACCAAGCTCAAGGGCAAGAACAAGCTGCAAGAGGACTTTGACTCTTATGAAGATGAGTCCCAAGCTTTGGTGAAGTGGGTTCCCAAGGCTACTACAAGCTCAACTTCTACAAGTGCTACTTCAACACCAAGGATCCCCATCAACTTGATGTGGGTTTCCAAGAAGAAGAACTAGAGAGTTCTTGAGGGGTGACTCCACCAATGCAATTCACTTACATTCAATATTGGCAAGATCTATTTGCAATCAACATCAACCCTATGCAACAGTTCAAGGAGTCGCACATTCCCTCAAAGGTAAGCAAGGGACAAGGTAATCAACACATCAATGGACATAGTCACATATTCTTTGCACTCCATGTCCATGGATATCCTTGTATTTTTCTCTTGTGTGTTGGGACTAACCCATGTAGGTGAGAAGAGTAAGGAAACAAGAAGGATGCTCCCAACTCTTGGTGATCTTCACCAACTTTGAGCATCCACCACTACCTCACCAACATGAATTCTTCATCGACAAAAGCCAAGGTTAGTTTATCCCTCTTATGGGGGGGATGTGACATCAAGGGGATCTTTACTCTAAGACTTGAGTCAAAGCATCTCTTAGTATGTGACAACATTAAATGCTTTATGTTAAAGTGGTAACCCCACTTGTGCTTAAACGATGAGTATGACCTATGATCAAGTACTCTTACTTGGCTCCTAAGTCGAATACTCATATATATATATATATATATATATATATATATAACCCCACATCGTCATCGCCCAAGTGCTTGTTAGATGCTAGAGTGTTTGTGCATGTTTGCCATGATTTCATTTGACATCTTATTGTGTGAGCATGTTGGTCTGCATTTATTTACTAATTCGAGGATATCCAATTGTTGCTATTTGGCTTTTGATTTATCTTTTACCAATTGGATATACAAGAATGCCTAGGACCACTTCTTTAGCAATCTATGCTTTCTCACCTCATATTCTATTGATGCTTCATGACAAAATTTGAATAAGTGCTTTTCAATCCCTCTATGTGTGGAGCACTCGGAGTTCCGTATCGACAAGGACTGACCATTAAAACCTCCCAAGTGCATCTCGGTGGAACCAACGACAAAACCTCGGTCTCACCGAGTGCCTAGTGTTGATCTGGTTTTCAATCTCGGTACCACCGATCCCATCTTCTCGGTTACATTGAGTTTCCCTGTCAACTGATAGTTGAGGAACTCGGTGACACTGAAAAGTTTGAATCGGTGACACCGACAGTGGTGGGTATATATACTGTGGACCCGGACGCTTTGAATTTCACCCTCAAACCATCGCGTCTCAGAACCCCAAGCTGCCGCCTTCGAGACACCTGGTCGTCGCCCTTGTCTCCCTACACCCCTCCGCCCGTAGGAATCGCCATCGCCGACGAAATCCTCTCCATCATCGCCGCCGTAGCGGATCAGCGCCAAGATAGGGTACGGATTCGACCTCCTTTGCGCTCCTCGTCCGATTCTTGAGCAATGGATTGAAGTTTATCTATAGGCCTCTCTTTGCACACACTTCTATCCACTCAAAATTCCGATAGCCTAGCGAATATTAGATTTTCTAGGGTTTTGCCGTCCGCCTGATGGAACTCGGCGAAACCGGAGCGAACAAATCAGTCTCACTGATTTTTCTTTCTGTGCTGCTGAGAATGGTCTTGGTGGAACCGAGTACTTCTTTTTGGTGTAACCGAAAAGAGTGCCAAGGTTCTGTTAAGAGGGATAGTTAGTCTCGGTGGTACCAAAAATCTTGCTTCGGTTGTACCGATTTTCATTTGATAGAATGCAATTTTTTTGAAACTCTATTGTTCAAACTTTCAAAAACTAGCCTCATTTTGTGATGACTCATCTACTTCTGCTCTTCTATACTCTATTCACAGGGTCATTATGTCAGATGCTGAGGACAGTCAGAATATGCTAGAGCAGGGTGCTGACATGAGTTCATGCACAAGCCCAGAGTCCAGTTCTTTTTCAGATCTAGGCACCCGAAGCTCCCATGGGTTGCCCAAGGCTGCCACCAGGACTAGGAAGAAGCTAAATTCTGATGAAGAAGATTCAGAATTTGTTCCTAAGGAGATTCTTGTCAAGAAGCAAGAAAGGGCCGCTAAGAAGTCTGCTACTAAAGCTACTTCTTCCAGAAGAGTTGTCAGCAAGGTCTATGCTAACTCTGAAACTATCAAAGCACATGAGAGTGCTAGAGACACAATGTCTGTTGATCCCCCAAGGAAGTCCATGCCTAAGAAGGTAGGGGAGAAGAAAGCTAGAAAGAGGATCATTCATGTGATTGGCATGACTACCTCCATGTATGAAGATCCAGAGGAGGCTGCTGCTGCTGTTGCTGAGAAAGAGGAGGATGAGCCAGCTGCAAAGGCTCCTCCCAAGAAGAGGCCAAGAAACTTATGATTGATGCTATGCCAAAGACTGGCACATCCAAGAGCACCAATCCTACATCCAAGAAGGGTGCTGCTGAGAAGCCAAAGAGGTCATCCAGGCAGATTCCAGCTTCTGAGAAGAACAAAGGAACTGCTTCCAGATTTGAAGATGATAATGACTTGACTACATTGATGAAGCTCAGACCACATCTTCAAGTACATGATGTCAGCCACTTAGTTGCTAAAGATATGAAGAAGAGGAAAGACTCAGGATTGAGAGCTTGGAGAGCTATAGATCCTTATGCCCAGAGGTAGAAAACTGTTGTTGACTATAGGTTCTACACCAGAGAGCAACATCACTTTTATGAGACAATGTTGCTAGACAAGAGCCCAGCTGTTAGTGATATGAGATATGTTGATTGGAAATTCATTAAGGAGAATGAGGACTACTTTCCAAGTGTCCAAGATAATTTCCACTGCATTGGTCTGGATGAGTTCATTGGCAGAGAGCTTACTGCATGGAACAATGAGATGATCATGCAATTCTACTCCACTGCACATTTCTACAGAGATGGTAGAATTGTATGGATGACTGAAGGAGCAAGGTATGAATCCACTATTGATGAGTGGGCTGCACTTCTAGGAGTTCTAGAGGTTCGGGATGGTGATCTGGAAGTATACTCAGAATCCAAGGCGAGCCACAATGCCATGAAGGATATGTATACTCCTATCCCCGCAGACAAAGTACAATATCACAAGCTAGGATCCATCTACTATCTGCAAGCAGGCCTCCGTACCATGAACACTATTTTGAGGCATACCTTTATGCCCAAATCAGGAGATGACAAGATGATCCGAGGCTACTCCATTAACATGTTGATCCACCTTGATGGACATACCAGGATTAGAGTCATGGATTTGATTATTGAGACAATCAAGAGGGTTGCTACTGATCAGAAGAGCTCTTGCTGCTATGCACCCTACATCTAGATTCTTATCAACTTGCAGTTGGAGAAGCACATATTTGCTCTAGAATATCCACATTTGCCCCTATAGCCAGAACTTAGGATAGTGTTGTGGTGATGGACCCAGATCATCCCACATCTGCTACATCACAGGCAGAGGCAGAGGCAGTTCGAACTGCTAGTGCTCAAGTCCCCAGATCTAGAAATGAGCAAATGGATCTTTTGATCTCAGTAGTACAGGGCATGCAGAAGGATATTAAGGGGATTCCGAACAACCAAAACAGTCTTGTGAGGATATTTGAGACAAGGATCAAGACTCCAGTGATAAGGTGGACAACGTGTCTAAGACAGTTACAAAGCTTCAGAAGGAAGTTGACTCAGTGCACATTCTTAAGGTCTCTTCTACTTATTCGGATGATGATGATGATGAGGAGGAGGATGGATCACCTCTTGGGCTGAGCACATAGTTCACTACTCAGGCTAGATCAGTCATAGTGCCTGCACCAGACTTGAGGCCCTCTTCATCAGCTCCTGCTACTATCAGCACATCTCCTGCTCCATCATCTTCAGTTCCTCCAGTGTCCACTCCAGCTCCATCCACGACATCTGCAGAGATCTTCGCTGACGCTGTTCTCTCGACTCCTTCATCGACAACCATAGGAGATCAGTCCAAGAATGATTAGATATATGCCTTTGAACTTTTTGGTAACTTGTTGCCGAAGGGAGAGAAGTGTATATAGATCTTTAGGATTCGAGTGAGAGAGCGTTTGGTGTTTGTTGCTTGTTTTAAAAAACAATTGCTTTTGGCTGCTGTTACACACTTTTTGTTGATTGTGATACATGTTTGATGATGTTTGATCATACACTTTAATGTGTGATGCTACTATTTCCTATCATTTTAATGCTTATGTGATGATCATTCATGTTTGGTTGATTGTGTTGTGCTATAATGTTCATTCTAATTACTCTCGCACATCACCAAGTGGCATGTGACATGTAAGAACTGACCCATGTACCTAATCGATTTTGCATTTGCATTCAAACGCAAATTTAAAATAATGCACAAATTTAGGGGGAGATCTTGCTTATCACATAATTATCAAAGCGATGATTATATTAATTGATTATATCTTTGTTGAAGCTTTGATCTATATGTTGTCATCAATTACCAAAAAGGGGGAGATTGAAAGCACATTTGCTCCCTTGGTGGTTTTTGTAATTAATAACAACATATAAGTCATTGAACAAATGTTTCCACCAAGTATATTTCAGGAAAAGTTCAATGATAGGGATGGCAAAAGGATTGTGGAGATTGTGGAATCACCCCAAGATGCAAGGAAATAGGTTGGCCAAGCTTCAAGCAAGAGGACTCCACATTTTACATTTGTGAGAAATCACTTTGAGTCCATAGGAAAGCCAATACTATTAAAAGGGGGTAAGGTTTTGTTGGTGAACAAAATGCTCATACGTGCACAAGTGATAGTCACCGAGAACATCCACAAGCTCTGCCACCAAAGTCTGTCTCTAGCCAAACATTCAAAATCGGTGCAACCAACATTCCTATCCCGATGCGACCGATTGCAAACCCTAGACAAACTTTGCCAAACCCTATCCACTTCGGTGCAGCCGACACTGCTTTCAGTGTCACCGAGTTGGGTTGCCAACTTACTGTTATGTAAGTTCACACTTTTCGATCTGTCCGAGAATGTTGAATCGGCCTCAGCGAGTTTAGCATTTCTGACCATTGATCACCTTGTCGGTGCAACCGAGATTCCTATATCGGTCTCACCAAGATTCAAAAGTTGCCATCTTCTGGTCGCTTCGCTACCACCTAGATTAACACATCGGTGTCACTGAGTTGATCATTTTGTGTGCAACGTTTGGATTTTTGGGGATGCATATATATATACCCCTTCACCACCACCCACTCCAAAAAGAAGCACTCATAACTATTCCATACCTATCATACTCAGTTTTCTAGTGTCCCCTAGTTGCTTTCCACGAATCCCATCTCTTCTACCAAGCCAAATCTGTGAGAGAGTGATTGTGTGTTGAGGAGTCTACCATCTTGAAGCACAAGAGCAAGTAGTTCATCGTCATTACCGAGCCTATTAACTTTTGGAGGGTGGTGCCTCCTAGATTGGTTAGGTGTCACTTGGGATCCTCCTACTTCGTGTTGTGGAGTGAACCAAGAAGTTTGTAAGGGCAAGGAGATCGCCTACTTCGTGAAGATCTACCCTGAGTAAGGCTAGACCTCCATGGACGTAGGCCGTCATGGTATAGTCAAGGTTGCTTCTTCGTGGAACTCTCCATGGGTAGAGCCCTGTTTGGACTCTCGTGGCCGTTACCCTCTGTGGGTTGAAGACTCCACAAATGTGGATGTACGATGGCACCACCTATCGGAACCACAAGAAAAATCATCGTGTCTACAATTGTGTTTGATCTCCCTACCCTATCCTTCTACTCATGCTTGTCGTTACTTTCTGCTGCTATAGTCTTAGACTTGCATGTGTAGGGTGTACTTGATATGTTATGAATGCTAAAACTTGCCAAGAGTTAAAATTGGGAAAAAACATAGTTTTATTTGGTCAAGTAGTCTAATCACCCCCCTCTATACCTATTTTCGATCCTACACATGGTTCTCTACTCTACGGGATTTTGTTGTGGATGGAAACATTTCAAACTCTGGATAGATGGGAAATATATCCTAATGCACAAGGTTTGGATAGAAGAGCGTGAGAGGGGGCCGAATCCATACCCTCATGCAGCAATGGATCCGCTACAGCGACGATGTTGGTGAAGAAAACATCAACGACGGCAATTCCCAACGGCGGAGGCGCTCGGGGAAGGCAAGGCGATGACCGGGGTCTTCGAGCGGCAGCTAGGGTTGTGGAGGCACGATGTTTGACGAGTGAAATTCAAAGCGTCGGGGTCCACCGATTATATACCAATCACTATTGGTGACACTGATTCTAAATTTTCAGTGTCACCGAGTTTCACAATTGTCAGCTGACAGTGAAACCCGGTGTAACCGAGAATATGGAATCGGTCTTACCGAGGTAAGAAAACCAAATCAACCCTAGGCATTTGGTGATACCGAGAATTGTGTGTTGGTTCCACCAAAATGCACCTGGGAGGTTTTAATGGTCAGTCCTTGACGATACAAAACTCCAAGTGCTCCTCACAGAGACTGATCGAAAAGTACTTGCTCAAATTTTGTGATGCAGCATGAATAGAGTATGAGGTGAGAAAACATAGATAGCTAAAGGAGTGGTCCTAGGAATTCTTGTATATCCAATTGTCAAATAAAAATGTAAAACCAAATAGCAACAATTGTATATCCTCGAATGAGTAAATCAATGCAGACCAACATGCTCACACAATAAGATGTCAAATGAAATTATGGCAAACGTACACCAACACAATAGCATCTAACAAGCACTTTGGCGAAGACAGACTCATCTATATATATGAGTATGTTGACTTAGGAGCCAAGTAAGAATACTTGATTATAGGTCATACTCATCGTTTAAGCACAACTGGGGTTACCACTTTTTCATAAAGCATTTAATGATGTCACATACTAAGAGATGCTTTAACTCAAGTCTTAGTGTAAAGCTCCCCTTTGATGTGACATTCCCCCATAGGAGGGACAAATTAACCTTGGGTTTTGTCGATGAAGACTTCATGTTGGTGAGGTAGTGGTGGATGCTCAAAGGTTATGAAGATCACCAAAAGTTGGGAGCATCCTTGTTGTTTCATTACTCTTATCACCTACATGGGTTAGTCCCAACACACAAAGCATATGTTACGATGTCCACTGATTTGTTGATTACCTTGTCCCTTGCTTACATTTGAGGGAATGTGTGACTCCTTGAAATATTGCATAGAGTTGATGTTGATTGCAACTAGTTCTTGCCAATACTGAATATGAGTGAATTTCATTGGCGGAGTCACCCCTCAAGAACTCTCTAGTTCTTCTTTTTTGGGACCCACATCAAGTTTATGGGGATCCTAGGTGTTGAATTAGCACTTGTAGAAGTTGAGCTTGTAGTGGCCTTGGGAACCCACTTCACCAAAGCTTGGGATTCATCTTCGTAAGAGTCAATGTCCTCTTGAAGATTGTTCATGTCCTTGAGCTTGGTGTCTTGTGGTGGAGGGTCATCTTGAGATTTTGTTCCCTTGGAGAGAGTATTTTCATACTTCTCCTTTTGAGGAACAAACTTGGGATTGGGGTATTGACCTTCTTCCCATTCAACTCCATTAGCGTTGATGTAGCTAACACCACGATTCTTCCCGTATCCTTCGTGTTTGCGTACAATCTCCTCAAATTGTTTGCACCCTTCAAGACTCTTCTAGATACCTTTCTATAAGCCCTTTCAAGAGTTCATTTTCTTGCTCAAGTGTAACTTTTCTAAGATAAGAGTTAGTGGGATCAAGAGAACTACTAGAAGCAATATCATTGGATTTATCATTTTTATTGCTACTAGTTGAAGAACCTTTCTTTACTTTTTTACTAGCTTGCTTAGACTTAACTTGTGGCACGAATGTAGATAAGAGAAGTATCTTGTCTAGATAAGAGGAAGTCTTCTTTCGAAGATCTTCATTGATAGCTTTAACGAACTCATGCTCTTGCTCTAAGTTGAGATTCTCGAAGCTTAACTTCTCATGTGTCCTTACAAGCTCTCTATGATCTTCTAGATTTGACTCGTGAGCTAACTTAAGAGTTTTTAGTTCTTGAGTTAGTCATTCTATTTCCAAGTTATCATCATCGCACGACTTATCTACACTAGAGTGAGTACTAGCAAGTTCATTTTGACTAACATTACTAGATTTGTCAAATAGCAAGTCATCTACAATTAACAAGTCATCTTCATCACTATTGAAATCAAGATACTCAGGGTGCGATACCTTGGGGCCTTTAGCCATGAAGCAACTTCCACTCCCTTATTTGGTGAATCAAATATATCATAGGAGTTGGTAGTCACTAGTGCGAGTCCGGCAACACCTTCATCTTGACTATAGTCGGAGTTGGAGTGATAGCTTCTCTCGGAGTGGCTGTCAGATTAGGAGCCGGAAACCCATTCACCAACATGAGCATTATGTTTAATTTTTCAGTAGCTCTTGGTGTACTTGTCCTTCTTCTCTGAGTCCCTACTTCTCCTAGAGGGTCTTCATTCATAACGATCATGTCTACTCCTTCTCTCTCTTCGAGGTGACTCGTCTCTTGAACTTCATCTTCTTGGTGACTCTTCTCTTCGTTTGTAAGGAGCCGTGCACTCATTGGAGTAGTGTCCGTGATTCCCACAATTGTAACAGTTTCGGTCATGAATTGACAAACGCTTCTCTTCATATCTTGAGTTGGAGTTTCGATCTTTGCTTCTATTCTTGTAGAACTTGTTGAATTTCTTGACCATGAGGCTTATCTCTTGATTTGTGACAAGGTTGTCACTTGAGATAGAGGGAGCATCACTTGTGGCTTTGTAAGCACTGCTTGACTTGTGGTGAAGCTCCTCCTTGTCTTTGTGTGTCACCTCATGAGCAACAATTCTACCAATCACTTCTGATCTATGTAGGTGGGCATCATTTGGATCAATGTGCAAACAGTGTCATATCGATCATCCAAAGCTCGGAGCATATTCTTGATGATGAATTTGTCAGTCATTTCTTCGCTTCCTAAGACAACAATCTCATTGGTGATGAGAGCTAGCCTAGAGTACATCTCATGACTCCTTCACCATCCTTCATCTTGAACTTGTCAATTTGACTTTGAAGAACATTCAACTTGGATTCTCTCACAGATTTTGTACCTTCATGCATATCAATCAAAGTATCCCAAATCTCTTTTGCATTCTCAAGACGGCTGATTTTGTTGAATTCTTCGAGGCATAGACAGTTGAAGAGAATGTCACATGCTTGAGCATTGAGTTGCAACATCTTCAACTCATCCGCGGTCGCTTCATGATCGGGTTCCTTTCCTTCCGCAAAGAATTAACCTTGGATGCCAACATGAACAACAACCCAAACGAAGGGGTTATGACCAAGAAAATGAATTTTCATTTTGTGCTTCCAACTAGCAAAATTTGTGCCATCAAAGTACGAACCTCTACGGTGAAAATTTCCCTCACTAGACACCATACTTCTCCTATGTTGTGAGACCAATGCAATGGAGACCAAAGATCTGATACCACTTGTAGGATCGAAAGTAGAGCTAGACGGGGGGGGGGGGGGTGATTAGACTACTTGACCAAATAAGAATCTACCTTTTTCCCAATTTTAATTCTTGGTAGATTTTAGCATTAATAGTATGTCAAGTACACCCTACACATGCATGTCTAAGAGTATAGCAGCGGAAAGTAAAGACAACAATGTAAGTAAAGAGAGGGTAGGAAGATAAAACGCAATTGGTGACACGATGATTTTTCCCGTGGTTCCGATAGGTGGTGGTATCGTACATCCACGTTCATGGAGTCTTCAACCCACAGAGGGTAACGGTCGAGAGAGTCCACACAGGGCTCTATCCACAGAGGGTTCCACAAAGAAGCAACCTTGACTATACCATGACAGCCTAAATCCACGGAGTACTAGCCTTACTCAGGGTAGATCTTCACGAAGTAGGCGATCTCCGTGCCATTATAAACTTCTTGGTTCACTCCACAACACGAATAGGAGGCTCCCAAGTGACACCTAACCAATCTAGGAGCCACCACCCTCCAAAAGGTAATAGGCTCGGTAATGTGATGAACTCCTTGGTCTTGTACTTCAAGATGATAGACTCTTCAACACACAATCACTCTCTCATAGATTTGGCTTGGTAGAAGAGATGTGATTGGTGGAAAGCAACTTGGGGAGGCTAGAAATCAAGATCCATATGGTTGGAGTCGAAGATATTGAGCTCAACACAAGGATAGGTGGTTCTCTCTCAGAAAATCAATAGATATGAGTGGGGAATAGTTCTAAGTGCTTCTCTCTCGAGTAGGTGGTGGTGGAGGGGTATATATAGGCATCTCAAAAAATCCAACCATTACACACAATAAGTCAGACTCGGTGGAAATGATTTGTGAATCTCTGTTGTACCGAAGTGACTTAAAGTTAACAACTTTTGAATCTCGGTGAGACCTATATAGGAATCTTGTTTGCACCGATAAGGTGACCAATGTTTAGAATCTCCAATTTCGGTGACACCGATCCAAGAATCTTGGAGGGACCAAAACTGTGAACTTGCGTAATAGAAAGTCGGCAGCCCAACTCTGTGGCACCGAATGCAGTATCGGTTGCACCAAAAATCTAGGGTTTGGCTGAGTCTGTCTAGGGTTTGGAATCGGTGGCACTGAGTGTAGAATGTTGGTTGCACCGATTTTGATTGTTGGGCTTTGGACAAACTTTGGTGGGAGAGTTTGTGGGTGTTTTTGGTGACTATCAATTGTGCACGTATGAGCATTTTGTTTATCAACAAAACCTTACCCCCTTTTAATAGTATTAGCTTTCCTATGGTCTCAAAGTGATCTCTAACAAATATATAATGTAGAGTCCTCTTTCTTGAAGCTTTGCCAACCTATTCCATTGCATCTTGGGGTATCCACAATCCTTTTGCCAATCCTATCATTGACCATTTCTTGAAATATACTTTGTGGAAACATTAGTTTAGTGACTTATATGTTGTTATTAATTCCCCAAACCACTAAGGGAGAAAATGTGCTTTCAGATGATCGGAGCTAATATGCAGCAGCGCAGATAGAGAGGCGCGAGGAAACAACAAGTCCCATGGAGAAGTAGAGAAAACATAGTCCAGGGCAAAATGATTTGGCATTGCCTGATGGTTTGACCATGTGAAATGCACCCCTAGTCTAGGGAACTCCCGAAGAGCACAATCGGCATCATTAAAAGCATTACCAAGAGGCCACGAGAAGTTATAATTATTCTTATCCACCAGATACCTAAGGAGGTTAAAATCTCCCCCAATAACCAACATGATATTACACGATTCAATGTTAGAGGAAACTTCATCTAGAAAGAGCTCAGGCAATGAATGATCCATAGGACCATATATCACCATGATCTCCGAGAGAGAGTTACGTTCTTTGTGGAACATCACCATACTAGCCTCGAAGACCCCATGGTCAAAACCTACAAGATGAAAATGGTCTAGCTTGGCACCAATAAGAATCCCCCCAGAATGCCCAAACGCTAGGAGGAACCTCCACGTAAAGCGGTCCGCCCCGGCAATCCCAGAGAGCTCGGATCTAGAAAATTGAGACTTAAAGGTCTCAACAAGGCCAACGATATCAATGGCCTCACTACGGACGAAATCACCGATCTAGTCGCGACGCCCCCTAGCGCTGAAGCCCCGTACATTCCGGAAGAGGGCTTTCCTTTAGAGAAGAGGTTTTTTATCCGCAAACTCGATCTGCACTAGACCTGGTAGGATTTTAGCTTTGTTTTAGAGAGCATCCCTTCGTATTGATCGGGGGAGGAGGGCCATTACCCTTTGTCAATCGCTCAACACCCCTCGCCTCAGAAGCCACCTTAGACTTGGTGGTTGACTCCTTGGCCTTAGAGATGGCCGCCTGGGCCTCTTCATTTAACTGAATCAGAGAAAGCAAGGAGGAAGGGTAGCCAACATTAAGGTCAACACTAATGCCAATTTCATAAAGAATGTTCAAGAGATTGGAGTCAGGTAAAGAAGGCAACACCAAGCGAACTAGATAGGAAGGAGGAGGAGAATTACCTATAGGAGCAGGAATCTTGGAAGCATCCCGACGATCGGCCCCCACCGGGGAGGGAGCCGCAACGGAGTTCCTACACAGGACCTTCCGGGTCATGGACACTCGCGAGCGAATCGGAGCCACAACCAAACGAGCCACCAGAGAGGCCACGCCCTCCGTAGCCCTCCTAGCATCCGCCACCGGACCAAGGTCCCCATATAGACGATGGAAAAAACTCCTTGCTTTATCCTTGCTGCCCATAGATGCCCGGCTCTTGGCCGAGAATTTGCGAACATAAGATTTCTTCTTCGGCTTCTTGCTGCTCGGGCTGAGGGGAGAGTGAGGGATCACTAGAAGAGTGTCTAGAGGGGGGGGGGGTGAATAAACTACTAGCAAAAATTAAAACCTAACATTTTCCCAAGTTAATTGGTTGGCAGATTTTAACTGTTTTAGCAAGACTAGCAAGTCTATATACTCTACACATGCATGACAACAAATATAGCACTCGAAAGTAAATACATTGCACATGAAGTCGCGAGAGTCCACGGAGGGCTCCACCCATAAGGGTCCACCAAGTAGCAACCATGACTATTCCATAACAGCTTCCGTCCATGAAGGACTAGCCTCACTATGGGTAGATCTTCACGAAGTAGGCGATCTCCTTGCCCTTACAAACTTCTTGGTTAACTCCACAACACAAAGTAGGAGGCTCCCAAGCGACACCTAACCAATCTAGGAGGGACCACCCTCCAAAAGGTAATAGGCTCGGTAATGTCGATGAACTCCTTGCTCTTATGCTTCAAGATGATTGACTCCTCAACACAGAATCACTCTCTCACAGATATGTCTTGGTAGAAGAGATGGGATTGGTGGAAAGCAACTTGGGGAGGCTAGAAATCAAGATCCATACGGTTGGAGTGGAAGATCTTGACCTCAACACAAGGGTAGGTGGTTCTCTCTCTAGAAAATCAGTAGATATGAGTGGGGAATAGTTTTGAGTGCTTCTCTCTTGAGTAGGTGGTGGTGGAGCGGTATATATAGGCATCTCCAAAAATCCAACCGTTACACACAATAAGTCAGATTCGGTGACACCGATGTGTTAATCTCGGTGGTACCGAAGTGGCTAAAAGGTGGCAACTTTTGAATCTCGCTGAGACCGATATAGGAATCTCGGTTGCGCCGATAAGGTGACCAACGGTCGGAATGCCCATTCTCGGTGACACAGATTCAACAATCTCTAAGCGACCGAAACTGTGAATTTGCGTACCAGAAAGTTGGCAGTCTAAACTCGGTGGCACCAGTATGGAATCGGCTGTACCAAAGTGTCTAGGGTTTGGAATCGGTGGCACCGAATGTGAAATGTTGGTTGCATCGATTTTGAGTGTTTGGCTTTGGACAAACTTTGGTGGGAGAGTTCGTGGGCGTCTTTGGTGACTATCACTTGTGCACATATGAGCATTTTGTTCACCAAGAAAACCTTACCCCCTTTTAATAGTATTGGCTTTCCTATGGACTCAAAGTGATTTCTCACAAATATAAAATGTAGAGTCCTCTTGCTTGAAGCTTTGCCAATCCATTTCCTTGCATCTTGGGGTTTCTCCACAATCTCTTTGCCAACCCAACTCTCCACGGACTATTATCTGAAACACACTAGATAAAAGTATTAGTCCAAGAGACAATGTATGTTGCCATGAATTATCAAAACCACCAAGGGAGCATGTTGTGCTTTCAATCTCCCCCTTTTTGGTAATTGATGACAACATACAATCAAAGCTTCAAATAAAGATATGCGTGAATATAATGAAGACTTTGAGAGACACATGACTTAGATTTGCTCCCCCCCAATGTGTGCAGTCCTTTAAAGGATAATTGCTTTGGAATGCATGGACACACATATGGATGAAGGGATATAAGAAGTCATGTGTATCTTGGCTATATGCATCAAAATATATGAATGAGATGTATCCTTGTTCAAGACTTCACTCTTGCAAACAATATATGCAAGAAGCAAGAGATCATCTTGATCAAAGATGTGATGCATATACTTACCTTGAGTTCTTGAGCATTCTAGTAGTAGAAGCACACTTGAGAAAACAATATTAGGAAAGACCAGGGTATTCTACTAATCAAAAGTAATAGAACTCAAAAGATACCAAGATATGGAGAACATATAAAATATGATAATTCTTAAAATTAATATGTATCCCCCTTTTGGCATTAATTTTTAGAGCTTTCTCACCTTAGATATGAAAGGGGTAGTTCATCCTCTCCCCCTGAATCTTAGCATGTAGATATTGGGATTGGATAGGGTGAGAAAAGTCTAAGGTGAACAGTCAAATAAAATAGGCAAGAATATTATTGAGCTTGGAATTTTAGCCCCCTTACTTTGTTCTTCTCCCCTTGTTTATATAAGTATAAATTTTGATATTCTCCTCTCCCCCAAAATCATATCCCCCCTTTGCATAAGCATGTAACTCTCCCTTTCGCATGAAGCTTCGGTATTCTCCCCCTTTGGCATTAATTTCCAAAAAGGTCAAATTTAGGAGTAGGTACATGGATCATTGACATGGAAGGGATCCTTGAGAACAAGGGTCATTGAAAGTAAGGTTTGTAGAAAAGAATAGAGGAAATCATTGAATGTAACTTCTCTCCTTGTGGCAAATATTAGTCTTCTCTTCCTTTGAGCTAGGGATCCTTGAATAAAGAATTTCTCCCCCTAAGTTTTGCTTGCTATTCTTCCTTTTTTTAATTTATGAGGGATCATCAAAGTAACAAAAAAAGGACAAATAATATAAGAAAAACAAGTCGGTGACTCTGAGACCGATAGATTGGTGGTATCGAGATTTTGTAGTGCAGCATGTCTGCAATTTTGGTAGAACAGAGATATCTGGGTCGGCGACTCCAAGGCTAAATCAGAAATAAAAGAATAAGGGACCAAGCTTCTGTTTTACAAAGTGTTACAGGAAAATATTTTCAAAGGAAAGAGAAAAGGGCATCATCCAGAAAAGATTTGAGTGGTTACTAGAGATCATGCAAATAGAGAACAAACCACACAGGACTCTTAACTAGTGATGGGCAGTGACGAGGTCACCTATATTTGAGTATATTGACTTAGGAGCCAAGCAATAATACTTGATCATATGTCATACTCTAAGTTAACCTCAAAATGGGGTTACCATTTTTTTGATTAAGCATTTTAATGTCTTCATATCTCTTGAGTTGCTTTAGATCATGACTTGGAGTAAAGCCTTTTCAAGGATATGAGAGCATACCGTTGAGTGATGTTGATGACGTCGCTCATAGGTGAACTTGTTGAGGATGCTCGAGGTTTATGAGGAACATCTTGAGTTTGGAGCAATCCTTTTCGCTCTAGTACACTTGTTACCTACAAGGGTTAGTCATGCAAGGAAGAACAATGGGTATATCCATTTGACATGATACAAACTGAGATTTTGCAATAATGGGATATATGTCAAGGATATGTTTTTGTTACCTTCTTTCTTCTATAATCAAGAGGGGTTGTGGATACTTGGTCAAGACAAGATTTCTTATAATAGGAGTTGGTTACAGTATCGTGGAATGAAGTTCTTCCAAGTACCTACAAACAGTTAGATGCAATACAAGGGAGCACAGAATTCCATGGTATAAGATAACATGTTAGGAATATCATGGAAGTATCAAGAAATCTCATGCCCTTGCAAGCATCCGAGTGATTCTAACTTAAGTTTGAAGCATCAATGATGTTAAACTCACTCCTCAAGTGACAGAAAGTTCTCTCATCAAGTGGCTTCGTAAAGATATCGACCAATTGCTTGTTTGTGCGAACATGCTTAAGATTAATATCTCCTTTGGCAACATGATCACGAATGAAATGATGTCAAACTTGAATATGCTTAGTTCGAGAATGTTGCACATGATTATGACCAATCTTAATATCACTTTCATTTTCACAAAGTAATGTAACATTTTTAACATGGATTCCATAATACTTAAGCCTTTGTGTCATCCATAGTAATTGCGCACAACAAGATCTAGCAGGAATATACTCAGCTTCGACAATAGATAGAGATACCGAGTTTTGTTTCTTGGAGGACCAAGACACAAGATATCTACCCAAAAAGTGACAAGTACCCGAGGTGGATTTTCTATCAACCTTGTCACGGGCATAGTCCGAATTGGAATAGCCAACAAGGTTTAAACAAGATCCCTTGGGATACAAAAATGCCAAAGTTTGGTGTTTGTATCAAGTATCTCACCATACGTTTCACGACCAAAAGATGACACTCCTTAGGTGCAGCTTGATATCTAGCACACATGCAAACACTAAGCATAATATCGGGACGAGATGCACATAGATATAGCAATGAACCAATCATAGATCGATAAACTTTTTGATCAACCGGTTCATCTTCATTGGTAAGATCAACATGTTCACTAGCTGGCATGGGAGTTTTCATACCTTTGCACTCTTGCATGTTGAACTTCTTGATCAAGTCCTTGTAATACTTAGTTTGAGAGATGAAAGTTCCTTTTCTTGATTTCTTGATTTGCAATCCAAGAAAGAATTTCAGCTCACACATCATAGACATCTCATACTTCTCGGACATCAACCTTCCAAATCTTTCACTAAATTGAGGGTTAGTGGAACCAAAGATAATATCATCCACATAGATTTGACACACAAATAATTCTCCATTAACTCTCTTAGTGAACAAGGTTGCATCAATTTTACCAATTTCAAAACCTTTTTCAATGAGAAACTTCGTTAAGCATTTGTACCAAGCACGAGGGGCTTGCTTAAGACCATAAAGCGCTTTACGAGGCTTGTAAACATGATTAGGTTTCTTAGGATTCACTAAACCAGGTGGTTGCTTAACATAAACCTCTTCTTCAATTTCACCATTTAAAACACACTTTTAAGGTCCATTTGATAAAGTGTGATATCATGCTGATTAGCATAGGCAAGAAAAATTCGAATAGCTTCTAGTCTAGCAACGGGGGCATAAGTCTCATTGTAGTCCATACCTTCGACTTGAGTATATCCTTGGCCAATGAGACGTGCCTTGTTGCGTACGACTTGACCGTCTTTGTCTTTCTTGTTCTGAAACACCCATTTGGTTCTGACGATATTGTGCTCATCCTCGGGCTTCTCCACGAGTGTCCACACTTTGTTCCTTTCGAAGTTGTACAACTCTTCATGCATAGCATTCACCCAATCCGCATCTTCAAGAGCTTGTTCTACCTTCAACGGCTCAATGCTAGATATGAATTAATAATGCTCACAAAAGTTAGCTAGACGATTTTTAGAGTGAGTAATTCTCTCGGTTTGGATATCTCCAAAGATTTGGTTTAGGGGATGGTTCTTGGTCACTTGTGCTTGAACTCGGGTCAACTTCCGATTGTTGGATGGTGGATATTCTTCTTCAGCATCATTTCCTTCTTCTTCATTGTTGTCAACGTGATCATTTCCTTGAGGTGGTGGTGAAGGAGGTTGTGGTGGATCTTCATGATGAACTTCCTCCTCCTCTTCATCTTGTCGTGTACCTCTTGTGGATGCCTCCATGTCATGTCGTGGTTCACCTTGTCGTGAAGTAGGGGCTTCCACTTGAGTTGATGAAGTACTTTCCTTCACCTCCATGGGACGAATCTTGCTGATGGGTAAATCTAGGATAGCTTCCGAAGGGTCCTTATCACCTACATCATTTGGGAATTGTTCGACTTGTGAACCATTAGATTCAACAAACTTCACATCTACTGTCTCTTCAACTTTTCGAGTGAAGTTGTTGTAGACACGGTAAGTGTGAGAGTTCAATCCATAACCAAGTAGGAATCCTTCATGAGATTTAGGAGCAAATTTAGTACGACGATGCTTGTCAATAATGTAGCACTTGGAGCCGAATACCCGAAAGTATCCAACTTGGGGTTTGTTACCAGTGAGTAGCTCGTATGCCGTTTTACCGATAAGCTTGTGCAAATAAAGTCGGTTTGTGGCATGACATGTTGTTTCCACGGCTTCTACCCAAAAGTGTCTTGGTGTCTTGTATTTGTCAAGCATCGTTCTGGCCATATCAATAAGCGTATGGTTCTTCCTCTCAACAACTCCATTTTGTTGAGGTGTGTACGTAGCTGAGAACTCATGTGAGACACCTTCTTCGTCAAGAAAAGTATCCACATGGGTGTTCTTGAACTCCGATCCGTTATCGCTTCGAACCTTCTTCATCTTCACTTCAAACTGATTTTGCGCTTTGCAAACGAAGTTCTTGAAGATATTTTGAACCTACGACTTATCAGCAAGGAAAAATACCCATGTAAATCTGAAAAAAATCATCAACTATAACTAGACCGTATGAATTTCC
This sequence comes from Hordeum marinum, assembly GCA_022496015.1. Classification (NCBI taxonomy): domain Eukaryota; kingdom Viridiplantae; phylum Streptophyta; class Magnoliopsida; order Poales; family Poaceae; genus Hordeum; species Hordeum marinum. The sequence goes on from CM039678.1 coordinate 273,362,619, forward strand.
ACCGAGACTCTTGTAAGCATTGGGGCCGAAAAGATCCATGTGAAGTAACTCGAGTGATCTCCTAGTAGTCATGATATTCTTAACGGGATGACTTCCGCCTACTTGCTTTCCATCTTGACAAGCACTACAAAATCTATCTTTGTCAAAGATAACATGTTTAACACCAAGAATGTGATCGCCCTTGATTAGTTTATCTAGATTGCGCATGCCTAAATGCCCTAATCTTCTATGCCAAAGCCAACCTTTAGCAGATTTTGCTATTAAACAAGTGCGAGGCTTGGATCTCTTAGTGAAATCAACAATGTATAGATCACCTCTACAGAAACTAGTAAAGACCATTTTATGATCATCTTGACGAAACACTTGGCAATCTACTTCCATGAATAACACATTGAAACCAAAATCGGCAAGTCTAGATACGGAAAGAAGATTGTAGCCAAGGGATTCAACAAGCATAACATTTTGAATAGAGCTATCATGGTATATGGCCACCTGACCAAGGCCAAGTACCTTATCCTTAGAGTTGTCCCCAAAGGTCACGTACCTTCGAGGACTTTGATTAGGCGTGATCTCTTGGAACATGTCTTTATCACCAGTCATATGATCCGTACATCCACTGTCGAGAATCCACTCTTTTCCTCTGGACATATAATCCTTGAAGTTTGACATGAGACTTAGATTCTTCATGATCTTCTCATACTCGATGTCGAACAAGTCATCTTCACCAAGGTAGTCATGTTCCACATTGTCATCATCAAGTGGGAAATCCTCGTCATAAAGAACAAGAGATTCGTTCGAATTGTGATCATGACAATGTTCAATTTTATGAATGTGAATGGCTTCAAATATAATGTTTTTGATAGTGGTGACATCTCCTTTAGCATGCATAAGATCACGGAGCTCAAATATGCATTTATAAAAGTTTGGATCACTAGGCTTCATTTTGTGAAAAGCTACAGTTTTATGAAGAATTTCATCAAGACTTCCTAATGAAAGATTTTGATATCATTTCTCCAAATCAGTCCACAAGGTATAGGCACATGCAAAGTTCTTCAATTGAGAAAGCACAAATCTTGGTAAGCCTCTAATAATAAGATTGACAGTTCTTAGGTTACCAAGCATGTTAATTTCCTCTTCGTGTGTGGGATGCAATTCATCAATATGAGTCTCATAGGGGCGCATAACATATTTGCTCAATTGAAATTCATTAAACAGCTCAAGCATCAAAGTTTTCCATTGACAATAATACTCTCCATCAATAATAGGCACTCTACAACTCAAATTCCCTATACTATAAACATCCATCTTCCTCCTCGGTGATTAAACCAACGCAATAGAGACCAATGCTCTGATACCAATTGAGGGTTCACTAGAAGAGTGTCTAGAGGTGGGGTGAATAGACTACTAGCAGAAAATTAAAACCTAACCTTTTCCAAAGTTAATTGGTTGGCTTATTTTAACAGTTTTAGCAAGACTAGAAAGTCTATATACCCTACACATGCATGTCAACAAATATATTAGTGGAAAGTAAAGACATTGCACGTGAAGTAAAGAGTTGAGATATGGAGATCAAACGCATTTGGATACGCAAATATTTTTTTCGTGGTTCCAATAGGTGGTGCTATCGTACATCCACGTTTATGGAGTCTTCAACCCACGGAGGGTAATGGTCGCAAGAGTCCATGGAGGGATCCACCCATAAGGGTCTACAAAGTAGAAACCTTGACTATTCCATAACGGCTTCCGTCCACGAAGGACTAGCCTCACTATGGGTAGATCTTCACGAAGTAGGCGATCTCTTTGCCCTTACAAACTTCTTGGTTCACTCCACAACACGAAGTAGGTGGCTCCCAAGAGACACGTAACCAATCTAGGAGGCACCACCCTCCAAAAGGTAATAGGCTCAGTAATGTCGATGAACTCCTTGCTCTTGTGATTCAAGATGATAGAATCCTTAATACACAATCACTCTCTCACAGATATGGCTTGGTAGAAGATATGGGATTGGTGGAAAGCAACTTGGGGAGGTGTCACATCCCTAGCTAGCTTACTTAGGACCGGATGTGTGTGCATCATGTTTCACTTTTTGCATCAATTTGAAATGGGGATTAACAAAAAAACCCAAACACCTCACTTGAACCAAAATTTCCATGATTGTGAAAATCCAAGAAATCCAAAATGCCCATAAAAAATGTCCCCTATGTCTGATAAATGTGGACATGAATATATCAGGGTCCATACTAAATATTTGAATATTTATAGCATTTCATAAATAAATATTAAAGCTGCTGAAAATGCCAAATAAAGCATTATGAATATTTCAGTTTTCACACTATTCAGAAACTTTTTATAGAAGTTTGAAATATTAAAACTAAGTTCTATAAAATATTTGTGATATTTTATGCCTAGCATATGTGCCTAAAAATAAATGAAACAAATGTCAGAAAAATAAATCAGAAACTGGAATGTTAAAAAAAGAAAAGGAGGAAGCACCTGGGCCGGCCCAGCTGGCCCAGTACCGTCGTCGTCCTCCTGGCGGCCAGGAGGACGAGCGCGTGCCTGCTGCGCATGCGTGCCGAAGCTGCCATGGAGCTCCCAGCGTGCCTGCATCCCCCGTAGCGCTGGCGAGAGGACGAGGACGCCGCTGCTGTCCCTATCGCTCTCTCTCTCTCGCCATTCTCCCCCTGCTTCCTCCCTCTCCTTTGCCCCGCCACGGTTGCCGTCCCTGCTCGCTTGCCGTCATAGTTGCAGCCACTCCCACGCCTTTCTGAGCCCGCCAGAGGCTCCGCCTCATCGTCCCCGTCCTCTGCGCGGAGCCATGCATCACCAGGAGCCCTGGAGCGTCGCCTTCGAGCTCTTATTCCTCCTCGGACGCGATCTCCACTGCCATTGGTTCGTCGCCCTTGAGCCCTCCCCGAGCAAGCTCTCATCGGCTCCGAGCCTGCTATGAGCTTCCAGCCCTTCCCCTCTCTTCCCCGGCAGTTTTCCCCTCTGTAGGCCCCGGTTGCGTTGGCTCCCGAATGCCCCGCCGCACGAGCTCGTCACGGACGTAACTCCGGTGACCAGCTAGTCCATCCGAGGCCACCATCGAGCTCGTGGGGTCGCGTAGAGCCCGTAGGTGCTAAGCCCCGACCATGTGGCGCCCTGGTTTGTTGAGCTCGTGCTTGCCCGAGCTCCGATAGCCGCCGAACTCATCGCCAGCGTCGATCCCGACCGTACCAGCCTCTAAGAGGTGTCGGGGTGGACGCACGCGTGAGCCTAGGATCGCCTGGTGCCCTCCGCCGTCCATTTGGTTGTCGGAGGAGGATACCTGATTCCCTTCGCCGTCCCTGATGTCGCCGGCTGCTCAACACGGGCGAGTCAACCAGTTTGACCGTTAGGGGTTAGTCCCCTAGGTCACTGGCAGGTGGGGCCGGGCCCTGCTAATTAGGATTAGTTTAAATAATTAATTAATTAATTTAATTAAGTTAATGACCCACTGAACAGTGGGCCCTACCCTAATCTAATTAGTAATTAGTTAATTAATTAACTCTATTAGTAGCTGGGTCACTGACCAGTCGACCCCACTGGTCAGGTTTGACCTGTCAACGGTTTGTTGACCAGTTGACGTCATGATGATGTCATGCTGATGCAATAAATATATTTGTGAATTAAATTAATTCCAGAAACTATTTAAAACATAGAAAATTCATGGCAATTAATCTATAAGTCAGATTGAAGTAATTTATATATGAAAATTTATCAGAAAAATCCAATGAATCCAATGGTGCTGTTATCATGCATGTTAAAGCAACCTATGTAGATGAACATTGACATTTACTAATAGGTTAACATATGAAATATGAAATGGAGAATGATTTTGAACCTATATTCAAAAATCAGTTCATTTAACTTAGACAATAGTTGCATTAGCTCATCCATACATGCTGCAATGTCATGATCATGCATCATATTGTTGCACTTGCCATGTATGGATTGCTATTTATCTGCATTGCGGTAGGCCCTGCTTCTGAGGATACCTCCGAGTATTCCAACGAAGGAGAAAACCTTCTCGCCTCCCAGCAAGGCAAGCAACCCCTTTGATCATTCCGATAACATCCCATTCTCTCGCTCCTGCTCTTGTTTATTGCATTAGGACAAACGTTCATTTGTTTGTCATACACGGTAGATGAACCCATTCCTTTGCATGTCATTGTCATAGTAAATAGCTAAACCTTGCAACCTAGCACACCTGGTAGATGCTTGTGCCATGATGTGCTTTGCTTATTTGACTACTATGCTTGCTATGCTTAGAGTTGTGTTAGGTCTGATTCATCTCGGTGATGAACTGGAGTGAAACAATATTGTTCTGATGTGTTAAGCTTATGATGAACCCAATTTGGTAAAGGTACCGATGAGAGGCTATGTAGGAGTACATAGCGGGTTGTTTCATTGGGACCGTTCTTAGGAACTGAGCTCCGTGTTTGTGATCCAAGACTAGTTACTACCACATGCTGGGCCCTGAAATATGACCCCACTCGACTTATCAATCGCTTAGTCCTTGGTCTAGGAGTTGCAAGTAGTTTCTGGTGTTTTATAGCATGCTGGAGGCTATGCGTAGCGCTGACCCTAGGGGTGGGTCATGACGCGGTAGGTAGTGGCACGATGTACCAAGGGTCACCTGAATGGTGGGCTTGGGAACCCTGCACACATCATTTGGGGCTATAGCGGAAACTTTGGCCGGACTTCCGTGCGGGTTCAGTCTCAAATAAGCGATAGCCTGGACTAGAGGTCTTGTGTGATTGACGGTCGTGGCCGACTCCCTCGTTGGGCTTCCGCTTGAAGGTTGCTGTGGTGCATGGTTTTATGAGCACACAACGATAAGTGGCGAGAGCGTGTGTGAAGAAGTACACCCCTGGAGGGTATAAAACTATTCAAATAGCGGCATCCTCGGATATGGACTACTTGGAGAACTTATGCGGTTCATAGATAATTTGATGGATACTCATAAAAATATCAAGACAAGTGTGAGTACCATGGATGGCACTCTCATAGGAGACGAAAGTGAATCCATGGTGGTGTATTGATGTGGAGTTAGTGGACTGGTGTGCGATATCTAAAATCTAAACGAAGAGTTAAAATGTTATAGTATAGGTTAGCCATGAGTCAAAGCTGGCATTGCTGCATAAACTCCACCACTCCCCTTGTTGATACATGAGCATGAATACATTTGTACTCACGTTTGCTTAATAAATGTTGCAGATGAGACTTAGGACCCATCAGGTGGGTTCTATCTAGATATCGACGATGCTGAATAGCTGGTGTCCTAGCTACGACCTTATGCCATGTGCCTTTTTTACCCTTTCAACTGTCTATACTCAGATAGCTTTATTCTTCTGCTTGGTTTATATGAACGTGCTTGTATGACTTGAGTGTCGGGTCATGTGACCCCTACCTGTAAGAACATATTATGCAAGGCTCCTATGAGCCTCTTAAATAAAAGTTGTGTTGATGTATGGTTATGTTGTGATGCCATAGTTGTATCGATGTATATCGGGAATGTCGTGCGTACGTGTAACGTGCAACGGTATGTATGGGATCCGACACCTAGTCATGTGCCTATAGTAGAACTCTTTATGGGAAACTGCCTCTTTGTGCTTCCACCAAGCCTTGGTAGCTTGCTACTCCTCCAGACACATTGATTGACCGACATGTATCCTTTTTTGCTGCTGTGTTTGTCCCTTCGGGGAAATGTCTTACAGTGTAATGGAGTCCCTGTAGCCTGCTACGACTCGTCTACGTGCAGTCATGACATTTATGTCCCACGGCATATTGGAGTCCTTGTAGCTTGCTATGACTCGTCTACACACGCTTGAGGCCGACACCTGCATTGCTGGGTTACGTATGCATGTTTCCGTACGGATGTGCCACATGGGTTCTATGGCTAGTCACGTCGGCCCGGGTTCTCTGTCGTGTGATTGCCACTGACACGTTCACATACGTGAGCCAAAAGATGCAAACAGTCCCGGCTAAGGTAAGGCTGCAGCCATGGAGTTTACCGTGCATGAGTCCGCAAAGTGATGTGATGTGTTACAGTCTCGATTCATATGACTTAGGATCGGGGTCCTGACAGGACGCTAGAAATCAAGATCCATATGGTTGGAGTGGAAGATCTTGACCTCAACACAAGGGTAGGTGGTTCTCTCTCAGAAAATTGATAGGATAGGTATGTAGTAGTCCTGAGAGCTTCTCTCTCGAGTAGGTGGTGCTGGAGGGGTATATATAGGCATCTCCAAAAATCCAATCGTTACACACAATAAGTCAGATTCGTTGACACCGATATGTCAATCTCGGTGGTACCGAAGTGACTAAAAGGTGGCAACTTTTGAATCTCGGTGAGACCGATATAGGAATCTCGGTTGAACTGATAAGGTGACCAACGGTCAGAATGCCCATTCTCGGTGACGCTGATTCAACAATCTCGAAGGGACCGTAACTCTAAATATGCATAACAAAAGTTGGCAGCCTGAACTCGGTGGCACCGGTATGGAATCGGCTACACCGGAGTGGCTAGGGTTTGGCTGAGTCTGTCTAGGGTTTGGAATCGGTGGCACTGAATGTGAAATGTTGGTTGCACCGATTTTGAGTGTTTGGCTTTGAACAGACTTTGGTGGGAGAGTTTGTGGGTGTCTTTGGTGACTATCTCTTGTGCACGTATGAGCATTTTGTTGACCAACAAAACCTTACCCCCTTTTAATAGTATTTGCTTTCCTATGCACTCAAAATGATTTCTCACAAATATAAAATGTAGAGTCCTCTTGCTTGAAGCTTTGCCAATCCATTTCCTTGCATCTTGGGGTTTCTCCACAATCTCTTTACCGACCCAACTCTCCATGGACTGTTATCTAAAACACACTAGATAAAAGTATTAGTCCAAGAGACAATGTATGTTGTCATGAATTATCAAAACCATCAAGGGAGCATGGTGTGCTTTCAAAGAGGCAGTGGTGTCCAGAGGATCATCAACAATACCATACACATAAGGAGAGACAGGGTGCACAACTCCAGCCTGAGTTTTAGAGAAGTCCCCTGAAAAAGGCGTGTCCCCAGCGAGATCATTGGCACCATTGAGATCCCCTCCACACACACCCTCCTTGGTATTGCCACCATCCCCTGATTTAGGACCCTCAACTTAGAGTTAATTTGCAACCACTATGACTTAGTGAAAGGATTGGCGTTGCTAGCAGCACCGCTCTCGCCCTCGCCATCTGACGAATCAGGATTGGAAGGCTTAGGAGCCGGTGGAGGAGTAGGAGACGCCTACTGGGTTGCCATAGCCTCAGTCCACACACGAATACGATAAGCAATAGAACACGATTTAGATCCAAGCACCTAACTGTCATGCAAAACTCCCCCGGAGGATCAAGAGAGGATTCATCCACAACAACAAGCTTGCCAATTAGCTGACCAAATGCCATCAAGAATTGAGCGTTGTGGAGACCGGATGGCACATCCTCAAGTAGCACCTAAGTATCAGAGAGAGAGGGGCCACGGTCTTGGAACCATCTACCGTAGCCTTGACAGACACCACCACTTGGTTCAGAGGGAGAGTAAATCTAGAACCAGATTCCATCATCTTATGGATCTCTTTGGAAGGGAAGGTGACTGCGAATTACGTCTCCGATGTCTGATTAATCTGCCAGTCCCAACCTTCGAGGACCCATTCCTTAAGCTCATCCGAAGTCGCTTGACTTGACACAAGGTTCGAGATAACTGAGATCACTGCCACACTGGAAAACACCGGCACAACCATCGGCATCCCAAGCTCTCCGTCTAGCGCAAAGAAGGAGCATCCTGGCAGCCCCAACCCATATTGCTTGAACGCAGACATAGGCGAACGGTTATCACAATCCACAGTGAGACGGGCTTCCGAGCGGCAGATCACACACAAGGGAGGGAAGAGACAGCGAGACTAGAAGTGGCCTACATGGTGACACGCAAAGCAGGTCAGCGTCGCTAACCCCGCACCCGAACCACCACCAAAAGACGCCCTGGGGCCACGAGAGGGACGATGCCTAGGGGAAGGGGAGGTGGATGTGGAAGGATGCCATCACCGACCCACCCCCCAAAAGAAGATCTAGGGTCCTCGGGGGAGGTCCGACGAAACTTGAAGGGTGGGGCAGTGTTGCTAAAGCCATCGATCCGCCCGCCAATAGCACCACAGACCCGACATGTGAAACCAAAGCCAGTGCCACCACCACCACGACCACCAACCGCCGCTAGGTCCACTAGACGACGAGAAGGAGGGACCGCTTGAGCGGCCACCAAACCCGCCGCCGTGACCTCCCAAGGGTGCACCATAGACGCCCTAGCCATCGCGTCCGCATGCAGTCGCTCGTTGAGCTGCCGCCAGACAGGCCTTGCCACCCACGCCTCCCGATCCTTATGCACCTTGTCCCGAATGCCCCTCTTCGGCTCCAACTTCTCACGCAGCTCCGCCTCAAACGCCATATCTGCCGAACGTCCCGCCTCCACCGAGCCCTCCCTGCCTTGCTTGCTCCCCGACAATGCCTCCAAGGAGGAGGCCCTAGATCTAACCATGGTCACGACCACTATGAAGGAGATCTCGAGGGGAGGAGGGGGACGCACTGTCACAAGACATCAGATATGAAATGGGTAGCGGCACATGTCAGAACTAGAAGCCGAAAACCCTAGGTCAAGGGAAATGGCACCCCTGCAGATCCATATATACCCCAAGCGGCATGAGCCACCAGGCCGGCCCAAGAGAGAAGGGTCATTTGGGATGATAGAGCCGATAGGAATCAGGCCCGACCGCAGGAGCCCAAGGGCGGTCAAAGGAGAGATATCAGCCTCCGAGAGGGGGGAGTCAGGCAAGGCCTACCCCTAACCCAACGACCAAAACATGCCCGACCCAATTTGGCCCACCATCCATGCTACCCATCACCGCAACAGCTAGGGTTTGCACCCCCCACGAGCGAGCCACCAAGAACCCGCGCCGACCGCCACCGACGCCAAGCCGGAGGCCAGCCCCTCGACGGCCGTACCTCCGCCACACCACATGCCTTAGTGACCATCTCTGGCAAACCAAGAATAGACACACAAAGTGAGAGGGGGACCTCCGTGCCCGACTTGCCAGGTCTGTGCCCGCGGCGGCGCACCACCCACCACCTAGATTCATTGGAGGGCGACCACGCCGGCCGCCCCCAACCCCCTAAAGTGAATTTCCTGACCTTGGACCGTTGCAGTGGCAAGGACCTCCGGGGAAACTGGCCAGAGCCGACCATCTCAACATACGACCCATAGTCATCCCCACCAAAGCCCAAAAGTTATTTGCCACAAGAAGGATGGGAAGCGAGGGAGGAAGAGGTTCCCGAGGCCCACCAGCCTAAGAAGAAGGACCAGGCCGAAGACCTCCATAGGTGACAAAACAAGGGGGAAACATACCTACATCTGCCGAACCCCGACGAATCCACCAAGGAAAGGAAGGAGGAGGAGGGAGGGGGAGTCGGAGGAGGAGCGGGGGAGGAGGAAAGGAGAGACGCCATCCTCAAAGCCTAGGTACACTAGTTTGGCCTTACATTGTGATGATAGATGACGTTTATGATGAAGGCGCTAAAGGAGAAGTGTTTGAAGATCCTGAAGACCAAGCCAACCAAGGCCATTAAAATGTTTTAGGTCTCACTCTGATGGTTTTGGGATATTAGATAATTTATAGTCTAGGTTTTAGGTCAAACGGAGGTTGGGGGCACTACTGCAGGATGGTCCAAACACGACACATCAATGAGAGACCCTTTGATGAAACTGTGTGCGATCCATCGATTGCAAATGGTATAGTTCAAGCTTCGCCGTCAATGATGAAAACCATCTGTGATGAACGAATAAGAAAATACAGTTCAAAAAAAAGTTGCATGCATGATGCGTTGTATACAGTTTGTTCTTATGAATTGTTTGTGATTATGCAAGATAACAGAAATGGTTAAAAAACTATATACGCTTGCATAGTGAGGCATATAGTTCACTCAGACAAACTGTTTGCACTGATGCAGCAGAACACAACGAGTTAGCCTAAGAAGGCATGTGGGATACCCGGCAAATAGTTCATTCATCAGAATTGTGTGTGAAGACCAACAATAACCCAAATGATTCATCTAGACAACCATGTGTCTTGTGGGTACCCGGCAAATAGTTCATTTATTAGACATGTGTGGGAAGACCAATAATTGTTGGGTTCCACCGTAGGTGCATCGCATGCGATTTAAAATTTTCCTACGCGCAGAACATCCAAGAACATGCTATGGAGGTGGATCACACATCGTTACCACTAGACGAACAGAGCCGTGCAACGGAAGTAAAGGTGGGGAAGCGCGTCCGCGTGGTCTGTCTCCTCCTTGTCCATTCTCCCTCGAGCAGACAGTCTGATCTCCCTCGAACAGCTGGTCCGCCGGTTCCTGCGTACAGGCTCGCCGGAGCGGCGCAAGTGCACTGCCTCTAACGGTGTCCACACGTGCAGGAGGAACACATAGTGCAACGAACTACTAGGTCCGATCACAAAGTCGTCGGCAAGTGGAGGTAGCTATTTGAACACATGCAAACCCTAATGAAGCCACCGAAGCGATCAACCGGATGGGTGCGCTGCACCTCCACTATATATAGGCATCCAGCGTGAGCTCAACTCCTAGGCCTCGCACAGATCCTAAAGCACATGTGTTCCTTCCCTTAAGCGCGTGAACCTTTAGGTTCTTGTCCACTTGGTCGCGATTCAGATGACATCCGACTCAACCGTTCGGTAGCGGCCTCTAGCAAGGCGTGTCAACTCCAAGTGTCCGATGAAGCTGGTTAGGCCAACCTGTACTTCACACTTCTGTTCCCTTTGCCACACGATATATGTTGTCGTGTACAAGGCGGTATGGTCATCCTTGTTGTAGCACGACCTCTTTCTCGTTCCGGTGAATCCGACCAACACTTCGGATTATCTCATAATCCTCATCGCATGGCCATGCTTATCCAGGTCGGATCACGCGAGGGGCTCAGAATATATCTCTCCTGATCGGAGGGGCAAATTGTTGGGAGATGGAGTAGTAAATCAAAAATTTCCCTACGTGTTCACCAAGATCTATCTATGGAGAAACCAACAACGAGTAAGGGAGAGTGCATCTTCATACCTTTGAAGATCGCTAAGCGGAAGCATTACAAGAACATGGTTTGTGGAGTCGTACTCGTAGCGATTCAGATCACGGTGGACTCCGATCTTAGCGCTGAACAATGGCACCTCCGCGTTCAACACACGTGCAGCCCGGTGACGTCTCCTATGCCTTGATCCAACAAGGAGGAAGGAGAGGTTGAGGGAGAGCTCCGGCAGCATGACGGCATGGTGACAGTGGAGCTGCATGGTCTTCGGCAGGGCTTCGCCAAGCACTACGGAGAACGAGGAGTAGGAGGAGTAGGGTTGCGCCGAGAGGGAGAGAGAGTCGTGTCTCAAACAACCCCAAAGGCTCAACTATATATAGGAGGAGAGGAAGAAGGGTGCTCACCCCTAGGGTTCCCACCCTAGGTGGTGCGGCAGCCCTAGATGGGATCTTAGCCGACGTCCAAGAGGGAGGGAGAGGTGGTGCGGCAGCCCTATCGGCCCTAGGGTGGGCCTAGGATTTGCACCCCCTCTCTCCTTGCTGCGCCTTGGGCCAAGTGGGAGGGGCACACCAGCCCACCTAAGGGGCTGTATCCCTCCACCTTCGGCCCATGCAGCCCTCCGGGGCCCGAGGCCCCTCCCGGTGGACCCCCGGAACCCTTCCGGTGGTCCCGGTACGTTACCAGTGACGCTCGAAACATTTTCGGTAACCAAAACCTCACTTCCGGTACGTTACCAATCTTTGTCTCCGGACCATTCCGGTACTCCTCGTGATGTCCGGGAACTCATTCGGTACTCCTAAGAACCTTCGGTAACCATGTCCACTATTTCCCTATAACCCTAGCGTCATCGAACCTTAAGTGTGTAGACCCTACGGGTTCGGGAGACACGTAGACATGACCGGGACACCTCTCCAGTCAATAACCAACAGCGGGATCTGGATACCCATGTTGGCTCCCACATGCTCCACGATGATCTCATCGGATGATCCATGATGTCGGGGATTCAATCAATCCCATATACAATTCCCATTGTCTACCGGTATGATACTTGCCCAAGATTTGATCATCGGTATCCCTATACCTTGTTCAATCTCGTTACCGGCAAGTCTCTTTACTCGTTCCGTAACACATCATCCTGTGGCTAACTCCTTAGTGACATAGAGCTCATTATGATGGCGTCTTACAGAATGGGCCCAAAGATACCTCTCCGTCACATGCAGTGAAGAATCCCAGTCTCGATTCGTGCCAACCCAACAGACACTTTCGGATATACCCGTAGTGCACCTTTATAGCCACACAGTTATGTTGTGATGTTTGGCACACCCAAAGCATTCCTACAATATCCGGGAGTTGCACAATCTCATGGTCTAAGGAAATGATACTTGACATTGGAAAAGCTTTAGCAGACGAACTACACGATCTTGTGCTATGCTTAGGATTGGGTCTTGTCCATCACATCATTCTCCTAATGATGTGATCCCGTTAGCAATGACATCCAATTTCCATGGTCATGAAACCATGACCATCTATTGATCAACGAGCTAGCCAACTAGAGGCTCACTAGGGACATGTTGTGGTCTATGTATTCACACATGCATTATGGTTTCCGGTTAACACAATTATAGCATGAACAATGGACAATTATCATGAACAAGGAAATACAATAATAACCATTTTATTATTGCCTCTAGGGCATATTTCCAACAGTCTCCCACTTGCACTAGAGTCAATAATCTTGTTACATTGTGATGAATCGAACACCCATAGCATTCTGGTGTTGATCATGTTTTGCTCGTGAGAGAGGTTTAGTCAACGGATCTGCGACATTCAGATCTGTATGTACTTTACAAATATCTATATCTCCCTCCTGAAAGTAATCACGGATGGAGTTGAAGCGGTGCTTGATGTGTCTTTTCTTCTTGTGAAACCTGGGCTCCTTCGCAAGGGCAATAGCTCTAGTGTTGTCACAAAATAGAGTCATCAGGCCCGACGCATTGGGAATCACTCCTAGGTCAATGATGAACTCTTTCATCCACACTCCTTCCTTTGCTGCTTCCGAAGTAGCTATGTACCCCGCTTCACATGTAGATGCCGCCATGACGCTTTGTTTGCTGCTACACCAACCGACTGCCCCTCCGTTCAAAATATACACGTATCCAGTTTGCGACTTGGAGTTGTCCGGATCTGTGTTGAAGCTAGCATCGACACAACCCTTTACGACGAGCTATTTGGCACCTCCATATACGAGAAACATGCCCTTTGTCCTTTTCAGGTACTTCAGGATATTCTTGACAATTGTCCAGTGTTCCACTCCGGGATCACTTTGGTACCTTCCTACCAAAGTTATAGCAAGGTTCACATCAGGTCTGGTACATAGCATGGCATACATAATAGAGCCTATGGCTGAAGCATAGGGCTTGACACTCATCTCTTCTCTATCCTTTGCCGTGGTCGGGCATTGAGTCGTCGTCCATCTAACACCCTATAACACATGCAAGAACCCCTTCTTGGACTGATCCATATTGAACTTCTTCAATATCTTTTCAAGGTATGTGCTTTGTGAAAGAACTATGAGGTGTTTAGATCTATCTCTATAGATCTTAATACCTAATATATAAGCAGCTTCTCCAAGGTCCTTCATTGAAAAACATTTATTCAAGTAGGCCTTTACACTTTCCAAAAGTTCTATATCATTTCCCATCAACATTATGTCATCCACATATAATATGAGAAATGCTACAGAGCTCCCACTCACTTTCTTGTAAATACAGGGTTCTCCACAAACCTGTATAAACCCAAACGCTTTAATCACCTCATTAAAGAGAATTTTCCAACTCCGAGATGCTTGCACCAGCCCATAGATGGAGTGCTGGAGCTTGCATACTTTGTTAGCATCTTTAGGATCGACACAACCTTCCGGCTGCATCATATACAGTTCTTCCTTAAGGAAGCCATTAAGGAATGCCGTTTTGATGTCCATTTGCCCGATCTCATAATCATAAAATACGACAATTGGTAACATGATTGAAACAGACTTCAGGATCGCTACGGGTGAGAAAGTCTCATCATAGTCAACTCTTTGAACTTGTCGATAACCCTTAGCGACAAGCCGAGCCTTATAGACGGTCACATTACCATCTGCGTCAGTCTTCTTCTTAAATATCCATTTATTTTCAATGGCTCACTTATCATCAGGCAAGTCCACCAAAGTCCACACTTTGTTCTCATACATGGATCCTATCTCGGATTTTATGGCTTCAAGCCATTTATTCGAATCCGGGCCCGCCATCGCTTCTTCATAGTTCAAAGGTTCACCGTTGTCCAACAACATGATCTCTAGGACAGGGTTGCCGTACCACTCTGGTGTGGAACGTGTCCTAGTGGAACTTCGACGTTCAATAGTAAGTTGATCTGAAGTTTCATGATCATCATCATTAGCTTCCTCTCCAGTCGGTGCAAGCTCCATAGAAACAACTTCCTATGTTGTGCTACTCTCCTGTTTGAGTGGAGGTACAATTACCTCATGAAGTTCTATTTTCCTCCCACTTACTTCTTTCGAGACAATCTCTTTCTCGAGAAAGGATTCATTCTTGGCAACAAAGACTTTGCCTTTGGATATGAGGTAGAAGGTATACCCAATAGTCTCTTTGGGATATTTTATGAATACACACTTTTCCACTTTGGGTTTGAGCTTCTCAGGTTGAAGTTTCTTCACATAAGCATCGCATCCCCAAAGTTTTAGAGACGACGACTTAGGTTTCTTTCCAAACCATAATTCAGACGGTGTCGTCTCAATGGACGTTGATGGTGCCCTATTTAAAGTGAATGCGACAGTCTCTAATGCATATCCCCAAAATGATAGCGGTAAGTCGGTAAGAGACATCATAGATCGCACCATATCCAATAGAGTGCGATTATGACGTTTAGACACACCATTTCGTTTAGGTGTGCCAGGCGGCATGAGTTGTGAAACAATTCCACATTTCGTTAGGTGCGTGCCAAACTCGTGACTTAAATATTCTCCGCCATGATCAGATCGTAGGCACTTTATTTTCTTGTCATGTTGATTTTCTACCTCACTCTGAAATTCTCTGAACCTTTCAAAGGTTTCAGACTTGTGTTTCATTAAGTAGACATAACCATATCTACTCAAGTCATCAGTGAGGGTGAGAACATAACGGTAGCCACCGCGAGCCTCGACGCTCATTGGACCGCATACATCGGTATGTATTATCTCCAACAAGTCAGTTGCTTGCTCCATTGTTCTAGAGAATGGAGTCTTGGTCATCTTGTGCATGAGGCATGGTTCGCACGTGTCAAATGATTCGAAATCAAGAGACTCCAAAAGTCCATCAACATGGAGCTTCTTCATGCGTTTGACACCAATATGACCAAGGCGGGAGTGGCAAATGTAAGTGGGACTATCGTTATCAACCTTACACTTTTTGGCACTCACACTATCAACATGTGTAACATCACGTTCGAGATTCATCAAAAATAAACCATTGACCAGCAGGGCATGACCATAAAACATTTATCTCATATAAATAGAACAACCATTATTCTCAGATTTAAATGAGTAGCCATCTCGCATCAAACGAGATCTAGATACAATGTTCATGCTCAAAGCTGGTACTAAATAACAATTATTGAGCTTCAAAACTAATCCTGAAGGTAGATGTAGAGGTAGCGTGCCGACGGCGATAACATCGACCTTGGAACCATTCCTGATGCGCATCGTCACCTCGTCCTTTGCCAGTCTCCGCTTATTCCACAACTCTAGCTTGGAGTTACAAATGTGAGCAACTAAACCGGCATCAAATACCCAGGAGCTACTACGAGCGCTGGTAAGGTACACATCAATAACAAGTATATCACATATACCTTTAACATCGCCAGCCTTCTTATCCGCTAAGTACTTGGGGCAGTTCCGTTTCCACTGACTGGTACCCTTGCAATAAAAGCACTCAGTCTCAAGCTTGGGTCCATTCTTGTTCTTCTTCTCGGCAACTTGCTTACCGGGCGCGGCAAAAGCTTTGCCGTCCTTCTTGAAGTTCTTCTTACCCTTGCCTTTCTTGAAACTAGTGGTCTTATTCGCCATCAACACTTGATTCTCCTTTTGTATCTCGACCTCTGCTGATTTCAGCATCAATTACAACTCAGGAATGGACTTCTCCATGCCCTGCATGTTGTAGTTCATCACAAAGCTCATGTAGCTAGGTGGAAGCGACTGGAGGATTCTGTCAATGACCGGGTCATCCGGGAGATTAACTCCCAGCTGAGTCAAGCGGTTGTGCAACCCAGATATTTTGAGTATGTGCTCACTGACAGAACTATTCTCCTCCATCTTATAGCTAAAGAACTTGTCGGAGATGTCATATCTCTCGACCCGGGGATGAGCTTGGAAAACCAGTTTCAACTCTTGGAACATCTCATATGCTCCGTGTATTGGAAATATGCCCTAGAGGCAATAATAAAATGGTGATTATTGTATTTCCTTGTTCATGATAAGTGTCTTTTATTCATGCTATAATTGTGTTAACCAGAAACCATAATGCATGCGTGAATACATAGACCACAACATGTCCCTAGTGAGCCTCTAGTTGGCTAGCTCGTTGATCAATAGATGGTCACGGTTTCATGACCATGGACATTAGATGTCATTGATAATGGGATCACATCATTAGGATAATGATGTGATGGACAAGACCGAATCCTAAGCATAACACAAGATCGTGTAGTTCGTCTACTAAAGATTTTCCAATGTCAAGTATCATTTCCATAGACCATGAGATTGTGCAACTCCCGGATACCGTAGGAATGCTTTGGGTGTGCACGAATCGAGACTGGGATTTGTCACTCCGTGTGACGCAGAGGTATCTCTGGGCCCACTCGGTAAGACATAATTATAATGAGCGCAATGTTACTAAGGATTTAGCCATGGGATGATGTGTTACGGAACGAGTAAAGAGACTTACCGGTAACGTGATTGAACAAGATATAGGGATACTGACGATCGAATCTCGGCCAAGTATCATACTGGTAGACAAAGGGAATTGTATACGGGATTGATTGAATCCCCGACATCATGGTTCATCCGATGAGATCATCGTGGAGCATGTGGGAGCCAACATGGGTATCCAGATCCCGCTGTTGGTTATTGACCAGAGAGGTGTCTTGGTCATGTCTATGTGTCACCCGAACTCGTAGGGTCTACACACTTAAGGTTCGATGACGCTAGGGTTATAGGGAAATAGTGTACGTGGTTACCGAAGGTTGTTCAGAGTCCCTGATGACATCCCGGACGTCACAAGGAGCTCTGGAATTGTCTGGAGGTAGAGATTCATCTATACGAATTGAGGTTTCGGTCACCGGAAGTGTTTCGGGCGTCACCGGTAGTGTACCGGGACCATCGGAAGGGTTCCGGGGGTCCACCGGGAGGGGCCACGGCCCCCGGAAGGTTTCATGGGCCAAGAGTGGGAGGGAACCAGCCCCTAGGTTGGCTGGTGCACCTCTCACCCCAGCCCAAGGCGCAGCAAGGGGTGAAGGGGGCAAACCGTAGGTGTGGATGGGCCCAAGGCCCACCTTAGGGCGCCGCCCCTCCTCCCACCTTGGCCGCCGGCCCTCCCATCTAGGGCTGCCACACCCTCTAGGGTGGGAACCCTAGATAGGGTGCCTCCTCCTACTTCCCCCTATATATATGTGGGGTTTCGGAGGGCTGCAACACACGAGTTCTCTCTCTCTCGGCACAGCCCTACCCTTCCTCTTCCTCATTCTACGCGGTGCTTGGCGAAGCGCTGCCGGAGACCACGCAGCTCTACTGCCACCATGCCGTCGTGCTACGGGAGATCACCCTCAACCCCTCCTTCTTCCTTGAGGGATCAAGGCGTAGGAGAGGTCACTGGGCTACACGTGTGTTGAACGCGGAGGCGCCGTTGTTCGGCGCTAAGATCGGAGTCCACCGCGATCTGAATCGCTGCAAGTATGACTCCACCAACCGCGTTCTTGTAACGCTTCTGCTTAGCGATCTTCAAACATATGAAGATTCACTCTTCCCTTACTCGTTGCTGGTTTCTCCATAGATAGATCTTGGTCAACACGTAGGAATTTTTTTGATTTACTACTACGTCTCCCAAAAGTGGCATCATGAGCTAGGTCTATGCGTAGAATCTATGCACGAGTAGAACACAAAGTTGTTGTGGGCATCGATCTTGTTAATTTGCTTGCCACTACTAGTCTTATCTTGATTCGGTGGTATTGTGGGATGAAGCGGCCCGGACCAACATTACTCGTACGCTTACATGAGACCGGTTCCACCGCCTGACATGCACTTGTTGCGTAAGGTGGCTAACGGGTGTCTGTCTCTCCCACCTTAGTCGGATTGGATTCGATGAAAAGGGTCCGTATGAAGGGTAAATAGCAATTGTCATATCACATTGTGGTTTTGGAATAGGTAAGAAATGTTCTTGCTAGAAACCTATAGCATGCACGTAAAAACTTGTGACTACAAATTAGAGGACGTCTAACTTGTTTTTGCAGCATATGCCTTGTGATGTGATATGGCCAAAAGGATGTGATGTGATGCATTGTGATGTATGAGATTTATCATGTTCTTGTAATAGGATTCACGACTTGCATGTCGATGAGTATGACAACTAGAAGGAGCCATAGGAGTTGTCTTATTTTATTGAATGACCTGCGTGTCAATCATAAACGCCATGTAATTACTTTACTTTATTGCTAAATGTTAGCCATAGTAGTAGAAGTAATAGTTGGCGAGACAACTTCATGAATACATGATGATGGAGATCATGATGATGGATATCATGGTGTCGTGCCGGTGACAGTGATGATCATGGTGCCCCGAAGATGGAGATCAAAGGAGCAACATGATATTGGCCATATCATGTCACTATATTGATTGCATGTGATGTTTATCATTTTTACATCTTACTTGCTTAGAACGACGGTAGTAAATAAGATGATCTCTCAATAAAATTTCAAGAAAGGTGTTCACCCTAACTATGCACTATTGCTAAGGATCATTGTTCCGAAGCACCACGTGATGATTGGGTGTGATAGGTTCTAACGTTCGCATACAACGGGTGTAAGCCAGATTTACACACGCGAAACACTTAGGTTGACTTGACGAGCCTAGCATGTACAAACATGGCCTCGGAACACGGAAGACCGAAAGGTCGAACATGAGTCGTATTGAAGATACTATCAACATGGAGATGTTCACCATGGATGACTAGTCCGTCTCACGTGTTGATCGGACACAGGCTAGTTGACATGGATCATGTATCACTTGGATGATTAGAGAGATGTCCATCTAAGTGGGAGTTCATTAAATAATTTAATTATGTGAACTTCATTATCATGAACTTATTCTAAAATTGTCTTTCCAATCTATATTGTAGATCTAATGGCCAAGCTAATGTCACCCTCAACTTTAACGCGTTCCTAGAGAAAACCAAGTTGAAAGTTGATGGAAGCAAGTATGCGGACTGGGTCCGTGGCTTGAGGATCATCCTCATAGCTTCCAAAAGATTGTATGTCCTTGATGCACCGCTAGGTGACCCACCCATTTTCCCAGCAGACCAAGACGTTACGAACGCTTGGCGGTCATGCTGCAATGATTAATCCCTTTTTTAGTGAGGCATGCTTTACAGTTTAGAACCGGGGCTCCAAAAGCATTTTGAGCAAAACGGCGCATATGAGATGTTCCAATAGCTAAAACTGGTTTTCCAAGCTCATGCATAGGTCAAGAGATATGAAGTCTCTCAGAAGTTCTTGTAACGTCCAAAATTTTGGAATGTTATAATAAATATTAGAATGATTGTTTGTTTGATTGAGTGAAAAATTTGAAACTTTTTGAAAACTTTTGAATGAGAGGGAATGACATGACTTTCCCATATGCTTTTGGAATTCAAATTCCTACATTTCAAATTAGTGAGAGAATATGACCTGACTTCTTCAATATAAAAAGATTTGAAGAGTGAATTTGAAAGCATTTGATTTTTTTTGATATGGAATTCATTTCATATCTAGTTCCATTTTAAATTTGAAAGAATTCAAATACCCTTGATAAGATCTTGAGAGGAGTAACATGACCCTCCACACCAGGGTTATTTTGTGAAGTATTTGAACCATAAAACCCAGGGGGTTATTTCAAAATTTATTGCAAAAGAATTTGAAATCAATTTAGGCATTTTCTGAAAATAATTTTTTTAAAGTATTAATTTTGGCCATGGAAAAATGTTCATTAAATAGCATTTATTCCCTTGATCAATTTGATATATGTATATCTTCAATTGTTGGAAATGTTTTGAATGCCTTAATGAGATTTCAATTCTCTGGAAATTAGAAAAAGGAAAGGAATTAATGTTTTAATTAAAACCGGCCGGCCAACCTGACTTAACTCCTCCCCGAAATCGCTCTGAACCGGCCACCGACCCAGCGCTCTCTCCCTCTCTCTCTCTGAACGCGGACCCCACCGCCCGACCGCGCCATCCCCGCGCTCGTCTTCCTCCCCGCGCTCCCGACCTCGCCGAAGATCTCTCCTGCCCTAGATCTCGCTCCCCTTTCCATCTCCCGACCCCGCGCCATGCCTATAAGAAGCCCCAGCCTCACCGCACTCCGTTCCACCCCCGAACACCCCTGCCCTCGCCCGAAAACCCCACCGCGCCACCTCACCGGAGTTCGGCTAACAGCCGAAGCCCTCCGAGCACGTGGCCGTCGCCTTTGTCGCCCCCAGCCCCAACCGACGCCACCAATCATCGCCGGAGCTTCGCCGCCGTCGCCTGGACCTTTCGGACGCCACCCTTGACCACCGCACCACCGTCTCCGATCACCTCTAGCGTTCGGCCACCGTCGACATCGCCGGAGCCCCGACCTCCTCCTCTGTAAGCCACCCCCTCACGTAGCGGTCGGATCTAGGGTTAACGGATCAGATTAGAAGTTTTTAAACAGCGAACCATTATCCTTACGCTTCGGTCATCTGCCCCCAAACACCCGCACGCACGTGCTTTCAACCAATAGGAAGCCGCCACGTCATCCTTGTCCGTTAGCTAAGATTTTTTCTTTTTCTGTTTCTGCTTTAGAAAACAGAACGATCCCTGTTTTTATTTTTGTTATATCGTTTAGAATATTTAGATTTTTTGATTGATTCTTTCTTAATCATGTCACAAATTTTATGTAGTTTCTGTAGATATCAAGTTTGACCATATTTGAAAAATTTAAAATTGAATTCAAACAGATTTGTTTCAAATTGTATTTTCTGAATATCTTGAGTTTAAATTTCTTTTTTGAGTTGATTCTTTTTGCTACTGGTCACTAGTGATGTTATTTAACAGTAGGTAGAATTTGAGAATTTTGGAATAATTTAAATTAGTATTTTAACAAAACAGGTTCTGTTTTAGTTCTTTTAGGTTTATTTCTACTTCTTTAGTTTTAAATTTGTTTAATCTATTTTTATTTGATATTAATTGAAAAAATTCTACTTTGTTTTCTATTAGTTAGCAATATTATTTCAACCAAGTTATTTTAGGTCATTTTATTAATTGGTTGCATGAAATCAATTCAAGTTAAATCATAAGTTGCAAATTGATTTCATTGCTAGTTTGATTTGCTACTTGAAAATACCTGTAAATAAAATTGTTTTATAAAATATACTTTCTGTTAACTTAGTTTTATATATTTTCTTCTTCTGTTATTTCAACATTTCATTTGTTTTCTTGTTGTTAGGTTTATTAGGCAAAAATCTATGTTGTTTACAGTATTGCTTTCTTAGTTCTTAGTTGTTCTTCAAAAGTAATTCTTTTTGCTAAGCAAAATATTTACTAAAATACTATTTTTATATTTACTTTGTTTGTTTTGTGTTTTTTACTTTTAAAAATAGGATCTACTTGTGGAGAAAACCAACCTTAGTTGTATTGCTGAAACTTTGTTGTTTTGAGTTTTGTCTTAAGTATTTCCTTCATCATAACCTTGTGTTTTTAGTTTTGTGTTTCCTATTGATTGTTAGTATTGATTGCTAGTATGATTGCTTATATGAATGTAATGTTTGATTATATAGATTTTCATCGGAGAGTGACGAATAGTTCTATCAAGTTATTTCTGGGTGAAGGATGGTTGATTGGGCATCCCTGGAGTAACCAGTGGATGGCCAGGATGCATGGAGAAGCGGCGTGACATCTTGCAGAAAGCTTCACCCAGACTCAAAGAGACAGATGAATACTTCATTCCCAGAAGCTTACCTGTGTAACCACAAGTCATTATGGGCTATGGCTTGGTTGATCTTTGTTGTGACTCTGGCTGGGCAGTGCTACGAGATGTAGTCGACGTTAGGAATGGATGGGCACTGATAGTAGTCAGGGAAACACTCTGAAAGACCATGTTTCATTCATCCTGTTCTCAAACACCAGGCAGTGCGAGGACTTACCAGGATGGAACGAATCTAGTGGGTAAAGTACACAACACTCTGCAGAGTTAAACCTAATCGATTAGCTGTGTCCCCAGATACGGACAATTTGAGCTTCTAGACTTGGATCTATCTCTGAACTCTCAACACTGGACTGATAATTAATTGTGGGCAACTTATGATACTGGTGGGCATTAAGACATTGGTTGGCGGAACCATGTCATGTTAGGTAACTCTATAGTGAAAATTCCTAATATTCCTTTGTTGTAGGAAAAGAAATAAAATCAGCTTTTATGCAAAAACTCAAACACAGAGCCACAAAGCCTTATTGCATATAGAATAGTTTTTATCTTCTGTTCTACTATGGTGATCTTGCCGATACATTCAATCTACTGACCTACACGACTACAATGTCTCATGTTGCAGATACTCTTCTTCGACGAGTAAGAGTACTATTCAGGGTTACGGTCTACACTCAACCTGTCGCTGGTGTTTATTGGGACTCCACTCTCGTTGACTGTTTCCGCTGAGATTTTAAGGTATATATCAGTTTTACGTTAATTACATGTGATTGTACTTTGATATATACATTGATGTACTGTGTGTGCTAGCATACTGGTCCAGGGGTGGCACAGAACACATAGAGGCTTGACTCGTTTTGAGTCAGGTCGCTACAGCTCTTCAGCTATATGATGGAGGAGAATAGTTCTGCCAGTGAGCACATACTCAAAATGTCTGGGTTGCACAACTGCTTGACTCCTGGGAGTTACTCTCCCGGATGACTCGGTCATTGACAGAATCCTACAGTCGCTCCCACTTAGCTACAAGAGCTTTGTGATGAACTACAACATGCAGGGTATGGAGAAGTCCATTCCTGAGTTGTACTCGATGCTGAAATCAGCGGAGGTTGAGATCAAAAAGGAGCATCAAGTTGCCCTATTTAAATCTGAGAATAATGGTTGTTCTCTTTATATGAGAGAAATGTTTTATGGTCATGCCCTGCTGGTCAATGGTTTATTTTTTATGAATCTCGAACGTGATGTTACACATGTCCATAGTGTGAGTACCAAAAAGTGTAAGGTTGATAACAATAGTCCCACTTACATGTGGCACTTCCGCCTTGGTCATATTGGAGTCAAATGCATGAAGAAGCTCCATGCCGATGGACTTTTGGAGTCTCTTGATTTCGAATCATTTGACACGTGCGAACCATGCCTCATGGGCAAGATGACCAAGACTCCGTCCTCCGGAACAATGGAGCAAGAAACTGACTTATTGGAGATAATACATACCGATGTATGTGGTCCAATGAGCGTCGAAGCTCGCGGTGGCCACCGTTACGTTCTCACCCTCACTGATGACTTGAGCAGATATGGGTATGTCTACTTAATGAAACAAAAGTCTGAAACCTTTGAAAGGTTCAAGGAATTTCAGAGTGAGGTAGAGAATCAACATCACAGGAAAATAAAGTGCCTACGATCTGATCATGGTGGAGAATATTTAAGTCACGAGTTTGGCACACACCTAAGGAAATGTGGAATTGTTTCACAACTCACGCCGCATGGCACACCTCAGCGAAATGGTGTGTCTGAACATCGTAATCGCACTCTATTGGATATGGTGCGATCTATGATGTCTC
Organism: Hordeum marinum; assembly: GCA_022496015.1. Taxonomy (NCBI): domain Eukaryota; kingdom Viridiplantae; phylum Streptophyta; class Magnoliopsida; order Poales; family Poaceae; genus Hordeum; species Hordeum marinum. The sequence continues at coordinate 273,386,810 of CM039678.1, forward strand.
TTACCGACTTACCGCTACCATTTTGGGGATATGCATTAGAGACTGCCGCATTCACTTTAAATAGGGCACCATCAAAGTCCGTTGAGACGACAACGTCTGAATTATGGTTTGGAAAGAAACCTAAGATGTCGTTTCTAAAAGTTTGGGGATGCGATGCTTATGTGAAGAAACTTCAACCTAAGAAGCTCGAACCCAAAGCGGAAAAGTGCATCTTCATAGGATATCCCAAAGAGACTATTGGGTATACCTTCTACCTCAGATCCGAAGGAAAAGTCTTTGTTGCCAAGAATGGATCCTTTCTCGAGAAAGAGTTTCTCTCGAAAGAAGTAAGTGGAGGAAAATAGAACTTGATGAGGTAATTGTACCTCCACTCAAATCGGAGAGTAGCGCAGCACAGGAAGTTGTTTCTTTGGAGCCTACACTGATTGGAGAGGAAGTTAATGATGATGATCATGCAACTTCAGATCAAGTTACTATTGAACGTCGAAGGTCCACTAGGACACGTTCCACACTAGAGTGGGATGGCAACCCTGTCCTGGAGATCATGTTGTTGGACAACGGTGAACCTTCGAACTATGAACAAGCGATGACGGGCTCGGATTCCAACAAATGGCTTGAAGCCATGAAATCTGAGATAGGATCCATGTATGAGAACAAAGTGTGGACTTTGGTGGACTTGCCTTATGATAAGCGAGCCATTGAAAATAAAAGGATATTTAAGAAGAAGACTGACGCGGATGGTAATGTGACCGTCTATAAGGCTCGACTTGTTGCTAAGGGTTATCGGCAAGTTCAAGGAGTTGACTACGATGAGACTTTCTCACCCGTAGTGATGGTGAAGTCTGTCCGAATCATGTTTGCAATTGCCAAATAGACGTCAAAACGGCATTCCTTAATGGCTTCCTTAAGGAAGAACTGTATATGATGCAACCAGAAGGTTTTGTCAATCCTAAAGATGCTAAAAAGGTACTCAAGCTCCAGCGCTCCATCTATGGGCTGGTGCAAGCATCTCGGAGTTGGAACATTTGCTTTAATGAGGTGATTAAAGCATTTGGGTTTGTACAGGTTTATCGAGAACCCTGTATTTACAAGAAAGTGAGTGGGAGCTCTGTAGCATTTATCACATTATGTGTGGATGACATACAGATAATGGGAAATGATATAGAACTTTTGGAAAGTATAAAGGCCTACTTGAATAAATGTTTTTCAATGAAGGACCTTGGAGAAGCTTCTTACATATTAGGCATCAAGATCTATAGAGATAGATCGAGACGCCTCATAGGTCTTTCACAAAGCACATACCTTGAAAAGATAGTGAAGAAGTTCAATATGGATCAGTCCAAGAAGGGGTTCTTGCCTGTGTTACAGGGTGTGAGATTGAGTATGACTCAGTGCCCGACCACGACAAAGGATAGAGAAGAGATGAGTGTCATCCTCTATGCTTCAGTCATAGGCTCTATTATGTATGCCATGCTGTGTACCAGACTGATGTGAACCTTGCCATAAGATTGGTGGGGAGGTACCAAAGTGATCCCAAAGCAGAACACTAGACAGCGGTCAAGAATATCCCGAAGTACCTGAAAAGGACAAAGGAGATGTTTCTCGTATATGGAGGTTCCGAAGAGCTCGTCGTAAAGGGTTACGTTGATGCTAGCTTCATCACAGATCCGGACGACTCCAAGTTGCAAACCGGATACGTGTATATTTTGAACGAAGGGGTAGTCAACTGGTGCAGCAGCAAGCAAAGCGTCGTGGCGGCATCTACATGTGAAGCGGAGTACATAGCTGCTTCGGAAGCAACATAGGAAGGAGTCTGGATGAAGGAGTTCATCACTGACCTAGGAGTAATTCCCAAAGCATCGGGTCCAATGACTCTATTCTGTGACAACACTGGAGCTATTTCCCTTGCGAAGGAGCCCAAGTTTCACAAGAAGACAAGACACATCAAGCGCCGCCTCAACTCCATCCGTGATTACATTCAGGAGGGAGATATAGATATTTGTAAAGTACATATGGATCTGAATGTCGCAGATCCACTGACTAAACCTCTCTCACGAGCGAAACATGATCAACACCAGACTGCTATGGGTGTTTGATTCATCGCAATGCAACTATATTATTGACTATAGTGCAAGTGGGAGACTGTTGGAAATATGCCCTAGAGGCAATAATAAAATGGTTATTATTGTATTTCCTTGTTCATCAAAATTGTCTATTGTTCATGCTATAATTGTGTTAACCAGAAACAATAATGCATGTGTGAATACATAGACCACAACATGTCCCTAGTGAGCCTCTAGTTGGCTAGCTCAATAGATGGTCTTGGTTTCATGACCATGGACATTGGATGTCGTTGATAACGGGATCAAATCATTAGGAGAATGATGTGATGGACAAGACCCAATCCTAAGCATAGCACAAGAACGTGTAGTTCGCCTGCTAAAGCTTTTCTAATGTCAAGTATCATTTCCTTAGACCATGAGATTGTGCAACTCCCGGATATAGTAGGAATACTTTGGATGTGCCAAACGTCAAAACGTAACTGGGTGGCTATAAAGGTGCACTACGGGTATCTCCGGAAGTGTTTGTTGGGTTGGCACGAATCGAGACTGGGATTTGTCACTCCGTGTGACGGAGAGGTATCTTTGGGCCCACTCGGTAAGACATCATCATAATGAGCTCAGTGTGACTAAGGAGTTAGCCATGGAATGATGTGTTGCAGAACAAGTAAAGAGACTTGCCGGTAATGAGATTGAACAAGGTACAGGGATACCGACGATCGAATCTCGGGCAAGTATCATACTGGTAGACAAAGGGAATTGTATATGGGATTGATTGAATCCCCGACATCGTGGTTCATCCAATGAGATCATCGTGGAGCATGTGGGAGCCAATATGGGTATCCATATCTCTCTGTTGGTTATTGACCAGAGAGGTGTCTCGGTCATGCCTACGTGTCTCCCGAACCCGTAGGGTCTACACACTTAGGGTTCGATGACGCTAGGGTTATAGGGTACGTGGTTACCGAAGGTTGTTCGGTGTCCCGGATGGGATTTCGGACGTCACGAGAAGCTCCGGAATGGTCCAGAGGTAAAGATTCATATATAGGAAGTGAGGTTTTGGTCACCGGAAGTGTTTCGGGCGTCACAGGTAGTGTACCGGGACGACCGGAAAGGTTCCGGGGGTCCACCGGGAGGAGCCACGGCCCCCGGAAGGTTTCATGGTCCAAGAGTGGGAGGTAACCCGCCCCTAGGTGGGCTGGTGCACCTCCCACCCCATCCCAAGGCGCAACAAGGGGTGGAGGGGGCAAACCCTAGGCATGGATGGGCCCAAGGCCCACCCTAGGGTGCCGCCCTCCTCCCACCTTGGCCGCCGGCCCTCCCATCTAGGGCTGCCGCACCCTCTAGGGTGGGAACCCTAGATGGGGTGCCTCATCCTCCTTCCTCCTATATATATGTTGGGTTTTGGAGGGCTGCAAAACACGAGTTCCCTCTCTATCTCGGCGCAGCCCGACCCTTCCTCTTCCTCGTTCTCCGCGGTGCTTGGCGAAGCCCTGCCGGAGACCATGCAGCTCCACCGCCACCATGCCGTCATGCTGCCGAAGCTCACCCTCAACCTCTCATTCCTCCTTGCTGGATCAAGGCGTAGGATACGTCACCAGGCTGCACGTGTGTTGAACGCGGAGGCGCCGTTGTTCGGCGCTAAGATCGGAGTCCACCGCGATCTGAGTCACTACGGGTACGACTCCACCGACCACGTTCTTGTAACGCTTCCGCTTAGCGATCTTCAAAGGTATGAAGGTGCACTCTCCCCTTACTCGTTGCTGGGTTTTCCATAGATAGATGTTGGTGAACACGTAGGAATTTTTTTTGATTTACTAGTACGTCTCCCAACAGTGTGTTGCTCAAAATGCTTTTGGAGGCCCGGTTCTAAAATCTAAAGCATACTGCACTGAACCAGGGAGTAATCATCACAGCGTGACTGCCAAGCGTTCGTAACGTCTTGGTCCGTTGGGAAAATGGGTGGGTCACCTAGCGGTGCATCAAGGACATACAACCGCTAGGTGACCCACCCATTTTCCTAGCAGACCAAGACATTACGGACGCTTGGCAGTCATGCTGTGATGATTACTCCCTAGTTCAGTGCAGCATGCTTTACAGTTTAGAACCGGGACTCCAAAAGCGTTTTGAGAAACACGGTGTTGGGAGATGTAGTAGTAAATCAAAAAAATTCCTACGTGTTCACTAAGATCTATCTATGGAGAAACCAACAACGAGTAAGGGGAGAGTGCATCTTCATACCTTTGAAGATTGCTATGCGGAAGCGTTATAAGAACATGGTTGGTGGAGTCGTACTCGCAGCGATTCAGATTGCCGTGGACTCCGATCTTAGCGCCGAACAACGATGCCTCTGCGTTCAACACACATGCATCCCGGTGATGTCTCCTACGCCTTGATCTAGCAAGGAGGAAGGAGAGGTTGAGGGTGAGCTCTGGCAGCACGATAGCGTCGTGGCGGTGGAGCTGCGTGGTCTTCGGCAGGGCTTCGTCAAGCACCCCGGAGAACGAGGAAGAGGAAGGGTAGGGCTGCACCGAGAGAGAGGGAACTCTTGTGTTGCAGCCCTCCAAAACCCCACATATATATAGGGGGAAGGAGGAGGAGGCACCCCATCTAGGGTTCCCACCCTAGAGGGTGCGGCAACCCTAGATGGGAGGGCCGGCGGTCAAGGTGGGAGGAGGGGCCCACCCTAGGTTGGGCCTTGGGCCCATCCATGCCTACAGTTTGTCCCCTTCACCCCTTGCTGCGCCTTAGGCTGGGATGTGAGGCGCACCAGCCCACCTAGGGGCTGGTTCCCTCCCACTCTTGGCCCATGAAAGCTTTCGGGGCCCGTGGCCCCTCCCAGTGGACCCACAGAACCCTTCCGGTGGTCCCGGTACACTACCGGTGACGCCCAAAACACTTCCGGTGACCGAAACCTCACTTCCTCTATATGAATCTTTACCTCCGGACCATTCTAGAGCTCCTCATGACGTCCAGAATCTCATCCGGGACTCCAAACAACCTTCGGTAACCATGTACAATATATCCCTATAATCCTAGCGTCATCGAACCTTAAGTGTGTAGACCATACGGGTTCGAGAGACACGTAGACATGACCGAGACACCTCTCCGGTTAATAACCAACAGCAGGATCTGGATACCCATGTTGGCTCGCACATGCTCCATGATGATCTCATCGGATGAACCATGATGTCCGGGATTCAAGCAATCCCGTATACAATTCCCTTTGTCTACCGGTATGATAGTTGCCCAAGATTCGATCGTCGGTATTCCTATACCTTGTTCAATCTCTTTAGCGGCAAGTCTCTTTACTCGTTCCGTAACACATCATCCCATGGCTAAATCCTTAGTCACATAGAGCACATTATGATGATGTCTTACCGAGTGGGCCCAGAGAGACCTCTCCGTCACACGGAGTGACAAATCCCAGTCTCGATTCGTGCCAACCCAACAGACACTTTTGGAGATACCCATAGTGCACCTTTATAGACACCCAGTTATGTTGTGACGTTTGGCACACCCAAAGCATTCCTACGGTATCCGGGAGTTTCACAATCTCATGGTGTAAGGAAACGTTACTTGACATTGGAAAAGCTTTAGCAGACGAACTACACGATCTTGTGCTATGCTTAGGATTGGGTCTTGTCCATCACATCATTCTCCTAATGATGTGATTCCGTTATCAATGACATCCAATGTACATGGTCATGAAACCATGACCATCTATTAATCAACAAGCTAGCCAACTAGAGGCCCACTAGGGACATGTTGTGGTCTATGTATTCACACATGCATTACGGTTTCCGGTTAACACAATTATAGCATGAACAATAGACAATTATCATGAATAAGGAAATACAATAATAACCATTTTGTTATTGCCTCTAGGGCATATTTCCAACACAAATCCCATCTTGCTAGCCCATGTCTCACAGCATGGGTCTGGACAAGCTAGAAACCTACCTTTGTAACTACCCAGTCACGGAGTAGCGTTTAGTCGGCCCAAAGCAAGCCTGTCACCATCCCGAGTACATGCGCCAGCTCAGGTCTTAGGGCATAGAATGTATGTTGCACTAGAGACTCATAGATGACCTATCGCTACATCTGATAGTTGGGTCTGTCCAACTCAAACCTTAGCTCAACTCGGATATGACTATGTCAAATCCGACCAGACCTTTCTGAGTCCATATTATCCGGCTAGCATCCAATGCTACATGGTTAGTGAGACCGAACCATCCACCGTGTCATATGCTAGTCTGATTAGTTGTGCGTCCACACAACCCTTTGGACTAGGGACCATTTAGGACAGTTATCATACAATGCACAGTCTCACAAAAAAGTTACGTACTTGTTAATACATATCAATGATAATGTCCAAGGACTATCTTTATTCATAAACACATAGGAAATATCATCATACATCATTGCGTCTAGGGCATATCTCCAACAATAATAACCCAAATGATTCATCCTGACAACCTGTGTGTATTGTGGGCACATGATTACTACTAATAATTGTATGAGATGTGATTTTCTATGTTCGCACAACATCTATATGTTCTGACTACAGAACACCAACATTATTTTTCCCTAACCAACTTGAACATACAGTTGCATAAGTGACTACACAACACATGTACATTCCTCAATAAAAATTTACAAGTAGATGATCACCAAATCATATTGTTCTTGTGATGACAGTTGCCGACAGTGGTCTTCTTGTGGCTATCCCTCACCATCTACAGGAAGGAGGCACTTCCTCGTGTCAATGATCCTCCTCTACATCTCGTAGCTGGCTTACGCATCCCTCCACATGTACTTGATGTGTTCTTCATCCAGTTTGTTCACCCATGCCGCGTGCCAGGCAGTCTTGTCCTTGTGGCACTCAGCCTTCATGTCTCCGTAGTAGGGTCCAATGATGGTCGTGATGAGGTCAACACTGATTCCTTCTGTGTCTTCTTCTTGCCGCCCCAGACCCTGTACTGAGCTTGGATGTTAATAAGCTTCTAGCAGGACAAGCCTGAAGTCTTGAGCACCTTTAGATCATTGGTGGTGTCCACCATTGTGAACCTGTAGTCGGGGCTATTGACAAACCTGGAGAAATGCTTGCAGGCCTTGTGGTCAGGCAGTAGTGGTAGACGAGCATGTGATGGTGCATGCACAACTGGGCGACAATAACCTTATGATCATGCTTGACACGACCGCCGCTGTACTCGAGGTTGAAGCCGACCACTTTGTGCTTGTCATCCTCAGCAAGCAGTTGTACCAACGTGTTGATGGAGTTCACCGCCATGACCGGGTCATTGTTGTACACCACTGAGAGGTCCGTCTTCCTGATGTGAGTGTCCACTTTGACTATAGTGGCGAACTGCCGCTCAGCGCCAGCAGCCGCCATTGGATCCGCACGGGAAGGTTGAAGCGATGAAGAGATGTGCATCCTCTCTATATTATTTTCCGTCGTGGGTGTGTTTCTTGGGTTGTGTGGTGCGATCGGAAGGTGGAAGAGATGAAGGTAAATGGCCACATCAACCGCATGGTAGTTTTTCAGCGCTTAACTGCATGGTGGCTCCGGTTGCAATGCAACCGCTTGCATATGGTTCCCCGAATGTGCCTGATCATTCGCGCGTGGATGCTAGTAGAGCGGTCGGGCATTCACAGATGCGAGCACAGCACGCCGAGGCCGCATCAACCACCTCATGTGTATATTCATTCGCGACGGTTCATACAGAACGACCGTTTGCTTCATAATAAAACACAAATGGTTGTTTATTATTAACCATCTGCATACTTTTCATTTCACCCACCTCAAAACGGTCTTATCACCGTGTGGCTGCATGAGGATTCCAGCGCATGCTTCGGGAGCGTGCAAGTTTCCCACTAGGCATGCTGAAATGCCCCAAACACCCAATTGTTCAGGAGCGCACAACGTTTCTTTTTGGCTTCCAATTCCTGTGCAACCGCACATGAACACGCGCAAGCTTACCGCCCGGCTCGCCTTGGCCACCAGCTTTATAAAACTCACGGCCGGCCTCTCCACATCGCATTCATGCCCTCCCTGCACGTAGCTTCCTAAGTTTTCTTCTCCCCTAGTCGCCAATGGCATTTGTCCATCACCGTCACTCCGCCACCCCGCCAAAGGGCAGGTCCAGCTTGGAAGCTGCACCACGTCAATGGCATAGTATCAGGAAGCGTGTAGTGTATGTGGCGTCCTTGTTGGCTATGCGCATGGCACCCACCACATGCTCCTCCACATAAGCCCGAAGGCAGCGGTAGTCGACGACTTCCGTCGCCCCCACCCCATCGCCGACCGCCGTTTTCACCACCCCACTAGCTGCCTCCTTGGACGCCACCACACCAGCTTCCGCCTTGGCAGCCACCTCACGGTCAGCCGCTAGGGCCATCACCCTCTCCGCCACCGCAGCCCGAAGATGGGAGGAGGAGGTTGCCGCTGAAGCACAGCCGCTCGGCTTTTGCGTCAGTGGCCTACCGCGCTAGATCAACTTCCTACATGAGGAGGAGGTGCGTTAGGTCGAGCACGCATAGAGCCTCACCGACGTCGTGGCCGCAATAGACAATGAAGCTATGGTGCAGAATGAGGAGATCTACGCTGAGTCGCGCCGCTTCGAGGAGGCACATCTGTAGCGATGGAAGCAACAGCTGCAGCCGACGAATTTGACTCCTCCAACTCATTGGTAGGCTTGTCCTCCTCTCCCTCTTACTGAACATGCTCGATAGAGGAGAAGGCTCCTGGCAGTAGCATGAAGCCCCTTTGAGTAGTATTTAGGGGCTATTTTGTTCGTTTCATCTAACTATAGGTATGGTTGAATTGTACCATGCACTTTAAATTAGCTAGTATCTATAGTTGAACTAGCTATTTCAGTACATGGTTGGCAACAAATGGGAAAAAGTTTGTTCGGTTCTGCTGTCGAGTTGAACTATTTTGTACAAAGACCAATGCTTGATCTATGAATGAAATCTATGCTTACTGAATTTCAGTTGCAAATTTGCAACGTGATTGTAATTTTGTTCCTGCGAAGTTGGACAAATCTCAGTGTTTCCAATTTCACAAATGAAAATTTACACAAAATGACAGATTTGAATCTTACCTGACTCGTGCTGCCAATGCATCGATTAGTGCTTACATGGGGTGCTTAGTGTATGAAATTTCTTAGCAACTCAAGTCCACAATGCATTGTTGCTAAGGTCCCTTCATTTAATAATTTAGCAACTAAACTCTTGCATGCATTGGTGAGTTTCCTTCATTTATGTGTTTTTCCAAGGTTCATGTGCCTGACATTGTTTCTTCATGTGGTCACCAAACTCATATCTCTCCTTACTTAGCTTTCCACATCAGATTTTTTTGCATACATGGCAACCTCAGCTGTTAGCAACAATAGAAGTTGTAGAATTGGGAAGGGCACATGGGTCATCATTCACAACCGTTTGTGATGACACCACGAAAAAATTCCTTCACACCTGATTTTCGCTTGCCTTAGTAGGGAAGGAACAATTTCCCTCTGTTTGCATACGAGTATTCAGTCTGAAACGTCTTTGATGCTTGGAAAAGGACACGCCACCGTGATGAGCCGTGCTGTAGGATCGAAAGTAGGTCTAGAGGGGGGGTTGATTAGACTACTTGACCAATTAAAGGTTTTGCCTATACCAAAATTTTATGGTTGACAGTTTTTAGCATTTCATGGCAAGTCAAGTACACCCTACACATGCAAGCCTAAGAGTATATAGCAGCGGAAAGTAACAACAAGCATGTATAGAAGGGATAGCGTGGGAAGATCAAACGCAATTGTGGACATGATGATTTCTCCTGTGGTTCCGATAGGTGGCGCTATCGTACATCCACGTTTATGGAGTCTTCAACCCATGGAGGGTAACGGTCGGGAGAGTCCATGGAGGGCTCCACCCAAAAGGGCCCACGAAGTAGCAACCTTGACTATTCCATACGACTTCCTTCCAGGAAGGAATAGCCTCACTATGGGATAGATCTTCACGAAGTAGGCGATCTCCTTGCACTTACAGACTTCTTGGTTCACTCCACAAAATGAAGTAGGAGGATCCCAAGCGACACCTAAGAAATCTAGGAGGCACCACCCTCCAAAAGGTAATAGGCTCGGTAATGATGATGAACTCCTTGCTCTTGTGCTTCAAGATGATAGACTCCTCAACACACAATATCTCTCTCTCACGGGTTTGGCTTGGTAGAAGAGATAGGATTGGTGGAAAGCAACTTGGGGAGGCTAGAAATCAAGATCCATATGACTGGAGTGGAGGACCTTGACCTCAACACAAGGGTAGGTGGTTCTCTCTCAGAAAATCTGATAGGATAGGTATGGAATAGTTCTGAGTGTTTCTCTTTCAAGTGAGTGGTGGTGAAGGGGTATATATAGGCATCCCCAAAAATCCAACCGTTACACAAAAAATGACCAACTTCGTGACACCGATGTGTTAATCTCGGTGGTACTGAAGTGAGCAAAAGGTGGCAACTTTTGAATCTCAGAGGGACCGATATACAATTCTCGATTGCACCGATGAGGTGACCAACGGTCAGATTTCCAATATCGGTGACGCCGATACAACATTCTCTATGGAACCAAAAATGTGAATTTGCGTAACACAAAGTTGGCAACCTAAACTTGGTGGCACCGGTATGAAATCGGTTGCACCGAAGTGGCTAGGGTTTGGCAGAGTCTGTCTAGGTACTCGAATCGGTGGCACCGAAGTGGGATAGTTGGTTGCACCGATTTTGAGTGTTGGGTATAGAACATACTTCGGTGCGAGAGTTTTGTGGATGTTTTTGGCAACTATCACTTGTGCACGTTTGAGCATATTGTTCACCAACAAAACCTTACCCCCTTTTAATAGTATTGGCTTTCTATGGACTCAAAGTGATTTCTCACAAATATAAAATGTAGAGTCCTCTTTTTTGAAGCTTGGACAACCTATTTCCTTGCATCTTGGGGTTTCTCCATAATCTCCTTTTTGCCAATCCTCTCATTGAACATTTCCTGAAATATACTTAGTGGAAACATTAGTTCAATGACTTTTATGTTGTTATTAATTACCAAAACCACCAAGGGAGAAAATGTGCTTTCAATCTCCCCCTTTTTGGTAATTGATGACAACATATAGATCAAAGCTTTGACATACGATAAAATCAATGAGATTAATTGTCACTTTGAGAGGTATGTGACAAGCAAGAGCTCCCCCTAAATTTGTGCATTATTTTGAACTTGCGTTTGAATGCAAATGCACAATCGATTAGGTATATGCAGTACTTCTTCCATGTCACATACAACTTGGTGGTGTGAGATAATAATTAGAGTGAATAACATGGCACAACACACATAAGTAAGGGTGAATGATCATCTCATGGGCATTAAGATGATAGAAAATAGTAGCATCACCCATAACATAGTAGCATAACACAAACACAAAAGTATCTCACATCAAATCAAAAGAACCAAATGTTTTTGAAAAACAAGTAAAAAGACAAATCTCTCTCTGGCTCGAAGCCTATACATCTATATACATTTCTACCCCTTTGGTAACAAGTTACCAAAGAGTTCAAAGGCATACATCTAAGCGTTCTTAGGCGCATCTCCTCCGGTTGTTGATGGAGTCGAGATGATGACATCGGCGAAGATCTCTGCAGATGTTGTGGATGGAGCTAGAGTGGTCACTGATGGAGCTAATGTTGATGGAGCTGATGGAGCTGTTGGAGCTGGCACTGTGGCTGATCTGGCCTGAGTAGTGAACTGAGTGTTTGTCCCTAGAGGTGATTCCTCCTCTTCACCATCATCATCATCTAAAGTAGAAGAGACACGAGGGATTTTCACGGAGTCAACTTCATGCTGAAGTTCTGTGACTATCTTCGTCAGCCCGTCCACTTTATTAGTAAGGGACTTGATTCTGGTCTCAAAGATCCTGACAAGACTGTTTTGGTTATCCAGAATCCCCTTAATGTCCTTTTGCATGCCTTGGACATATGATATCAGCAAATCCATTTGCTCGCTCCTAGATCGAGGGGCTTGAGCACTAGTGGATCTCACTATCTCTGTTGCTTCCTGAGCTACATCAAAAGTGGGATGATCAGCTTCCATCACCACGACGTTGTCCTCTAGATCTAGCTGTAGGGGCAAATGTGTGTGATCCAGGGCAAATATGTGCTTCTCCAGTCTTGAGTTTATGAGCATCTGGATGTAGGGTGCATAACAGCATGAGCGCTTCTGATCAGCAGCAACCCTCTTGATTGTCTCTACAATCAAGTCCATGACTCTGATCTTGGTGTGAGTGTCAAGATGGATCAACAGGTTGATGGAGTGGCCTCGGATCATCTTGTCATCTCTAGACTTGGGTATCAGGGTATGCCTCGGAATGGTGTTGATAGTGCGTAGGCCAGCCTGGAGAAAGTAAATGGACCCTAGTTGGTGAGACTTCACTTTGTCAACAGGGATCTCCTTAGACATGTTCGCCATAGCATTGTGACTAGCCTTGGATTCTGAGTAGACATCCAGGTCACCATGCTATGCTTCAGGAACTCCTAAGATCTCTGCCATTCCTCAATGGTTGATTCATATCGGGCACCTTCAGTCATCCACACAATTCTACCATCTCCATAGAAGTGTGCAGTGGAGTAGAACTGCATGATCATCTCGTCATTCCATGTTGTGAATTCTCTGCCTATGAATTCATCAAGACCAACACAATGGAAGTTGTCCTGGACACTTGGAAAGTAGTCCTCATTCTCGTTGATGTACTTCCAATCAACGTATTGCATATCGCTGATAGCTGGACTCTTGTCAAAGAGCACAGTCTCATAGAAGTCCGGCTGCTCCTTGGTATAGAACCTGTAGTCCACAGCTGTTTTCTTTCTTTGGGCATAAGGATCAATAGCTCTCCATGCCCTCAATCCTGAGTCCTTCCTCTTCTTCATGTCCTCAGCTACTGGATAGCTGGCATTATGAACAGGGAGGTGTGGTCTAAGCTTCATTAACATTGTCAGATCATCATCTGCTTCAGCTCTGGAGGCATTCCCTTTGTTCTTCTCAGAGGCTGGAATCTGCCTAGCGGTCCTCTTGGGCTTCTCAGCAGCCTTCTTGGATGTGCTAGTTTTGGGCATAGCATCAGACATCAACTTTTTTGCCTTCTTCTTGGGAGGAGCCTTTGCTGGCTCAACCTCCTCTTCCTCAGCAGCAGCAGCTTCTGGATTCTCAAACATGGAGGTAGGCCTGCCAGTCACACGAATGATCCTCTTCCTGGCCTTTTTCTCTCCTGCCTTCTTAGGCATAGCTTTCTTCAGGATCTCAATAGAAACAGTTGCTCTAGTAGTCTCATAAGCCTTGAAGGTTGAAGCTGGTGCATATATTTTGCTGACAACACTTCTAGAGGAAGTAGCTTCGGTTGCATCTTTCTTGGTAGCCATCTCTTAGTTCTTAGCAAGAACCTCCTTAGGGAGAAAGTCTAAATCTTCTTCTTCTGAGTTCAACCTCTTTCTGGTTCTGGTGGCAGCCTTGGGCAACCCATGTGAGCTAGGGGTGCCTGGATCTAAGAATGAACTGGGCTCTAGGCTTGTGCCTGAACTCATGTCTGCTCTCTGCTCTCTCCTGTTCTGACTGTCTTCTGAACCTGACATGCTGACCCTATGAATAGAGTGTAGATGAGTAAAAGTAGATGAGTCATCACAAAATGAGGCTATTTTTGAAATTTGAGCAATGAGTTTTTCAAAAGTTTTGCAATCTGTCACATTCATATCGGTACAGCCAAAATGAAATTTTCGGTGGGGCCAAGACAAACCCACTCCTTAACAGGAACTTGGCAGCCTTTTTGGTAGGACCGAAAAGAGCCACTCGGTTCCACCGAGTCAGTTGTCAGCAACACAAGAAAGTATATCAGTGAGACCGATATTTTCATTTCGGTTCCACCGAGATGTATCGGGCGGACAACAAAACCCTAGAAAATCCATCTATCTCAAGATTTTGCAATTTCTAGTGGATAGATGAATGAGCAATAGGTGGCTTATAGAGAAAACAAGGTCCAATGCGCAAGAATCAGAATGGGAGCACACTAGAGATCGAATCCATACCCTAGCTTGGCACGGATCCTCTACGGCAGCAACATTTGTGAAGATTACGTCGACGACGGCGATTCCCAGCGATGGAGGAGCTCGGGAAGTCAGGGGCGATGACCAGGGGTCTTAGGAACGACAACTTAGGGTTTTGGAGCACGACGTATGAAGATGAAATTTCAAAATGTCAGGGTCCAGAGTTATATACCCACCACTACCAGTGACACTGGTTCTAAGTTTTCGGTGTCACCGAGTGCCTCAACTGTCAGCTGACAGGGAAACTTGGTGTAACCGAGAAAAAGGAATCGGTGATACCGAGATTGACAAACCAGATCAACCCTAGGCAATCGTTGAGACCAAGATTTTGGTGTTGGTTCCATCGAGTTGCACCTAGGAGGTTTAATTGGTCAGTCCTTGTCGATATGGAACTCCGAGTGCTCCACACACAGAGGGATCGAAAAGCACTTGTTCAAATTTTGTGATGCAACATGAATGAAATACGAGATGAGAAAGCATAGATAGCTAAAGAGTGGTCCTAGGCATTATTTTCCATCCAATTGGCAAAATATAAATAAAAAGCCAAATAGCAACAATTGGATATCTTCGAATGAGAAAATAAATGCAGACCAACATGCTCACACAATAAGATGTGAAAAGAAATCATGATGAACATGCACAAACACACTAGCATCTAACAAACACTTGGGCGATGACAAAGTCATCTATATATGAGTATTTGACTTAGGAGCCAAGTAAGAGTACTTGATCATAGGTCATACTCATTGTTTAAGCACAAGTGGGGTTACCACTTTTTCATAAAGCATTTAATGTTGTCACATGTTAAGAGATGCTTCGACTCAAGAATTAGAGTAAATCTACCCGTTAATGTGACATCCCCCCATAAGAGGGATAAATTAACCTTGGGTTTTGTCGATGAAGACATCATGTTGGTGAGGTAGTTGTGGATACTCAATGTTGATGAAGATCACCAAGAGTTGGGAGCATCCTTGTTGTTTCCTTAGTCCTCTCACCTACATGGGTTAGTCCCAACATACAAAAGAGAAATACAAGGATATCTTTGGACATGCAGTGCAAAGCATGTGTTATGATGTCCATTGATTTGTTGATTACCTTGTCCCTTGCTCACGTTTGAGGGAATGTGTGTCTCCTTGAACTATTGCATTGAGTTGATGTTGAGTGCAAAAAGTTCTTGCTAATAATGAATGTGAGTGAATTTCATTGGTGGAATCACCCCTCAAGAACTTACTAGTTCTTTTTCTTGGGAACCCACATCAAGTTGATGGGGATCCTTGGTCTTGAAGTGGCCTTTGTAGTAGTTGAGCTTGAAGTAGCCTTGGGAACCTAGTCCACCAAACCTCGGAGTTTATCTTCAAATGAGTCAATGTCATCTTGAAGCTTGTTCTTGCCCTTGAGCTTGTGGTATTGTGGTGGAAGGTCATCTTGAGTGTTTGTCCCCTTGGGTAGAGTATTTTCATACTTCTACTTTTGAGGAACGAACTTGGACTTGGGATATTGACCTTCTTCCCACTCAACTCCATTAGCGTTGAAGTAGCCAACACCATGATTCTTCCGCTATCCTCCGTGCTTGCGTACAATTTCCTCAAACTGCTTAGATCCGGCAAGACTCTTGTAGATACCTTTTTCTATAATTCCTTTTGATAAGGCATTTTCTTGCTCAAGTGTCACTTGGCTAAGAGAAGCATCATTAGTGGAATCAATAGAACTACTAGAAGCAACATCATTGGATTTATCACTTTTATTGTTGCTACTAGATGAAGAATATTTCTTGCCTTTGTTACTAGATTGCTTAGTTTTAACTTGAGGCATGAAAGTAGACAAGAGTAGTCGCTTGGCTAGATAAGATGAGGTCTTCTTCCGGAGATCGTCATTGAAAGCTTTGAGAAACTCATGCTCTTGCTCCAAGTTGATCTTCTCAAAGCGTAGCTTCTCATGAGTTCTCACAAGCTCTCTATGATCTTCGAGAGTAGATTCATGAGATAACTTAAGAGTGTTTAGTTCTTTAGTTAGTGGTTCAATTTTCATCTTATCATCATCAATTGACTTATCTTGAATAGCAAGAGAATTATCAAGTTCATTTTGATCACTATCACTAGTTTTATCACAAAGTCATCATCACAAAGTAGATCATCTTCATCACTATCAAAATCAAGATACTCGGGGTGTGATACCTTGCGGCCTTTAGCCATGAAGCAACTTCCATTCCCTTCATTTCGTGAATCAAATAGATCGTAGGAGTTGGTAGTCACAAGAGCAATTCCGGCAACACCATAATTTTGACTATAGTCAGAGATGAAGTGATAGCTTCTCTCAGAGTGGTTGTCAGAGTCAGAGCCAGAAACCCATTCACCAACATGAGCTTGATGTTTTCTTCTTGTGTAGCTCTTGGTGTACTTCTCCTTCTTCTCTGAATCTCTACTTCTCCTTGAGTGTCTTCGTTCATAACGATAATCTCTACTCCTTCTCTTTATTTGTGGTGATTCATTCCTTGAGCTTCGTCTTCGAGGTGACTCTTCTCTTCTTTTGTAAGGAGTCGTGCACTCATTTGAGTAGTGTCTTGGCTTCCCACAATTGTAGCAATTGCGGTCACGACTTGATGAATGCTTCTCTTCATATATTGAGTTGGAGTTTCTTTCTTTGCTTCCATTCTTGTATAACTTATTGAATTTCTTGACCATGAGGCTTATCTCTTCATTGGTGACAAGGTTGTTGCTTGAAGTTGTGGCAGCATCACTTGTGGCTTTGTAAGCACTACTAGACTTGTGACGAAGCTCTTCTTTACCTTTGAGTGTCATCTCATGAGCAACAATTCTTCCAATGACTTCCGTAGGCTTGAGATCTTTGTAGTTTGGCATCATTTGGATTAATGTGCACACGGTGTCGTATTTGTCATCCAAAGCTCTAAGTATCTTCTTGATGATGAATTTGTCGGTCATTTCTTCGCTTTCTAAGCTGGCAATGTCATTGGTGATGAGAGCTAGCCTAGAGTGCATCTTTGCGACTCCTTCACCATCCTTCATCTTGAACTTGTCAAGTTGACCTTGAAGAACATCTAACTTGGATTCTCTCACGGACTCGTTTCCTTCGTGCATATCAACCAAAGTATCCCAAATCTCCTTTGCATTCTCAATACGGCTGATTTTGTCAAATTCTTCGGGGCATAAGCAGTTGAAGAGAATGTCACATGCTTGAGCATTGTATTGCAATATCTTCAATTCATTCGCGGTCGGTTCACGATCGGGTTCCTGTCCATCCACAAAGAACTCACTTTGCAAGCCAACACGAACAACAGCCCAAACGGTGGAGTTATGACAAAGAATATGCATTTTCATTTTATGCTTCCAACTAGCAAAATTAGTGCCATCAAAGTTCGGACCTCTACGGTGATAACTTCGCTCACTAGACGCCATACTTCTCCTAGGTTGTGAGACCTAAGCAATGGAGACCAATGCTCTAATACCACTTGTAGGACCGAAAGTAGGTGTAGATGGGGGGTGATTATACTACTTGACCAATTAAAGGTTTTTCCTAAACCAAAATTTTATGGTTGATAGTTTTTAGCATTTCATGGCAAGTCAAATACACCCTACACATGCAAGTCTAAGAGTATATAGCAGCGGAAAGTAACAACAAGCATGTATAGAAGGGATAGGGTAGGAAGATCAAACGTAATTGTGGACACGATGATTTTTCCCGTGGTTCCGATAGGTGGCGCTATCGTACATCCATGTTTATGGAGTCTTCAACCCATGGAGGGTAATGGTCGGGAGAGTCCATGGAGGGATCCACCCAAAAGGGTCCACGAAGTAGCAACCTTGACTATTCCATACGGCTTCCTTCCACGAAGCACTAGCCTCACTATGGGGCAGATCTTCACGAAGTAAGACATCTCCTTGCCCTTACAAACTTCTTGGTTCACTCCACAACACGAAGTAGGAGGCTCCCAAGTGACACCTAACGAATCTAGGAGGCACCACCCTCCAAAAGGTAATAGGCTCGGTAATGATGATGAACTCGTTGTTCTTGTGCTTCAAGATGATAGACTCCTCAACACACAATCTCCCTCTCTCTCACGGGTTTGGCTTGGTAGAAGAGATAGGATTGGTGGAAAGCAACTTGAGGAGGCTAAAAATCAAGATCCATATGATTGGAGTGGAAGATCTTGACCTCAACACAAGGGTAGGTGGTTCTCTCTCAGAAAATCTGATAGGATAGGTATGGAATAGTTCTGAGTGATTCTCTTTCGAGTGAGTGGTGGTGAAGGGGTATATATAGGCATCCCCAAAAATCCAACCGTTACACACAAAATGACCAACTCGGTGACACCGATGTGTTAATCTCGGTGGTACCGAAGTGACCAAAAGGTGGCAACTTTTGAATCTTGGAGGGACCGATATACAATTCTCAGTTGCACCGATAAGGTGATCAACAGTCAGATTTCCAATATCGGTGACGCCGATACAACATTCTCAGTGGAAACGAAAATGTGAATTTGCGTAATAGAAAGTTGGCAACCTAAACTCGGTGGCGTCGGTATGGAATCAGTTGCACCGAAGTGGCTAGGGTTTGGCAGAGTCTGTCTAGGTACTGGAATCGGTGGCATCGAAGTGGGATAGTTGGTTGCACCGATTTTGAGTGTTGGGTATAAAACAGACTTCGTTGGGAAAGTTTAGTGGATGTTTTTGGAAACTATCACTTGTGCATGTTTAAGCATATTGTTCACCTACAAAACCTTACCCCCTTTTAATAGTATTGGCTTTCCTATGGACTCAAAGTGATTTCTCACAAATATAAAATGTAGAGTCCTCTTGCTTGAAGCTTGGCCAACCTATTTCCTTGCATCTTGGGGTTTCTCCACAATCTCTTTTTTCCAATGATCTCATTGAACATTTCCTGAAATATACTTAGTGGAAACATTAGTTTAATGACTTTTATGTTGTTATTAATTACCAAAATCACCAAGGGAGCAAATGTGCTTTCATGTGCGCAGGACACTGCTCGCATGCCACACGTTTACTCAAACACCTGTCCGCACGCTATCTCCTTGCCAATACAGAGAGCGACACGTCGCCCGCACAATAGTTCTATAGAACGTCCATGAATTATAAAGAATACACCCATTTGCGATGGTAACGTGACCGAATTTTGTTCCAAAATGCCTTTGTTGGCTATTCATAATGCTTGCTAGTTTTCTAAAAGTGGACACTAAAAATAGCACAACATATTTATGCTTTATATGATGAGGCCCTTCCCAACATGGACCTTGTGACCGTAGTTCATATTTGAATTATGTACATTAAGTACACATAAAACTCAATTTATGTACAAAAAAGACATACAAACCGTTAATAATTTAATATGTTTGCAGTAGACACCTATTGCTTTATGTTGTTTCTAGGAAAAAATCAAGGAGAGAAGAGGCATCGGATGTCGTTTTTCACCCGAAGTTGTGGCATGCATTTATATGTTCCCTAACGGAACCACTAGACGTAGCTTATTGTGTGTGAGAACCTCATGTTTGTAAGATGCTTGTTACAAAACATGGGCAACTTGGTAATTTTTACCACGACATATGTGTACCTTCACATGACACCTTTCCAAGTTTCATGAATTTCTGATAGAGTTTTGGATTTACGAGAATTTGGAAACCAATTTTCTCGATATTTGTGGCCGAGCGAACATCCTTAGATGTTTGAAATTCGATCTCATTTCTTGCATGTGACCTAACACATGCATCCAAGGACGCATATATGTTTTTTCAACCCATTTTGCCGCCCCGGATCTTGTGATTGTGGATCAAATTTGAATTATGCACATTAAATAATGATCTGAAAACTCAATTAATGTATTTAAAAGCTAGATGATACCTTAATTTAATCATGTTTCTGCACTTCACACGTACATATGTCTATGTTGTTTATATAAAGAAAATCAAGGAGAGAAGAGGCATCAGATGTATTTTCGCCCGCATTTGTGACATGCATATATAATGTTCCGTATGGAAACCATGTAGCTTCTTGTGAGGAGCTCCGATTTGAAAGGGGGTTGTGCAAGAACATGTGCAATTTGGACAGTTTTTTTACCACGACATGTGTGTGCCCTTGTCACGACACTATGCCAAGTTTCAAGAATTTTTGACAACTTTTGGATTTACAGGAATTTGAAAACTAAGCATCTCAATGTTTGTGGCCGAGGAAATAGTCAATGAGATGTTAGAAATCCATTCCCATTTCTTGCGTGGGGCCTAATTAAGCATGAATCCATTGAAAGACATATTTTTTCCAACATATTTTTCATGTGTTGGACCTTGTGATTGTAGTTCAAATTTGAATTACGCACATTAAACGACTAGAAAATGCAATTAATGTGTTAAACAGGTCTCACAAACCCCGGAAAAAGTCCACAGTTTAGCATGACTGTTAGAAAGTTGCTCTATGGGTGACTCGAGAAATAGATGCAGGACACAAGAGACAATGAATGTTGTTTCGCACATAAAATGTGACCTTTCCCTATCGGAACACATGACTTTCTTGTGAGAACCTTCGGTTTATACGAGGCTTTGTGCGAAAACTTGTCCAAAATTGGGCAATTTTTTTACCACAACACACATAACAGGGCAATTGATGGCACCATGCCCAAATTTCATGAATTTCTGTCGAGGTTTGCATTTACATGAACTTAAAACTAAGTTTCCACATGTTTGCAGTCGAGGCAAGACGATGATATGTTCAAAATTCATTCCCATTTATTGTGTGGGATCTAAGCATGCAGCGAGGGAAACATATATGGTTTTTCGACATATTTTCATGAGCTGGATCATGCAGTGATTGTAGTTCAAATTTGAATTATGCACATTAAATGCCTACAAAACTCAATTAATGTACTTAAAAGGCCAAACGAACTCCGTAAGATTCCATTGTTTCGCACGACACATTCACGTTACTCTATGGAGACTCTAGAAATAAATGCAAGGCAAGAAGCGCAATCAGATGTTGTTTCTCACATAAATGTGAACTGTCCCTACCAGAACCACATGACTTCTTGTGAGAATCTTCGGTTTGTAAGAGGTTTGTGACAAAACTTGTCCCGAACTAGGCATTGTTTTTACCACAACACACATGCGCCATGACATCACACCATGCCAAGTTTCACGAATTTTTCGATATTTGGATTGCCTAGAATTTGAAAACACGGCTTCTCAAAGTCAACGGCTGAGCCAAAATACCATGAGGTTTGGAATTCATTTCATTTCTATTTCTTGTATGGGACCAAAACATGCATCCATTGAAAAATAGTTGATTTTCAACCCATTCGGGTGCCCTCTAGTATGTGCTTAATAAAGTGCAGCTCAAATTTGAACTATGCACATGAAATGTCTAGAAACCTTTTTAAAAGTTTTAGAGGGAATAACAACCCTGAATTATTCCTTATTTAACACATAGTCCTACAGTTGCAAGTGCACTGCAGATAAATGTTATTACCATCCACCTTCAATTGCCAATGTAATTTCATTTTTCGTCTCAAAGCAGTTTCAAAATCAAATACATTGCAAATAGTTTGTGATCATGAAATGTGTGTGATGTGGTATTAAAATATCTTGGGTCAATCCTCATATATGGCTTACGCCGGAAGCTTCAACCCACTGCCGGCGCGTCAACCACATAGTCACACTTGATCCCCATGACCACTTTACTGTTCAAGCGTCGCTGGTGAAAGTTGCGGACATGGATCCGCGTCATGAGGGAAACTTCGATGAACCACTCCAGACAGAGCGTGACGCTCACACCATCCTTGAGAGCGGCTGCACTCTCCGATAGGGCGGCTGTGGCCACCGAAAGGGCAGCTATTGCATCTTAGATGGCGGCAGCAACATCCGCGACCGGGATAGTAAATGGCGATAACGGCACAACAGTTGTCTGCTCCTCGATCGTTACTGTAGCACTAATGGCGGCTGCTCATGCCTATGCTGATGCCGCCCATGCCCAACTCCTATCAATCACAACACAAATAACAAATGCCTTCTCCGACAACGTCCAGCAACCTACATCCGAAGAGTTTGCAATCGCCGAGAGCACTCAGACAGCCATCCATTCGTGAGCAACCTCCCTTGCCAAGATGGAGGCCATCAATACCCGTATCGTGGCCTCCCATGACAAACTCATGGCGGCCTTTTCCAGAGAAATGTCCGACACGGATGGCCAGATGCTTGCAGAGTATGTGGTGATGGATGCCATGGAGCCCCTTCCCCTGGAGGTTGTCGAGCACGAGGTGGTCATGGAGGATGCGGTGGAGATCGAGGAGGATCAGGCACAACATTATTTCTTGTTTAGAGCATTGGTATTTTGTTAGTGTAATGTTTAGGTCAACCAACTTTGTTTAATTGCTCGACTAAGTAAGTGAAGACTGTGGTGTAGGCTATTTTGTGCAGTACCCAAATTAGCAATTGATGTTAAATTATGCGACGACGTGGATGACCACTATAACTAGGGAAATTCGGACCAAAAATTTGCGGCCATATCCCCATTCCATCTACCAATTGAAAATGAAATTGAAGTTCATCACACACCCATTTTTGGAATAAACTGTGTGCAATGCAGTACCCAATCTTACGTCCGAAGCTTGGAGACAAACATTTGCACATCCAAGTTCATCACACACAAGGTATATCATCGGCTTCGTTTGTGATGTGTTGATATCGAGAACTATTCTGAAAAATTTGCATGTTCACGTTCATCACACATGGTGTATAACACATGCTTCATTTGTGATGTTTTGATATCACACATGGTTCCGAATATGGGACTGTGTCCGATGGTGCTTCCAGTGCTAGTTTTTCACTAAAAGGAATGAAAATTTTGGGCTGACGTGGAAATATCTACCTCCGTTGCCCCCAGTACCAATCAAAAACCCCATTTCCCCCTTTTCCTCTACCTTTACTAGTTCAAACCTTCATTGATTGCTTCATGCTGCCTCTTCGCCGGCGACGCTCCTTCCTGTTGCTCGGCCTCGTCCATCTAGTGAGGCAATTGAGACCTCCCAATACCCCCTCACCCACTCCTCCTCTATCCCACATGGCCCGACCGCCAGTGCAACATCTTCCACCAAAATCACTGCCCCATCCTCCAAATAATCACCACTGAAAACCATGGTGCACGCAGTATAGCCAGGATCTCAAAGACCACTTGGCTGTGGAGAAGGAAATCACGGGTGAACACGCAGATGAGGCAGCTATGGCTTCCATGCGTGCCGACCCCCAGATCTTGGTGGAGCACCACGCCGTCGAGGCCACTGTCGAGGCCTCGCGCGCTGATGCCACCACGCGGTTGGGTGCTGTAAAAGATAGCTCATGGTATTTTCTCGAGGGCACCGTCGGTGTGTTTGACGAAGACTTTGTTGTGTTTTCTCAGCATGCCCATGCTTATCTCAACTCCAGAGCTGACATGTTGGTGCTAGGGTAGGATCAGGCCACTCACCACTACGAGGGGTGCACCCATGATGTGGAGGCCTCACCCTCTTCCAAGTTGTCGGAGTCCATCATTATCGATATCTCCAACGATGAGGAATAGTTTGTTATTCTTAGCTTTATCACTTAGGACCTATGTTCACCTAGCTATGCCGATTAAGCACATTTCCTTTAGCTATTGCCTATGACCCTACTGCCTTTCATTTAGAAATACTAGTGAAATGTCCAATGTAATGCTATTGCAACCCGACCTTCTAGTATGTTCTTTTATGCAATGTGGTGCTTAGTTAACTATTTCATTCATTTGTTGTGGTGATCATTTAACTATTCAATTCAATTCTAAAATGTGATGTACGATTGTTGTTGCTACAATTTTGTATTGCATGTGACGAATAAATCGAATTTAGATGTACTAAATACATGTGCAACATATAGAATTGCTACATTTCATAGTTCTTAGTATGCTTGGTTTAGATAACTGGACTTTCAATGTGGCTCGAAATAATGTGTTGGATCCGCAGTGTGTTTATTTTTGATTAACGTATTTCAGTGATAGTATGCGAAATATCACTTGTAACGTGATGAATATTTGTCTTAAATATGTTGTAGGGGGGAAACAATGGGGGACAGAAGTTTACAATCGAGGTTTGCACTTCCCTGGTCGTCTGGCTAATTGCACATTATTGTGCAATTGTAGAAACCATTGTAATATGAATGTTTTTATTACTAATTTGTTCTTGCACATGTAGCTCCTGTTAAAAGAGGTTTAGACCCAATGTTCGACCCTTTTGCATGTCGAGAAATGAGGTGTCCTTGAATATCTGTCAAATCAAGAAACTCAGAAAGATAGTTAAGATAAAGAAGCTAGCTACGAAAAACAACAAGATGTTTGTCTGCACAATGAAAAAGACATCAGTCAACTATAGGATGGTCCCATCTCTTTCACCTTGTCCTTTCCTATTTGCGTCATTTCAAATTTTGGAAAAGATATTTATGCGTATGTTTGTGTTCAGTCCTTCTCAAGGCAGTTCATTGATGATTACATCTCAAACCACCTGGATGATGAAAAGGCAATGAAGGTATTCATACAACAACCATAGTATAATCTTGAAGTCTTCCTTAAGAGGACGAAGGATGGGCGGGCAATCATCCATAGGCACTGACCTAAAGTTGCTAGGACCTTCAACATCATTGAAGGCTCGGTATTCTCCTTCCACTTTAAAAGTTTTGTTGATGAGATTCTTCTGTCTATTTACAGTCTATAATGGTACTTAATTTCCAAAGGTTTTAGATGTTGCATTTGAAACTTTGTCTTGTTGTGCAATTGGATAGCTAGCCACTATATGCCTATGTGAGGTTGTACCCTAATGTAATTGAATTATGAAATCCTGGTTGCCATACTATGAATAAGAAATATATTCTATGGTTGATATGAAATGTTAATTTTGATTACTAAATCGATTATAAATAATTGATCAATCAGGCTGATTATTGGGGTTCCCATTGCAGATGGTTTCTAAGACAAGAACGTGGGCGATGACCTGAACAAAACCACATGGTTTCTAAAAAGTTGGCATGTTGGATCGTTGAGCAATCACACACGGATTCTGGTCGACAAATATGTGTGTTAGGACACCTAATCACCAACATTTTCACATAGCTAGTGTGTGTGATGGGAGCCTAATGCCAAACAGTTTCTTCTAGGCACCATGAGTGATGTTTTGAGTAACGCAAACGATAGAATTATAACTATCGTGTGTGATGAACACAGCTATCACAAACGATGTTATGCATAAAATTGTGTGTGATATGCAATACGAACGGAAACACACCCTTGGGATTCCCTGTATGAGATGCTAAGTCATCTCACACATCTTCCCCAACATGTCTATTTGTGATGGTCCTTCCAATCGCAAACGATATATTTTTGCCAAACGTGTGCAATCAGGTGCACCCATTGCCGATGGGTTTTGACTATCGTGTGGGATAGCCCCCCTATTTCCCACACATGCAAGACAACGGTTTAAGACTACATCACGGAAACGGGTTAAAAACCATTTGTATAGCATGCAGCTGCACTAGTGGAGGCACAAGCTCACCCGATGCCCCCCTAGGGCGTGTTGTCATGGTTTGTGCCCCCCCCGTGTGTCTTATGGTATCCTCCCAAATCTTCCAAGGTTTCTTATGTTCCAAAAAATCACTACAAAGTTTCATCGCGTGTGGACTTTGGTAGGTATGGTTTTTCTTGAAAACAAAAAACATACCAAAAAGAGGAACCGTCACTAGGCACTAGATTAATAGGTTGGTCTATAAAAATAATATAAAATGACATATAAAACCTGCAAAGTGATATTGTAATAGTGTGAAACAATCAAAATATATTGGAGATGTATCAACACATGTAAAGGAGACGATTCACCTTTATGTGTATGAAGTAGATGTCGCATGTGTCACTTGACAAAGGGACTCTTGACACGGTGATGCTGATAGGATGCTCCACATCATCCCCTCCCCATTGGAAAGGATTCGTTCTCAGACCAAAATCATCACTACCATGGGAAAGAGATGGTGTCATTGTGTAGAAGGGGACCCTTACCATGCACTCGTCATCGGTATACTCAAAATGGCCTCTCTCCATTGTTATGTCATCTTTTGATTCCGACAAAAGGAGCAAATAGAACAAACACTTGGAAAAATAAATATGGTTAGCATTAGTAGAACCAAACATTCATGTGGTACTCACCCAACAAGTGTCTTCAGCATGCATATTATAAGGTGTGACAAACGATTCTAGGACATCATGTAATCATATAAATTGAGCACAAAGAAAGACATAATAGTTATGACCAAGAAGCATTATCATTGTATGAGGCAAAGTATGGACACAGTGATCACCAAAAGGTTTGTGATATGCATAGGAAATATTCATGACACCAAATAAATTGAGATATCTAAACACATGGGGCAATCCAGGGTGCAAGACAATCCAAGCAGAATGTGCATACAGTGTGGTGAAAGTCAGGCTACCCTCAACAAAGTAGAAATAGCAATTATTCAACATGTGTAGGTAACCAAGTCAATCATGTGATAATCAGTACATAACATATGTTAAGTAAAGACAATATTGAAATCAAACACACAAGAATAGCATGTAATCATCATGTTTAGTGCAACACACAAGGCATATATATAGCGAAGCAGGGAGTAGTGGCAATGACAAGTCAAAATAATATATCTAACATGTGTGCAAATAAGTGGTCCAAGATGACCAATATGTGTCATGGTGAAAGCAACATATGTAGTATGATCCACAATAGGTCAAGGTTTAGGATTTATCTAATGAGAAGTATATCACCTCAAAATCATGTCCTTATGTGTCCTTTAGAAATGTCGATGCACAAGCAAGTGCAATGTAGAAGTGTGCCAATGTAGTGTCCACGTATCTTACACATGCACACAACAAGGCAAAGAACGTATGTGCATGGTAGAGAAACACATCATCCATCATGATTGCATGAATAATATGACAAAACAATGTTTATATGCATGTGACATGGTGTATTGTGCAAAGAGGTAAGAGAAGCATGTTTCATATGAAAGATGTCAAAAGGTCCAAATGTATGGGAGAAAGCTATGGGGAGATCTCATTAGCAAGACTAAATGAATTATTGCACTCAATTCATAGCATCAAGATGGTAGAGGAAACTAATGGAGAGAGATCGCAACATTCAATATCAGTCATATGCATACCATGGCAATAGGTTCCATCAACCGCATGAAATGAGTAAGTATGAATGATGAGTGGTACAACATAGACAATCATATCAATAATGGCATGCAATGTAGTAGCACAAAGATGCAAAATATTAGAGGAATACAAATAGAAAAAGGAGAGCATGGCAAAAAAGTTATCATTTTATTTATGAGAAGTCCTATTCAAAGAGGAATTGGTCAACATGACTCTCCCAACACAAACATCAACAATAACATGGGCCACACGAGCAACATGACAATAACAAGAAAGATCTCCACTAAGCTTGCAAATACACATATAAATACTAGAATCATGGATTATGTATATCGGTGTACTAAAGAATGGGTTCTTTAGCACCCTAACTTGTGCACAGACGACAGCAGCCTTCGGCCCACCTAGCCTTGCAGGGGAGATAGTGCACTCAAGACAACATCATGCGAAGACCAAGCCACCGGCAAGCCTCCTTGCCGGTGAGGAATACCCAAAAGCATTTGCACCAAGTTAGATCCCACTACCAAGCCACTCCTCCACCTCATCGGGCTGGTTGTCACCATCGGTTAGGTGTCAAGCGAGCTGGATGTTAGGTAGAACTTGTCAGGGCCCATGTCAGCTCTGGAGGATTACATCAACGATAATGAAACCTGCCCTAATGGCATGGCATGATAATAAGAGGTAGATGGGAGAATGGCACAAAATGATTGACCGTCCTTGCCGAGGAGCGACACCGGTGAGACACCTCATGGCGAATGTAATGCACCTGTCCTAATCCTTCAGGGTTAGGTAGTTTCCACTATAGCTAGTGTTAGCAGTTTGACCACTACTGCATCCATTATTTACCCTCGTGTATTTACCTTTTTAGAGCATCTCTAGTCGTGCCCCCAATAGGCCCCCCAGGCTGCTTTCTAATCGTCGGCGCCGAAAAATCACCCCAGTCACGCCCCCAGGACGCCCTTTTTTGTTGGTTGGGCCCTTTATTTGGGCCTGCGAACCCAGGATGAACCCAGCGTGCTGGGAGGCAATTGGGGGTTCCGACGGAAGCAAAAGCAGGACATGGGACACCACTGTCGGGCGAATCTCGCCCTTTTCCATGCAGACCCACCCCTCGCGCCTCTCCACCATGCCGATTCCGGTGCCTACCACCTGTCCACGGCCAATACGACGCCTCTTGGAAAGGTTCTTTCCTCGCGCTTCTCCATTTACCCGCCTGATTTTACTTCTCAATCCCCCTGCCCATCCCTGCTCTCCGACGGACACCATGCCGGCAGGACACCGGCGGCTGCCTGCTCACCACGCCCACAAGGTGTTCGGTGTTTTCCCTGTTCGGCCATGGACTCGGACGACGAGAATGTGTTCGCGGCTCTATTGGAGGAGGAAGTCGAGACCGATGCCGCCAACAAGGAACACCTTATGATCCTTCACTCACTAGCCGGCTTGTTCGCGAACAATGACAAGCCTCGGTGAGGTGGCTCGATGTTGGGCCGATGCAAGAGCAAGCAGAGTCATCGGATGGAGGGCTATTGCATGCTTTACGCCGACTACTTCGCCGACACTCCTCTACATGGCAGGAAAGTATTTCGGTGCCATTACCGGATGAACCGAAAGCTCTTCCTCAGGATTGTTAATTCCATCCGGGAGTTCGACAGCTATTTTATTTGCAATAAGGATTGCACCGGTACAGTTGGATTCTCCTCGCTCCTGAAGTGCACCACGGCTATGAGGATGCTCCATACGGAGCTCTTGGTGATATACAGGAAGACTACGGATGAATGGCCAAGTGCACCACCATTGAGTGTCTATACAAGTTTTGCAGGGTAGTGGTGGCAGTGTTGGAACCATAGTATTTGCGATCACCCAGTCCTGAAGACCCTTCTCGACTCCTAGCATAGAATGTGGAAAAAGGATTTTCTGGGATGCTTGGAAGCATTGACTGAATGCATTCGTCATGAAAAAACTACCATTTGCTTGGCAGGGGATGTACAAAGGCGGCAAAGGAGGTTGTGATGTGGTACTTGAGGCAGTAGCCACACATGACCTATGGATTTGGCACTCCTTATTTTGTATGCCAGGAACTCAGAATGACATCAACATATCGGAGTGCTCAAATGTCTTTGCCAAGCTTGTTGCAGGTCATGCTCCTTCGGTTAACTTTGAGGTCAACGGGCGCCACTACAACAAGGGATACTATCTAGCAGATGGTATCTATATGAGATGGTCCACATTTGTGAATACTAACTCAAAACCTGTGGCGCCAAAGAAGGCACACTTTGCTAAGTGTCAGGAGTCTTGCAGGAAAGATGTCGAGCGAGCATTTTGTGTGCTCCAATCTCGATATGCTATTGTCCGGTATCTCGCTCTGACCTGGTCGAAATCCCATATGTGGGGGGTCATGAATTGTTGTGTCATCTTGCACAACATGATCATTCAGAGCGAGAAGGAAGAGCAAGTGTTTGACACTGAACCATATTTTAGGCAGGGACCTCTTGCAATTGTTGATCACCAGGTACTAGCAACATGGGATGCCTTCCTTAATATGCGCCAGGAGATCCTAGACCCACATGTGCATCAACAACTGTAGGACAATCTGGTGGAGCACCTATGGATGCTAAAGGGCAAAGCTTAGTTCGATTTGTTTTAATTTATGTTGGAATTATGAGCTTGCCTTTGTTGAACTATTTGATCTATATCAATTTCTGTGATGAACTTTGACATAAAAATTTAGTTTTTGTTGAATTTATATCGAAAGAGGGCCGAATTTTGGCGTAATATGTGCCGATACTGGGCCGAAATCGCCAACTTGGGGCGACCTTGGGGCGGCGACTGGGAACCCAAGCTGCCTAGGCCGATTATACTATCGGTTTGCCCCGATACGGCTATTTCGGGCCCCTGGGGGGCCGAATGGCTGGAGATGATCTTAGCCACTATGGTAACCCCGTGGTCCATAAAAGGAGGTTTGTTGCATTCCCTGTACTTTGGACACACACATATACAAACGAACATACATGGCATAAGGTATTATGCCTCCAGGTGGCCCGGACCTGTTTAAACCTCTTGGTGTGCTTTGGTTGGTGTTGCTCTTTGTGTGAGTAGATCCCCATAGTCCAACCGCAAAGGGGCCTTGCCAGGCCTATAGATTGTCCTACCTCGACATCGTTGGTGCGTCAGGCAGGGGGGTTGTGTATGTCAATATTCACTAGCTTGTGCGCGTATTCATCACCATCTTCACTGAGACCCATGGCTCCCAAGAAGGCCAAGGGCACGTCGGAAGTCACCCCGTCCACCTCCAAGATGCCCTCACAGGCGGATATAGGCGACAATGACAGATGTGCACACCCAGCTCTCTATGTTGGTGAGCGCAGCCACAACACCACGCGGATCTCTATGAGCCGTGACCTGGACTCCACCATTGTGATGTTCAGGGACACGCCAGTGATGCTTGGGGACAACGCAAAAGTTGGCAACGAGACCTCCACTACGTCCTTACGAAGATAACTTCTACCAGTACCCATGGAACAACAATGACCCCCTGGCGATGTGCGGACAAAACCCTTGTGCATCATTCTCAGATGCACAGGGCCAAACATGTCATCGACCTCCTGGCGAGAACAAGTAGAAAGTGTCAGGGTGAGATAGTGCTCTTCCTGACTCTCTCGGAAGCAAGAGTGCAACCCATGCTTCACACCACGCTATGCCGAATACCATGGAGGACGCTCTGACATAGGGACAACTATTCCTGGACTTTCTTGCCACGACGGAGAAGATGGAAGACTAGAGGACCACCATCCAAAGCCTGCCGAGCTTTGCCAACTACACAAGCCAGAGGCAGCAGGGCCCTCGCGAACACGCCATGCAGAGACAACAAGGCTTTCTCCTAGGTGTCGTGCTAGTGAGACACCTACGGTGTAGTCATCCCTGCAACAACAACGACAACAAACCCGCTAGACCGATACACCAGACGATATGTTTATCGTGTCATCGGACCGGCGACTACCGAGCGGTGGAAGGAGGATGCCCGCACCACCATCGAGCGGCAGCGGGAGGCACGTCACCAATCAAATGGACATGCCGATCCACACATCGACGAGCTCGCGCCCGGGGTACCCGGTAGCCTACCTTACATGATAGGTTGTCTGACACTCACCCATGAGTTGCGGCAAGTCTGCTAGCCCTCCACCAAGACATTCAAGCCTAACCTTCTAGTGCGTCTCCAACGTATCTATAATTTTTGCTTGTCCCATGCTGTTATATTATGCATCTTGGATGTTTTAGAAACATTTTATAGCAACTTTATATCATTTTTTGGGACTAACCTATTGACATAGTGCCAAAGTGCCGGTTGTTGTTTTTACTTGTTTTTTACTGCACAGAAAATAAGTACCAAATGGAGCCCAAACACTGTGGGGATTTTTGTCGATTTTTGATGGACCAGAAGAAGAACGATCGGCCAACCAACACCAAAAGAGGGGGAACAGGGTGCCACCCTCCAGCAGGGCGCGCTAGAGGCCCCTGGCGTGGCCTGGGGGGTAGGCACCTCGGGCACCCCCTCAACCGACTATCGATCCTATAAATTCCCTGGAAATCCAAAAACTCTAGGGAGTAGATGAAACACAATTCCAACCGCCACAAGATCCAGAACCTCGAGATCCAATCAAACGCCATCATAGAGGGGTTCATCTTACTGATAGGTTCCTCTCCCATGATGCGTGAGTAGTCCACCATAGACCTACAGGTCTGTAGGAAGTAGCTAGATGGCTTCCTCTCTCTATGTTTCTCAATAGAATGGTCTCTTGGAGATCTATTTGATGTAATGACTTTTGCGGTGTGTTTTTGGGATCCGATGAATTTTGAATTCATGATCATTTTCTATCCATGAATATGATTTGAGTCTTCTTTGATCTCTTATTTGCATGATTACTTATAGCCTCGTATTTCTTCTTCGAATCTTTGGTTTAGTTAGGCCAACTAGATCGGTTTTTCTTGCCATGGGAAGAGGTGCTTTGTGATGGGTTCGATCTTGCGGTGTTCTTTCCCAGAAGGGGCAGCAAGACACACATGTATTGTTGCCATTAAATATAACAAGATGAGGTCTATTCCTACATGAATAGATCTTGTCTATATCATGTCACCGTTCTTATTGCATTACCCCGTTTTCCATGAACTTAATACACTAGATGCATGGTGGATAGAGGTCGATGTGTGGAATAATAGAAGTAGATGCAGAATCGTTTCGGTCTACTTATCTTGGATGTGATGCCTATATAATGATCATTGCCTGGATATCTTCATGATTATTTCATCTTCTATCAATTGCCAAACAATAATTTTTTCACCCACCATGTGTGATACTCACGAGAAAAGCCACTAGTGAATCCTACGACCCCCGGGTCTACTTTTCAAACATATTTCTTTCTGATATACTATTTGCAACTTTCGTTTTCAGATCTATTATTCCAAAAAAATACCATGTTGCACTTTTTGTGTATATATTTTACTTTGGGTTCTTGCAAGATCTATTTGCCAAAATTACAACTACCTAATATATCTTATTAACGTAGAGAGCGTGACAAACTCTCTTTCGCATCGGGTTGCAAGTATTTGTTGTTTGTGTGCAGGTGTTGCTTACATGGGTGCGTGATCTTCCTCTACGGACTGATACCTAGGTTTCATAAACTTAGGGAAATACTTACTGTTGCTGTGGTGCATCACCCCTTTCTGTTTGGGGAAATACCAATGCAGTCTCAAACCACGCCAAAGGAATTTCTGGCGCCATTGCTCGGGAGGAAGCAATCTCATCTACTAGGTTCCTAATCACAAATGTAATCTCCTTGCATTTACATTATTTGCCATTTGCCTCTTGTTTTCCTCTCCCCTACTTCACAAATTTTCCGTTTTATCCGCCCTCTATTTTTCATTTGCCCTTTTCTCATTAGATCTCTTGTTCGCCAATCTCTTCACTATGACTAGCATCACTACCCCCTTGTCACCACATTTTTAAGTTCTATACTTGAAACAAAAACAATGGGAAAATATGAAAGATGCTTGGTATAGATTGATGGAGTCATATCATATTTGCAATCTAAAGGGAGATGCAAAGGTTTTGCTTCGAAATTTTTACATAGGATTAACTTTGCATCATAGACAACTTTTGGGTTTTGCCGCTAAAGGAAACTTTACTAAACTTGATCCCAACGCTTCTTATGAAATTTAAGAAGGAATATTGGGAGTTCCTCCACCCAAAAGGTTCCCTCTATCACA
The DNA here is from genome assembly GCA_022496015.1 of Hordeum marinum. Taxonomy (NCBI): domain Eukaryota; kingdom Viridiplantae; phylum Streptophyta; class Magnoliopsida; order Poales; family Poaceae; genus Hordeum; species Hordeum marinum. The sequence continues at coordinate 273,420,457 of CM039678.1, forward strand.
CAAGATGGGGTTCAAATTCTATACAAATTGAGTGATTTACATAAACATTTGGTTGAGTTGCAAAAATATCATGAGCCTCTTAGGCATATTGGGGGAAATTTGAATCGCATGACCACATTGATTACTCTTTGCAATAAGCGTTTGGATATTTTAGATCTCAAGATGGTATTTTCAACTAAAAATGTCGGGAAGCGTAAAGAACTGATACATCCATTTTGCATCATGCTTTTATATTGATATTTATTGCATTATGGGCTTTTATTACACATTATGGTACAATACTTATGCTTTTCTCTCTCTTATTTTACAAGGTTTGTATGAAGAGGGCGAATGCTGGCAGCTGGAATTCTGGCCTGGAAAAGGAGAAAATATGAGAGACCTATTCTGCACAACTCCAAAAGTCCTAAAAAGTTACATATAATTATTTAGGAATATATGAAAGATATTGGGCGAAAGAAATACCAGAGAGGACCCACCAGGAGGTCACAAGCCTGGGGGGCGCACCCTTCCCCCCTAGCTGTGCCCCTATGGCTTGTGGGCCCTCGGGTAGCCCTCCGGTTCCTATCTTGTGCTATATGAAGGGTTTTGACCTGGAAAAAAAATCATAAGAGAGCTTTCGGGACGAAGCGCCTCATTTTTGAGGCGGAACTTGGGCAGAACCAATCTAGGGCTCCGACGGAGCTATTTTGCCGGGGAAACTTCCCTCCCGAAGGAGGAAATCGAAGCCATCATCATCACTAACGATCCTCTCATCGAGAGGGGGTCAATCTCCACCAGCATATTCACCAGAACCATCTCCTCTCCAAACCCTAGTTCATATCTTATATCTGATCTTTGTCTCAAAACCTCAGATTGGTACATGTGGGTTCCTAGTAGTGTTGATTACTCCTTGTAGTTGATGCTAGTTGGTTTACTTGGTGGAACATCATATGTTCATATCCTTAATGATAATTAATACTCCTCTGATTATGAACATGAATATGCTTTGTGAGTAGTTACGTTTGTTCCCGAGGACATGGGATAAATATTGTTATAAGTAATCATGTGAATTTGGTATTCGTTCCATATTTTGATGAGATGTATGTAGTCTCTCCTGTAGTGGTATTATGTGAACATCGACTACACAAAACTTCACCATTATTTGGGCCTAGGGGAAGGCATTGGTAAGTAATAACTAAATGATGGGTTGCTAGAGTGACAGAAGCTTAAACCCTAGTCTATGCGTTGCTTCGTAAGGGGCTGATTTGGATCCATATGTTTCATGCTATAGTTATATTTATGTTAATTCTTCTTTCGTAGCTGGGGATGCATGCGAGAAAGGTTAATAATAAGTGGGAGTCTTGTCCAAGTAATGGCAGCACCCATTCACTGGTCCAGCCACATATCAAATTATCAAAGTAATGAACGCGAATCATATGAGCATGATGAAAACTAGCTTGACCGAAATTCCCATGTTTCCTCGGGAGCGCCTTTCTTTATATAAGAGTTTGTCCAGGCTTGTCCTTTGCTAAAAAAAGGATTGGGCAACCTTGTTGCACCTTTGCTACATTTATTACTTGCTACCCGTTATGAGTTATCTTATCAAAAATCTATATGTTACCAATAATTTGAGTGCTTGCAAAGAATACCTTACTGAAAACCGTTTTCATATCCCTTTGCTCCTCGTTGGGTTTGTCGGATTTCGATCTCCAAACAGGGGCATGTGTGAAGGTTTCCTATGGCGTCACCCAACCTAGCTCACTACTCGATGGATATGACGGCAAAATCGTGCGATGCCGAGGAAGAAGATGAACACGACAGTTTACCCAGGTTCGGGCCTATGTGAAGTGTACTACCCTACTCCTGCTTTGGTCGATTGCCTCTCATGGAGGTTTGGGTGGAAGAACTAGTATAGTCTGCTTGAGCTTCGCAAGGGCGTTCAAGACATGTTCTTGGCTGGTTGTCTTGTGTGATGCGTCGGACGACTAAGTGTTGGATCGGCCCCCTTCTGTGGTGTGGCCTAACCTCTCTATATAGCGATGGCCTGGGTCCTCTTACCTTATCACAATGGAGGGAAGGGATCCTACAACGGCCAATTTTAAAGGGGGGTAGGAGTACATCCTCGCCCTCTCCAAAGGTGGTCTTCGTCGACAAAGTAGTTGTTGGTGATGCGGTGGTGGGCTCGGCGATGGCATCCGTCCTGCGAGGCTCGTGGTCATGCTCTTGTTGCACCAGAAAGGGAAGATTTGGGCAGCGCTTTAGGAACCCGCGTACGTCCTTGCTCCCTTTGCACCAAACTACGCCGCCTGGCGCACTACCGCCCGCCTGTCCTTCCTTGAGACAGCTTTGACTCCTGAGGCCGGGCTTTGCATAGAGATCTCCACCGCTCAAGAAGGGGCCTGGGGAGGCCCATCCTTGCTATTCTTGACGTTTTTCTTCCTTGCGAGCCCAGGGTCCTCGTGAGGGCCTTGTCTTGAGTAGTATCGCACCTGGCCATGCTTGGCTGACAAAGTGGGCCACGTCTGGGGCCACGGGCAGGCAGGCCTGGGTACCCCCGTTCCCATAACGCCGATAGTAGCCCCCGGGCTCAAGGCACGCTTCAGCCGGCCTCAGGGGGAAAGCCCTGGGGGTGGCCTGGAGTGAAGCGGGCCCCAAATGCCTGCAGGGCCAGGACTGGCGCGCGTCATATGTCTGACGTGGGGCATCCTTGTGGCCACCGCTCGAATCGACAAAAGCCTGACATCCAACGCCGGGCCATTATTCCTTTCCTCTTCTGCGCACTTTCTCTTGCTCCCATCTCTCGGTCTTAGTTGAGACCCCTCCAGATCCGGCGTCATTCCGTTCTCTGTCCGTATGGCTCCCGCCGGTAAGTCGAAGCAGGAGGCGCAGGGTTCGGTTTTTGCTCCCATCTTGCTGGTGCTCTCTGAGTCCACCATCACCAAGGATGGCGACCTAGTCCCGATGCTCCCATCGACGATGGACGAGACCAATGAGAACGAGCGTACCCTGATATGGGGCGGCTCCTCAGAGAGGCGGCCCTTATCCAGGCCAGCCTACCCCTTCTTCCTCCAAAGTGTCTTCGCCGGGCTCGTCACGCCTTTCTTCGCATTCTTCATCGCCATCCTTGATCACTACAGGATCTAGGCCCTTCACCTTTATCCCAAATCCATCATGCTCTTGTCCATCTTCGCCTTTTACTGTGAGGCCTTTGTGGGCGTGAAGTCTTCGGTGGCCCTCTTCTATCATTTCTTCAGTTTGCGCGTGCACGACGGTGCTCAACGATATACATGCGTCTCCTTCATTGCGGTCCAGAGCGGCAACATGCTCTTAAAGTCCGGGAAGAAGGTGGAGAACTTCCGGCATCATTGGGTTTTTATGGATGCTGTGAGTCCCAACTCCTTCTTGGAGCTGCCATAGGGGCTGCCAGAGAAGACTGCTTCTTTGAGCTCCGCGAAGATTCCTAGCCCCCGGGCCAAGCCTGTCCTAGAGCAGATCTCCCACGATATCAGCGCTAGGAAGCTGATTGGGGGATGATAGTCAAGGAGTTCTTGACAGGGCGCTCGACGCCCCTCTAGTCTCACTCTAGGCCCCCGTGGGACTATCAGGGCAGCGGCGACAACCTCAGGGTGCGGTCCGCACACATAACCCCTGAGGAGCTGGGCAGGGCTGTGGCAACCCTGCTCAACGGCGACCCTGGCAATCTTTCCGAGGCTTGTGCCCCGCTGTACCACTGCGACGACGCGACTGCTTTGGTTGCCTAGCTACCCGCCTTTCACGATCGGGGGCTCTCCCGAGTCGAGGGCCTTGTCTCCTCGGTGACGGTGTCCTCCGGCGATACTTGAGGCGGGGAGGATTCGGAGAAGATGTCAGACAGTGACCCAACATGGGTCCCCCTCGTCGCAGAGCATGCCCCTGCGCGATCTTGAGGACGGCGATGATGCTGGTGAAGTTTCTGCTGGGGGCTCTGCGTATCCTGCCATAGTTCCCAGGAGGCTCGTGCCAGCCCCTTGTGTCGTGCGGTCCGCCTACCTGACGACCTCTAGGAAGCGAGGGGCGGAGTCTCCTTCGATGCATCCTGCCTCAGCGAGCATGGTGGGCGAGGTGCCGGCCTTGCCTCTGTCTGAGTCGGAGCCTGTGGGCCAGGTGGGGGAGGCCATGGCCGCGATGATCCCTTCGATGGTGGAGGTACTGTGTGGTGCCCCTGTCCCCCGCTATGGCGGTGCCATCACTGAGGGGGGCGAGGGCATCAACATTGTCGGAGCGGAGGGGAAGAGGAAGTGGGTCGACATTGAGGAGTAAGTACCTGATACGTCTCCAATGTATCTATAATTTTTGATGATGGCATGCTATTATATTATCTATTTTGGATGTTTTATATGCATTAATGTGCTATTTTATATTTATTTTTGGGACTAACCTATTAATCTAGAGCCAAGTGCTAGTTTCAATCTTTTCCTTGTTTTTGAGTTTTGCCATTATATTTTGAAGAGATACAATTGATTTGCTAGTATGCTTGAAATGTTATTGTTTCTATATCAATATATAGCTTTTGTTTTGAGTCTTATGGATCTGAATATTCAAGCCAAAATAAAGAATATTACATGGATAAATATGTTAGGTAGCACTCCACATAAAGAAATCTGTTTTTATCACTTACGTACTCGAGGACGAACAGGAATTAAGCTTGGGGATGCTGATATGTCTCCAATGTATCTATAATTTTTGGTGATGACATGCTATTATATTATTTGTTTTGGATGTTTTATATGCATTAATATGCTATTTTCTATTATTTTTGCGACTAACCTATTAATCTAGAGCCAACTGTCAGTTTCTGTTTTTCCTTGTTTTTGAGTTTTGCGAATATGGGATATTAAACGGAGTCCAAACGGAATTTTTCTAGAAAGAAACAAGTTGATCAAGCTTGGAGTGCACAGCAATGGAGGTGCCAAGGCGCCACAAGCCTGCTAGGCGCACCCCCTGGCCGTGCCTACCAGGTTTGTCACTCCCTGGCAGGTCTCCTAACCCTATTCTTTGGCCTATAAATACCCAAATATACCCAATTACTTTTCTGCCGCCGGAAGCCTTTGTTCCCGAGAGATCCAACCTTGGGGCCTTCTTTGGTAATCTTCCGGAGGGGGATCGATCACAGAGGGCATCTACATCAACTCCATTACCCCTCCGATGATGCACGAGTAGTCCACCATAGACCTACGTGTCCATAGCTAGTAGAAAGATGGCTTCTTCTCTCTCTTTGATCTTCCATACCATGTTCTTCATGATCTTCATAGAGATCTAGCCAATGTAATACTCTTTTGTGGCGCGTTTGTCAAGATCCGATGAATTGTGAGTTTATTTTCAGATTATCCGTGAATCTTATTTGATTCTCCTCTGAATTCTTATTTGCCTAATTTGTAGGTGTCCTCACCCAATGGCATAGTAGGGGTAGCGAGGCACGTATTGTATTCTTGCCATCAAGGGTAACAAGATGGGGGTTTTCATCATATTGCTTGAGTTTATCCCTCTACATCATGTCATCTTTCTTAATGCGTTACTCTGTTCTTCATGAACTTAATACTCTAGATACAGGCAGGAGCCAGTCGATGTCTAGAGTAATACTAGTAGATGCAGAATCGTTTTGGTCTACTTGACACGGACGTGATGCCTATATGCATGATCATTGCCTTGGATAACTACATGATTATTCACTTTTCTATCAATTGCTTGACAGTAATTTGCTTACCCACCATGATATTTTCCTTCAAGAAAGAAGCCTCAAGTGAAATCTATGGCCTTGGGTCTATTTTCCATCATATACTTTTAGATCTATAAATCAAAAATACCAAAAATACCTTGATGCAATTTATTTATCTTTTTACTTTCCGCACTCGTTTACATCAATCTCTTTGAGATCTAATCCTTGCAAATAACCGTGAAGGGATTGACAACCCCTTTGTAGCGTTGGGTGCAAGAGTTTGATTGTTTGTGTAGGTGCATCCATTGGTGACTTTCTTGTTCCTCCTACTAGATTGTTACCTTAGTTCTCAACAACTAAGGGAAATACTTGTCTACTTTGTTGCATCACCCTTTCCTCTTCAAGGGAAAACCAACGCAATCTCAAGAAGTAGCAAGAAGGATTTCTAGCGCTGTTGCCGGGGAGGATACACAGCAAGTCAAGACAAGATCTTTCCCGTCAACTTGCCAATTTCTGGCACCGTTGCCGGGGAGGATACACATCGAGCCTACCAAGTACGCATCACAAACTCATCTCTTGCATTTACATTATTTGCCATTTGCCTCTCGTTTTCCTCCCCCCACTTCTAAAATGATTTTCAGAAAATACCAAAAATATTTACTTTTTTGTTCTCCCTTCTTTCGCTTGACTTTCGTTTGCTTGAGCTCATTGCTAGCCTTACCACTATAAATAATACTCCCGCGTATGGGGTTCTTTATTTTAAGCAAAGGGAATGAGAGAACTTAAAAGATGCTTGGTATAGAATTTGCAATTCTCAAAATAGATCTATTTGTAAGAAATCTACTACCATTCTCCTTCGTAATTTTATATGGGTATCACTCCTTGGAATAGATATGTCTTAGATACCATCATGGGAGGGAATTTTTTGTGAAGTCATACCTTTGACTCTTATAGTGCTATGATAAATTTGTTAGGTTCACCTCCAATCATTGTTAATGGAACAATTTTAACTCTAGAACATTTGATGCGATGGCCTGATATTATTGAAAAAAGGGTTTCTACGGTTGAGCTTATTGAAAACTTGGATAAATTATTCATAATCACAATATGAATCTAAAGTAGGAGTTACCTTAAAAATCATAAACAAAAAGGAACCCATAGTTATTGAAAAATTGGAACAAGATTCCTCCAGAATTGACAAGCTAGAGGACATTATTACCAACTTGGGATCTGCTTTTGCTTTGGTACAAAACACTCCAAATCCTTCGCCTCCTAAGGCTACCAAGTTTGTTTATGTTCCTAAAAATAAGGGTGAATCTTCTAGTAAACATGAAGATCTTAAGACGATAAGTATTCATCCCAACTTTCTCAATATTATTAAGGAATCAATTGCCACCATTAAATCTCTTGATTTTTTTTACCTAGGAGTATTATAATTGATAAGAACAATGGGCCTCCTAGGGCTTATAAGTGTGCGATTGAGGAGTTGCATACCAAAGATGAAAATGCCTAGATCTATTGCGTATTGCCTTGCTAGGGGCATTAAAAGCGCTTGTTGGGAGGCAATCCAATTTTATTTTTGTGTTCTTTTTTTGCTTCTATTTTTTAGTGTTTCCCACATTATTACTTCTGTAGTAATTGTGGTTTGGTCTTTTCATTAGTGTTTGAGCCAAGTAAAACCTTTGGGGTGATCTATGGTAGTTGTTGATTTGATCTTACTGAAAAACAGAAACTTTTTGCTCAGTCTAGAAGTTTTATATTTTTTTAATGTCAAATTGATCTGAAAGTTTTACACAACATTGATATATAAATTTCCCAGGATTTCCTAATTTTTCCTAATTTTGTGAGTTACATAAGTATAAGAAGTTTTCAGTTTGCTACCGACTTTTCTATTTTTGACTTTTTCTGTTTTCTTTGAGTTGTTTGCCTATTTTGATGAATCTACGAGTTGTATCATGTGGTATGAGCCATGGAGAAGTTAGGTTACAGTAGGTATAAAACCAATATAAATAAAGAATGAGTTAACAACAGTACCTAAAGTGGTAATTTACTTCTTATACTAACGGATCTCACGATTTTTTTTGTTAAGTTTTGTGTTGTGAAGTTTTCAAATTTTGGGTAAAGATTTGATGGACTATGGAATAAGGAGTGGCAAGAGCCTAAGACTTGGTATTCACAAGGCACCCCAAGTAATATTCAAGGATTCCAAAGAGGCTAATCTTGGGGATTCCCTGGAAGGCATCCCCTCTTTCGTCTTCAATCCATCTGTAAATTTACTTGAGGCTATATTTTTATTCACCACATGATATGTGTTTTGCTTGGAGCGTCTCGTATGATATGAGTCTTTGCTTGTTAGTTTGCCACAATCATCCTTGCTCCACACATATTTTGAGAGAGACACACTGAATCGTGAATTTATTACAATACTCTATGTGCTTCACTTATATCTTTTGAGTTGGGCAATTTTGCTCTATGGGCTTCACTTATATCTTTTAGACCACAGTGATGTTTGCGTTTTATACAAATACTTGAAATCTAATACCTCACTTATATTAGTTTTAGAGTGTCTAAAACATCATGGTAATTGGTCTAGGTTATGAATTTAGTTCTAATATGATAGGCATCCAAAAGGGATATAATAAAAACTTCCATATTAAGTGCATTGAGTATTTATGAGAAGTTGATTCCTTGCATAAAGTTTTGAGATATAAAGATGGTAATGTTAAGAGACATGTTAGGAAGTAATTTTGATTTGGTAAAAAATACTTGTGTAAAGGTTTGTGATTCCCATAGCATGCATGTATGGTGAACCGTTATGTAAGGAAGTCTGAGCATGACTTGTTTATAGATTGTTGACCTTTGTGTGGGGGTTGGGGGCACGCGATGGTTAACTACTACCCCCCGCACTAAGAGCATGCATTTAATGCTTTTGCTTCAATGACTAATAGGCTTTTGAAATAAGTGTGTGATATCTTTATGACTAATGTTGAGTCCATGGATTATACGCACTCTCACCCTTCCACTTTTGCTATCCTCTCTATTACCGTGCAACTTTCTCCGGTATACCATATAGCTTCCTCAAAAAAGCCACCATAAGCTTGTTGGAAATATTCCCTAGAGGCAATAATAAAATGGTTATTATTGTATTTCCTTGTTCATGATAATTGTCTATTGTTCATGCTATAATTGTGTTAACCGGAAACCATAATGCATGTGTGAATTCATAGACCACAAAGTGTCCCTAGTGAGCCTCTAGTTGGATAGCTCGTTGATCAATAGATGGTCACGGTTTCATGAACATGGACATTGGATGTCGTTGATAACAGGATCACATCATTAGGAGAATGATGTGATGAACAAGACCCAATCCTAAGCATAGCACAAGATCGTGTAGTTCGTCTGCTAAAGCTTTTCCAACGTCAAGTATCATTTACTTAGACCATGAGATTGTGAAACTCCCAGATACCGTAGGAATGCTTTGGGTGTGCCAAATGTCACAATGTAACTGGGTGGCTATAAAGGTGCACTACGGGTATCTCCGAAAGTGTCTGTTGGGTTGGGACGAATCGAGACTGGGATTTGTCACTCCGTATGACAGAGAGGTATCTCTAGGCCCACTCTGTAAGACATCATCATAATGAGCTCAGTGTGACTAAGGAGTTAGACACGGGATGATGTGTTGCGGAACGAGATTGAACAACGAGATTGAACAAGGTATAGGGATACTGACGATTGAATCTCGGGCAAGTATCATACCGGTAGACAAAGGGAATTGTATACGGGATTGATTGAATCCCCGACATCGTGGTTCATTCGATGAGATCATCATGGAGCATGTGGGAGCCAATATGGGTATCCAGATCCTGCTGTTGGTTATTGATCAGAGAGGTCTCTCGGTCATGTCTGGTGCTACGATGGTTTCATGGGCCAAGAGTGGGAGGGAACCAGCCCCTAGTTGGACTGGTGCGCCTTCCACCTAGCCCAAGGCGCAGCAAGGGGTGGAGGGGGCAAACCCTAGGCATGGATGGGCCTAGGGCCCACCCTAGGGCGCCGCCCCTCCTCCCACCTTGGCCACCGGCGCTCCCATCTAGGGCTGTCGCACCCTCTAGGGTGGGAACCCTAGATGGGGTGCCTCCTCCTTCTTCCCACTATATATATGTGGGGTTTTGGAGGGCTGCAACACACGAGTTCCTCTCCTCTCGGCACAACCCTACTCCTCCCTCTCCTCGTTCTCTATAGTGCTTGGCAAAGCCCTGTCGGAGACCACGCAGCTCCACCGTCACCATGCCGTCGTGCTGCAGGAGCTCTCCCTCAACCTCTCCTCCCTCCTTTCTGGATCAAGGCATAGGAGACGTCACCGGGCTGCACGTGTGTTCAACGCGGAGGCGCCGTTGTTTGGCGCTAAGATCGGAGTCCACCGTGATCTGAATCGCTACGAGTACGACTCCACCAACCGCGTTCTTGTAACGCTTTCGCTTAGTGATCTTCAAAGTTATGAAGATGCACTCTCCCCTTACTCGTTGTTGGTTTCTCCATGGATATATCTTGGTGAACACATAGGATTTTTTTGATTTAGTACTGCATCTCCCAACAGTGGCATCATGAGCTAGGTCTATGCGTAGAATCTATGCACGAGTAGAACACAAAGTTGTTGTGGGCGTCGATCTTGTTAATTTTCTTACCACTACTAGTCTTATCTTGATTCGGCGGTATTGTGGGATGAAGCGGCCCGGACCAACTTTACACGTATGCTTATGTGAGACCGGTTCCACCGCCTGACATGCACTTGTTGCATAAGGTGGCTAGCGGGTGTCTGTCTCTCCCACCTTAGTCGGATTGGATTCGATGAAAAGGGTCCTTATGAAGGGTAAATAGCAATTGGCATATCACATTGTGGTTTTGGCGTAGGTAAGAAACATTCTTGCTAGAAACCTATAGCAGCCACATAAAAACTTGCAACTACAAATTAGAGGACTTCTAACTTGTTTTTGCAGCATATGCCTTGTGATGTGATATGGCCAAAGGATGTGATGTGATGCATTGTGATGTATGAGATTGATCATGTTCTTGTAATAGGATTCACGAGTTGCATGTCGATGAGTATGACAACCGGCAGGAGCCATAGGAGTTGTCTTATTTTATTGTATGACCTGTGTGTCAATCATAAACACCATGTAATTACTTTACTTTATTGCTAACTGTTAGCCAAAGTAGTAGAAGTAATAGTTGGCGAGACAACTTCATGAAGACACGATGATGGAGATCATGATGATGGAGATCATTTTGTCGTGCCGGTGACAGTGATGATCATGATGCCCCAAAGATGGAGATCAAAGGAGCCAGATGATATTGGCCATATCATGTCACTATATTGATTGCATGTGATGTTTATCATTTTTACATCTTATTTGCTTAGAACGAAGGTAGTAAATAAGATGATCTCTCAATAAAATTTCAAGAAAGGTGTTCACCCTAACTGTGCACCGTTGCTAAGGATCGTTGTTCCGAAGCACCACGTGATGATCGGGTGTGATAGGTTCTAACGTTCGCATACAACGGGTGTAAGCCAGATTTACACACGTGAAACACTTAGGTTGACTTGACGAGCCTAGCATGTACAGACATGGCCTCGGAACATGAAAGACCGAAATGTCGAACATGAGTCGGATAAAAGATACGATCAACATGGAGATGTTCACAATCGATGACTAGTCCGTCTCACGTGATGATCGAACACGGGCTAGTTGACATGGATCATGTATCACTTGGATGACTAGAGAGATGTCTATGTAAATGGGAGTTCATTAAATAATTTGATTATGTGATCTTAATTATCATGAACTTAGTCTAAAATTGTCTTTACAATCTATATTGTAGATCCAATGGCCAACGCTAATGTCACCCTCAACTTCAACGCACTCCTAGAGAAAACCAAGCTGAAAGATGATGGAAGCAACTATGCGGACTGGGTCCGTAGCTTGACGATCATCCTCATGGCTTCCAAAATATTGTATGTCCTTCATGCACCGTTAGGTGACCCACCCATTTTCCCAGCGGACCGAGACTTTACGAACGCTTGGCAGTCACGCTGCGATGATTACTCCCTTGTTCAGTGCGACATGCTTTACAGTTTTGAACCCTAGCTGCAAAAGCGTTTTGAGCAACATGGAGCATATGAGATGTTCCAGGAGCTGAAACTGGTTTTCCAAGCTCATGACCGGGTCGGGATATGACGTCTTCGACAAGTTCTGTAGCTGTAAGATGGAGGAGAATAGTTCTGTCAGTGAGCACATACTCAAAATGTTTGTGTTGCACAACCGCTTGACTCAGCTGGGAGTTAATCTCCCGGATGACTCGGTCATTGACAGAATCCTCCAGTCGCTTCCACCTAACTACAAGAGCTTTGTGATGGACTACAACATGCAGGGTATGGAGAAGTCCATTCCCGAGTTGTACTCGATGCTGAAATCAGCGTAGGTCGAGATCAAAAAGGAGCATCAAGTGTTGATGGTGAATAAGACCACTAGTTTCAAGAAAGGCAAGGGTAAGAAGAACTTCAAGAAGGACGACAAAGTTGTTGCCGTGCCCGATAAGCAAGTTGCCGGGAAGAAGAACAAGAAAGGACCCAAGCCTGAGACTGAGTGCTTTTATTGCAAGGGTACCGGGCACTGGAAGTGGAACTGCCCCAAGTACTTAGAGGATAAGAAGACCGGCAAAGTTAAACGTATATGTGATATACTTGTTATCGATGTGTACCTAACCAGCGCTTGTAGTAGCTCCTGGGTACTTGATACTGGTGTAGTGGATCACATTTGTAACTCCAAGCAGGAGTTGCGGAATAAGCGGAAGCTGACAAAGGACGAGGTGACGATGCGCGTTGGGAATGGTTCCAAGGTCGTGTGATCGCCGTCGGCACGCTACATCTACATCTACCTTTGGGATTAGTTTTAAACCCCAATAATTTTTAATTAGTACCAGCTTTGAGCATGAACATTGTATCTGGATCTCGCTTGATGCGAGATGGCTACTCATTTGAATCTGGGAATAATGGTTGTTCTATTTATATGAGAGAAATGTTTATTGTTGATGAATATTGAACGTGATGTTACACATGTCCATAGTGTGAGTACCAAAAAGTGTAAGGTTGATAACGATAATCCACTTACATGTGGCACTGCCACCTTGGTCATATTGGTGTCAAACGCATGAAGAAGCTCCATGTTGATGGACTTTTGGAGTCTCTTGATTTTGAATCATTTAACATGTGCGAACCATGCCTCATTGGAAAGATGACCAAGACTCCGTTCTCTACAACAATGGAGCGAGCAACTGACTTGTTGGAAATAATACATACCGATGTATGCTGTCCAATGAGCATCGAGGCTCGCGGTGTCTACCATTATGTTCTCATCCTCACTGATGACTTGAGCAGATATGGGTATGTCTACTTAATGAACCACAAGTCTGAAACCTTTCAAAGGTTCAAGGAATTTCAGAGTGATGTAAAGAATCAACGTGACAGGAAAATAAAGTGCCTACGATCTAATCGTGGCGGAGAATATTTAAGTCACGAGTTTGGCACGCACCTAAGGAAATGTGGAATTGTTTCACAACTAACGCCGCCTGGCACACCTCAGCGAAATGGTATGTCTGAACGTCGTAATCCAACTCTATTGGATATGGTGTGATCTATGATCTCTCTTACCGACTTACCGCTATCATTTTGGGGATATGAATTAGAGACTGCCGCATTCACTTTAGATAGGGCATCGTCAAAGTCCGTTGAGACGACACCGTATGAATTATGGTTTGGAAAGAAACCTAAGCTGTTGTTTCTAAAAGTTTGGGGATGTGATGGTTATGTGAAGAAACTTCAACCTGAGAAGCTCAAACCCAAAGCGGAAAAGTGCGTCTTCATAGGATATCCCAAAGAGACTATTGGGTATACCTTCTACCTCAGATCCAAAGGAAAAGTCTTTGTTTCCAAGAGTGGATCCTTTCTTGAGAAAGAGTTTCTCTCGAAAGAAGAGTGGGAGGAAAATAGAATTGATGAGGTAATTGTACCTCAACTCGAACGGGAGAGTAGCGCAGCACAAGAAGTTGTTTCTATGGAGCCTACACCGGCTAGAGAGGAAGTTAATGATGATGATTATGAAGCTTTAGAACAAGTTACTGTTGAACGTCGAAGGTCCACTAGGACACGTTCCGCACCAGAGTGGTACGACAACCCTGTCCTAGAGATCATGTTGTTGGACAACGTTGAACCCTCGAACTATGAAGAAGCGATGGCGGGCCCAGATTCCAACAAATGGCTCGAAGCCATGAAATCCAAGATAGGATCCATGTATGAGAACAAAGTATGGACTTTGGTGGACTTGCCTGATGATAAGCGATCCATTGAAAATAAATTGATCTTTAAGAAGAAGACTGACGTGGATGGTAATGTGACCATCTATAAGGCTTGTCTTGTCGCTAAGGGTTATCGACAAGTTCAAGGAGTTGACTACGGTGAGACTTTCTCACCCGTAGCCATGCTAATGTCTGTACGAATCATGTTAGCAATTGCCACATTTTATGATTATGAGATCAGCCGAATGGATGTCAAAACAGCATTTCTTAATGGCTTCCTTAAGGAAGAACTATATATGATGTAGCCGGAAGGTTTTGTCGATCCTAAAGATGCTAACGAAGTATGCAAGCTCCAGCGCTCCATCTATGGGCTGGTGCAAGCATCTCGGAGTTGGAACATTCGCTTTAATGAGGTGATTAAAGCGTTTGGATTTATACAGGTTTATGGAGAACCCTGTATTTACAAGAAAGTGAGTGGGAGCTCTATAGCATTTCTCATATTATATGTGGATGCCATATTGTTGATGGAAAAGGATAGAGAAGAGATGAGTGTCAACCCCTATGCTTCAGCCATACATTCTATTATGTATGCCATGCTGTGTACCAGACCTGATGTGAACCTTGACAACAGTTTGGTAGGGAGGTACCAAAGCTATCCCGGAGCGGAACACTGGACAACGGTCAAGAATATCATGAAGTACGTGAAAAGTACAAAGGACATGTTTCTCATATATCGAAGTGCCGAAGAGCTCGCCGTAAAGGGTTACGTCGATGCTAGCTTCGACACAGATCTGGACGACTCCAAGTCGCAAACCGGATACATGTATAATTTGAACAGAGGGGCAGTCAGCTGGTGCAACAGCAAGCAAAGCGTCATGCAACATCTACATGTGAAGCGGAGTACATAGCTGCTTCGGAAGAAGCAAAGGAAGGAGTCTGGATGAAGGAGTTCATCACCGACCTAGGAGTGATTCCCAATGCGTGGGCCCGATGACTCTATTCTGTGACAACACTGGAGCTATTCCCTTGCGATGGAGCCCAGGTTTCACAAGAAGACAAGACACATCAAGCACCGCTTCAACTCCATCCATGATTACATTCAGGAGGGAGATATAGATATTTGTAAAGTACATACGGATCTGAATGTCGTAGATCCGTTGACTAAACCTCTCTCACGAGCGAAACATGATCAACACCAGAATGCTATGCGTGTTCGATTCATCACAATGTAACTAGATTATTGACTCTAGTGCAAGTGGGAGACTATTGGAAATAAGCCCTAGAGGCAATAATAAAATGGTTATTATTGTATTTCCTTGTTCATGATAATTGTCTATTGTTCATGCTATAATTGTATTAACCAGAAACCATAATGCATGTGTGAATACGTAGACCACAATGTGTCCCTAGTAAGCCTCTAATTGGCTAGATCATTGATGAATATATGGTCACAATTTCATGACCATCAACATTGGATGTCGTTGATAACGGGATCACATCATTAGGAGAATGATGTGATGGACCAGACCCAATCCTAAGCATAGCACAAGATCATGTAGTTCGTCTGCTAAAGCTTTTCCAATGTCGAGTATCATTTCCTTAGACCATGAGATTGCGTAACTACCGGATACCGTAGGAATGCTTTGGGTGTGCCAAACATCACAACATAATTGGGTGGCTATAAAGGTGCACTACGGGTATCTCCGAAAGTGTCTGTTGGGTTGGCACGAATCGAGACTCGGATTTGTCACTCCGTATGATAGAGAGGTATCTCTGGGCCCACTCGGTAAGACATCATCATAATGAGCTCAATGTGACTAACGAGTTATCCACGGGATGATGTGTTGCGGAACGAGTAAAGAGACTTGCCTGTAACGAGATTGAACAAGGTATAGGGATCCCAACGATCGAATCTCGGGCAAGTATCATACCGGTAGACAAAGGGCATTGTATACAGGATTGATTGAATCCCCGACATCGTGGTTCATCCGATGAGATCATCGTGGAGCATGTGGGTGCCAATAGGGGTATCCAGATCCTTCTGTTGGTTATTGACCGGAGAGGTGTCTCGGTCATGTCTACGTGTCTCCCGAACCCGTAGGGTCTACACACTTAAGGTTCGATTACGCTAGAGTTATAGGGAAATAGTGTACGTGGTTACCGAAGGTTGTTTGGAGTCCCGAATGAGATCCTGGACATCACGTTGAGCTCCGGAAATTCCAGAGGTAAAGATTCATATATAGGAAGTGAGGTTTCGGTCACCGGAAGTGTTTTGGGCGTCACCAGTAGTGTACGGGGACCACCGGAAGGGTTCCGAAGGTCCACCGGGAGGGGCCACGGACCTCGGAAGGTTTCATGGACAAAGAGTGGGAGGGAACCAGCCCCTAGGTGGTCTGGTGTGCCTCCCACCCGAGCCCAAGGCACAGCAAGGGGTGGAGGGGGCAAACCCTAGGCATAGATGGGCCCAAGGCCCACCCTAGGGCGCCGCCCCTCCTCCCACCTTGGCCGCCGGCCCTCCCATCTAGGGCTGCCGCACCCTCTAGGGTGGGAACCCTAGATGGAGTGCCTCATCCTCCTTTCCCCTATATATATGTGTGGTTTTGCAGGGCTGCAACACACGAGGTCCTCTCCTCTCGGTGCAGCCCTACTCCTCCCTCTCCTCGTTCTCCGTAGCGCTTGGCGAAGCCCTACTGGAGACCACACAGCTCCACCGTCACCATGCCATCATGCTGCCAGAGCTCTCCCTCAACCTCTCCTCCCTCCTTGCTGGATCAAGGCGTAGGAGACGTCACCGGGCTGCACGTGTGTTGAACGCGGAGGCGCCGTTGTTCGGCCCTAAGATTGGAGTCCACTACGATCTGAATCGCTATGAGCATGACTCCACCAACCGCATTCTTGTAACGCTTCCGCTTAGTGATCTTCAAAGATATGAAGATGCACTCTCCCCTTACTCGTTGTTGGTTTGTCCATGGATAGATCTTGGTGAACACGTAGGATTTTTTTTATTTACTACTACGTCTCCCAACAATGCTTTCCTCAAAATAGACACCATATACCTTCCTCAAAACAACCACCATACGTACCTATAATGGCATTTCCATATCCATTCCGAGATATATTTCCATGCAACTTCCACCGTTTCCTTTTATGATATGCACCATCACTTCCATATTGCATATAGAGTCATATTTTCTCATAGGTATCGAGTTGTAATTTTATTTTGAGTTGTAAGTAAATAGAAGTGTGATAATTATCCTTAATAAAGCATGTCCCATGTGAGGAAAGGATGATAGAAGATATGATTCCTTCACAAGTGGGGACGAGATTCTGGACTAAATAAAAAAATGAATAAAAGAGGCCTTCGATGCCCACACAAAACAATGAGAGAAAAGAGAGAATGGACATTGCTATTACCTTCTTTTCCACACTTGTGCTTCAAAATAGCACCATGATCTTCATGATAGAGAGTCTCCTATTTTGTCACTTTCATATAGCTAGTGGAAATTTGTCTTCACGATTCACGTCCACTTAGTTCCCTTTTGAGCTTTCATACACTTATAGCTCTAGTGCATCCGTTGCATGGCAATCCCTACTCACTCACATTGATATCTATTGATGGGCATCTCCGTAGCCTGTTGATACGCCTAGTTGATGTGAGACTATCTTCTCCCTTTCCTTGACAACCTCCACCATATTCTATTCCATCTATAGTGCTATATCCATGGGTCACGCTCATGTATTATGTGAGAGTTGAAAAGTTTGAGAAAATAAAGGTGTGAAAACAATTGCTTGACTTTTCATCGGGGTTGTGCATGATTTAAATAATTTGTGTGGGGAAGATGGAGCATAGCTAGACCATATGATATTGCAGGGATAACTTTCTTTTGTCATTATATTTTGAAGAGATGCAATTGCTTTGCTAGTATGCTTGAAATGTTATTGTTTCTATATAAATATTAAGCTTTTGTTTTGAGTCTAACGGATCTGAATATTCATTCCACAATAAAGAATATTACATGGATAAATATGTTAGGTAGCACTCCACATCAAAAATTCTGTTTTTATCATTTACCTACTCGAGGACAAGCAGGAATTAAGCTTGGGGATGCTGATACGTCTCCAACGTATCTATAATTTTGTATGATGGCGTGTTATTATATTATATGTTTTTTATGTTTTATATGCATTAATATGCTATCTTATATTTTTTTTGGGACTAACCTATTAATCTAGAGCCAAGTGCCAGTTTCTGTTTTTTCCTTGTTTTTTGGGTTTTGTAGATATGGATATTAAACGGAGTCCAAACGGAATAAAACCTTCAGAAGGAATTTTTCTGGAACGAAACAAGTCGATCAAGCTTGGAGTGCACGAGGGAGGTGCCAGGGCGCCACAAGCCTGCTAGGCGTGGTCCCCTGGCTGCGCCAACCCTATTTTTTGGCCAATAAATACCCAAATATTCCTGCAACACCAGAACAAGCCACAAAAATACTTCTCCGCCGCCGGAAGCCTCTGTTCCCGAGAGATCCAATCTTGGGGCCTTCTCCGGAATCTGCCGGAGGGGGATCGATCACGGGGGGCATCTACATCAAGTCCGTTGCCCCTCCTATGATGCGTGAGTAGTCCACCATAGACCTATGGGACCATACCTAGTAGCCAGATGGTTATTCTCTCTCTTTTATCTTCAATACCATGTTCTTCATGATCGTCATGGAGATCTAGCGATGTAATCCAATTTTGTGGTGTGTTTGTCAAGATCCGATGAATTGTGAGTTTATGTTCAGATTATCCATGAATATTATTTGAATCTCCTCTGAATTCTTATTTGCATGATTTCATATCCTTGAAAGTCTCTTTGAGTTATTGGTTTGGTTTGGCCAACTAGATTGGTAATTCTCTCAATGGGAGAAGTGCTTGGTTTGGGGTTCAATCTTGCGGTGTCCTCACCCAGTGACATAGTAGGTGTAGCGAGGCACGTATTGTATTGTTGCCATCAAGGGTAACAAGATGGGGTTTTCATCATATTGCTCTTGTTTGTCCCTCTACATCATGTCATCTTTTTTAATGTGTTACTCTGTTCTTCATGAACTTAATACTCCAGATGCAGGCAGGAGTCGGTCGATGTGCGGAGTAATAGTAGTAGATGCAGAATCGTTTCGGTCTACTTGAGACAGATGTGATGCCTATATGCATGATCATTGCTTTGTATAAGTACATGATTATTTGCTTTTCTATCAATTGCTTGACTGTAATTTGTTTACCCACCATGATATTTTCCTTTCAAGAGAGAAGCCTCTAGTGAAACCTATGGCCCCCGGGTCTATTTTCCACCATATACTTTCAGATCTATAAATCAAAAATACCAAAAATACCTTGCTGCAATTTATTTATCTTTTACTTTCCGCACTCGTTTGCATCTATCTCTTTCAGATCTAATCCTTGCAAATAACCGTGAAGGGATTGACAACCCCTTTATAGCGTTGGGTGCAAGAGTTTGATTTTTTGTGTAGGTGCATCCATTGGTGACTTGCTTGTACCTCGTACTGGATTGATACCTTGGTTATCAACAACTTAGGTAAATAATTATCTACTTCACTGCATCACCCTTTCCTCTTCAATGGAAAACCAACACAAGCTCAAGAGGTAGCAGTACCTGGTTCGGCCTTGCCTGCCCTTCGGTAGCTTGGGTGCTAATGATTCTTCCTTTGCCTAGCAACTAGGAATGTCCCCGCGCTGAAGATGAGGAAGAAGAAGGCGGGTGTCAAGCCGGAGGCATCCTCCAATGCTCTGCCTGCTCCCGTCGTGCCGTCGTCGCCTGACAAGGTGCCTGTGGGCGAGGGGGCGAAGGCTCGTGAGGCAACCCTCCTAGCCACCGTCGAGAAACCCACGGAGCCCCTGATGCCCACTGGTGTGGTCAGTCCTATCCCTGAGGGCGTGCTGGTGCTGTTGCCCGGAGGGTGAGCCCCCGAGGGCCAGTTGCCCACAGATCCATCAGCGTCCGTCCTTCCCTTGGTTGTCGAGCGGCCTCTAGAGCCTCCTGCTCCTCATGCTACCGTTTTCCAGGAGGTGCCGCCCGCGGCCGTGCGGGCGAGTCCTCCGGAGGAGTCCTTGGTTCCCCCATCATGTAGCCTTGACATCCTAGATGAAGTTCGGGATGTCCTCGCGGGTGCTGACGATCGTCTCGCGAGCCGGCTTTTGGGGCTCCTCTCCGGGTGGCTTCGGGCCAACGCCTCCATTATGGAGTCCTCCGGCCAAGCCAAGGCCACCCTAGAGAGGAGCGAGAAGGAGGCTGCTTTGGCCAAAGCATCCCTTGACGCGGCGCTAGCCGGCGCGGTATCTGATGAAGGGCACCGCAGCGAGGCGAAGTCCCGCTTGAAGGTACTTTAGGAAGAGAAGTCCGTGCTTGAGGAAGAACTGCGCGGGCAGTCGGAGTCCCTTGTGACCTGCAAGGCCCAGCTTGCCGACTGGGACTCCGATCTGTCCCAGGTGAAGGCTGATTGTGATGTGCCACGAGGATGACTGGACGCGCAGGAGAAGGAGGAAACCCTGGAGAGAGCCCGACTCGATTCTGTGGAAAAGGCTTTAGCTGAGGCCAAGAGGAGAAGGGCCATAGAGCTCAGTGCCCTTCCCCGGATCAAGCTCAGGATTCGCCAAGCCCTCCATTCCCTCTACCGGGAAGGGTTTGAGGAGCCCCAGGTGGCTCGAGAGAGCAGCTTCGTGGAGCTTGCTTTGAGGTTTGTCGAGGCCCTAGAGGGCATCGTCCCCAAGGTGGAAGGGATCTTCAACAGCGAGTGCCGCGACCTCTTTTCTGAAGTTGCGACGTGCGTTTTCAGCCATATTCACCTCCCTAAGCCAGAGTTCGACTTTGACTCTGCAATCCGCCCGGTTGCCTCGAGGTCCTTAGCAGCGCCGCGAAAGCAGTGAAGGTTGCCGCGGAGACGTTGGTGAAGAGGTTCACCCGCATCACCGTTCAACCGCCCCTGAAGCTGCAGAAGTTAGTGGTGAAGAGGACGATGCCGGTGACGTCGATGACGAGCTCTCTGCAGACAAGGTGCACAGTGGCAAAGTCTCCTCCTGATTCTTCTTCCCTGTCTCTTTCCTCCACCATTCGGCATGCCTCTTGGAGGCATTAAACTAGTTGTATTCGCAAAAACTTTTAACGTTTGTAATAATTCTCGACTGCGTGATTGTCCTCTGCACCTTGTTTCCTTCTTGCTTGATGTGTCGCTCTACGTCGGCATGGCACGCCCCCGCGCATACCTCAGCCACCATTGGGGCCGAACGGATCACCAAGGATGGTCCCAAGGGGTGAGGGACTACAGGGCCAGTGAGGCCCCTGAGTCGCGATGCTCAGGGGTCCCCCTTTATGTACGAGTAGCCCTCATGAAGGGAACATAGTGAAGATAGGTTTAAGTTTGGGATTTTTGAACACCTTATGCTCTGCATCGCCAAGGCCCGGCCCCGCACATACCTCAGCCGCCGTTGGGACCGACCGGACCACCAAGGACGATCCCAAGAGGTGAGGGGATACGGAGCTAGTGAGGCCCATGAGTCGCGATGCTCAGGGGCCCCCCTTGATGTACGAGCTCCATCGTTCTCCTTAATGCTTTGAGTTTGAGCGCACTGAGCTCTGCATCGGCAGGGCCTGGCCCCGTGCATACCTCATCCGCCATTGGGACCGACCGGATCAACAAGGACGATCCCAAGAGGTGAGGGGCTACGGGGCCAGTGAGGCTCTTGAGTCGTGATGCTCAGGAGTCCCCCTTGATGAACGAGTGGCTCCCATACATTTCCTCGTCAGCATTTCCTGAGAGGGGCGCATGAAGACCAGGTTTCGTAGACCTGGGAAGGTGGTGAGTACCAGGCTCGGCCCGGTAGTAGCCCCCATGCAGCCCCCTCACGCGTACATCGTTGGGAATGCAGCGAGACGGGGCCGCAAGGAGCCTTCCTGAGGTTGGATGCTACTGCTGGGGTGCCCTCAGTTGTTTATCCCCAGCACTAGGCGTAGGGCTTCCACATTGCATGGGCATAGCCATTGGCGGGCAGTGTTGACTCCTCCGCCAACACAAAGTTGTGGCTTCCACATTGTGTGGACATAGCCATTGGTGGGCAGTGTTGACTTCTCCACCAGCACGGAGGTTTGGCTGCCACTTTGCATGGGAGGGAAGCCCTCTGCATCCTCTGGGGCTTCGGGCGTGTACAGCTCATTGAGTTCGTACGCATGGCTGGCACAGTAGAACTGGGAGGCGTATCTGGGAGCTCGCGATGGTGCTTTGGCCTTGCGAGGTCCCTACCTCGAGGCGGGTTGTGCCTGTGTCTTCTTGTTGATGGCTTCATCTGAGGTCTTGGAGTCTTTGTTGCAGCCTGCATCGAGCGTCCTCCCTAAGGCCATTGGAGGGTCAAGCACTAGTGCCCCCAAGAGATGAACTGTACGGGACTGGCCTGGCCAAACGGAGCTCAGTCACTAGATTTTTCGACACTACAGGGATGCACCCGAGCATAGTCGCCATGCTTGCCCTCTCGTGAGGCGGCCAAAGGTGGGCTTGCTCGGGAGTGATGACATTCACGCCGGCAAAATGTTGAGACAACAAAGGGGAAACATTAGGAAGCAGGTTGCATGCAAGGAAAAACTACTGAAATATGAGTAAAGACGACGGTTGCAAGGGTATGCCCTGGTTGCCTGAGGACGACACGGCCCAGCGGGCGCCCTGAAATGAAACAAGCCAAAAAGTTACCTAGCATGGATCAACAAAAAGTCATCTAGCGTCCATGCCGCTGAAGAACCGAAGTTGTCGTTGTAGTATGATCTTTTGCCTCCACAACTACGACCCTCACAGGCATGTCGTCTCCCTAGGCTCGGGACCCACGCTTGGCCCATGCATCTCCCCGAACTTCTCATCATGTCTTGACAAGTAGGGCACGAGCATGGCCCCGACAAGACGCTAGAACGTGACTCTGACGTTTGCTAGGCCGAAGGGCATGCAGATGTAGTCGTTTGGGTGAGCCCACCCGTGGTTGGCGTGTGTCGGCAAAATTAGCCTTGGGACGAGGCCCTGTTGATGACGGGCGCGTTGATGTAGGCGCACGGCCGGTCGACCGGGCCGACGATGGGATTGCGGTTGGTGGTGCAGGGCAACCCCTCCCTTGCCCGGTCTGCGCCTCCTGAGGTTCCTTGATCGCCTCGATGACCGACTCTCGTGAGCTTGGCGCCTTGCGTCGTGCCCCTGGTTCTAGCAGTTGTGCGCTAGGAAGCGCCTTGAAGTTGTGCCCGAATGCCTCCCTTGTTTCACCGGCCAAGTCGAGTGCCTCCCGGAGGGAAGCCCCCGAGCCTGACCCAAGGGGGACGCCGAACGCGCCTCCCAATGCGACGGGAGGGTGGCCCCGTCCCCGAATGTAGAGCGCGAGGCTCCTCCCTTCGAGGTTCCAGCCCCTTGGCGCTCCATGAGGGTGAGCCACTTATTATGCCTATGTTTGTCTTCTTGTGGCGGGGCATCCTCCTCATCATCCGAGCGTTCGGCCGCAGTAGTGCGGTAAGCACGGCCAAGGGAGAAGACGACATCCTTCTCATCGTACATTATGGTGATGATGCTACCACTCCCCGGCATCTTGAGGACGTTGTAGCCATGATGGGTTGCCTCCATGAACTTAGCGAGGGTCGGGTATCCGAGGATGGCATTGTACAGGAGGAGGGTGTGCGCAACGTCGAAGACGTTGGTTTCAGTGCGGTAGTTCTTGCACCCACCGAAAGTGACGGGCAAGCGTACTTGCCCAATGGGCACCATGGAGCCATCAGTGACTCCTGATAAGGGGTTGGTCCGCATAAGTTGGTCGTACGGTACTTGGAGTGTCTTGAAGGTCTCGATGGAGAGGACATTGATCCCGGCTCCGCTATTGATGAGGGTCTTGTCGACGAGGACGTTGCTGATGGTCGGGGTGCACAACATGGAGAACTTGCCGGCCATGGTGAAGCACCTGAGCTAATCCCTTGAGTCCAAGGTGATGGCAGTTTGTGACCACTTGAGGGGGCGCATGGACTCAGGCTTATAGAGTGCCGCGTTCCCCTCCCGCATGAACTACTTAAAGATGTGGTTGGAGGCTAGGGCCTGAGTGCCGCCCAGGATGCAGGCCACGACCCTGAACTCCTGGAAGCCCGTAACCCCATTGTGCTGCATGTCCTCTTCTTTCCTCCTAAGTGGAGGCGGTAGTGGTGGCAGGCCGGACTCACGAGGGCGGGCCTCTCGAGGCTGGCCACGTCGTGACCCCTCCGGAGGGTCATCGCGCCAGCGGTCCTCCCAAGCCTGATCACGCCAGCGATCTTCCTAAGGTTGATCGTGCCACCCCTGGTGCTGGTCCCTGTTGTCCCAGTAGCCTCTACCGTATCCAAAGCCACGATTGGTGCGTACGAGGCATCGGCCGAAGTGTTTGGCGCGGACCAGCCTGAGCTCCTAGCAGTCGGCGGTGTCGTGGTTGTTGGTGCCATGAAATATACAAGTCGGGCTCCCCCCTGTAGGGTGCTCCTCGCCTCGGCCATGCTTCGGCTTGCGCTCGGCTGCGAGTACCGCCAGGGCCTTGCGCTTCGCCTCTTTGGCCTTGGTCTTCTTATCCTCAGGCTCTGCTGTCAGAAGCTCACGAAGAGACAGGCGGCCTTCTTCGGACTTGGCGCACCTGTTCTCTAGGTTGAACATCTCCAGGGTCGACCATAGCTCGTCGCTCATGACGAGCTCTTACTTCATCTTGGTGTCCATGAGGCCATCAGTGAAACTGGAGATGATGGCCTCATCTGACGCCTTCGAGATCTTGAGGCGCGTGGTGGTGAAGTGTTGTATATACTTGTGCAGGGTCTCCCCATCCCGTTGCTTCACGCGCCGCAGGTTGTTCATGGTGAGCGCGCGGTCGCGGGTGCCTTGGAAGTTGGTGACAAAGCGTGTGCGTAGGTCCTCCCAGGAGGTGATGGATCCCACCGGGAGGTTGAGGAACCAAAAGAGCATGCTGCCGTTGAGCGCCATGGGGAACTAGCATGCCATGACCTTGTTGTCTCTGCCGGCAGCCCGGACACTTAGCGAGCAGAGTTGTAGGAAATCGGCAGGGTCCACGGTACCATCGTAGCGAGGCGGTTGATCGGGATTGAACTTGCAGGGCCATGTAGTTGGATGGTGCTCCAACGCGATGGTGAGCCAGCCCACTGGCTCGACGGTTTCCGCTGTGCGTGAGGGTGGTACCTGATCTTGATGCTCCTGAGGGGCCGCCTCAAGCGGTGCCCGGTCACGACGCTAGTTCGGTAATGCAGGGAGTCGGCACGCGTCGACGGACAGCCGAGGCACCACCTGAAAGCTCACTTCATCCCTTGCCCTTGCTCGCGGCTGCGGGGCTGGTCGTGCGGGCGCACTTCACGCCTGGGCTCAGGGTCGACTCCGCGACGCAGAGGAGGTGGCGGCACATCATGGGCCCCGTCGTCTGCCTGTGATGGCTAGGGTAGAAGCAAGTAGGAGAGGACCGAGGCATCAGCGACGATGCTGATGAGTTATGCGATGTGCCGAATCCAGTCGGGGGTAGGACGATAGTGGAGCAGCTCAGTCGCCATGCCGAGTGTGCCTGTACTGCATGATGGCCCAGGTCGGACGTGGAAGGATGACCCAGTCGCTGGGACGATTGACGCAGTGGCGGTGCGGCCGTCTTGCTGCGCGGTGGGAGGCTAGGAGGAGTCCTGTTGTTTGTCAATGTCTGGACCTATGCCGGTGTTGGCCGCGAACAAAGGGGACCGACGCGTGCCAGTGCAGCCATGGGTGTGCTCTCGGCGATGCGGGCAACCTAGCGCTCGGCGCGGGCTTGACGGGCATCAGCCATCGGTGCGACGAGGTGGAAGAAGAGCTTGGCGTGAGGAAGACTTCGACACGCCCCCTACCTGGTGCGCAAAATGTCAGATTTCGGGCTCCACAAAACCCTTAAGGTTCGAACACAGGGGCGTGTGCGAAGGTTTCCTGTGGCCTCACCCAACCTAGCTCACTACTCGATGGATATGACGACAACCTAGTGCGATGACGAGGAAGAAGATTAACACGGTAGTTTACCAAGATTCGAGGTGCTGTGAAACCTAATACCCTACTCCTACTTTGGTGGATTGCCTCGCATGGAGGTTTGGGTGGAAGAACTAGTATAGTGTGCTTGAGCCTCATGAGGGTGCTCAAGACGTGTTCTTGGCTGTCTGTCTTGTGTGGTGCGTCGGATGGCTAAGTGTTGGAGCGGCCCCCTTATTGATTAAATAGCCGATTAACTTGCCAATTATGCCATTAATACCCTACTCATCAGCAAACCAATCAGCTACCAGTTAATGATTTCCTCAATAATGGCTAGAATACTCAATGTGCTTCACTTATATCTTTTGAGCTAGGAAGTTGCTCTATTACTTCACTTTTATCTTTTTGAGCACAGTGGCATGTAGATTTTATAGAAATAATATGCTCTCATTCTTCACTTACACTTGTTTGAGAGCTGAATTAATAGTGAGGGTAATTTGCATGTGTCATAAGACTAGTCCAAGAATATTATGTATTCAATGAATGATAATCAAAACATCGTGTAGCACATATAGAGAAGTTGTGGGTTAATTACATTGTTGTAGTATTGTGAAAAATGTGAGAGTCCAAAATTGTTGATTCGTAGAAGTGTTGAGATTAAGAGGTGCTGACCTATTATCCATCTAAAAATTAAAGGGGCATGGTGATGATGTGTGAGCATTTGTATTTCGCGTTGAAATACTAGTGTTGTTTCGAGTCAGGGGCGCCCGATGGTTAACTCCTACAAACCTCCTGCCTTTGGGCATGCGACGAGTACTTTGATTTGTGATAAAACTAATAAAACTTTGCAATAAGTATGTGAGTTCTTTATGTCTAATGTTACACCATGGTGTTGGGGCACGATGCACTCGATCACCTATGGGGCCGCAAGCCCCTTTATGGTTCTGCAAGGGCAAGGTCACATGCACAAAGAGCGAAGGTCATGAGACAACACGGCGATTGCGATGATGGCATTTTACCCAGGTTCGGGACGATGTGAAGCATAAAACCCTACTCCTTCTTTGGTGGATTGATCAGAGGAACAGGAAGAACACACAAATCTCAAACCCGACAAAGGTTGCCTTCGGGGGAGCTGCTATGTGAGTACAAGTGTCCAATGGTCCGAAATCTTTACCTAGGTTGCCTCGGGCCTCCTTTTATAGCTGAACGGGCAACCACAATGGCAAAACAAATATTGTCTGATGATTAGATAACTAACAGTGCTATCATACCTAACTCTGGTACATAGGACGAAATGCCATAAATGTAGTATAGGTGGCGTGCAGGGGTGCTTCTCTGGCAAGCTTCTACCACCTCTCTAGCTAACTATTGCACCACATCTTAACACACCTCCAGACAGGTGTCAAGGGGGCATAATTTGTTGTCCCGCGTGTCGCCATGTGCTTAGCGAGAGAAACTTAGCCACCTGGGAGCTCGACATCGCATGGACAAGTGACTGGCATTGCGATGCTGTGGAGCGGTGGCCGGTCGGCTCACGCTTGCCGGGGGATGGTTTGCCGGGTCTTCTAGAAGATCTACGTGTTGGGAGACGTAGTAGTAAATCAAAATTTTCCTACGTTCACCAAGATCTATCTATGGAGAAACCAGCAACGAGAGGGGAGAGATTGCATCTTCATACCTTTGAAGATCGCTAAGCGGAAGCGTTACAAGAATGCGGTTGATGGAGTCGTACTCGCAGCGATTCAGATCGCGGTAGATCCGATCAAGTGCCGAACGGACGGCACCT
Organism: Hordeum marinum; assembly: GCA_022496015.1. Classification (NCBI taxonomy): domain Eukaryota; kingdom Viridiplantae; phylum Streptophyta; class Magnoliopsida; order Poales; family Poaceae; genus Hordeum; species Hordeum marinum. The sequence goes on from CM039678.1 coordinate 273,448,277, forward strand.
CCGCGTTCAACACACGTGCAGCCCGGTGACGTCTCCAACACCTTGATCCAGCAAGGAGGAAGGAGAGGTTGGGGAAGGTCTCCAACAGCAGCACGACGGCGTGGTGGTGGTGGAGTAGCAAGGTATTCCGACAGGGCTTCGCCTAAGCGCTGCGGAGGAGGAAGAAGAGAGGTAGGGCTTCGCCGTGAGAGAGAGAGATCAAATCCTCTCTCAAAACATCCAAAACCTCAAGTATATATAGGAGGAGGGACGTGGAGGGCTGGCTTGGCCTCTACTCCAAAGAGGAGATGGCCGGCCGAATTAAAGGGAGAGTCCGGGAGGTGGATCTCCTCCTTTTAAATCCTTTTTGCCTTATCTCCTTATCTCCAGCCACATGGGCCTTTAGCAAAAGTATTTCCCAGCCCAATAAGGGCTGAAACACTTTATCTAACAGCCCATGAAGTCCTCTGGTCGTCACACCCCTCCCGGGGGTCCTCCGGCACCCTCCCGGCACTCCCGGTACAATACCGATGAGCCCGAAAACTTTCCGGTGACCGAAACTGGACTTCCTATATATCAATCTTTACCTCCGGACCATTCCGGAGCTCCTCGTGACGTCCGGGATCTCATCCGGGACTCCAAACAACCTTCGGCAATCACGTATACCTTTTCCCTATAACCCTAGCGTCATCGAACCTTAAGTGTGTAGACCCTACGGGTTCGGGAGACACGTAGACATGACCGAGACACCTCTCCGGTCAATAACCAACAGCGGGATCTGGATACCCATGTTGGCTCCCACGTACTCCACGATGATCTCATCGGATGAACCACGATGTCGGGGATTCAATCAATCCCGTATTCAATTCCCTTTGTCTATCGGTATGATACTTGCCCGAGATTCGATCGTCTGTATCCCTATACCTTGTTCAATCTCGTTACTGGCAAGTCTCTTTACTCGTTCCGTAATACATCATCCCGTGGCTAACTCCTTAGTCACATTGAGCTCATTATGGTGATGTCTTACCGAGTGGGCCCAAAGATACCTCTCCGTCACACGGAGTGACAAATCCCAATCTCGATTCGTGCCAACCCAACAAATACTTTCGGAGATACCCGTAGTGCACCTTTATAGCCACCCAGTTACGTTGTGACGTTTGGCACACCCAAAGCATTCCTACGGTATCCGGGAGTTGCACAATCTCATGGTCTAAGGAAACGATACTTGACATTGAAAAGCTTTAGCAAATGAACTACACGATCTAGTGCTATGCTTAGGATTGGGTCTTGTCCATCACATCATTCTCCTAATGATGTGATCCCGTTATCAACGACATCCAATGTCCATGGCCATGAAACCGTGACCATCTATTGATCAACGAGCCAGTCAACTAGAGGCTCACTAGGGACATGTTGTGGTCTATGTATTCACACATGTATTACGGTTTCCGGTTAACACAATTATAGCATGAACAATAGACAATTATCATGAACAAGGAAATACAATAATAACCATTTTATTATTGCCTCTAGGGCATATTTCCAACACTACATGCTTCAGTCCTCAGCAGGCACCGAGGATTGCTTTGGGTGCTCTGGGCCCGTCCTGGGCTATTGCATTGGTCTTCCCGGCGTACCTAGGCCTTGTAGGTTGCTTCTACTAGAGTCTTGGTCTTGGATGCTTCTTTGGTTTGTATTTGTGTTGATGGGTTTAGCTACTACTGCACGTGCATAAGTCAGGGGCATTGGGTAGCCCTGTCCTAGTGCACTGACAGGAGCCCTCGGGTCTAGCCCACAGATGCTCGCCCAACACTGTGGGGTCAGGACCAAAATTTAGGCACAGACATGCAATGTGAGGGAGTAACCGACAACTTACTAGTCAGCACTTACCCATGCATTGTGAGGAGTTTGCAGTGGGTGCGCATGACTTAAAGGCCTAGGTGTGGCAGAGACTACATCGCCATGGATTGGAGCAATTGGGCGGTTACCTGTTCGCCCATAAACGTGGGTAGTGGAATTGTTGGAGACGGACGTTGGCCTATGGAGTGTAGGAGAGCCAGCCTCTCGCGCCCTTTGCTAAAAATTGAGAGGTCATAACTGGTGCTGCTCATCCATCTCCTTTTCCTCCTTGGTCCTAAATCCAGAAAGTTCACCTTATTTCTCCATTCCCCGGTTACACCAGCCACCACCATGACTAGGGAGCAAGGACGACCCCTAGCTTCTGCCGCGACAACGAGGGCCTCCTGTCAGGATCATGCTGCCGCTTCAGCTGTGGATGTGGAGGGCAGTTCCAGCGCATGTGGTGGGCGTGCTCGAAGGGTCCGAGGCCTGCGCGGGGCTCGTGGCTAGGGGAGGTGGAGCATTGCGCCTGCTCTTCCTCCGCTGATGGATCCTCTAGTGGCGAGACAAACTGAAGGTACAGCGCTGGAATTCATCGTCAGGCTGTGCGGACCTCCCCGCAGTCGCTTGCGACTCCCTCGCCCTATCGCCAGGGTGATGGAGGTCGACAATCCAGATGTGATGTGGTTGCGAGTGCACAGCTTCTGTAATGGCACTGTGCGGGTGGACGTCGAGTTTCCGGCGCGTCACGTCATGTTCCTCAGGTGTGGGTGGAAAAACTTGGCACACGCCCATAACTTCACAGGTGGGAACGTCCTCCGCTTCAAGTAGGTGGCGGCCGCCATGCTCTCCGTCAAGATCTTTGGGCATTCGGGCGCTCGTCTTGGCTATTGCAAAGAGAGCTCGAGCGATGTTGAAAGCTCATCCTCGAGCATCAGCGACGAGGAGGACAGTGTCGGTGAACACGACAACAGCGAGCCCCCAGCCGTCAAGTCGGAGTATGCCGACTCAGGCTCTAGCGGACCATCTGTCGCACCATCACCATCAGCTAGGCTCCCCAAAAGAGTGATTTTCCGAGGGTTCTTTACTTGGGCGCCGCCTTCTCCCCCAGCTGGATCCTGACAGGCTCATAGACTTCGGTTTTGTCTTCCTTTCTGGTGGTCCTACCAATCCGCGCCCTATTGGTCCTCACGGGGTTAGGCTGGGCATCTGCTGGGCCCCTCCTTTTTTCCTTTACCCCTTTGGTGGCTTGTTCCTAGAGGAGAAAGACAAATAAAGCGTTATTAAAGAGGCATCCTCTAATGTAATATTTATCCATTTTGTACTGAAAATGAATTAAAGAATGTTATTTCTCTTTCTTAAGTACCATCCTTTCTCCCTTTGTTTATATTGTGTTAGTATGTTTGTCCTTTCCACATGGAGCCGCTTGCCAGGTCACTACTAACCACGAGCGCCAAAGGGGGAGCAAGCCCCTGACAGACGGTCGACATCGTTCCCCGGTAGGGTTCCTTATCGGTATCGGCACAGCCCCCAGAGATGATAAGCTACAGAAGCTAGGGGATGGCTCATCCCGACAAGGGTTTTCACCGCTTGGAGGACTCCATTGCACACAGTAAGAAGGATGACAAGTATTTCCTTAAGGGAGCAAATAACATAGAACTTGGGATATGCATTAGACTTGTCTTTTCAAGCAGTATCCCTTTCTGGAGGACGAAGGGCCACCGTGCTTGTTCCTTTGCCCTAGTATCTTGTTTTCCTGATGGTCAAACACGTAGGGCAAGAGGCATCTGTCTTTCGAAGAGAGATAGCGGAAACAAGGGTTATATGCTCATCAAGTACTCTAGTAAATCTCCAGACCTTAAAAGTAATAACATTGCAATCATAAAAATGCATAGTAAACTTGCAATGCGATCATATGATTAAATTCCTAGCTTTATTATTGTTTGCACATGGTCTGCGCCTGGCTTTGTGCAAAGGCTTACATGCAACTTCGCCAAGGCTTGTACAAAAGGTAGTTGCCGCGGACTGAGCCCGACAGCCGCGCCTAACGGGTAGAACTTACGAAGATGCTCAATATTCCATGAGTTAAGAACCTTGGTACCATCTTTCGTCTCTAGACGGACTGGGCCAGGTCTGGTGACTCGTGCTACCAGGTAAGGGCCTTCCCACTTTGGCGTCAATTTTTTGGTACCCTTGGTGGACTAAATGCGCCTAAGGACAAGGTCGCCTTCCTCAAGACCCTAGGTGTGGACCCTGCGGCTATGATAGCGGCATAGGGCTTGCTAGTAGCATGCAACACGTATAGCGGCCCGAAGACGATCTTCCTCGAGGAGCATGGCATCGTCATGTCGTAGATGCTCTTGCTCTACTTCGTCGTAGAGAAGTACTCGAGGTGACCCATATATGTGTTCTGTGGGAAGAACTGCTTCCGCCACATACACTAGGGATAAGGGCGACTGGACGGTAGCTCGATTTGGTGTTGTTCTATCGAAAGTCCTTTTCTTGAGTCCTCGCAACACTTCGGCATTCATCCTCTCGACTTGCCCGTTGCTTCTTGGATGGGCAACAGAGGCGAAGGAGACCTTGATTCCAAGGCTTTGGACGTATTGCATGAAGGCGCGGCTCATGAACTGGGTGTCATTGTCGGTGATCACTCTGTTAGGCACTCCAGAACGGCACACTAGTCTTTTCATGAACTTGATAGATGACTGCACGGTCGCCTTCCTCACTGGTTACACCTCAGGCCACTTTGTGAACTTGTCGATTTCTATGAACAAGAATTCAAAGCCCCTGATAGCACGAGGAAAGATGCCCAAAATATCGATCCCCTAGACCAAGAATAGCCATGATAAAGGGATCGTCTAGAGAGCTTGCGCTGGTTGATGTATATTCTTGGAATGGAACTGGCAGGCTTCACACGTGGTGATCAACTCAGTTGCATTTTGGAGGGCAGTGGGAAAATAGAAACCCTACCAGAAGGATTTTCCGAAAAGGGCCCTTAATCCAATGTGAGAGTCACATACACCTTCATGAATCTCTGCCAATATCTTTAGTCCATCCTTCCGGCAGATGCACCTCAATTTCACACCGTTTGGTCGGCTTCTGTACACGGTGTCATTGACAAACTGGTACATACTTTACTGATGGGCTACTTTTTCGGCTTCTTCTTATTGTTCGGGAAATTCTCCTATTCGAAGGAAGTGGACTATATGTTGTTCCCATGTTGGTTCCTGCGGCTCGACAACGAGGACTAAAGGAATCTCCTCGTCTATGGGAGCGCTTACCTCGACCACAAGAACCGGGTGTTCTGAAGGAGGCAGCTGCTCACCAACTGAAACAGACTCTCCCTGGTAGCCTCTCTACCAGCGGCTTCATGAAGTTTTGTCGGGAAATGCTTGCCGGAGTTCAGCTTCCTCCTTTTCCTGGTCATCGCTGACGAGGATACTTATGGTTAAGTGAGGTGGAGGACTAAAGTCCCTGGTTCCACTAGAAGCTTCCACGTAGCGCACTTCGACAGATGATCAGCGATGTTGTTTTCTGCACGTGGAACATGCTCTACTTGCAATCCATCAAAATGCTCCTCCAGTTTCCTCACTTTTTCCACGTATTCTTCCATCAACGGTCTCTAATATTCTTTGTTAACTTGCTTCACCACGAGCTGAGAATCTCCTCAGATGATCAGTTTCTTGATTCCCAATTCCACCGCGATTCGAAGTCCGTCAAGGAGTCCCTCATACTCAGCGGTGTTGTTGGTGGCTTCCTCCTAGCGAAAGTGCATTTGAACCACATACTTGAGGTGCTCTCCGGTGGGAGCGATGAGGAGCACGCCTGCTCTGGCGCATCTTTGCCGGGGAGAATTGTCTCTAGAACCTCTTCGTCTCACGTGGGTGTCCATTCTGCAATGAACTCTACCAACACCCTGCTCTGAATTATGGAAGTGCTATCATACTTCAATCCTAAACTCGACAGCTCTAGCCCCCACTCAACTATCCTGCCAGTGGCTTCATGGTTCCTCAATATACGCTGCAGCGGAAAGCGGGTGAAAACTTTGATCTCGTGGGCTTGGAAGTAGTGGCACAGTTTCCTCGAGGCCATGATGAGATTGAATATCAGCTTTTGCGCTCTGGAGTACCTTGACCAAGCCCCTTGTAACAAGGAGCTGACAAAGTACACTAGTCGTTGCACCGGTTTCTTCTTCGCCACTTCCTTGGAATTGCCTTCGCCTGTTTGCTGAGGTTCCCCTTGGCTCGGATCGTGTCCTGCAGTGGAGTCTTTGGTTTTGCTCCTGGTAGCATCAGTGGCAACAGCTGCATCTTCATCTACTTCTCTATGTGCCACCAGCGCTGCACTAACCACTTGATTCGTTGCCGCCAATTATAGAAGCAATGGTTCTTGTGGCTTAGGAGCGGCCAAGGTGGGAGCGGAGGAAAGGTAAGCTTTCAGATCTTGCAGCGCTACCTCTACTTTCGGGGTCCACTTCATCTGGCCAGCCTTCTTCAAAAATCTTGAAAAACGACAGGGCCCGTTCAGCGGATTTGAGATGAACCTACTCACGCGGCAATGCATCCGATCAAGCATCTGATGTCCTTGATGGTCTTGGGTGCTTGTATATGCTCAATCATTTTGATCTTTCTGGGTTGGCTTCTATTCCTCACTGAGGTACAAAGAACCCAAGCAGCTTGCCGATGGGACGCCAAAGACACACTTCTCAGGGGTGAGCTTCAAATTGATCTTGCGCAAGTTTGCAAAAGTTTCTTCCAAGTCCTGTATAAGAGTTGCTTCGTCTTTGGTCTTGACTACTATGTCATCCATGTAAGCTTCCACGTTTCTATGCAGCTGAGTTCCAAATCCAATATACACAACTATAGCAAAGGTAGAACCAGCGCTCTTCAACCCGAAGGGCATACACACAAAGTAGTACGTGACACATGGAGTTATGAACGCGGTATTTTCCTCATCTTCCTTAGTCATGAATATGTGGTGATATCCGGAGTACGCATCCAAAAAGGAAAGCAAGTCACACCCGGAAGTGGAATCAACAATCTGATCGATGCGCAACAAGGGAAAAGGGTCCTTCGGGCATGCTTTGTTCAAGTCAGTGAAATCTATGCAAAGCCTCCATTTCCCATTCGCCTTGCGCACCACTACCGAGTTGGCTAGCCAAGTTGGATGCAATACTCGTGGGACCAAACCAGCTGCTTCGAGCTTCTTGATTTCTTTGGCAATGAACTGATGCCGCTCCAAGGCTTGCTTCCTGACTTTTTGCTTGACGGGCCTCGAATGAGGGCAGACAACAAGGTGGTGCTCCATTACCTCCCATGGAACACCGAGGATGTCATATGGTTGCCAAGCAAACACATCGACATTCGCCCACAGGAAGGTAACGAGCACACTTTCGTATTTGTCAGTAAGGTTGGCGCTGATGGTGAACGTACCACAGTGCCATCCATACATGTCGGGATCTTCTTCGTCTTAGGATAGGTGACCTTGGACTTCTTGCTAGCAGAACTCTCTAGTGGGTCATCGTCAGGTGTAGCACTCAGAAGAGGGGCGCTTCCCAAAGTCCTTATCAGTGTTCCTGCTAGGCCTTTTCGCCTTCTTTGATTCCTTGGTGGGATCCGGGTTTTTTGTAGCCTCAGCTACTACCGCGTCCCAATACATCTTATCCACTCATATGATTACGTCCTTCTTGTCAAATGGGATGGAGATTGTTCCAATGGGCCCTGGCATCTTCAAAGTGTTGCAAGCATAGTGGGATGCCGTCATGAATTTTGCCAAATGTGGGAGACCAAGAATTCCATTGTAAAGTAGAGGGAGTTCAACCACATCAAACACCACCTTATCAGTTAGGTATTTCAACTCCCATCCAAACGTCATAGGCAAAGTGATGTTTCCCTTGGGTCGGCTCCTGCAGGGGTTGATTCCTTGGAATGTACCCATAGCTTTGAGCTCTCCGTCAAGGATCTACAGCCTTTCAACTACTTTAGGTGAGATGAGGTTCAATCCTTCCCCGCCATCAACTAACATCTTGGTGACTTTGAGGTTGCGGATTGCTGGGGAGACTAACAATGTCTAACATCCGACCGCAGTGGTTCGATCAGGATGATCCCCTTCATCAAAGATGACAGGCATACGAGACTATTTGAGTGGTCTATTGGACTCTGTAGATGGTTCCACAACATTGACCTCACGCGCCCACTGCTTGAGCTGGCGATGAGAGGAATGCAAGGATGCACCCCTATCAACACACATGGCTTCATTGACCTTCTGGAATTCTCGATCGCTGGAATCTTCTTCATCATCCTCAACATCACTCATATCATCTCCTTCTTTCTTCTCACAGCCTCTGGCTGTTTTTTCCTTTTGCTACGGGGCCTTGCCATGGGGGCCTCCGATACCACTACGGCCCTTCCCGGCAGCACCATCATGGCACTTATCCTTGTCACGCTTCTCGTATTCAGCCCTCTGCTTCTCAGCAAGCTGCTCAACTTGGCGGCATTCTTGGAGATTATGGCCCTTAATGTTGTGAATTTTGCAGTAAGGTCGGTTGGACTTCCTAGTTTTCTCAACTGCAGTGGCCTCCCGGAAATTAGCACACGGGGAAGCTCCCTTGCCGGGGGCCTTAGCCTTGGCCTTCTTGCCTGCACTAAGATCACTAGATCTCGCAACGACCAACACAGCCTTTCCCTTACGCTTCTTGTTGCACTTTCAACTCTTCCCCTTTGGTCCAGGGGCATCGTCGTTGTCATCAGAGTCCACTTCGACGCCAGCCTCCTCTCCGGGTAGTCGCCTTCCTTCCTCAGCACGAGCACACTTGTCCGCCAATGTGTATAGCTCATTGAAGGTCTTGGGGTGTCTGACATTCATCTTGTCAAGTCTCCTCCTATTGCACACGTTAGAATGGAATGCGGCAATTACGACTACGGGGTGTATCTCTGGAATGGTGCGATGTACTCGAGTGAATCTCTGGATGTACTTCTGTAACAGCCCAAGTGCTACCGTTGCCATTTATGGTCTTGTAACCTATGTGAACCCTTGTTGCCATGTGTTGAATGATAGGATTTGCTCATTGCCATTCCATCTCATGCATCATGCATCATGCCATCTCATCTTCATGTCATGCATAATATATTTAGTGGTGTGAGGTGTAAGTAGATCTTGTGTGTTTGTGGATGTGTGCATGTGTGGGCAACAACTCCCTCCCTCTCCCTTATTTTCAAAACTACCTAAACCTTTTATTCCTTTTGTTTTTCTTCAGCAGAATTAACTTGTTAGTAAAATCTGTTAAAACTGTTCATGGTGTAGGGAATATTATTTGGACTTTATGTGCGTTGCTCTCTTTGCAGTTTGAGCTTTGGGCTCATGGGGTTGTTCAATGATCAGGGGCTGGTTGTTTTAAAAGTGTTTAATTTACTTGCTTTGAAAATCATCTTTGTAATTTTATTAAATGGGAATATTTCCTTTTGTGTCAAAGTATTTTTGTTTTGTAAAAAATCCTTTTCTTTTACTCAGGGGCTTTTGTCTTGTTTTCTTTTATTTAAATAGGAGAAAATCCCTCTGTTTTATTTTTCTATGTGTGTGAGCAGGCGAAGTGGGCCTTTTTCCTCCCGCACGGCCCAGCCCAGCCTCTAGCAGCAACCTGCCCCGCCGTTCATCTCCGTCAGCTTCAGAGAGGAAAGCAGAGAGAGAGAGCGAGCACCGGCATGAACTTCAGCCGTCGAGCGTCGTCTCCCCTGGGCCTATTAAATCCCCTCGACGTGCATGCCCCTTCGCCTAGGGTTCCGTGTCCCCCTCCTGCCGCCGCTGCTCCCATCTACCTCCTTTCTCCCCTTCTCCTTCTTCTTCTGGCAGGTGAGTTTCAGAGAGGGTGAGGTTCAAGAAGTAGGGCGCCGGTGTCTTCGGTCGTCGTCGTCGTCTCCCGTGCCCCGCTCGTCACCGTCGGAGATGGCATGGAGCTTGCCGGTGCCGTCCGTGTCCCTTCCCGGTGCTAGGGGGTGAGGAGCACCCCTGCAGTGCCACCCCGTCATCGCCGTCGTCCGCAAGAGGAGGAGTCGCGTCGTCGTCCTTCTTCGAGCCTTCTTCCTCGCGCTCGACCATCGGAGGACCGGCTGCTCGTCGACCCCCTCTATGAGCAGTCATCCCGTCTTTCCCCTAGTTGTAGCGTAGCGTTGCGTTCGTTCATGATAGAGCTCACCATTGCCGCCGCGTAGTGCAAGGCAGGGCCTTCAGGCCATCGCCTCCGTCCCCCTCATCGCGAGACGAGCAGCGGAACTGATTCCCCATAGGTTCCGCAGCTCCCGCGGCAGGTTCATGTCACCTGAGAGCCAGGTAGTTGTCGGAGATCCTCGCCGCTGTTCTTCGTCCGCCGCTGTCATTTAAATTCAGTTTCATCAGTTAGCCGATTGCCCTATTAGTAGTAGTGTGCTCGAAGCCCCCTTCTGTTAATATCCGAAGTAGTAGCGTAGTGGTGTGTGTGTTGGGGAGATGACCGGCAGGTCGTGGGATCGAATCCCAACCTCTCCCTTTTGTTTTCCTTTTTATTGATTGGCTGTTGTGTGTTTGTGCTGTTTGGATCTGGTGTGGCCACATCCCGGATCTGGTGTGGTCGTGCACTTAGTGTGTGTGTGCCGGCGTGTGTGTATGTGTGTGGGGATCTGCTATGGCAGCGGGATCCAGAGATGTGGTGTGTGTTGCTGTGTATGTGTGTGTGTGTATTGCTGTGGATGTGTGTGTGGTGCTGTGTGTACGACAAGTGGGCCTGGCCCCACTTGTCATCCACTAGGGGGGCCTGGTGAGTATGCTAGGTGGGTCCCCCTCCTATAAATTGATGTCTTTTAGTTTTGTTTTGTGTTTATTAGTGTTTAATAGACTATTTATATTTCTAGTAATATTGCTAAATCTGGATATGTGCATATATGAACATGAGCATTTTTAGTAAGTTTAAACTTATATGAATTGTTGGTATTTTCCTAGCTAGTGTTATGCCATGTTGCTCCATGCAAACATAGGAGTGTGATATATGATTTTGGGGTAGAATCACCCAATGAATTCATTGGTGCAACTTGTTTGGTCATTTTAGCAAGTTTGTCAAAATGTCATTTTGTCTCAAGTGACATTTTGTCATTTTAGTTATAATTCATCCATGCATGATATGATAATTGTGTCAACATGAAAGTGGTAGCCTTTGATGAGTAGAATGCCATGGCATTTTATTTTGACATGTTTAACTTGCATATAAGTGGGAACCATGCTCTTAAGTGGCTATTCAAATGTTGTTGTTTTCAACATGCTTAATATTTCTAAGTCTGAGAATCTGTTAATATTTTTATGCCATGAAGAGTGCATGCTACCAAGTGATATGTTGTGATTTAGCTCAAGATCAGTGCTGGTGTTTTGAAGTAGATGTTGTTCTATACCATCCTATTAATTTTAATGCCATGAGGTGGTCTCTATCACAATTAGTTGCTGCTGTCAACTTGCTATCAGCTTAACTCAGATTCCAGAAAACTGTGATTTTCTCTAAGTCCCTAGAATATGTTTCATCATGCCAACTTGTGAGCTTAATGCTTATTGATATGTGCTTACTTTCCAATTTTTGTAGTTGGATGATTTGATAAGCATGCTATCTAGTTTCTGTAGATGCCTTGTTTGTGGTTGGAGACTTCCTGCAGCTCTAGATATTTGTTGTGAAAGTTGCCATCTTGCTGTTTTGTGGCAGATTGTTTGTTTTAGTGTTTTGTGGCTTGTGGGAGCTATGCTCCATGAAATTTGTTGATATTGGACTCTATTGTGGTTGGTTTTTAATTGCCTAACCAGTGTCTACCTTGGAATGCCAAGGAATAGCCCATGGCCTTCATTGCCTTGTGTTTTGCCTTCATAACTTGCCGTGAGCGCAGCGTGAGAACCGTAACTCCATTTCCTACGTTCTACATATGCATTGTATTGATTTTGCATGATGCATCCATATTTTCCATAACCATGCATGTTTAAACAACTTAACATGAGGTTCTATCCAGAATTGTAAATCATGTAACTATTGCAAGCAAAACATGACTAGTTTAGGATTGCCATGCTAAAGACTTCAAATGAATCATGCATCATATTTTTTGTGCATTGCACCTTGGTTGGTTGTTTATTGTTGTTGTTTACCTTGGGTAGACGCAAGTGTGGAACCTGAGTACGAGTATTTAGGAGAGTACAACTACGAGGACCCTGCTCTTTGTCCCTTTGTAGAACCAACAGGCAAGATGATCGTACCCGGATCTCGACACTATTTTTGCTTTGCTAGTTGTCTCGCTCTTATCATTACATATGCGTTACCTACCACTTGAATGTCAAGCCTCCTACATTTTCATGATAGCCTCTAACCCTCCACATCCTATCAAACCTTGTTTGTCTAAGTTACCGCTACTCAGCCCCTCTTATAGCGTTCTTAGTTGCAGGTGCAGGTTGTTTCCATGTGATAACATGGATATCTGGCATATCACAATATTATCTGCTATTTAATTTAATGCACATATACATATATCTTGGTATGGTGGAAGGCTTGGCCTTTTGCTTAGTGTTTTGTTCCACTTCTACCACCATAGTTTCTTGTTACCGGTGTTATGTTTCCATATTTTGCGCTCCTAACATGCTCGGGGTTGTTATGGGGACCCCCTTGATTATTTGATTGAGATTAAAACTTGTATGGCAAGATCCAACATTGGTACTATTTGCTTAAACAACTTAATAAAACTGCATAGGGCTTTGCAACCCCGTGGATAATTAATCAAACCCCGGGCCAATGCTCCTAATGAGTGTTTGTCCAAACTAGAGCCACTTGCGAGGCCACCTCGGGGCAACTTGAGGGATTTCTATCAGGACACTGTACATACTGCTCATCTGGTTGTGCCCTGAGATAGAGATACGCGCAGCTCCTATTGGGATCTGGCCTGCCACGCATTCTTGCTAGACTTGTTTTACCTTTCTCGAGTGGCTTGCGTGCGGGTGTCAGAATTCCTTTGGAGTTGCTTAGGATGATCACGACATCCGTTGTCGAGGTTATTCCCGCGGAGTGTGGTTAATTTATTATGGACTAGTTGGAGCGCCCCTACAGGGTTAAAACTTTCGGAAAGCCCTGCCCGCAGTTATGTGGAAACTTGGATATTTGTTTAACACCCGGTTATAGTTAACTTGAAGTAAACTCTAAATAAAATACACCAACTGTGTGAGTAACTGTGATCATCTCTGCTCGTGAACATGAATAGAGAGAGAACACGGTGGGGTTATGTTTGACGTAAGTAGGTGTTCAGGATCGCTTAGAGGTCATTCTACTTCTCGATCGCTTATCATAGACCACATATTTACATTCATGTTCTCGTAAGATTAGCCACCATAAATGCTTAGTGCTGCTGGAAACTAAACACTTATCCCCCATCCAACCTATAAGCTTGAATAGTCTCGGTACCCGGGCGCGAGATTGTTGAGTCCCCGTGACTCACAGATTACTACAACAAATACAGGTGCAGGTGCAGATGAGATCGTGCCAGATGATCGTGCCAAACGGGAGAATGACGGGGAGCATGGAAGGATGTACGTCACATATCCAGACGAGTAGACTAGCCGTGATTGTGATCTTTGGGGCTAGCAAGCCATTGCATTACATCAGTCATTTGTTTTCTGTCTGTAGCAGGACCTTGTCTTTGGATTGGTGTTTAAATAAATTGTGTGGAATTGTAAGTTAGCATGTGGCGAGTGTAAGCCAAGTCATGTACTCTTCTCTTCATAAATGTATGGAATGATGCTGAACTTCCGAAACATCTAGATGCGCCTCTATCCCTATCGAGCGTGCGTGCCAAATATGGATAGGCGTGCATCTTGAATGTTACAAGTTGGTATTCAGAGCCATACGACCATAGGAGCCCTTTGCTTGATCGAACTTGGCCGAGTCATGTCTAGTAAAAACTATTTTGAGTCTAGTTATATCAGAGAGTAGGTTTCTTTTTACTCCTCTTCTATGCTCTTGTGAGGTACTCGACTTAGGAATTTTGATTCTACTCCTCTTCTCGCTCAAAAAAAATTAGGATCACGCCGGTATTTTGGAAACTATATGATACCGATGTGATGGAGTTTTGTGTTGGTGCCTCCTGTCTAACTTGATTTCTTCCAGGCAGTTGAGCTCCAGGGAATTCTTGGCACATCGTTATCATTCAGCTTCCTTAGTATCTCAGGATGGAGGGTGTTCGAAATTACTTCAATACTTGTCGTGGTGAGATAAGGTCGGAGTCACCCAGTACTGAGGGGGCGTCTGAGGTACCACCATGGTTAGTATCGTTGTGCTCTCGAGGATTTGAGTTAGATGGATTTGCGAAAGCCTCTGGTTATGTGATGAAGGATGGATACAGTTGGGGTGTAGGTTTGCTAGTTGTGTGAGATATTTCCTCCTTGTACCCCCCACACCGGATTGCATAACCAGAAAGTTTTCGGAAGTCCTTAGGTGGGAACTCATGTAGTTATCTAGGATCATCTTCTTCAGATTTATGAGGGCATATACATTTGTTCAAAGCGACATTAGGTCAATACTTTTGTGTTTTTGCAAGTGGCTTCTAATATCTGGTGATGTTATCACAAAACCGAAGAAGGCATTCTTACTAATTTTTTAGTATGAAGGTTGTTTGTGTTATTCGTTCAATTTCTTTCAAGCATTTCATTCAGCTTTTGAATTCATCTTGTCAATGAGGTGCTGATGTTCTTGTCCATCTCCAGGATGGCTCCACCAACTCGTGGGAATCCGGATCGTGGTGAGGAGTAGCCTGATGTTCCACCACCCCCACCACCGCCTCCTCCAGAAGCTTGGCAAGCTATGATGGTCGCAACCAATGCGAATACCTAGATGTTGCTCAGGCTGTTGCAAGGAAGAGATCAGGGTCAGCAAGGCATTCAAGGGAATTTTCAGAATCAACCTCAGTTTGCGATGCTCAACCAGTTCATTGCTAACCAGCCCAAGTCTTTCACCTATTGTTGGCAGCCTTTGGATGCTGATGATTAGCTCCGTCACATGAGTAAGCATTTTGAGTGCGGCAATGTTAGACCAGAGGACTTTGTCAGATTCGCGTCATTCCAGCTCAAGGGTCAGGCAGCAGATTGGTGGCAGCAGTACAAGGACTCCAGGGGCGATCGTGTTGTTACTTGGGACGATTTTTTGACATGACTTCAGGGCCCATTACATTCTGTCATGCTTTGTCGAAGAGATGCGTGAGAAGTTCAGGCACCTTAAGTAGGGAAGCAAGTCTGTCTATCAGTACAACATCGAGTTCCATAATCCGGCCCGCTATGCTAAGCAACATGTTCAAGATGACACGGCCATGATTTATTAGTTCAGAGGTGGTCTCAAGGATGAGCTTCTGTCGGGTCTAGTCCTTAAAGAGCCTCCTGAGTCTGATTAGTTCTACAATATGGATTTGAAGGTCGAGGAAACGCAGCTCAAGTTGGAGAACTCAAGGAAGCGTTCTAGGGATTCCTATTCTTGTTCTTCTAGATCTTAGATGGTCCCTAAGCAGCAGAAGTTTTGGGTTCCTCGTCCTCCTCTGTTTCGTCCTCAGTAGCAGAAGCAGTTCGGTGGCCGTGGTTCTTCCCACCCACCCAACCAAGGATATTAGCAGAGGACCCAGGCTCCCAAGTTAGCAAATGTTCCTCCTCTAGGCAACTTTCGTCCGCTATCTCAGGTTACTTGTCACAAGTGTGGTCAGAAGGGTCACTACTCAAACAAATGCAACCAGCGGCGTCTTCTGCCTCCTCCTCCAGTCAGACCTCCAAGCAATGCTATGGTGAAGCATAATCCCGAGTCAGCAAGGGCGAACATGGTAAATGCATCTGAAGCAGAGCAGTCTCGTGAAGTGATTATGGGTAATCTCTTAGTCAATTATATTCCTGCTAAAGTCTTGTTTGATATTGGTGCATCACATTCATTCATATCTAGGCCTTTTGTTGCTAAGCATGATTTTGTAACTGAAGAAACCCTTAGACACCTAAAAATTATTTCTCCCGGATTGCAAATGACTTCTCGTGTGATGGTTCGGCATGCTACTATCAAGATGGGAAATTATTCTTTTCTAGCTTCTCCAATTGTTCTCAGAAATTTTGATATTGATCTCATTCTGGGCATGGACTTCCTAGCTATGAACATGGCAT
This sequence comes from Hordeum marinum, assembly GCA_022496015.1. Lineage (NCBI taxonomy): Eukaryota > Viridiplantae > Streptophyta > Magnoliopsida > Poales > Poaceae > Hordeum > Hordeum marinum. The sequence goes on from CM039678.1 coordinate 273,464,267, forward strand.
ATGGTGATTGTCAAGCAAAAGAAGTCAAGTTGACTCATCGTTCAGAAAATGTGATTATTTTCATAGCTCGCAATGACACAATCCGTCTCTTTGCTCTTAACGAGAAGGGTGAAATCTCGGGTATTTCTCAGATTCTGGTAGTTTGTGAGTATGAAGATGTCTATCCAGAAGAATTGCCAGGAATGCCTCCACACCGGCCAGTCGAGTTCGTTATTGACCTTGAGACCAGAACTGAACCGGTTTGCAAGCACCATTATAAACTTGGCCCCAAAGAGGTGAAAGAGTTGAAAATGCAACTAGATGAACAAGAACGTCTGGGTCTGGTCAGACCAAGTTCTTCTGCATGGGGTTGTGGTGTTTTGTTTGTCAAGAAGAAGGATGGCACGGATCAACTTTGTGTCGATTACCGTCCATTGAACAAGACAATTAGAAACAAGTACTCACTTCCCAACATCAATGAGTTGTTTGAACAACTGAAAGGTGCCAAGGTTTTCTCGAATCTTTATCTTCGCATGGGCTATCATCAGATTCACATTCGCAAAGAAGATATTCCAAATACCGCTTTCAGGATGAGTTTTGGCTCTTATCAGTACACTGTCATGTCATTTGTTCTTGCCAATGCTCCTCCAACCTTCTCAAGAATGATGAACTTCATTTTCTCTCCTTTCAAGAATGATTTTGTCTTGGTCTATTTGGATGATATCCTATTGTTCTTGGAGACAGAAGAAGAGCATGGAGAGCATCTCCGGCTTGTGCTTGACAAGCTAAGAGAGCATCAATTCTATGCCAAGTTTTCAAAGTGTGAGTTTTGGCTCAATGAAGTGGTGTACCTTGGGCATGTGATCTCTGCCGAGGGCATTAAAGTGCACCCTGAGAAAGTTGAGGCAATCTTGAAGTGGGAGCCTCCTCAGAATGTGAAGCAGCTTCGTAGCTTCTCGGGCTTGCTAGTTATTGCAGAAGATTCGTGGAGAACTTCTCTCAAATTGCTAAGCCTGTGTCTAATCTCCTGTAGAAGAATGTCAAGTATGTTTGGTCTCCTGAGTGTGATGTGGCGTTCAATACGCTCAAGCAGAGACTGACTTCAGCTCCAGTTCTTGTTCCTCCAGAGCAATCAAAGCCTTTCCATGTTTTCTGTGATGCTTCTCTCCAAGGTCTTGGTGGTGTTCTCATGCAAGATAAGAATATAGTGGCTTATACCTCATGTCAGTTGAAGCCTGCCGAGAATAACTACCCCACTCATGATCTAGAGTTGGCGGCAGTTGTGCATGCTCTGATGACTTGGAGGCACTTTTTGTTGGGTAGACCAGTTGAGGTGTACACCGATCACAAGATCTTGAAGTACATTTTCACTCAACCCAATCTCAATCTTTCGCAACCTCATTGGGTGGGAATGCTTGAGGACTTCAATATGAACATTGAGTATACTCCTGCAAAAGCAAATGTCATTGCAAATGCGCTCAGCCGAAAGGCGTACTGCAACAGTCTCATCCTCAAGCCTCTTCAACCCGAGCTTTGTGAAGCCTTCCACAAGCTCAACCTTCAAATGATTCTGCAAGGATTTCTTCCCAATCTTCAAGTCTCTCTGACTCTGGAAGATCGGGTTCACCAAGCTCAACTTCTTGATGCTATGGTGAAGAAAGGTGTGGCAAAGGGCATTTCGAAGTATAAGTGCTTTCGCGTTGATGACAAAGATACCTTGTTCTTTGAGGACTGTCTGGTGGTTCCCAAAGGTGATCTCAGGATGGTTATCATGGACGAAACACACAATTCTCTTCTATCCATTCATCCAGGCAGTTCCAAGATGTATCAGGATCTCAAGCAAACCTTCTGTTGGACTCGCATGAAACGTGAAATTGCTCAGTTTGTGAACGAGTGTGATGTTTGTCGCAGAGTGAAGGCAGAACATCAACGTCCAGCAGGTCTCCTTCAGCCTTTGCCTATTCCAGAGTGGAAATTCGATCATGTGGAGATGGATTTCGTCACTGGCTTCCCAAGTCCAAGAGGGGCAACGATGCCATCTTTGTGGTTATCGACAAGCTCACCAAAGTTGCTCATTTCCTTCTGGTCAAAGAATCTATCTCGACAGCTCAGCTAGAAGAGTTGTATACGTCAAGGATAGTTTCTTTGCATGGTATTCCTCAGCTCATCTCATCTGACCATGGAAGCCTCTTTACTTCCAAGTTATGGGAGTCCTTCCAGACTGCTATGGGTACCAAGATCTGTTTCGGCACTGCATTCCATCCGTAGACAAGTGGTCAAGTTGAGAGAGCCAATCAAGTCCTTGAAGACATGCTCAGAGCATGTGTGATTTCGTTCAGCATGAAATGGAAGACCGCCTTCCATACGCTGAATTCTCATACAAGAATAGCTTTCAGGCTAGCTTAGGCAAGGCCCCTTTTGAGAATCTCTACGGCGGGAAGTGTTGTACCCCGCTTAACTGGTCTGAAACCGGTGAGCGTCAAATTTTGGGCAATGACATGATCACCGAAGCAGAAGAGATGTCTTGGGTCATTCGTGAGAACCTCAAAGCAGCTCAATCCTGACAGAAGAGTTATTACGATAACAAACATCGGGATGTCTCCTTTCAACTTGATGATCTAGTCTATCTCAGAGTCTCTCCCATGAAGGGCAATCAACGGTTTGGAATTAAAGGGAAGCTAGCTCCTCGCTTTGGTGGTCCTGTCAGAGTTGTTGGCAAGAGAGGTGAACTTGACTATCAACTAGTGCTTCCTCAGAACTTAGAAAATGTGTACGATGTCTTCCATGTCTCTCAGCTCCAGAGGTGCTTCAAGACTCCCGACGTACCAGTGACCTCCAAGACATTGATCTACAACAAGACCTCTCTTATCATGAGCATCTAGTGGCTATTCTCGAAGAAACTGAGGGTAAGACTCACAACAAATCAATCAAGTTTCTCAAGGTGAAGTTGTCTCATCATTCTGACAAAGAAGCTACCTGGGACCATGAGGATCTTCTCTGTTCTTAATATCCAGAGTTCTTTCATTCCTAGATCTCGGGTTGAGATCTTCTTGTAGTGTGGGAGAGTTGTAATAGCCCAATTCCTACCCTTGCCATTTATGGTCTTGTAACCTATGTGAACCCTTGTTGCCATGTGTGGAATGATAGGATTTCCTCATTGCCATTCCATCTCATGCATCATGCATCATGCCATCTCATCTTCACGTCATGGTTAATATATTTTGTGGTGTGCTTCCATGTGACCATTGTTGTGAGGTGTAAGTAGATCTTGTGTGTTTGTGGATGTGTAAAAGTTTGGGCAACAACTCCCTCCCTCTCCCTTATTTTTAGAACTACCTAAACCTTTTATTCCTTTTGCTTTTCTTTAGCTGAACTAACTTGTTAGTAAAATCTGTTAAAAATGTTCATGGTGTAGGGAATATTATTTGGAGTTTATGTGTGTTGCTCACTTTGGAGTTTGAGCTTTGGGCTCATGGAGTTGTTCAATGATCAGGGGCTGGTCGTTTTAAAAGTATTTAATTTACTTGCTTTGAAAATCATCTTTGTAATTTTATTAAATATGGAATATTTCCTTTTGTGTCAAAGTATTTTTGTTTTGTCAAAAATCCTTTTCTTTTACTCTGGGGCTTTTGTCTTGTTTTCTTTTATTTAAATAGGAGAAAATCCCTTTGTTTTATTTTTCTATGTGAGTGAGAGAGCGAAGTGGGCCTTTTTCCTCCCGCGCGACCCAGCCCAGCCTCTAGCGGCAACCTGCCGCACCGTTCGTCTTCGTCAGCTTCGGAGAGGAAAGCAGAGAGAGAGCGCGCTTCCGTGAACTTCAGCTGTCGAGCGCTGTCTCCCCGGTCCTTTTAAACCCCCTCGATGTGCGTGCCCCTTCGCATAGGGTTCTGCGTCCCCCTCCTGTCACCGCCAGTCCCATCTCCCTCCTTTATCCCCTTCTCCTTCTTCTTCTGTCAGGTGAGTTTCAGAGAGGGTGAGGTTCGAGAAGCAGGGCGCCGGGGTCTTCGGTCGTCGTCGTCGCCTTCGGTGGCCCGCTCGTCACCGTTGGAGATGGCATGGAGCTCGCCAATGCCGTCAGCATCCCGTTCCCTCTGCTAGGGGGTGAGGAGCAATCCTGTAGCGTCGCACCATCGTCGCCATCGTCCGCAAGCGGAGGCGTCGCGTCGCCGGCCTTCTTCGAGCCTTCTTCCTCGCCCTCGATCATCGGAGGACTGGCTGCTCGTCGATCCCCTCTGTGAGCGCTCAGTTGGTCTTTCCCCTAGCCGTAGCGTAGCGTTGCATTCATTCACTGTAGAGCTCATGGTCGCCGCCGCGTAGTGCAAGGCAGGGCCTCCAAGCCGTCACCTCCGTCCCCCTGATCGCGAGATGGGCAGGGGAACGGATTCCCCGTAGGTTCTGCAGCTCCCACAACAGGTTCGCATCACCCGAGAGCCAGGTAGTCATAGGAGATTGTCCCCGCCATTCTTCGTTCGCCACTGTCATTTAAATTCAGTTTCGTCCGTTAGCGGCTTGCCCTGTTAGTAGTAGTTGGCTTGAAGCCCCCTTCTATTGAGATCCGAAGTAGTAGCGTAGTGGTGTGTGTGCTGGGGAGACGACCGGTAGGTCATGGGATTGAATCCCAGCCTCCCTCCTTTTGTTTTCCTTTTTATTCATTATTTGTTGTGTGTGTGTGCTGTTTGGATCTGGTGCGGCCACAGACCGGATCTGGTGTGGCCGTGCACTTACTATGTGTGTGTCCGCGTGTGTGTATGCGTGTGTAGATCTGCTGTGGCAGCAGAATCCAGAGATGTGGTGTGTGTTGCTGTGTATGTGTGTGTGTATTGATGTGTATGTGTGTGTGGTGTTGTGCGTATGACAAGTGGGCCTGGCCCCACTTGTCATCCACTAGGGGGGCCTCGTGAGTATGCCAGGTGGGTTCCCCTCCTATTAATTGATGTCTTTTAGTTTTGTTTTATGTTTATTAGTGTTTAATATACTATTTCTATTTTTGGTAATATTGCTAAATTTGGATATGTACATATACGAACATGAGCATTTTTAGTAAGTTTAAACTTATAGGAATTGTTGCTATTTTCCTAGCTAGTGTTTTGCCATGTTTCTCCATGCAAACATAGGAGTGTGATATTTGATTTTGGGGTAGAATCACCCAATGAATTCATTGGTGCAACTTGTTTGGTCATTTGAGAAAGTTTGTCAAACTGTCATTTGGTCTCAAGTGCCATTTTGTCATTTTAGTTATAATTCATCCATGCATGATATGATAATTGTGTCAACATGAAAGTGGTAGCCTTTGATGAGTAGAATGTCATGGTATTTTCTTTTGACATGTTTAACTTGCATATAAGTGGGAACCATGCTCTTAAGTGGCTATTAAAATGTTGCTGTTTTCAACATGCTAAATATTTCGAAGTCTGAGAATCTATTAATATTTTTATGCCATGAAGAGTGGATGCTACCAGGTGATCTGTTGTGATTTAGCTCAAGCTCGGTGCCAGTATTTTGAAGTAGATGTTGTCCTCTACCATCCTGTTAATTTTCATGCCATGAGGTGGTCTTTATCACCATTAGTGGTTGCTGTCAACTTGCTATCAGCTTAACTCAGATTCTAGAAAACTGTGATTTTCTCTGAGTCCCTAGAATCTATTTCATCATGCCAACTTGTGAGCTTCATGCTTATTGATATGTGCTTCCTTTCCAGTTTGTGGAGTTGGATGATTTGATAAGAATGCTCTGTAGTTTCTGTAAATGCCTTTTTTGTGGTTGGAGACTTCGTGTATCTCTAGTTATTTGCTGTGAAAGTTGCCATGTTACTGTTTTGTGCAGATTGTTTGTTTTAGTGTTTTCTGGCTTGTGGGAGCTATGATCCATGGAATTGCTTGATCTTGGACTCTATTGTGGTTGGTTTTTCATTGCCTACCAGTGGCTACCTTGGAATCCCAAGGAAAAGCCCACGGCCTTCATTGTCTTGTGTTTTGCCTTCGTAACTTGAAGTGAGCATAACCTGAGAATTGTAACTCTGTTTCCTACATTCTACATATGCGTTTGTATTGATTTTGCATGAAGCATCCATATTTTCCATGAGCATGCATGTTTAAAGAACTTAACATGAGGTTCTTTCCAGAATTGTAAATAACGTAACTATTGCATGTGAAACACGACTAGTTTAGGATTGCCGTGCTAAAGACTTCAAATGAATTATGCATCATCTTGTTTGTGCATTGCCCCTTGGTTGGTTGATTATTGTTGATGTTTCTCTTGGATATGCGAGTGTGGAACCTAAGTACGAGGATCCAAGAGAGTACCACTACGAGGACCCCGCTCTTTGTCCCTCTGAAGAACCAACAGGCAAGATGATCGTACCCGGATCCCGACACTAGTTTTGCTTTCCTAGATGTCTCGCTCTTATTGTTACATATGCATTACCTAACACTTGAATGTCAAGCCTCCTACATTGTCATGATAGCCTCTAACCCTCCACATCCTAGCAAACCTTGTTTGGCGAAGTTATCGCTGCTCAGCCCCACTTATAGCGTTCTTAGTTGCAGGTGCAGGTTGTTTCCATGCGATAACATGGATATCTGGCATATCACAATATTATATATTATTTAATTTAATGCACGTATATATCTTGGTATGGTGGAAGGCTTGGCCTTTTGCTTGGTATTTTGTTCCACTTTTACCGCCATAGTTTTTTGTTACCGGTGTTATGTTTCCATATTTCGCACTCCTAACATGCTCGGGGTTGTTATGGGGACCATGTTGATTATTCGATCGAGATTAAAACTTGTCTGGCAAGACCCAACATTGGTACTATTTGCTTAAACAATTTAATAAAATTGCATAGGGATTTGCAACCCCGTGGATAATTAATCAACCCCCGGGGACAGTGCACCTCATGAGTGTTGGTCCAAACTAGAGCCACTTGCGGGCCGACCTCAGGGCAAATCGAGGGATTTCTATCAGGCCACTGTACATACTACTCATCTGGTAGTGCCCTGAGACAGAGATACATGCGGCTCCTATTGGGAACTAGCTTGCCGGGCAGTCTTGCTGGACTTGGTTTACCTTTCTTGAGTGGCTTACGTGCGGGACTCTGATTTTCTTCGAGCTATCTCAACGTGTTGGAATTCCTTTGGAGTTGCTTAGGAGGATCACGAGATCCGTGGTTGACGTTATTCCCGCAGAGTGTGGTTAATTTATGATGGACTAGTTGGAGCACCCCTGCAGGGTTAAAACTTTCGGAAATCCATGCCCGCGGTTATATGGCAACTTGGATATTTGTTTAACACCCGGTTATAGTTAACTTGAATTGAACTCTAAATAAAATACACCAATTGTGTGAGTAACCGTGATCGTCTCTGCTCTGAACATGAACCGAGCAATAACACGATGGGGTTATGTTTGACGTAAGTTGGTGTTCAGGATCTCTTATAGTTCATTCTAGTTCTAGATCGTTTATCATAGACCACATATCTACATTCATGTTCTCGTAAGATTAGCCACCATAAATGCTTAGTGCTGCTGCAAACTAAACATTTATCCCCCATCCAACATATAAGCTTGAATAGTCTTGGTACACGGGCGCGAGATTGCTGAGTCCTCGTGGCTCATAGATTACTACAACAAATATAGGTGCAGGTGCAGATGTGATCGTGCCAGATGATGTGATGCAGCTCCAGTGGGAGTATGACAAGGAGCATGGCAGGATGTACGTCACATATCCAGATGAGTAGAGTGGTCGTGGTCAAGATCTTCGAGGCTAGCAAGCCAGTGTCATTGCATCATTTTATCGTTTGTTTTCCGTACGTAGCCAGACCCTGTCTTTGGATTGGTGTTTGAACAAATTGTGTGGAATTGTAATTTAGCATGTGGCAAGTGTAAGCCAACTCATATACTCTTCTCTTCATAAATGTATGTAATGACGCTGAACTTGCGAAACGACTAGATGCGCCTCTATCCCTATCAAGCCCCCGTGCCAAATATGGATAGGCGCGCATCTTGGACATTACAACTTCTCAAAGTTTCTTCTTCCGTCTATAGAAGGACTTGCAGGTCGTTGGGCTGCCCTGGCTCCTAGTGGCCACCAGTGACGGCGCCGACGAACTCATTGCACAAGTCAGGCCATGATGAAATGGAGTTCTCCGATAGGTGCATCAACCATTATCTCACATGTGTCTTGAGTGCCAAAGGGAAATAGTTGGCGAGCACTTTCTCATCTCTTCCTCCAGAGGCTTGAAAGGCTACCGTATCGTTGCCTAGGAATTCTATCAGGTTCAGCTTTCCGTCGTACTTCTCTGTCAGCTCAGTCTTGAAAGCTCCGGCTGATGGACATCGGACCTATCGCAGCTCACGAGTGAAGGCAGGGCACCCAACCTTGTAAGGAAGGTACTCGCCAGCACTAGGCACGGGGTCGCAAGCATCTAGGCTGTTGCGCCTGTCAGATTGACGGTGTGCTTCTCGGTGTCACTATGGTGATGCGTACATCTTCCTTCCGCCAATCTTCTAGGACATGCCGCTGGTTCCGGCAATTGCGCAAGACGGAGGAGGTCATAGATGCCTTGTCAAGCTCTTCGGCATGTGAAGTTTGCTATGGCTGCCTCTGGGTTTGTTGTCATGGAGGGGACTTCACCGTTGGCGTAGCCCCCTCGACGCGGTCGGCTGCCCGAGCCGCCGTTGCCGTTCTCGTATGTCATGATGGTTTTGCATCCTCAGATTTTTTGGCTTTGACGAAGGAGATCAAACTCTGGATGGTAGCTCTCCACTCGTCCATCTTGTTGGCCGCTGACAGGAAGTTTAGCAGCAGCTGAGCTCGCACCATCGCTTTCGATGTAGTGTCCGGCATGGCTAGAGAAGCGGACCGCGAGATCGCTCTACTCCTGGTGGAACCAAGAGGATCATTGCCATGTTCTTGTCACCACACATTGCTCGTCGGGGTGGTCTGACGTGGAGGAGACCGAGCCTGTAGTTTTGCGGTCCCCGCTCGGTGCCCCGTCTTGTTCTGGACGAGGTGTGCACCCAGTAGCTGCGCCGGTGATGGGCACAACTAGTTGTCGGTGTCAAAACCGGCATATCTCAGGTAGGGGGTCCCAAACTATGAGACTAAGATCGACGGTACCAGGAGATGAACGGGACATGAGTTTACCTAGGTTCGGGCCCTCCAATGGAGGTAATACACTATGTCCTGCTTGATTGTATTGATGGTGTAAGGGGTTACACAGTTGATCTACCTCGAGATCATATGTCTAACCCTAGATGAGTTGTTCTATCTCCCGATACCCTAGAACCCTCCGGCTTATATGGATGCTGAGGATGCCTAGGGTTTACATATGGTCGGTTACATGCCGAAAAGATAAACTTTCCTAACTATTACACCAGACATGGAGCACAAGCCTTGTTTCCCGAAGCTTCCATCTAAGAGACTAGGCCTTCAAATCCTTCGGTATTCGGTAATCATCCCTCCTAGTCCGGCCCATAACAATATGTCGGCCATCCGAGGACCCCCTAATCCAGGACTCCCTCAGTAGCCCCCGAACTTGCCTCCAATGCCAAGGGTCTTCAGCTCCGACTGCTTCGCAAACAGGGTCATCGGCTTGCGAGGTGAGTTCCTTCCTACCGAATTGTAGTTCGGCCTCCGATGACAAGTAGTCTCCCGTATAGTGGCATGTCCGAATACCATAAATTGATTCAGTTTTGAAGCCCAAACGTCAAGGGATAAAGAATGGCCCTCTGACGACCTTTCTAATGGAAGGCTGCGGCCCACCACGACCGCCAGACCAGTTGCATAGACTCGATTCGCGGTTCGAGGCCGTTTTAATCATCATGATCTTTAAATATACTGATCATGTCCCGTTTTATATGGGATATACTTAACTGCGTGCGTGCAACGACTCGTGCGTCTCGGGAAGTGGAGGGATTCACGGCGCGGCAAGGGGAATCCACATCGACAGGCCTCATAAAAGAGAAGGAAAACCCCAAAAATCTTTTTCACGCTTTGCATTCGACTTCTCTGCCTCCCATTCTCTTGCGCCTCTAGAGCACAAATCTAGGTCTCTCCGCCCCCACCATCGAGCTCGGCAATGGTGGGATCCAATGTCTAGTGGGAAGCTTCCATGGTCGCCAACAAGGACATCCTCGACCTCAAGAAGGCCAGTTACCTCCCCGTCGACATTCCTCACCACGTGGTGGAGGAGGGCCAAGTGATTCCCACCCCCAGGCCAGGCGAGAGGGTGGTGTTCATCTCCCACTTCATCAGGGGGTTGAGCTTCCCACTCCACCCATTTGTAAGGGGGTTAATGTTCTTCTACGGACTCGACTTCCACGACCTCCCACCGAACTCCATCATGCATATCTCGGCGTTCATCCTCGTCTGCGAGGCCTTCCTGTGCGTGGAGCCGCACTTTGGGCTTTGGTTGCAAGTCTTCAGTATCAAGCCTAAGTGTGTCGGCGGAAAGCACACGGACTGCGGAAGGGCAGTCATCGGAAATCTCATCCGAGTTGGGTGGCCGTCGGGCACCTTCATCAACACCATCAAAGGAAGGAAAAAAGAGTGGTTCTACGTCATCGAACCACGAGAGGAGGGCCAACTCCTTTCCGCTGCATTTATATATGGCCCCCACAATACTGGCTTTGTGGCATGAAAAGAGCCTAGCCTGGTGTTAGGGCAAAGAGGTGACCGACCTACAGAAGCGCCTCCGCTCCCTGGTCGAGGAGGGCATCAAGGTTTCCGATGTGGTCCAGGTGATGCTGCGAAGATGCATCCACCCATGCCAGCATCACAACACTCCTCTCTGGGATGGAGAACTCGAAGCCGAGCCCACAATCTAGAATCTCTTTCGCACTATGCGGGAGAAGATGTGGAAGGCGCTCTTCAAGTCGCTGAAGAGTTGGCTATCCAAGGATGAGGACAAGGGTCTCCACGCTGCCAAGCCGGACACCGAGGTATGATTTCTCCAACTTGGTTGGCTCTATTACATAGAGAATCCCTTCAACCTCTTATCTGATCTATTCTGGCAGAGATGAAAGAAGAAAGCCATCAACATCAGTAGTCCAGCTCCTCAGCCCGAAGACGAGAGGACCAGACTGTTAGCCTGGATGCTCATCGAGAAGCCTTCCCAGGCTCCCACGAAGAAGAAGGAGAAGAAGAAGAAACCATGTCAGGATGGCCTTCACATCAAGGACCAGCCTGATGCTGATCAGAAGACACCCCTGCCTCGTCAAATCAAGAGGAGATCGAAGAGGAGGAAGAAGAAGAGGAGGAGGAGGAGAGTGAGGGGGAGGCAACTTCCCCCGCGCCAAGAAGAGAGCAGCGTCTTCGGACGCCCCGGGGCAAGCACCTTCTCCTGCCCCAAAGAGGGCACGGCAGGCACGAGTGGTCCTATCCGACGACATCTCGGACTCGAGCTCCGCCCGCAAACCCCGAGGAGGTTCCATGAAGGAGCCTAACAGTCAAGGCCCCTCCATCCAGGTTAGGATCCAAAGACCCCTCTACGAAAATATTTTTCAGAGAAGTAATAAATCATATCCTGGGGACTATGCACACAACCAGGAGCGAGAGAATTAAACCATATCTTAGCATCACCCTTTAATGAGAAAGTAAACAACTAAAGAATATAGTAATAGCGAATTTTTTCCTCATGCGTAAATACGGTGGCTATATCATTCAATTTGGTAAGATGTGCCACAACAGTTTCAAATTCATAACCATGGAAAGGATCATATTCAATCAAAGTAATTAACTCAGGATCGACAAAGAATTCATAATCCTTATCAGTAACAAAGATAGGTGAAGTAGAAAACTTAGGATCATATTGCATTCTAGCATTCAAAGATTTTTCGTTCCACTTGCGAAGCAATTTCAGAAGATCACCTCTATCCTCACAAGCAAGAAAGTCCCTAGCTTCCTCTCCATCCATAACATATCCCTCAGGAATATCAGTTAATTCATATCTAGGAGAGCTATGTCTAGCAGATGTATCATAGTGTTCAGTTTCAATAATTTCATCAGATTCAGAAATATTATCAGTTTCGGCATTAGCTCTAACAATTTGTTCATCAAGAAATTCAACAAGTGGCACAGTATCATCATAAGCATCATGCATAGCAGAAGTAGCAACATCAATTACTTGCGACATATCAGAATTACTAGCAAGTGGTGGTGTCGCATATTTACTCATAACAGAAGGTGAATCAAGTGCAGAGCTAGATGGCAGTTCCTTACATGTCCTCGTAGTTGAGGGGTAGATCTTGGTTTTTGGATCTTTAAGATTCCTCATAGTGATCAACACACACATATCTATATATATATCCCAAGTGACTTAGAGAATAAAGCTATGCTCCCCGGCAACGGCGCCAGAAAAAGGTCTTGATAACCCACAAGTATAGGGGATCGCAACAGTTCTCGAGGGTAGAGTATTCAACCCAAATTTATTGATTTGACACAAGGGGAGCCAAAGAATATTCTAGAGTATTAGTAGCTAAGTTGTCAATTCAACCACACTTGAAAGACTTAATATCTACAGAAAAGTATTCAGTAGCAAAGTAATATGGTAGTAACAGTGACAATGGCAAAGTGATAGTGGTAGTTTGTAATCTTGGTAACAGTAGCAATGGAAAAGTAATTGAGAAAAGATCAATATATGGAAAGCTCATACGCAATGGATCAGTGATGGATAATTACATAGGATGGCATTCATCATGCAACATTTATAACATAGGGTGATACAGAACTAGCTCCAATTCATCAATGAAATTTAGGCATGTATTCCATACATATTCATACGTGCTTATGGAAAAGAACTTCCATGACATCTTTTGTCCTACCCTCCTGTGGCAGTGGGGTCCTACTGGAAACTAAGGGATATTAAGGCCTCCTTTTAATGGAGAACCGGACCAAAGCATTAGCACTTAGTGAATACATGAACTCCTCAAACTACGGTAATCACCGGAAAGAATCCCAGTTATTGTCACCCTGGGGGATGCGGATCATAACTCGTAATAGGTGTCTACAACTTGCAATATAGGATCAAGAACAAACATATATTCATGAAAACATAATAGGTTCAGATCTGAAATCATGGCACTCAAGCCCTAGTGACAAGCATTAAGCATAGCAAAGTCATAGCAACACCAATCTCAGAACATAGTGGATACTAGGGATCAAACCCTAACAAAACTAACTCGATTACATGTTAAATCTCATCCAACCCATCACCGTCCAGCAATCCTACGATGAGATTACTCACGAACGGTGGAGAGCATCATGGAATTGGTGATGAAGGATGGTTGGTGATGATGAAGGCGTCGATTTCCCCTCTACGGAACCCAAAACAGACTCTAGATCTGGTTTCTCGAGGAAGAACAGGAGGTGGCGTCGGCTCCGTATCGTGAAACATGATGAACTCTTCTCCTTTATTTTTTTCTCCACGAATAAGAATATATAGGAGTGGAAACGAGTTCAGAGGAGCAGCAGGGGGCCCACAAGCCCGCCCAGCGCACCCTAGGGTGTGGGCGCACCCACCAGGCTTGTGGCCAGGTGGTGGGCCCCCTGCAGTTGATTCTTTTGCCATATTTTTCATTAATTCCATAAATAATCTCCATAATTTTTTAGGTCAATCTGACAACATTTGTTTCTGCACAGAAATAACACCAAGGCAATTCTGCTGAAAACGACGTCATTCTGGGTTAGTTCAATTCAAATCATGCAAATTAGAGTCCAAAACAAGGGCAAAAGAGTTTGGAAAAGTAGATATGTTGGAGACGTATCAGCGTGTACCATGGGGGACACAAACTCCCAGGGCAGCCCAACGATTTGCACGTGATTCCTCATAGAGACGACGAGATCCTCCACAAGTACATCCAGAGGTTCAGCCGTGGGCATCACAACATCCCAGACATCCACCCTGCCATGGTGATCGTTGCATTCCACATGAATGTACGCAATCATCAGATGTGCGAGGAGATGAGAATCAACAAAGTGTGAGATGTCGCTAATCTCTATGCTCTGGATGACAGGTGTGCGCGGGCCAAAGAAGGAAGAAGGCTTCCCGGAGAGGACACTGACGTGGAGGTCGACTCGGACAATGATGATGCGCCCGCCTCCAACAAAAAGGGGCAGAAGCGCAAGGGGCAAGGGGGCCATGGTTGTCAAAAGCACCGACAACTCGAATGCAGGGAAGAAGGCCAAGTCTGAGGGGTCCAACAAGGATGTTGCGTCCTGCTTTAGGGATGACTAGAAGCGGCAGGAGAAAAGACCGGTAGTCCATACTGCAAGATCCACCTCACCAAGGGCCCACATCATCGAGTGCTGCCAAGTGGAACAACTTGCTAAGAAACAGAAGCAATAGTACAAAAAGTGGGACAAGGAGAAGGGCGAGGATGGTACTGGTGGGTCCGGCAAGAATAACCGGGATGGCCGCGGCGGCAAGGCCAAGCAAAAAAAGGAGAAGCCTGCTGGAGGCTGAGGCAAGAAATCTGACGATTAAGAAGTAGATGATGATGAGGATGATCTGATGCCCAAGAGTTCCAGAAGGCTATGGATGCTATGTGTGTTGACGGAGGAGCATCTTTGCACTCCTCCCATAGGCATCTCAAGTAATGGGCATGTGAAGTCAACGCGGCAGAAGCAAGGAAACCCCTCAACTGGTCCAAGACTCCCATCATCTTCGATGCAGAGGATCACCCCGGCCGCATCAAGGCCGTTGGGTGTGAGCCGTTGTTAGTTTCTCCAACAATTTGCAACCTCAAGGTCAAGAAGATGTTGGTCGACAATGGGGCTTGTTTAAACCTGATCTCGCCCGACGTGATCAAGTGGCTACAGATTCCTGACGCGAATCTCAAGCCGATGGGGTCCTTCCAGGGGGTCAACTCAGGAAGATCACAACCCAAGGGGAAGATTACTCTTTCGTTGACGTTTGACAACGAGCTCAACTTCAGGAAAAAAGGTTTGTCTTTGATGTCGCCAAGATGCCACTGCCATACAATGGGATCTTGGGCCGTCCGGCAGTGGCGAAGTTCATGGAGGCATCTCACCACGCCTACAACACACTTAAGATGCTAGGGCAGATGAGCATCATCACCATGCATGCTGACAACAAGGACGTGGTCCTCTGTGTCGACAAGTTTTACCGGGAGGCGGTTGTAGGGTCTGTTGACAAGGCACTTATTCCGCCAGCAAAAACTCCTAGGGGAATAACAAGAATAAGACTCCTCGCGAGGCTCGAGAGGACTCCGGGAAGCACGCCATAGAGGACAACATGTCCGTCGATCACTCACCTGAGACTTGTGCCGCCAGGATCAAGAAGAACAAAACCGCCAAACCCTTGCCATGTGGGATGAGTCACTAGTGCTGGCAAGATCCACCTAGAGACAGGGAGTGACACCCAAGTGTGAGACATGCATGAACACTGGGCGCTTTCGTGAGTTCGACCCGTAAGGCACGGTTGTCGGGTCACCCGGCAACCTCTTCTGTACAAGTCTCCCACCAAGGCATGTAATCCTTTGTACAAAGCCAGGCAATCATCCTGTGCTTAGTCAGTGAAAGCTAAGAGTTCCACAACTCCTTGTCAATTACATGTTTAATTCATGTATATTACATGAAATTTTACGATCACCTCTCACTCTTGTAAGGCAGCTGTCGAACCACTAGGGATCCTATCCTACTCTATTTTCTCTTCTTTCTTTTTCTCAAAAGGGAGAAGAGGCCCCCTGCGTGCAAGTTTTTCGGGAGGGGGGTGATTGTATGGGCACCTACAAACGCATTTGGGAGAAATCACTTTACAATGAGGAAAGCAATGAAAGAAAGCTAAGTTACAGAAACTTCTTGAAAATTTCCAGTTTTTCCCCGCGAATGGAAGTTTGTACTTGTACGAGAAAACCTGCACATGAAGGGCCCGTCTTGATATTTTCTGCACTCTATGATGTTTCGAGTCTACTCAGCATCTTAAACAGCCACGACAAGGACGGTGAGGCGCCCTCGCCGGTAGCGGCATCACCGAAAAACTACTAAGTGTCCGCCCTCGAAGTGTTCACGGTACAGATGCGCACACCGACAGGACTTCCTAACAAGCATAGGGATTAAATTGTGCAAGTATAAAATCAAACAAAGGGTAAATAACCATTTGTCCTAGTGGATAGATTATATACATTCAAAAGAAAATTGTGTTTCTAATATAAAGCAAATGTGTCGGCACATACATTGCAGAATGGAAATAAGGTCTTCAAAGTTACGGAGCCAGCCTTGTCGGAAATGGGGGCAACAAGGGGATTACCTTCTTTGCTGTCAGAACCCTTTAGTAGTCAGGAAAATGCCTTTCTCTAGTCGACACCTAGGTTGTGACAGGTCACCTTCACCAGGACCATGTTGAGGGCCCCACGACACAGCTCGCGGCAATCGTGGAGGAATTCATCAGCCCGTCCAGCTTCATGATGAACCACAAGTATAGGGGATCAATCACAGTCGTTTTGATAAGTAAGAGTGTCGAACCCAACAAGGTCCAGAAGGAAATGATAGGCAATTTTTAGCAAGGTATTCTCTTCAAGTGCTGTGACTAACAACAGTAGATAGTTTTGTAGCAAGATAATTCGTAACAAGTAACAAGTGACAATAGTAACATAGGAGCAACAAGGTAGCCCAATCCTTTTTTATAGGAAAGGACATGCCTGTACTCTTATATTAAGAAAGTGCTCCCAAGGATAAATGCGAATTTCTATCTAGTCATGTTCATCAAGTTGAGTTCATTCACGTTCGTTACTTTGATAGTTTGATATGTGGGTGGATGGGTGCTAAGGTGCTGTTATTACTTGAACTAACAACCTACTTATGATTCACCCCTCTCGCAAGCGTCCGCAACTACGAAACAAGAATTAAGATAAATCTAACCATAGCATGAAACATGTGGATCCAAATCAGCCCCTTATGAAGCAAAGCATAAACTAGAGTTTAAACTTCTGTCATTCTCACAACCCCATCATCTACTTGTTACAGCAAAATGACTTACCTTAGGCCCATAGCATGGTGAAGTGTCATGTGGTCTACGTTCACATGACACCACGAAGAGAATTAACAACATACATATCATCAAAATATCGAAAGCATACCAACTTCACAAGCTTACTTATAACAAGACTTCTCCCATGTCCTTAGGAACAATAGTAACTACTCACACATCATCAACATGTTCAATATTAGCGGTGTAATAATGAAAAATAAGGATCTAACATAATATCTTCCATCAAGTAATCCAACAAGCATCAACCAGGAGATATAATCAACACAACTAGTAACCCACACGTACCAATCTGAGGTTTTGGGACAAAGGTTGAATACAAGAGATGAACTAGGGTTGGAGATGAGATGGTGCTGGTGAAGATGTTGATGAGGATTGGTTTTCCCACTACGGAGGAAGCATTGGTGATTACGATGGCTTCACTCTGCCCTCCCGGAGAGGAATTTCCCCGGCAGAATTTGACTGCTGGAGTGTAGTAGGGCCTCTGCCTAGGTTTCTGCCTCGAGAGGGCGGTGCTTTGTCTGGAAAGGTTGCTTATGATTTTTTCAGGGTAAAACACACCATAGAGGAGAGGAGGGGCATCGGAGAGCCAATAGGGGGCCCACAAGCCATTTGGGCACGCCCCTAGGGGGGGTGCCCTGTTGGATTGTGCCCTATTAAAAGCCCCCTTATATTTTTGCTCCAGAAATTCTTAAATATTCCAAAAATGTTCTCCGTTCAGTTTCAGATCATTCTGAGTCTGATGGCTATTCTGCCTTTTTCTTAGTTTTCCGGTCGAGAATTCCAGTTTCTAGATATTTCCCTCCTTGTGTTGTACCTTGCATATTCGTAGATAAAATACATAATAATTGTGTATTAATGTGGAATAATGTACCAAAATAAAGTAAATAGTATTAAGAATTCATGATGCAAAATGGACGTATCAACTCCCCAACGATTAGACATCGCTTGTCCTCAAGTGAAAATGGAACTCTAAAATAATGACCACTTAATTTGAGAGGGAGGTGTCGATAAAAACAAAATGCAGACATGAGATTATCATGAGTATCATCATAGCAAGAAGTTTTCAATCATATAACCTCTCATGAACAAGTAACAATCTATTCACAACTGAAGAAATATGAAGCATAATCACTATTCAGAACCAACAAGCAATGCAGTTAGTCGTTGGGATAATCATAGCTTTTGTAATTGAGAGAAGAGTTTATGTAAGAGCCTTGTATTTCTAGGAAGATCACATATTCAACTATAATGTAGCCTTCTATTATTGCTAACACACATAGCATATTTTTGGAACTCCATGGGACACATAGGAAGATGGATGCTTTATTCTTCTTGCCACCCAACTTATATACCTCAAGGTTAAAGTCAACAATAATGGAACATGATCATGTACATTCAGCTGTATATATTTGTTTGAACCTTTCCTTAACCCATAATGCTTTCCACTAAAGAGTTGAAGAATATGAACAAGGGAAATACTATTGACTCTTGCAATACAAATAAAATTTGTAAGAATGTAAAAGATAGGCCCTTCGTCGAGGGAAGCTGAGGTTCTCATGAGCCTTTATTTGTTTGATATGTTCAATCTCTGAATGCAAAAGAACATCACTTCATATTGCCCCTCGTGATAGCAAAATTTATCACGCACTCCGTCGCTTTTATTGCCTCACCATCACAAGATAATACAAAGCTTACTTTCATTTACAATAAAAGATCTTACATGATTAGAGACATTTTTTATTGCCTTGTGCAACAATGACAACTTAATTGAAGGATCATATTCAATCCATTGGTAGGTATGGTGGACTCTCTTGAAGAGAAACTGGGTTTTGAGGGTTATGGTTGCACAAGTAGTATCTCTACTTAGTGCGAATCTTTGGCCTAGCAAAAGATCCTAAGAAAGCATCACATGTTAAAGGATTTAATAACATATAAATTCTATGCAAATGTAAACAACCATGATCATTATGTTGTTTTCCATGTCCCACTTCAACACTTGGTCATTATGTAATATTTTGATGGAAGATCACAATCATAGAAGGTGTTCAAGATAGTATATTTATATGCAAATCTCCTCTTCTCTACCATAATTTTGCATAGATCATATCAATTACTAACATTATGTTGGTTAGTTTTCAATACTTCTTATTGCTTATACCTCTTTTCTATGTGAAGTCATTACTTCTCAAGAGATAGGCATATGATTCTTTTCTATTCTTTTTATTGCCATGCTACGATGATGGGGGCAAGTGAGGAAGAGGAACACAATCTCAACTAACTTTATTATATAACTCTCGCACTCGATTACAAGGGTACGTAGAACTTAAAGCAAAAACTCTAAACAAAGCAAATCTAGAATTCTAACTCTCTAAATCACGAAAATCTAAAGATGAAACTAAGATAGATAGTGGTGATAAAAAGTCATGGTGATACGATACCAGGGACCTCCCCCAAGCTTCGAACAAGCCAAGGGTGGTGACCATACCCATGTACTCAAGTGTTCTTTGGTGATGGCGGTGGTGTTGTAGTAATATTCTTCTTCTCCGATGTGTGCTTGAGGATGAAGTTTTCTTCCCTTAGATCGTTGTTCTCTTGTTTAAGCTTCAATATCCTTTTGCATAAGGATGCCTTGCTCTCCTGCAGAAAATGAGAAGGGAAAATTGGGTATTGGGTTTGTTCCATCCATTAGGGAGGCCTGACTTATTGAATTCCACATGCATATCGGTAGGTTGAGGTAGTGGAGCTTCATCTTCATCTGAACTAGCATCCTCTATTTCCTCCAAATCGGTATCTTCTTCCTCATCTGTGGACCATAAGTAGGGGTAAATACCTCCAAAGATCTTTGGGTCTGCAACATAGGGGAGACATAGCTCTCTCCATCGGAATCTTCAGATGACATATTTCGATCTGCCAGGAAAACAACCCGAAACAAGAATAGAGGAGAAACTCGCGATGCAGTGGTCAAAACATACGGGAGTATATGTAATGATTTTTTCTAGGTTAGAATACGTGTTGTGGAAGAAATTGGAGTTCGGAGGGCACATGAGGGCCACACATGCCATCACGGCGCACCCCTAGGGTGGGCTGCCCAGTTGGCTTGTGCCTCCCCCGTGGGTCCTCCTGACTCCGTATTATTTTTGTAATTTTTTCTAAAATACCAAACTGATAGAAATTATTTTTATGGAATTTTTGGAGTCGGTTTACTTACCGTATCACATACCTACCCCTTTTTCAGGTCTCTGGAGTGTTCCGGAAGACCTCCTTGATGTTTTCTTCCGGTGTAATAACTTGGATGACATTTGTTTCTTCATTAATTGGTGCACCAGAAATATAATGCTTAATTCTTTGCCCATTCACCACTCTCAGGTTCTTGCCTTTGAAGTTATTGATTTTTATAGCACCGGAGAGATAAACCATTTGGAGAGGAGTTTTCCTGGAAAAAATCTGAAACGAGAGTTGTACAAAAGTACTAAGTCTCCTACATTGAATTCTCATTTTTTAATCCTCTTGTCATGCCATCTTTTAACCTTTTCTTTAAACAACTTGGCATTTTCATAGGCTTGCGTTCTCCACTCATCAAGTGAGCTAGTGTCAAATAACCTCTTCTCACCGGGAAGTTTAAAATCACAATTCAGTTCTTTAATTGCCCAATAAGCTATATGTTCTAGCTTGAGAGGTAAATGACAATTCTTTCCATAGACCATTTTGTGTGGGGATATACCCATAGGATTCTTATAAGAAGTTCTATAAGCCCATAGTGCATTATCTATTTTCTTAGACCGATTCTTCCTAGATCTATCAATAGTCTTTTTCAACAAGAATTTTATTTCTCAATTACTCAATTCAACTTGACCACTAGACTGAGGATGAGGAGGAGATGCAATCCTATGGTTCACATCATATCTAGCTAGAAGTTTACGGAAAGCACCACGAATAAAATATGAACCACCATCAGTCATTAAGTATGGAGGGACTCCAAACCTCGGGAAAATGATGTCTTTAAGCATTTTAATAGAGGTGTTATTATCAACACTAATAGTTGGAATAGCTTCTACCCACTTAGTAACGTAATCAACAGCCACTAGAATATGAGTATACCCTTTCTAGGAAGGAAAAGGTCCCATAAAGTCAAAACCCCAAACATTGAATGGTTCAATGGCAAGTGAATAATTCATAGGCATTTTCTGACGCTTCACAATGTTACCAACTCTCTGGCATTCATTGCATGAAAGGACATACTTACGAGCATATTTGAAAAGAGTAGTTCAAAAGAAACAAGATTGTAATACCTTGTGTGCAGTTCTGTCGCCAACATGGTGTCCTCCGTAAGCTTCAGAATGGCACTTTCGAAGAATCTATTCCTGTTCATGCTCAGGTATCCATCGTCTAACAATACCATCTACACCCTCTTTTGTAAAGATGTGGCTCAACCCAAAAGTAATGTTGTAGATCATAAAAGATTGTTTCTTTTGTTGATAGGTGAAGCTAGGTGGAATGTACTTGGCAACAATATAATTAGCATAATCAGCATACCAAGGAGCACTACGGGAAGTATTTATAGCAGCAAGTTGCTCATCAGGAAAACTATCATCGATAGGAAGTAGGTCATCAAGAACATTTTCCATCCTAGACAAGTTATCTGCAACGTGGTTTTCAGCTCCTTTTCTATCAATGATACGCATATCGAACTCTTGAAGTAAGAGTACCCACCTAATGACTCTAGGTTTAGCATCTTTATTTTCAATCAGGTATTTAATAGCAACATGATTACTGGAACAGTTACTTTGGAACGGACAATGTAAGGTCTAAACTTATCACAAGCAAAAACAACTACTATATATTCCTTTTGAGTGGTAGCATAATTCCTTTGAGTAGAGTCTAGAGTTTAATAGCATAATGAATAACACTTAATTTTTTGTCTACTCTTTTCCCTAGAACCGCGACAACTGCATAATCACTAGCATTACACATAATATCAAATGGTAGGTTCCAGTTAGGTGGTTGAACAATAGGTGCAGAAATTAAAGCCTTCTTAAGTATTTCAAAAGCTTCTACAAAATCATCATCAAAAACAAGGGGAACTTCTGTTTGAAGAAGATTAGTTAATGTCCTAGAAATCTTTGAGAAATCTTTAACGAAACACCTATAAAAACCATCATGACCAAGGAAACTTCTTATACCTTCGATATCACTCAGGCATGGCATTTTCTGTATTGCATCATATTTAGCCTTGTCCACCTCAATGGATCGTTCAAAAAATTGGTGCGCAAGAACTATACCTTCATTCACCATAAAGTGGCACTTCTCCCAGTTCAAGACAGGACTCGTAACCATGGCGATGGCAAATCCTTGAGAAATCTTCACATCTCTGCAAAAAACGATCAAGGTTTCTCAAGCAATCATCAAAAGAAGTCCCGTAAACGGAAAGACCATCCATGAAAACCGTAATAATCTTTTCACAAAAATAATAGAATATAGCAGTCATACATCTTTGGAATGTAGCAGGTGCATTGCCTAAACCAAAAGGCATACATCTATAAGCATAAGTTCCAAAAGGACATGTAAAGGTAGTTTTGTCTTGATCTTCTTTTGACACATGTATTTGAGAAAATCTAGAATATGCATCAAGAAAGCAAAAGTGTGTGTTCTTAGATAATCTTTCTAACATTTGATCAATTAGTAGCAAGGGGTAATGATATTTTTAGTAGCTTTATTTAATTTACTAAAAACAGTTACCATCCTATAACCAGTTACGATTCTTTGTGGAATAAGCTCATTTTTATCATCAGGGACAGCAATAATACCACCTTTCTTAGGAACACAATGAACATGACTTACCCACCTACTATCAACTATAGGATATATTATACCTGCATCGAGAAGCTTTAGTATTTCAGGACTTACTACTTCTTTCATATTGGGATTTAAGCGGCGTTGGTGATCAACAACAGGTTTAGCATCTGGTTCCATATTAATGTTGTGCTGACATAGAGTAGGGCTTATGCCCTTTAAATCGTCAAGCGTATATCTAATAGAAGACCTATGCTTCCTAAGAGTTTTAAGTAATCTACTTTCTTCCTACTCTAAAAGGTTAGCACTGATAATAACAGGATATATCCCCTTTTCATCAAGAAAAGCATATTTCACAGTATTTGGTAAAGTCTTTAGTACAAACACGGGATCTCCTTTGGGTGGAGGAGGATCCCCTTGGATATCAACTGGTAAGTTGTGTTTAAGAATACAATAGTGCAGAAAAGCCTAGCTATGGCATGGCAAAAAGGGCCTTGCTGGCGTAGGCACACGATGCCAGCAATATGGCGCCACAGTTAAAAAATAGTGGTGGCATTGGAGCCCACACCTGCACTAATTAGAATACCTATGGCGTCGGGTTATGTTGTACGCCGGTATTATGACCTGTATCTATGGCATACAACTTTATTCCAAGCGGTACACAACAAGATTAAGAGAAGGAGGAAGTACATCATGAAGATCCACCATAACCTCCTTCACCACCACCTCAAGGAGATGACCACGTTGACTACAACGGAGATGAAGGATATGATGATGAAGAAGAAGATCCACCAACTAACAAGCCTAAGCTACCCCGAGTTTGATATCAAGTGAACAAGAACCATCCTCTAAACCAAATCTTTGGTGATATTCTAGCAGGGAGGATCACTTGCTCTAAAACTCGCTTGGCTAAATTTTGTGAGCATTATTCTTTCATCTCTAGCATTGAACCCTTGAAGGTTGAACAAGCTCTTGAATACCAGGATTGGGTGAACGCTATGCATGAAGAGCTTCACAACGTTGAAAGGAACAAAGTGTGGCCACTCATGGAGAAACCCAAGGACGAGCAAAACATTATCAACCCATGGATGGTCAAGTCGTATGCAACAAGGCTCGCCTCATAGCCCGAGGATATAATCAAGTCGAAGGTATGGACTACGATGAGACCTACGCCCCCATTGCTAGAATAGAATCCATTTAAATACTTCTCACTTAAACTAATCACCATGATATCACGCTTTACCAAATGGATATTAAAAGTGTATTTTTAAATGGTGAGATTGAAGAAGAGGCCTATGTTAAGCAAGCACCTGGTTTTGTAAATCCTAAGAAACCTGACCATGTTTACAAACTTCGCAAAGCTTTATATGGTCTTAAGCAAGCTCCTCACGCTTGGTATAAATGCCTAACGAAATTTCTCATTGAAAAAGGTTTTGAAATCGGTAAAATTGACGCAACCTTTTTCACAAAGAGAGTTAATGGTGAACTATTTTTGTGCCAAATTTATGTGGATGATATTATCTTTGGATCTACTAACCCGCATTTTAGTGAGAAGGTTGGAGGGTTGATATCAGAGAAGTATGAGATGTCTATGATGTGTGAGCTGAAATTCTTTCTTGTTCTACAAATCAAGAAAACAAGAGAAGGAACATTCATCTCTCAAACTAAGTACACCAAGGACTTAATCAAGAAGTCCAACATGCAAGAGTGAAAAGGTATGAAAATTCCCATGCCCACTGACGGACACGATGCTCTTACTAAGGAGGGTGAACCGGTTGATCAAATGGTTTATCGATCAATGATTGGTTCATTGCTTTATCTATGTGCCTCTCGTCCCGATATTATGCTTAGTGTTTGCATGTGTGCTAGATATCAAGCTCCACCGAAAGAATGTCAACTTAAGGCAGTAAAACGCATTGTGAGGTACTTGATACATACACCAAACTTTGGCATTTGGCATCCCAAGGGATCTTGTTTTAATCTTGTTGTATACTCTAACTCAGACTATGCCGATGACAAGGTTGATAGAAAATCCACCTCGGGTTCATGTCAATTTCTTGGTAGATCTCTTGTGTCTTGGTCCTCCAAGAAACAAAACTCGGTATATCTATCTACTACCGAAGCTGAATATATTGTTGATGGATCATGTTGTGCGCAATTATTATGGATGACACAAATGCTTCAAGATTATGGAATCAAAGTTAAAAATGTGCCATTATTTTGTGACAATGAAAGTTCTATTAAGATTGGTCATAATCCTGTGCAACATTCTCGAACCAAGCATATTCAAGTTCGACATCATTTCATTCGTGATCTTGTCGCCAAAGGAGATATTAATCTTAAGCATGTTCGTACTAACAAGAAATTGGCCGTCATCTTCACTAAGTCACTTGATGAAAAAGTGTTTTGTAATTTGAGGAGTGAGTTGAACATCATTGATACTTCAAACTTGAGCTAAGCTCGCTCGGATGCTTGCAAGGGGATGAGCTAAATTGTTTATTCCATTCAATTACCCTGAATATCATACCTTGGAATTCTATGCTCCCTTCTCTTGCATCTAACCCTTTTGTAGGTACACGGAAGAACACCACTCCACAAGATTGCAATCAACTCCTATCTTATGCAATCTTGTCATGACCAAGTATCCACATCCTCGCCTTGATTATGGAAGGAAGAAGACAACAAAATATATCCTTGACATATATTTACCTCAATTGCTAAATCTCAATTGGTGTTATGTCAATTGGATATATCATGTTCTTCCTTGCGTGACTAACCTTTGTAGGTTAAGAGTGACCAAAACAACAAGGATTACTCCCAACTGAAGATGACCTTCATCAACTTTGAGTATCCTCATCAAGTTCACCTAGAAGCTATGTCAACAACATGACTCAAAGGCATGTACTCATATCCTTGATATAGCATTACTCCAAGTAATAGGATGAAGCAACTCAAGTGATATGAAGACATAAAAATGCTTAATCGAAAAATGGTAACCCCATTTTGATCTTAACGACGAGTATGACCTATGATCATGTATTCTTGCTTCGCTCCTAAGTCAATATACTCTAATATAGGTGACCTAGTCACCGCCCATCATCTAGTTAAGAATCTTGGTTGGTTCATTCTCTATTGCCAAATTACTTGGGACCATTGAAATCTTTACTAGTTGATACCTATATGTATATTATCTACAATTTGTATCCTTTTATTTGCAAATCATTTGTTTTTATTCCCTCGTTGAATTTTATTTAGCACTTTGTCTTTGGTTCAAATTTGGAAATTCAACCAAGTTTATATTTTATGCCTCGGCGCCTCCGACCCAAAAGACTTGGTTCTACCGACTATGCAGACAAGCTACACAACACCATATCGGTACCACCGAAAATTTTTGCCTCGACATTTGTGTTTGAATCTATAGATCTTTGTGTTCCCTCTATGATTTCCCAATCCTTTGATGATCCCTTAATATTAAAAAAATTGAAGGGGAGAAATACATACAAGGATCCCTAAGTCAAAGGAGGAGAAGTTCTGCAAATTCTTAGTTAATTCTATGGGCGATAAATTATTTTCTCATGATTTTCATGTTCTATGAATCCGACATTGTATGACCCTTGTTCTCAAGGATCCCTGTCTTATTCAATGATCCCTATATCTAACCCTATGTCTGCCCTTTTTGGATACTAATGCCAAAGGGGAAGAAATATACAAAGCTTGAAAGCTAAAGAGGGGGATACATGCTTCTGCAAAGGGGGAGATATAATTTAGGGAGAGAGAAGAATATATAAATTTTATACTTATATAAACAAGGGGAGAATACTAGCGTAGGGCGAGAAACATGTTTTGGAGAAAGATCAGCCTATTGCATTTGATTCTTCATGTTAGTATTTCTCACCCTATCCAATCCCAATATCTAAAATGCTAAGATTCAGGGGGAGAGGATGTCCTACCATTTTCATATATAAAGGGGTGAAACTTCTAAATGATCTTGGATACATATCAACCAAAAGGAATACTAACTTCTATATGTTCTCCATATATTGGTATCTTTGAGTTCTATTGCCTTTGATTGGTAGAATACTCTTGTGTTTCCTAACATTGTTTCCTCAAGTGTATTTC
Organism: Hordeum marinum; assembly: GCA_022496015.1. NCBI lineage: Eukaryota > Viridiplantae > Streptophyta > Magnoliopsida > Poales > Poaceae > Hordeum > Hordeum marinum. The sequence goes on from CM039678.1 coordinate 273,491,161, forward strand.
TACTACTAGAATCCTCAAGAACTCAAGGTAAGTATATGCATCATATTGTTGATCAAGATGATATCTTGCTTCTTGCACATATTGTTTGCAAGAGTGAACTCTTGAACAAGGATACGCCTCATTCATATACATTTGATGCATATTGCCAAGATACACATGACTTATCATACCCTTCTACCACATGCGTGTCCATGCATTCCAAAGCAACTATACTTTAAAGGGATTGCACACATTTAGGCGGAGCAAGTCTAAGTCGTGTGTCTCTCAAAGTCTTCATTATATACATGTATATCTTTGTTTTAAGCTTTCATTGTATGTTGTCATCAATTACCAAAAAGTGTGAGATTGAAAGCACAATGTGCTCCCTTGGTGGTTTTGATAATTCATGACAACATACATTGTCTCTTGGACTAATACTTTCATCTAGTGTATTTCAGATAAAGTTCATAGAGAGAGATGGGTTGGCAAAAAGGAGTGTGGAGAGTATCCCCATGAAGAAGAAGAAGGAATAGCATTAGCCAAGCTTCAAGCAAAGGACTCTACATTTTACCTTTGTAAGAAATCACTTTGAGTCCATAGGAAAGCCAATACTATCAAAAGGGGGTAAGGTTTTGTTGGTGAACAAAATGCTCATACGTGCACAAGTGATAGTCACCACATACACCCACAATCTCTTCCACAAAAGTCTGTCCAAAGCCAAATATCCAAAATTAGTGCAACCAACACTTTCCACTCGGTGCCACCGATTCCCAACCTCACACAGACTCATCGAAACCCTAGCATTTTGGTGCAACCGATTCCACTTTGGTGCCACCGAGCTTGGGTTGCCAACTTCTTGTTACGCAAGTTTACAAAATCGGTCCAACCAAGTTTTGTGAACCGGCATCACTGAGTTCAATATGACTATTGGCCACTTTATCGGTGCAATTGAGTTTTATGTATCGGTCTCGCTGAGATTCAAAAGTTTCTACCTTTGAGGCAACTCGGTACAACCGATATTTACACATCGGTGTCACCGAGTCTGACTTATTAGGTGTAAGGGTTGGATTTTTGGAGATGCCTATATATACCCCTCCACCACCACTCACTCGCAAGAGAAGCACTCAGAACAGTTCCCCACACATACCTATTGATTTTCTAAGAGAGAGCCACCTAATCATGTGTTGAGATCATGTCATTCCATTCCTTCCATATGAATCTTGATCTCTAGCCTCCCCAACTTGCTTTCCACCCAATCAACCTCTTCCACCAAGCCAAATCTGTGAGAGAGTGATTGTTTGTTGAGGAGTCTATCATCTTGATGCACAAGAGCAAGGAGTTCGTCGACATTATCTAGCCTATTACCTTTTGGAGGGTGGTGCCTCCTAGATTGGTTAGGTGTTGCTTGGGAGCCTCCTACTTCGTGTTGTGGAGTGAACCAAGAAGTTTGTAAGGGCAAGGATATCGCCTACTTCGTGAAGAGCTACCCCGAGTTAGGCTAGTCCTCCGTGGATGTAGGCCGTCATGCTATAGTCAAGGTTGCTTCTTCATGGAACCCTCCATGGGTAGAGCCCTCCATGGACTCTCGCGACCGTTACCGTCCGTGGGTTGAAGACTCCATGAACGTGGACGTACGATAGCACCACCAATCGGAACAACAGGAAAAATCCTTGCGTTCTTTATGCATTTGATCTCTCTATCTCTACTCCTTACTTCCATGTGCAATGTCTTTACTTTCCCTGCTATAGTTTAATATGCTAAAACTGCCAACCCTTGAACTTATGCTTGAGGTAGTTTTGAAATCCTTCTTGTAGTCTATTCACCCCCCCCCCTCTAGACATACACTTCTAGTGATCCTGCAGCATTCTCCCTGCCGTATGTACTCCTCCATGTGGTGGACAACGTAGTAGCCATCTATATGACTATTTTCCGGCTGCTGCAAGCAATTACAGTCGGTTTTGTGGCAGAAACGTACCGCTTTAAACTTGCCAAACTTTTAATATCTATCTCTGATCACTCCTTCCCGTCTAGTATACTCGAAAAGTGCTTCATCTAGGACCTTCTTGATGCCTCTGTAGTCTTTTTTCACTTTCCTCATCGAATCTAAGAAATAATTTTCGGCGAACTTTGGGGTAATAACGGTGAGGACACAATGTTCTCTGCATACAAAGTTGAACGAGTTAATTAATGGTGTTACGTGGAGCCATGCATAACGAGATAGTATGAAATAGTAATCTAGCTAGACAGAATGACTTACTTTGGATAGTAGGGCACGACAGGGCAGTCTTTGTCCATGTTGGAAATCATGAAGTTTGTCAAATACTTCCACCTAGATTGTCGGCGCTCAGGGTGATTGGTGTTGGTATCGTGCATGAGGTAAGGGTACGCTACTGCGACATCCTTGTTGAGCTCACATTTGGCAGTGTAGGCAGCATTGATTGCCCATAGGCGTACTAAGGAAGAACTAAGCTTCATTAAACGGAACATGTTGAAGAAGTCTTCGAACGACACATATAATATTTTTGCGGGGAAATCGTTGCACAAACCCAAATTTGGTGGCACCATCACTGAAAAAACAAGGCAAAACCCACCTCCAGCAGGGAATGCATACTTCTTCCTAGTTAGAATTGTGTCACGCAGAATCCTCAATTCTATTTGCAGAAGATCGCTGAGCTCCTTAGGAAGGATGGGATCACCTTGGGAATGGTAATCCCGCCATTAAACGACATGATGAACTTTGTTTAGTCTTCTGAAGCGGTCGGGTGGCAGCATGTGCCTTCGTCTTATTACCAGCCGGTCTCTCTCTCTTCTTGCATGTCAGGTTAGGCTGGCTGGCTATATTGTCTAGCAATGCATTTGTGACCATCGCATTGAGTGTGTTTGGACTCATTGGTGGCACTTGTGTGTCTGGTGGTCTAAAGTCCTCATTGAAAAGACTCTTGTGGCAAGGAACAACACATTCACATTGACCCAGCGGAGGCATAGATGAGAATCCAAGAGCAGGACTAGCAGACATAGGTCCATCAAGATGGCATATGTTGGGAGCTTATTTATGATATTCGTTAATAAGGAAGTATCGACTAACAAGTAGATTTTCCTCACCGCCGTAATCACCACCATTAACATGGCCCTCACTGCCCAAATCACCACCATTAACATGGTTCACACCGCCCAAATCACCACCATTGACATGGTCCTTTCACCGCCCAAATCACCACCATTGGCATGGTCCTCATCGTCGACAACCGCATTGTCATGGTCCTCACCGACATGCACATTGTTGTTGTTATGAACTTCATGTTGAATCTGTAGGATCGAAAGTAGAGATAGAGGGGGGTCATTAGACTACTTGACCAAATAAAAATCTACTCTTTCCCAATTTTAAGTGTAGGCAGATTTTAACATTCATAGCAAGTCAAGTACACCCTAAACATACATGTCTATGAGTATAGCAACAGAAAGTAAAGACAAGAATGTAAGTAAAGGAAGAGTAGGAAGGTCAAATGCAATTGGAGACACGATGATTTATCCCGTAGTTCAGATAGGCGGTGCTATCATACGTCCACGTTTATGGAGTCTTCAACCCACGGAGGTTAACGGTCGCGATTGTTGGGGAACGTTGCATGGGGAACAAATAATTTCCTATGTTCACGCAGGACCTATCCATGGTGATGAGCATCTATGAGAGGGAGAGTGGATCTACATACCCTTGTAGATCACTAAGCGGGAAGCATTAAGAAACGCGGTTGGTGTAGTCGAACGTATTCGCGATCCACATCGCCGAGCATCCCGCGATCTCATCACGATCCGTCCTGCGATCCAATCATGATCCGTCCCACAAACTCATCAAAATCCGTCCCGCGATCTCATCACGATCCGTCTTGCAATCTTGATCACGGTCCTTCCGATCTAGCATCGAACGGACGGCACCTCCACATTCAGCACACATATAGCTTGATGACGATCTCGGGCTTCTTGATCCAGCAGAGGGAGCGGAGAGGTAGAAGAGTTCTCCGGCAGCATGACGGTGCTCCGGCGATGGTGGTGGAGCTATTCCGACTGGGCTTGGCCTAAGCACTTCAGATATCCGATCTAGAGGAAAAAATATGCACTCGAGGAACGGGTAGCACGTCGCTGAAAATCTAGTGCCAAAAACCCTAAAACCTCTAGTATACATAGGAGGAATAGAGGAGGAGGCTTGGCTCCCAAGGATCCATCCCTTGGGTCGGCCGAACCAAGGAGGATTAGAGGATTCCTCCCCCAATCCTAGTAGGACTAGGACTCTTCCCACCTTTTCCCACCTTTTTCTCTTTGGGCTTTTCTTCTCAGCCGCATGAGCCTTGTGTGGGACTTCCACCAGCCCACTAAGGTCTGGTATTTACTCTCCCACAGCCCATGTAGCCTCTTGGGTCAAAATACCCCTCCCGATGGTCTCCCGGTAGACTACTGACACTCCCGGTACACTACCGATGAGCCCGAAACCTTTCTAGCGACCAAAACAGGACTTCCTATATATCAATCTTTACATCCGGACCATTCTGGAGCTCCTTGTGACGTCCGGGATCTAATCCGGGACTTCGAACAATCTTCGGTCACCACCATAGATAACTCTATAATACCGAAACATCACCGAACCTTAAGTGTGCAGACCCTGCGGGTTCAAGAACTATGTAGACATGACCGAGATACCTCTACGGTCAATAACCAATAGCTGGACTTGGATGCACATATTGGTTCCTACATCTTTATGTCAAGGATTCAGTTAATCCCGTATGATGTTCCCTTTGTTCTTCGGTATGTTACTTGCCCGAGGTTCGATCGTCGGTATCTCCATACCTAGTTCAACCTCGTTACTGGCAAGTCTCTTTACTCGTTCTGTAATACAAGTTCCCATGACTAACAATTAGTCACATTGATTTCAAGGCTTATTGTGATGTTGTATTACCGAGTGGGCCCTGAGATACCTCTCCATCACACGGAGTAACAAATACCAGTCTTGATCCATGCCAACCCAACAGACACCCTCGGAGATACCTATAGAGCACCTTTATATTCACCCAGTTACATTGCGATGTTTGATACACACAAGGTACTCCTCCGGTGTCAGTGAGTTGCATGATCTCATGGTCATAGGAACATATACTTGACATGCAGAAAACAGTAGCAATAAACTGACATGATCATATGCTACGTTTGTAGCTTGGGTCTTGTCCATCACATCATTCTCCTAATCATGTGATCCCATTACCAAATGACATCTCATGTCCATAACTAGGAAACCATAGCCATCTTTGATCAACGAGCTAGTCTATTAGAGGCATACTAGGGACATGGTGTTGTCTATGTATCCACACATGTATCTGAGTTTCCGATCAACACAATTATAGCATGGATAATAAACGATTATCATGAACAAGGAAATATGATAATAACTAATTTATTATTGCCTCTAGGGCATATTTCCAACAGTCTCCCACTTGTAATAGAGTCAAGAATCTAGTTCACATCACCATGTGATTCTCATTGTTATGAATCTAAGACCCATTGAGTTCTAGGGCTCGATCATGCTTTGCATGGTAGAGAGGTCTTATAGTGAACGGGTCTGCGACATTCAGATCTGTATGTACTTTGCCAATCTCTATGTCAAACTGTAAACACTGCTACTAGACTCCACCTAGTACTATTCCAAATGGCTGCTCCACTATACGTATCCGGATTAGTGTTAAAGCTTGCATCGACATAACTCTTTACGACGAACTCTTTATCACCTCCATAATCGGGAAACGTCTCCTTAGTCTTTTAGTCACTAAGCATAATATTGACCACTGTCCAGTGATCCACTTCTGGATCACTCTTGGACCCCTTGATAGACTCATGGCAAGGCACACACAGGTGCGGTACACAGCATGGCATACTATACAGAGCCTATGGCTAAGACATAGGGGACGACATTCCTCCTTTCTCTTTCTTCTGCCGTTGTCAAACTTTGAGTCTCGCTCAACTTCACATCTCGCAAATTAGGCGAGAACTCTTTCTCTGACTGATCCATTTTGAACTCTTTCAAAATCTTGTCAAGGTATGTACTTATTGAAAGTCTCATCAAGAATCTTGATCAATCTCTATAGGTCTTGATGCTCAACAATTAGGTAGCTTTTTCCAGGTCTTCCTTTGAAAAACTCTTTTCAAACAACCGTTTATGCTTTCCAGAAATTCTACATCATTTCCGGTCAACAATATGTCATCTACAGATACTTATCAGAAATTCTACAGTGCTCCCACTCACTTTATTGTAAATACAAGTTTCTCGTAAACTTTGTATAGACTCAAAAACTTTGATCACCTCATGAAAGTGTATATTCCAACTCCGAGATGCCTGCTTCAGTTCGTAGAAGAATCCCTGAAGCTTGCACACCTTTTAGCATCCTTAGGACTGACAAAAGCTTTTGGATGTATCACATACAACCTTTCCTCAAGTAAATCGTTAAGGAAACTGTGTTTTTATATCCATCTGCGAGATTTCATAATTGAAAAGTGCAGCAACTGCTAACATAATTCCAACAGACTTTAGCATCGCTACAGGTGAGAAAGACTCAGCGTAGACAACTCCATGAACGTGTCGTAAACTTCTTTGCAACAAGTCGAGCTTTACAAATGGTGACATTTACCATGAGCGGATGTCTTCATTTTAAACATCCCTTTGTACTCAACAACCTGCCGTCCAACGAGCAAGTCTACCATATTCTATACTTGGTTTTCATACATGGATCCTTTCTCGGATTTCATGGCCTCTAACCATTTGTCGGAATCCGGTCCCATCATCGCTTCTCCACAGCTCGTAGGTTCATCACTGTCCAACAACATGACCTCCAAGACAGGGTTGTCGCACCGCTAAGGAGCAGTACACATCCTTGTCGACCTACGAGGTTCGATAGTAACTTGATCTGAAGCTTCATGATCATCATCATTAACTTCCTCTTCAACTAACATAGGCTTCACAGAAACAAATTCCTGCACTATGCTACTCTCTGGTTGAACAAAGGTTCAACAACCTCACCAAGTTCTATCTTCCTCTCACTCAATTCTTTTGAGAGAAACTCTTTCTCAAGAAAGGACCCAGTTTTAGCAACAAACACTTTATGCTTGGATCTGAGATAGAAGGTTTACCCAACTGTCTTTAGGGTATTCTATGAAGATGCATTTGTCCTCTTTGGGTTCGAGCTGATTAGGTGAAAACCTTTTTCACATAAGTGTTTCAGCCCCAAACATTAAGAAATGACAGCTTAGGTTTCTATCAAACCATAATTCACACAGTGTCATCTCAACAGATTTAGATGGTGCCCTATCTAAAGTGAATGTAGTTGTCTCTAATCATAACCCCAAAATTATAGTAGCAAAACGATAAGAGACATTATAGCAAGCACCATTTTCAATAGAGCACGACTATGACATTCGAACACACCATCACAATATGGTGTTCCAGGTGGCATGAGTTGTGAAACAACTTTCACATTGTCTACAGTTGTATGCCAAACTCGTAACTCAGATATTTACCTCCACTATCATATCGCAGACATTTTTATCTTCTTGTCACGATGATCTTAAACTTCACTCTGAATTTGCTTGAACCTTTCAAACGATTCAGACTTGTGTTTCATTAAGTAAATATACACTATTTCTACTCAAATCATTAGTGAAGGTAAGAAAATAACTATATCCACTGCACGCTACAAGACTCATTGGATTGCATACATCAACATGTATCATTTTCAATAAAATCACTTGCCCGCTCCATCCATTTGGAAACGGGGTCCTTAGTCATCTCGCCCAATAGGCATGGTTCGCATGTCTCAACCGATTCAAAATCGAATGAGTCCAAAGATCCATCAGCATGGAGTTTCTTCATGCGCTTTATATCAATACGACATTTAGCGGCACTGCCACAAGTATGTGGTACTATCATTATTAACTTTGTATCTTTTGGCATCAATGTTATGAACATGTGTATTACTACGATCAAGATTCAACAAACCATTCTCACTGGGTGCATGACCATTGAAGGTATTATTCATGTAAACAGAATAACCATTATTCTCTAACTTAAATGAATAACCGTGTTGCAATAAACAAGATCTAATCATGTTCATGCTCAACGCAAAACACCAAATAACATTTATTTAGGTTTGTTACTAATCCTGAAGGTAGAGAGAGTGTGCAATGTTGATCACATCAACCTTGGAAACATTTCCAACACACATCGTCACCTCACCCTTAGCTAGTTCTCCGTTTGTTCCATAGCTTTTATTTCAAGTTACTAACATTTAGCAACCGAACCGGTATCCAATACCCAGGTGCTACTAGTAGTACTCGCAAGGTACACATGATTAACACGTATATCAAATATACTTCTGTCGATGTTGCGAGCCTTCTTATCTACCAAGTATCTAGGGTTGTTCCGCTTCAGTGATCGCTCTCCTCATAATCGAAGCACTTAGTCTCAGGTTTGGGTTCAACTTTGGGTTGCTTCACTGGAGCAGCAACTGACTTGCTATCCATCAAGTTTCCCTCCTTGCTCTTGCCCTTATCGAAACTAGTGGTTTGACTAACCATCAACATTTGACGCTCCTTCTTGATTTCTACCATAGCCGTGTCAAACATCGCGAATAGCTCAGGGATCATTATTTCTATCCCTAGCATTTTATGGTTCATCACAAAGTTCTAGTAGCTTTAGTGACAATGACTTGGAGAACTATATCAATCACTATCTTATCTGGAAGATCAACGCCCACTCGATTCAAGCGATTGTAGCACCCAGACAATCTGAGCACATGCTCAACGATTGAGCTATTCTCTTTCATCTTGCAGGCAAAGAATCTTGTTGGAGATCTCATATCTCGCAACATGGGCACGAGCCTGAGATCCTAATTTCAGCTTTGAGATCATATGTTCCGTGACGTTCAAAATGTTTCAGAGCCTCAATTCTAAGCCGTAATGCATGACACACTAAACTATCAAGTAGTCATCAGAACGTGCATGTCAAATGTTCACAACATCTACAAACGATGCTAGAGGGGTTAGCGCACCGAGCGGTGTATTAAGGACATAAGCCTTCTATGCAGCAATGAGAACAATCCTCAGATCACGGAGCCAGTCCGCAATATTGCTACCTTCATATTTCAACTCTATTTCTCTAGGAACATATAAAAATTCAAGCGATCTACAGCGTGAGCTAGTAATCTATAACACAGTTTGCAAAGACACTACTGACTATGTTCATGATAATGAGTTCAATTAATCATATTACTTAAGAACTCCCACTCAAATTGACATCCCTCTGGTCATTTGAGTGATACATGATCCAAATTAACCAACTCAAGTCCGATCATCGCATGAGTTGAGGTGGTTTCAATGGTGAACATCATCATGTTGATCATATCTGCTATATGACTCATGTTCGACCTTTCGGTCTCTTGTGTTCCGAGGCCATGTCTGTACATGCTAGGCTCGTCAAGTTTAACCCGAGTGTTCTGCATGTGCAACACGGGCTTGCACCCGTTGTATGTGAACGCAGAGTCTATCACACCCGATCATCACATGGTGTCTCAACACGACAAACTTTCGCAATGGTGCACACCCGGGGAGAACACAATTCATCTTGAAATTTAAGTGAGGGATCACCTTATAATGCTACCGTCGTCCTAAGCAAAACAAGGTGCATAAAAGGATTAACATCACATGCAAATCATAAGTGACATGATATGGCCTTGAACTTGTGCTTTTGATCTCCATCTTCAAAGCACCGGCATGATCTCCATCATCACCGGCACGACACCATGATCTCCATCAACGTGTCGTCATCGGGGTTGTCGCGCCCATCATGCTTGTACTACTATTGCTACCATTTAGCGATAAAGTAAAGCATTACATAGCGCTTAATGATTGACACGCAGGTCATATAATAATTAAAGACAACCCTATGGCTCCTGCCGGTTGCCGTCCTCATCGACATGCAAGTCGTGATATTCTATACAACACATGATCATCTCATACATCACATATATCACATCATGTAATTGGCCATATCCAATCACAACATACCCTGAAAAACAAGTTAGACGTCCTCTAACTGTTGTTGCATGTTCTACGTGGCTGCTACGGGTATCTAGCAAGAACAATTCTCATCTACGCAAAAACCACAACGGTGATACACTAGTTGCTTTTCAACCTTCTCAAGGACCGCCTTTGTCGAATCCGATCCAACTAAAGTGAGAGAAACTGGCACCCACAAGCCATCTAGGCAACAAGTTGCGGTTGAGGGAACCGGTCTCTCGTAAGCGTACAAGTAATGTTGGTCTGGGCCGCTTCATCTCACAATACCGCTGAACCAAAACACGACCAAGGAAGGAAGCAATCTAAGCATCAACGCCCACAAACTCTTTGTGTTCTACTCGAGATCTCATCTACACATAGACCTAGCTCATGATGTCACTATTGGGGAATGTTGCATGGGAAATAAAAAAAATTCTACGTTCATGCAAGACCTATCCATGGTGATGAGCATCTATGAGAGGGAGAGTGGATCTACATACCCTTGTAGATCACTATGCGGGAAGCGTTAAGAAATGCGGTTGGTGTAGTCGAACGTCTTCGCGATCCAAATCGCCAAGCATCCCGCTATCTCATCAAGATCCGTCCCGCGATCCAATCACGTTCCGTCCCGCGAACTCATCATGATCCATCCCACGATCTCATCATGATCCTTCTCGCGATCTTGATCACGGTCCTTCCGATCTAGCGCTGAACAGATGACACCTCCGCATTCAGCACACGTACACCTTGACGACGATCTCAGCCTTCTTGATCTAGCAAGAGGGAGCGGAGAGGTAGAAGAGTTCTCCGGGATCATGACGGCTCTCCGACAATGGTGGTGGAGCTATTCCGACAAGGCTTCGCCTAAGCACTACAGAAATCCGATCTAGAGGAAAAACTATGCACTCAAGGAACAGGTAGCACTTGGCTGAAAATCTAGTACCAAAAACCCTAAAACCTCTAGAATATATAGGAGGAAGAGAGGAAGAGGCTTGGCTCCCAAGGAGCCAGACGTTGGGTCGGCCGAACCAAGGAGGATTGGAGGATTCCTCCTCCCATCCTAGTAGGACTAGGACTCCTCCTTATTTTTGCCTTTTTGCCCTTTTCCACCTTTTTCTCTTTGGGATTTTCTTCCCAGCCGCATGGGCCTTGTGTGGGACTTCCACCAGCCCACTAAGGGCTGGTATTTACTCTCCCACAGCCCATGTAGCCTCTTGGGTCAAAATACCCCTCCCGATGGTCTCCCGGTACACTCCCGACACTCCCGGTACACTACCGATGAGCCCGAAACCTTTCCGGCGACCAAAACAGGACTTCCTATATATCAATATTTACCTCCGGACCATTTCGGAGATCCTCGTGACGTCCGGGATCTCAGTCGGGACTCCAAACAACCTTAGGTCACCACCATACATAACTCTATACTACAAAAACGTCACCGAACCTTAAGTGTGCAGACCCAGCAGGTGCGAGAACTATGTAGACATGATCGAGACACCTCTACGATCAATAACCAATAGCAGGACCTGGCTGCCCATATTGGTTCCTACATATTCTACCCAGATTTTTATCGGTCGAACCTTTATGTCAAGGATTCAGTTAATCCCATATGATGTTCCCTTTGTTCTTCGGTATGTTACTTGCCCGAGATTCGATCGTCCGTATCTCCATACCTATTTCAGCCACTTTACTAGCAAGTCTCTTTACTCGTTCCATAATACAAGTTCCCATGACTAACACTTAGCCACATTGCTTGCAAGGCTTATTGTGATGTTGTATTACCGAGTGGGCCCTGAGATACCTCTCCGTCACACAGAGTAAAAAATCCCAGTCTTGATCCATGCCAACCCAACAGACACCCTCGGAGATACCTGTAGAGCACCTTCATAGTCACCTAGTTTCATTGCGATGTTTGATACACACAAGGTACTCCTCCGGTGTCAGTGAGTTGCATGATCTCATGGTCATAGGAACATATACTTGACATGCAGAAAACAGTAGCAATAAACTGACACGATCATATGCTACGTTTGTAGTTTGGGTTTTGTCCATCACACCATTCTCCTAATGATGTGATCTAGTTACCAAATGACATCTCATGTCCATGACTAGGAAACCATAGCCATCTTTCATCAACGAGCTAGTCTATTAGAGGCATACTAGGGACATGGTGTTGTCTATGTATCCACACATGTATCTGAGTTTCCGATCAAAACAATTATAGCATGGATAATAAACGATTATCATGAACAAGGAAATATGCTAATAACTAATTTATTATTGCCTCTAGGGTATATTTCCAATAGTCTCCGACTTGCACTAGAATCACTAATCTAGTTCACATCACCATGTGATTCGCATTGTTATGAATCTAACACCCACTGAGTTCTGGGCTCGATCATGCTTTGCATGTGAGAGTAGTCTTATAGTCAACGGGTCTGCGACATTCCGATTTGTATGTACTTTGCAAATCTCTATGTCAATATGTAAACACTGCTACCACACTCCACCTAGTACTATTCCAAATGGCTGCTCCACTATACGTATCCGGATTAGTGTTAAAGCTTTCATCGACGTAACTCTTTACGATGAATCCTTTATCACCTCCATAATCGAGAAACGTCTCCTTAGTCTTTTAGTCACTAAGGATAATATTGACCACTGTCTAGTGATCCACTTCTGGATCACTCTTGTACCCCTTGACGGACTCATGGCAAGGCACACACAGGTGAGGTACATAGCATGGCATACTATGCAGAGCCTATGGCTAAGATATAGGGGACGACATTCGTCCTTTCTCTTTCTTCTGCCATTGTCGAGATTTGAGTCTCACTCAACTTCACACCTCGCAAATCAGGCGAGAACTCTTCCTCTGATTGATCCTCTTTCAAAATCTTGTCAAGGTATGTACTCATTGAAAGTCTCATCAAGCATCTTGATCTATCTCTATAGATATTGATGCTCAACAATTAGGTAGCTTTATCCAGGTCTTCCTTTTAAAAACTCTTTTCAAACAACAGTTTATGCTTTCCAGAAATTCTACATCATTTCCGATCAACAATATGGCATCCACATATACTTATTAGAAAATCTATAGTGCTCCCACTCACTTTATTGTAAATACAAGTTTATCGTAAACTTTGTATAGACTCAAAAACTTTGATCACCTCATCAAAGTGTATATTCCAAATCCGAGATGCTTGCTTCAGTTCATAGAAGAATCACTGAAGCTTGCACACCTTTTAACATCCTTAGGACTGACAAAACCTTCTGTTTATAGCACATACAACCTTTCCTCAAGTAAACCGTTAAGGAAACTATGTTTTGATATCCATCTGCCAGATTTCATAATTGAAAAATGCAGCAACTGCTAGCATTATTCCAACAGACTTTAGCATATGATAAGTATGTGATAAGTATGTGATAAGCAAGAGCTGCCCCTAAATTTGTGCATTATTTTTATATTTGTGTTTGAATGCAAATGCACAATCGATTAGGTACGTGGTACACTTCTTCCATGTCACATACAACTTGGTGGTGTGCGAGAGTAATAAGAGTTAACATCATAGCACAACACGTCAAGCAAAGTGAATGATCATCTCATAATCATCAACATGATAGGAAATAGTAGCAACACACATTAAAGCGTATGATCAAACACAAATAAAAGTATAACACATCCAAACCAAAAGACCAAATGTTTTTAAAGAAGCAATAAAAAACCAAATGCTCTCTCGCTCGAAGCCTAAAGATCTATATACAACTTCTCCCCCTTTGGCAACAAGTTACCAAAGAAGTTCAAAGAGATATAGCTAATCGTCCTAGTGAGGCTGATCTGCTCCAGTGGTCAATGTCGGAGTCGAGAGAACTGCGTCAACGAAAACCATTGCTGATGTACTGGATGGAGTCGGAGTAGCAACTGGAGGCACTGGAGGAGCTGATGGAGCTGAAGTCACAATAGCTGGAGCGGGAGATGAAGGTCTAGTCTCCAGAGATGGCACTATAGGTGCCTGGACTTTGTCCTGAACTGGGCAGTCGTCCTGACAGGTGCACTATCCTCATCATCATCGGAAGAATCAGATTGTGAAGAGGTGCAACGGATAGGAGCGTCATCTACTTCCTTTTTGAGCTTGTTGACGATCTTGGTCAGCCCATCCACCTTGTCGTTGAGAGTCTTTACTCTGTCCTCAAAGATGTTCACAAGGCTTTCCTGACTATCTAGTATGCTTTTGATGTCCTTCTTCATGTCCATGACAGTAGAGATAAAGATATCCATCTGCTCGTTCCTGGATCTGGGGACCTGAGCACTAGTGGCTCTAGCGGCAGCTGATGTGGGATGGTCTGGGTCCATCACCACAACATTGTCCTCGAGGTCTGGCTATAGGGGCAAGTGGGGTCTGTCCAGTGCAAAGATGCGCTTCTCAAGTTCGTAGTTGATGATTATCCGAATATAGGGTGCATGGTAGCATGAGCGCTTCTGATCAGCAACGACCCTCTTCACAGTCCCTACTATCAAGTCCATCACTCGTATCCTGGTATGTCTATCAAGATGGATCAACATGTTGATTGAATGGCATCGAATCATCTTCTCATCTTCCAGACTTAGGCATCAATGTATGCCTCAAGATGGTGTTTATGGTACGGAGGACAGCCTGGAGGAAGTAAATAGATCCTAACTTGTGTGATTTCAAGTTAGTAATAGGGATAGCATTGTACATATCCTTCATAGCATTATGGCTCTCCTTGGATTCAGAGTAGACATCCAAGTCACCATCTTGCACCTCTGGGAGTCCTAAGATGGTAGCCCATTCATCAACTGAAGGCTCGCATCTTGCTCCTTCTATCATCCACACTATCCTGCCACCTCCATAGAAGTGAGTAGTGGAGTATAGTTGCATAATAATCTCATCATTCCAAGCAGTGAACTCTTTGCCAACAAACTCACTAGGGAAATGCAGTGAAATTTGGTTTGAACATTAGGAAAGTTATCTTTATTATCCTTAATGTACTTCCTATCAACGTATCTCATTTCAGTGACAGCTGGACTCATGTCAAGCAAGATTGTCTCATAGAAATCTTGTCGTTCCTTTGTGTAGAACCTATAGCCCACAACCATTTTTGTTCTCTGTGCATATGGATCAATATCTCTCCATGCCCTCAAACCAGAATCCTTCCTTTTCTTTATGTCTTCAACAAGTGGATGGCTGGCATTGTGTTCAGAAAGGTGAGGTCTAAGCTACATGAAAGCAGTCACAGAATCATCATCAGCTTCTGTGAAAGTAGATCCTTTGTTCTTCTCAGCAGCTAGAATGTCTCTGGTAGTCCTATTTGACTTCTCTGCAGCAGCTTTCTTAGGTGCAGACTTGGTGCTCTTGGAGGGACCTGGCTTTGGCATAGCATCTTCCAACAACTTCTTCTGCTTTTTCTTGGGAGGGGCCTTGACAACATCCTGTTCCTCCCCCCTCCTCAACAGCAGCAGCGTCCTCTAGATCCTCATACATTGAGGTAGGCCTGCCAATAACGTGAATGATCCTCTTCCTGGCATTCTTCTCTCCTGCCTTCTTAGGCATAGACTTCCTTGGGGGCTCAATAGTCATGGTAGCCCTAGCACTCTTAGGTGCTCTCACACTCTCTCGGGGGGCATATGTCTTGCTGGCCACCCTCCTGGAAGAGGTGGCCTCATTGGCCGACTTCTTGGCAGCTTTCTGTTGCTTCTTAGCAAGAACCTCCTTTGGGAAAAATCTGAATCCTCCTCTTCTGAATTAAGTCTCTTCCTGGTCCTTGTAGCAGCTTTAGGCAACCCATGAGAGCTAGGGGTTCCTGGATCTGAAAAGGAACCGGACTTAGGGCTAGTGCCTGGACTCATGTCAATGTTCTGCTCTTGCAAGTTCTAGCTATCCTCAGCATCTAACATATCTGACCCTGTGAATAGAGTATAGAAAAGAGGAATAGGATAAGTCATCACAAAATCCAGAGTTTTTGAAAGTTTCAACAAAAGATTCTCAATTTGCATTCTATCACATGAAAATCGGTACAGCCGAAGCAAAAACATTTAGTGCTACCGAGACTGACTTTCTCATTAACAGAAACTTGGCACTCCTTTCGGTGAGACCGAAAAGGATTACTCGGTTTCACCGAGATAGTTCTCAGCAGCACAGAGGGAAAATCGGTGACACCGATTTGTTCGCTTCGGTTCCACCGAGTTTCATCGGGCGGACGACAAACCCTAGAAAATCAATTGTTCGCTATCTAATGGAAGTTTCTCGTGGATGGAACGATCTCAATCAGTGGCTAGACGATAAAGAGACCCTAATGCTCAAGAATCAGAAGGTGGAGCGCAAGAGGGGGCCAAATCCATACCCTAACTTGTTCATAGGTCCGCTACGACGGTGACGATGGGGAAGATTTCGTCGACGGCGGCGATTCCCAGCAGCGGAGATGCTCGGGGAGGCAAGTCAATGACCAAGGGTCTTCGAAACAGCAACTTAGTGTTTTGGGGCGCGACGTTTGAAGATTGAATTTCAAAGCGTCGGGATCCACATCATATATACCCTTTACTGTCAGTGGCGCGGATTCTAAATTTTAGGTATCACCGAGTTTCTCCACTATCAGCCGACAGGGAAACTCGGTGTAATCGAGAATATGGAATCGGTAGTACCGAGATTACAAACCAGATCAACCCTAGGCATTCGATGAGACCGAGATTTTTGAGCTGGTTCCACCAAGATGAACTTGGTAGGTTTTAATGGTCAGGTCTTTGTCGATACGGAACTCCGAGTGCTCCTCATTGGGAAATTGACTTAGTCATTGACTTCGATACAGAGAGATCGAAAAATACTTCTTCAAACTTTGTGATGCAACATGAATAGAATATGAGGTCAGAATGCATATATAGATAAAGGAGTGGTCCTAGGCATTCTTGTACATCCAATTGGGAAATGAAAAATCAAGAGCCAAATAGCAACAATTGGATATCCTCGAATGAGTAAATAAATGCGGACCAACATGCTCACACAATAATATGTCAAATGAAAGCATGGAAAACATGCACAAACACAATAGCATCTAACTAGCAGTTTGGCGATGACGAAGTCATCTATATATGAGTATATTGACTTAGGAGCCAAGTAAGAATACCCTGTCATAGGTCATACTTGTCGTTTAAGCACAAGTGGGGTTACCACTTTTACAAAAAGCATTTAATGTTGTCACATACTATGAGATACTTTGACTCAAGTCTTAGAGTAAAGCTCCCCCTTGATGTGACATCCCCCCATAGGAGGAATAAACTAACCTTGGGTTTTGTCGATGAAGACTTCATGTAGGTGAAGTAGTGGTGGATGCTCAAAGTTGATGAAGATCACCATGAGTTGGGAGCATCCTTGTTGTTTCATTCCTCTTCTCACCTACATGGGTTAGTCCCAACACACAAGAGACTCATACAAGGATATCTATGGACATGGAGTGCAAAGCTTATATGATGATGTCCATTGAGTTGTTGATTACCTTGTCCCTTGCTTACCTTTGAGGTAATGTGTGAATCCTTGAACTATTGCATGATGTTGATTTCGATTGCAACTAGTTCTTACCAATAATGAATATGAGTGGATTTCATTAGCGGAGTCACCCCTCAAGAACTTCTCTAGTTCTTCTTCTTAGGGACCCACATCAAGTTGATGGGGATCCTTGGTGTTGAAGTAGCACTTGTAGAATTTGATCTTGTAGTAGCCTTGGGAACCCACTTCACCAAAGCTTGGGATTCATCTTCATATGAGTCAATGTCCTCTTGAAGCTTGTTCCTTCCCTTGAGCTTGGGGTCTTGTGGTGGAAGGTCATCTTGAGATTTTGTTCCCTTGGGGAGAGTATTTTCATACTTCTCCTTTTGAGGAACAAACTTGGGATTGGGGTATTGACCTTCTTCCCATTCAACTCCATTAGCGTTAAAGTAGCCAACACCATGGTTCTTCCGGTATCCTCCGTGCTTGCATACAATCTCCTCAAATTGTTGGCACCCAGCAAGACTCTTGTAGATACCTTTCTCTATAATCCCTTTCAAAAGTTCATTTTCTTCCTCAAGTGTAACTTGGCTAAGAGAAGAGTTAGTGAGATCAATAGAACTACTAGAAGCAATATCATTGGATTTGTCATTTTTATTGCTACTAGTTAAAGAACCTTTCTTGCCTTTGTTACTAGCGTGCTTAGTATTAACTTGTGGCATGAACGTAGACAAGAGAAGTCATTTGGCTAGCTAAGAGGAAGTATTCTTTCGAAGATCTTCATTGATAGCTTTAAGGAACTCATGCTCTTGCTCTAAATTGAGCTTCTTGAAGCAGAGCTTCTCATGTGTCCTAACAAGCTTTCTATGATCTTGTAGAGTAGACTCATGAGCTAACTTAAGAGTTTTTAGTTCTTGAGTTAGTCATTCTATTTCCAACTTATCATCATCACACGACTTATCTAGACTGGAATGATTACTAGCAAGTTCATCTTGACTAACATCACTAGATTTGTCAAATAGCAAGTCATCTTCAATTAGCAAGTCATCCTTATCACTACTGAAATCAAGATACTCGGGGTGTGATACCTTGGGGCCTTTATCCATGAAGCAACATCCACTCCCTTCATTTAGTGAATCAAATAGATCATAGGAGTCGGTTGTCACTAGTGCAAGTCCGGCAACACCTTCATCTTGACTATAGTCGGAGTTGAAGTGGTAGGTTCTCTTGGAGTGGTTGTCGGATTCAGAGCCGAAAACCATTCACCAACATGAGCTTGATGTTTTCTTCTTGAGTAGATCTTGGTGTACTTGTCCTTCTTCTCTAAGCCCCTACTTCTCCTCGAGGGTCTTCGTTCATAATTATCATCTCTACTCCATTTCTCTCTTCGTGGTGACTCGTCTCTTGAGCTTCGTCTTCTTGGTAACTCTTCTTTCCTTTTGGAAGGAGTCGTGCACTCATTGGAGTAGTGTTTGGGCTTCCCACAATTTTAGCAGTTTCGGTCATGACTTGACAAACGCTTCTCTTCATATCTTGAGTTGAGCTTTGATCTTTGCTTCTATTCTTGTAGAACTTGTTGAATTTCTTGACCTTGATGCTTATCTCTTCATTTGTGACACGGTTGTCGCTTGAGGTAGCGAGAGCATCCCTTGTGGCTTTGTAATCACCGCTAGAGTTGTGATGAAGTTCTTCCTCGTCCTTCAGTGTCATCTCATGAGCACAATCCTTCCAATCACTTCCGTTGGCTTGAGATCTTTGTAGTTGGGAATCATTCAGATCAATGTGCATATGTTGTCATATTGATCATCCAAAGCTCGAAGTACCTTCTTGATGATGAATTTGTCGGTCATTTGTTCACTTCCTACACCGACAATCTTGTTGGTGATAAGAGGTAGCTTAGAGTAAATCTCAGCGACTCTCAAGAAGACTGATTTTGTTGAATTCTTCGGGGTATAGGTAGTTGAAGAGAATGTCACATGCTTGAGCATTGAGTTTTAACATCTTCAATTCTTCTGCAGTCGCTTCACGATCTGGTTCCCATCCATCCACAAAGAATTCACCTTGAAATCCAATCCGAACAGCAGCCCAAATGGCAGGGTTATGACCAAGAAGATGCATTTTCATTTTGTGCTTCCAACTAGCAAAATTAGTGCCATCAAAGTACGGACCTCTGCAGTGATAATTTCCCTCACTAGATGCCATACTCTCCTAGGTTGTGAAACCAATGCAATGGAGACCAAAGCTCTGATACCACTTATAGGATCGAAAGTAGTGATAGGGGGTGATTAGACTACTTGACCAAATAAAAATCTAGTTTTTCCCAATTTTAAGTGTAGGCAGATTTTAACATTCATAGCAAGTCAAGTACACCCTACACATGCCTGTCTACAAGTATAGTAGCGGAAAATAAAGACAAGCATGTAAGTAAAGGAAGAGTAGGAAGGTCAAACGCAATTGGAGAAATGATGATTTATCCCGTGGTTCAAATAGGTGGTGCTATCGTATATCCGTGTTTATGGAGTCTTCAACCCACGGAGGGTAACGGTCGTGAGAATCCACGGAGGGTGCCACGAAGAAGCAACCTTGACTATACCATTATGGCCTACGTCCATGGAGGACTAGCCTAACTCGGGGTAGATCTTCACGAAGTAGGCGATATCCAAGAGACACCTAACCAATATAAGAGGCACCACCTTCCGAAAGGTAATAGGCTCGATTGTGTCAATGAAATCTTTGCTCTTTTGCTTCAAGATGATAGACTCCTCAACACACAATCACTCTCTCACATATTTGGCTATGGTGGAAGATATTGATTGGGTGGAAAGCAACTTCTAGAGGCTAGAGATCAAGATTCATATGGTTGGAATCGAATGGCATGATCTCAACACATGAGTAGGTGGCTCTCTCTCAAAAATTAGTACGTATGAATGGGGAACTGTTCTGAGTGCTTCTCTAGGAGGCACCACCCTCCAAAAGGTAATAGGCTAGATAATGTCGATGAACTCCTTGCTCTTGTGCTTCAAGATGATAGACTCCTCAACAAACAATCACTCTCTCGCAGATTTGGCTTGGTGGAAGAGGTTGATTGGGTGGAAAGCAAGTTGGGGAGGCTAGAGATCAAGATTCATATGGCAGGAATGGAATGGCATGATCTCAACACATGATTAGGTGGCTCTCTCTCAGAAAATCAATAAGTATGTGTGGGGAACTGTTCTGAGTGCTTCTCTTGTGAGTGAGTGGTGGTGGAGGGGTATATATAGGCATCTCCAAAAATTCAACCATTACACCTAATAAGTCAGACTCGGTGACACCGATGTGTTAATCTCGGTGGTACCGAGTTGCCTCTATGGTAGCAACTTTTGAATCTCGGTGAGACCGATACATAAAACTCGGTTGCACCGATAAGGTGACCAATGGTCATATTGCCAAACTCGGTGATGCTGATTCAACAAACTCGGTCGGACCAATTTTGTGAATTTGTGTAACAGGAAGTTGGCAACCCAAACTCCGTGACATCAAAATGGAATCAGTTGCACCGTAGTGGCTAGGGTTTGGTTGAGTCTGTCTGAGGCTGAGAATCGGTGGCACCGAGTGGAAAGTGTTGGTTGCACCAATTTTGGATATTTGTCTTTGGACATACTTTTGTGGAAGAGCTTGTGGGTGTATGTGGTGATTATCCCTTGTGCACGTATGAGCATTTTGTTCAGCACCATTACCTTACTCCCTTTTAATAGTATTGACTTTCCTATGGACTCAAAGTGATTTCTCACAAACGTAAAATGTAGAGTCCTCTTCCATGATGTTTTGCCAAACTATTTCCTTGCATCTTGAGGTATTCCACAATACTTTTGTCAACCCATCATTGAACTTTTCCTGAAACATAATTAGTGCAAACATTAGTTCAATGACATATATGTTGTTACTAATTACAAAAGCCACTAAGGGAGCACATGCGCTTTCAGAATCTGACCCAAAGGAGATGGTCCTCGCCCATGTGTTCTATCATTGTTCATCTGCTATGAGGTTGGGGAGATTTGGGCGTTCTCTAGTTAATCGAGCGGTTAAGAGGATGTTCCACCTGGCCGACGACCCTTGGGAGCTATGAGGTTCTGCATGCTGCCTTACCAGTTCTTCTTCTAGTTTCCTTGTTTGGTGAACCGTGGTAAATTCCCCTATCTTTTGATCATAATGGTACTTCCCCCTGACATAGTTATATTCAAGGGGTCCTTTAATTGCATGAAGTGGTTTCGTATTCCCTTTGAAGCAAATGCAGCATCCTGCTTGTCGCATACGGGCTTCTTTCCAACAAAACCATCGATGCCGAGGGTGTGGTTACTTAATGTCTTCGATCGCATTTCCTTCCCCCATGACAATTGGGTCATCACTCAGTTCTCCTGATTTCGCATCTTGAAAATGATGCAATCATCTACACTAATGGTAGGACACTTCTGCTGGATCTCGAAGACATCTATGTCGGGTTTCATTACAATATCTTTTCTTGCCGCAGATTTCCAAGAACTCAAATTCTTCGAGAACTTATGGATTGCATGGTTGTTTACCTATTTTTTTGGGTACGATAGGTTGTCATATTCCACAGGAAACTTGAATTTTGCGTGCACCCTTCTTATAAGGAGTTCTCGCAGATTAGCTATGTCCATATCCCTTTAATTTGTCTCGTTGATGGAGCAAACTTCTCGATGGATAACTCCTAAGACATTGCCATAGTGAGAAGCAGCTTTCCACGGACTAACAGGATGGCCAGTCTTGTTAACTCGTCTAACGATGATCCTGTCAGTGCTTATAGCATTTCGGCTCCTAGGTTTCCACTACTTCTTGGATTTGGAAACATGCTCGTCAACCTTCACATCCTCCTCTTTCGCGGGATAATACTCCTCTGTGTCCTCTCCATCAGTGTCCATGTCAGGATTACTTTCCCCACCAGGAGGAACACTTTAGCCTCTACCTCTCATGCAGTAGTCATCTAGATTAAGCTCATCATCATAATCTTCCTGTCCTTGCACATCCGTAAATGCATCACCCTCGTGTGCCGAATGTCGAAGAAGAGTCCCACGCGTCGTTCATTTGATTGGACATCTACAAAAACAAAACATTGGCAACCTTATTCCTTCATATATAAAATACAAATTTTTGGCATGACCATTGCTTAAAATAGGACATATTGGTTGCCAGAAATTTGACGAAATAGAAATTAATCAATGTTTCTCCAAAACATTGCAACCCTATGCATTCCCTGCAAACAATACAAAAGCAACCACATTTTCATCGAAACAAAATTTGAACCACAACATTTCCTCGAACACATTTCAAGCACTTACCAAAGGAATCGAGGTGGCGGCAAGGGAGGGTGAGGTCGACAGGAGGGGAGGTTGAGTTCGTTCGGGCCGGTGGCGGGAGGGGATAAAGGTGACTTGAGGTCGACGCGGTTGGGGGCAGACAGCGAGGCCAAGGTGGTTGGGGTCGAGAGCGAGTCGAGGAGTGGTGACCGGAGGGGAAGGTGGGCGACGGCGGCGAGGGAGGGGGTGGCGGCAACGACAACGAAGGTGGTGGCTGCGCTGGGGGTGGTGGCGGTGATGATGACGAAGGTGGTGATGTTTGCGCACGGAGCAGAGGGTGTACAAGCACGCGAAACGAAATTTTGGCGTGAACATTCTCCCCCAAACGGGCAAAGACAATGGGGAAAATAGCTTTGGCGTTGGTGACGTATGCAACGCCATAGATATATT
Organism: Hordeum marinum; assembly: GCA_022496015.1. Taxonomy (NCBI): domain Eukaryota; kingdom Viridiplantae; phylum Streptophyta; class Magnoliopsida; order Poales; family Poaceae; genus Hordeum; species Hordeum marinum. The sequence goes on from CM039678.1 coordinate 273,514,466, forward strand.
AGTTATGTCATTGGTGGCATCACCAACGCCATAGCTATTTTTCTTCGAAAATTACGTCAACTTAATTAATTCAACTGCCGATGGTCAATAAAAATGTAGAATAATAAAATACATTCAAGACAAAAAAAATTAAATGTGTTCGATAAGGTCACTCCGGAAGAAGATTTATTGCACGTACATACGCATCATATTAAAATATGACAGAACTTCTGAATTAACAATAAATATAAGATATATAAAAATCAACTATGATGTTGTTTCTCAGTTTCTCTTGTTTGTGCGGGGGCTGTGAACCGATATTTTCCTCTTGTTTGTGCGGAGGCTCTCAACGAAAGCTTTTCAATTATTTTTGCGGGGCTCTCAATGGAAGTTTCTGCAGCTGACATGCTTCTACGTCTTTTCTTACACTTCTCCTTCCGAATAACGTCATCTTTTTCTTGATAGATGCCAGATTGGTCATAGTCATCTATATCTTCCTTTGACAATTCTTTACAGTTGCGTTCTTTCTCCCCGTCGAAGTGATTTTCATGTTCTACAACATTCTTCACACCTCCTTCTAGCTCACCATCATGTACCTTCCTTTCTATTTCGACATCCTCCTCGTCGTCACCATGACTTGTCCATCGTGTGTAACCAGGCATGAAATCATATTTCAACAAGTGCATCTTCACACGACCAGTAGAAGGGTCAATCAAAACTATATTTTCGCACTTCTTACATGGACATAATATTTTTGTTTCCTCTTCTGATTCATATCTTCCAACGCGGCCTATATATATATTCTAGCATAAATCATTCACTTCCACAGTGCCTACACAAAAAGGTCAAAAATAATTTCAGCATATTATGTACTATATGTATAGACACATATATGGGCATTACATACCTAATTTAATGATATACACACAAAAAATATTCGCCTAGTTCTCTCAATGGATCGAAGGCAGAGTCCGCCGATCGTGTATCTCTATACACACATATATATGAGAGTACCGTTAAGAGATTGCCTATGATAAACCAGGCCGGCCCAATCAGCTATATATTGATGCAACTACTAATTAATGGCGTTCTACATTTATGAATGCCGCCACAATGTTTGTGGCCTCCAAAAAATATACCCGTGGCGTGTCGTACAATTTGCACGACACAAGTACTACACATAGTCCTGGCATGGAAACATTAGCCACACCAATAATAATATGTGAAAGGGGGGAGCGCTGGGGTCCACATACAAGTGGTGTTTGGTCGAATTTGAACGCCACCACTATGTGTGTACTATTTGAAAATACTAGTGCTGGCGTTTGATAACCCGGAAGTATAGGAGATCGTAACCGTTTTTGTGTGTAGAGTATTCAACAAAAATTTATAGATTCGGCACAAGGGGAGCCAAAAAATATTTGAGAGTATTAGTAGTTGAGTTGTCAATACAACCACACCTGGATATAAATATCTGCAGCAAGGTGATCAATAGCATAGTAATATGATAATTTAATAGCAGTAGTAGCAGTAATAGTTTTGTAGCAAGTAAATAGTGACATCAGCAGTAGTAACTTAGCAAGAATAATAAGTGGAAATCTCGTAGGCACTGGATCGGTGTATTCATTGGATGATATTCATCATATAATAGACATAACCTAGGGCAACACAGAACTAGCTCTAGTTCTTCAATATAATGTAGGCATGTATTCCGTATATAGTCATACATGCTTATGGAAAAGAACTAGCTTGGCATCTTTTGTCCTACCCTCCGGCGGCAGCAGGGTCCATAAGGAAACTAAGGGAAGTAAGGCCTCCTTATAATAGAGAACCGGAACAAAGCATTAACACATAGTGAATACATGAACTCCTCAAACTACGGTTATCACCGTGAAGTATCCCAAGTATTGTCGCTATGGGGTTGACGGATCATAACACGTAATAGGTGCATATGACTAGGCAAGATCAGATCGAGAACATAGATATAATCATGATAACATAAACAGTTCAGATCTGAAATCATGGCACTCAGGCCCTAGTGACAAGCATTAAGCATGGCAAAGTCATTGCAACATCAATCTTAGAACATAGTGGATACTTGGGATCAACCCCTAGCAAAACTAACTTGATTACATGATGAATCTCATCCAAATCCTCGCCGACCAAAAAGACTACAAAGAAATTACTCACTCCCGGTGGGGAGCATCAGGGAATTGGTGATGAAGGAGGGTTCATGATGACGAAGACTGAAGATTCCCCTCTCTAGAGCCCCAAACGGGCTCCAGATCTGGCCTCCCGATGAAGAACAGGAGGTGGCGGCGGCTTCCTTTCGTAAAACACGATGAAACTTTCTCCTTGATTTTTTTTCCTGAAAACTAGGATTTTATAGCGCTGGAATAAGGGTCGGGGGACCCACGAGGTGAGCACCACCCACCAGGCCATGCCAGGGGGGTGCTGACACGCCCTGGTGGGTGGTGGGCATCTTGGGGACCACTCTCTGGTGGCTTTTTGAAAGGACGTGGATGTCACCTAGGGGGGTGAATAGGCGCTTTAAAATAATTACGGTTTAGGCTTGAACAAATGCGGAATAAAACTAACCTCTAATATGTCAAGCACAAAACCTAAAAAAACTAGGCTCATCTATGTGCACCTGAAAGCACATTTGCTCCCTTGGTGGTTTTGGTAATTAATAACAACATATAAGTCATTGAACTAATGTTTTCACCAAGTATATTTCAGGAAAAGTTCAATGATGGGAATGGCTAAAGGATTGTGGAATTACCCCAAGATTCAAGGAAATAGGTTGGCCAAGCTTCAAGCAAGAAGACTCTACATTTTACATTTGTGAGAAATCACTTTGAGTCTATAGGGAAGCCAATACTATTAAAAGGGGGTAAAGTTTTGATGGTAAACAATATGCTCAAAGGTGCACAAATGACAGTCACCAAAACATCCACATACTGTCCCACCAAAGTCTGTCCTAAGCCAAACATGTCAATCGGCGCAACCAACTTTCCTATCCCGGTGCCACCGAGTTCCAAACCCTAGACAGACTCAGCCAAACCCTAACACTTCGGTGCAGCCAACACTGCACTCGGTGCCACCAAGTTGGGTTGCCAACTTTCTGTTATGCAGGTTCACGTTTTTGGTCCGACCGAGATTGGTGAATCGGCGTCACCGAGATTGCTAAATTTGCTCATTGGTCACCTTGTCGGTGCAACCGAGAGTTGTATATCGGTCCCTCCGAGATTCAAAAGTTGCCACTTTTCGTCACTTTGGTACCAGAGAGTTCTACACATCGGTGTCACCGAGTCTGACTTATTGTGTGTAATGGTTGGATATTTGGGGATGCCAATATATACCACTTCACCACTACCCACTCGAAAGAGAAGCACTCAGAACTATTCCGTACCTATCCTACTCAGTTTTCTGAGAGAGAACCACCTACCCTTGTGTTGAGGTCAAGATGTTCCACTCCAACCATATTGATCTTGATTTATAGCTTCCCCAAGTTGCTTTCCACCAATCCCATCTCTTCTGACAAGCCAAATCTGTGTGTGAGAGAGATTGTGTGTTGAGTAGTCTATCATCTTAAAGCAGAAGAGCAAGGAGTTCATCGTCACTACCGAGCCTATTACCTTTTGGAGGGTGGTGCCTCCTAGATTGGTTAGGTGTCGCTTGGGAGCCTCCTACTTTGTGTTGTGGAGTGAACCAAGAAGTTTGTAAGGGCAAGGAGATCGCCTTCTTTGTGAAGATCTACCCATAGTGAGACTAGTCCTTCGTGGATGGAAGCCTCATGGAATAGTCAAAGGTTGCTTCTTCGTGGAACCCTCCGTGGGTAGAGCCCTCCGTGGACTCTCGTGACCGCTACCCTCCGTGGGTTGAAGATTCCATGAACATGGACATACGATAGCACCACCTATCGCAACCACGGGAAAAACCGTTGTGTCATCATTTGTGTTTGCATTCCTAACAATCTCTTTATTTACATGTGCAATGTCTATATTTTCCGCTGCCACCCTCTTAGATATGCATGTGTAAGGTGTTACTTGATATGCTATTAATGTTAATACTTATCAAGAACTAAAATTGAGAAAAAGGCAAAACTTTTATTTGGTCAAGTAGTCTAATCACCCCCCTCTAGACCTACTTTCGATCCTACAACACCAACAACTTATGCTATGCAAGATAAACAACTAATAGATAGCAATATATATAGCATCACAAATTATAGCTATCACAAAGTAAAGTACATAAGTAAAAGGTTCGGGTAAGAGATAACCGAGGCACGAGGAGACGATGGTGTATCCCGAAGTTCACACTCTTGCGGATGCTAATCTTCGTTCGAAGCGGTGTGGAGGCACAATGTTCCCCAAGAAGCCACTAGGGACACCATAATCTCCTCACGCCCTCACACAATGCAATATGTCGTGATTACACTAAGGGAGCCTTGAGGGCACTTACCAAACACGTACAAATGGCAACTTGGGGGCGGTCACTGGTACTCGTACACTTTGGCAACCCTTGGGGGCGGTTCACCAGTACCCGTAAAAATGCTCGGGGCAATCTCCACAACCTAATCGGAGACATCAATGCTTGCTCGGAGCTTTACAGCACAATGACTGAGCTCCAAGACACCACCAACCGTCTAGGGCATCAAGGCACACAAGGGGAACAAGATCTAGGGTGCTCAAACACCCAAGAGTAATAAGCTTCTCAAACTTCACTTCCACCTATCACTGTTGAGAACTCAGACCTATGCACCAAATGCGATGCCAAGGGCACAGAGAGTGCCCAAGTCCTTCTATCCCAAATCCCACCACAACAACTAATACTATGGTGGAAAATGAGAGCAAGAACAAAGAAGAACACGAAGAACTCCAAGATCTAGATCCAAGGCATTCCCATCACATAGAGGAGAAAGTGATTGCTGGAAATGTGGATCTAGATCTCCTCTCTCTTCCCTGAAGAACTAGTAAGAATCATTGGAGGGATTGAGAGATAGAAATGTCAAAGAGGTCAACAATGGTGGGGGGAAACTTGCTCAAGAAACTTAGGGGAAATGAGGAAGAAGACCCCGTTTTATAGGTCCCCACGAATCTGCCCGTTATGTTGTAGAAAAGCATAGGAGCAGTAGAACCGGTGGAGTGGGAGGTAGTACCGGTTGAAAGGAGTAACTAGAACAACCGCTCCAAAAGCGTCGAACCATCGGACCACAACAGAAACGTGGCCGGGTGCGACTGCTCAACTCGATCGCTGGACACGGCAAAGTCACAAGAGGTATAACCGCTTGAGACACCGGTAGTACCGGGCTATAGTAATATAGCGGTACAACCGTACAACCTTCACCCAACTACCGCATCACAACAGAACCATGTCTGGTTGTAGCCCGGTATTGGGGCAGTACAACAACCCAAGGCTGTCACCCAGGGTCACCAAGCTATTTGCGGTACAACCGCCCAGAGGCAACGGTACAACCGTTGGGGACCGGATAGTGGCAGCACCGCGAGGTTATCACCCCTAGGGTGGTGGTTATGTCAGAAGACACGAGCAAGCGGTACAACCGCATCAAGAAAACATGTAAGACCAGAACTGCCATAACCTCTGCAAATGAGCTCCAAATTGAGCAAACTCAAGATTATTGGATTCAGGATGACAAGAGCTATCCAACAGCTTTCAACTTGTCAAACTTGAGATATTTGTCTCTGATCACTCCTTCCCGTCTGGTATACTCAAAAAGTCCTTCATCCAGGACCTTCTTGATGCCTCTGTAGTCTTTTTTCACTTTTCTTATCGAATCCAAGAAATAAGTTTTGGTGAACTTTGGGGTAATAACGATGAGGACACAATGTTCTCTGCATACAAAGTTGATTTAGTTAATTGATGGTGTTACGTGGAGGCATGCGTAACAAGATAGTACGAAATAGTAATCTAGGTAGACAGAATGACCTACTTTGGATAGTAGGGCATGAGAGGGCAGTCTTTGTCCATGTTGGCAATCATGAAGTCTATCAAATACTTCCGCATAGATTGTCAGCGCTCAGGGTGATTGGTGTTAGTCTCGTAGGAAAGGGTCTGCTATCACGACATCCTTGTTGATCTCACATTTGGTAGTTTAGGCAACATTGATCGTCCATAGGCGTCCTAAGGAAGAACTAAGCTTCATTAGACGGAACATGTTGAAGATGTCTTCGAACGACACATTGCGGGGAAATCGTCGCACAAACCAGATCTGGTGGCACCATCACTAAAAAAACAAGGCGAAACCCACCTCTAGTAGAGAAAGCATACTTCTCCATAATTAGAACTGTGTCATGAAGAATCCTCAATTATGTTTGCAGAAGATCGCTGAGCTCCTTTGGAAGGATGGGATCACCTGGGGAATGGTAATCCCTCCATTGAACGACATGCCCAAGTTGTTTACTCTTCTAAATCGGTTGGCTGGCAGCACGTGCCTTTGTCTTATTACCAGCTGGTCTGTTTCTCTTCTTGCGTGTCAGGTTAGACTGGCTGGCTATATTGTCTAGCGATGCATTTGCGACCATCACATTGAGTGTGTTTGGACTCAGAAATGTTCCCATGTGTGGTGGCACCTGTGTGTCTAATGGTGTGAAGTCCTCATTGAGAAGAATCTTCTGGCAAGTAACAACATGTTCCCATTGAGCAAGCGAGGGCATAGATGAGAATCCAAGAGCAGGACCAGCAGACATAGGTCTATAAAGATTGCATATGTTGGGAACTGATTTCTGATATTCATCAATAAGGAAGTATCAATTGACAAGTAGATTTTCCTCACCGTTGTGATCACCACCATTAACATGGCCCTCACCGCCCAAATCCCCATCATTGACCTGGTCTGCACCGCCCAAATCACCACCATTGACATGGTGCTCACCGTTGACAACTGCATCGTCATGATTCACTCCGACATGCACATTGTCGTTGTTACGAACTTCATGTTAAATCTGACCCAAAGCAGATGGTCGTCGCCCATGTGTGTTGTCATTGTTCATCTATTGTGAGGATGGGGAGATTTGGACGTTTCCTAGTTGATCGGCCAGTTAAGGGAGTCTTCCACCTGACCGACAACCCTTGCAAGCTATGAGGTTCTGCATGCTGCCTTGCCAGTTATTCTTCTAGTTTCCTTGTTTGGTTATCCGTGGTAAAGTCCCCTGTCTTTTGAGCATAATGGTACAACTCCTGACATAGTTATATTCAAGGGGGTCCTAGAATTGCGTGAAGTGGTTTGGATGCCCTTTGATGCAAGTGCAGCATCCTTCTTGTCCCATACGGGCTTCTTCTCAACAAAACCACGGGTACCAAGGGTGTGATTACTTAATGTCTTCGATCGCATTTACTTACCCCATGACAGCTGGGTCATCACTGAGTTCTCCTGATTTTGCATCTTGAACATGTTCCAATCATCTACACCAAGGAAGAACGAAGAAGAACACAAATAACTCCAAGATCTAGATCCAAGGGGTTCCCCTCACATAGAGGAGAACGTGATTGGTGGAAATGTGGATGTAGATCTCCTCTATCTTTTCCCTCAAGAAGTAGAAAGAATCCTTGGAGGGATTGAGGGATAGCAAGCTCAAAGAGGTCAACAATGGTGGGGGGGGAAGTTGCTCAAGAACCTTAGGGGAAATGGGGAAGAAGACCCCCTTTTATAGGTCCCCACGAATCTGCCCGTTATGTTGCAGAAAAGCATAGGAGCGGTACAACCGGTGGAGTGGGCGGTAGTACCGGTTGAAAGGAGTAACCGGAACAACCACTCCACCACCGCCCAACCACCGGACCACAACAGAAATGTGGTCGCGTGCAACCGCTCAACTCGGTCGCTAGACACGATAAAGTCCCCAGCGGTATAACCGCTTGAGACACTGGTAGTACCGGGCTATAGTAATATAGCAATACAATCGTCCAACTTCCTCCCAACAACCACAACACAACAGAATCGTGTACGGTTGTAGCCCGGTGCTGGGCCGGTACAACCACCCAGGGCTACCACCCAGGGCCACCCAACTATTGGTGGTACAACTGCCCAGAGGCAGCAGTACAATTGCCCGGAGGCAACGGTACAACCGCTGGGGACCAAATAGTGGCAACACCCCTAGGGTATCACCACTAGGGTGGTGGTTATGCCGGATGACACGAGAAAGTAGTACAACCGTATCAAGAAAACACGTCAGACCAGAACTACCATAACATGTGCAAATGAGCTCCGAATTGAGCAAACTCAAGCTTGTTAGATTGAGGATGACCAGAGCTATCCAACAACTTTAAACTTGTCGAACTTGTGATATCTTTCTCTGATCCAGGAAATAAGTTTCGACAAACTTTGGGGTAATAATGATGAGGACACAGTGTTCTCTGCATACGAAGTCTATAGAGTTAATCAATTGTGTTACGTGGAGGCATGCATAACGAGATAGTACGAAATAGTAATCTAGCTAGACAGACTGAGTTACTTCGGATAGTAGGGAACGAGAGGGCAGTCTTTGTCCATGTTGGCATTCATGAGGTCGGTCAAATACTTCCACGTAGCTTGTCGGCACTCACGGTGATTGGTGTTGGTCTCGTGCATGAGGTAAGGGTCCCCTACCATGACATCCTTGTTGACCTCACATTTGGCAGTGTAGGCAACATTGATTGCCCATAGGCGTACTAAGGAAGAACTAAGCTTCATTAGACTGATCACGTTGAAAATGTCTTCGAACGACACATAGAATATTTCCATGGGGAAATAGTCGCACAAACAAATGGCACTATCACTGAAAAAACAGGGCGAAACCCACCTCTAGCAGGGAATGCATACTTCTCCCTAGTTAGAACTATGTCATGCAGAATCCTCAATTCTGTTTGCAGAAGATCGCTGAGCTCCTTTTGAAGGATGGGCTCACATGGGGAATGGATTAACCGCTTGAGACACCGGTAGTACCAGGCTATAGTAATATAGCGGTACAACCGTCCAACCTCCGCCCAACAACCGCAGCACAATAGAACCGTGTCCGGTTGTAGCCCGCTGTTGGGCCGGTACAACCACCCAGGGCGACCACCCAGGGTCACCCAACTATTGGTGGTACAACCGCCCGAAGGCAGCGGTACAACTGCTCGAGACCAGATAGTGGCAACACCCCTGGGGTGATGGTTATGCTAGAAGACACAAGCGAGCGGTACAACCGTATCAAGAAAACAGGTAAGACTAATACTGTCATAACCTCTGCAAATGAGCTCTGAATTGAGCACACTCAAGCTTGTTGGATTCAGGATGATGATACGTCTGCAACGTATCTATAATTTTTTATTGTTCCATGCTATTATATTATCTCTTTTGTATGTTTTATATGCATCAATATGTTATTTTATATTATTTTGGGGACTAACCTATTAACCTAGTGCCTTGTGCTAGTTTCTGTTTTTTCCTTGTTTTTGAGTATTGCAGAAAAGGAATATCAAACGGAGTCCAAATAGAATTAAATTCTATGATGATTTTTCTTGGACCAGAAGGAACCCAGGAGACTTGGAGAAGAGGCCAGAAGATCTACGGGTGGGCCGCAAGCCACCTGAGCGCACCCTAGGGGGGAGGGGCGCTCCCTGGTTTGTGGGCCCCCCGTAGCTCCTCTAACCCTAATTCTTCGCCTATAAATTCAGGAATATTCCCCCAATACCGAAAGAGCCATGATAATACTTTTCCGCCGCCACAATCCCCTGTTTCCGTGAGATCCCATCTTGGAGCCTTTTCCAGTAATCTACCGGATGGAGATTCGATCACGGAGGGCATCTACATCAACTCCAGTACCCTTCCGATGATGCATGAGTAGTTCACCACAGACCTTCGGGTCCATATCTAGTAGCTAGATGGCTTCTTCTTCTCTCTCTCTATGTTCCTAAATACCATGTTCTCCATGATCTTCATGGAGATCTATTCGATGTAATACTCTTTTGCGGTGTGTTTGTTGAGTGTGATGAATTGTGGGTTTATGATCAGATTATCTATGAATATTATTTGAATCTTCTCCGAATTCCTTTATGCATTATTTCATATCTTTGCAAGTCTCTTCCAGTTATTGGTTTGGTTCGACCAACTAGATTGGTAATGCTTGCAATGGGAGAAGTGCTTAGTTTTGGGTTCAATGTTGCAGTGTCCTCACCCAGTGACAAAGTAGGGGTAGCGAGGCACGTATTTGTATTGTTACCATAAAGGATAAAAAATGGGGTTTTCATCATGTTGCTTGAGTTTATCCCTCTACATCATGTCATCTTACTTAATGTGTTACTTTGTTCTTCATGAACTTAATACTCTAGATGTAGGTAGGAGTCGGTCGATGTGTGGAGTAATAGTAGTAGATGCAGAATCGTTTCGGTCTACTTGATATGGACGTGATGCCTATATGCATAATCATTTCCTTGGATATTTTTTTTGGATCTTGCTCTCTACATCATGAAATTAACCTCCTCCTAATTATAAAGCAAAAACTTTTCAAGTACGAGATGGTAATATTATTGGGAAGAGTTCTTTGATTGTACGGGAGTAATGCCTATGAATAAGAGATATATTCTTCTTAGCACAAATTGTTATGCGGATGCCATGTTCATGCTCGTTGAAAAATTGGAAAGAAAATTTTTGCACATTTATCCCGCTTTGCAAAAGATGTTTTATGAACTTCCCAAAATTTGTCATCCTAAGGCTAAAAAGATTGCCACTATCATCCTTATGCATTAATTTGATTTTATCATACAAGAAGCTAGAGAAATTTTTGCTTTCCATAAAAATGATATTGAACACCCTCCGATTGAAGAAATCCTACACGATAAACATGATATTTATGGTGATGATCCAGAATACGAGTTCATGAATGTCAAAGTTACTAATCAAATACCTTTTCATGAACTAAGTTCTCCTATTAGAAAGGAAATAAAATAAATAATGTATTTGCTACAAGAGGTTTTGGAAGATATGGTTGAGTATGCATTGCATACCAAAGATGACAATACCTAGATCTATTGTGTTATGCCTAGCTAGGGGCGTTAAACAATAACGCTTGTTGGGAAACAACACAATTTTATTTTTATGTTTTTGTCTGTTATTGAGTGATTTACACATTATTACCTCTTTAGTAATTTTGTTTTGGTGTTTTAATTAGGTTTGAGCCAAGTAAGTCCTTTGGGATGGTCTATGGAGATTGTTGATTTGATCTTGCTGAAAAATAGAAACTTTTGTGCTCAGTCTAGGAATTTTATAAATTCACCAGAGCGATGAATAAGTCTGAAATTGTTACACAAAATTGATCTATAATTTCCCAGATTTTCTTAATTTTTAAGAATTTGTGGAGTTACATAAGTATTTGAAGTTTACAGATTGTTACAGGCTATTCTGTTTTTGACACATTCTGTTTTCTTTGTGTTGTTTGCTTATTTTGATGTATCTATTGGTTGTATCGGGGCTATGAACCATGGAGAAGTTGGAATACAGTAGATGCACCAATATAAATAAAGAACGAGTTCACAACAGTACCTAAAGTGGTGGTTTATTTTTCTTATACTAATGGATCTGACGAGTTTTCTGTTGAGTTTTGTGTTGTGAAGTTCTCAAGTTTTGGGTAAAGATTTGATGGACTATGGAATAAGGAGTGGCAAGATCCTAAGCTTTGGGATTCCCAAAGCACTCCAAGTAATATTTAAGGATACCAAAGATCCTAATCTGGGGGATGCCTCAAAAGGCATCCTCTCTTTCGTCTTCAATCCATCGGTAAATTTACTTGAGGCCATATTTTTATTCATCACATGATATGTGTTTTACTTGGAGCGTCTTGTATGATATGAGTCGTTGCTTTTTAGTTTGCCACAATCATCCTTGCTGCATAGATCTTTTGAGAGAGAAACACATGAGTCATGAGTTTATTAGAATACTCTATGTGCTTCACTTATATCTTTTGAGCTAGGCAATTTTGCTCTAGTGCTTCACTTATATCTTTTTAGAGAATGATGGCGTTTTATTTTATAAAAATAATTGAAGTATGGTACCTCACCTATATTATTTTGAGAGTCTTTAAATAGCATGGTAATTGGTTTAGGTTATGAATTTAGTCCTAATACAATGGGCATCCAAGAGGAATATAATAAAAACTTTCATATAAAGTGCATTGAATACTATGAGAAGTTTGATTCCTTGCATAAATTTTTGAGATATAAAGATGGTGATGTTAGAGTCATGCTATCGAGTAATTGTGGACTGGTAGAAATACTTGTGTTAAAGGTTTGTGATACCCGTAGCATGCACATATGGTGAACCGTTATGTAACGATGTCGGAGCATGATTTGTTTATTGATTGTCATCCTTTGTGTGAGGGTCGGGAGCATGCGATGGTTAAATACTACCAACCTATCCCCTAGGAGCATGCATCTAATAATTTTGCTTCGATAACCAATAGAATTTTGCAATAAGTATGTGAAATCTTTATGACTAATGTGAGTCCATGGATTATACACACTCAAACTTTTCCACCTTTGCTAGCCGCTCTAGTACCGCGCAACTTTCGCCGGTGCATAAAACCCACCATGTACCCTTCCTCGAAACAGCCACCATACCTACCTATTATGGCATTTCCATAGCCATTTTGAGATATGTTGCCATGCAACTTCCACCGTTCTGTTTATTATGGCACACACCATCATTTTCATATTGCTTCGCATGATCGTAAGATAGCTAGCATGATGTTTTCATGGCTTGTCCATTTTCTGATGTCATTTTCTATGCTAGATCGTTGCACATCCCGTTACACTGCCGGAGGCATTCATATAGAGTCATATTTTGTTATAGGTATCGAGTTGTAATTCCAGAGTTGTAAGTAAATAAAAATGTGATGATCATCATTATTAGAGTATTGTCCCATGTGAGGAAAGGACGATGAAAGCTATGATTCCCTCACAAGTTGGCATGAGACCCCGGACTTCAAAAATAATAAAAGAGGACAATTAGGCCCAAGTAAATAGATAAATAAGAGGCCAAAGATGACCACCAAAAAAATAAAAAAATGAGAGAAAAGAGAGAAGGGACAATGCTACTATCTTTTTTCCACACTTGTTCTTCAAAGTAGCACCATGATGTTCATGATAGAGAGTCTCCTATTTTTCACTTTCATATATACTAGTGGAAATTTTTCATTATATAACTTGGCTTGTATATTGCAATGATGGGCTTCCTCACATTGCCCTAGGTCTTTTTGAGCAAGCGAGTTGGATGCACACCCACTTAGTTTCTTTTTGAGCTTTCACACACTTATAGCTCTAGCGCATCCATTGCTAAGCAATCCCTACTCACTCACATTGATATCTATTAATGGGCATCTCCTTAGCCTGTTGATATGCCTAGTTGATGTGAGACTATCTTCACCTTTTCCTGACAACCTCCTCCATATTCTATTCCACCTATAGTGTTATATCCATGGCACACGCCCATGTATTGCGTGAAATTTGAAAAGGTTTGAGAACATAAAAGGTGTGAAACATTTGCTTTACTTGTCATCGGGGTTGTGCATGATCTAAATGCTTTGTTGTGGGGAAGATGGAGCATAGCTAGACCATATGATCTTGTAGGGATATATCTTTACTTGCAGAAGATCACCTGGGGAATGATATAACCGCTTGAGACACCGGTAGTACCGGGCTATAGTAATATAGTGGTACAACCGTCCAACCTCCGCCCGACAACCGCAGTAGAATAGAACCGTGTCCGATTGTAGCCCGGTGTTGGGCCAATACAACCGCCCAAGGCTGCCACCCAGGGTCACCCAGCTATTGGTGGTACAACCACCCGGAGGCGGTACAACCGCTAGGGACCAGATAGTGGCAGCAGCCCCACAGTATCACCCTTGGGGTGGTGGTTATGCCAAAAGACACGAGCGAGCGGTACAACCGTATCATGAAAACATGTAAGACCAGAACTTCCATAACCTCTATAAAGGAGCTCCGAATTGAGCAAAGTCATGCTAGTTGGTTTCAAGATGACAAGAGCTATCCAACAGATTTAAACTTGTCAAACTTGTGATATCTGACTCTAATCACTCCTTCCCCTCTAGTATACTCGAAAAGTGCTTCATCCAGGACCTTCTTGATGTCTTTGTAGTCTTTTTTCACTTTCCTTGTCGAATCCAAGAAATAAGTTTCAGCAAACATCGGGGTAATGACGATGAGGAGACAATGTTCTCGTCATACGAAGTCGATCAAGTTAATTAATGGTGTTACATGGACGCATGCATAACAAGATAGTACAAAATAGTACTAGACATAATGACTTACCTCGAATAGTAGTGCAGGAGAGGGCAGTCTTTGTCCATGTTGGCAATCCCGAAGTCTGTCAAATACTTCTACATAGCTTGTCGGCGCTCAGGGTGATTGGTGTTGGTCTCATGCATGAGGTAAGGGTCCGCTACCATGACATCCTTGTTGAGCTCACATTTGGCAGTGTTGGTAGTATTGAGTACCCATAGGCATACAAAGGAAGAACTAAGATTCATTAGACGGAACATGTTGAAGATGTCTTCGAACGACACATAGAATATTTCCACGGGGAAATCGTCGCACAAACCAAGATCTGGTGGCACCATCACTAAAGAAACAGAGCGAAACACACCTCTAGCAGAGAATCCATACCTCTCCCACTAGTGCAGAACAGGCCTATAGTCCCGGGCCGGATGGACCTTTAGTACAGGTTCCCCAACCGGTACTAACAGGTCGGGACTAAAGGTCCAGACCTTTAGTACCGGATGGACCACGGACCAGTACTAAAGGCCCTCCACGTGGCTGCCTGCGTAGACAGGTGGTGGAAGACCTTTAGTAGCGGTTGGTGATACCAACCGATACTAAGTCTTCTATTTTTTCGTTTTAGCTTTTCATTAGGTTTTAATTTTCCCCTCTATTTTTTTGTGTTTTCCATTAATTTCAAATTTATTTTACGGTGCTACATACTGTAAACAGTACACAAGTTCATGCATATATATATGTAATATAATATACAATATCTTATACACAGTATATATATATATACAAATGGAATTACACATCCATATAAATTTGGGACTTATAATTAACTTAAGGCCCAAAACCCGGCCAGGACTAGCTAGCTAGTGCTCCGGATGAAATCTCAGTTCTCTACTACTGATTTGGTGGCATTATTGAGGTGGCGGTAAGGAATAGTGCTCTTCGTTTACATGAATGACATTTTGAAGAAGAAATGTCGCAAATTCCTCTTGAAGTGCTACAAAGCATTTCTCTGGTGAGAGCTTTGACATCATCTCCCAAACCTGGAGTTGTCTTTCACGTGCTGCTCTGCGACGTATATGACTTTTGGTCTGGATGCGAATGTTCTCGCAGAGGAAATATCCACATAAATTTGTTCCCTGTGGCTGCTTCGCGCACTTTGCAAAAGAATAGAATTGAATAAGATAATTAACAATCGAGCATGATAATGGTATTGAAAATAGAATTAATGAGATGCGCGGACCTAGTAGTACTACTTAATTACCTGCATCTCTTTCCACTTCAGCTTCGGTTTCCATTGACGACCGTGATGGTTTTTTTCTATCATCTTTTTCCAAACACTATCTGGCAAAGAAAAAGAACGAAAGAGTTATTATAATTACTTTTGATATCAGGAAATAATGAAAGAAAGCGAGGTCGATAAAGATTGAAATTACCGTTCTATCATAAAATACAAGTCCACGTATGATTGTTCTGGTGCATCTAGTGAGTCGTACACTTGAACAAGTCCATTCGCGAGGATAATATATAGGAGGATATAGTGGTCTCTGTGCATAAGTTTATATAATTAAGCAGGCATGCGCATATAACTCATCAACTACACTTGACAGCGAGCTAGTAAGCAAAAATAGAATTTGTAGTATACAAGAGAGTAAACACTCACCCCATGTTGTAAGGAAATATTATAGTAGATTTGTTGGTATTAATTACTGCCTCTAGAAAATTTTCCAAGAGATCTTTTGTGTCCTTGGCGTAATGTTTTACCACATGACCTTTAACAGTACTTGGGTCGATGAACCCAATGTCATCGATTCCCTCTTGTTTCAATTCCCACACCTTCAATCTACATAATAGCGTAGAAAAGAATATATATAGTGAGGATAAGCCAATGAATGATATCTTAGCTAGATACTTAAATTACTAAAGATATAAATCACTTACAAACAATAGCAACTGATGAGAGTTTTGTCGATAGAGTCCATGTGGTATAACTAGAAAAGTTCTGAGAATTCAAGATATATGTCACATGCATTGACGTAATGCTCTTTCCTTAATTTGACCATGACCGCCGTCTCCCCTCGCATTGCTTCACGCATGTACCAATCATGCAACCGTCACATCGCAGTTGGTAGTTCCTTGTACTGCTCGGGTGTGACAAGTGGTTTTCCGATGGCATATTGCATTGTGTACTCAGTTGCATCGCACCCGCGGATTTCCTCGGTGCCAAGGATTTGGTCAAGAGTGAGACCTGCAGCCTTTAGTACTTCGAGGTCGATTGGGTTGCCTTGCACGTCAACTAGTTGGATTGGTTGCTTGCTTGGATTGGTACTCACCTTAAGCAGAGAGATTGATTGCTTGGATTGTTCTTCGAGCTGGGGAACTGTTTCCCTGCTAGTTGATGTCGTACTTCCCGACTTCTTCCGTGTGCTGGGCCGGCTTGTCTGCTCACTTGCCTTCTGAATCTGTCGCTCATAGTCTGTCGGCATACGCTCGATATATGTCGGGGGTCAATCAATAAAGTGTTCCATAAAGTGATCTTGGACTTCCCTGGGTATTACCTCCTTTGGCGGCACGGTCTTCTGCGCAAAAAAGGCTTTCACTTGGAGATCGCATTCAATTTTATTTTCCTCCGGTGTCATGTCATAAGGCAGCTTCCTTTTGGCTGGAGGCTCGGGTTTCTTCTTTGCTTTCTTCCGAAGAGGACTGCTGGTGGCCTTCCTCTTTTGGGAGCCCTGCTGCTGGGACCACTGCCGGGGTGGAGTCGGCTCACGCGGCGGAGATCGATATCGATGATGATATGGACTCGCGTCGTGCTCCGTCCCGAGGTTGAGAGGACTGCTCATGGCGAGGTGGGGAGGACTGCTGGCGAGGTGGGATGCCTCTCGAGGTGGGGACGACTGTGGGGGAGCCCGAGGTGGGGAGGACTGCTGGCGAGGTGATTGCTGCCGAGGTGACTGCTGGCGAGGTGGGGAGGACTGCTGGTGCTGCGATGCCTCTGGCTGGGATCCGTCGTGCTGGATATCGTTACTCGGAGGAGCTGGTGGCCTTAGCGCCGAGTGTGGAAAGACGATGCAGTCCTTACTCCATAGAATGAGACCACGGCCGGCTTCTGCCAATGTGGACTCCCCCTCACCTCCATCGGTGTCAAGCAATAGTTCATTATATCCCGGCTCTGTTGCATCCACCGCGACACGAGCATACCCAGCCGGAGCCGGATTGCAATGCCAGAGAACATCAGGTGTATTTGGTAAAGCATAGCCCGTCGCGACCCGCACGGGTATGTTCTTCATTTTCTAGATTAGCTCACAAGATGTCTTCTCGGTGATATCATCCACGGGGGTGTGACCCAGCGGTGCCCTCGTGGAACCCACACTGCTTTTCTGCATTGTAGATGGGACGGGTTCTTCCCCTGCCTCCTGCTGCAGAGTTTCCCTTTGCCCAGGTACACATTCTTCTTACATTTATCCAAATATATACTTTCAGTATCATCTAAATAGTGCATGCATGCATTGTATCCCTTGTTTGTATGTCCTGAAAGGTTACTAAGAGCAGGCCAATCATTGATGGTTACAAACAGCAACGCTCGTAGGTGAATTTCCTTCTGTGTGTGCGCATCCCACACACGCACACCTGTTTTTTTCCTCAACTGTAGAAGTTCATCAACTAGTGGCCTTAGGTAGACATCAATGTTGTTGCCGGGTTGCTTAGGGCCTTGAATGAGCACATGCATCATAATGAACTTCCGCTTCATGCACAACCAAGGAGGAAGGTTGTAGATACATAGAGTCACGGGCTAGGTGCTGTGACTGGAGCTCTACTCACCAAAAGGATTCATGTCGTCCGTACTAAGACCAAACCATAAGTTCGTTGCATCGGCTACAAAGTCCTTGAACTCCCTCTCGATTTTTCTCCACTGCGACCCATCAGTGGGTGCTCTCAACATCATGTCTTTCTTACGTTCTTCCTTGTGCCATCGCAACAACTTGGCATGCTCTTTGTTTTGGAACAAACGTTTCAACCGTGGTATTATAGGAGCATACCACATCACCTCGACAAGAACCCTCTTCCTGTGGCATTCGCCCTCCACATCACCAGGGTCATCGCGGAGGATCTTATAGCGCAGTGCACCGCATACCAGGCATGCATCCAAATTCTCTTAATCCTCACTGCGGTAGAGGATGCAGTCATTAGGGCATGCATGTATCTTCTGCACCTCTAATCCTAGAGGGCAGACAACCTTCTTTGCTTCGTACGTACTTTCAGGCAATTCGTTATCCTTTGGAAGCATCTTCTTTATCATTACCAGCAATTCTTGAAATCCCTTGTCAGTTACACCATTCTTCGCCTTCCATTGCAGCAACTCCAGCGTGGTACCCAGCTTTTTCTGGTCATCTTCACAATTTGGATACAATAATTTCTTGTGATCCTCTAACATGCGTTTCAACTTCAACCTCTCCTTATCATTTTCGTACTTTCTCTTTGCATCAGCAATGACCTAACCCAAATCATCAGCGGGCTCATTTGATGCCTCATCTTCAGCTTTCCCCATTGATGCCTCTTCTTCAGCTTCCCCCATTGTTGTATCAGCAAAAGGATAGTTGTCATCATCCTCTTCTTCTTCATTTTCTTCCATTATAACCCCTCTTTCTCCATGCTTGGTCCAACAGCTATAGCCGGACATGAAACCGGAATTCAGCAGGTGGTAGTGAAGGGTTTTTGAGTTAGAGTAATTCCTATCATTCTTATAGTCACAACATGGACAACACATGAAACCATTCTTCTTATTTGTCTCAGCCACACGAATAAAATCATGCATGCCATTAAGAAAACCTGGACTTAGTCGGTCATCGTACATCCATTGTCGGCTCATGTTCACTACACAACATCGAAGTGACCAAATTAATACAACTTCATCATCACATTACAACCAAAAGTAGAGCTAGCAGTGACCAAATGTTATTACTGTAAATAATGGATACTTATAGTTCATACATATACATCTCATAAAACAACACCAACTATGTAAAACATGTGAATACAACAACAAATGCGATCATAATCGCAACTAAAGTAACAATCGAGCCAACAGCATAATGATACCAAGCCTCTTTATCAATGGCATATTTTCTAATCTTTCTAAGCTTCAAGCACATTCCAACCATCTTGTTCTTGTGATCATCGACGATATCGGCAACATGCAACTCCAATCCAATCATATGATCTTCAGTTCTTTTCAATTTTTCTTTCAAATGATCAATTTCTTTTTCAGCTTGTGTTAATTTCTCGAGCAGAATTGCATAGTAGGTTGGAATTTCTGGTTCAACTACTTCCTATAGATAAAAATATCTACGTCAACTTGGTGGCATAATTAATTGTCATAGACATTAGATGATGTGTGAAATAGTTATAAAAGATAATTAACGACATACCACATCTGAATCATAGACTGGACGAGGGCAGACGTGGGCGGATACCATAACCATTACACTACAGAATAACTAACAATAATACAAGTAAGTAAATCGTATACACAGCTATCTAAATCATACAAGTAATTTTTTTAAAGATTTTAAGAAGAACAAGAGGCTCACCAAGGTGGCCGGTGCCGCGACGAGACGGTGCGGACGATGGACGGTGGTTAGGACGGACGGGGATGGTGGGAAGGCACACCAAATAAACCACACCTACACATATGCAACCTAACAAGTTAATTTGAGCTTAAATTGGATATAAATCAAAAAAACTCCCACAAATCACATATCACATATCTTTGAGCATACCAGAAGCTAATCTAGCAAGAGATGAAGGAGCAAAGTTGCTAACCTTTATGAACACTTGGATAGATGGGGTGCCTTTAAATCTTGAGAAATCCTTGGCAAAATGGAGGATGAGCTTCGAGCAAGAAAAAGAACAGGGGAGAAAATAGAGCTCTTTCGATCGGCTGCGGACGGATGTATATGTAGGAAGTCTTTAGTACCGACTGGTGTCACCAGCCGGTACTAAAGATGCAAGCGGGGCCCATGTCTGACCAAAACCCTGCAACGCCCCCTTTAGTACCGGCTCGTGAGACGAACCGATACTAAAGGTCCCTCACGAGCCGGTACTAAAGCTCGCCCTGCTCCTAGCCGTTGTAACCGGCACGAACCGAGAGTAATATCATCTTTAGTACCGGTTCATGACCAGACCGGGACTAAAGCTCGGGACGAAAGGTCTGTTTTCTACTAGTGTCCCTAGTTAGAACGGTGTCATGCAGAATCCTCAATTCTATTTGCAGAAGATCGCTGAGCTCCTTCGAATGGATGGGATCACCTGGGGAATGGTATAAGCGCTTGAAACACCGGTAGTACCGGCGTATAGTAATACAGTGGTATAACTCTTCAAGACATGCTTACAATAAGCTCAACTCTCACATGACAAGTCTTTGGATAAACCTTGAATACTACCTTGGTCATCATATAAACTCCTTGAAACTCAATAGATGAACTTCAAGAAGTGCCTATGAACAAATCCTTTGAGTATAACTCAACGCAACCATTTGTCCATAGGGGTGTCATTAATTACCAAAACCACACATGGACAAATGTGCTCTTACACTTTTGTCTCCAATATCCCTCAAATATTGTGAAATAACTCTCCAAAAAGTTTCCTTGACTTCAGAGAACTTTTATCTCTGCACAAAAACAACACCATGGTAGTTCTGTTGAAAACAACGTCAGTCTGGGTTAGTTTCATTCAAATCATGCAAATTAGAATCCAAAACAAGAACAAAAATGTTACAAAAGTAGATACGATGGAGACGTATCAACTCCCCCAAGATTAAACCCTTTCTTGACCTCAAGAAATTCAGTTGATAAACTAAAAGTGAGAAAGGAAAACTTTTAGGAACTCTTTTGTTCTTGTTTACATACATATGCTTAAGTAGCACCTAGGTTTTCAGTAAAGATTATGACTAACCATGTCAACGATAACTCTTAAAGCTTATATTAACTCAAATCAATGACATAAGAAACTAGAGAGCAATAATAAAACATCTCAAGTGCAAACATTTGTCAAAACAATCATGATATAACATGACAATACTTGTATCTCGCTAGCCCTTTCTGAGACCGCAAAACATAAATGCAGAGCACCTCCAAAGTTCAAGCAACAACTAAACATTTTAACTCATGGTAGAAACTATCCAGTCATGATGCATCCAACATTCACAATACACAATGCATGAGGATGACAATAGTGCTTTCAAATCTGGCGCTTATTTGAGAAGATGATGACTCAACATTAAAGTAAATAGATAGTACCTTCGCAGAGAGAAGCAGGGATTTGCAGAGGTGCTGGAGCTCAAGGCTTAAATAAGAGATACGTTTAATTTTGAGAGGTACACCCTTCGTGTCAAGGTTACGACCAAGAGATATCAATATCTTCCATGTTAAACAAAATAGCGCTAGTTCCACGTGATAAAAGTAAAGGTTTACTCCCCCTCCACCAACAAACACACTTCATGGCAAGCCGAATCCATGGGTACTAATGGGGATACATTTAATAAGTAGGCTCATGAAGGTTCGAAATACCATAATAGCATGGGGTCCACACATGAAGTGGGTCCAGACAAATACATACATATTATCCAGTTGGATGAGTACATTCCTTCCAGTCAGATGTCAGTCAACAACTCGGCCATATGACTCACTCGGATATGTGAGGACCAACAGTCGGCAAGCTAGTCGAAGCATCATCCTCATAGAGAAGGTCCTGTAGTGGGCTAACTTTGTGGCACCAATGCACCATCTTGCAACATAGGAGGTGAGGTATGGCGCACTCTATATAAGCCACCCCACCGCATAGCTCGGGGCTAGCTCATTCTTCCCCTGGAGCTCTAGCTCTCCCTAGTCTCAGGACTTAGCTTGCAGATCCATTCTACCCTCTCTCAAATATACCATGGAACTCATGCCCATGACAGATAAAACAAAGCTTCTCCGGAGCATGAGACGTAGGGCTATTATCTTCACCGCGGTAGGCCCAAACTCGCTAAAACACTTGTATCACCCATTTCCATCTCGATAGATCATGCTCCATTATCCTACCCCTCTTTATTTTCAGAATCGTTCCCACGACAGTTGGCGCCCACCGTTGGGCGTAGCGTCTACCGAACCATGATGCAAATGGTTTTATCCATTCTTATGTCTATTTTCTATTTCTGATGCGTCTCGCCTTTGCCAAGAACATGGCCTTCTTTGGCCTTGTGTGCGAACGCCCTTGCCTGTCGGTCTTCCGTGCCTGTCGCCTCGTGACGCGCTCGCCGGCGCATCGACGCGCTCGTTTGCTGGCCTCGTGTGTTTGCCGCTCCATGACCCATTCGCTGGGCTAGCGCCACGCTCGCCTGTTGGCCTCGCGCGCTTCCCACTCCATGAGGCGTGACGGGGTTATTACCCCTAGGTACGCCAAAGCAACGAGTTTATTCCCATCTTGCTTCGAAGAAAAACTATGCGACAGGCTCCCCACGGCCGGCTAGGGCATGGCCGGCTCGAGCTGTCGCCGGCTGGCGACACAGACGGCGGGTCGAGGAGCCGGCTTCACCCCCGACCGCCTGGGCATGGCCGGCTGGCTCCGGGCCGCCTCCTCTGTTGACCCTGGGGCAGACATGCAACATCCCGTCCCTCTGCGCGCGGGTACGACGACACGACACGACCGCCACGACGGGCGACACTATAGCCATAAATGCCACTGACGCACAGACGCGCATGGCTATAGGCCGGCTGTCCAGGCCGCTGACCCTGGCGAGCGCGATCGGGTGGGGAAACAGTGCTGGCACGCCCTCGCCCGCTTGATTACCTACCCTGGCGTGGCTATAGTGCAGCCGTCTGTACCGGAGACTTCGGCCGGCTGCCACTAGACGACGCCTCCCGGGTGACCCGTGCTGCGGCAGGTGGGTGAGGCCCATTTGCAGAGCCGGCTAGCAGGCCCCCTGTCATGCCCAAGATGAGCATCTATCCATATTAAAGCATGGGGGCCTCGACAGGGATAGAGGCACATCTCTTCGTTCGCAAGTACAGTATCATTACATCATATATTTAGGAAGAGATGAGTATATGTGTTTGCTTACACTCGCCACATGCTAAATTACAATTCCACATCAAAGAGTTCAAATATCAATCCAAGACAGGGTCCGGCTATGGACGAAAACAGACAATAAAATGAAGATGCAATGACACTGGCTTGCTAGCCTCGAAGATCACGACCATGGTCTTCTACTCGTCTGGATAAGTCACGTACATCCTGCCACGCTCCTCGTCATACTCCCACTTGAGTTGCGTCATGTCATATGGCACGACCTCATCTGTACCTGCACCTGGATTGATGTAGTAATCTGTGAGCCACGAGGACTCAGCAATCTCGCGCCCGGGTACTGAGGGTATTCAAGCTTATAGGTTGGGAAGGGTATGTGTTTAGTTTGCAACAGCACTAAGCATTTATGGTGGCTAAACTTACGAAACATTAAAGTAATATGTGGCCTACGATAAACGATCGAATCTAGAATGACCTCTATGAGATCCTGAACACTTACTTACGTCAATCATAACCCCACCGTGTTCTCTCTCGGTTCATGTTCACGAGCAGAGGCGATCACGATTACTCACATAGTTGGTGTACTTTATTAGAGTTTACTTCGAGTTAACTATAACCGGGTGTTAAACAAATATCCAAGTTGCCACATAACCACGGGCATGGCTTTTCGAAAGTTTTAACCCTATAGGGGTGCTCCAACTAGTCCATCATAAATTAACCACACTCCGCGGGAATAGCCTCGACCACGAATCTCATGATCATCCTAGGAAACTCCAAAGGAATTCCAACACCTTGAGATAGCCCGAAGAAAGTCAGAGCTCCTCACACAAGACACTCGATAAAGGTAAAACAAATCCAGCAAGACCACCCGACGTGTCGAGGAACCCGATAAGAGCCATGTATCTCATTCTCAGGACATGACCGGATAAGCTAGTGTATGGTGGCCTGATAGAAATCTCTCGAGTTTCCCCGGGTTGTCCCCGCACAGTGCTCTAGTTTGGACAAACACTCATGAGAAGCACTAGCCCGGGGGTTGATTAGTTATCCACGAGGTTGCAAAGCCCTATGAAAATTTTATTAGGTTGTTTAGCAAATGTAGTACCAAAGTTGGGTCTTGCTAGACAAGTTTTAATCTCAACCGAATAAACAAGGGGGTCCCCATAACAACCCCGAGCATGTTAGGAGCGCAAAGTATGGAAACATAACACCGGTAACAAGAAACTATGGTGGTAATAGCGGAACAAAACGCCTAGCAAAAGGCCAAGACTTCCACCAATACCAAGATATATATGTGCCTTAAATTAAATGACAGATAATATTGTGATATGCCGAATCCATGTTATCACATGGATAAAACCTGCACCTGCAACTACGAACGCTATAAGAGGGGCTGAGCAGCGGTAACTTAGCCAATCAAAGGTTTGCTTGGATGTGGAGGCATTAGAGGCTATCATGGCAATGTAGGAGGCTTGACATTCAAGTGGTAGGTAGCACAATTGTAACTACAAAAGCTAGACAACGAGCAAGTGAAAATAGTATCAGGATCCGGGTACGGTCATCTTGCATGTTGGTTCTTCAATGGAACAAGTAGCGGGATCCTCGTAGTCGTACTCTCCTGGATCTTCGTACTCAGGTTCAACATTCGCGTCTACCCAAAATAAACAGCAAGAATAAAAAAAAACCAAGGTGCAATGCACAATCAAGAATGATGCATGTTTTATGTGAAGAATTTAACATGGCAACCATAGCTAGTCATGTTTCACATGCCATAGAATAGTTATTTATGAATCTGGACAGAACCTTATGTTAAGTTATTTAGACATTCATGAACATGGCAAATATGGATGCATCATGCAAAAACTATACAAATGCATATGTAGAATGTAAGAAACGGAGTGACGATTCTCACGCTACGCTCACGACAAGATACGAAGGCAAAACACAAGACAAGAAGGCCATGGTCTGTTCCTTGGCATTCCAAGGTAGCCACTGGTTAGGAAATGAAAAGACAACCACAATAGAGCCAAAGATCAAGCAATTCCATGGAGTATAGCTCCCACAAGTCACAAAACACTAAAACAAACAATCTGCCACAAAACAGCAATATAACAACTTTCACAACCGACAACTTAAGCTACAGGAAGTCTCTAGCCACAAACAATGTATTGAAAGAAACTACATAACATGCTTATCAACTTATCCAACTACACAATTTGGAATAGAGGCACACATCAATAAGCATGAAGCTCACAAGTTGGCATGATGAAACAGATTTCTACGACTTAGTGAAAATAACAGTTTACTGGAATCCGGGTTAAGCTGATAGCAAATTGACAGCAGAAACTAATGGTGATAGAGACCACCTCATGGCATGAAAATTAACAGGATGATATAAGACAACATCCACTTCAAATCACTAGCACTGAGCTTGAGCTAATTCACAACATATCACAAGATAGCATCCCCTCTTCATGGCATAAACATATTAGCAGATTCTTAGACTTAGAAATATTTAGCAAGTTTGAAAACAGCAACATTTTAATGACTACTTGAGAGCATCATTCCCACTCATTTGCAAGTTTATTATGACAAGGATAAATACCATGGCATCCTACTCATCAAATACTACCATATTCATGTTGGCACAATTATCATAGCATAAATGGATTAAATATAACAAAAATGACAAAATGGCACTTTGAGACAAAATGACATTTTGTAAAACTTGCTCAAAAGACCAAACCAATTGCACTAATGGATTCCTGAGTTTTTCTACCCCAAATTCATGTATCATAACCCTATGTTCATATGGAGCATCAAGGCACAACACTAGATAGAAAATCATCACCCATTCCTATAAGTGAAAACATACCTAAAATGCACATGAGCATAAATGAACATATCCAGAATTGGAAATATTTCCATAAAAGGAAATACCCTAATAAAACAATTAAAACAACAAAACACACAATAAATGTAGTGTATGACAAATGGGGCATGGGCCTTCTTGTCATACAGACACTAACACACACACAACACAACACACACACTACACTATACACCACACTGGATCTGCTGGCCACAGCAGATCCACACACACACTCACACACACAAGCACACACACACACACACTCACAACACAGCCACACCAGATTTGGGCTGTACCCACAACAGATCCTCACATACACACAACACTCGCACGGGATCCGGTCCTCACACCGGATCCAAACACGCAACAGCACACACATCCAATCGAAAAAAGGAAAAAACATAGGGGGAGCTAGATTCAAACTTCGGACCTATTGGTCTTTCCCCCCGCACGCTGCCACTGTGGCACAACGCAACGTCTGACCAAGAGAGGGGGGTTACTCTGAATATCTACTACACTCATGCGGGGATAACTGACGAAACTAAAGACAGGCTACACCAGCGACAACGACAATGAAACTACAGCGACAGCGGTGCTACCAGGCATCTCCAGCAAGAGGAAAGTGATGCGGGGGCTACTGCACCTACGGGGATTCCATTCCCACCCCCGGAAGGGATCTACGAGGGGGAAGAGGGGCTCAAGCTCCAAGCATTGCCCAGCCATGGCGACTATGCGGCGGCGACTACAAACAGAGACGACGAGACGAAAGCGACCACGGCTGTCGTGGATTTATCATGGCAGATGTCCAGGTGAACGGACTTGGATTCGAGGCTATCGCTAATGTGATGGACTCAAAGGGGTTGATTGGGACGAAGGACACGGGTTTACCCAGGTTCGGCCCCTCAAGTCGAGGTAATAGCCTACGTCCTGCTTGCGCTTGTATTGCTTGTTGTATCGATTACAAGGGAGCTAAATCTTGACCTAGTTCTCGATAACCCCCCTCTCTAAGTCGCCCCGGGTCTGCCTTTATATAAGAGGTCAGGACCACGGGTCTTCACAATTGTCTAACCGAGTCTCATCGTCTATTCGAGTCTTACTCTATCTTCTTGTCCAAACTCTCTCCGAGCGGCTTACACGCCCGGGTCTTCTCAGTCCGGGCCACCTTCCGGCCCACACCATGAGCCGCCTATCTTCATGGGCCATAGGCTTTACGGCTCACCCTTGGGCCGGCTCACAAGCCATCAACATGACCCGGAGCCTTCAAGGGCGGGTCATATTGCGGGGTTATATCCCCAACATTAGGCCCTAGGTTGAATTGAGCATGCTCACTTGATCCTTCTCTTCTGCTCTTTGGCGAGCTCCTGGTGATGACCCGGCATGACGTCACGATATCTGCTGACGTACCACCGAATCTTTTATTAAAGGGTCAGCCCGAAAATTGAGGCGTCCACCTGAGTCAAATGGTTTCCGTCGCCTAGATTTTTGCGCCTGCCTTGTCTTCTCTTTAAATAAGACCTGTTGCGGGGGGAAACTTTCCTTCTCCCGCTCTCCTGTCATCTTCTTCCCTTCATCGTCTCTGCTCCAGCGCTCCCTGCTCTGGCGCCATCTTCTCATCATCGTCAACCAGGCCGCTGCATCAATCTGAGTCATACCAGAACCTCTTCCGCGTCCGCCGCTCCATCATCGGTAAGTCCAAGCTCCCCTAGATCCATCGCCGGCATAGTAGGGTTCGCGGGAAGCTCCGCCACCATAGCTCGGGCTCCTCCATCGCCACCGTTAGGGTATTTTGATGCTGTCGACGTCTTTAGCGCGCGTCCCCGCCGTGCCGCCGCGTATAAGGCAGCCGTGCGCAATGTGCTGACCATCGCGGCTCTGTTTCATTCTTCTCTTTTTCGCCTGTTCTTCCCTAGGTCTAGAAATAAGTACCTATTTTCCTTTTTTTGTAGATCCATAATTGCAGCAATAGTTTGTGAAACCTGTTTTTGAGGACTTCGCCGATTTGTGCTCCTCCTTTCTTTGTTGAACCACCAGACCTCTCCGGCTCTCATCAGCCAGACTATGGCGTAGTATTTGTAGAGCCCTTAAAATTGTAAGCCGTCATAGATATTTCTTGCTCTTAACTCGCCGCCTATTTAATTTTGCACAGTCTTTAAACCGCCGCCATGTCCCGCGCTTCCAACTCATGCAACTGGGTCTGATCTTGCGTGACAGAAGAGTACTTAACGGATTTTGTTGACGCGGGCACTTCACTGGCGGGTTCTAGGTGACGAGACTCGACCCTCTCCCCAAAAAGGAGAGGTAGTAGTTTTCTCTGACCATATCGAGCGAGGGTTTGTTCCACCCGGCTCTAAATTCTTCCATGACGTTCTCCATTTGTACAAGATTCACCCTCAAGACTTGGCCCCCAACTCCGTTTCAAACATATGCAATTTCCAAGTGCTCTGCGAAGTCTACCTGTAAATCAAGCCGTCTATGGGGTTGTTTCAAGAGTTCTTCTACGCCAACCGCCAAACCGAAATGAAAGGCGGTCTGAGTCTGGAACTTGGCGGTATTTCCATTCAACAATGCAGAGACATCATCTTTCCGGCTGCACAGATGCCGAGTCATCCAAAGGATTGGAACAAGACTTGGTTCTACTGCAAGGACACCTCTCCTGAAAATGAGCGCCCATTGCGGGGTTATCGTCCCTCCCGGCTCAGGACAGATTCCAAGCTTCCTAGCCGGCTCTCAGTTTCAGAGCGTGCCAGGTATGAGTTGGCTCACGCCAAGATCAAGGCACTCATGGCTAACGTTTGACCGGACTGGACTTGATTCGCTGCTGGATTTCATGGCGGATCATGCCCTTAAGCCATAGAAGCCGACTTATGTGTGAATATGAAGGCAAGTATGACAGCTCCTTGTGCTTCAGCAAATCAACCTTGACAGAGGATGACATTACCACTGTCATCTGGAGCCTTGTCCATGAAGCCTCCGGCTCATGCAGCGCCATTGGCCTAGCACCTTTCAGCATCAACAATCTGGCTCCATATGTAAGTTAATTTCTTCCTATCCGTCTCTTGGATGTTGCTTGTACCTTGTTGATCTATTCTTCTTCTCCAGGTTATTTTCGCAGGCCGACTCTGATTTCTGGAAGAAGGACTACGTCCCTCCTCCGAAGAATCTTAAGAAGAAGGCCCCAGCCAAGAAGCCAAAGAAAGACGCGCTTCGAGAGGAGTGGTTCGACCCGCCACAGTCATCTAGCTCTGAGGTAAAATTTTAGTTGTTTGCTTGATTCTTTGCCTTCCTATTTTACCAATGCTTGTTTTACTCGTAGGATGAAGTGGAGACAACCCGCGCCAATGCCCCTGAGGTAAACTATGTCTCTTCCGTCTCAGAATATTTTGTCCCTCGAAAGTCGCGGCAGGTTGCCAGAAAAGTTCCTCTTTCTCATCCTATCGCTTACCTGGCTCCCGATTTTCTTTTGAAAAAGCAACAACAGGCTGAACGTCGCTAGACCCGGATCGTCGGCTCTACTGAGGTTATGTCCGGCTTGCCGAACTCACCGGCCCCGAAGAAACGCCCTGCTGAGGTATGTGTTCCTGTTTGATTCATTTCTCTTTATAACCTTAGTGCCGTCTCATCCTTCTTGAATTTCATCTCAGAAGTCGCCCTCTTTCGGCAACTGTTCGGCGACCACTTTGTCGCCTCCGAAGATCAACCCGCTGTAAGTGTCTTTCCACTATAACATTCGGTTCTTTGTAGGGTAGTAATATCCTTTGGATTCTCACTTTTCTATCTTCTAGTGCTCAAGCCAAGCGTCGGAAGACCAACAAGCCCTCCCCCATTCCTGCTGCTCAAGAGCCGGAGCAAGAACAACCGGAGGAGCCACAACCGGATGTAGATCCGCCAATTGCCTCCACTGAGCCAACTGCTGAAGATATCATCCCGGAGAGCCCTCTAAGGGGTCCTTCAAAAGCGCCAAGTCCTGCCAAGGCCACTGCAACTCCGGAGGTTGTGATCACCGGCTTTGCTCCCAGTCCCCTCCGGCTCATGTGCTGACCAGGCATAAAGAGTCCGCCGAGGCCTCCAAGGAGCTGGATTTCGACTCTCCCTTTGAGAAGATGACGGTCGAAGAACTCCATGCCGGGTATACGAACCGGCTTACCACCAGCCGGGATCTGGAGCTTCGGCTGGTAACTTTGATGAAAACAAAATATGAGGTATTCCTCTTGCTACTATAACCTTACTTAGCCCCCAAGGGCCGGTTCAATCTAGTTAAGAGGTGAACCGGGTCTTTCCTGATCCTCTGTAGAAAATCCAAAGCCTTTGTCCCCAAGGGTCGGCTCAATTTGTTAGAGTTGAGTCGGATCTTCAATGTAGATAGCGTGAACAACCAATCGTAGCCCACAAGGGCCGACTCAAACTTGATAAAGTTGAGTCGGAGCTTCAATGTAGATAGCCTTAAGAACCACTTGTAGCCCCCAATGGACGACTTAAGCTTGACAACATTGAGCCAGAGCTTTTATTATAAGTAAATTTGAAGAGCCATATCGTAGCCCCCAAGTTTCGGATTAACTTTGATGAAGATGAGCCGGAACTGTGTTGTATGCTCGAAGATCAAATATACATTAGCCCCCAAGTGTCAAACATATTGCTTGCAATCTTCTTGAGACTTGCATAATTTTGTCTTTAACCTTCATCATTTGACATGACTTCCATTCTGGCGACTTATCCTGTATTTTGACGTGTCACAGGAAGCTTTAAGCAAAGCCGGGTTGTAGTTGATGGACTTGAAGAACAACTTGGCGGCTCAATAAGAGGCCTGTTGCGTTGCCGATGAAAGGTGCCGGCTTCTCTCTGAGGAGTTGGCCACAATCAAAGCTGAGTTCGCTGATCTTAAGGAGTCAGTTGAATCTGAGAAGACTGCCTTGACCCAACGGGTGGAAGACGCCGACCAGCGGCTGATAGCTGTGGCGGATGAACTCCAAGGCTTGAAGCGCCACATAAGCAAGATAACTACTTTGGTAAGCTTCTAACTACTTTTTGTTTCAAATATCTTTACCTAGACTGGCGGCTCATCTGACTTGTCCGGTTTGTGCAGGTCCAAGGAGCCGGCAATTGGCTCCTTATAGCCTTCTGTCGTTGAAAGCCATCTACACCTTAGCTGTACTGTGGAGCTACCTGCACCATGAAGGCCGTGCAATACAAGGATAAAATTCCGGCGACTCTCAAGGGCATCTTAGAGCTCTTCTCCACTATGCCGAAGCAGATCGCTGAGCTCAAGAAGTCAGCCGCCCGCCAAGGGGCCATTGCAAGCATCAGCCGGGCTTTGGCCTTTGCTCCGGGTCTTACTGCCACTGAGATGATGGAGGGCTTCCCTTCAAGAAAATACAACGGCTCGGAGTTTACTGACACTGACTACAGCCGGTGCATGAAGGAGTCCCAGGTGTTAGCTTTTGTTTTGGCGGAGGAGGTTGACTTGTCAACTTATCAGGCAACTTATGACTCAGAGCAGAAGAGGGTCCGGGGTCCTCTGTATGAGTGCAAAGATTTGACGCCTGCTCGGAGTAAGGACCTCTTTGCTCCAGATCTTGACCCGTCACTCTTTTTTGAGGGCTCTTTTGCGGCTCTAACGAACTGCAATTGGGATTTGGACAACCTCTAGATCAAGGCCCCAGAAGAGCCGGCGCAGGATGACCTGTCAGCTAACTAGCTTCTACTTTAAGATCTTGTATCAGCTTAACCCGCCATGTGACGGCTGAAAAACTTTGTCTGAAATTTTGATCTCCTCTGGGAGTGTAATAGCTAGATGAAAACTTGTCTGAAATTTGTCATGATGTTCTTATAAGATGATCCGGCTTTTGGTCTGCCAATTGTCTTTGTATGCTTTGAGTTATTTACACTTGCCTTGTCATCATACAAGATACCTGCAGCCAAGATTAGGTAAGCCACACCCGGAGGTGGTGACTCCCTCTTTGATAATTATGGCCAATCTGGTTAGCCAGAAATGGCATAAAGCCTGGCAGATAAGGCATTTAGAAGATACACCCGGAGGTAACAATATGGCGTAAACGCCGGCGGATAAGCATTAGAAGCTGTACCCGTAGGTAAGAAGCCGCCCTCGTCGCGGCTAATTTTTCCTTAGCCGGATTTTTATGAGAACAGTTAATAGGCGTTAGAAGCTATATCCGAAGGTAAGAAGCCGCCGTTCACCATAGCTAAGTTACCTTAGCTATATTTACATGGCTTTAGGCTGGCTAATAGGCATTAGAAGCTTTATGCAGAGGCAGAAAGCCGCCGTTTGCGGGTCATGAGACGTTAGCTACCCGTCGGTAAAAAACCTCTCATAACTACGGCTAAACTGGTTAGCCGGAGATGGCATAAAGCCGGCTGATAAGGTGTTAGAAGCGATACCCGTCGCTAAGAAGCCCCCCTCAGCAATTATGGCATAACCCGCTGGCGGATAGGCGTTAGAAGATGCACCCAAGGCGAGAAGCCGCCCTCGCCACGACTAATTTCCTTAGTTGTTTTTTCTTTTTGTGGCAAAATGCAAGCTTAATAGGTGTCTACCACCGTTCAGCAATACGACACAAAGCGCCGGCGGATAGGCGTTACAAGCTGCACCCGAAGGCGAGAAGCTGCCCTCGCCGCGACTCATTTTCTTGAGCCAGATTTTCTGGCATAACGCCTGGTAATGGGCATCTACTGCCGTTTGCCGACCTTAGTTGATGCATCAACCGGAATATTGCTTAATATTCTCTTATACGAGGATGCATGAAATAGCAGAGGCTTCCTTGTTTATCATATAACTGTGGTATGTATAATGATAGTGTACAATGATAGATCTTTACACCCTTAGGTGAAATAAGGCCGGAGATGCGCGATGTTCCATGGCCGACGAGTCTCCTGACCCGCCGTATCTGAGTCGTCTCGGATATCGATGAGATAATATGACCAGTTGTTGAGATTCCTGCTGACCACAAAGGGTCCTTCCCATGAAGGTGACAGTTTATGCATATTTGTCTGGTCTTGAATCAGCCGGAGCACCAAGTCACCCTCCTCGAACGTCCGGGTCTTGACCCTGCGGCTATTATAGTGGCGCAGGTCTTGTTGATAAATTGCCGATCGGGCTGCTGCTAACTCTCGCGCCTCTTCCAAAGCATCCAATGCATCTCGGCGCGCCGTCTCGTTGTCGGTCTCAACGTAAGCCGCCACCCTTGGCGAGTCATGCCGGATGTCACTGGGTAAGACGGCCTAAGCGTCGTACACCATAAAGAAGGGCATGAAACCTGTGGACCTGTTAGGGGTGGTTCTGATGCTCCATAAGACGGAAGGTAATTCTTCGACCCAACACCTGGGCGTTCGCTGCAAAGGAACCATAAGCCGCGGCTTAATCCCTCTTAGAATTTCCTGATTAGCGCGCCCCGCCTAACCGTTGGACTGTGGATGTGCCACGACTGAACTATCAAGCCGGATATGTTCTTCATCACAGAATTTCTTCATAGGCCCCTTGGATAGATTTGTACCATTATCAGTGATGATGTTGTGCGGGTAACCAGAGCGGTAGATTAGCTTTTTGATAAATAGAACTGCTATAGCTGTATCACATTTGCTGACCGGCTCTGCCTCTACCCACTTGGTAAATTTATCAACCGCCACTAGGAGGTGCGTTTTCTTGTCCTTGGACCTCTTGAAAGGCCCTACCATGTCCAGCCCCCAGACCACAAATGGCCAAGTGATTGGTATCATCCTCAATTCTTGAGCCGGAACATGAGCACGCTGGCTAAATTTCTGATAGCCATCGCACTTACGGACTAAGTCCTCTGCATCTTTGTGAGCCATCAACCAGAAGAACCCGTGCCGGAAAGCCTTGGCCACCAACGATTTTGAGCCGGCATGGTGTCCACAATCTCCAGCATGGATTTCACTCAAGATCTGTTGGCTCTCCTGTGGTGAAACACAACTTTGAAAAACCCCTGTTACCCTGCACTTATGCAACTCACCATTAACTATCGTCATGGACATAGAACGGCGGGTGATCTTTCTGGCCAGATCTTCATCTTCTGGTAACTGGCCCCAGGTTAAATAGGCCAAATAAGGAATAGTCCAATCTGGGATAACATGTAGAGCCGCCACCAATTCTGCCTCCAGGTCAGGAACAACCAAATCCTCCTCTGAAGGTATCTTGACAGTCGGATGATATAAGATGTCCAGAAAGACATTAGGCAGCAACGGCTTATGTTGGGAACCTAGCCATGATGAAGCATCAGCTGCCTCGTTCTTGTGACGATCAATGTCATCTACCTGATACCCTTTGAAGTGACCCACAATAATATCAACCGCCTACCTATAAGCCGCCATCCGTGGGTCTTTGGAGTCCCAAGTGCCAGAAACTTGCTGAGCTACTAGATCTGAGTCGCCCAAACACCTGACCCGGCTCAAATTCATCTCCTTGGCTAATCTAAGACCATGAAGCAAAGCCTCCTACTCAGCCGCATTGTTAGTGCAAGGGAACATCAGACGGAGCACATAACAAAACTTGTCACCCTTTGGGGATGTCAGGACAACCCCTGCTTCAGACCCCTCTAACTGCTTGGATCCATCAAAGTGTATAGTCTAGTATGTGTTATCTGGTTTTTCTTCGGGAGCTTGGCACTCTGTCCAATCATTGATGAAATCCACCAAAGCTTGGGATTTGATCGCCGTGCAAGGAACATACTTTACATTAAGAGGTCCCAGCTCTAAGGCCCATTTGGCAATCCTCCCTGTGGCTTCTCTGTTCTGGATAATATCTCCCAACGGAGCACAACTGACCACAGTTACCTTGTGCCCTAGAAAGTAGTGCTTTAACTTGCGGTTGGCCATAAAAACCCCATCTACCAGCTTCTGCCAATGCGGATATCTCTGCTTAGATTCTGTCAGGACCTCACTGATATAATAAATCGGCCTTTGCACGGGATACTCCTTCCCAGCCTCGTTGTGCTCGACCACAATTGCGACGCTGACTGCCCTGTTGTTAGCCGCCACATAAAGGAGCAACGGTTCTTTCCCAGCTGGAGCGGCTAACACTAGCGGCTCAGTGAGCTGTTTCTTAAGCACCTCAAGTGCCTCACTCGCCGCTTTGCTCCAGGCAAACTTGTCTGTCTTTTTCATCATCTGATATAAAGGGATAGCTTTCTCTCCAAGACGGCTTATGAACCGGCTCAATGCAGCAATCCACCCTGCTAAGCACTGAACGTCGTTAATGCAAGTCGGCTCTCTTAGAGAACTAAAAGCTTTGATTTTGTCCGGGTTAGCCTTGATGCCATGCTCAGAGACCAAGAAACCCAAAAGATTTCCTCCTGGAACACCAAAGACACACTTGGTCGGGTTACGCATCATCTTGTAGACCCGGAGATTGTCAAAGCTTTCCCTTAGATCCTCCAAAAGAGTTTCCTTCTTTCTGGATTTGACCATGATGTCATCTACATAAGCATGAACATTATGGCCAATTTGACTGTGAAGGCAGTTCTGCACGCATCGTTGATAAGTTGCCTGGGTACTCTTGAGCCCGAAAGGCATAGAGACATAATAGAACGCCCCAAAGGATGTAATAAACGCCGAATTCTCCTGGTCTTTCACTGCCATCTTGATCTGATGATAACCTGAGTAAGCATCCAGGAAGCATAAACTTTCACATCCGGTGTAGCATCAATGATCTGATCAATTCGAGGGACGGAAAAAGGATCAGCCGGACAAGCCTTGTTAAGGTCCGTGTAGTCCACACACATACGCCAGGTGCCATTCTTTTTGAGCACCAACACTGGGTTAGCCAACCATTCCGGGTGAAAAAATTCAACAATAAAGCCAGCAGCCAAGAGCCGGCCAACTTCTTCCCCAATAGCCTTGCGCCTTTCCTCACTGAACCACCGCAGGAACCGTCTGATCGGTTTAATCTTTGGATCCACATTAAGGTTGTGCTCAGCAATTCTCTCGGTACACCTGGCATGTCAGAAGGTTTCCATAAAAGATGTCCCGGTTCTCATAGATGAATTCTATGAGCGCGCTTTCCTATTTGGGATCCATATGAGCTCCAATGATGAACTGCTGAGATGAGTCACCCGGATTGAAATCTACTGCCTTGGTATCATCCGCTGAAAATTTGAGGGGCGGCTCAACCTCCATGGTGGGCTTTTTTAGGGGGGTCATATCCTCCGGGTCAACATTCTCCTTATAAAACTTAAGCTCCTCCTGAGCGCAACTGGACTCTACGTAAGCTACATCCCCTTCTTCACACTCAATAGCCGTGTTTCGGTTACCATGAACGGTGATGGTACCCATTAAGCCGGGCATCTTGAGCTGCAAGTAAACATAGCAGGGCCGGGCCATGAATTTGGCATAAGCCGGCCGTCCAAACAAAGCATGATAAGGGCTCTTGATTTTAACTACCTCAAACCATAAGGACTTCACTCTGTAGTTGTATTCATCGCCAAAAGCCACTTCCAAAGAAATCCTGCCCACCGGATGCGCCGACTTACCCGGCACCACACCATGAAAAACAGTGGACGAAGGTTTTAAGTCCTCATCAAGCAACTTCATCCGTCAGAAGGTGTCATAGTAAAGGATGTTTATGCTGCCGCCGCCGTACATGAGCACCTTGTTTAACATATATCCACCTACCTGGGGGGCACAACCAAAGCCATCCGCCCCGGGTCATCCGGTCAACATCAAACTTCACGTTGTAACGATCACTAATAAGACCGACGTCTCCTCTGCAAAACATAAATTAAGCAAACGTGAGTACAAAGGTACTCAGCAAGACTTACATCAGAACTAACTACATATGCATCAGTATGAATGAAGGGGGTTGTGGAGTTTATTGCAGCAAGCCAGCTTTGACTCTTAGCTAACCTGTACTACGACTACAAGTGCTTTCTTTGAGATGGGATAGCGCACACGAGTCCACATACTCACCAATCAACACACCACTATGGATCCACTTCCGTATCACTACGAGAAGGCCATCCATAGAATACGCTTATCTTGCGTATTTTAGAGTATCCACTTCAACTTATCTATGAACCACATAAGTTCTCCAAGTAGTCCATATCCAAGGACACGGCTATTCGAACAGATTATTTACCCCCTGCAGGGGTATACTTCTTCACACACGCTCTCACCACTTATCACCATATGCACGTCATGCATCTCGACAACCTTCAAGCGGAAGCATTGGCGTGGGCGTCGGCCACGACCGTCAACCACACAAGACCCTAGTCCATGTTTATCGCCTATTTGAGACTGAACCCGCACGGAAGTCCGGCCGAAGTTTCCGCTACGGCCTCAAACGATGCGCGCAGGGTTCCCAAGCCCACCTCGACGGATGGTACTACGCTTGGTACACCGTGCCACGGTGCATCTACCGCGCCATAGCCTACCCGTCCGGTCAACGCTATGCACGGCTGCCATCACATCCTTCAAACACTTGAAACTAGTTGCAACTCCTGGACAGATATCAAGGTGATTAATAAGCCGAGAGGGTCAATTAAGGATCCCAATGCGTGGTAGTATCTTGTCTTGGATAACATACATAGAACTCAGTTCCTAAAGACGGTCCAAATGAGACAACCCTCCATGTACTCCTACATGGCCTCTCATCTCTACCTTTACCAAAACATGTTCACACACTTAGATCTCACACAATAGAACATGTTCACCACCATTCCAATTCATCGCCCAGATGGATCAGACCTGACACAACTCTAAGCATAGCAGGCATAGTAATCAAGCATGGGTGAGTAAGCACAACAGGGCTCAAGCTGTTGGTACTCATGGTAAGTGGTTTTAACTATTTACTATGGCAAACAACGGTCATGCAAAGGAATGGGTTCAACTACCGGGAACATGTAACAGTTGAATCATTGTTTTTCTAATGCATTAAAAGAGAGTAGGATCGAGAGAGTGTGTTCATATCAGTATGCTCAAGGGGGTTTGCTTGCCTAACAGACCTAAAGATATTACTTCTCTTCATTAGTGTCAACGTTCACATCGTCAGTACCATCGTCTACCGTGAAGGAACACCACCGGTAAAACAAGAAAGGAACACATTCAATGAAATGCAACAAACAGGATGCATGACATGACAAATTAAGGTACTGAATTGCCTTAGAGGAATAATTAGCCATGTTAGTTGAAGTGGAATTCAAACAAGTTTGAATTCCACCTCCAAATGATAAATCATATATTGCCCTGATCACAAACTGTCCTACTTGCTGATGATATCTTGTTTAAACATGCATGATAACGGCACAAACAAATTCATTGGATTTTTCTGGTCATTTTCATATATAAATTATTTTCATCCGAGTTATATATTATTTTCTATGAATTTTTGAAGTTTATAATAATTTCTGGAATTTTTGAATTATTTTCATTATAAAAATTAACTACTACGTCAGCCTGACATCATCATGATTACGGCAGGTCGGCTGACCTGGTCCAGGTCAACCCTGACTAGTGGGGACCACTGGTCAGTGATCCAGGGTCAAGTACTATGGCAGACGAGTGGGCCCGGTCAACTGCTGACTCAGTAGTCAACAAGGGACCCAGTCAGTCACTGACTGGTGGGTCCGGTCAACGGCCACGTTAGCAAGGCCGGGGTTAGTCGCCGGCGACCAAGATCCATGGTGGTGGTCCGTCGGCGATGCTTGGTATTGCTCTAGAGGCGACGGTTTTGGGCGTTCTTAGGCTCTACACAAAGCTAGGGAAGGGTCGCATCTGTTGGTGGCAACTAGGTGGCCGGAGGTGGTCGGAGCGGTCGATGGCGTCGACTTCCGCGGCGGCCGAAGCTTTCGGCCATGGCGAGGTCAGCGGCTAGGGGACGCGAGCGACGGTGCGGCAGGGGGGAGATGCAAAAGCTCACCAGAGAGCTTCTTGCGAAGACGGCGAGGTCGGGGACACCCTGTGCGCAGTGAATCAACGATGGGCATTGTCGGCGCCCGAGGTTGAAGGCGAGGTCGTTGATGGCGATGTAGTACCTCCCGCATTGCTCTCCTCGATGGAGAATACGAAGAAGATGGCCCGGACCTTCTGGACGTGGCTACGGGGCTTGGCAAGGTCAATAGCTACGTCTATGGCGAACGGCACCGATGGCAGCTCTCGGGTGAGCTGGAGGGCGACCGTTGAAGAGGAAGAGAGGGACCAGAGGGAGAGGGGAATGGAGCCAGGGGTCTGGGCGACCTCGTGGTGTCGCTAGAACGCCCGCCCATGCCACGGCAAAGCAGGAGGTGGAGGCCTCCCGGCTCGGTGTGCACGGCTTCGCCTCTGCCTACTGGCAGAGGTTGAAGACGACCGCTCGCCAGGGTGGGCTGGGCCTGCTACAGAGCTTGGCCAACAGGTGAGATCTCTCTCTCTCTCTCTCTTTAGTTTTGTTTCAATTTTCATTCTTCTAACATTTGTTTATTTTTGTTTGGGCCACAAGGACCTAGCACAAAAATACCAACACATTTTCTGGAGTGTAGTTTGAATATTTCAAACCTCCTAAAAATGTTTCAGAATTTTTGGATGACTAAAATAATTGAAATGCTTTATTAGTGATTTTTAGAAACTTTCCTATTTTATTTAATTTACCAAAATAGTTGTTAAAATATAATTCACCCCTGGTATGTTATTTCCAACATTTATTAGAAATGGTGAACATTTTTTAAGGCCATTTGGAAACATTGAAAGTATAGCTGTTGGAGTTTGGTTTAATCCATGAGATGCTAGGGTTTGTCATCCACATCTGAAATTCATTTGAAGTTAAATATGATGCAATGAATGCTCAATGATGCAACTAATACAAGAAATTTCTAGGGCTGTGAGACACAACTTCATGACCTAGCCACCCCACGCGTCGCCGCTCGGTGAGACACAACTTCATCACCCGGTCGCCCCGTGCATCGCCGCTTGGTGAGACGCAACGTCATCACCCGGCCGCCCCACGCGTCGCTGCTCGGTGAGATGCACCTTCTGTTACACCGTCTGTTTGTATCACCTTGTTAGGTTCAGATTTATAAAATTTGGAGCCAATTAAAACTTTTTCAGTGCTTGCTGCTTGTTTGATTAGTGCGCAAAACTAATTTTATCTAATTTTATTTTGACCAAAAAGGATTTACTCAAACTAGGTTTTCAAAAATCCTGAAATTGAGTTTTGCACTGCAAGTCCTCAAATTGGGTGGATTGTTTCTCCCCACAGGCTTTACTTCAAACCTACTATATTTATGACTTCCCAAAACCACCAAATATTAATTTTAAAGATTACTTTTATATTTGATTTAAAGGATTTTTCTTAAGGCCAGAAATAGTTTTTCTTATGGATTTTTTAAATGCTTTTAAAATATTTGAGAAAATTTAGGGAAACTCATGGACATATATTTTCCATATATATGAGTTTCAACACATGGTCATGTTGAAATCATGGGCAAAGCCCCTCAAAATCCTTTCTGTCCAAATCAAGCTTTTGAAATATTTCTATGAGAAATATTCTCAAT
Organism: Hordeum marinum; assembly: GCA_022496015.1. Lineage (NCBI taxonomy): Eukaryota > Viridiplantae > Streptophyta > Magnoliopsida > Poales > Poaceae > Hordeum > Hordeum marinum. The sequence continues at coordinate 273,555,125 of CM039678.1, forward strand.
AAATTCTAGGAAAATTTCAGCAAGTCATCACTATCATAGGTGATGATCTTGCAAAGTTTCATCTCAATCCAAGTTGATTTGATTCATCAAACTATTCCAAACCCCTCCCTGTTCAAATTCAAATTTGAATAGCTTTACATTGTGAAGTTTCTCCCCTTGACCCCAAACTTTGTGGACATGTTTTAATCACCAAATATTGATGTTACACTAAGTGGTGCATCAAGGGTATTAGCTTAACATAACTAGATATACAGAAATCAGATTTTGTTGATTTCTAGGGTTCCACAAAGTTACATTGTGAAATTTCATCAAACCATCTCAAACTTGGTGACCAGGCTTATTTTCAACCACCATTTGATCCTGTCAAATCTCATGGCAAGCAAAGTCCATTTGCTTGCCCTGATCTCCATCAAGCACCTTTAGCTAGAATGGCAAAAACCTTGTTTGGCCCCCTTCCTTTAATTCCCTTGCCTCCAAATTTTTACCACAGCTATCTAGTAATGCATTTCACCTCCAGTAATTTTCTCTGGCCAAGACTCAATGGGTAAGTGGGGTAAAACCCTCATTTTACCTCCTGGACAATAGTAAAACCCTCTTCGGTCCCCTTCCCTCTTATTCTAAGCCACCCACCAGAGCATCCAAGACCATTTCCAACTCTCCTATTACCTCCTCTACCCCCTAGACACCTAAGGCCGGGCCTAGAACACCATTGGCATGACATGGCATGCTAAACGCGTGCTCCAGAGCACGCTATAGTGTGCACCCGCACTGTAGATGCCGCCCAACCAGGACCCCCGATAGCCTCGGGACCCTCGGCCTTGTCCCCCAAGATGCCCTCGACGTCCGCTACCATCCAGGCAGCAAGCCCCCTCTCCCTCCTACCTCCGGTGACCTCCCGCACGAGTGTCGATGCTGCCCCTCTTGGTCAACCGTGGGGCTCGGATGCGGACCCTCCCCTGCTCACTCTCTCCTCCCTCGCGGGCCTAGACCAACCCCAGGAACGCCCACGAGCAGCCACGCGAGCTCTCTCCCCCTCTAGCCTCGGCCACGACCTCGCTGGCCCACGGGTCCATGAAGCTCCGCCCCCCTCTATTTAAGCCCTCAGAGCCTCTCTATCCCCTCCTCTGGCTCGCGCTCCACCAACATCGACCGCTAGCAGAGCCCGAGCCCCTCCCTCTCACGCTGTGCTCGGGATCGACCAGAGCATCGTCGCGGCAGCCCGTCGTCGATCTCCTTGTAGCAAACCCCTCCGGTACCCATTTCCCTCCCGTTAGCCTTCCCTTGCCCTCCTGACCTATTTCCCCCTAGACCTCGTCATGTTTGCAACACGGAGTGGCCCCGCTGATCTCTCCCGAAGCTCCCTCCGCCACGGGTGCACGCCGCCGGCCACTCCGACCACCTCCGGTGCTCATTCGACCTCCTTTGGAAGGGCGACTCAGCCCCGATCCCGTCCCCATGCTCGCCCGCCACCGCCGTGCCCTGCACTGCCGATGGTGAGCTCCCCCTCTCTACTTCAAGGTGGGAGAAGGAACCGACAAGGGGTCCCACTTGTCGGCCTCTCACCTCCCCCTCCCGTGCTCTCTCTCTCACTGGCCACTCGGCCCGACACATCAGGTTTGAATCCTGACGCGCGCGGGGGCACTAGCACGCCTGGCCTAGTTGGCCTGGGCCGACCCAGTAGCTGGATGCCTCTGCCCAGGGCACAGTGCACTTTTCTTTTTCTTTTTTTCCCTGTTTTCCAAAAATCCCACAGAGTTTCATATTAATCCAAATCCAATTATTTTTGCACCTAAATTCCTAGAATATTCCATAGAATTTAATAGTGCCATTTGTAAAAAGTTGAAAATATTTTATGTACTATCTTATTTTAAAACCCCCTTTTGGCATTTTTAGCCACTGTTAAAAATAGATTTGAAAACCTTTTTCATGTCAAAACCTTAGGAGAATATTTTTAGTATAGTCTTTAGTATTTATCAGAGTAGGGTAGCATTTTTAATATTAGCTTTGTGTGCTTTGTTTTTCTGTGATCCTTATTTTTATTGCCATTTATCGCGGCGATAGATTCCGCTGTTGACGAGGAAGTTGGACCAGAAGACTTCGAAGACCCTGAAGACCTTGTTGAGCTAGGCAAGCAGCCCTTTGACCATGCTAAGAAACGCTTTCATGCATGACATATAGCACTTGTTGTTTTGATGATTGATCATGATGTCGTGTTCCCCTTTTGGAGGGATGACTCCGATACTCTGCCATTGATACTTGCATCATGCATGACCCGAACATTCTTATGAGGGTTGTGCAGGTGGGTGTAGATAGGATGCTAGTAGATGCTATGCAAGTGGGTCCGAGTTTATGCAATGTGATGGAAAGAAAGGGATAATTCAAAGACTTTTCGAAAACCCTGTCGGGTGACACTAATGCCCGAGGGAGAGGATGATGAGTTTGGTGACCACTTGAGAAATAAGTGGTGTACCGGAGCAAGTGAGTGGGTGTTTTCGAAAACGGATTAGATTTAAGATTTATCGACCGTCCCAACCTTACATGTGCGACCATGATACCCCTTATGGGACGGGGCTTTGTTGATTACTATGGTTGGTGCTAGCAGGGAGCCTGCATTACTAGTGGTGAGAGTGAAGTGGTCACTCTCGAGACGGGGTTGTCCCGGAAGTGGAAGGCCATGCGCTGTCTTTACAGGCACCGGGCACACTGTTGCATGACCTCATGGATGATACGTGTGATGTACATCATGAGGGATGGCACATACGAGTGGACTCTTTGTTTAGTATCACCATGGGAAAGGCATTGTTCGGGCGCTTACCTCGGGTATGTAATATACCACGAGTCGTGGATGACATGGAAGTTCCCTGAGTCTTGTACGTAAAGCATGCAACCTCTACATAGTGTAAAACTATTCGGATAGCCTTGTCCACGGTCAAGGACAGTTGGGTGGTGCTGCTTAGACTATGTCCATATGTTTTCGCAAACTTGGTATGTGTGTGTGTGTGTTTGTTTGTGGATGGCATACAGATGACTACTAAGATAAGTCAGACGATCTAACGTGGGGATTGAGCATGAGATGTTCAACCCCCTGATCACGATGATATCTATAGCTTGTTCATATGGATATTTACCAACTGTCAATGCATGCTTACCTAGTTAGTTGATCATGTCATTGCATTCAAAATTAGCTTTCTGCAAAATACCTATTAGTGCTATATCATGCATTGTTACACCTTGTTCCACAACATGGGTTGCTTGCGAGTACATTCAAAGTACTCATTGGCTTGCCACTGGTTATTTAATTGTCTAGGCATGGAAGAACATGAGTATGGAGAAGAGTTCGTTGGTGACGAACATGTGAACTAGCACGCTTCCCAGTCGAAATGCCTGTAGGTTTAAGGATGATGGCAATGGGTTCACGCTTTCGATCTAGATTTCCATTGTTTGTTGAGTTCATGTATTTGGTCCCCTATCTATGTCAGACTAGACCTTCGTGGTATTTATTTGTGTAAGACGATAAATGTGGATGTACGACTGTTGTTATTCAGTTTCTATGTGTTCAGTGAGCATTGATCTCTGGGATCACTATACACGTGCATTCGGTGATCACAACTTATGAGTCGGGGTCCCCACACCTTCATCACCCGGTCACCCCATGTGTCGCTGCTCGATGAGACATACCTTCATCAGCCGGCTGCCCCGCGCGTCGCTGCTCGATGAGACATACCTTCATCACCCGACAGCCCCGCGCGTTGCTGCTCGATGAGACGTACCTTCATCACCTAGCCGCCCCCATGCATTGCCAATCTATCAGCCACCTCTTCATCACTTGGTCATCTCGTGCGTCACCACTCAGTGAGGCACAACTTCATCACTCGGCCGCTCATGCGCCGTCAGACAGCTAAGTCATTCTTCACACGTTGCCTTCAATTAAATAATTATTTATGTATAACCAAGTGTCAAGTAAGTCGCACATGACGTTCACTCGGAGGCCATGCCACCGAGTGTACCTTTGTGCTCGGTTGTTTATTTTTTATGTAGGAACACTTCACTTCCGCTTCATTTGGGTCAAGTACTCAAACGAGCTCAGTTGGATCCCTCACTTTTACAAGTTCAGCTGGATCCTTCACTCTTTTAGACTCTTGTTGGTTCCAGACCAGCAAGCACCTGGCACACCTAGCAGGTGTCTATGGTTAGACGATCAGTCGACGCCTATCGTGCTCCATCTTCATCGCTACTCAGACCCAGTCGCTCTGTTGGTATCGACGCACGGCAATCGACATTCTCCACCTCATCGTCGTCTCCGACCTCGTCCGCGACATAGCCAACCGCACCTCCGTGCACCGTCTCTCAGCTGGATACTCGTTCGTCACTCGGTCACTCAATGCAACGTCTCTTAGCTGGACGCTTCTTCAGCACTCGGCCGCCCCATGCGTCGCCACTCCATTGGATCCGTCTTCATCACTTGGCTGCCCCACGCGATGCCACTCCGATGGATGCGCCTACGGCACTTGGCCGCCCTGCGCGTCGCCACTCTGATGGAGGTGTCTACAGCACTCGGCCACCCCGCGCATCACCACTCCATTGGATCCGTCTTCATCACTTGGCCGCCTCGCGCGTCGCCACTCCGATGGATGCATCTACAACACTTGGCTGCCCTACGCGTCGCCACACCAATGGATGCGCCTACAACACTTGGGCGCCCCGCATGTCGCCACTCCGATGGATGCATCTACAACACTCGGCCACCCCGTGCGTCGCCACTCAATTCTATCTTTCTACAGCACTTGGTCGCCCTGCGCGTCGCCACTCCGACGGATGCGTTCATAGCACTCGGTCGCCCAGCGCGTCGCCCCTCCGGTCAATCCGTCACCATCAATTGGCTGCCCTATGCGTCACCACTCCGACAAATGCATCTACAACACTTGGCTGCCCCGTGCATCACCGCTCTGCTGGATGCCTCCACACCACTTGGCCGCCCAGCACGTCGCCACTTCGAAGGTTGCGTCTATAGGACTTGGCCACCCAGGGCGTCGCCGCCCAGCTGGATGCATCTACACCACTCGACTGCCCCGTGTGTCACCACTCCGACGGATGCATCTACAACACTCGGCAGCCCTAGGCGTTGCCACTCCATTGGATCCGTCTATAGCACCTGGCCACCGTGCGCGTCGCCACTCCGATGGATGCGTCTACCAACACTTGGCCACCCCGCACGTTGCCACTCCGATGGATGCATCTACAGCACTCGGCCTCCCCGCGCGTCGCCACTCTCTTGGATCCATCTACAGCACTTGGCCGCCCCGCGCGTCGCCACTGCGATGGATGCATCTACAACACTCGGCCACCCCACGTGTCGCCATTCCGATGGATCCATCACCATCACTTGGATGCCCCACACGTCGCCACTCCGATGGATGCGTATACAATACTTGGCCGCCCGACTCGTCGCTGCTCTACTGTATGCGTCTACACCACTTTGCCGCCCCGCGCGTCACCACTCCAACGAATGCGTCTACAGGACTTGGTGGACCCATGTGTTGCCACTCTACTGGATGCATCTACACCACTCGACTGCCTGCGCGTCGCCACTCTGATGGATGCGTCTACAACACTTGGCCGCCCTGCACGTCGCCACTCTGCTGGATGCGTCTACACCACTCGGTCGCGCCACGCGTCGCCACTCCGACGGATGCGTCTACAATACTTGGCCGCCCCATGCGTCGGCACTCCGCTGGATGCGTCTACAACACCTGGTCGCCCCGCGCGTCGCCACTCCACGGGATGTGTCCACATCATTTGGATGCTCCTCACATCACCACTCCATTGGATACATCCACATAATTTGGAAGCTCCTCGCATCGCCAATCCATGCATCGCCAATACGCAGGGCACGTCTTCGTCACTTGGCCGCCCCGCGCTCCATCGCCCAACTAAACACATTTACACCACAACCCCCAGTGGATGACTTAGTTGCGAACCTGACTTTGCCTAAGTTAAAAACAAATATGAGTGATGACATCATCCACACTCGGGGACTGAGCTGCGATCCTATATCGTCTAAGTTAAAAACATCTCTGAGTGAGGACATCCTCCACACTCGGGGGCTTAGCTGCGATCCCGTATCGCCTAAGTAAAAAACTACTTCGAGTGAGGACGTCCTCCACACTTAGGGGCTTAGCTGCGATCTTGTATCACGTGAGTTAAAAACTACTCCGAGTGAGGACATCCTCCACCCTCGGGGGCTTAGTTGCGATCCCGTATCGCCTAAGTTAAAAACTACTCTGAGTGAGGACATCCTCCACAATGAGGGGCCTAGGTGGGACACCGTATCGCCTAAGTTAAAAAAAATACTCCGAGTGAGGACATCCTCCACACTTGGGGGCTTAGCTGTGATGCCGTATCGCCTAAGTTAAAAACTACTCCGAGCAAGGACATCTTCCACACTCGAGGGCTTAGTTGTGATCCCTTATCGCCTAAGTTAAAAACTACTCCGAGTGAGGAAATCCTCCACACTCAAGGGATTAGCTGCGATCCTATATCACCTAAGTTAAAAACTCCTTCGAGTGAGGACATCATCCACACTCAGGGGCTTAGCTGCGACCCCGCATCGCCTAAGTTAAAAAAAATCAAGTGAGGACATCATCCACACTCAGATGCTTAGCTGTGACCATGCATTGCCTAAGTTAAAAATTAATCTGAGCAAGGACATCATCCGCACTCGGGGGCTTAGATGCGGTCCAGCATCCGCCTAAGTTAAGAAGTACACTCGAAGACTCAACCTTGATCCATAAATCATATATGGCACACTCAACAAGCATTCACTATGCTTAGCACACGAAGATTTACCTGACTAACCCAGTTCCAGGCTAAATTTATTTACCGTGCCCAGCGCACAAAGACTAGTCCGAATGATTCTAATCTAGATTGCTGAAACTTACGACGCCAAGGGCATGATAGTTCACCTGTTCAGTTCACTTCCACACTAGAAGACTTAAACCCTCTGTCAGACTCATCTAGTCTGACAGAGGCTCAAGGACTACACCCAGCAGGTGCACTCAGTGTGCGCCCACTGGAAGAGAAATACCAAAAAGAAACATTCTGCTCGGTTAGGTCCGGCAACAACATTCAAGTTTGGCAAATTCTACAGACTCCAACCGACTACCAGCAATCAGTCGGAGTCTCAGGGGCTACTGTTGTGGATACACTTAATAGGTAGGCCCATGAAGGGTCAAAATACCATAATAGCATGGGGGCCACACATGAAGTGGGTCCAGACAAATACATACATACTATCCACTTGGACAAGTACATTGCTTCCTGTCGGATGTCAGTCAACCACTCGACGGTATGACTCACTCGGATATGCGAGGACCAACAGTCGACAAGGCAGTCAAAGCATCATCCTCATAGAGAAGGTCCTGCAGTGGGCTAACTTTACGACATCAATGCCCCATCTTGTAACATAAGAGGTGAGGGGGTGGTGAACTCTATATAACCAACCCCACAGCATAGCTCGGGGTTGGCTCATTCTTCCCCCAGGAGCTCTCGATCTCTCTAGTCTTAGGACTTAGCTTGGAGATCCATTCTCCCGTCTATCAAATATATCATGTAACTCATGTCCATGATAGATAAAACAAAGCATCTCCGGAGCACAAGACGTAGGGTTGTTATCTCCACCACGGGAGGCCAAAACTCGCTAAAACACTCGTGTCACCCATTTGCATCTCAATAGATCATGCTCCGTTATCCTACCCCTCTCTATTGTCAGAATAATTCCCACGATTGGTACCGTCCAAACCAACAACATTCCTAGGGGATTTTTGTTTAAATATTTGCATTTTTTTGACTTCGGGACTAGGAATCCCTATTACCACCCTTCTCGTGCAAGGACGAGTGAATAAACACTCATCATGAGAGTAACTTGCTTAACATGGAAGATATTAACCATCCCTGTCGCTCCATGAGCGGTCTAGGCACATAAAACGATGTTTGTTTGTAATTTTAGACGCGACACATGCAAATTTACTTGGAACTGCAGGGTAATACCGCATATAGGTAGGTATGGTGGACTCATCTGGAATAACTTTGGTTTAAGGATTTTGATGCACAAGCAGTATTCCTGCTTAGTACAGGTGAAGGCTAGCAAATAGATTGAGAAGCGGCCAGCTAGAGAGGGAAGATGGCCATAAACATGCATTATGAATAAAAAACATTGAATGCTATCATGAGTAGGATATGGACACCATGAACATAAATATCATGAAGGCTATGTTGGTTTTGATTCAACTATATGTGTGAACATGTGCCAAGTCAAGCCACTTGAAACATTCACAGGAGGATAGCATATCATCATACTACATCACAACCATTTTAATGCATGTTGACATCCAATATAAATCAATATCCACTCCTAGCTACTTGAGCATGGCATGAGAAACTATAATATCTAATTATTATTGCAAACATGTTTGATCATAATATGCTAAATCATGGATACTAGGTTAAGCATATTTACAAAAACAAAAGCAAGTTGATTTCATACCCGCTTCTCTCTGCCACAGTCAATTCCTCAAATATCGTCATTATTGCCTTTCACTTGCACGATCGAATGGTATGAGAATAATAATGCAAGAGTGTCATGGACTAAGCTAGAATCTGCAAACATTTTATTCGAGAGGAAAAGACAAAGTAATACAGACTCTATGTGAGATCAACAATAAAGCATATGAGAGCCACTCAACATTTTGATCGTGGTCTTCTCCTTGGTATGACTCAATAAAAAGGAAGATAATTTCAGAGAAACACACTAAAATATTTTTCAAGTTTTTAGTTTTTTCTTGAAGAAGCAAATCAGAGAAGGAAAAACAAAAAAAAAGAAAAACTATTTACACCAAAGAACTCCCAACAAGCAAAAGAAGAAATGAGAAATCTTTTGGGTTTTATTTATGTCGTGGGAACAAACACCTATGGGATCACGGGGATCCCTTTTCGGTTCGGCAGGGGGAGGGCTCACACAAAGAGCTGATCTGGTAAGCAGCGCACGGGGAGTATTTACCCAGGTTCGGGCCGCACGGGTGCCTAAAACCCTACTCCTACTTGGTTGTATTGATCGTGTTCTAGGGTTCTAGCTACAGGAGAGCCATTAACGGCTGCTACGTGAGCTTGATAACCCCCAGTTGTTTAACTGTCGGGCTGTGTGGTTGTCTAACTGCCCAACTGTCTAATTGTCTAATTGTCTAAAAAAACCTTTCTTCTGTAACGCCCTGGGCCTCCTTTTATACCTAAGGTGATCCCAACAGTGGCGTACAGTGTGCACACAGGATGCACGGTGCTACAGCGCTATCATACCTAACTCTGACGGAGTAGGACAAGAGCACCCAATGCACCGTCAAACGCCTCAGTCCGTTAGTGGGACGGGACGAAGGCCCATCCTATCGGTGCCGCTTAGCTTCCTCCAACGTCGATGCCGCGACACGCGTCTAGGCGAATCGACACCTGGCCTATTTGTTGGTTGTGCTTGCCGGGGCCTTGCCTTGCTGGGAGCTTGTCTTGCCGGGGGCTTTGCTTCGCCCGAAGGCTCTACAGCCCTCCCAGCAAGGTCTTGCCGGTATTCTGGAGTCTTTTGCGCTGGTTCTTGACAAGTCTTTGCTGGCCCTTCCCGCCGAGGCAGCTACTACTTCCCGTGCACGAGTAAAGGGGCACTAGATGGCCCAAAAACTCTAGTGCACCGATAGGGGCCCCCGGGCCTAGGCCATACACGTCGCGAGGCATTGTTGGGCTAGGCCAAACCAGTGAACAGGCATGCATGGTAGGGCCTTGGAGTTGTGACCATTGTGCTCGCTACGCTTCCCCATGATGCCCACTAAATGTGGGTATTGGGATACATGCCGAGGCATGCCGTTACAACAGTGCACCTGCGAAACGTTTCTGTATTATCTTGTTTTTGGTAAAAAGAGACCACTCCGTGCCTTCCCCATAAAGAGGAGATTGCAGAGCCGATGTCCATTTACCTCTCGCCTTCCCAGTCTGAGATCCGCTATTGTCTTCCTCCTCGAGCCCAAGGCCGAGCCTCTTGCATCTGTTAGTGTCCCCGCCCCCTCTTCGCCCTCTGTCTCCATCCCCGCCATCACCATGCCACCCAAAGCCAGCAAGGGCAAGGAAATGGAGGTCTTCTCGGAGAATAAGGTTGTGAAGATGCGGAGGGAGCGTGTCGTTTTCCCGTCGGGGCTCAGTGTGGACGCCCTGAAGAGGCAGTACCGGTGGATGTGGGCAACGGTGATGGCGGGGCACCCCACCACTTTCGTGAGCTCGGGTCCTTCCGGGGAAGGTCTAGGCAAATACCCATTCTTGGCCGATTACTTTTACTGTGGACTCTGTCCTCCTTACTCGAACTTCTTTATCGACCTTATGCTTACTTACGGCTTCCAACTCCTGAACGCCATGACATCCATGGCAGTTTTCGCACATCTCTGCGAAAGCTTTACTGGAGTAACCCCTAGAACCGCTCTCTTCTACCATTATTTCACCCCCGCATCCAGAAAGGCGGAGCCCTTTCTGGTGCCATCACTTGGATTCCTCGGCCAGGAACCAAGGAGGTCTAACCTGAAGGGGCTTATTGCGATAGATTGGACGAGTGGCGGGGCAATTGGTGCTGGCTCCGAGAGGAGAAGCCCCAGCCCTTCTGTATGCCATGGCAAACCAAGATGGTGCATGGCGATGACTGGAGCGCCCTCGACCCTTGGTATGAGATGCTCGCGGTCGCTATCACCAGGATCCACCGCCTCAGAGACGCTGGCCTTTCTGTAGAGATGATAGGCGCTCACTTCCTTCGCCGGTGCATCGCCCACTTGCAGAACAAGGGGAGGCCGGCCTGGGATTTTAGGAATGCAACGAACATCATGACGCTGCGCCCCGAGCTAAACCACAATCTCACCACCATGCAGCATCGGGCCCTCTGCCAGAAGTTGTTCAGGAGCATCATGGCGATCGAACTACCGACGGGCATAGTCCCCTTGTGCAATAACTCAGCCTCGGGCAGAATCATTGTCATGATGCCTGTGCTCGATGCCCATAGCCTTAACGCAACCTGGATGGAGCCATTCGTGGAGGATGCACAATTTTTTTTCAACAACCAGTCGGAGACGACCATCCGCAAGGAGGAGGCCCATGTCCACGACACCACCGAAGATGAGCTGGCATACATTGCCAGCAAGGCGGAAGAAGTGAGGAGGCCGGCAGTGCCGGTTTCTTGGAAGACGAAGCCGAGGAAGGGGAAGTACCGCTGAGCGAGGATCTTGCCGGGTAGGGCGGGGTCACCAAGAAGTGAGATGACACGTCTGCCCCGGGCCACCTTGTCGAAGACACATCCGAAGAGGAGCTGCTCAAGGAGGTTCCGCCCCTCGTCCAGAGGAAAAGGCGCGTCCTTAGGAATGCCGCCTCCAGGCTCCCAGCTCGGCAAGCCTCTTCGAGTGGCACATCCCCCAGCAAGGGGGCAACCGACAAGGCTTCTCAACGAACGGAGTCCATCAGCAGCCCGTGCCTGCCGCAGCCAAGCGATCCAGGAGCACCCCTCCACCTCCTCCCAAAGGCTCCACGGCAGAGGTCGCCTTCGACCTTTTTGCCCTTAGCTCAGGGGAGGAAGAAGAATAGTAAGAACCCTACCGTACTTTCCCAATCCATGGGTCTCCTTCCCTACTTGTCTAATCCGTCTTGGTTTTTCTCCACAGGGACACGGAAATGCTGGCGTAGAGGGTCACGAAGAGGGTGAAGACTTCGATGGTTGAGGGGTCGTCGGCAAGCGCCTCAGGTGCGCCAAGGGCGACTACCGCCAATCCAGAGACTAGCCCATGTCGTGGTCCCCGACTCAGCCCCCGATGGAGCCCCTAGCGTGAGTTCATTACTCATTTCCCACTGGCAGGCGCTAGGGTGTGCATCTTTACAGCTGACATTACTGGACGTGTAGGAGGAGGACGGCGACAACGAGAGTCACTGACGACCGCCCCGGATTCACCGCCTGGGGATTTTTCTCCAGCTAGGACTTTCTCCAACACGCTCTATCGCGAGGAGGGAGGACCGGAAAGCTCAGGCACCGGCGGGTCTTCGCCGGTAATCATCGTAGGCGAAGGTATTCACCTTTTTCCTTTTTTGTCTTCTTGAATTCCTCCTTAGCTTTGCTTGGTTCTCCTCCCTGGTCTTTAGACATTCCCATGGCAAAGGGAATGGACGTCAACTCTTTCATTGAGGAGAGAGCGAGGGACTCTGCCACCAAGGCTGACAAGATCGCGGTCGAAGAAGCTGTTAAGAGCGCCGAGGCTGAGGCCGATAAGAATGCTGCTACCAAGGCTGCCAAGAATGCTGCCGCCAAGGCCGCTAGTGCCGAGATAGACAAAGCCACGCAAACGGAGGAGGTCGCCAAGAATATCGCCGCCGAGGCTGCTAGTGCCAAGGCAACTCAAGCCGCGCAAAAGGAAGAGGCTACCAAGAAGTCCGCCGAGCGGGCTGGTGAGGAGGCCGGCGGGGAGACGGCCCTCAAGGGCCAGCTGTCCACATCCGAAGCCCCTTCATCGAGCAGGTACTTCAAGGGCGGCGACAACTTATTCATCAGCATCCCCCAGCGCGATAAGCGCTGCGGCGCTGCCTAAGGAGGGAGTCCTTGTTGAGGAGGTCGTCGTCGCTGTCGGGCTCGACATCGTTGACGAGCCAAATGCCAGCAGCAAATCCCAGGAGGAGCGGCTCCTCCAGTCCATGGGTGATAGCTTCCAGAAGCTTCAGGCGCTTCACCGCGCCCGGAAGGAGAAACTCGACTCCAGGGCTGCGGTCATCGAAGCAGCCGAGGCTAGTTTCCAGGAATGTGTCGAGGAGACCCAGGCTTGGTACACCCAAGCCTCCAAGGACTTGCAGACTGGTCAGTCACAACTGAGTGAAGGCTCGAGCCAACTCTACATGCAGCAGTCTGATGCCGAACAGGCACAGGAGGAGGCCAAACAATGGGCTGCCGTAGAGGACGCTCGTTTGACAGAGTGTCGCATCTGGCTTGACGCCCAAGAGGAAGACCTCATCGCTCGCGAGAAGGCACCCGCCGACAAGCTCCGCGGCAAGGAAGTGGAGCTCGAGGATCTCGTCACGCGGCAGACCCAGGCATTGGAGAGGGGGCACAAAGTTGCACTCGGAGCTCTGGCGGCACACCACGCTGGCAAGCTGCTCCTTGTGTTGTGTGACCACGGCGGCAGACCATGCATACCACGCCGGTCAGTCGTGGCCATAGGCGGTCCGATCCTTCTGTTGCTTCAGCTTGCTGCGGGGACCTCCTCCGCCAACACGCTTCTTGCGGGACACCTCAGCACCATCCTGATCCTTCTCCTTATCTCGCCTCTCATATTCCGCCCTCTCCTTCTTGGCAAGCTGCTCCACTTGCTGGCAGTCTTGGAAGTCATGGCCTTTCGTGCGATGGATCTTGGAATACTGCTTGCCTGAGTCTTCTGGCTTGCCGACAGCGGCCAGGGTGTGGCAGGAGGTGCACCTAGCAACATCGTTGTCAGGGTCATCGACCTTGCCTTTCTTGGCGGCGCCAAGGTTGCCGGATACCTCGACGGCAAGCACGGTCTTGCCCTTGCGCTTCTTGTTCCGTCGCTAGCCCTTCTTTGTCGGGACAGCAGTATTGTCATCTTCAGAGTCGACCTCTGTGCCGGCATCTTCGCTAGGGAGTATTCTCCCTTCTTTAGCCCGAGCGCACTTGTCTGCTAAAGCACAACGCTCGGCGACGTCCCTGACTCTGTTCATCACCAGCTCTTCCTGCATCCTACGGTTACGCACGTTCTGCTAGAACACGCCGATAACAGCGGCAAGGTGAATGTTTAGGATGTTGTGGTGAACGCGGCAGAACCTCTGGATGTACTTGCGCAGAGTCTTGCCTTCCTTCTGGGGATGATGTGCAGATCGCTCTCCTGGCCAGGAGCTTGATGACCTCCGGTGAAGGCGCCAACGAACTTGTGACACAGGTCCGCCCATGAAGCGATGTGCCCCTCCGGTAGTACATCAGCCATGACCTGACATTGGGCTTAAGCACCAACGATAAGTAATTGGCCAATATCTTGTCATCGCAGCCCCCGACAGTCCACACCACAATGGTGTAGATGCTGAGGAACTCTGACGGATGAGTCTTGCCGTCATAATTCTCCGGGACTTCTGGTTTGATGGTGCGGGAGTTGGGCCACTCGGCTTGCCGAAGCTCATGGGTAAACGTTGGACATCCCACCTCGTAAGGTAGGCTGACAGGGTACCCCGGCGCGGACTTGTCTATAGTGGGTCCTGCACACCTGTCCGACTAGAGGCACGCTTCTCGTCATCGCTCGATCGCGGTTCGGGCGTCTTCCTTGCCATGTTCCCAAAGAACATGACGCTGATCGCGACGCATCCGTGGGTTAGATGATGCTGTTGAGTAACCATCGTAGGCGTCGATCTGTCGGGTCGGCGATCGGTGATGCTGTCGTGGAGGAGAGTGCGCCAAGGTCGCGCTGACTCCGGGCACTTAACCACTAGTATGAGGTGGCCCTATGGGCTGAAGCTTATCTGCAAGGCTGAGGAGGCTCTGAATGGAGGCTCTCCATTCATCGAGCTTATCTGCAGCAGGAGGGAAGTTCAGGAGTAGCTGTGCTCGCGCCATCCCTTCCTCCACCATGGATGGCAGTGAGCGGCGCGAGGAACGTGAGATGCTCTGATTCCTAACTGTGTTAGAAGGAGCACGGCCATGGTCCCGCGTCGGCATGCCACTCCCTCTTGCATGCTGGTGAGCATGCTAGTCCTACGCATCTTGGGAATGATGCGTAGGAGCTTTTTCATGGGGACATTAAGAACTGCAGGTGCCATGGCGCGGCTCTCCACGCGCGTCCTGAGGAGGTCACGGCGTAGGCGCCGGCATGGTTGCCCTGGAATATATTCTTTCTCCCCCGGAGATCGCCGTACCACCCGTAGGCGGTACCGCTCCCTCCTAAGACCCAGGAGCACGGGGGTTCCCACCATCGCCATGGGCATCTCCACGGCGAGCATCGTCGCTTGCTTGGCCTTGGTCACCGGAGCGCCGCGGAAGTTCCTAACCTCCGCCTCCTCCTCATCCACCCACGTATACGCCTTCTCCTGTCCATGCAGATACAAGGATGACAGACGTGGATGGGCCAACTGCTGTCAGGCCCTTGTTCTTGGGGGCCATGGCGATGATGAAGCTGGGGTGTGGATTACAAGAATGGGTTCACACCACTCACACGCCCCCTCCCTCGCGCGCCAAAGATGTCGTGGGAACAAACACCTATGGGATCACGGGGATCCCTTTCGGTTTGGCAGGGGGCGGGCTCGCACAAAGAGCCGGTCTAGTAAGCAGTGCACAGGGAGTTTTTACCCAGGTCTGGGCCACACGGGTGAGTAAAATCTTACTCCTACTTGGTTATATTGATCTTGTTCTAGGGTTCTAGCTACAGGAGCGCCATGAACGGCTGCTACATGAGCTTCATAACCCCTAGTTGTCTAACTGTCAGGCTGTCCGCTTGTCTAACTGCCCAACTATCTGATTGTCTGATTGTCTAAAAACACCTCCCTTCTGTAACACCCCGGGCCTCCTTTTATACCTAAGGGGATCCCAACAGTGGCGTACAGTGTGCACACGGGATGCATAGTGCTATAGTGCTATCATACCTAACTCTGACGGAGCAGGACAAGAGCATCCAATGCACCGTCAGGCGCCTCAGTCTGTTAGCGGGACGGGACGGGGCCTGTCCCATCAGCGCCGCTTAGCTTCCTCCAATTTCGACTCCGTGACACGCATCCAGGCGAATCGACACCTGACCTGTGTGCTGGCAGTGCTTGCTGGGGCCTTGCCTTGCTGGGACCTTGTTTTGCCGGGGGCTTTGCTTCTCCTGGAGGCTCTACGGCCCTCCCGGCAAGATCTTGCCAGTAGTCTTAAGTCTTTTGTGCTGGTGCTTGGTAAGTCTTTGCTGGGCCTTGTCTTCGAGGCGGCTACTGCGTCCCGTGCATGAGTAAAGGGGCACTAGATGGCCCAAAAACACAATTGCACCGACAGTTTAATACCATGACTAACTAAACTGAAAAGAAAAAACGAAAAGAAGCAAGTAGTATTTTTGGATTTTCTCAAAGTTTTACAAACACATAAGAAGAAAGAAAGAAAATTAATTCTAACATGGATAATACAATGAAAAAGTGTGAACATCGACAACTGGAATGAAATGTTTGAGCATGAATATAATGTCGATAGAAACACGTACTCCCCTAAGCTTAGGCTTTTGGCCTAGTTTGGTCATCACCATCCGTAGCATGGATAATAATTTGAGTGATAGCCTACCGAGGCTCTTTGTGCAACCACCTCAGCCCTTCTGGGACCTTCAATCTCTGCATTGTACGCGGGCCATGCTCTCAAGGACGTAGTATCTTCCCTTCCTCTTATAATCAAAGAGATCTAGAGCAGGCAATACAATTGGCACAACGGACCGTTATCGAACCTCTAGTTGTAAGTATAGTTATTGACTATGCCCTTAAGGAATCTATGGCGTTTCATGGCATCAAAGTCTATGTACTGGTTAGGTAAGATAGGATCATTAGGCCAAGGGGACACTTCCAACCTCGTAGGGAGGCGAGAGGCATAAATTCCTCCATAGAAATTACCATTAGAAGCATTGAGAGCTAGTCTTCGTGCAAGAATTGCTCCTAAATGCTAGTCTTTAAATCCCGTTAAGGCAGTGTGTATAAGACTCAAATCATGGGCACACAGTGTGCTACAATCCTGCTTGCCTACAATGCATTTGCTATTAAAGAGTGCAAAGTACTGAATAGATGGAAAATGGTTACTTTTCATTCTGACTTGTGTCACCCCTTTGATTTCACGCAACAAAGGTTACTCAATAATGAATCACACTTAGTATTTGTTGGTTCGTGTAGCGAACCCCAATATGGAATTTTACACGCTTCAAAGAACACATCTACAGGCATGGTGAAAGCATTATTATAGACACTGAATGACACTCTAGACTCACGAGGGAAATATTCAAATTTCTTAGTAAATGTCTCTGTGAGAGTGAGGTGTTGAGTGCACTTATCTTTGATGAAGGGAACCAGATCAGTGTTTTGAACATACTGCTCAAATTTCTTCCTTAATACCTACACCTTCTATGAAGGTATTACACGGACAAAGGCATGATTTGGTTTCAGTGTCCCGTATCGAGCTTGCATTTGGCTCAACTTAAGATTTCATACAGAGCTTTCACTTGATGATGACCCTGAGGATCTTCTCCTCGAAGAACTCCTAACAAGTTGCATTTTTATTTGCGAACAATTTATGAATTTTTTGTGACACAAAATTTTGTTAACAAAACTCAATAAGATTGATAGCAACTACTCCTGGGGATGCATAGAGGCCACATCAAGCATTCAAACTACTCAGAACTGTAAGAATTCAACATGCAAGCTCACCTACAGTAGCACCACGAGTAGCTAATTATTCTTAAAATAAACCACTGAATCAAAACCTAATTGGAGCAATGGGGGAGTTACATACCAAGAAGCAATCCCCTAAAACAGTTTGAGAAATGGAGCTTCGAGCAAAGAGATCGAAATCCATGAGTTCTTGAGCAGGAACACAAGGGAGAGAGCAATGGTGATTTTTTCTGGAACTAGGAGATAACATGGGTTAAGGGAATAAGTGAGGGGACCCACCTGGGGTCCACTACCCACTAGGCCACGCCAGGGGTGGCTGGCACACCCTCGTGCCTTGTGGACACTAGGTGCACCCCTTGTGGTGTTATTTGTACCAAAAAATCATAAATATTTAGAAACAATCATGTTAAATTTTTAGGAGATTCTAAGAACTTTAATTTTTGGGTCATTTTTTATTGCACGTGAAATTCAAAAAAGAGGATAAACATGGCATTTCATTTTATTTAACTAAGAAAAACAGAGAATAAAAAGTGGATTCAAAGAGTTGTGTCTACTAAATTCATCAACTTCATGCCTCTCAAAAATGATCCGTTAATAAGGTTGATCAAGTCTTATTAACAACCACTTTCAATTAGCATGAAACTGAAGAACCTTTGTAAAACACTAAGTTACCTCAACGGGGACATGCATATCCCCAATCATAATTATATCATATTTCTTTTTGGCGGTAGGTAGAGGTAGATGAAAGCTTCCAATATTGAGTGTTGCATAATTTTCAATAACATTTATACCATTCACATGGAATTGCTTCTTCGAAAAGTGCATTGTATGCTCATTACCATTGGTATGAAAAGTGAATCTGCTTTTATTGCAATTAATAACAGCCCCTGCAATATTCAAAAAGGGTCTACCAAGGATAATCTACATGTTGTCGTCCTCGGGCATCTCAAGAATAACAAAGTCCATTAAGATAGTAATATTTGCAACAACAATGGGCACATCCTCACAAATACCGATAGGTATGGCCGTTGATTTGTGAGCCATTTGCAAAGATATTTCAGAAGGTGGTCTTTTATATAAAGAGAAAGGCATAACACTAACACCATCTTCCAAATCACGTAAAGCAGTTTTGACATAATTTCTTTTAATGGAGCAAGGTATAGTTGGTATTCCAGGATCTCCAAGTTTTTTAGGTACTCCGTCCTTAAAAGAATAATTAGCAACCATGGTGGAGATTTCAACTTCAGGTATATTTCTTTTATTAGTGATGATGTGTTTCATGTATTTAGCATAGGGAGGCATCTTTAAGATATGAGCAAAAAGACTAGCCTAATCATTTCAGCAAAGCATTCAAATTCTTCATCATCCTTTTTCTTAGATGGTTTAGGTGGGCAAGGCATGGGCTTCTGAACCCATGCCTCTCTTTATTTACCATGTTTTCTAGCCACAAAGTCTTTTTTATCACATGTTTGTTTTTAGGTTGTGGGTTATCAAGATCAACAACAAGTTCTTTTTCTACATCATTATCTAGTTGTTTATCATTACAAGGTTGAGTATCCTCATGAACATCACTATCATTATCATTATCACTAGGTGGATGTTCAGTACCAGACTGAATTTCAACATCAGAAATAGAGGCATCATTATTATCACCATGAGGTTTTTCTCTCTCAGGTTCACTAGAAGCATGCACAGTCCTACCATTTTCTTTTGCTTTTTCTTATTAGAAGAACTAGGTGTATCAGCATTAATTCGTTGAGAGTCTTGTTCAATTCTTTTAGGATGACCTTCAGGATAAAGAGGTTCTTGGGTCATTTTACCTCCTCTAGTCACTACTCTAATAGCATGATCATTCACATTATTATTGATTTCATCAAGCAATTCTCTTTTGATATTTAGTAACTTGTTCTAACTAAGTTTGTACCATATAGGCATGTTTTCCTACACCTCTAACAGCATTACTGATTCTAAATAACAAGTCACTCTAGCGGGTAATCATATCAGAAATATATTACAATTGTTTCACAACATTTGCATTGAACTGATCTTCTTTCATAATGTAGTTATCAAACTCATATAAGCATTGCCTAGGATATATAAGCATTGACTAGGATGTTTATTTTAAGGAATATCACCTTCATCAATCTTCAATAAAGAATTTATCTCTACCACCTATGGAGGTTGTCAGCATTCTCTGAATGGGGGTACCCAGACCTGCCAGCCTGCAGCCCAGGGGCGGCCCACTTTGATGGCCTGGTACGGACCAGCGCGGCCCCATTTAGGAACATGGCCCTCGCGAGACCCCTATCTTGCAAGGAGGACAACGCTAAGGCTCCTGGAGGGAGGAGGCCTCACCAGGTCCCCTCCCGAGTGGCGGAGATCTCTATCCGGTGCTCAACCTCGAGAGGTCAAGGACAACGCAAGACGGGCTAGGCGGCTACCAACGCACACAGAGAAGACAATTTTATCTTTGGTGCAAAGGAGGCAAGGACGTACGCCGGTTCCCAAAGCACCCCCAAAGGTTTCCATTCCGGCGCAACAAGACCAAGACCATGAGCCCGGGAGGACGAACGTCATCACCGAGCCCATCTCCGCATCACCACCGGCTACTTTGCAGGCGAAGACCACCTTTCGTCAGGATAAGGGTGTACTCCTTATCCCCCTTTGAATTTGGCCATTGTGGGATCCCTTCCCGCCTTTGGGATGAGGGAAGAGGATCCGGGCCACTATAAATAGAGGATAGGCAGCTCTATAGAACAGGCGACCACAGAGAGACATATCAAACTGCACTTGAGCATCCTCGCAAGGTTGCACACCACTGTGCTAGTTCGTCAACAAACCCCCCCATGAGGAAATCCACCAAAAGGAAGGAGTAGGGTTTTACGCTTCGTAGCGGCCCGAACCTGGGTAAATCCTCGTGTGGTAGTTCTCTCTTGGTGATTGAGTGAGTTCGCCGGGCTAGGTCGCAACGCAGTGATCTTGAACCGGAGCTACTGGGGATCTTTGCACCCGCCGCTGAGTTCGAACCTCTTTGGGTTTTGCAGAGCCTGAAATCCGACATTTGGCGCGCCAGGTAGGCGGTGTGTTGGAATCCTTGCACAGGTCTCGTCTCGCCTCCGCTTGCCGTCTCCATGGCCAAAGGACACCGAGCCCGTGATGAACAATGGGCTGATCTCATTGCATGGGTGTCGCTGACGGGCCTCGGCATCCCCCATCGCTTTGCTCCCCCATTGGCGGGCACCATCACCAGCCCGACCCTTGATAGATGCCGGGGCCTGCCGCCTTCATTAAATGCACAGCATGTTCTCGTCGCGTCGGCCCTCCACCACGTCAGGGTCATCTCGTCATCCTCTCGAGTTCGCCACGACCTCACGCATAGGTGTCTGCACTCCTTGTGGCCCGTGAACTTTAGTGTCTCCATGTTGCACGCCATCACTGCAACGACTGGGCACGTCATGCGCCCAGGCATGCCACCATCATTGGCGAAATCTAGGCGCTTCCCTATGGGACAGGCCTGGGGGCTCGCGCCCGTGGACTCGCTCAACTAACCGGCATGGAGCTTGGGGCACACGGACGCGCTTGGGAAGCATGTTGCGACCCGCACTCGCTAGTGGTGCGGCCTGGTTCATCAGGCATGCAGGAGTTAGCCCAAGATGTGGACGAGGACCGGTGGGGTGTGCTGGCCGCGTGGAGTAGGCGCCACCTCGCGCCTCCCAGCACACCCATCGAGTGTAGGGTGGATGCCCGGAGGCTCGTCTACGCCAACACCCGGGGGCTCGAGCAACTCTACAATGACCATGTTAATGAGCGACCGGGCTGCGAAGGGAGCAACGCTGTCCACCACGACAACATGAGGAGCGTACTCATCCTTGCGAGGGTCTTTCGTTGGGGCTGGTTTGCATAGCCTCGCGAGGGCGGCTTGCGGGGTTGGTCTCGCGAGGGTGGTTGACACTGGAAGCCTCATGAGGCACACCCGTTGGTAGGGAGCTTCCCTGAGCAAGCACCTGGGTCTGTGGACCGGGGGTCACCTGCCTCGGGACGGAGGGTGGAATACATGCCCATGTCACCAGGCTAGGCATCCCTAGCCTAGAGACGAAGGGTAGAACACACACCCATGTCCCTTGGCCAAGTGATCCCAACCTGGAGACGGAGGGTGGAACACACGCCCATGTCTCCAGGGCGCGCGTCGCCTGCCTGGAGATGGAAGGTGGAACACACACCCATGTCTCGAGGACAGGCTTCGTTTGACCACCAGTGGGGGATCACGTAATCCCCATGTCTCCGGGTCTGACTCGATCCGCCTAGGGCGGGGTATCGGGTACCTGTGTGATGCCCCCGGGCACCGCCTTGGGCGCCAGCCTTGCACGTAGCGAAAGGGCCCCACAGGGCACCGCCCGCAGTGCAGGGGGCTGCGGCGTTACTAAAACAACGGCATGTTTCCTCGGGCTCTGGAACGCCCGAGGCCCTGTTCCGAGGCGGGCCTTCTCTATGTAGAGTGCGAGGGGATCCCCCCGCACTCAAGGGCCCTTCCGGAGCCGACCCCACTTCGCCATGCCAAGATTGGGGGTGGGAAGTGGGCTTCATGTCCAAGAGGCAACGAGCTCCCTGTACACCCTAGGACCAACCCGTGACACTCTCATGTTATAATGAGTGGGCTGTATACGCCCGACGCCCCCTCCCCCCCCCCCCCCCCGCGGAGGGGTTCCATCCCATGCCCAAGTGGAAGCCCCATGCTCCACGCTGGCGGACAACACTGTCCTCCAATGACAATGCCCACGCAATGTGGATGCCCTATGCTCCACGTTGGGGGAAGATGAAGATGAATATTAGCCCTAGCGCCGGACACGGCTGTTCCTTGCCCATTTTATATTCGAATTTGCCGCCTTTTGGTATGAAACTTGGTGTTCTTGCGTTTTTCTTCTAAAAGAAGGGGTGTCATTCTTTTTGGTAACAATTTTTGTTTTGCACCTCACTTTATTTGGGAAGTTTGGCAATGTCCGGTTCCTTCCTCTCCTGCGAGCGGCCGCTAAACGGAGGCTGGATGCGGAGAATGCACTGTCGTGCATAGCCTGCCAAGGCCTAGACGCCCGGGTGCTCACTCGACACAATCATTCGGATCAACAGAAATTCCTGGCAAAAGAGAGTATGGAGCTATACATCACATCATATGGGAGTACCCACAAAGGTCTTTTCAAAAATACATTCAAATCGCCACCGAGCCACACTCCTAACCTTGACAGGTAAACAAGAAGACTACTCATGGAGAAATGTTGTCATCATCGCCCTCATCATCACCCTCACCGCTGGGCTCATGCTCCCCGGCTTCAGGATCGTCCTCTCGTTCATCAGGAGCAAACTCCGCTATCAAGTCCTCCACCCACTCGGCAAGTGCACCTCGAATCACTTCGGGCACGGGTGCAAGCACCACCCGAAGTTGAAGTGCGGATCGAGGTGAAGGAGTTGAATGAAGATGCGCAAGGCTGCCCGAGTGAGGAAGTCGTGGCACTTCTCCTCCAAGAGCTCACGGATCTTCTCCGCACCCCCTTCAAGGCGCTCCTATACCTTGGAAAAGAAGCCCAGGTACCCGGCATCATGAGGGATGAGGGGTCTCGTGACGCTCTCACCATAGATGTTGCTCAAGGCCCGGTGGGCCCTCATATCGAGGGATTGGAACATCTTAGAGAAAGTGTACTAAAGGCCGGAGTCACAATTCGCCTCGTCCGAAGCCTTCTCCACGAGGGAAGTGACACCTTTCACCTGCTTGTAGAGCAAAGACAGCTCAGCCTCGGCAGGAGCCTCGGCTTCCATTACGGCTTTCTGGCGTTGCTCTGCCTAACCTAACCTACTCCTGAGGTCATCGACCTCGCTTTTCAGCTTGTCGCTTTGCCTGTAGAAACGAGTTTACTGAAGCTTCAACTTGGCACAATAATCCTGGAGAAGGAGCGTCGAACCTCTGCCACCTTGTCGTCGATCTCCTCCCGAGCCGTCACCTCGTGGGTGGCGAGGGATTCCTCGGCGAGGGACACCTGGTGCTCCCTCACCTCCAACCTCTCACGGTCCAGGATCTGCTCTAGCGCCTCCATCATCAATACGTCCTCGGGCACGTGGGGTCCCCTACCGCCAGAGGGCAAATCGATCATCAGGTCATCAAGTGCGGCCATGTGTGTTGGGATTCTCCTTTCAAGGGCAACATTGGAAGCTTGAAGCTCCTGCAAGCATTCCTCCGAGACCTTACATCGGCTATCAGCAACTTGGTCCTCTGCAAGGGCGCGGTCATGGCCCTCCACCGCAGCGGTGAGGGACCCCTCGCCGTCTGCATGGGCGAGCTCGCGTTGCAGGAGGCCGAGGTTTACGGCTATCCCAAGATGATGCCATTCCTGCACGATGCGTTGGCGCTCTGCCTCGAGGCATGTCTAGGCGTCGATGAGATCCACCCCCTGGCGCTCAGCGCATTCACAGCGGTTTGGAGAAGACCACGCTACATGACGCTTCGGTCACTTGCGATCTCAAGGGCCCAACTAGGATCAACTCCTTCCCCTAGACAGGTGGGGAAGGCATAAGAGGGGCAGCATGACCCCGGCATGCACCTGGAGGCTGGGGGTCCCCCCTTTCCCCCCTAGGTGGAAGCAACGCCCCTCGGGGACCCGCGTCTTAGCTCGAGGAGAGCCCGATGGCATGGCACAACTAATCCTAGGGAAGATCGTCAGTGGGGGGCATAACCCCTCCCCTACAAGTTGGAGGTCACACATGAAGAAGATCGAGGGAAGCTCGCGCTCCGAGACCTCCCAAGGGTTGCATGAGCTCGGGTACGGGCGCCCTTATGCATGGAGTTTTGCAGCCCGTGGAGGACAGGGCCAAGATGGGCCCGGCAGCCTCAGGAGGCGGCGGTGATGTCAGATCTCTCCCTTCACCAGGGGAGAAACTACGGGATAGAAATTTAGAAGGAGTGCACCAAGAGAAGACAGAGGGGGTATTGGCACTTACTCATCCTCGGCGATCCACTTCCTCTTCATCGGCACCCACGACATCGGGCAGCGGCTGACCCCGAGCCCCTTCCTCTTCCGGCGAGCGTGGGGGCCCAAGGACGACGCACCGGCGACCAATGCCTGGCACCCTACAGCGGAGGCGGCGACCACCTTCATTGACTGGGTATCATCCTCATCCCTAGGCTGGGCCATAGCAAGACCCCAGGGAATGGGCAACCAGGACGCCCCACCGTGACCGAAGGAGGAGCCATGGCCTTAGGGCCCCTAGGACCCCAAGGCACTCGCGAGGGATCACCGTGGGGACCCGTTCCCTCTGGAGAAAGAAACCCCCACTCATCTAAGCGCGACATCTTCCGGGCAAAGGCTTCCCCGTCCTTGTGGTTGTACAAGGGGAGGCCGTCCCTAGGGAGCTCATCCGGTTCCCTGCCAGTCAGGCGGCGGAGCAGTTCGCACAACACACTGGGAGAAAGAGAAGGGACCTGGAGCCTCATGGAGTTGCGAGGACCTGCGAAAGCCCACATCGGGCGGGAATGACGCTGAAGAGGAGAAATTTGCTGACATGAGAATTCCCGCACCAGCATCACCATTATCATGCCCGCCTTCTTCAGTTCCGCCAGCCTGACCAAGACCTCCACGAGCCGTGGGTCAACAAGCTCCTCATGTTCCCACCCAGGACTCGGCACTGCTAGAATGGATAGGGGTTGAAGCAGGGTTCGGCCTCAGCAGCATCGATGTAAACCCACTACCTTCGGAATCCTTCTACATTCGGGGAGAGTCTGGCATCAAGGGCCACGTCGGCCGTCGCATCGACTGCTCTCATGGACACACATCCACAACATTGTCCCCCATGGTTCAACTAGAAGGAGAAGAAGTGGCGAAGTAGGGCTACGGAAGGGGACATCGACGAAGGCATCACATAGGAGCGCGAAGGCGAAAAGGAGGACGATGGAGCTGGGTTCAACATGAAGCACATGAACCTGATAATGCGAGAGCACGGCGGAAAAGAAGGCCAAGAACGGCAGCATCAAGTCTAAGAGGAGGGCATGGAGATTAAGAGGAATGACGGTTACCTCCATCTCGGATAGAGGCCACAAGCCTAGCCAAATCTTGGTCGCCCCCCACTCGTTGGAGTTGGCGGCGACCACTAGTCGAACCTTCTCCAACCCCTCAAGATTGACCACTGAGGATCGATCCAACGTGGGCTCTGGTGATAACCCACAAGTATAGCGGATCGCAATAGTTTTCGAGGGTAGATTATTCAACCCAAATTTACTGATTCGACACAAGGGGAGACAAAGAATATTCTCGAGTATTCGCAGCTGAGTTGTCAATTCAACCACACCTAAAAGACTTAATATCTACAACAAAGTATTCAGTAGCAAAGTAGTATGGAAGTAACGGTAACGATGGCAAAAGTAACAGTAGTAGTTTTGTAGCGATTGTAATAGTAGCAGCGGAGAAGTAAGTAAGCAAGGATCACTATGTGGAAATCTCATAGGCAATGGATAATTATGCTAGATGCAATTCATCATGTAACAATTATAACATAGGGTGACACAGAACTAGCTCCAATTCATCAATGTAATGGAGGCATGTATTCCATATATAGTCATACGTGCTTATGGAAAAGAACTTGCATGACATCTTTTGTCCTACCTTCCCGTGGCAGTGGCGTCCTAATGGAAACTAAGGGATATTAAGGCCTCCTTTTAATAGAGAACCAGATGAACGCATTAGCACTTAGTGAATACATGAACTCCTCAAACTACGATAATCACCGGAAAGAATCCCAGTTATTGTCACCCTGGGGATGCCTATCATAACTCGTAATAGGTGTCTACAACTTGCAAGATAGGCTCAACAACACATATAAATTCCTAAAAACATAATAGGTTCAGATCTCAAATCATGGCACTCGGGCCCTAGTGACAAGCATTAAGCATAGCAAAGTCATAGCAACATCAATCTCAGAACATAGTGGTACTAGGGATCAAACCCTAACCAAACAAACTCAATTACATGATAAATCTCATCCAACCCATCACCATCTAGCAAGCCTACGATGGGATTACTCACGAACGCCGGAGAGCATCATGGAATTGGTGATGAGGGATGGTTGGTGATGACTATGGCGACGATTTCCCCTCTCTGGAGCCCAAAACGGACTCCAGATCTGGTCTCCCGAGGAAGAACAGGAGGTGGCGGCGGCTCCGTATTGTGAAACGAAATGAACTCTTCTCTCTGATTTTTTTTTCTCCGCGAATAGGGTTATATGGAGCTGGAGAGGAGGTTGGAGGAGCCACAAGGGCCCCACAAGCCTGCTAGGTGCGCCTAGGGGGTGGCCGCGCATAGCAGGCTTGTGGCCTACAGGTGGCCCCCCTCTAGTTACTTCTTGCGCCAGTATTGTTTAATTAATTACAAAAATATTCTTCGTAAATTTCTAGGACGATCCGAGAACTTTTATTTCTGTACAAAAATAACACCAAGGCAATTCTGCTGAAAACGGTGTCAGTTCGGGTTAGTTCCATTCAAATCATGCAAATTAGAGTCCAAAACAAGGGCAAAAGGGTTTGGAATAGTAGATACGATGGAGACATATCAAGTCCCCCAAGCTTAACCCATTGCCTTTCCTCAAGCAATTCAGTTGATAAACTGAAAGTGATTAAGAAAAACTTTTACAAACTCTGTTTGATCTTGTTGTTGTAAATACGTCTAACTGATGTTTGGATTTTCAGCAAAGATCATGGACTAACAACGTTCACAATAACAGTTAGGTCTCACATTTACTCATATCAATGACATAATCAACTAGCGAGCAATAATAATAACTCTCGGATGCCAACACGTTTTCAAAACAATCATGATACAATATGACAAAATGGTATCTCGCTAGCCCTTTCTGAGACTGCAAAACATAAATGCGGAGCACCTCTAAAGAACAAGGACCGACTAGACATTGTAATTCACGGTGAAAGAGATCTAGTCATGCTCATACTCAATATCAATTAACAACAAGCATACAAATGACAGTGGTGCTCTCTAACTGGTGCCTTTTATAAGAAGATTATGACTCAACAATAAAGTAAATGGAAAAGCCTTTCGCAAAGGGAAGCATTGATTTGCACAGGTGCCAAAGCTCGAGCTTCTAAAACAGACATAAGTAATGATTTTTGAGCTGTATGATTTCATTGCTCACATAACGACCAAAAGGTTTTCAATATCTTCCATTCTAGATACATTATGGACGGTTCCCAAACAGAATGGTAAAGTTTTTACTCCCCCTCCACCAATGAGTCACACTCCACGGCAGGCCGAATCCACAGATACCGTCCATACAAACACATTCCTGGGGGAGTTTTGTTTAATTATATTTTTCTTTTAATTTCGAGCATGGAATTGGGAATCCCGATTACCAGCCACTTTCTCGTGAATAATAGTGAATCAACACATATCGTGTAAATAACGCACCTAGCATGGATGGTACTGACGACCCTGCGCACCACATAAGCGATTTGGGCATACAAAACAGAATGTTTATTTGAAGGTTTGGAGTTTGTCACATGCAATTTTACTTGGAACGGCAAGTAAATACTGCATATAGGTAGGTACGGTGGACTCGTATCAAACAACTTTGGGTTTAAGGGATAGGATGCACAAACAGTATTTCCGCTTAGTACAAGTGAAGGCTAGCAAAAGACTGGAGAGCGACCAACTAGAGAGCGACCCAGTCATCAACATGCTTTGAGATTAACCAACATTGAATGCGCTTGAGTAGGATATAAATCACTATGAACATAAATATCATGGAGGCTACATTGATTTTGTTTCAACTACATGCATGAACATGTGCCAAGTCGAGCCACTTGAATCGTTCAGAGGAGGATACCATCCCATCATACTACATCACAACCATTTTAATATGCATGTTGACACCCAAAAAAACCATTATCCACTCTTAAATAATTAAGCTTGGCGTGAATAACTATAATATCTAATTGTCATTGAAAATATGTTTCACCCATGATGAACTGAATTCGAAACGATTAGCTAATCATATTTACAAAAGCAAGATAGGTCGAGTTCATACCAGCTTTTCCCAATCTCAATCTTTTCATCAAATATCATCATTATTGCCTTTCACTTGCAGGACCGAACAGTGAGGATAATAATAAGGTGCACATGCATTGGACTAAGATGGAATCTGCAAATAATAACTCAAAGGAGAAGACAAGGTAATATGGGCTCTCTAATAGGTGAACAATAATGCAGATGAGAGCCACTCGACATTTTCATTGTGGTCTTCTCCTTACGACCCAAAGAAAGAAAAAACAAAACAAGAATGAGAAAAATATTTACACGGGAAAGCTCCCAACAAGCAAAAGAAGAACGACAAATCTTTTTGGCTTTTCTATTTAATGCTACAACTAAGCAACTGGAAATAAAGCTATAACTAATTTTTTTGTATTTTTCTCAAAGTTAAATAAACACACAAGAAGAAAACGAAACAAGAAGGTAAACTACCATGGATGGTACAATGTAAAATTATGAACACCGACTACTGAGATGAGTGTGTGGTCATGAATGTAAAGTTGGTGAGAAATACGTACGCCCCCAAGCTTAGGATTTTGGCCTAAGTTGGTCTATGGCCATGGCTGGAAAGAGCTCCCTCCCAGATACTCAGGTGTGTCCTCATAGTTCTATTGGTTGGCAAACTCCTGTGGCTCCCACTGAAAGACTGGCTCCTCGTACAGATCAAGGGATAGTGCCGGCTCTGGAGCCAGGGGCTGCGTGAGACCCCAATATCTGTAGATGTCTCCGGGCATAATGGTGTACCTTCCTGGGCGAATATCGAACAAAGAAGAAGCAGGCAGAGTAATAATTTCACAAGTACCCTGGCTAAAAACTAAGTTTTAAAGCAGCCTCCTATCATTATTTTTCTTAATAACATCATGAGATACCATAGTGTCATAATCTAAAAAAATCACGGGTAGCAGCTTCTCATCTTTCTTGTTGTAACGACCCGAACCTGATAAGATTCGATGTCTCTGTGCTTACTGTGCTAGTCCCTGGATCAATAGCTAGCACACACAGTACAAAATGAAATACCAAGAATAATCCACATGTCATAAGTATTACATCGCAGATCCAGAGTACAATTTATTACATAGTGCTTAGCTCGAAGGCTAGCTCAAAATAAAACACAACGGAAAGCATAAAAGACAACTGTGGAGTCCCAACAACACCACTGGAAAAGCTAAGTGTAGTCATCGTAACCCTATGTGCATCACTCACACGTCGTATAAAAATCCTGCAACATAAAACGTTGCCGCCACAAAGGGGTCAATACTTTGAATGTATTGGCAAATCACATCAAAATTGTTATAACAGACCTACCATATCTATATGCAAGGATATGACAAAGGAAAGGCTTATGGTTTGTTTTTGCAGAAAGCTGATTTTATCTTACTTCTATCTACTAATCAAGTATTTAATATTTACTACACCTTAGTTCATTAATTGTTAAACTAGACCGCCTCAAATTTAACCCGCCTATGAGAGCCTCCGAGGATCATAGGTATAACTAAGCCCACTTCACATTTAATTGTATTGAGGTGATAAGATCTTCCAGAGGTTTCAAGTTTAGCTCCTCAAAATTGTCCATAACCGAGGACACAGCTAATCATGATTAGTTTTTACACTCTGCAGAGGTTAGTACGCTTTACCCACTGGACTCAACCCGAAGATTGAGACGAAGTCTTTCAGAAGCAGTCACCTCCACCCAACGGAGGCCCGTACCAACTATCCCGCTACATCTACTGGCACATCCGAGTAAGGTTTCCACAACTGATCAACTAAGCCAGAGCCCATAATAGCCAGTGGTCGCACATGGAAGTTACTTGATATGAAACATGTTCAACCTTTTTAAACCTGGGCGGCATTCCCCACCGTTCCTGAGTCATGTAGAGCCTCCCGGAGGATACATACTTGTCGAATGGTCCCAACATACCAATCCGCCCAGATGATTCATTAATTAAATATTAATATTGCAGAGCCTCCCGGAGGATACAATAAAATATATGTTGTTATATTCATCATTACTTAACTTCACTCACAACTTCCATGTGACACACAAAACCCAATCCATGTCTACCATAGCAAGGCTAAGCAATAATTGAAATATAACGGTACCCAATATGGCGACAAGGATATCAAGGTCAGACTAAGCATATGGCTATCCTAACTAGGTTTAGCATATCATACCAGCATAACAATTCCTACACATGCAATATAATAGTGTGACATAGAACTACATGCATAGAAAATAACAGGATGAAGGATGATCAAAGGTGTAACTTGCCTTATTCCTGATTCTCAAACTCGCACTCTTGACAATAGTTTGCCTCGCACTCCGGACAATCTACATGTTTCAAACAACACAACAAATCAATCATCACACTCAAATAACATCAAATAAAACCAACAGCAAGAAATCCTTTTTTTAATTCAAACAATAGTAGCATAACAGTAGGTGAAAATCAGCTACAACCTAATAGGATCATAATGCAAAAAGAATCACTTGAATTGGATCAACAATTTGAAAGATGTGGCCTCCGGAAGTTTAAATTCAAATTTAAGCAAATTCAAATTTAAATAGGTCAAAAGTTTGAAAAATTGATTCTACAGGATTATACTGATAAATATGAGCATGTAGGAAAAAGAATCTATGAATTTGGAGTTACGGATCTCAAGATATAAGCAAAATAAATTTTGAACAAAATCTGTCCAAACTGCTCGAACTGTTGCTGTGGTTGCTGTAGCGTCGCCACATGTCGCACTTCGATTGGCTGGAGTCTGTTCGCTGCTTTGGCTAACCGACGGACGACCGGGTCTTAGAGCATACCGGTTCGATAATAATGATAAAATGACCGATCTAATCTCAGCCGTACATGATAGATCGGGCGGTTGTCCTTCGCTCACCGGAGACAACAGAGCTGGGAGGCTGCCGGACATGGAGATGAACGGCGACGGGCGGCTCGGACGTTGCTAGGGTGTCGCTCCCTAGGGTCCTCCTGGTCACTAAGTAGTGGGACGGGGTTCGGTGCGTCGCGGTGATGGTGCTGGGGACCTCCAGCGTGTCGGTTGCTTCCTCTGGTGACGACAGCAAGCGGCTGGAGACGAGGGAACTCCGGCGAGATCTGGGAAGCGTTCGAAGATCATTCCCATGCACGTATGCTATAAAAAGAAGGTCAGAGAGGTTTTGTGGAGATCGGGGAATGTAAGAAGCCGAGAATAATCGTCGGGAACCTCCGTACGCGGTGGATTCGACCGTGGTAGAGTTTCAGGCGGAGGTGAACTCCGACGAGATCTGATCTGGGCGAAACGGGCACGAGAGTTGATGATTTTGCCGAAAATCGAACGAGCGGGCGAAGGGGAAAATATTTATGAGCAATCGGGAGTGGTCAAGGGGCAATATCCAGGCCGAACCGATCCGGATTTGGATCGGGAAGATGGTGTCCTTGACGAACACGCTGGAGGAAAGGGATGACAGGGTGGGACCTATTGTCAGTGGCACAGAGGAAAAAAAGAGAGCTGCGGGGTGGGCTGAGGCTCTGCCAAAATGGGCCGGCCTGCTAGGTTCTGCTGTTGCGTGCGTGCGGGCGAGAGAGAGAGCAGCTGGGGTGCTGGGCCTGGGTGCTGTGCGCGTGTGGCCCAACATGAACAGTAATGCGGTTAAAACAATTAACTTCGAGCAGAAGTATATTTTGGCTAAAAGTAAATACCAAATGACTTCCTCAAAAATAGCATGAAAGCACAGTAAAATATTATAGCATTTTTATGAGACAGTGAACATTTTTTCCAAGTCAAATAAAAGTTTGCAAAATATTTTTATGCAATAGGTGCTAATAAAAAGCACTAAGACCAACTCTAAAAATAAATAAGAGTTTGTAAAATCTCAAAATAAATAGCATGAACTCAAAATAATATTCTTAGCATTTTCCAACTATACTTAATAGGGAAGAAGTCATATTATCTCCACTCCAAATATTTTGCCTTGAATTGGAAAACACCTTGAATACTCATAAAAATTAAAATACGCATTTGAATCATGAAGAAAAAGAATGATTCCTATTAATAATCCAAATCTAAAAATTTGATATGTTACACTTGTGAAGCAATGGGTATCTCAAAATGTTTGGCTAAACGAGATGCATAGATACCTCCAAATATGGGCCCCTTTGAACGGTTGGTGTTCAACCGTTGGGCCACCATAGCACCCAGACTAAAGGTTCTGTCAGCAAATAAAGCATGACGCAAAATGGCTAGGTCAGGGGCACTAAGACTTTCACTCTCCCAACAACCAACTAAACATCTCCCCGCAAATAATGAATAATAGCGCAACACAGGAAAATGTAAACTAGCCGCTCTTGCCTTTGACACACCTCTCTCCTCCCCTGCAGTGACTGCGGCAATAAAATCTCCCATGTCTCGAGGACGAGGTTCCCTGATGCTGGCCTCATAGGGTATTTTTGCAAACTTTGCGAAAATCATAAAGGTTCATTTTCTTAGGAACATCATATAAGTGAAATTCTACCATAGGAGGGTGTTCCCTAGAATGAAACTGAAAATTTTGCACAAAGGTATTCGTGGGTAAGAGGTACTGGTCACACCTATCGTTGAGGAAGTCGGTGATGCCTGCATTCTAGACCAAATAATAGAAATCTTCATAAATTCTAGTCGCTATCAAGAATGTGTCACACGACCATTCACATGGCCGAACTTCTATGATGCGAGGAATATAATACTTGGGATTGTCTCTCATTTCATTTTCATCTTCCCTAGATCTCCGGCTTGAAGAGCCTCTTAATAATCTCCTCAACATTTCTGAAAAATTCTGAAATTTTTAGTGACTCAAAATAAAAGTACATGAAACTCAACAAAACTCATAGCAACTACTCCCTCAAGTGCCTAGAGGCTATATGATGCATCAAAATTACTTGGGACCATACAAATTTGACATGCAAGCTCAAGAACAAGGTCACCATAACAGCAAAAAAATTCAATGTATAAAGCACTAGAACAAAACTAATTGGACCATTGGAGGAGTGACATACCGAGGAACAATCTCCCAAAATAGTTTTGCGAATGAATCTTTGAGCATGGAGACCAAAAATGGTAGCAAAATGAGCTAGAACACGGGTTTGAGCAATGGTGGGATTTTTTTCTGGAGGAAGATGAAGTGGATGGGTGCTGGAATAAGTGGACGGGGGCCACATGGGACCCACAAGCCTGCCTTGTGGGCTTGTGGCCCACTGGTGCATCCCTTGGAGTGTGCTTAGTGCCAGAATTTTTTTAATATTCGAGAAAAAATCATACTCCATTTTCAAGACATTTGAAGAACTTTTATTTTCACGTCACTTTTTATTGCACGGGAAACTCACAAAACAGAAAAAACATGGCATTCTTACTTAATTTATTCTAACTAACAGAAAATAAAAGTTGGGTACAAAAAGTTGTGCTTTCTAAATTCATCCATCTCATTCTCATCAAAAGGAATCCATCAATAAGGTTGATCAAGTATTATTAATAAAGTTCTTTCGAATAACATGAACTGAAGAATTTTCAAATAACACTAAGTTACCTCAATGGGGATATGTATATCCCTAACACTAAGTATATCATATTTCTTCTTGATAGTTCGAAGAGGGAATTCAAAGTCTCCAATAATAATCGTTGGAATTTTTTCAATGGAGTTGATACTATGAACTTGAGGTTATTTCTAAAGAAAATTTACTGTATGCTCATTACCAATAATATGAAAAGTGACATTGCTCTTGTTGCAATCAATAATAGCCCCCACATTATTAAAAAAGGGTCTACCAAGAATGATCAACATATTGTCATCCTCGGGAATATCAAGAATAACATAGTCCATCAAGATAGTAGCATTTGCAACTACGACAGGTACATCCTCACTAATACCGATAGGTATAGCAGTTGATTTATCACCCATTTGCAAAGAGATTTCAGTAGGTGTCCACTTATTCAAATCAAGTCTACGGTATAAAGAGAAAGGCATAGCACTAACACTAGCTCCCAAATCACATAAAGCAGTTTTAACATAATTCCCTTTTATACAGCATGGTATAGTTGGTATTCCTGGATCCCCTAATTTCTTTGGTACTCCACCCTTAAAAGTATAATTAGCAAGCATGGTGGAAATCTCAGCTTCCAGTATCTTTCTTTTACTAGTCACAATATCTTTCATATACCTAGCATAAGGAGACATTTTTAGAATATCGATCAAGCGGACAGGTCTATGTATTTCAACAAAGCGCTCAATATCCTCATCATCCTTTTTCTTGGATGGTTTAGGAGGAAAAGGCATGGGTTTCTGAACCCATGGTTCTCTTTCTTTACCGTGCTTCCTAGCAATAAATCTCTCTTATCATACCTTTTATTCTTAGGATGTGGGTTATCAAGATCAATAACAGGTTCAATCTCCACATCATTATCATTACTAGGTTGCGCATCAACATGAACATCATTATTAATATTATCACTAGGCTCATGTTCATCATGAGATTGTGTCTCAGCATCAGAAACAAAAATATCATTTGGGTTTTCAGTTGTATCTATAATAGGTTTACTAGCAGCATGCAAAGTTCTATCATCATCCTTATTCCTCTGATTAGTAGAGAGACTAGGTACACCAATATTTACCCTTTGAGAATCTTGCTCAATTCTCTTAGGATGGCCCTCAGGATTCAAAGGTTCCTGAGTCATTCTTCCACCTTTAGTCACAACTTTAACAGAATGATCATTTTTCTTACTATCCATCTCATTAAGAAAATCATTATGTGCCTTAAGTACTTGTTCTACTTGAGTAGTTACCATGGAAGCATGTTTACTAATCAGTTTAAGGTCATTGATAGTTCTACTCATATAATCACTTAAGTGATCAAGCATGAAAGCATTATGTTCCAATTGTCTACTAACATAAGCATTAAAATTTTCTTGCTTAACAACAAAATTATAAAATTCATCCAAGCATTGACAAGCAGACTTATTATAAGTAATATCGCTTTCATTAAATCTACAAAGAGAATTTTCCTCTACTACCTGTGTCGGGTTATCAAGACCATGTATTTCTTCAATAGGTGGTAGATTCTTGACATCTTCAGCTTTAATACCTTTTTCCTTCATAGATTTCTTTGCCTCTTGTATATCTTCCGGACTGAGAAATAGAATACCTCTTTTCTTTGGAGTTGGCTTCGGGAATAGTCCAATCATTATCATTGATCAATATATTATTCAATAGTATTTCACCTTGTTCAACAGTTCGTTCCCTGAAAACACAACCAACACAACTATTTAGGTGGTCCCTAGAAGCATCGGTTAGTCCATTATAAAAGATATCAAGTATTTCATTTTTCTTGAGAGGATGACCAGGCAAAGCATTATGTAATTGGAGAAGCCTCCCCCAAGCTTGTGGGAGACTCTCTTCTTCAATTTGCACAAAGTTAACTATTTCCTGCAAGGCAGCTTGTTTCTTATGAGGAGGAAAATATTTTTCAAAGAAGTGATATATCATATCTTGGGGGCTACGCACACAACTAGGAGCAAGAGAATTAAACCATATCTTAGCATCGCCCTTTAATGAGAAATGAAAAAACTTAAGGATATAATAGTAATGAATTTTTGACTCATGGGTAAATTGGGTGGCTATATCATTCAGGTTAATAAGATGCGCCACAACAGTTTCAGATTCATAACCATGGAAAGGATCAGATTCAACCAAAGTAATTAACTCAGGATCCACAGAGAATTCATAATCCTTATCAGTAACAAAGATAGGTGAAGTAACAAACTTTGGATCATATTTCATTCTAGCATTCAAAGATTTTTCTTTCCACTTGCATAGTAATTTCTTAAGATCATCTCTATCATTACAAGCAAGAAAGTCCCTAGCTACCTCTCCTTCAATAACATAACACTGAGGAATATCAGGCAATTCATATCCAAGAGAGCTAGGTCTAACAGGTGTCTCAAAGTGTTTAGTCTCAATAATTTCATCAATTTCAGAAGTATCATAATTTTCAGCATTGGCTCTAGCAATTTTTTCATCAAGAAATTCACCCAGTGGAACAATATTATCAAGCAATGTATCATCGTAAGCATCATGCATAGCAGAAGTGGCATCATCAGTTACTTACGACATATCAGAATTACTAGAAGGTGGTGGTGTCGCAAACTTACTCATAACAGAAGGTGAATCAAGTATAGAGCTAGATGGCAATTCCTTACATCCCCTCATAGTAGAGGGATAGATCTTGGTGTTTGGGTCCTTCAGATTCTTCATAGTAATCAACAGATATAATTCCCAAGTGACTTAGAGAATAGAGCTATGATCCCCCGCAATGGCACGAGAGAAAGGTCTTGATAACCCACAAGTATAGGGGTGGAAACAATTTTCGAGGGAAGAGTATTCAACCCAAATTTATTGATTCGACACAAGGAGATTCAAAGAATATTCTCGAGTATTCGTATCTGACTTGTCAATTCAACCACACCTGAAAGACTTAATATCTACAACAAAGTATTCAGTAGCAAAGTAGTATGGAAGTAACGGTTATGGTAGCAAAAATAACAGTAGTAGTTTTGTAGCGATTGTAACAGTAGCAGCGGAGACATAACTTGGCAAGGATCAATATGTGGAAAGCTCATAGGGAATGGATCGTTGATGGATAATTACGCCGGATGGCATTCATCATAAAACGATTATAACATAGGGTGATACAGAACTAGCTCCAATTCATCAATGTAATGTAGGCATGTATTCCATATATATTCGTACGTGCTTATGGAAAAGAACTTGCATGACATATTTTGTCCTACCCTCCCGTGGCAGCAGGGTCCTATTAGAAACTAAGGGATATTAAGGCGTCCTTTTAATGGAGAACCGGACCAAAGCATTAGCACTTAGTGAATACATGAACTCCTCAAACGACGGTAATCACCGGAAAGAATCCTAGTTATTTTCACCCTGGGGGATGCGGATCATAACTCCTAATAGGTGTCTACAATTTGCAAGATAGGATCAAAAACACATATATATTCATGAAAACATAATAGGTTCAGATCTGAAATCCTGGCACTCGGGACGTAGTGCCAAGCATTAACCATAGCAAAGTCATAGCAACATCAATCTCAGAACATAGTGGATACTAGGGATCAAACCCTAACCAAACTAACTCGATTACATGATAAATCTCATCCAACCCATCACCGTCCAGCAAGCCTACGATGGGATTACTCACTAACAGCGTAGAGCATCAAGGAATTGGTGATGAAGGATGGTTGGTGATGATGATGGCGACGATTTCCCCTCTTCGGAGCCCAAAACATACTCCAGATCTGGTCTCCCGAGGAAGAACAGGAGGTGGCGGCGGCTCCGTATCGTGAAACATGATGAACTCTTCTCTCTGATTTTTTTCTCCATGAATAGGGTTATATGGAGCTGGAGAGGAGGTCAGAGGAGCCACAAGGGCCCCACAAGCCTGCTAGGCGTGGACAGGGGGTGGCCATGCCTAGCAGGCTTGTGGCCTATAGGTGCCCCCCCTCTGGCTACTTCTTGCGCCAGTATTTTTTTATTAATTCCAAAAATATTCTTCGTAATTTTTCAAGATGATCTGAGAACTTTTATGTCTGCACAAAAATAACACCAAGGCAATTCTGCTAAAAATAACGTCAGTCCGGGGTAGTTCCATTCAAATCATGCAAATTAGAGTCCAAAACAAGGGCAAAAGGGTTTGGGAAAGTGGTTATGATGGAGACGTATCATCCGGCACCGGCGAAGTCCCCGGAGACTTCGGACCCTCGCCAGGTCAGGGCGGGCGCAAGATTTGGTGGAGAAGTCGAGTGCCGCAGGAGAGGGGAAAACAAACGGCGAGACCGATGGGGAAGACAGATGGCTTGGTGGGGTGCGCCAGGCTGTTTGACAGTCCAGGCAGTTGCCAAGGCAGCGTGAAGAAGTGGAAGCATCAACGTCTCGAAAGGCTCCACGTATCAGGCCTGGCCCGTAGGTGGTTAGGGCCCGCAGCGCTTCGGGCCGCCTTCTATGGCTTCGCCCAGAAGCCAACTCAAGCTTGCCTTGGGCCCGGGGGCTGTTGTCGGCATTCTGGGAATGGGGGTACCGAGACCTGCCAACCTATGGCCCAGGGCATGGCCCATTTTGACGACCTGGTATGGACCAGTGTGGCCCCATTCAGGAACAAGGCCCTCGCGAGAGCCCCTCCTTTGCGAGGAGGACAATGACAAGGCTCCCGAAGGGAGGAGGCCTCACCAGGTCCCCTCCTGAGAGGCGGAGATCTCTATGCGGTGCTCAGCCTCAGGAGGTCAAGGACGACGCAAGACGGGCCAGGCGGGTACCAGCGCACATACATGAGACATTTTCCTCTTTGGTGCAAAGGAGGCAAGGATGTATGCCGGTTCCCAAGGCACCCCCAATGGTTTCCATTCCGACGCAACAAGACCAATACCACGAGCACGGGAGGACGAATATCATCGCCGAGCCCAACTCTGCATCACCACTAGCTACTTTGTAGGCAAAGACTACCATTCGTCAGTATAAGGATGTACTCCTTCTCCTCCTTTGAATTTTTCCATTGTGGGATCCCTTCCCGCCTTTGCAATGAGGAAAGAGGACACGAGCCAATATAAATAGAGGCTAGGCAGCTCTGTAGAACGAACGTCCACATAGAGAAAGATCGAACTCCACTCGAGTATCCTCGCAAGGTTGCACACCACTGTACTAGTTCCTCCACAAACCCCCTCGTGAGGAAATCCACCAAAAGGCAGGAGTAGGGTTTTACGCTTCGTAGCGGCCCGAACCTGGATAAATCCTTGTGTGCCAGTTCTCTCTTCGTGATTGATTGAGTCGTCAGGCTAGGTTGTAGCGCGATAAGCTTGAGGCCGGAGCTGGTGGGGATCTTCACACACGCCCCTGAGTTCAAACCTCTTTGGGTTTTGCGGAGCCTGAAATCCGACAGAGGTGGTGGTGTGTTAAGTCCATGTATTTCTTCAATAGGTGGTAAATTCTTAACATCCTTAGCCTTAATACCTTTTCCTTCATACATTTCTTTGCCTCTTGCACATCTTGAGGACTGAGAAATAAGATACCCCTCTTCTTCGGAGTGGGTTCAATTGGTGGTTCAAGGAGAGTCCAATTATCATAGTTTCTCAATATATTATTCAATAGTTGCTTAGCTTGTTCAATAGTTCGTTCCCTGAAACCACAACCAGCACAACTATCTAGGAAATCCATAGAAGCATCAGTTAGTCCATTATAGAAGATATCAAGTATTTCATTTTTCTTAAGAGGATGATCAGGCAAAGCATTAATAAATTGGAGAAGCCTTCCCCAAGCTTGTGGGAGACTCTCTTCTTCTATTTGCACAAAGTTAAATATTTCCAATAAGTTAGCTTGTTTGTTATGAGCAGGAAAATATTTTTCAGAGAAGTAAATCATATCATGGGGACTACACACACAACCAGGAGCAAGAGTGTCGTGGTTTTGTCATGTCATGATGTCCTCTTGAGATAACTTAGGTGTGATGCCATCGCAACAAGGTGGCGGCTTGAGAGGGGTTTGTCGGAATCAAGAGACGCGAGTTTACCTAGGTTTGGCCCCTCCGATGGAGGTAAAAGCCTTCATCCTTCTTTGTGTGTATTGATGATAATGATATTGATTACAAGGGTGCAGAATCACTACCTATAGTCTC
Organism: Hordeum marinum; assembly: GCA_022496015.1. Classification (NCBI taxonomy): domain Eukaryota; kingdom Viridiplantae; phylum Streptophyta; class Magnoliopsida; order Poales; family Poaceae; genus Hordeum; species Hordeum marinum. The sequence goes on from CM039678.1 coordinate 273,595,329, forward strand.
CAGGGTTTCTAATCAGTCTATCTTGAATGACTTAAACTTCTCCCTCTTGGGGGGACTTACCCCTCTTATATAAGTTGAAAGGGTAGGTTTACATGTAGAGTACTATAGGGAGTAGGACTAGGACTAGTCTCTCTTGAATCCTAATCCGGGCCTTGTTTCCTTTGTGAGGGAATCATTCCATTCCTTGGGCCTTACCTATGAGCCGGCTCACCATAGCATGAATCGGCTCTCCCATGATCCACCTTATGGGCCGTTGGGTCTTGTTGTTCATCTGACCCACCTGTCAGATCACTAATGAGCCGCCAAGCTCGGTCGGGTCACCAGCGAGTCACCAAGTCCCGGCCAGTTCATACTTCAGGACGGGTTATACCGCGGGGTAATATCCCTGACATTAGCCCACAACTTAGCTTGAAATTATTCATGGTAAGCTCCTGAAATAAGAATAACAAATATGTCAAGGGACTAGCTTGCTCCATTGGCCGTCTTAATGAAGTAGCTCCTTGAAAATCTGGGTTTGTTCTTCATATCAACGAGCCATCTTCACGAACGTCTTACAGGTCCATGTCCTTTGCAAAATATTGGGAATAAAACACCCGTATGCCGTTGAGCTGTCCTCCAAAGCTTTGTCTTCAATGAAAATATCAGGGATAAGAAAATCATATGAAGTTGACCCAGCATTCCATTGCTTTGATTGGGAATAGAAAATCGTCCATTGTTAAACCACCTTCAACTTGTGAAGTTGTGTTGCTTATATAGACTTTGTCAGGTTATGACCTTTTTATAATGTCGGGTCATGATTGTTTGTGACACCGGGTCAAACAATTGGACTCCATCTTACTTGATCAAATTATTGGGAATAAAGAAATCCGTGTGATGTTGAGCTGGTCTTTCAACGCTTCAGCTCCATGAAGAAATGAGACCCATCTCACTCACAATTGACATCTTGAAAGTGTTCTTCTATTCTATTTTTTATATCCATATTACCTGTAGCCCCCAACCTCCGAGTTTATCCATGATGACTTGGTGATTTTCAGTAATATCTTTGAGTGTGTATCCCCCAAGTGCGGGGTTGTCCTGCCTGCAACAACTTGGGACTTTCAACTTGGTGTTGCAAGTTGAGAAATCTGGGTTGTCACCTCAGTAGCCAGATATACATTGAATGTCTTGTATTTCACATGTGTATCCTGTGACATCCCAAGTGATGTCCCTACCTTATTTGGGCATGTAACCATATGTGTGAAACTTGGCTCATGAGCTATGAGATGATTTGCACCTTGTCATCATTGTGTTTTGCATTCATGCATCATGTCATCCATCATTTCATCATCTTGCCATGTTGGGTGTTCATGTGTCCTTGCATGATTGTGTGTGTGACTTGGGATGTGATGTGCTTGTGTGTTGAGGTGGTTAGTGTGTGGTTGGGGCCATGTGGGTGCAACCTCTTCTCCCTCTCCTTCTACATCAACCTCACCTCCCATCTTCCCCTCTCTTCTTTTAAATTATATGACCAGATTTAAGTTGCTAATTAAATGTTTTTAAAATTGTTCATGTGTTAGCCCTATATGTCTTATAAATATTGGAAGTGAAGTATTTGATATTTGAATGTGTTAGGATTTTGAAACCTATTTAAAACAGGGGCTGTTTTATTAAAATATTAAAAATAACCTGTGCAATAATTCCATTTAACATTTTTATAAACAGGAGCATAATATTTCCTTCCCAAATCTATTTTGTTTCCAACCAAACCTTTTTCTTTTGCTCTGTGCATTATTATTTATCCTCGCTCTTTTATTTAAAGAAAAACCTGCTCTGTATTGTTTGAGAGAGAGTGAGAGGTCAGGTGGGTCGAGGCCCAGCCCATCCGAGCAGTGACGGCCACCTGCTCCCGTTCCTTCTCCGTCAGGTTCAGCAAGAGAGAGCGCGCGCCCACCGCTCCTTTCCGTCGCCGTCACCGTCAGCTCGAGGGTATTTAGCCTCCCCTCGGCGTGCGTGCCCCTCGCCTAGGGTTCCTCTCCCTCCAGCCACCGTTGCTGCTCCTCTTTCTTCCTCCATCGCTCTCCCTCCTCGTTTCTTTCCCCTGTCAGGTCAGGGTTCAGAGAGGTTCAGTGAGCGTAGAGACGTCACTAGCGATCGGCTCGTCATCCATGGCATCCAGGACCTCTGGTGTCATGCCGATGTTCCATTCCAGGCGCTAGAAGGCCTCGGGAGGTCTTCTTCTTCCTCCTCGACGTCGCAGCGCGGCCGGGTCTTCTTCCCTCCGTCGCCGCCGCGTCCCTGCATCTCCTTCCCCTCCATCGTCGTCGCTTCGTGACCGGTCCGTCGTTGCCATCCCCTAGGTGAGCCCCCGGTCCACGTAGGCCTTCTGCTGCACGCGTAGCTTGTTTCGGTCGCTGCCGTTGCAGTCACCGCCGGTAGCTAGTTGAGCTCCTGCCGCTCGCCTCCTTCCTCCTCACCGCGAGGTCAGCAGGGGAATGGATCCCCCATGCACCCTGCAGTCGGCGCCACGTCTTGCCTTCGCTAGAGTTGCCCTGTAGCCGCCGTGTGCTCGCCGGAGATCCGCGGTCGCCGTAGCTCTATTTCATTCTTCAGTTTTGCCAGGGTTATGTGTGCGTGTGTGTGTGTATTAGAGAGCAGACGCCTTCCCTCTATTAAGCAACGGCAGCGGAGTGCAGTGGTAGAGTGTGTGTGGTGAGTCCAGGGGGTCTGGGGTTCGAATCCCCTTCTCCCCCCTTTTGTTTTCTTTTCTTTTTGCTTGTTTTCTTTCCTTTTATTTGTCGAGTGTGTATGTATGTATGTGTAGGATCAGGTTCCTTTTTTTATTTTTTATCTCATGTATGTATGTGTGTGTGCCTTAGAGTGTGTGTGTGTGTGTTTGTAGCATGTATGTGTGTGTATGCACCTAGGGGTGCATACGCATATGTATGCATACATGCTATGCATAGGAATTGTATGTAGATGTGTGAGTTAGTAGGTGCATGTGTGTGTATGTGCTTCTTGCATATACACACATGTGTGTGCATGAGTGTGTGGAGCTGTTGGCATAGTGTAGTGTTATGTTTGCTTGCGTGTGTGTGTCTCACACACCCATACATGTGTAGGGTTGAGTAGTGTAAGTGTGTGTGTGTTGGGTGTGTGGTGCACCATTTATGTGAGTGATTGTGCACATGTATGTGTTTGTGTGTAGGTGTGTGGTGTCATGTGTTGTGAGTGTATATGCTTGAGTAGTGGGAGTGTGTGTGTGTGTATGCACCATGCCCACATATATACTTGTGTATGTGTGTGATTTCCATATAGAGTTGATTCCATGTGTGGTATGTTTGTGTGAGATGTGTGTGTATGTTCTACATACACACCCACATGTGTATGAATAGCTCCATGTGTAGTTTTCCCTCTTATGTGCTTATGACCATGGTTCTTCTTCTAGCTAGTTTCATACTTGCATATTGATGCCATGCCATTGAACATGTTCCTAGGTTGCTATTTAAGCATTTACAACTTGTATGCATAGGTCTCATGTCAATTTTGGGCATTCCCATCATTTCACTTATGTGTCATAAGTCATTTATGAATTATAGGGCCTAATTTCGACCTAGTAGTGCTCCCTCATGTTCCATGCAAGCATATAGGTATGAGTAATGATTTTGGGGTAGAATCAACCCATGAATGCATCTGTGAAGTCATATTTGACTTTGGGGCACTTTGGCAAAACTGCATTTTTATGCTGTGATGCCCTTTTATCTTTTTCATATGAATTAATCCATGCATGTTTTTAAGTTCTTGTCAACATGAGATTTCTAGTTAAAGTTGTTGTGAACATCCATGATTTTTTGTTATTTATGATAAGTCCCCAGATCAGTGGGAACCATGTTGTTTAGTTGGCTACTTTCTGTTTCTGCCAACCTGCTTTGAAATGGCAAGTCTGGAGAATCAGCTGTTACTGTTTTGCCATGTAGAGTGGGGTGTATCTAGTGATGTGCTATGAATTTGAGCATGCTCAGTGTTAGGTATTTTTAGTAGTTATTGTCATATTCCATCCTGTTAATTTTCATGCCAATTGGAGCTCTCTAGCGTATTTAACCAGTGCTGTCAACTTGCTACTTTATTAACCCAGATTCCAGAAAAACTGGAATTTTCTCTAAGTCCCTAAAATCTTGATTCATCATGCCAACTTGTTTGATACATGCATATTGATGTGTGACTCTTTTGCTGATTGCATAGTTGGATAAATTGACGTGGGTGTTGAGTAGATCCTGTCCATATCTTGTTTGTGGGTGTAGCTCCTGTAGCTCTAGTTGTGATCTTTACAAATTGCTATGTTGCTGTTTTGTGGCAGATTGGGTGCTATTTTGTGTTGTTAGTTGTGGGAGCTATACTCCATGGAATTGAGTGATTCTTGAGTCTATTGTGATTTGGTTTTCATCACCTGTCCAGTGGCTACCTTGGAATACCAAGAATTAGCCCAGGTATTTGGTGATCTTTTGTTTTGCCTTCGTACCTTGTCGTGAGCGTATCTCGAGAACCGTAGCTCCGTTTCTTGCGATCCTTATGTGCATTTCCATCGATTTTGCGTGATGCATCCATATTTTCCATGTTCATGCGTGTCTAAATACCTTTACATGAGGTTCTGACAAGATTCATTAATAAACAACTTTGCATGTGTAACCTGAATAGTTTTGGATTGCCATGTTATAATTCTTCATAAATGATCATGCATCATTTTGATTGTGCATTGCACCTTGGTTGGATGTTTATTGTTGTTCTTTCCCTTGGGTAGACACGAGTGTTGATACTGAGTACGAGGACCCAGGAGAGTACCACTACGAGGACCCCGCTACTTGTTCCGCTGAAGAACCAACAGGCAAGATGATCGTACTCGGATCCCAATACTATCTTTGCTTGCTAGTTTCTTGTTCTTATCATTACAATTGCGCTAGCTACCACATGATATCAGCCCCCATGTTGCCATGATAGCCTCTAACCTCCACATCCTAGCAAACCGTTGATTGGCAAAGTTACCGCTGCTCAGCCCCTCTTATAGCGTTCTTAGTTGTAAGTGCAGGTTGTTCCATGTGACAACATGGATTGGATATCACAGTAATTCTGTTATTTAATTTAATGCACATATATATCTGGTACTGGTGGAAGGCTTGGCCTTTTGCTGAGTGTTTTGTTCCGCTGCTACCGCCATTAGTTCCTTGTTACCGGTGTTATGTTTTCCATACTTTGCGCTCCTAACATGCTCGGGGTAGTTATAGGGATCCCCTTGTTATTAGGTTGAGATTAAAACTTGTCTGGCAAGACCCAAGATTGGTACTACATTTGCTTAACAACTCAATAAAATTGCATAGGGTCTTGCAAACCCGTGGATAATTAAATCAACCCCCAGGCCAGTGCTCCGCATGAGTGTTGGTCCAAGCTAGAGCACTGTGCGGGGCCAACCCAGGGCAACTTGGGAGATTTCTATCAGGCCTCCATACGCGTAGCTTATCCGTCATGTCTTGAGACTGAGATACGCGACTCTTATCGGGTTTGCCGACACGTCGGGTGGTCTTGCTGGATTTGTTTTACCTTTATCGAATGTCTTGTGTGTGGACTCTGACTTTCTTCGGGTTTACTCGAGGTGTTGGCATCCGTTGGAATTGCCTATGATGATCGCGAGATCCGCGTTCGAGGCTATTCCCACGGAGTGTGGTTATTTGTGATGGACTAGTTGGACCACCCCTGCAGGGTTAAAAATTTTGGAAAGCCATGCCCGCGGTTATGTGGCAACTTGGATAATTGTTTAACACCCGGTTATATAAAACTTGAAGTTAACTCTAATTAAAATACACCAACTGTGTGAGTAACCGTGATCGTCTCTGCTCGTGAACATGATCCGAGAGAGAACACGGTGGGGTTATGATTGACGTAAGTAAGTGTTGAGGATCTCATAGAGATTACTCTAGATTCGATCGCTAAACGTACACCACTCACATTTACATCCCTGTTGCGTAAGTTAGCCACCATACAATGCTTAGTGCTGCTGCAAACTAAACATCACCCTTCCATCCTAAAGCTTAAATAGTGTTGGCACCCGGGTACTTGATAGCTGAGTCCTCTGTGGCTCACAGTTTACTACCACAATTCAGATACAGGATCAGATGAGTTCGTGTAGGATGATCTTATGCAGCTACATTGGGAGTATGACGAGGAGAGAGGCAGGATGTACGTGACATATCCGGATGAGTATAGGACCTGGTCGTGATCTTTGGGATAGCTTGATAGTATCATTTGCAACTTCTTTTATCATTTGATTTTGTCCGTAGTTGGACCCTGTGTTCATCTTGATGTTATGATTTGAGTGACATTGTAAGTTAGCATGTGGTGAGTGTAAGCCAACTTGTATACTCTTCTCATTCAGTATTCTATGTTGTGATGGTACTATTCTTGCTAATGGCAAGATGCGCCTCTATCCCTTGCGAGGCCCTCATGCCTTAAACGGATAGGTGCGCATCTTGGGCGTGACAAGTTGGTATCAGAGACATACGACCATAGGAGCCTTTGCTTGATCGAACTTGGCCGAGTTGTGTCTAGTAAAACTATTTTAAGTCTAGTTATATCAGAGAGTAGGATTCTTTTTACTCCTCTTCTATGCTCTGGTGAGCTTTCTGACTTAGGAATTTTCATTCTACTCCTCTTCTCGCTCAAAAAACTTTTAGGATCTCGCGGGTATTTGGAATCTATATGATGCCGATTTGACAGGGTTCTGTCTTGGTGCCTCATGTCTGACTTGATTTCTTCCGGGGAGTTGAGCTCCAGGGAATGTTGGCACATCATTATCATTCAGCTTCCTTGATATCTAAGGACGGAGAATGTTCGAAATTACTTCAATACTTATCATGGTGAGATAAGGTCGGAGTCACCCAGTACTAGGGAGGCGTCCGGGGTACCACCATGATTTAGTATCGTTGTGAGTTCGAGGATTCGAGACTAGAAGAATTTGCGAAATATCTTGAATTATGGTGTGGAAGCTTGCGGATGCAGTTGCAGCTGATTGCCTAGGGCAGGTTCCTGGTTCCGCAACCCGAATCGCATAAACAAGAAAGTTTTAGGAAGTTCATAGGTGGGAAATCTTGTAGTCATCTAGGGTCATCTTCTCCAGATGTATTGGGTATGTACATTTGTTCCGAGCGCTTAGCTCAATACTTGTTGTGTTATTGCAAGTGGCTTATTATGTCTAATGATGTTATCATGATCCGAAGAAGCATTCTTACTAATTTTTCAGTAGGAAGGCTATGTTGTTTTTGTTCAATTCTTTCAAGCATTTGATTCAACTTATGTTTCATCTTATCAATGAGGTGCTGATGCATTTTCTCCATCTTCAGGATGGCTCCACCAACTCGTAGCAATCCGGGTCGTGGTGAGGAGCAGACTGATGTTCCACCACCACCTCCGCCACCGCCTCCTCCGCCTCCTCCAGAAGCTTGGCAATCTGTGATGGCCGCGACCAATGCAAACACCCAGATGTTGCTCAGGCTGTTGCAAGAAAGGGAGCAGGGTTAGCAGGGTTTTCAAGGAAATTTTCAGAATCAGCTTCAGTTTGCGACACTCAGTCAGTTCCTTGCCAACCAGCCCAAGACTTTCACCTGTTGTGAGCAGCCTCTAGATGCTGATGATTGGCTTCGTGATATGTGTAAGCATTTTGAGTGCAGCAATGTCAGGCCAGAGGACTTTGTCAGGTTTGCATCGTTCCAGCTAAAGGGTCAGGCAGCAGATTGGTGGCAACAGTACAAGGATTCCAAGGGCGATCGTGTTGTTACTTGGGACAATTTCCATCGTGACTTCAGGGCTCATTACATTCCGACAAGCTTTGTCGAGGAGATGCGTGAGAAGTTCAGGCACCTGAAGCAGGGAACCAAGTCAGTCTACCAGTACAACATCGAGTTCCAGAATCTAGCTCGTTATGCCAAGCAAGATGTTCCAGATGATAAGGCTATGATCTATCAGTTCAGAGGTGGTCTCAAGGATGAGCTTTTTCCAGGCCTTGTTCTTCAAGAGCCTCATGACTTTGATCAGTTCTACAACATGGCTTTGAAGATTGAAGCAGCCCAGCTCAAGTTGGAGAACTCTAAGAAGCGTTCAAGGGATTCATATTCTTCTTCTTCCAGCTCTCAGATGGTTCCTAAGCAGCAGAAGTATTGGGCACCAAATCCTCTTCCGTTTCGTCCTCCTCAGCAGCAGAAGCAGTTCGGTGGTCGTGGTTCTTCCCACCCGCCCAACCCAGGTTTCCAGCAGAAGAACCAGGTGTCCAAGGCTGTTCTTGTTCCTCCTCCATGCAATGTTCATCCTCTTTCTGAGGTGACTTGTCACAAGTGTGGTCAGAAGGGCCACTATGCAAACAAGTGCAACCAGTGGCATCTTCCACCTCCTCCTCCTGTCAAGCCTCCAGGCAATGTTATGGTGAAGCATAATCCCAAGTCAGTCAGAGTGAATATGGTGAATGCAGCTGAAGTAGAGCAGGCCAATGATGTGATTATAGGTAATCTCTCAGTTAATGATTTTCCTGCTAAAGTATTGTTTGATTCTAGTGCATCGCATTCATTCATTTCTAAACCTTTTGCTTGGAAGCATGATTTCAATTCAGTAGTTCTTCCTAGTCCTTTTCGGGTTGTGTCTCCAGGCCAGTTGAGGAGTTCCAATGTGGTTGTTCCGGATGTTTCTATCAAGATGGGCAATTATTCTTTTTTGGCTTCTCCAATTGTTATCGGGAATTCTGATATTGATCTCATTCTGGGCATGGACTTCCTGGCTATGAATAAGGCTCATATTGATTGCAAAGCAAAAGAAGTCAAGCTGACTCATACTTCAGAAGACATGATTATTTTCGCAGCTCGCGATGACACAATCCGTCTCTTTGGTCTCAACGAGAAGGGTGAAATCTCGGCGATTTCTCAAATTCGGGTGGTTTGTGAGTATGAATATGTCTTTCCAGAAGAATTGCCAGGAATGCCTCCTCACCGGCCAGTTGGGTTCGTGATTGATCTCGAGCCCGGTACTAAACCAGTATGCAAGCGCCCGTATAAACTTGGCCCCGAAGAGCTGAAAGAGTTGAAGAAGCAGCTAGATGAGCAAGAACGTCTGGGTCTGATCAGACCAATCTCGTCCCCATGGGGTTGTGGAGTTCTGTTTGTCAAAAAGAAGGATGGCACAGATCATCTTTGTGTGGACTACCGGCCATTGAACAAGAAGACAATCAGAAACAAGTACCCACTTCACAACATCAATGAGTTGTTTGAGCAACTGAAAGGTGCCAAGGTTTTCTCGAAGCTTGATCTTCGCATGGGTTATCATCAAATTCGCATTCGCGAAGAAGTCATACCCAAGACCGCTTTCAGGATGATTTTGGCTCTTATGAGTACACCGTTATGTCATTTGGTCTTGCGAATGCTCCTCCAACCTTCTCAAGAATGACGAATTTCATCTTCTCTCCTTTCAAGAATGAGTTCGTCTTGGTCTATCTGGATGATATCCTTGTGTTCTCGGAGACAGAAGAAGATCATGCAGAGCATCTCCGCCTTGTGCTTGACAAGTTGAGGGAACATCGGTTCTATGCCAAGTTTTCCAAGTGCGAGTTCTTGCTCAATGAAGTGGTGTACCTCCGGCATGTCATCTCTGCCGAGGGAATTAAAGTACACCCTGAGAAAGTCGAGGCAATCTTTAAGTGGGAGCCTCCTCAGAATGTGAAGCAACTTCGGAGTTTCCTCGGGCTTGCTAGTTATTGCAGAGGATTCGTGGAGAACTTCTCTCAAATTGCTAAGCCTCTATCGAATATCCTCCAGAAGAGCGTCAAGTATGTTTGGTCTCCTGAGTGTGATGTGGCGTTCAATACGCTCAAGAAGAAACTGACTTCAGCTCCAGTTCTTGTTCCTCCTGAGCAGTCCAAGCCTTTCCAAGTTTTCTGTGATGCTTGTCTCCAAGGTCTTGGTGGTGTTCTCATGCAAGACAAGAAGATTGTTGCTTATACCTCGCGTCAATTGAAGCCTGTCGAGAAGAACTACCCCACTCATGATCTTGAGTTGGCGGCAGTTGTGCATGCTCTAATGACTTGGAGACATTTGTTGTTGGGTAGACCAGTTGAGGTGTACACCGATCACAAGAGCTTGAAGTACATTTTCACTCAACCCAATCTAAATCTTCGGCAGTCTCGTTGGGTGGAAATGCTTGAAGACTTCAACCCAAGCATTGAGTATACTCCGGGGAAAGCAAATGTCATTGTAGATGCGCTTAGCCGTAAGGCGTACTGCAATAGTCTCATTCTGAAGCCTCTTCAACCCGAGCTTTGCGAAGCATTCCGTAAGCTCAACCTTCAGATGATTCCGCAAGGATTTCTTGCCAATCTCCAAGTCTCTCCGACTCTAGAAGATCAGGTTCGTCAAGCGCAGCTGCTAGATGCTATGGTGAAGAAAGTGAAGAAAGGCGTGGCCAAGAGCATTCCAAAATATAAGTGCTTTCGTGTCGAAGACAAAGATACCTTGTTCTTTGAGGACCGTCTTGTGGTTCCAAAAGGTGATCTCAGAAAGGTTATCATGGACGAAGCACACAATTCTCTTCTATCCATTCATCCAGGCAGTTCCAAGATGTATCGGGACCTCAAGCAGACCTTCTGGTGGACTCGCATGAAACGTGAAATTGCTCAGTTCGTGAACGAGTGTGATGTTTGTCGCAGAGTGAAGGCGGAGCATCAACATCCAGCAGGTCTTCTTCAGCCCTTGCCTATCCTAGAGTGGAAATTCGATCATGTGGAGATGGATTTCGTAACTGGGTTCCCTAAGTCCAAGAGAGGCAACGACGCCATCTTTGTGGTTATCGACAAGCTGTCAAAAGTTGCTCATTTCCTGCCAGTCAAAGAATCTATCTCGGCAGCTCAGCTTGCAGAGTTGTATATGTCAAGGATAGTGTCTTTGCATGGCATTCCTCAACTCATCTCTTCTGACCGTGGAAGTCTCTTCACTTCCAAGTTTTGGGAGTCCTTCCAGACTGCTATGGGTACTAAGATCCGTTTCAGCACGGCGTTCCATCCGCAGACAAGTGGTCAAGTTGAGAGAGTCAATCAGATTCCTGAAGATATGCTCAGAGCCTATGTGATATCGTTCGACATGAAGTGGGAAGACTGTCTTCCATATGCTGAATTCTCATGCAACAATAGCTTCCAAGCTAGTTCAGGCAAGGCCCCGTTCGAGATTCTCTACGACAGAAAGTGTCGTACCCCGCTTAACTGGTCTGAAACCGGTGAGCGTCAGATATTGGGCAATGACATGATCACTGAAGCAGAAGAAATGTGCCATGTCATTCGTGAGAACCTCAAAGCAGCTTAGTCCCGACAGAAGAGTTATTATGATAACAAACATCGGGATGTTTCTTTCCAAGTGGATGATCTAGTCTATCTCAGAGTCTCTCCCATGAAAGGCACTCAGCGGTTTGGAATAAAAGGGAAGCTAGCTCCTCGTTTCGTTGGCCCTTTCAAAGTTTTTGGCAAGAGAGGTGGTCTTGCATATCAACTAGAGCTTCCTCCAAATTTCGCAAACGTGCATGATGTCTTCCATGTTTCTCAGCTCCAGAAGTGCTTCAAGACTCCTGAGCGGACCATTGACCTCCAAGACATCGATCTTCAAGAAGATCTCTCTTATCGTGAGCACCCAGTTGCTATTCTTGAAGAAATTGAGCGTAAGACTCGGAACAAGTCTATCAAATTCCTAAAGGTGAAGTGGTCTCATCATTCCGACAAAGAAGCTACTTGGGAATGCGAGGACCTGCTCCGTTCCAAATTTCCGGACTTCTTTCGTTCCTAGATCTCGGGTCAAGATCCTCTTGTAGTGTGGGAGAGTTGTGACATCCCAAGTGATGTCCCTACCTTATTTGGGCATGTAACCATATGTGTGAACCTTGGGTCATGATCTATGAGATGATTTGCACCTTGTCTTCATTATGTTTTGCATTCATGCATCATGTCATCCATCATTTCATCATCTTGCCATGTTGGGTTTTCATGTGTCCTTGCATGATTGTGTGTGTGACTTGGGATGTGATGTGCTTGTGTATTGAGGTGGTTGGTGTGTGGTTGGGGACATGTGGGTGCAACCTCTTCAACCTCTCCTTCTACATCAACCTCACCTCCCATCTTCCCCTCTCTTCTTTTAAATTATATGACCAGATTTAAGTTGCTAATTAAATGTTTTTAAAATTGTTCATGTGTTAGCCCTATATGTCTTATAAATATTGGAAGTGAAGTTTTTGATATTTCAATGTGTTTGGATTTTGAAACCTATTTAAAATAGGGGATGTTTTATTAAAATATTAAAAGTAACCTGTGCAATAATTCCATTTAACATTTTTATAAATAGGAGCATAATATTTCCTTCCCAAATCGATTTTGTTTCCAACCAAACCTTTTTATTTTGCTCTGTGCATTATTATTTATCCTGGCTCTTTTATTTAAAGACAAACCTACTCTGTATTGTTTGAGAGACAGTGAGCGGTCAGGTGAGCCGAGGCCCAGCCCATCCGAACAGTGACGGCCACCTGCTCCCGTTCCTTCTCCGCCAGGTTCAGTAAGAGAGAGCATGCGCCCGCTGCTCCTTTCCATCGCCGTCGGCGTCAGCTCGAGGGTATTTAGCCTCCCTCGGCGTGCGTGCCCCCTCACCTAGGGTTCCTCTCCCTATAGCCGCCATCGCCGCTCCTCTTTCTTCCTCCATCGCTCTCCCTCCTCGTTTCTTTCCCCTGTCAGGTAACGGTTCAGAGAGGTTCAGTGAGCGCAGAGATGTCGCCGGCGATCAGCTCGTCGTCTCCGTCAAGCCCGTTGTTGTCCATGGCATCCAGGACCTCCGGTGTCATGCCGACGTTCCATTCCGGGTGCTAGAAGGCCTCGGGAGGTCTTCTTCTTCCTCCTCGGCGTCACAACGCGGCCGGGTCTTCTTCCCTCCATTGTCGCCGCGTCCTCGCCTCTCCTTCCCCTCCGTCGCCGTCGCTTCGTGGTCTGTTCATCGTTGCCATCCCCTAGGTGAGCCCCCGGTCCCCGTAGGCCTTCTCCTCCGCGCATAGCTCGTTTCGGTCGCCGCCATTGCAGTCACCGCCAGTAGCTAGTCGAGCTCCTGCCGCTCGCCTCCTTCCTCCTCACCGCGAGGTGAGCAGGGGAATGGATCCCTCGTGCACCCTGCAGTCGGCGCCGCGTCTTGCCTTCGCCAGAGTTGCCCTGTAGCCATCGTGTGCTCGCCGGAGATCCGCGGTCTCCATAGCTTTGTTTCGTTCTTCAGTTTCGCCAGGGTTATCTGTGCATGTGTGTGTATTAGTGAGCAGAGGCCTTCCCTCTGTTAAGCAACGACAGCGCAGCGCAGTGGTAGAGTGTGTGTGGTGAGTCCAGGGGGTCTGGGGTTCGAATCCCCTTCTCCCCCCTTTTCTTTTCTTTTCTTTTTTGCTTGTTTTCTTTCCTTTTATTTGTTGAGTGTGTATGTATGTATTTGTAGGATCATGTTCCTTTTTTCTATTTTTCTGTCTCATGTATGTATGTGTGTGTGCCTTAGAGTGTGTGTGTGTGTGTGTTTGTAGCATGTATGTGTGTGTATGCACCTAGGGGTGCATATGCATATGTATGCATACATGCTATGCATAGGAATTGTATGTAGATGTGTGAGTTAGTAGGTGCATGTGTATGTATGTGCTTCTTGCATATACACACATGTGTGTGCATGAGTGTGTGCTTGTGTGTGTGTGTCACACACACCCATACATCTGTAGGGTTGAGTAGTGTAAGCGTGTGTGTGTTGGATGTGTGGTGCACCATTTATGTTAGTGATTGTGCACATGTATGTGCTTGTGTGTAGGTGTGTGGTGTCATGTGTTGTGAGTGTATATGCTTGAGTAGTGGGAGTGTGTGTGTGTATGCACCATGCCCACATACATACTTGTGTATGTCAGTGATTGGCATATAGAGGTTATGCCATGTGTGGTATGTTTGTGTGAGATGTGTGTGTATGTTCTACATACACACCCACATGTGTATGAATAGCTCCATGTGTAGTTTTCCCTCTTATGTGCTTATGACCATGGTTCTTCTTCTAGCTAGTTTCATACTAGCATATTGATGCCATGCCATTTAACATGTTCCTAGGTTGCTATTTAAGCATTTCCAACTTGTATGCATAGGTCTCATGTCATTTTTGGGCATTCCCATCATTTCACTTATGTGTCATAAGTCATTTATGAATTATAGGGCCTAATTTCGACCTAGCAGTGCTCCCTCATGTTCCATGCAAGCATATAGGTATGAGTAATGATTTTGGGGAAGAATCAACCCATGAATGCATCTGTGAAGTCATATTTGACTTTGGAGCACTTTGACAAAACTGCATTTTTATGCTATGATGCCCTTTTGTCTTTTTAATATGAATTAATCCATGCGTGTTTTTAAGTTCTTGTCAACATGATATTGCTAGTTAAAGTTGTTGTGAACATCCATGAATTATTTTTATTCATGATAAGTCCCCAGATCGGTCGGAACCATGCTGTTTAGTTGGCTACTTTGTGTTTCTGCCAACCTGCTTTGAAATGGCCAAGTCTGGAGATTCTGCTGTTACTGTTTTGCCAGGTAGAGTGGCATGTATCTAGTGATGTGCTGTGAATTTGAGCATGCTCAGTGTTAGGTATTTGTAGTAGGTATTGTCATATTTCATCCTGTTAATTTTCATGCCAATACGAGCTCTCTAGCATATTTAACCAGTGTTGTCAACTTGCTACTTTATTAACCCAGATTCCAGAAAAACTAGTATTTTCTCCAAGTCCCTAAAATCCTGATTCATCATGCCAACTTGCTTGATACATGCATATTGATGTGTGACTCTTTGGCTGATTGCATAGTTGGATAAATTGATGTGGGTGTTGAGTAGATCCTGTCCATATCTTGTTTGTGGCCGTAGGACTCCTGCAGCTCTAGTTGTGATCTTTACAAATTGCTATGTTGCTGTTTTGTGGCAGATTGGGTGCTATTTTGTCTTGTGAGTTGTGGGAGCTATACTCCATGGAATTGAGTGATTCTTGAGTCTATTGTGATTTGGTTTTCATCACCTGTCCAGTGGCTACCTTGGAATGCCAAGAATTAGCCCAGGTATTTGGTGATCTTGTGTTTTGCCTCCGTACCTTGTCGTGAGCGTATCTCGAGAACCGTAGCTCCGTTTCTTGCGATCATTATATGCATTTCCATCGATTTTGCGGGATACATCCATATTTTCCATGTTCATGCATGTCTAAATACCTTTACATGAGGTTCCGACCAGATTCATTAATAAACAACTTTGCATGTGTAACCTGAATAGTTTTGGATTGCCATGTTATAATTCTTCATAAATGATCATGCATCATTTTGATTGTGCATTGCACCTTGGTTGGATGTTTATTGTTGCTGTTTACCTTGGGCAGACGCGAGTGTTGATACTGAGTACGAGGACCCAGGAGAGTACCACTATGAGGATCCCGCTACTTGTTCCGCTGAAGAACCAACAGGCAAGATGATCGTACCCGGATCCCAATACTATCTTTGCTTGCTAGTTTCTCGTTCTTATCGTTACAATTGTGCTACCTACCACATGATATCAGCCCCCATGTTGCCATAACAGCCTCTAACCTCCACATCCTAGCAAACCGTTGATTGGCTAAGTTACCGCTGCTCAGCCCCTCTTATAGCGTTCTTAGTTGCAGGTGCAGGTTGTTCCATGTGACAACATGGATTGGATATCACAATAATTTTGGTATTTAATTTAATGCACATATATATCTGGTATTGGTGTAAGCCTTGGCCTTTTGCTCAGTGTTTTGTTCCGCTGCTACCGCCATTAGTTCCTTGTTACCGATGTTATGTTTTCCATACTTTGCGCTCGTAACATGCTCGGGGTTGTTATGGGGACCCCCTTGTTATTCGGTTGATATTAAAACTTCTCTGGCAAGACCCAACATTGGTATTACATTTGCTTAACAACTCAATAAAATTGCATAGGGTCTTGCAAACCCGTGGATAATTTAATCAACCCCCGGGCTAGTGCTCCACATGAGTGTTGGTCCACATTAGAGCACTATGCGGGGCCAACCGAGGGCAACTTGGGAGATTTCTATCAGGCCTCCGTACGCGTAGCTTATCCATCGTGTCCTGAGACTAAGATACGCGGCTCTTATCAGGTTCATCGACACGTCGGGTGGTCTTGCTGGATTTGTTTTACCTTTATCGAATGTCTTGCGTGTGGACTCTGACTTTCTTCGGGTTTACTCGAGGTGTTGGTATCCTTTGGAATTGCCTATGATGATCGTTAGATCCGTGTTCGAGGCTATCCCCATGGAGTGTGGTTATTTGTGTGGACTAGTTGGAGCACCGCTGCAGGGTTCAATCTTTCGGAAAGCCGTGCCCGCGGTTATGTGGCAACTTGGATAATTGTTTAACACCCGGTTATAGAAAACTTGAAGTTAACTCTAATTAAAATACACCAACTGTGTGAGTAACCGTGATCGTCTCTGCTTGTGAACATGATCCGAGAGAGAACACGGTGGGGTTATGATTGACGTAAGTAAGTGTTCAGGATCTCATAGAGATTACTCTAGATTCAATCGCTAAACGTACACCACTCACATTTACATCCCTGTTGCATAAGTTAGCCACCATACAATGCTTAGTGCTGCTGCAAACTAAACATCACCCTTCCATCCTAAAGCTTAAATAGTGTTGGCACCCGGGTACTTGATAGCTGAGTCCTCTGTGGCTCACAGTTTACTACCACAATTCAGATACATGATCAGATGAGTTCGTGCAGGATGATCTTACCCAGATTCAGTGGGAGTATGACAAGGAGAGAGGCAGGATGTACGTGACATATCCGGATGAGTAGAGGACCTGGTCGTGATCTTTGGGATAGCTTGATAGTATCATTTGCAACTTCTTTTATCGTTTGATTTCGTCCGTAGTCTGACCCTGTGTTCATCTTGATGTTATGATTTGAGTGACATTGTAAGTTAGCATGTGGCGAGTGTAAGACAACTTGTATACTCTTCTCATTCAGTATTGTATGTTGTGATGGTACTATTCTTGCTAATGGCAAGATGCGCCTCTATACCTTGCGAGGCCCTCGTGCCATAAACGGATAGGCGAGCATCTTGGGCGTGACATATGCCCAAGGGCTGGCTCATCAGTATGTGATGGGCCGGGTCTTTCCATTTGGACCTTATAATCTATTTGAATAGTTGAAAACTATAGCCCCCAAGTGTCGGGTCACACGCCTGCAACGACTTGGGACTTTAGTGATTATAATCTGAGTAATGTAGCCCCCAAGTGGCGGGTCGTATGCTTGCAACGGCGTGGGACCGTGTGAGAATAATATAGCCCATCATAATGTACTTCAAAAGTTCTGTTGAACTAATATTGATCAAATTTGAATGAATCCTTGACCGTGGTTGTAATCTGACCCGGTATGATTATCTTGGAATAATGCCTTTGTTTTTGAAATGAAATTCCTGCTCGTGGTTGCGGTGCAACCCGACAAATATATGTTTGGTAAATCGATAAGTGTTGTAGTTTACTATAGAGCACAAGTTGGAAAAAAATCAGGAGCCGGTCAATTAGATGACACGGCATTATATGTGATAGGGCGGCTCTTCGAGAATAGTAATTTCTTCCGAGCTAGCTTGAAAAATACCCCAATCATTTAATATTGGTTATGATAAACCATGATGAAGAGCCAACCATTTTGGCTATCATCAATCTATTTGTTCGTGCAAACGTTACAATGTAAACTAGTTTGATGACCGGCTTGATATGCATGTATGATGCATGATGCAATACAGGATGATGCATGTATATGATAAAAACAACTCACAGAGAATATATACATGTATATCTCAATTTTTTGTAAGTCAGCTTTGAAGGCACAACCAGAAGAGATCAACTCCTGTTTTTATTTTTTGAAAAACTCAAGGTTTTTGCTTCCGAAAAGCTTGGATTGAATGCCTTTAATCCCGTAAGCCAGATCTCACGTGATTATGTCTGTCGTTTTAACCTTAACTAGTGCAGGGTTTTAAAAAGATTGATTGTTAAGAGTACGAACGGGCCACATAGCGGAGAGACTACAGCGGACAGGTGAGCTTATCCTAGCTCTCTGTAAGCCGGCTCTCTCGTGATATAATCCGCTGTTTTAACTTTGACAAGTTCGGGTTCCTATTGAAAGATTGACTGTCAAGAGTACGATGGGTCACCTGGCAGTGTAGCGTTGCAAACATGCAGGTTTAACCCATATATGGCATGAAAGCCGGTCAAGAGGGTATGAAAGCTAAACTCATTGAGTTGGAAGCCCCCAAGTGACCTATGATCATTGAAAAGCTCGGCAATAGGATATACAGGAGACAATGCTACTACTGCACAACATCTGGGTCCACATAAGCCGGCTTTATTCCATTGATCATAATATGATGATCCAATAAATCTGGGCACCCATGTTTGAATGACGCATCATGGCGGCTCGTCCTCTTGGGCGGCTTTATATCTTTCATAAAAAAGGCAGCAACCCTCGGGATGGGTTTATCTTCCTCGCAATGACCCGGGTTTATTGTATTTGTTCAAACTGCCAAATGTGCTAAGTCATATCTGCGTAGCCTCCGAGTCGTAAGATGACTCGAAGAGTAGGCTTGAGATTCTTCACATTTGGCCATGGCGTAAGACGGCATATGGTTGAAGATGATAACTGGAATTTATTGATGTTGGAAATGATGTGGCGAGTTGATCATTCTTGTGATGCTCATCATATGTTTTTGGCAAATGTCATGGCCAAATTGAGTTCATATTGTCGTGACCCATATTTCGCTATTTTCTCTTGATCCGTCTCTAACATGGCTTGAGACTGCATTGGTATTTCCCCAAAGAGGAATGTATGATGCAGCACAATGACGGTAAGTATTTCCCTTAGTTTATGAAACTAAGATATCAATCCGTAGAGGAAGATCAAGCACCCACGTAAGCAGCAACTGCACACAAACAACAAATACTTGCAACCCGACGCAAAAGAGAGGTTGGCACGCTCTCTACAGTAATAAGATAGATTAGGTAGTGATAGTTTTGGCAAATAGATCTCGCAAGAACACAAATTAAAATAAATTAACAAAAAGTGCATCAAGGTATTTTTGTTTTTTCGGAATAATAGAGCTGAAAACAAAAGTTGCAAATTGTATATCAGAAAGAAAAATGTTGGAAAAGTACACCCGGGAGTCGTAAGATTCACTAGTGTCTTCTCTCGTGAGTATAGCACACGGTGGGTGAACAAATTACTATTGGGCAATTGATAGAAGATCAAATAATCATGACGATATCCATGCAATGATCATTATGTAGGCATCACGTCCAAGATAAGTATACCGAAACGATTCTGCATCTACTGCTATTACTCCACACATTGACCGCTATCCAGCATGCACCTAGTATATTAAGTTCATGGGAAAATGGAGTAATGAAATAAGAACAATGACATGATGTAGACAAGATCTATTCATGTAGGAATAGACCCCATCTTGTTATCCTTAATGGCAATGATACATCTGTGTCTTGCTTCGCTTTCTTTCACCGGGAGAGAACACCACAAGATCAATCCCATCACAAAGCACCTCCTCCCATGGCAAGAAAAAATGATCTACTTGGCCTAAGTAAACCAAAGATTCAAAGAAGAAATATGAGGCTATAAGTAATCATGCAAATAAGAGATCAAGGAAGACTCAAATCATATTCATGGATAGAAATTGATCATGAACTCAAAATTTATCAGATCCCAACAAACACACCACAAAAGTCATTACATCAAATAGATCTCCAAGAGACCATTGTATTGACAAACATAGAGAGAGAGGAAGCCATCTAGTTACTGCTTACGGACCCATAGATCTATGGTAGACTACTCACGCATCATCGGAGAGGCACCTATGAAGAAGATGAACCCCTCTATGATGGTGTTTGATTGGATCTCGAGATTCTGGAACTTGCGGCGGCTGGAATTGTGTTTCGTCGACTCCCCTAGGGTTCTTGTATATTTAGGGAATTTATAGGCTCGATAGTCAGTTGGGGGGTGCCCGAGGTGCCCACCCCCACCAGGCCATGCTAGGGGCCTGTGGCACGCCCTGGTGGAGGGTGGCCACCCTGTGGCCCCTCTTCTCGTGTTGTTTGGCCCATGTTTCTTCTTCTGGTCCATAAAAATTCCACAAAAAACCACCACAACATTTGGGCTCCGTTTGGTATTGATTTTCTGCGAAGTAAAAAACAAGCAAAAATAACAACTGGCACTTTGGCACTATGTCAATAGGTTAGTCCCAAAAAATGATATAAAGTTGCTATAAAATGATTATAAAACATCCAAGATTGATAACATAACAACATGGAACAAGCAAAAATTATAGATACGTTGGAGACGTATCAGCATCCCCAAGCTTAATTCCTACTCGTCCTCGAGTAGGTAAATGATAAAAACAGAATTTTTGATTTGCAATGCTGCCTATCATGTTCATCACATATTCTTTTCTTTATAACATGGACATTTGTACGTTTCATATGGTTCAAAGCATTAGTCTATTATTGACATGAAAACTTTAATACTCAAGCATATCAACAAGCAACCATGACTTTCAAAATATCAACGCTAAAGCAAGTTATCCCTAGCCCATCATGCTCAGTCATTGATCCATTCACAATACACACTCAAATATTAGTGACACCTAATGCTCAAGTACGATGATAGTGCCTCCTAGTTGGTGCTTTATATGAGAAGATGGAGACTCAAATTGAAAAATAAAAATTGCATAAAGTGAATAGACAGGCCCTTCACGGAGGGAAGTAGGGATCTGTAGACATGCCACATCTCAAGTGCTTAAACTAATAGGGAAAAAATATTTTTAGTGGCATGCGTTTCCTGTCAACAGAAACGACTGAGAGATTTCAATATCTTTCCACACTAGATGCATCATAGGTAGTTCCCAAACATAAAATAAAGTTTATTACTTTTTCCACCATTCTTTCCCTTTCCATGGCTAGCCGAATCCATGGTTGCCTTCCATACCAACACTTTCCAAGAAATTTATTTTTTGACAGCATAAAGTATTATTTTCTTTTTCATTTTGGGACTGGGCATCCCTATTATCGCCATACTCTCGTGCAATGACAAGTGAATAAACACTCATCTTGTGAATAACACATCTATCATGAAAAAATATCAGCCACCCCCTACCGTTTCATGAGCGGTATGAGCACAAAAAAGGAAAACTTATTTTGAAAGTTTAGATATGGCACATACAAATTTGCTTGGAACAGCATGGAAATACCGTATATAGGTTTGTATAGTGGACTCATGTGGCAAAACTTGGTTTAAGGATTTTGGATGCACGAGTAGTATTTCTACTTAGTACAAGTGAAGGATAGCATGAGATTGAGAAGCATCCAACTAAGAAAAGAAAAATCACCTAAGCAATCATCAAGCATAAGAAACACTAAATAATGCACCATAAATAGGATGTAATATTGTAGCACAACTATTGACTTTCGTTCTTGCATAGGGAATCACAAACCTTAACACCAATATTCTTACTAAGCATAATTACTCACTAACATAACTCACATACTCCTATTGTCATGTCTCAAAACTATTACAAAGAATCACGTTTAATTTTTCCAATGATATTCATGAAAGTTTTTATTATATCCCTATTGAATATCTATCACTTTGGGACTAGTTTCATATGTTGCAATTGCTTTTGATAAGCTCACATAAATATAAGTGAAGAACATGAGTGTACAAGTTTCATCTCTCAAAATAATATAAGTGAAGCATGAGAGGATTTATTCAAATTACTAACTCTCAAATTAATGTAAGTGAAGCATGACAGCATTTCCTCAAACATGTAAAATCACGGCAGGCTCAAAAAGATATAAGTGAAGCACTCGAGCAATTCCTTTGCTCAAAAGTTTTAAGTGAAGCATAAAGAGCAATTATAAAAAATCATTGAATAATTTTGTCTCTCTAAAATATGTTTGTGAATCAAGGATAAAAGAAAGCAAAGAAAATATACAATACACTCCAAGCAAAACTCATGCGATGTGACGAATAAAAATATAGTTCCAAGTAGTATACCGATGGTTGCTAGAAGAAAGAGGGGATGCCACTCGAGGAATCCCCAACCTTAGTTGCTTGTTACTCTCTAGATATTACACTATCGTGCTTTAGAATCCCCAAGTTTTTACTTTTCTAACTCCTTATTCGTTCATCCATCGTGATCTCACCCAAAACTTGAAAGCCTCAATCAGACAAAACTTGACAAAATTCTTGTGAGATCTGTTAGTATAATATAACAAATTACCACTTTAGGTACTGTTGTAAACCCATTAATATTTTCTTATTGCATTATACCTACTGTATTATAACTTTACCATGACTTATACCCCCCAATACAAGCCATAGATTTATCAAAACAAGCACATAACACAATGAAAAAACAGAATCTATTTCGGACAGGACCATCTGTAGTAATATGTAGTCTACCCATACTTATGGATTTCTAAAAATTCTGAAAGTTTAGTAAAACGTAAAAAATATGTAGATAAATACGGTGTTAAAATTTCAGCTAAATATCACGTTCCAGTAAAAAATTAAAATTCGTACACTTGGAACAAAGTTTCTATTTCAGATTCAACATCGTTTCTACTTATCTTATTGATCATCCTAAAGGCATTACTTAGCACAAACACTAAATAAAATATAAAAACACAATAATAAAAGAATCATAATTTTTCAAAACATTCAAAAACAGAAAGCAAAAGAAAAATAATAATTTATTCATTGGGTTGCCTCCCAACAAGCGCTATCGTTTTACGCCCCTAGCTAGGCATAACGCATAGTTTCAAGTATTGTCATCCTTAGTTTGCACTCAGTAGAAGGCCCTCATGATTTATTTATATGTTGTATTAATTCTTTTTATTGGTAAGTGTTTCATACCCTTTCTAATGGGAAAATGGAACTTAATATTGCCTTCTTTCATATCAATCACGACACCTATAGTGCGTAAAAACGGTCTACCAAGTATGATGGGATAAGACGGATTGCAATCAATATCAAGAACAAAAATAAATGGGCACATAATCAGTATTTGAAAGAATAATAACATCATTAATTCTTCCAAAGGGTTTTTAATAGTAGAATCCGCCAAATGAAAATTAAGATAACATTCTTCAGTATTTGTAAGACCAAGCACATCGCATAGAGATTTTGGAATTGTGGAAACACTAGCACCCAAACCACACACAACAAAGCATTCATAATTTTGACTTCAATGGTAGGTTCCTGCTCATCATGAAATTTTATAGGAATTGAAATCTCTAATTCCAACTTCTCTTCTAAGGACTCATCATGCCAGCAACGATATGTTTAGTAAAAGCTTTATTTTGTTCATAAGCATGGGGTGAATTTATCATAGATTGTAGGAAATAAATACAATCAACCGAGCAAAAACTCTCATAATTAAATACTTTGTAATCAAATATAGTGGGCACATCACTAGTTAAAGTTTTGACCTCTCCAAACCCACTTTTATCCAAATTTTCATCAAGATTTTCACCCTACAAATCATTGGGATGCCCTATAGCTAAAGTTGACTCTTCTTCAGTCCCTTTATCATCCATTTTGACATTATTAAACAATGAATCAATAGAGCAAACACCAATCATTTTAAGATATTCATCATTTTTATGAAAGTAATCACTAGAAAATTCTTGTTCTAAAAATTCTCTTTTAGCTCTAAGCATAGCGGTTCTTTCCTTACTTTCATCCATATAAACATATAAAGGCTTAAGTTCATTTATATTAGGTGGAAAATCATGCAACTTGAGATTTTCAACATCATTAGAAATTCTATCAATGCTTCTAGACATATCATCAATCTTATTCAACTTTTCTTCTATCATAGTATTGAAAGACTTTTGAGCATTGCTAGATTCTTTAAAATATTCTGTAATCAAAGGTTTTCCTATTATTATTATTATAAGAATTACCATAGGAATTACTATAATTATTAGAGAAATTTCCAGGAAAAGGCCTAGGATTAAATTTACCTCTATAAGCATTGTTATTGAAGTTCTTTCGCGAGATGAAATTCACATCTACAGAATCACTTTTATTTCAATCAAAGTAGACAAAGGCACATCATTAAGATCAAGAGGGCCATTTTTACTAGCAACCAACTTTATAAGGGCATCAACTTTTTCACTCAAAGTACTAATTTCTTCTACCGAATTAACCTTTTTACTAGTAGGTGCTCTTTCGGTATGTCATTCTGAATAATTTGCCACGATATTATCTAGAAATTTGGTAGCTTCACCCAAAGTTATTTCCATAAAATTACCACCCGCGGCGGAATCTAAAAGTTTTCTAGAGACAAAACTCAATCTTGCATAAATTTTTTGTATGATCATCCAAAGATTTCAACCATGTGTAGGACAATTTCTTAGCATCAACTTCATTCTTTCCCATGATTGTGCAACATGTTCATGCTCAAGTTGCTTAAAATTCATGATTTGAGTTCTAAGGGAAATAATTTTCGCGGGCGGAAAATACTTAGTAATAAAAGCGTCCTTGCACTTATCCCAAGAATCAATACTATTGTGAGGCAGAGAAGAAAACCAAATTTTTGCACGGTCCCGCAAAGAGAAAGGAAACAATTTAAACTACACAATATCATTGTCCATATCTTTTTTATTTTGCATATCACATAATTCCATGAAGGTATTTAGATGGGACGCTACCTCATCATTAGGAGTACCGGAAAATTTATCTTTCATGTGAAGATTCAACAAAATGACATTAATATCACAAGACTCTGTGCTAGTGGCGGGAGGAGCAATAGGAGTGCTAATAAAATCATTATTATTGCTGTTGGAAAAATCCCACAACTTGGCATTTTCTTGAGACATCGCGACTACGCAAACAAGATTGCAAGCAAACAAGAGATTTGACAAGAAAAAGGCAAACGAACAAGAGAGGCAGAATAAAACGGAAAATTTGTGAAGTGGGGGAGAGGAAAATATGAGGCAAATTCCAAATAATGTAATTTCAAGGAGATGAGATATGTGATTAGGAACCTGGTTGATGAGATTGCTTCCTACCCATCAGTGGCGCTAGAAATTCCTTTGACGTGGCTTGAGACCGCATCGGTATTTCCTCAAAGAGGAAGGAATGATGCAGCATAGCGACGGTAAGTATTTCCCTCAGTTTATGAAACCAAGGTATCAATCCATAGAGGAAGATCACGCACCCATGTAAGCACCATATGCACACAAACAAAAAATACTTGCAACCCAACGCGAAAGAGAGGTTGTCACACTCTCGACGGTAATAAGATAGAATAGGTAGTGATAGTTTTGTGTCGGTGCATGACACCTATGGGACCGTGAGGATCCCTTTGTGGTTTGGCGAGGAGAAGGTATGTACAAACAACAGATCGAACGAATGGCGCGAGGGGAGATTTTTACCCAGGTTCGGTCTGCTGCGGAGCGTAAAACCCTACTCCTGCTTTGATGTATTATGGGTGTTCTTAACGTTCCAACTACAGGAGTGCTACGAGCAGCTGCTATGTGCGTGAGCCAGAATGTGGGAGCCACTCTCGTAACGCCTTGGGCCTCCTTTTATATGACCAAAGGGATCCCAATAGTGGCATACAGTGCGCGCACGGGGTGCACAGTGCTATAGTATTATCATACCTAACACTGATGGAGCGAGACAAATGCATTTAATGCTCTGTCATGTGTCCCTGACCTTCTACGGGATGGGATAGGAGCATGTCCCATCTGCATTGCTTAGCCTCTCCGTCGCCGGCGCCTTGACACGTATCCTCGGGGTCGACACCTGGCCTCCGCGCTGGCAAGGTGGTGAGGTATCGCCAAGTGCCCTTCTCGTCGGGGCTCCGCAGGCCACCCCCGGCAAGATCTTGCTGGGGTTCCAGCCTTCGGCCTTCGGTCTTGTGCTTGTTGACTTGAGTGTTCCTTTGATGTCTTCGCTCTTGCTTCCAGTAGTCCACCGGTGGGCCTTGCTGCGGGCGCGGCTACAACTGCCCATGCACAAGTAAGGGTTACTAATGTACCAGATCCTTAGTACACCAACATGAGCCCCCGGGCCTGGGGCACACACGGCACGAGGCGTTGTTGGGCTAGGCCCAAAGCCCAAACAGTGTGCAGGCACGCGTGGTAGGAGTCCGCGGTTGCAATCATTCCGCTTACTGCACCTCCCCACGATGCGCGTTAAGTGCGCAACGTGGGAGACGTGCGCGGAGCGGTCGTAGTTATTTCAATTACTCCGTCAGGCCATTTCTGCCACGCGCGCCGCATGCATATCAGGGAATCAGCAACGGCACCCATGACTCAAAGTCCCGGTCGTGGCAGAAACCGGAGCGCTATGGATTGGGGGAACGGGGCGGCTTATTGTTTGCCCCGTGATCGTGGGAGGCACTATTGGTGGAGATGGGCGGCGACCCTTGGAGCGAGGAAGAGCCAGCTCCCGCACTTCTCCCTATAAATTGGGGGGGGATGTGGAGGCGAGGCTCACCCATCTTTCTTCCTTATTGAGGAAAGACCTCCAAAGCCTGCCCTTCCACACCTTTTCGATCTTGAGTTGTACCCGCCCTTCGCCATGGCTGGACGGCGAGGGAAACCTCTGTCCTCCGCCCGTTCGGCGAGGAGTTCCCATCAGGATCGTGCCACCGCTTCAACCGTGGAGGCGGAGGGTGGCTCAAGCACGCGCGACATAAAGGGCGCGAGGGGTCGTGGGCGGCGTGGAGGCCAAGGCCGGGGGAGATAGAGTGCCGTTCCACCACTTCCTTCGACGCTAGACCCCCTCCTTGAGGAGACCCACACTGAGGGGATGGAGCTGGAGTTTGTCCTCGAACTGCGCGGTCCCCTTCAAAACCATCTACTCCTCCCTCACCGTTTCACTAGGGTGATGGAGGTTGACAAGCCACCCACCCTATGTTTGCGGGCACACGGTTCCTTCAATGGCGCCACGCGAGTGGATGTCGAGTACCCGGAGCATCGCGTCATGTTCCTCAGGTGTGGTTCGAAAACCGTCGCCCATGCCCATAGCGCCATTGAAGGAACCATGTGCACGTCCTCCTCTTCAATATGACGGAGGCCAATCTGCTCTCCGTCAAGATTTATGGGTACTCAGGCATCCGTCTCAGCTGCTTTGAAGGGAGCTCGAGCAGCGCTGGAAGCTCCTCGTGAAGCGAAAGTGCTGAGGAGGACTGTAGTGAAGACAGTGATGATGAGTCCAAGCTCCAGGCCATCAAGTCAGAATACGATGACCTGAGCTCTCACTAGCTACCGACCACACCATCATCGCCAGCTCATGCCTGTCCCCCTCCCTGTGGAGCAACCTTGCCGGGGGTCCTTGTCCCGGGCACTGCCTCATCTTCCAGCTGGATCCTTTGGCAGCCCCGTGAACTTCGGCTTCATTCTCCCTTCTGGGCGCCCTTCCCTCCATGCAGTGCTGGTCCAGAAGGGGTCAGGATGGGCTTCTGCCGGGGGGCTCTCCCTATCTTTTTCCTCTTGTAATCAGCCCCTAGGAGAGAAACTCAAATAAATATGTACTTAGGAAAAGGCACCGTCCCATGGAAATTTTAATCCCTTTAAATGAATGCATGTTACTCCTCTTGTTCGATTTTCCTCTATATGGTGTATTCCCTATGTTTATCGGGAAACTTTCCGGCATATGCAACACCGCCGTGAGCGCTTTGAGGAGCAGATCCTTAGCAGCCTGCTGGCGATGCCGCTGCCAGCAAGATTTCTTGACACTTTTAGCGCAACCACCTGAACTGTTGAGCGGACTCGAAACAGAGTAAGGGGGCGACCAATTGTGACAAGTTACCTTAACGTTTTCAGTGCAGCCACTTAAACTGTTGAGCGGACTCGAAACAGAACTAGGGTGCAACCGATCACGGCAAGGTTCCCTTGCATGTAGGTTTTCCATACAATAGTTTAAATCATCCAAGGACAGAGATAACGTCGTATTAAAAGTTAACTTAGGGTTTTGCGACTTATCTTTTCGTTGTCGTACTCCATCTTGCAAGGTGCCAACTTCGAGCGTCGCCAGTTGGTATCCACACCACCTCATCCCCCCTGGCAACTTGCGTGCGAGGGAACCTTCTATCCTTCAAGAAAAAGAAGGAAGAGAAAATAGGGTATGGAACCTTGGTAGTTCGTAAGCACTTGCCGGGTATAAGCCTAATGCAACATCTCAGATAAACATGCATGTAAAGAAAATATGGGAATCGACAAGAGTTGCAAGACGCCTGATCTTATTCAACTAGGTGTAGGGTCTGTGCCTGGCTTTGTACAAAGGATGACATGCCTTGTCGTCAAGACTTGTACAAAAGGTGGTTTCCGGGGGGGGCGATAACTGTGCCTTATGCGTTGAACTTACGAAGATGTTTGATGTTCCAGGAGTTGCTCACTTGGACGCCATCTTCGGTCTCCAGGTGGAGTGTGCCAGGCCTGGTGACTTGTACTACCTGATAAGGGCCTTCCCACTTTGGTGTCAATTTTTTTGAATTCTTGGCCGACTAAACGGGCCGAAGAACAAGGTCACCTTCCTCAAGACTCCGGGCATGAACTTTGCGGCTATGGTAGCGGCGCAAAGCTTGCTGGTAGCGTGCAGCTCGCACTGCAGCCCGAAGATGATCTTCCTCAAGGAGCGTCATGTCATCTTGGTGCAAATGCTCTTGCTCAAGCTCATCATAAGAGAGCACTCGATGTGACCCATATATGAGTTCTGTGGGGAGAACTGCCTCCGCCCCGTACACCAGCGAGAAGGGTGTCTGGCCAGTGGCTCGATTTGGCGTCATTCTTATCAACCAAAGAACCGCCGATAGCTCTTGGACGTACTACATGAAGGAACGGCTTGTGAACTGCGTGCCGTTATCGATGATGACCCTACTTGGTACACCAAAATGGCAAACTAGTCCTCTAAAGAACTTGACGGCTGATTGTGCTGGCACCTTTCTCACTGCTTCCACTTCCGACCACTTTGTGAACTTGTCGATTACGACGTACAAGTATTCAAAGCCCCCGGTAGCATGGGGAAAGGGGCCCAAGATGTCGAGCCCCCAGACTGAAAATGGCTAGGAAAGAGGGATTGTCTAAAGAGCTTGAGCTGGTTGATGTAGGTTCTTCAAATGGAACTGGCATGCTTCACACTTGTTTACTAGTGCAGTTGCATCATGGAGAGAAGTGGGCCAAAAGAAGCCTTGCTGGAAGGCCTTCCCGTCAAGAGCTCTTGATCCTATGTGGGAGCCACATATGCCTCTATGTATCTCTGCCAACAGCTCTAGTCCATCTTCCCACACTTCAGTTTCACACCGTTCGGTCTCTTTCTATACAGGACGTCGTCCACAAACTGGTACATACTAGACCGACGAGCTACTTTCTCCACTTCTTCCTGTTTTTCAGGAGTTCTCCTATTTGAAGGATCTGAACTATGCGTTGTGTCCATGCTAGAGATTGAGGCTCGACAGCAAGGACTAGAGCCATGTCTTCCGCCATGGGGGCGCTTGTCTCTATGACAAGGGCCAGAGCCTCTGCGGGAGCCTGTTGCCCCTTGCAAGATCGGCGTTGGTCCTGTGAACTTCCTTGCCGGCGGCTTCTGTAAGCTCTGCCGGGAAGTACTAGCCAGAATTTAACTTCCACCTCTTGTTATGCTTTGCCAGCGGTCATACGGATGGATGATTCAGTTGGAGCATGAAAGTCCCTCGTTCCACAGGTAACTTGAGGGCAGCACGCTTCGACAGCTCATTAGCAACGCTATTCTCTGCATGAGGAACGTGCTCTTCTCGCAGACTTTCAAAGCGCTCCTCCAACTTCCTCACTTCATCTATGTAAGCTTCCATCAACGGGCTCTGATAATCCTTATTGACTTGTTTGATGACAAGCTGTGAATCTCCTCTGACAATCAGCTTCTTGATCCCAAGGTCTACCACGATTCTGAGGCCGGCAAGTAGCCCCTCATACTCTACGGTGTTGTTTATCGACTTCTCCCGGGGAAAGTGCATCTGACTTACATACTTGAGGTGCTCTCCGGTGGGTATGACAAGCAGCACGCCAGGGCCGGCTCCCTACAGAGAGAAAGCTCCGTCAAAGTACATAACCCATTCCTGGCTTGTTTCCTTGCCAGGGATGGTCGTTTCTTGGATCTGTTTGTATGGCATTGGAGACCATTCTGCAATGAGTTCTACCAAAGTTCTCCTATGGATGGTTGAACTGCTTTCAAACTTGAGGCCAAAGCTTGACCCCTCCAAAGCCCACTCCACAATCCTGTTGGTCGCATCTGGGTTTCGCAAAATCCGTTGCAGAGGGAAGCGAGTGATGACGGTAATTTCATGTGCTTGAAAATAGTGGCGCAGCTTCCTTGAGGCCATGAGGAGGCCAAAAAGAAAATTTTGTACACCAGAGTACCTTGACCCAGCCCCTTCCAAAAGGGAGCGGACAAAGTACACTAGGCGCTACACCATTTTGTTCTTTTGTGTAGTTTCATTTGTCTGTGCAGGTCCTGACTTGTTGGCACCAGACCTTGACAGGGAAGATCCCGGTTCGTCACTTGGCGGTCCTGCCCCTGCCGCTGCTTCTTCGTCGGCTTCTCTGTGCGCTACCAACATAGCACTAGCCACTTGATTCGTTGCCTCCAAGTGTAGCAACAACGGCTCTTGTGCTCTAGGCACGACTAACATTGACGAAGAGGACAGGTACCTCTTCAAATCCTACAGCACTGCCTCTGCTTCTGGAGTCCACTTCATTGGACCTGCCTTCTTCAAGATTTTGAAAAAGGGCAGGGCGCGCTCAGCAGACTTTGAGATGAACCTACTCAAAGACGCAATGCAGTCGGCAAGACGGCGCACATCATTGATGCATTTTGGTGCTTCAGTCTACTAGATTGTTGTGATCTTTTTCGGGGTTCGCCTCGATCCTGCGCTGAGATACAAAGAACCCGAGAATCTTACAGAGGGAACACCGAACACGCATTTCCCAGGATTGAGCTTCAAGTTGATCTTGCGCAGATTCGCAAACGTATCTTCCAGGTCCTACACGAGCGTTGCTTTGTCCTTGGTTTTGACCACTATGTCATCCATATAGGCTTCCATATTTCTATGTATCTTGGGATCAAATCCGATCTGGACTGCTCTTGCAAATGTTGAACCAACACTTTTCAACCCGAAATGCATATGCACAAAACAATACATACCACATGGGGTGATAAATGTGGTCTTCTCTTCATCTTCTGTGGACATGAAGATCTGGTGGTATCCTGAATAAGCATCGAGGAATGATAGCAAATCACAGCCTGCAGGGGAGTCCACAATATGGTCGATGCATGGCGAGGGGAAAGGATCTTTTAGACAGAATATGTTGAGATCTGTATAATCAATGCATAGCCTCCATTTTCCATTATCCATGCGCACTACAATTGGATTGGCCAACCATGTTGGGTGGAGCACTCCTCTGACCAAGCCTGCTGCTTCTAGTTTCCTGATTTCCTCGTTAATGAATTCTTGCCGCTCCAAGGCTTGCATCCTGACTTTCTGCTTGACGGGCCGTGCTTGGGGACAGACGGCAAGGTGGTGCTCAATTACCTCCCTCGGAACACCGGGGACATCAGATGGTTGCCATGCAAACACATCGACGTTCGCCCGCAGGAAGGCAATGAGCGCACTTTCCTATTTCTCATCGAGGGTGGAACTTATGGTGAAAGTTCCCCCATGCCATCCTCCTTGACAGGCACATTCTTGGTTTTTGCGGAGCTGTCTCAGATTTGTTGTTGTTGCCGGTGGAGCTCTCTAGCACATCGTCGATGGGAGCGCAGCACTCCGAAGAGGCACACTTGCCGGAGTGTGCACCAGAGGCCTTGCCGGTCTTCTTCCCCACGGGAGCTTCAACAGTAGGAGTAGGTGCCTTGGCGGCAGGTGCTACAAATGCCTCCCGGTATAGTTGGTCGGCACAAATATGTGCGTCCTTCTTGTCAGAGTTGATCGTGATGATGTTGATCGGCCCGGGCATCTTCAACACATTGCAAGCATAGTGTGATGCCGCCATAAACTTGACCAGCACCGGGCGTCCAAGTATCCCATTGTACGGAAAGGGTATCTTGGCAACGTCAAAAATAATCTTCTTCATTCTGAAGTTAATGTCACTACCAAATGTTAGCGGCAATGTGATCTTGACCTTCGGCTGAGTCCTTCCCGGATTGATCCCTTGAAAAGTGCTCGTATCCTCAAGATCCCCATCAGGAATCTTTAATCTCTTGATCACATCAGGTGAGATCAAATTCAGACCGGCCCTACTGTCAACTAACATTTTCTTCACCTTGAGGTTGCGAATCGTTGGCAAAACCGACAATGGTAGACACCCGACCGCTGTTGTGCGATCAAGGGTGATCCTCAGCGTCGAAAATGATAGGCGCATGGGACCATCTCAGAGGTTTCCAGGCCTTAGCAGATGGTTCCGTCACATTAATCTCGCGCGCCCACTATTTGAGTTGGCGGAAGAATGCAACGAGGCGCCTCCATCGACGCACATGAAATATGTAGCTCTCTGAAACCCGTGCTCGCTGGACTCATCGTCCTCTTCATTACCATCCTCCTCCTCCTCTTCCTTGTCGCGGCCTCGAGGAGGCCTCTCCTTCTGCTTGGCCTTGCCGTGGCGACCTCTGCGGCCACTGTGCTTCTTGCCAGACCCCTCTGCACCTTCTTGGGCCTTCTCCTTGTCTTGCCTTACGTACTCAGCTTTCTGCCTTTCGGCAAGCTGCTTGACTTGTTGGCTGTGTTGGAGGTCGTGGCCCTTGGTGCGATGGATCTTGCAATACTGCTTGTCAGAGCCCTCCGGCTTGTCCGCACCTGCCAAGGCCTGACAAGAGGCGCACCCGGAAACCTCCTTGCCGCGGTTGTCAGCCTTTCCCTTCTTGGCGGCGCTGAGGTTGTCGGACTCCTCGATGGCAAGCACGGCCTTGTCCTTGTGCTTCTTGTTTTGCTGTCGGCCTTTCCTTGCCGGGGTGGTAGTGTCTTCGTCAGAGTCGACCCCAACACCGGCATCCTTACCGGGGAGTATCCTTCCTTCTTCAGCTCGAGCACACCTATCAGCCATGACGTAGAGGTCGGCGACATCCTTGACTTTATTCATCGCCAGCACTTCGTGCATCCTGTGGTTACGCACGTTCTAATGAAACGCGTTGATAACACTGGCATGATGAACGTCTAGGATGTTGTGGCGAATGCGACTGAATCTTTGAATGTATTTGTGTAAGGTTTTGCCATCCTTATGGGGGATGAGATGCAAATCCCTTGCTGGACCAGGAGCTTGGTGGCCTCTGGTAAAGGCGCCAACAAACTTGTGGCACAGGTCTGCCCAGGGCGAAATGGAATTCTCTGGCATATTCATCAACCATGAACTAACGTTGGGCTTGAGCACCAACGAGAAGTAGTTGGCGAGTATGTTGTCGTCGCGAGCCCCGGCAGCCTGCATCGCAATGGTGTAGATGCTCAAGAACTCCTATGGGTGGGTCTTGCCGTCGTATTTCTTTGCGACGTCTAGCTTGGACATTCGGGAATTGGGCCACTGGACTCGCCGCAGCTCATGGGTAAACGCTAGACAACCCACCTGATAAGGCAGGTCGAGAAGATACCCTGGCGCAGGCTCTTGATAGTAGCTCTCCACTCATCAAACTTCTTCGCTGAAGGAGGGAAGTTCAGGAGCAGTTTCGCTCGCGCCAATGCTTCTGCTGACGAGGTTGGCAGCGGAAGATGCAATGAACGTGAGGTGCTCTGACTCCTAACTGTGTTAGAACGAGCTCCATCACGGTCCCACGACCGCGTGCCACCTATGTCCGCATTTTGGCGAACATGTTGGTCCCGCGCATCTCGGGGGTGA
Organism: Hordeum marinum; assembly: GCA_022496015.1. Taxonomy (NCBI): domain Eukaryota; kingdom Viridiplantae; phylum Streptophyta; class Magnoliopsida; order Poales; family Poaceae; genus Hordeum; species Hordeum marinum. Next base: position 273,629,314 of record CM039678.1, read on the forward strand.
TGTGCAGGGGCCTTTCCATGGGTGTGCCTGGAGACATGGACGTCGTGGAGTTGCGCGCAACCTGGGAAGGCCGAGGCGTATGCGCCGGCGTAGGTGTCTTGCAGGGCACCCCACCATCTTTGGTGTTCGCCGCACCGCCTGTAGGCCGCACGGCTTCGTCTTGAGATCCAGTGGCGCGTGGATTGCCACCGTCACTACAGATGGCGCCACTGTCTTGGCCTTGATCTCTAGAACATCGTGGAGGCTCGAGGCCTCCGCCCGCATCCACGCTGCCGCCCGTCTAATTGGCTACAGGCATGGAGGACATGGACGGATCGACCATCGTGAAACCCTTCTTCTTGGGAGCCATGGTGATGGATGAGCTGGCGTACAGATCGTGGGATCAGGTTCGCACCACCTTGTTCCCCGGCCTAGCGCTCCAAAGATGTCAGTGCACGACACCTATGGGACCGCAAGGATCCCTTTGTGGTTCGGCGAGGAGAATGTATGTACAAAGAGCAGATTGAACGAACGGCACGAGGGGAGATTTTTACCCAGGTTCGGGTCATTGTGGAGCGTAAAACCCTACTCCTACTTCGATGTATTATGTGTGTTCTTGAGGTTCTAGCTATAGGAGCCCTATGAGCAGTTGCTACATGCGTGAGCAAGAATGTGGGAGCCAAAAGTCCTCTCTCGTAACGCCTTGGGCCTCCTTTTATACGACCAAGGGGATCCCAATAGTGGCCTACAGTGCGCACAGGGGGTGCACAGTGCTATAGTGTTATCATGCCTAACACTAATGGAGTGAGACTAATGCATTTATTGCTCCGTCAGGTGTCCCTTGCCTTCTACGGGAGGAGACAGGAGCCCGTCCCATATGCACCGCTTAGCCTCTACATCGCCAGCGCCTTGACACGTATCCTGGGGGTTGACACCTCGCCTCCGCGCTGGCAAGGTGGCAAGGTCTCGCCAAGTGCCCTTCTTGCCGGGGCTCAGTAGGCCACCCCCGGCAAGATCTTGTCGGGGTTCCAGCCTTCGGCCTTCAGTCTTGTGTTTGTTGACTTGAGTGTTCCTTTTATGTCTTCGCCCTTGCTTCCAGTAGTCCTCTGGCGGGCCTTGTTGCGGGCGTGTCTACAATTGCCCGTGCACAAGTAAGGGGTAGTAACGGACCCGATCATTAGTACACCGACATTTTGGCAAATAGATCTTCCAAGACCACAACGTAAAATGAATAAACAAAAAGTGCGGCAAGGTATTTTTGTTCTTTTGGAATAATAGATCTGAAAACAGAAGTTGCAAATAGTAGATCGGAAAGCAATATGTTGGAAAGTAGACTCGGGGGCTGTAGGATTCACTAGTGGCTTCTCTCATGAGTATAGCACACGGTGGGTGAACAAATTACTGTTGGGCGATTGATACAAGATCAAATAATCATGATGATATCCAGACAATGATCATTATATAGGCATCATGTCCAAGATAAGTAGAGCGAAATAATTCTGCATCTACTTCTATTACTCCACACATCGACCGCTATCCAGCATGCATCTAGTGTATTAGGTTCATGGGAAAATGGAGTAATGCAATAAGAATGGCGACATGATGTAGACAAGATCTATTCATGTAGGAATAGAACCCATCTTGTTATCCTTAATGGCAATGATACATGCGTGTCTTGCTGCTTTTTCTATCACTGGGAAAGAACACCAGAAGATCGAACTCATCACGAAGCACCTCTTCCCATGGCAAGAAAAAATGATCTTGTTGGCCTAACTAAACTAAAGATTCGAAGAAGAAATATGAGGCTATAAGTAATCATGCAAATAAGAGATCAAAGAAGACTCAAATCATATTCATGGATATAAACTGATCATGAACTCAAAATTTATCGGATCCCAACAGAAACACCGAAAAGATCATTACATCAAATAGATCTCCTAGAGACCATTGTATTGAGAAACATAGAGAGAGAGGAAGCGATCTACCTATCGCCTATGGACCCGTAGGTCTATGGTGGACTACTCAGGCATCATCGGAGAGGCACCTATGTACATGATGAACCCCTCCATGATGGTGCCAATTGGATCTCGAGATTCTGGAAGTTGGGATGGATGGAATTTTGTTTCATCGACTCCCATAGGGTTTTTGGATTTTCAAGGAATTTATAGGCTCGATAGCCAGTTGGAGGGGGTTGCCCGAGGTGCCCACCCCCACCAGGCCCTGCTAGTGTTGTTTAGTCACCCTGGGCCCTGGGTGGAGGGTGGCCACCCTGGGCCCCTCTTCTGCTGTTGTTTGGCCCATCTTGCTTCTTCTAGTCCATAAACAATCCACAAAAATCCCTGCAGCATTTGGGCTCCGTTTGGTACTGATTTTTGCACAGTAAAAAACAAGCAAAAATAGCAACTGGCACTTTGGCACTATGTCAATTGTTTAGTCACAAAAAATGATATAAAGTTGCTATAAAATGATTGTAAAACATCCAATACTGATAATATAACAGCATGGAACAAGCCAAAATTATAGATATTTTGGAGACGTATCAGGCTCTCTTGGTTTTCAGGGCCATTCTTTTCTTTGTTGTTGGCTTTCAATTGCCGGCTCAATAATGACCGGCTCAAATTGTAGCTTCTCCAGGGATGTTTCTTCCGTGTAAGACTTTCTTGTTTCTTTGATCTTTTGAAGTACACCAGACTAGGGGATGGCAAGTTAATGCATTTATCCATTCGATAACCCACTGCGAGTAGGGGCTGGCACGGGCTTTGGCAACCTTGCGTAAGACATGATTTAAAATGTCACTTTTCCTTTTCTCCAATGTTGGTGGAGGAGAGTGGGTCGCGATGGCACCGACGTGTTATTGTAGATCGAACCGCGGCGATGGCGGCTTGCGCGCATCTATTGTTCGGCTCATACGGCGGGCGCGGCCCAGACGATTTGATGTAGATCGGCCACGGTGACGGTGGCTTGCGCATGTCAATTGGGCGGCTCAAGTGAGAAGATGCGACACCGGGGTGTTGATGTACACCGGACCGCGACGTTCGAAACCGGCTTGATCACACAGATGTGAGAGTTAGCCGTGGCGTTCGTAAGCCAGAGTTGGCCCTTGAATCGGTTGCGGCGTTGGAAACCTGTGCGGATGGTCAGTCGGCCGTGGCGTTGTAAGCCAGTGCGGACAGTGGGAGTATGGGATGAGCAGGCGCAAGATGGATGGACGCTAGCACATAATGATATCGACGGGAGTTCCGTATTTGTGGTCCAATACCACGCCGCTTTTGTAATAAACAATTGTCCCACATAACAATATTAGAGACCAGAGTAATTGTTCTCAAACAAATTAATACTCCCAACGGTCACTGCATACGAATTACCTTTGTCACTACATACGAATTACCTTTGTTGTCAGGAAAATGATTGGGATTCCATGATTTGAACGCACCCACGCAGACACATCTGTGTGGCGGTTTTAACTGAGGTCACTAATTTTTCTCTTAATCTTGACCGGCATGTTTAATGCAGGTCACCAATTTTTCTCTTAATCTTGACTGGCATGTTCTTCTTTATCCAGTCAATCGCGAGTCTTCTTGATCTATAAGAGAAATCCCTTCAAGAATTTAACACCACCATGCGCAGGCCCTACAGTGGGCGCCAACTGTCGTGGCTTTGTCACGGCATGATGTCCTTGTGGGAGAACTTAGGTGTGAGGCCATCGCAACTAGGTGGTGGCTTGAGAGGGGTTGGTCGGAATCGAGAGACGCGAGTTTACCCAGGTTCGTCCCCTCCGATGGTGGTAAAAGCCTATGTCCTACTTTGTGTGTATTGATGACGATGATCTCAATTACAAGGGTGCGGAATCGCTACCTCTAGTCTCAAGGGTTTCTAATCTATCTATCTCTAATGATTGAACTTCTCCCTCTTGGGGAGCCTTACCCCTCCTTATATAAGTTTAAAGGGAAGGTTTACATGTACAGTCCTACTATGATTAGGACTAGGACTAATCTTTCTTGAATCCTAATCCGGGTCTTGTTTCATTTGTGAGGAAATCGTTCCTCTCCTTGGGCCTTCTCGGTGAGCCGGCCCACCATAACATGAATCGGCTCTCCCATGAGCTGCCTTCTCGGCCGCTAGGTCTTGTCATTAGTCTGACCCGCCTGTTAGGTCACCAATGAGCCGCCAAGCTCGAACGGCTCACCAGTGAGTCACCATGTTGTAACGCCCAAGATGCGATCCTATCCTTATTTTGGCTCGAGTGCGTCGACAGGGATGGAAGTGCATCTCGTCGTTTCACAAGAATGGATATCATTACAAGTACATGTACAAAAGAGATGAGTATATGGAATTGGCTTACACTCTCCACAAGCTACAACAAGATCACATCAATACAATAACATAATCAAACATCATACATAAGAGCAGGGTCCGACTACGGACGAAATCAAACAATAAAATGATATCCATCCTTGTTATCCGAGGCTGCCGCCTGGAACCCATCCTAGATTGATGATGAAGAAGAAGAACTCCAAATCAAATAAGCATCGCGCTCATGTCAAAGCACCGCATTACCTGTACCTGCAACTGTTGTTGTATTAATCTGTGAGCCACAGGGGACTCAGCAATCTCATTTCCAAGGGTATAAAGACTAGCAAAGCTTAATGGGTGAGGTATGGTTAAGTGGTGAGGCCGTAGCAAGCAACTAAGCATTTATTTGAGTGGTTACTTACAATATGGAAAATAAGTATGGTGGTCCACGCATAACGGACGTGAACTAGAACGATCACTAAGCGATCCTGAAGACCTACTTACGTCAAACATAACCCCATTGTGTTCTCTCTCAGATAAGGACTCACGAGAAGAGACAGTCATGGTTACACACATAGTTGGCGTATTTTATTTGAGTTTACTTCGAGTTTGCTACGACCGGGTATTAAACAAAGTTTCCAAGTTGCCACATAACCACGGTCATGGCTTTTCAAAAGATTTAACCCTGCAAGGGTGCTCCAACTCATCCATCACAAATTAACCACATGTCGCGTTGTAATTCCTCAACCGTAGAATGACCCTTAGTATTTCCGTAATCCCGATGGAAAATCTCAACTTCGAGATAGCCCAAAGTTTCATCAAAATCCCATGTGCAAGACATTCGAGAAAGGTAAAACAAATCCAGCAAGGCCTCCCGGTGATCCAGATCCATATCTAGAGCCGTGCGCTCTCTATCCACGGGCATCATCCGTCTATGCGAAGTGGACGGTAGCCTAAAAATTCCTCGGGCTGCCCCGAGGTGGCACTGCCGACTGATAGGTAGGTGGACCAACACTCATGAGGAGCACTGGCCTGGGTTGTTGATTAAAGATCCGTGGGTGCCAGCGGGTCCCTATGGAATTTTAGATATTAGGCAAATGGTAAATCCAATGTTGGGCCTTGCCAGACAAGTTTTATCCCAAAACTAAAATCAACGGGGGTCCCCACAACAACCCCGAGCATGTTAGGAGCGCTCAATTATGGAACATAACACGGGTACACAAGTAACTAGGGGCAGCAAAAGTGGAACAAAACACCGAGAAAAAGGCCAAGCCTTCCACCCTTTACCAAGTATATATGTGCATTAAATTATATATCAATAATATTGAGATAACAAAATAATGTCCATGTGGACACATGGAAGCAATTGCAACTACAGCTAGAAATGCTAAAAGAAGGGTTGAGCAAGTGGTAACATAGCCAAACAAAGGTTTGCTGGGATGTGAAGGGGTTAGAGGCTTATCATGGCAATCTTGGGAGGGTTGACAAATAACTGGTAGGTAGCAAGACATAACGTTGGAAGCGAGATAACTAGCGTATCAATGATTGATGAGTATATGTACCTAGGGTACGGTCCTAGGCCTAACCTACAAACCCTACCTAAGGACACTATATTGGAGGACTTGAAGATTACAAGAGAGAGTCCGACTGGATTCACCATGGTGCTCAAGTCACTTGATGGTAAATCCACTCGAAAGCTTCTCCCTCCACTATCACTAGGAAGACCTTGCTTCTTGTCGATGCCAGAAGACCAGAAGCCACCCCAAGGAGGCCAACAGGCATGCATTAGGCTAGTCATCATTAGTAGCAATTATGATGTATGTTACGAGTAACGCTCGTCTTTATTTCCACGGTCGAACCCTTGGATGCCTGGCACTTATGAGGGGCAGCCTACTCTATATAAGCCACCCCTCCCCTCTAGCACAAGAGTTCGCACCTTCTTTGACTCATACTACCAAAATAACAAGAGCTCCCGAGCACTGAGACGTATGGCTATTACCTCCACGAGAGGGGCCTGAACTCATACATCCGTGTGTACACCCTCGCCGTATCTAGGACTCTGGCCTCTCCTTTCGTACCCCTATCTTCTACTGTTAGACTCATTCCCATGACTGTTGGCACCCACCATGGGGGAGGCATCTAAGCGACTTCCGGCGAGGTTGAATTTTCCCCCTTTGTCATGTCTTCCAACGGTGGTTTGTTCTTGGGCCACGAGATTCGTCTCGGAGCGCTCACCTTCATCGCCGATGATTCAGCATGGCTTCAGGAGGCGCCTCTCTACATTGAGGTGCTCCCAATCCACGGGGCGGCGCACTTCCGCACGAGCTCCCCCAGTGTTCTTCTGCGGAAACTGTTGACTCCGTCTTCTATGGCCTCCCCACTATTTGCCGCCGCAAGCGATCCGGTCGCTCATGGCTCCAATGCTGGGTGAGGCATGCTGTGGCTCGCCAAGTTTCGTCTCTACAAATTGAGGCAATCGAGCCCGCTAAGTCACTTCACGGTATGTTTGACTCAGAGTCAGATCAGTCTGACATTCAATCCGAGTGTGAAAGTTGCGATCCTGTAGTGGAGGTTCTTATGGCTGGTTCCCATCAGAGACCGCCGCCTGGTTTCGGCCGTGGCAGGTGAGAGGCTAGAGGGGCGTCAAATGAGCAACCGCACCGGGATGAGGAGGTCCTCCATACGACCATCGTCGATGCGACCACTGAGGCTCAGGCTATGGAGGTCACGCACATTCGGATCGAAGAGCTTCAGAGGGAACTCGACGAGCGTGCTCGCCAGCATCCACCACCTCCCAATCGACATCAACAACAGCTGTTTCTGAGTGGTTCACAAAACAACATTTAGGTGTACCACACTCCAGTTTCAAATGTTGTAGCAGTAGCTAGGATAGCAGATTCCATTCAGTCGTCACGTTCAGAGGCTGGCATAAGTTTGCTGCAGATCAGAGCGTTGCTTGATGCAGCACATCGCCAAAACTCAGTTGTTTCACAATCGTGCAATAGAATACACAATAATTCGCCAAGAGTAGAGATTGTTCTGTCGGCACACAGTCCTGGTTCGCCTCTACATCGTAGGGGCAGAGGTTTCCGTGAGGAGCAGCACAGGGATCATGGGCGAGATCAGTTTCATCGTGATGACCATCGTCGAGGGCACACTCCTCCACGAAGTGGTCCGTATGTGCCCCGGCACCAGGATGATAGGCGCTCATTTGGTGAGGAGTAGAATCCAGGGTTTGATGCAAGACACGTCCTCACTCAGAGGAAAATCAATAGAGGCAGAGCCCACAGAGATGGTTTCGACAAAGATTACCCGAGTGGCAGCAGTGCTATTATTTCTGGTCCCGAGTGTTTTAGCAAAGCCATTCATTCTGCAGAGATCCCCCCAACTTCAGGTTGGCGGCTTGGATAGGCAAGTTTTCTTGTGAGTCAAAGCTGGAAACATGGTTGGGTGATTACCGAGTGTCTGTTTAGATTGGTGGTGGCAATGACAACATTGCAATGAAGCATTTGTCCTTGATGTTGGATGGTTCGGCCCGTGCATGGCTGAATCGTTTGGCTCCTTCTAGCTTCCACTGCTGGGAGGATCTTGCCCGAGTGTTTATCAGAATGTTCGAGGGCACTTGCAAGCGTCTTAACGGTGTGATTAATTTGCAACATTGTGTTCAGAAGCCCAATGACTCATTGTTATATTACATTCAACATTGTTCCACTTCGCATCATACAGTGGAGAATGTTTCCGAGCATCGGGATGTTTGTGCTTTCAAGGCCGGAGTGAAGTACAGAGAGCTTTACCTGAAGTTTGGGCAAGCCGGTGATATTTCACTGAGTAAGATGATGGAAATCGCCACTCGGTACACAAAGGAAAAGCAGTCGACTACGATGCCGACGGCAATTCCAGTCGGAAGGAGAAGCGGAAGGTTGATGGCCCTGTTTTGGCAGATGCAGTCGCCCTGGCCGCACAAGGAAGAAATAAGGGGAAGTCCAAGGGACAGTTCGCCCCCAAGAAAGGAAAAAACTCAGTCGGGAACAGATGTTCTTGACTTGCCATGTGCAATCCACACTAAGAAAGACGAAGATGGTAGTTTGATATTACCCCAACATACCACTCGACAGTGCCGTCTACTGATCCAGCACTTCAAGGAAGGTCAATCGAGTGAGAAAACTCCTGAAAAAGAGGATGATGAAGAAAAAGAAACTTTTCCCAATGTTAATGCCACTCTGATCATTTTTGCTGATGTTGAAAACAAGAGTCGATTGAAGGTTATAAACAAAGAAGTCAACATGGCTGTGCCTACATCCCCCACGTACATTAAGTGTTCTTAGACTGCCATCACATTTGACCAGTCAGATCATCCTGGTCATGTTGCCATGCCCGGTCGGCAGGCATTCGTGGTAGATCCCATTGTGGGAGGCACTCAACTCCGCAAGGTCCTCATGGATGGAGGGAGTGGACTGAATATTTTGTATGCAGATACACTTAAGGTGATGGGCATTCCGATGTCCTGACTCAGTGAGAGCAACATGCAGTTCCACTGAGTAACCCTAGGGAAGAAGGCCAAGTCACTTGACCAGATTGCATTGGATGTGGTGTTCGAGAGAGATAAAAAAATTCGCAAAGAGAAATTGACGTTTGAAGTCGTGGACTTCCAGAGCACGTACCATGCCATCCTTGGTCAACCAACTTATGCCCGTTTCATGGCCTGTCCATGTTACGTGTATCTCAAGCTGAAGATGCCTGGACCCAAGGGTGTGATCACGGTAACTAACAATCGACACAGGGATGGGGATTGCCTCCAGTAGGGCTCCAAAATTGCCAATCATCAGATGGCTATGGTCGAGCTAGCAGAGTAAGAGAAGAGAGCTAACCCTGCTGAGTTGCTACATGCTAAGAAGCCTGCTTTAGAGTCAGCTTTTAAATCGACAGGGGAAGTGAAAAGGTGCATATTCACCCGATAGATCCTACTGCTGCCCCAACCAACATATCTTCAAGAATCTATGGTAAATAGGAAGTCGAGCTCATCCAGTTCCTCCGTGAGAACTGGGACATCTTCGCATGGAAGCCAGCTGACATGACAGGGGTTCCCAGGGAACTGGCTGAGCACCGACTGAGAGTTGATCCAGAGGCCAAGCTGGTGAAAGAACATTTGCGTCGGTCGGCAGCAGAAAAGCAGAAAGCAATTGGCGAAGAGGTAGCTTGTCTCTTGGCGGCTAAGTTCATTCGAGAGATTTACCACTCCGAGTAGCTCTCGAATGTCGTCATGGTCCCCAAGAAGGACAAGTCACTCCGCATATGTATTGACTTCAAGCATATCAATCGAGTCTACCTGAAAGATCATTTCCTGCTCCCTCGCATCGATCAAATTGTTGACTCGACTACGGGTGTGAGTGTTTATCATTTCTAGATGCATACTCCGGTTACCATCAGATCCGTCTGTTTGGTCCGGATGAAATAAAAACAACCTTCATCACCCCATTCGAGTGTTTCTGCTATATCACCATGCCTTTTGGTTTGAAGAATGCCAATGCTACTTTCATGCGCATGATTCAAAAGTGTTTACTTGACCAGATCCCTCGGAATGTTGAAGCTTACATGGATGATATGTCGTCTAGTCCAGCAAAGGTTCCGACCTGCTGGTTGACTTGGCTGAGACGTTCGCCAATCTCAGGAAGTATCATATCAAGCTGAATCTAGCTAAGTGTACTTTTGGTGTTCCTGGCGGCAAGTTACTCGGTTTTCTCATTTCTGAAAGAGGAATCGATGTCAATCCTGAGAAAATAAGCGCCATTCCCGAATGAAAATCCCCGTGTGAGTGCACGATGTTCAGAAGCTCATGGGTTGCTTGGCAGCGTTGAGTCGATTCATTTATCGTCTCAGTGAGAAGGCATTGCCTTTATACCGACTAATGAAGAAGACTGACACGTTCGAGTGGACTCCAGAAGCTCAAGCAGCATTTTTCGAGCTCAAAGCCCTGCTTTCGACCCAGCTGGTGCTTGTTGTTCCACACAACAAAGAGTCGTTGCTCCTGTACATTGCGACCACTAATCAGGTCATCAGGACAGTTTTGACTATCGAGCGGGAAGAGGAATGCAGGGCCTACAAGGTCCAACGTCCTATTTGCTACATTTCTGAAGTGTTGACTCCTTCGAAGCAAAGGTACCCGCATTAACAGAAGCTTGTCTATGGTATCTATCTGTCAGCAAAGAAGGTAGCACACTACTTTCAGGATCACTCAATTTTAGTCGTCGGTGATGCTCCATTGTTTGAGATCCTCAACAATCGAGATGCGACTGGTTGAGTGGCTAAACGGGCGATTGAGCTCCTATACTTTGACAGCAAGTTCAAAGCTAAAAATGCGATCAAGTCTTAGGCACTTGCTGATTTCTTGGCCAAGTGGGTTGAACAACAGCAACCAATCTAGATTTACTTGGTGCATAGGACCATGTTCTTTGATGGCTCAAAAATGCTGAATGGGTCCGGTGCTGGCATTGTTTTGGTATCCCCAAAAGGCGACAAACTCAGTTATAGTGGGGACAACGACTCATAAGTCGTGACCACCGAATGCACGTGTATAGTGATCCTAGATATCAATGCTCACTGAACACACAGAAGTTGAATAACAAGAGTCTTACATCCACATTTAGCATCTTACACAAATAAAGAACATGAAGGCCTAGTCTTACATAGATAGGGCCACGAGGGCCAAACACTTAAATAGAACAAGCAACGGAAATCTTGATTGAAAGCGTGAACCCATGCCATCTGCCTTAACCTACAGGCATTCTGACTGGGAAGCGTCCTAGTTTGCATGTTCGTCTCCAACGAACTCTTCAACATACTCCTGTTCTTCCATGCCTGGCCAATTAAATAACCAGTGGCAAGGCAATGACTACTTTGAATGTACTCACACGGAACCCAAGTTATGGAACAAGGTAATAATGATGCATGATATAACACTAAGTAGGTAATTTTCGGAAAGCCAATTTTGAATCCAATGACATGATCAAGTAACTATGTAAGCATGCACCAACAGTTGGCAAATATCCATATGAACCAGTTGTAGATATCTTCATGAGAAGGGGTTGAACATCTCATGTTCACCCATCACGTCAAGTCTTCTGACTTGTCTCAAGTACCATCCCTGTGTTAACCACACACACACACACACACACACACACCAAGTTCTGTGAACACATCTGGGCATAATTTAAGCAGCACCACCCAACTGTCCTTGACCATGGACACAGCTATTTGAATAGTTTTACACTATGCAGAGGTTGCACACTTGACCCACAAGACTCGGGGAACTTCCGTGTCATCCACGACTCGTGGTATGTAACTACCCGAGGTAAGCACCCGAACAATGCCTTTTCCATGGTGATACCAAACAAAGAGTCCACTCGTTGGTGCCATCCCTCGTGATATACATCACACGTATCATCCATGAGGGCACACAACGGTGTGCCCGGTGCCTGTAAAGACAATGCATGGCCTTCCACTTCCGGGACGACCCCGTCTCAAGAGTGACCACTTCACTCTTGCCACCAGTAATGCGGGCTCCTTGCTAGTACCAACCATAGTAATCAACAAAGACCCATCCCATAAGGGGTATCGTGGTTGCGCATGTAAGGTTGGGACGGTCGAAAAATCTTAAATCTAATCCGTTCTCAAAAACACACCCTCAACTTGCTCCAGCACACCACTTCTTTCTCAAGTGGTCACCCATCTCATCATCATCTCCCTCGAGCATTAGTGGCACCTGACGGGGTTTTAAAAAAGTCTTTGAAATCATTACTTCCTTTCCAACACTATGCATAAATCCTATCCTACTTGCGTAGCATCTATTAGCATCCTATCTACACCCACCCGCATAACCCTCATAAGATGGTAGGTTGATGCATGATGCAAGTGTCAACGGTAATAGTATCGGAAGCAACCCACCGGAGGGGTCACCACTCCACATGATCAAGTATAACAAAAATAAAGTACTATATGTCATGCAATGAAAATGGTTCCTTAACATGGTCAAAGGGCTGCTTACTTGTCTCAACAAAGTCTCCAGGGTTTTCGAAGTCTTCGGGTCCAACTTCCTCGTCAACAGTGCAATCTATCGTCACGAATAAAAAAATAAGCATCACACAAAAACAGAGCACACAAACTACTATTAAAAATGCTACCCTACTATAATAAATACTAAAGACTATATTAAAAATGTTTGTTTAGTATTTTGTTATGAAAAACATTTTTGGAAACTATTTAACAGAGGCAAAAGATGCCTAAATATATGTTTTAAAGTAAAACAATGCATAAAGGGTTTTCAAAAGTTTACAAAAAGGGCACTATTAAATTCTAGGGAATATCCTAGGAATTTAGGTGCAAAAATTATTGTCATAGGATTATTATTGAGCTATGTGGGATTTTTACAAAATCCCACTAAAAAGAAAAAGAAAAAGGCCACGGGACCCTGGGCCAGAGGCGGCCAGTGGCTGGGCCAGCCCAGGTGGCTAGCCAGCCTCGCGCGTGGCCAGGTTTAAACCTGACACGCGGGGCCCGACTGCCACGAGAGCGAGAAGGAGAGAGAGAGCACGGGAGAGGGAGAGGGAGGCCGACAGGTGGGTCCCACCTGTCGGATCCTTCTCCCACCTTGGGGAAGAGGGGGGAGAGGCTCACCGACGGCGGAAGGAGGCACGATGAGGGGGGCTGGAGGTGGGAACAAGCTCTACTTCGAGTCGCCGGTCTCCTAGAGGTGGAAGGGCAGCCGGAGGTGCCCGGAGTCGTTGGCGGGGAGATGGCTGTGGTGGAGGAGCTTCGGTAGGAGGACGTGCCAGTCACCCTACGCACCAAACGAAGGGGAAAAGGAGGGGAATGTGTTAGGGAGCTGAGGGGAACCCAATGAGACAGGAATGGGGGTCGGAGAGGGGAGGTACCTGGAGATCGATGGTGAGATGGCTGCGGAGTTCCTCGGCTCGATGCCGAGCACAGAGGCGTCGGGGGCCCTTTGGGGGGCATAGGGAGGTTGTTGGGGAGTGAAGAGAGAGACCAGAGGGGGCAGAGGGGCCCGGGAGGCTCTTTTATACACGCCCGGTGGTCCACCGAGCTCGGGTGCGCCAGCGAGCTCGGGGCCAGGACCAGGGTCGATCAGAGGGGGCGAGGGCGAGTCTGTGTCGTTCCTAAGGCTGGTCTAGGCCAAGGTGGAGAGGAGAGAGAGGCGGGGGAGCGCACACGTGCGAGTCCCGTGGTTGGTTGGCTCGGGCGACCATGGTACGTGCGAGGAGGGCCAGAGGAGGGAGAGAGGAGGGTCCCGACAAGGTGGCGTGGCGCGGACACCGAGGCCGACTATCTGGCAAGAGGGACGCGCTCAAGGTGGTTGGTGCCATGCAGTGGGCAACGGCTACAGTACCTTTCGGCACTATAGCGCGCTCTACAGCACACATTTGGCATGCCACGGCATGCCAACGGCGTCTTGTGCATGGCCAAAAGTGTCTAGGGGGATCTAGTGGTGCCTAGGCTAGAGAAAAGTGCCTTGGATGCTTTTGGAGAGGAATAGAGTAAGTGGGGAGGGGAGAGAAAGCTCTGCCAGGGCTGTCCAGGGGTAAAAATGGGGGGTTTTACCCCACCTCCCAGTTGCTTGAGGACTTGGGATTTTTACTAAGGGTGCTGGGGCATTGCCAGAAGGTGTGGTAAAAGTATGGAGGCAAGGGGAAGAGTGAAAGGGGGTTAAATCAGAGACTTACCATCTCACCAGAAGGTGTTTGATGGTGATTTGGCCTAGTAGATGAATCCTACATGCCTTGATAATTAACAGGATCAAAGGGTGGTCACAAGTAGGTCTTATCACCAAGTTTGAGAGAGTTTGATGAAAGTTCACAATGGGACTTAGTGGAAACCTAGAAATCAACAGATTCTGGTTTCTTTAGATCCAGACATGCTAAGCTTTTACCCTTGATGCAACACTTAGTGTAGCATCATTATTTGGTGATTAGAACATGTCCACAAGGTTTTAGGTTAAGGGGAGAAACTTCCCTATGTAAAGTTGTTCAAATTTGAATCTGGACAGGAAGAGTTTTGGGATGGTTTGATAAACCAAACCAACTTGGATTGAGGTGACACTTTGCAAGGTCATGACCTATGATAGTGTTGACTTGCTGGAATTTTCCTGGAATTTACTGAGAATATTTCTTATAGATATACTTCAAAAGCTAGATTTGAAGAAAAAGGGATTTGAGGGGTTTTGCCCATGATTTGAACATGCCCTTGTGTTGTAACTCATATATATGGAAAATATATATCCACTAAGTTTCCCTAAATTTTCTCAAATATTTTGAAAGCATTTAAATATTTTTTCCCTAAGAAAAACCATTTCTGTTCTTCAGAAAAATCCTTTAAATAAAATATAAATATAATATTTAAAAATAATATTTGGTGGTTTTGGAAAGTCTATATGTAGTAGTTTTGAAGTAAACCCCTTGGGGAAGAAGGATCCACCCAATTTGAGGACTTGCAGTGCAAACCTCAATTCAGGGGTTTTGAAAACCTAATTTGGATAAATCCTTTTTGGTCAAAATAAAATTGATAAAAATATTTTTGGGCACTATTCACATGGCATGATCATTGGGCAAGAAGTTTGGGGCAAGGAAGATGAATATGAAGAAGGATAGAATCTAAGAGTGCCATCCACAACCATCAACAAGCAAACAAGCACCAATTTCAAACAAGCACAAGCACTTGAAAAAAAGATTTAATTGGTTCCAAATTTTATAAACCCAAACATAACAAGGTGATACAAACACAGGGTGTGATAGTTATGTCCTGCAGATTGACTTTGATTCCTCCAACAATGAAGCAGAATACGAAGCACTCTTGTATGGGTTGCGCATGGCCATCTCACTCGGCATCAAGCGCTTGATGGTTTACGGCGACTCGGATTTGGTGGTCAATCAAGTGATGAAAGAGTGGGATGTTCGGAACCCCGCTATGACTAGATATTGTAATGCTGTTAGAAAACTTGAGAAGAGATTTGAAGGTTTGGAACTCCATCATGTTCCCCGAGTGAAGAATCAAGCAGCGGATGAGCTGGCAAAGATTGGATCCACTCGGAGACCTCTCCCTACCAATTTATTCTTAGATCATCTTCATACCCCTTTGGTGCAGGAAGATCCCTTCTCTGAAGATCCCCCACAAGCTATGAGTGCCTCTGATCCGACTGGGGTTGATATCCATGCGGTTATTGATCTGGTCATGGAGGTTCTGGTCATCATTCCCGACTAGACAATGCCCTACATTGCATATATTTTGAGGCAAGAACTCCCTAAGGATGAAGTTGAAGCCGACAGTTTATGCGCAGATCTAAAGCTTTTACTGTGATGGATGATAAACTTTACAGAGAAAGTGTAATTGGTGTGACACAACGGTGAATCTCCCCTGAAGAAGGTCGAATGATCCTGGAAGAGATACACTTGGGAACTTGTGGCCATCATGCGTCCTCTCGGACAATTGTCACTAAAGCGTATCGAGCTGGTTTCTTCCAGCCGCGTGCCAATGAGATGGCTAAGGACATTGTTGATCACTTCAAAGGGTGCCAGTTCTATGCAAATTTGTCTCACAAACCTATGTCTGCCCTGAAGACCATTCCACTCGTTTGGCCGTTTGCTGTCTGGGGTTTGGATATGGTTGGTCCCTTTCATATAGGACAGAGTGGATTTACTCATTTTCTTGTTGCAGTCGATAAGTTTACGAAGTGGATTGAGGCCAAGCCTATAAAGAAATTGAACTCTCGCACTACGATCAAATTCATGAGAGAGATAATCTACCGGTATGGAGTTCCCCACAATATTATCACACACAACGACTCGAACTTCGACTCGGAAGAGTTCAGACACTTCTTCTTCTCCCAAGGCACTCGGGTGGATCATGAATTCGTTGCACACCCCCAAACCAATGGCCAAGCTGAGCGAGCCAATGGCCTCATCCTTCAAGGTCTAAAGCCTTGTCTCATGTGGGATTTGGAACATCCAGCCGGAGCCTGGGTGTCCGAGTTGCCATCTATTTTATGGGGCTTGAGAATAACTCTCAATGAGTCGACTGGACGAACTCCTTTCTTCTTGGTGTATGGAGCCAAAGCTGTCCTGTCGAATGTCCTGCTTGATAATTCCCCTCGAGTGGATCTTTATTCCGAAGTTGAAGCTAAGCAACCAAGACAAGGTGGCATAGGTCTCCTACAAGATGAACGCGAGATGGCTCTCATTCGGATGACTGCATACCAGCAAGATCTGCGACGCTTCCATGCGAAGCACGTTAAGAGTCGGTTGTTTCATGAAGGTGATTTGGCGCTCCGAGTGGATCAATGGTGACCTCACAAGCTCGCTCCGGCGTGGGAAGTGCCTTTCGTCGTCACTAAGGTGTTGAACAACGGAGCCTATCACCTCTACAACCTCTAGAAGAAGATTGATGAGCCTTGAGCCAGGAATGCAGATCTGCTTTGGCGTTTCTATACCTAAAAACAGAGTTGTGTTGATGTACTAAAAGTATTTCAGACAATGTCGTTTATGCAAGTATGACTTCCGTAGTATTTCATCGATTTCGATCGTGCAATTTCACATTTGGGAACACTCCGAGTGTCGAGCGATCCTCACACTCGGGGGCTTAGCTACGAACATGCTTCCACCTAAGTTAAAAAACCTACCGAGTGGATAACAGTCCATTCACTCGGAGACTCAGCTGTGAACCAGTCTTCATCTAAGTTAAGAACTACTCTGAGTGTCGAGCGATCCTCACACTTGGGGGGTTAGCTGCAAACACGCTTTTGCCTAAGTTAAAAATCCTACCGAGTGGATAGCAGTCCATTCACTCGGAGACTTAGTTTCGAACAAGTCTTCGTCTAAGTTCAAAACTACTCTGAGTGTCCAGCGATCTTCACACTCGGGGGCTTAGCTGCAAACATGCCTTTGCCTAAGTTAAAAACCCTTCCGAGTGGATAACATTCCTTTCACTCGGAAACTTAGCTACGAACCAGTCTTCGTCTAAGTTCAAAACTTCTCCGAGTGTCGAGCGATCCTCACACTCGGGGACTTAGCTGTGAACCAACTTTTGCCTAAGTTAAATAACCTTTCCGAATGGATAACATTCTATTTACTCAGAAACTTAGCTACGAAACAGTCTTCGTCTAAGTTCAAAACTTCTACGAGTGTTGAGCGATCCTCACCCTCGGGGGCTTATCTGCGAACCAGCTTTTGCCTAAGTTAAAAAATCCTTCCGAGTGTATAACATCATATTCACTCGGAAACTTAGCTACGAACCAGTCTTCATCTAAGTTCAAAACTTCTCTAAGTGTTGAGCGATCCTCACACTCGCGGGCTTAGCTGCGAACCAGCTTTTGCCTAAGTTAAAAAATCCTTCCGAGCGTATAACATCATATTCACTCGGAAACTTAGCCGCGAATCAGTCTTCGCCTAAGTTCAAAAACTTCTTCGAGTGGTGAGTATTCTCATCACTCGGGGACTTAGCTGCGAACCAGCTTTCGCCTAAGTTGAAAACTCTACCCAAGTGATGAATATACTTCTCACTTAGGGATTCGGCAAAACAAAATCGGTCAAACAAATGATTGAAAGCGAAATGTAGATAAATCCAAAGGTTCCAGCGTGAATAATAGTTATGCGTGCAAGCAAAGGTACTCAGGATTAAGGCATGTATGAAGTTTTACGGCCATTACATTTCCACTTGGCATTCCGAGGCGAATAAAGTTTTCACTGCAAATAAAGTTTTTCAAGCACCCGACAGACTTGCTGGCTCGACGAAGGTGTCCAAATCGATCCCGTCTGTGATCTGAGTGGCTGCGTCGATGAAGTTCTCCATGAAGTCTTCGAACTAAAGTTTCTTCATGTTAATCACTCGGAGGTCCTTCAACTTGTCCTCTCTAGCCTCCTTGCAATGGACTCTGATGAGCGAGAGCGCCACATCGGCTCTATAGTGAGCAGCTGATTTCTTCCAAGCTTGCACTCGACTGGAGATCTCATTGAGGCGAGTCATCATGGATGCAAGCTCAGTTTGGAGGGTCTCTTAAGGCCACAATTCCTTGTCAATCTTCTACAACGCAGCCTTCAGTCGGATGATGTATGCTTGAACACCCTAGAGACGGACGTTGAGACAGAACATGTTCATGGCCACAACATCTCCAACTAGCGACTTAGTGGGATCTAGACTGGGCTCAATCTCTTTGGTCTCTTTTACGAAGTCCTAGCAGAATTCTATATAGAGAAGGAATAGAAATATGGTTACATTACTAGCCTATGTGTCGGGGATATACCCCGTGGTATGACCCAGCCTGGTGAGTCACAGGAGACCCGGTAAAGACATGACATTTTATTAATGACCCGGCTGGCGGGTCGCAGGACGACCAGGCCCAAGACCCGGCGTGTAAGCCGATGCCAGACGACTCACAAGAGAAGGCCCAAAGGGAGAAAGACTCCCTGCCGAAGGAAACCAGACCCAGAATAGGATTCTAGAGAAACTAGTCCTAATCCTACTCTTAGTACGACTCTATTTGTAAACCTACCCTGTCCACTTATATAAGGAGGGGTAGAGCACTCCTAGAGGGACAAGATTCACAAGTCCACAAGTTTAGACAACACAAGAGATTAGAGATAGACAGATTAGAGGCTCTCGTGATTAGAGGTAGCAAATAGCACCCTTGTAACCGAGAGATCTCCTTCTTCATCAATACCAGACAAGCAGGACGTAGGCTTTTACCTCCATTGGAGGGGCCGAACCTGGATAAAACTCTGTATCTCTCGATTCCGATCAACCCCTTCAAGCCGCCACGTAGTTGCGTCTTTGCCCTGAACCTAAGTCCATTCATCCGGACATCTGCCGTGACAAATCCACGACAGTTGGCGCCCACCGCGGGGCATGCACGGTGGTGTTGTTCTTGAAGGGATCTCTTCAGGATTGAGAAGATCACAATTTCCCATGGGAAGAAGAGCCGGCACTGAAGGATTTTTACCAGCTATAGGTTCATCAGTCGAGATGAGAAAGTTTGAGATCAAAGGAAGCTAGGGTTTCATGTACGTTGCCACACGTGATCTGTCGATCCACCTGTCCGAGTGAGGTTGATTTCCATCGGAACAGCCGGCGAAATGTTTCCAAAACATACTACAGAAGCCTTCACAGATGAAATATGCTCATCTGCAATGGCCAAAATGACTCGGATATTACATCTAGTCCTGCCTCTCCACAGGAAGATCAAAACAAAGAATAAGAAAAAAAATATGGACAGGGAAGCGACACGACTCGGACTCTGACTCCACCGGCGCTTTCCATCCCCTGGTTCACCTTATCCTACCCCGAGCCACCGGGAGGCTCTGTCTTCGCGCCCGCACAGGCCGCCACGCCCGCGCGAGCCGCCGCCCCTGCTGTGTTGAGCTGTCGTGGCCATAGTGAGTCGCCGTGTTTCCCTCTTGCCTCCGGCTCCCTCCGCCTCTGTTGCTCATCCCACGATGATTTGCCCGCGGGGCGTTTCTCACGCCATGAGCTGTCGTCGTGCGTCGCCAGGCACGCCCCGTTGGGGTGCGCTGCTCCAAAGCCGTGTTGCCGTAGCCCCGTCAGGGTGCCTCCGCTAGTCCGCTTTCATGTCGCATCCTGCTGCCGCTCTGCTGTGAGCCGCCGGCCGACAAGTCTTGTGAGATCGCCACCACAGCAATCGTGAGCCACCGCTATGGCTTCGCCCCGCCTCGCGCCGCCCTCGCCGGATCCGTTGTTGAGCCGCCGCCTCTGCCTACGAGCCGCCGGCCGACCTCCGTACTACAGCCGCCATTGCCTTTGAGTCGGACCCGTCTCGGACTCGCCGTCCGGGCCGTGCCACGCTGCTGCTGCCGTTGGGCCTCCGCCTGCCGTGCTGCCCTGCGTTGTTGCCTTAGACAGCTTTCGTGCCGCACCGGTGGCTCCGCCCCGCCAGCTGCCAGTGCCTCCTGCCGCGACCCGCCGTCGCCTCTCCTGCCGCTGCCAGCCGGCGCCTTTCCTGCCGCGAACCGCGAGCCGCCGGTGCCTCTCGTGCCACGACCCGCGACCCGCCGGCGCCGGCTCTCTCCCTTAGCACGCTCGGAAGCCGCCGCTCCGACCGTCACCCTCACAGGTCGGCCGCGTAAGGCCCACTAGAGATAGAGAGAGAGTCAGCTGTGACCGCTCAAGAAAGGACTGGTTGCAGGATAAAACAATTGGGAGCTGCCTAAAAAAAATGGGACCCGCCTTGTCAAACACAGCGTGGTCAATTGGGAGCTGCCTAAAAAAAATGGGACCCGCCTTGTCAAACACAGCGTGGTCCTTCACTGTCTCAAGTCGTCCTGCTGGACTTCTTTGACGCAAACGCTGTCACCATCGAGCCGCCCCGGTCTAGCACTGTCTCGGAGCCGCCGTGGCCGAATCGTCACCTTCGCTGCGGCCTCGAGAGAGTGCCTCAATCATTGTTGAAATTATGGAAGGTGATCCACGAACGATGTATATGACTCAGCTGGTTGTCGAGACGAAACACGTGCTATCCACCCAATTTATTTTATTGATACATTTTGATTCGTTCGAAGAACAATTACTTCGTCTTTGTAATATTTTTTTACACAGGACAAATTATTCATTGCCAAAGTGGCATCATATCATGGAGATGGAGGTGCACCAGCATCGTTTGGCACCGGTATCCGTACCGGCTTACAGCGTCACAGCCGTCTCTCGTGGCCGTGCTGGCTCACAACGTCCGCGGCTGAGTCATCTCACTGCACCGGCTTGCAATACCCGTGGCCGAGTCACCCGTTCGCGCCGGCTTACAATGCCCGTGGTTGATTCTTCCGTCTGCGCTTACACCACCTTGGTCAACCTCAACCTTCTGCGGGTTCACATCGTGTTATAAACACCAAGGATATACAATGAGTGTTGCGAAGATCATCAACGCACCAGGGTCCACACACACCAGTACGAGCAGCCTAACAGACGAGTGCAAGACGCTGCCCACAGTCTTATTTTACCTCATCATATCGGTGTCGTGCTCGTCGATATGAGCCACCCAACGGATAGGCGCACAAGTCGCCGCCATTACAATTTGGTTCACTTCAACAACCAGCCGGGACCAACCATCGATCGGATTATTGAAACAAATCATACGGGATCATCTATAACCTGCCATGGCCAGCCTCAAACTTTCATGTGGAGATTCTCAAGCCGCCTCTTCGAGTCAACTTAAGACTCGGGGCTACAGACATGTCGAGACACATTTGGTCGTTTTTAACGACAACCCCGAGCAATTGCAAGAAAAGTTAACCCAATCCTGGGGGCTACCACATTATTGGCGGCAGAATTAAACAGTTGCCCAAGAAGACGTACTGCCATGATGCACCATTCAAACATGGGTGCCCGGATTTATTGGATCATCATAAAGTCACTTGGAGCTTCTGCCGTTTCTTTATACAAGATGGCGGTTTACAAGATGGCGACTTACAAGATGGTGCACAAAGTTGACTCTGTCAACATGGTTGTCGAAGGGGGCTTCCCACCTCCGGGTGTAGCTTATCTAACCCTAAAAACCGGCTTTCAAGCCAAAAAATGTTCACAACTCACGCCACCTGGAACACCATATTGTGATGGTGTGTCCGAACGTCATAGTCGTGATCTATTGGATATGGTGTGAATTATGATGTCTCTCATCCTTTTACCACTATCGTTTTGGGGTTATGCATTAGAGACGACTACACTCACTTTAGATACGGACCGTCTAAATCCGTTGAGATGGCACCGTGTGAATTATGGTATGATAGAAACCTAAGCTATCATTTCTTAATGTTTGGGGCTGCAATACTTATGTGAAAAAGGGTTTTTCACCTAATGAGCTCGAAATCAAAGTGGACAAATGCATCTTCATAGAATACCCTAAATACAGTTGGGTAAACCTTCTATCTCAGATCCAGGCATAAAATGTTTGTTGCTAAAACTGGGTCCTTTCTCGAGAAAGAGTTTCTCTCGAATGAATTGAGTGGGAGGAAGATAGAACTGGATGAGGTTGTTGAACCTTTGTTCAACCAGAGAGTAGCGCAGCTCAGGAAGATGTTTTTGTGAAGCCTACGTTAGTTGAAGAGGAAGTTAATGATGATGATCATGAAGCTTCGGATCAAGTTACTATCGAGCCTCATAGGTCGACAAGGACGTGTACTGCTCCTGAGCGGTACGACAACCCTGTCTTGGAGGTCATGTTGTTGGACAACGATGAACCTACGAGCTATGAAGAAGCGATGATGGGCCCAGTTTCCGACAAATGGTTAGAGGCCATGAAATCCGAGAAAGGATCCATGTATGAAAACCAAGTATAGACTTTGGTAGACTTGCTTGTTGGACGGCAGGTCGCTGAGTACAAATGGACTTTTAAAATGAAGACAAATGCTGATGGTAAATGTCACCATTTATAAAAGCTTGACTTCTCGCAAAGAAGTTTCCGGCATGTTCAAGGAGTTGACTACGATGAGACTTTCTCACTCGTAGCGATGATAAAGTCTGTTGGAATTATGTTAGCAGTTGTTGCATTTTTCAATTATGAAATCTGGCAGATGGATGTCAAAACATAGTTTCCTTAACGGTTTACTTGAGGAAAGGTTGTATGTGATACAACCATAAAGTTTTGTCAGTCCTAAGGATTCTAAAAGGTGTGCAAGCTTTAGTGATTCTTCTATCAACTGAAGCAAGCATCTCGGAGTTGGAATATACACTTTGATGAGGTGATCAAAGTTTTTGAGTCTATACAAATTTTATGAGAAACTTGTATTTGCAATAAAGTGAGTGGGAGCACTATAGAGTTTCTGATAAGTATATGTGGATGACATATTGCTATTCGGAAATAATGTGGAATTTCTGGAAAGCATAAAACGGTTGTTTGGAAAGTGATTTTCAAAGGAAGACCTGAATAAAGCTACCTAATTGTTGAGCATCAAGATCTATAAAGATAGATCAAGATGCTTGATAAGACTTTCAGTGAGTACATACCTTGACAAGATTTTGAAAGAGTTCAAAATGGATTAGCCAGAGAGAAGTGTTCTCGCCTGCTTTGTAAGGTGTGAAGTTGAGTGAGACTCAAAGCTCGACCACGTCAAAAGAAAGCGAAAGGACGAATGTCGTCCCCTATGCCTTAGCCATAGGCTCTATATAGTATGCCATGTTGTGTACCACACCTGTGTGTGCCTTGCCATGATTCCATCAAGGGGTACAAGAGTGATCCAGGAGTGGATCACTGGACAGCGGTCAAGATTATCCTTAGTAACTAAAAGACTAAGGAGATGTTTCTCGATTATGGAGATGATAAAGAGTTCGTCGTAAAGAGTTTTGTCGATGCAAGCTTTAACACCAATCCGGATAAACCATAGTAGCAATCTGGATACATAAAAGTGGAGAAGCCATTTGGAATAGTACCAAGTGGAGTATGGTAGCAGTGTTTACGGTTTGACATAGAGATTTGCAAAGTACACACGGATCTGAATGTCGCAGAACCATTGACAATAAGACCTCTCTCACATGCAAAGCATGATCAAGCCCGAGAACTCATTCGATGTTAGATTCATAACAATGCGAATCACGTGGTGATGTGAACTAGATTATTGACTCTAGTGCAAGTGGGAGACTGTTGGAAATATTCCCTAGAGGCAATAACAAATTAGTTATTATCATATTTCCTTGTTCATGATAATCGTTTATTATCCATGCTATAATTGTATTGATCAGAGACTTAGATGCATGTGTGGATACATAGACAAAACCATGTCCCTAGTATGCCTCTAATGGACTAGCTCGTTGGTCAAAGATGGTTAAGGTTTCCTTGCCATGGACATGAGATGTCATTTGATAATGGGATCACATCATTGGAGAATGGTGTGATGGACAAGACCCAAACTACAAACGTAGCATATGATCGTGTCAGTTTATTGCTACTGTTTTCTGCATGTCAAGTATATGTTTCTATGACCATGAGATCATGTGTCACGCCCAAGATGCGGTCCTATCCTTATATCTGGCATGAGGGCCTCGACAGGGATAGAAGCGCATCTCGATGTGTTCGCAAGGATGGATATCATTACAAGTACATGTACAAAAGAGATGAGTATATGGAATTGGTTTACACTCGCGACAAGCTACATCAGAGTCACAACAATACAATAACATCTCAAACATCATACAGAAGAGCAGGGTCCGACTACGGACGAAATCAAACGATAAAATGGCATCCACCCTTGCTATCCCAGGCTGACACCTAGAACCCATCCAAGATTGATGAAGAAGAAGAAGAAGAACTCCAAATCAAATCAAACAACACGCTCATGTCAAATCATCGCATTACGTGTACCTGCAACTGTTGTTGTAGTAATCTGTGAGCCACAGGGACTCAGCAATCTCATTTCCAAGGGTATCAAGACTATTAAAGCTTAATAGGTAAGGTATGGTTAAGTGGTGAGGCTGAAGCAAGCGACTAAGCATTTATTTGAGTGGCTAACGGACGTGAGCGACTAAGCAAGTAAAGTATGGTGATCTACGCATAACGGACGTGAGCTAGCAATGATCACTAACTGATCCTGAACACCTACCTACGCCAAACATAACCCCACTATGTTCTCTTCCGGATAAGGACTCACGAGAAGAGACAGTCACGGTTACTCACACAGTTGGTGTATTTTATTAGAGTTTACTTCAAGTTTGCTATGACCGGGTGTTAAACAAAGTATCCAAGTTTTCCACATAAATGCGGGCACGGCTTCTCGAAAGGATTTAACCCTGCAGGGGTGCTCCAACTTATCCATCACAAATTAACCACACGCAGCGGGAATAACCTCAACCACGGATCTCGTGATCATCCTAGGCAATTCCAAAGGAAATCCGACACTCGAGATAGCCCGAATAATATTTAGAATTCCTCACTCAAGATGTTCGAGAAAGGTAAAAAAAATCCAACAAGGCCACCTGACGTGTCGACGAACCCGATCGGAGCCACGTATCTCGTTCTCAGGACATGACGGATTGTCCAAACTTTCGGTAGGCCAAACATAGAGTTGCCCCTCGTAGCCACCGGCGGTTGACAGGTTGGACCAACACTCATGCGGAGCACTGGCCCGGGTTGTTGATTAATTATCCACGGGGTAATTACTCCCTATGCAAGTTCATTAATTATTAAGCAAATGTAGTACCAATGTTGGGCCTTGCCAGACAAATTTTATTCTAACCCGAAAATCAAGGGGGCCCCATAACAACCCCGAGCATGTTAGGAGCGCTCATTTATGGAACATAACACCGGTTCACAAGTAACTAGGGGCGGCAAGAGTGGAACAAAACCCTAAGCAAAAGGCCAAGCCTTCCACCCTTTACCAAGTGTATAGGTGCATTAAATTAAATAGCAGCAATATTGTGATATACCAAAAGAATGACCATGTGGCACATGGTAGCAATTGCACCTGCAGCTAGAACGCTATAAGAAGGGATGGGGAAGCGGTAACATAACCAAACAATGGTTTGCTGGGATGTGGACAGGTTAGAGGCTTATCATGGCAATGTTGGGAGGCTTATCAAACAAGTGGTAGGTAGTGAGACATAACGGTAAAGACGAGACAAACAAGTGATAGTAATGGTATCCAGGGAAATGTGTCATCTTGCCTGAGATCCCGCTCGGAAGAAGAACGAGTCCATGAAGAAGACGAACTAACGTAGTCGAACGAACCCTCACACTCCGAACTCTTTTGGAACTCTATCGAGAAGAAGCAATCCGAAACAAACAATCAACACAAGATACACCACAACATATGCAAAACACGATGCACAAACAACTATGATGCATCTCCGGTTTAATATTCAAGGCATGACAATTCACAACAATCAAACACTACACATTAAGTCGATTTTCTACACGTCATTCTAGTCGATTTACATATATAGAACATCTGAAATGGAGGTACTATGACCGATACAATATGCACATGGCATGAATGCAAATGCATGGGAAATGCAATCACAAAGATCTCAAATCATGAGTGTAGCAAGTTATTAAGAAACTACAAGTGATTCTAAGCAAGTTTCATATATGGAATGACCAAAACGGAGCTACGGTTCAACCACAATCATCAAAACAAGTTTTAGTGAAATCTGCCAAAAACAGCAACATGGCATTTTGAACATATGAAAACAACAGGTTACAATACTCCAAAATGCACAAACTAAGCATGGGGAAATAGCATACAACATACACTTCATTTCATCTTCAAAAATCATATTCAAAACATGAATGGATCACTAGGTAGGAGGCTCTCAAAGTAGCTACTTGAAAACAGTCTCAGACTTGGTGAAAATAGCAGTCTAAGACAGTGCAGTTTTTATCACGAAGGCATATTGACAGCAGTAAAACTATATGCTACAAATCATTAAATGACATGAAACTTAACAGCATGCTAGAGGGCAATATCAACAACAAATAGCTCCATTACACCTACCACAAAAGAGTTCTAGATCACTAGAAAATCACATGGCAAGACAGCAACAAAATATAACAGATTCCAGACTTAGAAATATTTTGGACACACAAAATGGCAGATTTTATAGCAAGTTGACAACAACAAAACAACACCTAAATATGCATTTCTATGACTCGCAAAATGTCCATGGGCTAGGCCACATATCCAAGAGCAACTTTCATGTTGGAAATTAATTCATATCATGCACGGATTACTTCCTACGAAAATGACAAAAGGGCATCACGGCATAAATGACATTCACACAAACATGCTCAAATGACAAAACTCAATGCACCGATAACTCCTATGGGTTTTTCTACCCCGAAAACATATATAATATGGATATGTTCATGTGAAAAATTATTCACAATTAAATATGCGAGATTAGGCCTATTCACGATAAAGCAATCCATCAATACAAACTAAATGCAAACATCATGACCAACATTTTTATCATGCATGAAAATGCGATGCGAATGAGATGAACATGTTTAATTTGTGATATGATTAATTTCGATGCACGGTAATTAAGTATGAAAATGCAATAATATGACAAATATGCAATAATGCAGGAAATGACATGTTAAACATGTTAGGCATGGGTGCAAATGGCATATTAATATTCTATGATTAATTCTAAACATTTTACATGTTCGAAGTATTTCGAAATGGTACACGGTTAATTATATAATGCAATTAATAAATCTGCAAATAAAAAAACAAAAGAAAAAACAGCATGGGGGAGCTGGGCTCACCATGGGCCAGATCTGGGCCCAATCGGAGCAGGCAGGCAGGGGAGGGAGCCGGGCGAGGCAGGTGGGCCGAGGGAGGAGCCGGCCCATGTGCGCTCTGCGGTCAACGCTCGGGCATGGCACGCTCGTCTCCTCCTCCCAATCAGGAAGAAGCGGCGGCGCGGGGCAGGGCAGCTGCGGCGAGGCCGGCCGGCGGCGAGCGGAGGAGGGCCGGAGGGGGGCAAGGATGGCGGATCCGGGGGCGGTAGCCGACGAGGTCCAGAGAAGGCGGCGGCCGGCGGAGCTCCGAGCTCGGGCTAGCCATGGCGACCTGCACGAGGAGATCGGACAGGGAATGAGAGAGGAGAAGGGAGGAAGGAGAGGGAGAAGCAGGGTCCGGCCAGGTCTGGCGATGGCTCCGGTGAGGTCCTGGCGTCCGGCAAGGGCTGCGGCAGCACGGGGCCCTCCGGCGACGAGGAGCTCGGGAGGAGCGGGAGGATATCACTCGGGAGCTCCATGGATCATCTCGGGAGGAGCTCGAGATGGCGATTCGGGCCCGGAATGGCTCGAACGGGCCCAGATGGGCTCAGGCGGGCTTGGTGGCTGGAGGAGGTTAAAGGTGGGGGCTGGCTAGGGTTTTCACGCGGAACGAGGGGGCTAGGGCTATATATAGGGTTTCTGGGCTGGGGTTACGGCACTTTCCATTTCTCGGACTGTCGGCTGTCGGTCCGACGGTCTGGAAGCGGAGAGGGAGGTTTACGTTGGCTGTGCGGAGGGGCTATGAGGGGAAGTGAGAGACACGGTGACCCGTGGCATGAAGATTTAAAACAGTGTGAAACGACCGACGATAACCGATGACCGCACTCCTACGGATTACCGACGGGGTAACTAACAAACTCGGATCACGACGAAAATCGACGGGCGGTCTAGCTAAGCTATAACAAGACCGCACGACAAGTTTCAACTCGATCCATAAATATTTCTGCGCACGCTTAAAAACGGTTTTATTTAACGGTGCCGCGGGCGCGTGCGTGTGTGGTTGGTCTCGAACGGCAATGGCAAGAATGGGGAGAACCGGCAACTACTAACAGATGCAAGTTTTTGAAAACGAGTGACGATGCAATGCAGATGATGCAAATGATGCGATGATGAATGCGACAACCAGATGAACACATGTCGAGAACGGAAACAAAAGGCGAATCTTCTGGAATCTTCTGGAACATCGGTCCCGCGCTGTCACATCATGCAACTCACTGACACCGGAGGAGTGCCTTTTGTGTATCAAACGTCGCAATGTAACAGGGTGACTATAAAGGTACTCTACAGGTATCTCCGAGGGTGTCTGTTGAGTTGGCATGGATCAAGACTCGGATTTGTTACTCCGTGTGATGGAGAGGTATCTCAGGGCCCACTCGGTAATACAACATCACAACAAGCCTTGCAAGCAATGTGACTAAGTGTTAGTCACGGGAGCTTGTATTACGGAACGAGTAAAGAGACTTGCCGGTAATGTGGTTGAACCAGGTATAGAGATACCGACGATCGAATCTCGGGCAAGTAACATACCGAAGAACAAAGGGAACATCATACGGGATTAACCGAATCCTTGACATAGAGGTTCGACCGATAAAGATCTTCGTAGAATATGTAGGAACCAATATGGGCATCCAGGTCCCGCTATTGGTTATTGACCGTAGAGGTGTCTCAGTCATGTCTACATAGTTCTCGAACCCGCAGGGTCTGCACACTTAAGGTTTGGTGAAGTTTCGGTATTATAGAGTTATGTATGGTGGTGATCGAAGGTTGTTCGGAGTTCCGGATGAGATCCCGAACGTCACGAGGAGCTCCGGAATGGTCCGGAGGTAAAGATTCATATATAGGAAGTCCTATTTTGGTCGCCGGAAAAGTTTCGGGCTCATCGGTAGTGTACCGGGAGTGCCGGTAGTGTACCGGGAGACCTCCGAGAGGGGTATTTCGACCCAAGAGGCTTCATGGGCTGTGGGAGAGTGAATATCAGCCCTTAGTGGGTTGGTGGAAACTCCCACACAAGGCCCAAGTGGCTGGAGAAGAAAACCCAATAGGAAAAGGTGGAAAAAGGAAAAAAAAGGAGGAATCCTAGTCCTACTAGGATTGGAGGAGAGTCCTCCAATCCTAATAGGTTCGGCCGACTCCTATGGGGCCTTGGCCTTGCGCCAGCCCTCCTCCTCCCTCTCTCCTATATATACTAGTGGTATTGGGTGTTTTGCACTAGATTTTACGGCCACGTGTGCTACCCGTTCCACCGGTGCTCCTCTAGATCGGATATCCGTAGTGCTTAGGCGAAGCCCTGCCGGAATTGCTCCACCACCATCACCGGAGCGCCGTCATGCTGTAGGTGAAATCTTCCTCCTCTCCACTTCCTCTTGCTGGATCAAGACGGTGGAGATCGTCATCAAGCTACACGTGTGCTGAACGCGGAGGTGCCGTCTGTTCGGCGCTAGATCGGAAGGACCGTGATCAAGATCACGAGAAGGATCGTGATGAGTTCGCAGGACGGATCGTGATGAGTTCGTGGGATGGATCGTGATGAGTTCGCGGGACGGATCGTGATCGAGATCGTGATATAGATCATGATGAGTTCGCGGGATGGATCGTGATGAGTTCACGGGACGGATCGTGATTGGATCGCGGGACGGATCGTGATGAGATCGCGAGACGCTCGGCGATTTGGATCGCGAAGACGTTCGACTACACCAACCGCGTTTCTTAACGCTTCCCGCTTAGAGATCTACAAGGGTACGTAGATCCACTCTCCCTCTCGTAGATGCTCATCACCATGGATAGATCTGTGTGTGCGTAGGAAATTTTTTGTTTCCCTTGCTATGTTCCCCAACAGGGAGATGGTATGACTTTGCAGTAGAACCAAGTCAACTGCCAACCCCTAACAGATTCTAGAAAGGTCATGGATGGAAAGGCACTCCTAGCCCTCTTTTGGATCCCCAAGCCACCACATAATTGGATGACATGGGTCTTATCATCCTCAGGGTTGGCCTATTTGACCGATTGAGATCTAATGGTGAAGATATGCTTGAACAAGCCCCAATGGGGGACAACCCAAGAAACATTCACACATAGTGATGAAAGCAGCAAGATAAGAAATTGCATTAGGATGAAAATGATGGAGTTGGGCTCCGAAGAAATTCAGAAACCCTTGAAGTAAAGGATGAGGGTATGGAGAAACCTCTCTCGACGTGGGCGAGGAGAAGGACCCACTCCCCCTCGCGCGACTGCGGCTCGATTTCCCCCTCCGACAGCCTCCACGAGCCTTCAGCCACGAGCCCGTCGACGATGAGGTTCTCGATGTTCACAGCCATGACCGTCGACGGGAGGAAATCCCCCTGGATCCACCCCGCTGGTGCGGTGAACCGTGCGCTGGATGGCTTCTTGGACTTTCCCTTCGCGATTTCCTTCTTGGCGCGCTTCAGCTTTTTGGTCTTTCCCTTCGTCATCGTGGCGGCGGCGGTCGTCGAGGCAGAGCTGAGCAATGTGCCAAGTGCAGGGGAGATGGAGGAAGAGAGGAGATTTGGGAAGAATAATGTGCAAACCACGGTGCTGCGGGATCTTATACTCTATCGAGTGTCCCACTGACTTGTGGGCCCGCTAAATCTCCGTGTATCTCAACTGCAGACATTGCATAGTACGTGGCGAAATGCGTGGCGCATAAATCTAGGCATCGTGCTCCCACTTGCCCTAGTCGTAGCATCATCTTCACGAGGCGTGCGCCTCCCGAATTTTTAAATCCTATGAAATCCGGGCCTGACAGAGGGACCCGTCACGTCCAAAGATCCCTTCAAGTCATTCGGAACATAATTGATGCTTAGAATTCACTCGGACACTTTCAAGGCAAAATCGATCCGGGCGAATGACAAAGATTTGAATCGACGCAGATTCCATTGAAGCCCCAAAGTACATTCGGGAGTTTGGTGCCTTATAAGAAATGGCATCGATCCACTTTCTCACTCGAACCCCGATCCATTCGGGAGCTAATGACGAGGATATGTACCTAGGGTAGGGTCCTAGGCCTGACCTACATACCCTCCCTAAGGACACTATATTGGAGGACTTGAATATTACAAGAGAGAGTCTGACTAGATTCACTATGGTGCTCAAGTCACTCAATGGTAAATCCACTCGGAAGCTTCTCCCTCCACTCGACAGTCAACTGTCACTCGGTAGACCTCACTTCCAGTTGATGTCAGAAGACCAGAAGCCACCCCAGGGAGGCCAGGAGGCAGGCGTTCAGCCAATCGTCATTAGTAGCAATTATGGTATACGTTACCAGTAACGCTCGTCTTTGTTCCCACGATCGAACCCTTGGATGCCTGGCACTTATGAGGGGCAGCATACTCTATATAAGCCACCCCTCCCTTCTGGCACAAGGGTTCGCACCTTTTGTAATTCATACTACCCACACGACAAGAGCTCCCGAGCACTAAGACGTAGGGTTGTTACCTCCACGAGAGGGGCCTAAACTCATACATCAGTGTGTACACCCTCGCCGTAGCTAGGAATCTGCCCTCTCCTTTCGTACCCCTATATTCTACTGTCAGACTCGTTCCCACGACAATGATAGTAGTGTTATCCAGGGAAATCTGTCATCTTTCCTAAGATAGCAGTTTTCGATAGTGTAGTTTTTATCACGAAGGCATATTGGCAGTAGTAAAATTATAAGCTACAGGGCATATTATGGCATGAAACTTAACAACATGGTAGAGGACATTATAAACTACAAATAACTATAGTACACCAAACCCAAAGGGGTTCTATTTCACAAGCAAATCACATGGCAAGACAACAACAAAATGTTACAGATTCCAGACTTCGAAATATTTTGGTCATATCAAAACATCACATTTGTATAGCATGTTGGCTATAAGAAAACAACACCGAAACATGGATTATTATGGAAAAAAATGACCAGCGGCTAGTGCACACGTGAAATGGCATATCTCATGTTCAAAATTATTCCATATCATGCATGGATTTAATCACACGAAAATAGCAAAAGGGCATCACAGCAAAATAACATCCACACAAAAATGCCTAAATGAAAAAACAAATGCACAGATAAATTTTATGGATTTTTCTACCCCAATATCATATATAATATGCATGTGTTCATGAAGGAAAATATAACACAATTAATTATGCAAGTCATGACATAAATCTATTAGCAAGTTATTTATATAATTAAATACAAACAGCAAGTTAATGCTTTTTAAACATTTAATAAAAGGAGATATTATTAATGTACACAAAATTCCACACAATTTACATATATAAAACATTTCGATCTGGTGCACGGTTATTTAATTATGAGCATCTTAAAATCATGTTTTTTTTCTGAAAATATGCAATGTCCTGGTTAATAGATAAATTCACAACGTAGGGAAAAAACTATGAATCGGGATGAATCTCGCATATGGACTAAAACAGAGCAGAGAGCGCATGATAACGAATCTCGCCCACGGGTGTAAGACAATAGGGAGCTCACCATGGGCTTCGGCCCAGTGTGTGGAGAGGCTCGGGCGGGGGAACTGGGCCTAGGCGTGGAAGATCTGTCCCACGCGGGGCACATGCGAGGTGGTTTGGGAGGCATCGTCCTCTTCATGCCAGAGCACAGGGAGACAACGGCAGCGGCTTCGCCGGTGATGGAGCAGGTGGGAGGCGACGACGGGGCTCAACGATGCTGGGAACGAACATATCCGGAGCTGGGGGTTCCGGATCCAGCGAGATCCAACGATGGCGTGGTGCGGGGTCGACGGCCGGACTTTGGGCGCTCCATAGCGAGTTCCTTGTTCACCTCGTTCAAGAAATATATAGAGAGAGCTTATACAAGGAGAGAGAGAGCTACAGGAGGAGGGAGAGCAAAGCGTGAGGGTGGCGCTTCCCTATTCGAGCTCGCCGACAGGCAGGGTTGCCGGAGGGGCGCGGTTCAGGTGCTCGGGCAGAGATAGATGCCTCGATCCAAAGTGGATCGAGCAGTGCAGGAGGTGAGGCTGGTGCACTGGGAGCCTCCTGGGCCATTCGCTCCGAGATCCAATGGTTGAAATCAATTGGGGTTGGCTACGGTGGTTGGTGAAATAGAGCAGGAGGCTGGTTGGTGCGGCTGTGATCCCAAGGAAGGCATGCAGTTGGCGGCGGGGTTTGTAATTTTAGGGAGATGGTCTAGGGTTTGGACTAAAATGTTTAGGGTTCATCTGCAATTTATAATAGGGATCCAAATGAAGGGAGTTTGGGACTGTTTTGAGTCCTAAGATCTCAATCGAACGGCTCCGGTGTAGGCCAGGTGGTGGGGGACTTGGTGGGCTGTCTAGAGGCCTTGTGGGCTGAGAAGAGAGGGAGCTTTGGTGGCCCGATGACAATCTATAAAACACCTCAAAACGTCCGCTAATAACCGATGACGGTGCTGCTACTTGCGACCGTTGGGTTATCAAATGACCTCTAATTGGGACAAAATTTGGTAGGCGGAACACCTACAATATAATAAGACTGCATGCCAACTTTTGACCCAATCTGAGAATATTTATACTCACTTTAAAAAAAAAATTATCAATTCCACGGGCGCGTGCGTGTGTGGTTGGTCTCGAAACTGTCAATGACCCGATCGGAGAGAACCGACAACTACGAACGGCTGCAAGGTTTTGAAAACAAGAGACAATGCTATGCAGATGATGCGAATGCTGTAATGATAAATGCAACAACCAAATGAAACACAAGACGACAATGGAATAAAAGGGGAATCTTTTGGAGCGTCAGTACCGGGCTGTTACAACTCTCCTCCACTACACGAGGATCTCATCCCGAGATCTAGGAACGGAAGACTGAGATGGGGAATAGAAAGAGTAAGAGGTACAACTTAGTTGCTTCTTTGACCAACGTGTGAAACCACAAGTATTGAAGGATGCAAAGAGATGAAGAATGGCACGAGGCATAAGCAAGAATTCACATGAAATTTTGGCAGCACTTCGATAGGATAGAGGGGCAAAATTGATAAGATGGAAGGAATTTGAACATAGAACACAAGACTTCGGTAAAATGAATAAGCAAGTAAGAACATGATCTTCATAAAACAAGATGATGGTTGAAAGAGAGCAACATGAAAACGCCTACGGAAGAAAAGAATAGAAACTAGATCATTGGAAGGAAAAGAACAGAGAAGAAAATAACAACTTCTACCACCATTGAACTTGAGAAGCATAGGGTGAACGGAGTTGATGGAGAATCAACAACGAAAAGAATAGCTTGTTATGGCCTTGTGGAAAACATCTCAAAATTATGAGGTGACAACCTACCACAACAAAAATAATTGATTGCTTTAGATCAACAAGAGATGAAAAACTTCTTTCACCAAGAAGAGGAGGAGAAAACTTGTATCATTTATGACACCATGATAGCAACAATCCTTAGGAAATGCTTTAGGTGAAATCCAAGCCAAGATAAGTCCAAGAAGACATGATGGGTTTATTGATCTCTTCTTAACAATTTTCCTTCGAGACTCCTCATAATCAAGAATTTAACGGACTTAGATTTATCACGGTAGATGTCTGGGTTAACGGACTTGGATTCGAGGCCATCGCTAACGTGATGGACTCAAAGGGGTTAACAGGGACGAAGGACACGAGTTTACCTAGGTTCGGCCCCTCAAGGTGAGGTAATAGCCTACGTCCTGATTGTGCTTGTATTGCTTGTTGTATCGATTACAAGGGAGCTAAAGTTTGACCTAGCCCTCGATCACCTGACCCCTAAGTCACCCCGGGTCTTGCCTTTATATACTAAGGTCAAGACCATGGGTCATACAAGTTGTGGCCGACTCTCATTACACGTCCGAGTCGGCCTCTATCTTCTCTTGCCTATCCTGACAAAGTTGTCCCCGGGCGGCTTACACGCCCGGGTATCCGGGCCACCCTGCCGGCCCATCCTGTGAGCCGCTACGCTCGCTAGGCCCTCCGGACCTCACGGCTCATCCTTGGGCTGGCTACGAGCAATCCGGTTTAACCCGGAGCCCTCCAGGGCGGCTCTCACCGTGGGGTTATATCCCCAACATTAGGCCCCAGGTTGATTTGAGATTGCTCGTTTCATCCTTCTCTTCTGTTTCTCGTTGAGTCGCCCGGTAGTGACCTGCCGTGACGTCACGTGGACTCTGTAAAAAAGATTCACTGACGCACCGCCAAATCCTTCCATTAAATGATTAGCCCGAAAATCGAGGCGTCCCCTCGGTCGGACGATTTGTGTCGCCTGGATTTTCGTGCCTGCCCCATTTTCCTTTTAAATAGGACTACTGTGGGTGGCATTTCCTTTCTCCCGCTCGCGCTGTCATCTCCCTCTTCTCTGATACCACCGCTCCTGCTCCGGCGCCGTCTCCGTCTCGCCATCGAATGGCCGCTGCATCAATCTGTTGCAAACTAGAGCCCATCTCGCGCTCCTGTCGCTGGTAAGTCTTCTTCCCTTAGATCCATAACCGTCTCCGATACGGTTTCTATAAGCTCTGCTGCCGTCATTGCTTAGAACTCGAACTCCAATGCCACCGGCCGTGCCCAGCATATGAACTCCGGCCCGTCGCCCGACCTCGCGGCGCCGCTGTATAATAGGTAGTGAGTAATAACACATAGATCGGTCCCTACTCAGCCTGCCATTTTAGGTTTTCGTCCATCTCGCCTGTTCGTTCTCAGGTCTAAAAATAGAGGCATTTTCCCTACTTTTGTAGATCTGTTATTTTAGCTGAACTTCACGAAATCTGTTTCCTGGGACTTAGCCGTTTTTCGCTCCTCCTGTTTTCTTTGTTGACTCCTCAAGCCCCTCCGGCTCTCATCAGCCGACATATTATTTGTAGAACCCTTAAAATTGTAAGCCGTCGTAGATATTTGTTTTGCTCTTGACTCGCCATACTTTTTAATTTGCACAGTCCTTAAGCCACCAGCATGTCTTGCGCCTCCAACTCATGCAACTGGGTCGGGTCTTGCATCACGGAGGAATACTTATTTGATTTTGTTCACGTGGGTACCCTTCCTTCCAAGGAGGTCCTTAATTGGCGGGCCCCGAGTGATGAAATGCGGCCCACCCCCCAAGAAGGCAAATTAGTGGTGTTCTCTGATCATATCGAGCGAGGATTCATGCCCCCGGCTCGAAGTTCTTTCGTGACATCCTTCATTTTTACAAACTTCACCCCCAAGACTTGGCCCCCAACTCCGTCTCCAATATATGCAATTTGCACGTGCTCTATGAAGTCTATCTGCAAGCCAAGCCGTGTGTGGGGTTATTTCGAGAGTTTTTCTATGCCAAGCGGCAAACTAAGGTGAAAGCCGGTCCAAGTCTAGAGCTTGGCGAGATCTCCATTCAACGACGTAGGTATATCACTTTTCCAGCCATGCAGATGCCGAGTCATCCAAAGGACTGGAACAAGACTTGGTTCTACTGTAAGGATACCTCTCATGAGAATGAGCATCCACTGCCGGGTTATCGTCCCTCCCGGCTCAAGATAACTTCAGAGCTTCCGGGCTGGCTGTCAGCTTCAGAACATGCAAGGTACGAGCCGGCTCACGCCAAGATCAAGGCCCTCATGGCCAATGGTTTAACCAGGCTAGATCTGATCTGTTGTTGGATTTCTTGGCAGCTTATGCCCTTAAGTCATAGAAGTCGGCTCATGTGTGAATACGAAGGCAAGTATGATAGTTCACTATGCTTCAGCCAATCAACCCTGACAGAGGATGACATCACCACCATTATCTAGAGCCT
This sequence comes from Hordeum marinum, assembly GCA_022496015.1. NCBI lineage: Eukaryota > Viridiplantae > Streptophyta > Magnoliopsida > Poales > Poaceae > Hordeum > Hordeum marinum. The sequence continues at coordinate 273,666,599 of CM039678.1, forward strand.
TGTCAATGAAACATCCGGATCATGAAGCGCCATTGGCCTTTTGCCTTTTAACGCCAAAAATCCGGCTCCATATGTAAGGTGACTCTTCACCACTTTTCTCCTTGTCACTTACGCCTTTCTGATGCATTACTGTTTAATCATTTTAACCTTTCCAGGCCAACTCTGATTTCTGGAAGAAGGAGTATGTCCCTCCTTTGAAGAAGCCCAAGAAGAAAATCTCGGCTAAGAAGCCCAAGCAGACCGCCCCACAAGAAGGATGGTTTGACCCACCGCAATCGTCCGACTCAGATGTAAACCTTGTCTGCTTTCTACCATTTTATTACCTTATTTTACTTACACTTGTTTTACTCACAGGATGATGTCGAAACAAGTCGCGCCAACACCCCTGAGCTAATCTATATTTCTTCCGGCTCAGAATACTTTATCCCCCGGAGGCCACGGAGGGTTATTGGAAAAGTTCCTCTTTCTCATCCTCTTGCTTATCTGGCTCCCGATTTTCTTTTGAAAAAGCAACAATAGGTTGAGCGTCGCCAGACCCGGAGCGCTGGTTCTACTGAATTGATGGTCGGCTTACCAAACTCGCCAGCTTCAAAGAAACACCCCGCAGAGGTATGCATCTCCGTTTTAATTAATTTCACTTTGTGACCTCGACGTTGTCTCATCTTTTGGATTCTGATCCTCACATTTATAGTGCTCAAGCGAAGCGTCGCAAGACGAACAAGTCCTCCCATAGACCTGCAGACCAAGAGCCAGAGCGTGAACAACCGGAAGAGTCACGACCGGATGTAGATCCGCCAGCCGCATCCACTGGGCCGGCTGTTGAAGATAACATCACGGAGAGCCCTCCAAGGGGTCCTTCGAAACCACCGAGTCTTGCCCAGATGACCAAGACCACTGCAACCCCGGATGTCATGATCACCGGGTCTGCCTTTCAGTCTCCCCCGGCTCACGTGCTGACCAGGCATAAAGAGCCAGCCGAGGCTTCAAAGAAACTAGATTTTGACTCTTCTTCCTTTGAGAAGTTGACGGACGAAGAACTTCACGCCGGTTATGTGAACCGGCTTTCCGCCAGCCAAGATCTGGAGCTTCGGCTGGTCGGCTTGATGAAGAAAAAATATGAGGTACTCCGCTTCTTGCTATAACCTTATTTAGCAACCAAGGGCTGGCTCAATCTAGTTAAAAGTTGAACCGGGTCTTTCCTGATCCTCTGTAGAAAATCTAAATCCATACTCCCCAAGGGCCGGCTTAGCTTTGATAAAGTTGAGTTGGAGCTTCATTGTAGATATTTTGAACAGCCAATTTTAGCCCTGAAGGGCCGACTAAATTTTGATAAAGTTGAGTTGGAGCTTCAATGTGGATAGTTTTAAGAGCCAATTGTAGACCCCAAGTTCCGAATTAGCTTGATGAAGATGCACCGGAACTGCACTGTAATCTTGGAGATCAAATATACATTAGCCCCCAAGTGTCAAACATATTGCTTGCAATCTGCTTGAAACTTGCATAATTTTGTCTTAATCTTCATCATCTGATAAAATTCCATCCTGGCGACTTATTTTGCATTTTGATATGCCATAGGAAGCTTTAAACGAGACCGGGTCGCAGTTGACGGATCTAAAGACCAACCTGGCGGCTCAACAAACGGCTCGAAGCGCCACCGATGAAAAGTATCGGCTCCTCTCTGAGGAGTTGGCCACAATCAAGGCCGATTTTTCTGCTTTTAAAGAGTCAGCTTAGTCTGAGAAGATCTCTTTGACCAAACGGGCGGATGACACCGATCAACGGCTGATAGCTGTATCCAATGAACTCCAAGCCCTGAAGCGCCACATTACCAAGATGATAGCCGCCCTCTTTGGTAAGCTTCTGACAACTTGTGCTTCAACGGCTATATAACACTTGTACTAGCGACTTATCCTAAAATGTCCGTCTTATGCAGGCCCTAGGAGCCGGCAACTGGCTTCTGATAGTCTGCTGCCGTTGAAGGCCATCTACACTTTGACTGAGAAACTGTACTGTGGCACGGTGTGCACTATTAAAGCCGTGCAATACAAAGACAAGATTCTGGTGACTCTCAAGGGCGTCTTAGAGCTCTTTTCCACCATGCCTAAACAGATTGCTGAACTCAAGAAGTCAGCCGCCCGGCAAGGGGCCATTGCGGGCATCAGCCGGGCTTTGGCCTTTTCTCCGGGTCTAACATCAGCCGAGATGATGGATGGCTTCCCTTCAAAGAAAGACGACGGCTCAGAGTTCACTGATGCTGACTACAGCCAGTGCGTGAAGGAATCCCGAGTACTAGTCTTCGTCTTAGCGGAAGAAGATGATCTGACAACCTACCAGGCGGCTTATGGCCTGGATCAAAAAAGAATTTGCGTCCCACTTTACGAGTGCAAAGACTTGACGCCTGCCCGTAGTAAGGACTTCTTCGCTCCTGACCTTGACCCGTCTCCTTATTTTGACGAAGGTTCTTTTGCGGCTCTAACAATCTGCAACTGGGATTTGGACAACCTCCATATCAGGGCCACCGAAGAGCCGGAGCAGGATGTCCCAAAAGCTAGTTAGTCCCTTCTTGAAAAAACTTGTAAAAACCGACTCTCCTTAACCCATTGTGTGGCGTTTGAAAAGACTTGTCTGAAATTATGAGATCCTCTGGGAGTGTATGTAATAGACTAGATGTTTACTTTTGCTTCTCCTGAACCTTGTGTCATTATGCTTTATAAGATGATCCGGCTTTTTAGCTAACATTGTCTTTGTATGCTCTTGAACCTTTTATACTGCTTTGTATGCTCTCGCCGTGACTCATTTTCCTAAGCCGGATTTTTGTGCCATAAGGCCGGCTAATAGGCGTTATAAGCTATACCCGAAGGTAATAAGCCACTGTTCACCGCAGCTAATTTACCTTAGCCGTTTTACGTGGCCTAAAGCCAGCTAATAGGCATTATAAGCTATACCCGAAGGTAAGAAGCCGCCGTTCGTGGGTCATGGGACGTTAGCTACCCGTCGGTAAAAACCTCTCATAACCGCGGATAAACGTGTTAGCCGGAAATTTGGCATAAAGCCGGCCGATAGGGTGTTAGAAGCGATACCCGTCTGTAAGAAGCCCCCCTCAGCAATACGGCGTAACCCGCCGGCGGATAGGCATCAGAAGCTGTACCCAAAGGTAAGAAGCCGCCTTCGCCACGACTCATTTTCCCGAGCCATTTTTTGTTTTGTGGCATAAAGCCTGGTGCCGCGGCTCATTTTCCTGAGCCGGGATTTTGTGGCATAACGCCTGGTGCCGCGACTCATTTTCCTGAGCCGGGATTTTGTGGCATAACGCCGGGTGCCGCGACTCATTTTCTTGAGCCGGGATTTTGTGGCATAACGCCTGGTGCCGCGACTTATTTTCCTAAGCCGGGATTTCACTTTGGTAGTGACACTATTTGATATAACTGTGACATGTACAATGATAGTGTACGATGAGGGGTCTCTACAACCTTAAGTGAAATAAGGCCGGAGATGCGCGATGTTCCACGGTCGGCGGGTCTCCTGACCCGCCGTATCTGAGTCATCTCGGATATCGATGAGGTAATATGACCCATTGTTGAGATTTCTGCTGACTACAAAAGGTCCTTCCTATGGAGGAGAGAGCTTACGCATATTTGTATGGTCCTGAATCAACCGGGACACTAAGTCGCCCTCCTGGAATGTCTGGGTCTTGACCCTGCGGCTGTGATAGCGACGCAAGTCTTGTTGATAAATTGCGGGCCGGGCCGCTGCTAACTCTCGCGCCTCTTCCAGAGCATCCAGTGCGTCTTGACGTGTCGTCTCATTGTCCACCTCAACGTAAGCCGCCACCCTTGGCGAGTCATGTCGGATGTCACTGGGCAAAACTGCCTCGGCCCCGTACACCATAAAGAAAGGCGTGAAACCCATAGATCTGTTAGGGATGGTCCAATGCTCCATAAGACGGAGGGTAATTCTTCTACCCAACACCCGGGTGTTCGCTGCAAAGGAACCATAAGCCGCGGTTTAATCCCTCTTAAAATTTCCTGATTGGCACGCTTCGCCTGACCATTGGACTGTGGATGTGCCACTGCTGAAACATCAAGCCGGATATGCTCTTCGTCGTAGAATTTTTTCTTAGCCCCCTTGGACAAATTTGTACCATTATCAGTAATGATGTTGTGTGGGTAACCAAAACGGTAGATCAACTTTTTGATAAATAAAACCGTTGTAGCTGCGTCACATTTGCTGACCGGCGCTGCCTCTACCCACTTGGTAAACTTCTCCACTGCCACCAGGAGGTGTGTTTTCTTACCATGTCAAGCCCCTAGACTGCAAACGGCCAAGTAATTGGTATCATCCTTAATTCCTGAGCCGGGATATGAGCACGCCGGCCAAACTTCTGACAGCCGTCGCACTTACGCACTAGGTCCTCCGCATCTTTATGAGCCGTCAACCAGAAAAACCCGTGCCGGAAAGCCTTGGCCACCAAAGATTTCGAGCCGGCGAGGTGTCCACAATCACCAGTATGGATTTCGTTCAAGATCTGCCGGCCCTCCTCTGGTGAAACACAACGTTGAAAGACTCCCGTCACACTGCATTTATGCAACTCACCATTGACTATTGTCATGGATTTAGAACGCCGGGTGATCTTTCTAGCCAGGTCTTCATCCTCAGGTAACTCGCCCCGGGTCAAATAGGCCAAATAGGGAATAGTCCAATCTGGGATAGCATGCAGAGCCGCCACTAATTCTGCCTCCGGGTCAGGAACAACCAAATCTTCTTCTGAAGGTATCTTGACAGTTGGATGGTGTAAGACGTCCAAAAAGACATTGGGTGGCACCGGCTTTCGTTTAGAGCCTAATCGTGATAAGGCATCAGCCGCCTCATTTCTGCGACTATCAATGTGATCTACCTGATATCCTTTGAAGTGCCCTGCAATAACATCAACCGCCTGACGGTAAGCCGCCATCCGCGGGTCCATGGAATCCCAAGTGCCAGAAACTTGTTGAGCCACCAGATCTGAGTCGCCCAAACACCTGTCTCGGCTCAAATTCATCTCCTTGGCTAACCGAATACCATGAGGCAAAGCTTCATATTCAGCCGCATTGTTTAGTGCAGGGGAACATTAGTCGGAGCACATAAAAAATTTTATCACCCTTGGGGGATGTCAGAACAACTCCTGCCCCTAACCCCTCTAATTGCTTGGATCCATCGAAGTGTATAGTCTAGTATGTGTTATCCGGCTTTTCCTCGGGAGCTTGACACTCCATCCAATCATTTATGAAATCCACAAGGGCTTGGGACTTGATAGCTGTGCGAGGCACATATTTTACATTGAGAGGTCCCAGCTCCAATGCCCACTTAGCAATCCTTCCTATGGCTTCTTTGTTCTGGATAATATCCCCCAGCATAGCAGAACTGACCACAGTTATTTAGTGCCCTAAGAAATAGTGTTTTAACTTGCGGTTGGCCATGAAGACCCCATATTTCAGCTTCTGCCAATGTGGATACGTTTGCTTAGACTCTGTCAGGACCTCACTGATATAATAAACCGGCCTTTGCACTGGATACTCTTTTGCAGCCTCCTTGCGCTCGACCATGATTGCAGCACTCACTGCCCGGTTATTAGCCACCACATAAAGGAGTAACTGTTCTTTTTCAGCTGGAGCAGCCAGCACTGGCGGCTCAGTGAGCTGTTTTTTAAGCGCCTCAAGTGCTTCACCCACCACTTTACTCCAGAAAAATTTGTGTGTCTTCTTCGTCATTTGATATAAAGGAATAGCCTTCTCTCCAAGACGGCTTATGAACCGGCTCAATGCAGCAATCCGCCCTGCCAAGCGTTGAACATCATTAATGCAAGCCGGCTCTCCTAGAGAGGTAACAGCCTTGATTTTGTCCGGGTTAGCCTCGATACCACGCTCAGAGACCAGGAAACCCAAAAGCTTGCCCGTCGGAACACCAAAGACACACTTGGTCCAGTTAAGCATCATCTTGTAGATCCGGAGATTAACAAAAGTTTCTTTTAAATCCTCCAAGAGAGTATCCTTATTTCTGGATTTGATCACGATGTCATCTACATAAGCATGAACATTATGGCCAATCTGAATGTGAAGGCAGTTCTGCACGCTTCGCTGGTAAGTCGCCTTGGCACTTTTGAGCCCGAAAGGCATAGAGACATAGCAAAACGCCCCAAAGGGTGTAATAAAAGTTGTTTTCTCCTGGTCTTTAACCTCCATCTTGATTTGATGATAACCTGAGTACGCATCCAGGAAGCACAAACTTTCACACCCTGCCGTAGCATCAATGATCTGATCAATACGCGGGAGAGTGAATGGATCAGCGGGACAAGCCTTGTTAAGGTTCGTGTAATCCACACACATACGCCATGTGCCATTTGTTTTTTAGCAGGAGCATCGGGTTATCAAGCCATTCCGCATGAAAAACTTCAATGATAAAACCTGCTGCCAAGAGCCGGGTAACTTCTTCCCCAATAGCCTTGCGCCTCTCCTCACTGAACCGCCGCAAAAAGTTTTTGATCGGCTTAAACTTTGGATCCACTTTAAGGTTGTGGTCAACGAGCTGTCTCGGTACTCCCGGCATGTCAGAAGGTTTCCATCCTAAGATGTCCTGATTCTCACGGATGAATTCGATGAGCGCGCTTTCCTATTTGTGATCCATGTGAGATCCGATGATGAACTGCTTAGAGGAGTCGCCCGGGATGAAATCACTGTCTTGGTATCATCCGCCAAAAACTTGAGGGGTGGCTCAACCTCCGTGGTGGGCTTCTTCAGCGGGGTCATATCCTCTAGATCAACATTCTCCTTATAGAACTTGAGTTCCTCCTGGGCGCAACTGGACTCCGCGTAAGCCGCGTCTCCTTCTTCACAATCAATAGCCGTATTTCGATTACCATGAATGGTAATGGTCCCTTTTAAGCCGGGCATCTTGAGAAGCAAGTAAACATAGCAGGGCCTAGCCATGAACTTAGCATAAGCCGGTCGTCCAAATAGCGCATGATAAGGACTCTTGATCTTGACCACTTTGAACCACAAGGATTCCACCCTATAATTGTACTCATCGCCAAAAGCCACTTCCAACGAAATCCTACCCACCGGACACGCCGACTTACCCAGAACCACACCATGAAAGATGGTGGATGAAGGTTTTAAATCCTTGTCAAGCAACTTCATCCACCGGAAAGTGTCATAGTAAAGGATGTTTATGCTGCTGCCGCCATCCATGAGCACCTTGTTCACCATATATCCGCAACCTGGGGGGCTACAACCAAAGCTAGCCGTCCCGGGTCATCTACACGCGGCGGGTGATCTTCTTGGCTCCATGTTATGTCATATCAGACCACTTTAAGTACTGCGGAAGAGCCGATGTAATTGCATTAACTGCCCGCTTTCGCAACTTCTAGTCCTGTTTGTTGAGACCGGTTGTGAAAATGTGGTACTGCCGGAGCTGAGCTGCTTTGGATTACTCTGAAAACCAGACTGATTACACTGTTGTTGCTGATTATTGTTACCAGAATGCGGCTCATGTCCCCCTTGATTATCCTGACCGGGATGACCGGACCGTGAGCCGCCAGAACCAAAAACAGCTCCTGAGACGTCATGTCCTGAGCTGCCTGGCGGACCACCATCTCGATTGTTAGGTTGTGTGAAATACCGCTTGTACTTCTGCATGAAATTGCAATTCCCCCATGTGTGGTTTGCCGGCTTATCAGGCAGACTATGATTTGGACAAGGTCCCTTAAGTAACTCCTCCATGTTCAGGGAAGAGCTATCCCTGCCAAAGGGCGGTCTAAACCTCCTATTGCCTTTGGGGTAATTCTTCTGGGTGTTTGTATTAGCCACCAGCTCTGAGCCGGCCTTTGGATTCTTACGTTTGCTCTGGCTACCATTGTTTGCCGCGCCCTTGCCTTGATTGCCTTTCTTACCTTGGCCAACTTTCTCATCATCAGAACCTGGATCTTTCGTACTGTCAGAGCGGCATATTTCGTGAGAGCCGTCATGAGCTCTCCCATGTCCTGGCACGTATGTTTGAGCCGGCCGAGTTTCTGCTTTAGAGGAATAAAATGGCAGTTCTTCTCCAAGGTCAGTACCGCCTGGGCCGCCGTGATCTGCTCAGAGGAATAGATGATTGTCGAGACCCACCGTAGCCAATGATGGGCCGACTCATTCTCATGTTGGACATACAGATCAAGATCCACAATGGTCATCGGTTGCTTGCACGTCCCTAGAAAGTTTTTAATGAACCGGGCCCGGAGCTCCGCCCATGAATTGATGCTATTAGGCGGTAACCCCTTTAGCCACGTGCGAGCCAGGCCTTCTAGCATCATGACGAAATACTTGGCGTAAACCGCCTCACTGACCTCCAACATCTCTATGGCTAGTTCATAACTCTCCACCCAGGCCTTCGGGAGTAGATGAGCGGTATAATTTGGGACCTTGCGGGGCCCTTTGAAATCTCTTGGCAGCCGTTCGCTCCGTAGAACCGGCAACAAACACAACAGCCCTCCCGTCCTGGAGTTTACTCCTGCCCCTACCGAAACAGAAGGTACATGCTCCTGGTGAGCCGGCCTAGTTGGCGTCTCTTGCGGGCTTCGCGCATGGTTTACAAATGCTGACGTGTCTCTACCCGGCCGGTGACTCGTCGGAATTTCTCTATGCCGGTTGCTGCCGGAACCTCTTGGTGACTCGTAGTGCCGGCTAAAGCTGCGACTAGGAAGAGGGGTTGAATGAACACGGCTCCGGCTGTGAGTATATTTCTCCTGCTGGGCCACGACCGTCTGCAGGTACCCAATGGTGTTCCGCACATCCTCTGCAAAGGGTGCTTCATCTGGGATAGGAATTGTCTCAGGCCGAGTGGCCGCTGCCTCCATATTCTTGGCCGGGTTAGAATAATGACCCGCCGACATCAGAAAACCACCGGGTGAAGCTTGGTTACGCCGGGCTGATGAGTCGCTGGTCGCCCCGTCGGGCGTCTTTCGGGCGCGTCCGTTACTCGCCTCGCGCCAGGAGTATTGAAGAGGTTCCTTGCTTCATAACGCTCTGGTAGACGGGACTGATGCCTCCTTCGATGTATCGCTGCTGCTAATATCTGCTCCAGCCCTAGCCGGAAAGAGTCTGCCTTGATACATTCTGCCTCTTCCTCCATCTAGATCTTTAGCTCATCCATCCTTTGTCGTTCCTCTGTCATCCGACCCTTGATCCTTGCGACATCTACATTCCAAGCCGCTTGATTATCTGGTGTAACCTCAGTGGCCATTAAAGCCGCGAGCTTGTCCATCTGCTCCACAAGAACTTGAACCGGCGACGGTGGGTTATCACCCGAGGTGGTGGCTCCTGTGGCTGTACTAGCCTGCCATAAACACGGCAGCGTGAACCGGAAACTCAAGATTATCTGACTCCGAGCGATCTGACTCAAGGCAGACGTCGTCCTAGCCCCCCAGGCCGCCGTTGTGGAGCTGGTACACTGACTCCGTTTCTCCACTTGAAAATTCGTCCTTCGAATAGAAGAGAGATTCCTGTGATCCGGAAGCTTCCACATCCGTACCTTGAGTGAAGCCTACGAAGACATGCTTCTGACCCAGATTAGCACGGGCAGGATGCATGTTACTATTGGGGAACATTGCATGGGAAACAAAAAATTTCCTATGCAGACGCAGATCTATCCATGGTGATGAGCATCTACGAGGGGGAGAGTGGATCTATGTGCCCTTGTAGATCGATAAGCGGGAAGCGTTAAGAAACGCGGTTGGTGTAGTCGAACGTCTTCGCGATCCAAATCGCCGTGCGTCCCGTGATCCAATCATGATCCGTCTCGCGATCCAATCACGATCCATCCTGCGATCCAATCACGATCCGTCCCACGAACTTGATCACGATCCGTCCCACGAACTTGATCACGATCCTTCCGATTTAGCGTCGAACGGACGGCACCTCCGCGTTCAGCACACATGTAGCTTGATGACGATCTCCACCGTCTTGATGCAGCAAGAGGAAGTGGAGAGGAGGAAGAGTTCACCGGCAGCGTGATGGCACTCCGGCGATGGTGGTGGAGCAAACCCGGCAGGGCTTCGCCTAAGCACTGCGGAAATCCGATCTAGAGGAGCACCGGTGGAATGGGTAGCACCTGGCTGTAAATTGTAGTGCAAAACACCCGATACCACCGATATATATAAGAAGGAGGGAGGAGGAGGGCTGGCACACCAAGGCTGCCCTTGCACAAGGGGGAGAGGAGGAATCCTCCTCCAATCCTAGTAGGACTAGGATTCCTCCTTTCCTACTTGGAATCTATTTCCACCTTGCATTTTTCCTTTCTCTTCCAACTCCAGCCGCATGGGCCTCTTAGAGGACTTCCACCAGCCCACTAAGGGCTGGTTTCCACCCTCCCACAGCCCATGTAGCCTCTTGGGTCAAAATACCTCTCCCGATGGTCCCCCGGTACACTACCGACACTCCCGGTACACTACCGATGAGCCCGAAACTTTTTTGGCGACCAAAATAGGACTTCCTATATATGAATCTTTACCTTCGAACCATTCCAAAGCTCCTCGTGACTTTTGGGATCTCATCTGAGACTCTGAACAAACTTCAGTCACCACCATGCATAACTCTATACTACAGAAACGTCACCAAACCTTAAGCGTGCAGACCTTGTGGGTTCGAGAACTATGTAGACATGACCGAGACACCTCTACAGCCAATAACCAATAGCAGGACCTGGATGACCATATTGGTTCCTACATATTCTACGAAGATCTTTATCGGTCGAACCTCTATGTCAGGGATTCAGTTAATCCCGTATAACGTTCCCTTTGTTCTTCGGAATGTTACTTGCCCGAGATTCGATCGTCGGTATCTCCATACCTAGTTCAACCTCGTTACCGGCAAGTCTATTTACTCGTTACATTATACAAGATCCCGTGGCTAACACTTAGTCACATTGCTTGCAAGGCTTGTTGCAATGTTGCATTACCGAGTGGGCCCTGAGATACCTCTCCGTCACACGAAGTAACAAATCCCAGTCTTGATCCATGCCAACTCAACAAACACCCTCGGAGATACCTGTAGAGCACCTTAATAGTCACCCAGTTACGTTACGACGTTTGATACACACAAGGCACTCCTCCGGTATCTGTGAGTTGCATGATCTCATGGTCATAGGAACATATACTTAACATGTAGAAAACAATAGCAATACACTGACACGATCATATGCTACATTTGTAGTTTGGGTCTTGTCCATCACATCATTCTCCTAATGATGTGATACCATTATCAAATGACATCACATGTCAATGGCTAGGAAACCTTGACCATCTTCGATCAACGAGCTGGTTCACTAGAGGCATACTAGGAACAAAGTGTTGTCTATTTACCAACACATGTAATGTGTTTCCAATTAATACAATTATAGCATGGAAAATTAACGATTATCATGAACAAGGAAATATAATAATAAACACTTTATTTATTGCCTCTAGGGCATATTTCCAACAGTCTCTCCCTTGCACTAGAGTCAATAATCTAGCTCACATCACTATGTGATTTACATTGTAATGAATCGAACACCCATGCAGTTCTGGTGTTGATCATGTTTAGCCCTTGGAAGAGGTTTAGTCAACGAGTCTGCAACATTCAGATCCGTGTGCACTTTGCAAATATTTATGTCCTTCTCCTCGATGTAATCACGGATGGAGTTGAAGCGTCGCTTTATGTGTCTGGTCCTCTTGTGAAACCTTGGTTCCTTGGCCAGAGCAATGGCACCAATGTTGTCATAGAACAGGTTCATTGGATTCAGTGCACTGGGCACTACTCCAAGATCTATCATGAACTGCTTCATCCAGACACCTTCCTTCGCCGCCTCCGAGGCTGTGATGTATTCCACTTCGCACGTAGAATCAGCTACCACGCTTTGCTTGGAACTGCACCAGCTTACCGCTCCCCCGTTAAGAATAAATACGTATCCGGTTTACGACTTAGAGTCATCCGGATCAGTGTCAAAGCTTGCATCGACGTAACTCTTTACGATGAGCTCTTCATCACCTCAAAGCGTGTCAAAGCTTGTTCTAAATGGCCTTTCGCCCTTTAGGTAATACTTCCAAAGTCCATACTTTGTTTTCATACATGGATCCCATCTCAGATTTCATGGCCTCTAACCATTTCTCGGAATCCGGGCCCATCACCGCTCCTTCATAGCTCGTAGGTTCATTGTTGTCCAACAACATGACCTCCAAGACAGGATTGTCGTACCACTCAGGAGTAGTACGCGTCCTTGTCGACCTACGAGGTTCATTAGTAACTTGATCCGAAGCTTCATGATCATCATCATTAACTTCTTCTTCAACCGTCGTAGGCTCCACAGAAACATCTTTCTACGCTGCGCTACTCTTTGGTAGAAGCAAAGGTTCAACAACCTCATCAAGCTCTATTTTCCTCCCACTCAATTCTTTCGAGAGAAACTCTTTCTCAAGAAGTGTTCCGTTCTTCGCGACAAACACTTTGCCTTCGGATCTGAGATAGAAGGTATACCCGACTATCTCTTTCGGGTATTCTATGAAGACGCATTTCTCCGCTTTGGGTTCCAGCTTTTTAGGCAGAAGCTTTTTGACATAAGCATCACATTCCCAAACTTTAAGAAATGACAACTTTGGCCTCTTGCCAAACCATAGTTCATATGGCGTCGTCTCAACGGATTTCGATGGTGCCCAATTTAAAGTGAATGCAGCTGTCTCTAATGCAAAACCCCAAAATGATAGTGGCAAATCAGCAAGATACATCATAGAACGCACCATATCTAATAAGGTTCGATTACGATGTTCGGACACACCATTACGCTGTGGTGTTCCGGGCAGTGTCAACTGTGAAACAATTCCACACTGTCTTAAGTGACCGCCAAACTCATAACTCAGATATTCACCTCCTCGATCAGATCGCAGGAATTTAATCTTCTTGTTACGATGATTCTCAACTTCACTCTAAAATTGCTTGAACTTTTCAAACATTTCAGACTTGTGTTTCATTAAGTAAATATACCCATATCTACTTAAGTCATCAGTGAAGGTGAGAAAATAACGATATCCACCACACGCTGTAACATTCACTGGACCGCACACATCAGTATGTATGATTTCATATAAGTCACTCACCCGTTCCATTGTTCCAGAGAATGGCGTTTTAGTCAGCTTGCCCATGAGGCATGGTTCACATGTGTCAAGTGATTCAAAATCAATTGACTCCAAAATTCCATCAGCATGGAGGTTCCTCATGCGTTTTACACCAATATGACCTAAACGGCAGTGCCACAAGAAAGTGGTACTGTCATTATCAACTCTACATCTTTTGGCATCAATGTTATGAACATGTGTGTCATCACTATCAAGATTCAATATGAATAAACCCCTAACATTGGGTGCATGGCCATAAAAGATATGACTCATATAAATAGAACAACCTTTATTCTCCGATTTAAATGAGTAACCGTCTCGCAATAAACAAGATCCAGATATAATGTTCATGCTTAACACAGGCACTAAATAACAATTATTCAGGTTCATCACTAATCCCGATGGTAATCGAAGAGAGAGCGTGCCGACGGCGATCACATCAACCTTGGAACCATTTCCCATGCGCATCGTCACTTCGTCCTTTGCCAACCTTTGTTTATTCCGTAGTTCCTGCTTTGAGTTGCAAATGTGAGCAACCGAACTGGTATCAAATACCCATGAACTACTACGAGAGCTAGTAAGGTACACATCAATAACATGTATATCATATATACCTTGTTTGTCGTTGGCCGCGTTCTTGTCAGTCAGGTACTTGGGGCAGTTCTGTTTCTAGTGACCAGTTCCGTTGCAATGAAAGCACTCAGTTTCTGGCTTGGGTCCATGCTTAGGCTTCTTTATAGGAGTAGCAACTGCTTTGCCATCCTTCTTGGTTTTACCCTTCTTGCCCTTGCCCTTGACCTTGCCATTTTTCTTGAAACTAGTGGTTTTATTGACCATCAACACTTGATGTTCTTTCTGGATTTCAGACTCAGCGACTTTTAGCATCGCAAGCAGCTCGGCGACTGACTTGTTCATCCCATGCATGTTATAGTTCATCACAAAGCTCTTGTAACTAGATGGCACTGATTGAAGAACTCTGTTAGTGACCGCCTCTGGCAGAAGGGCAATTCCCAACTCCGCTAGACGAGTTGAATACCCACACATTCTGAGTATATGTTCACTAATAGACCTATTCTCCTCCATCTTGCAAGCATAGAACTTATCGGAGGTTTCATACCTCTCGATCCGGGCATTCTTCTGAAAGATAAACTTCAACTCCTGGAACATCTCATATGCTCCATGAGGTTCAAAACGTCTTTGAAGTCCCGGTTCTAAGACATACAATATTTCACACTAAACTATTGAGTAATCTCCAGTACGTGCCTCCCAAGCGTTCTTAACGTCTTTGGAGGTCATATCTTCTGGTTGGTCACCAAGCGGTGCATCATGGACATATGATCTCTAGGAAGCCGTGAGGATAATCCTCAGATTATGGCCCAGTCAGCAAAGTTACTTCCATCATCTTTCAACTGAGCTTTCTCTAGGAACGCTTTAAAATTCAGGGGTGCTACTGCACGAGCCATTGATCTACAACATAAATATGCAAAGTTTACTTAGACTATTGTTCAAGATAATGAGTTTAGTTAATCAAATTCCTAAAGCTCCCACTCAAATTGACATCCCTCAGGCCATCTGAGTGTCACATGATCCAAATCCACCAACTCAAGTCCGATCATCACGTGAGTTGAGGTGGATTCAATGGTGAACATCATTATGTTGATCATATCTACAATATGACTCATTATGTTGAGGTGGCTCGTCAAGTTTAACCCGAGTGTTCTGCATGTGCAACACTGGCATGCACCCGTTGTATGTGAACGTAGAGTCTATCACACCCGATCATCACGTGGTGTCTCGACATGATGAACTTTCGCAACGGTGCACACTCGGGGAGAACACAATTCATCTTGAAATTTAAGTGAGGGATCACCTTATAATGCTACCGTTGTACTAAGCAAAACAAGGTGCATAAAAGGATTAACATCACATGCAATTCATAAGTGACATGATATGGCTATGAACTTGTGCTTTAGATCTCCATCTTGAAAGAACCGACATGATCTCCATCGTCAGCGGCATGACACCATGACCTCCATCATCTTGATCTCCATCAACGTGTCGCCATCGGGGTTGTCACGCCCTGCATGCTTATACTACTATTGCTACCGTTTAGCGATAAAGTAAAGCATTACATAGCGCTTAATGATTGACACGAAGGTCATACAATAATTAAAGACAACCCTATGGCTCCTGCCAATTGCCGTACTCATCGACATGCAAGTTGTGAAATTCTATACATCACATGATCATCTCATACATCACATATATCACATCATGTAATTGGCCATATCACATCACAACATACCCTGCAAAAACAAGTTAGACGTTCTCTAATTGTTGTTGCATGCTTTACGTGGCTGCCACGGGTTTCTAGCAAGAACGATTCTCACCTACGCATAAACCACAACGGTGATACATAATTTGCTTTTCAACCTTCTCAAGGACCGCCTTTGTCGAATCCGATCCAACTAAAGTGAGAGAAACTGTCACCCGCAAGCCATCTAGGCAACAAGTTGCATCGAGGGAACCGGTCTCTCATAAGCATATGAGTAATGTTGGTCTAGGCCGTTTCATCTCACAATACTGCTGAAGCAAAATACGACCAAGGGAGGAAGCAATCTAAGCATCAACGCCCACAAACCTTTTGTGTTCTACTCGAGATCTCATCAACTCATAGACCTAGCTTTGATACCACTGTTGGGGAACGTTGCATGGGAAACAAAAAAATTCCTACGCACACGCAGATCTATCCATGGTGATGAGCATCTACGAGAGGGAGAGTGGATCTACGTACCCTTGTAGATCGCTAAGCGGGAAGCATTAAGAAACGCGGTTGGTGTAGTCGAACGTCTTCACGATCAAAATCGCCGTGCGTCCCGTGATCCAATCATGATCCGTCCCGCGAACCAATCATGACTCGTCCCGCGATCTAATCATGATCCGTCCCACGAACTTGATCATGATCCATCCCACGAACTTGATCACGATCCTTCCGATCTAGCGCCGAACGGACGGCACCTCCGCGTTCAGCACACGTGCAGCTTGATGACGATCTCCACCGTCTTGAAAGCAAGAGGAAGTGGAGAGGAGGTAGAGTTCACCGGCAGCGTGACGGCACTCCGGCGATGGTGGTGGAGCAATTCCGGCAGGGCTTCGCCTAAGCACTCGGAAATCTGATCTAGAGGAGCACTGGTGGAACGGGTAGCACGTGGCCGTAAATTCTAGTCCAAAACACCCAATACCACCAGTATATATAAGAGTGAGGGAGGAGGAGGGCTGGTGCACCAAGTCTGCCCTTGCGCAAGGAGGAGAGGAGGAATCCTCCTCCAATCCTAGTAGGACTAGGATTCCTCCTTTCGTACTTGGAATCTATTTCCACCTTGCATGTTTTCTTTCTCTTTCAACTCCAGCCGTATGGGCCTCTTAGAGGACTTCCACCAGCCCACTAAGGGATGGTTTCCACCCTCCCACAGCCCATGTAGCCTCTTGGGTCGAAATACCTCTCCCGATGGTCCTCCGGTACACTATCGGCACTCCCGGTACACTACCGATGAGCCCGAAACTTTTCCGGCGACCAAAATAGGACTTCCTATATATGAATCTTTACCTCCGGACCATTCCAGAGCTCCTCGTGACATCCAGGATCTCATCCGGGACTCCGAAAAACCTTCGGTCATCACCATACATAACTCTATACTACCAAAATGTCACGAAACCTTAAGCATGCAGACCCTGCGGGTTCTAGAACTATGTAGACATCACCGAGAGACCTCTACGGCCAATAACCAATAGCGGGGCCTGGATGACCATATTGGTTCCTACATATTCTACGAAGATATTTATCGGTCGAACCTCTTTGTCAGGGATTCAGTTAATCCCGTATAACGTTCCCTTTGTTCTTCGGTATGTTACTTGCCCGAGATTCGATCGTCGGTATCTCCATACCTAGTTCAACCTTGTTACCGGCAAGTCTCTTTACTCGTTCCGTAATACAAGATCCCGTGGCTAACACTTAGTCACATTGCTTGCAAGGCTTGTTGTGATGTTACATTACCGAGTGGGCCCTGAGCTACCTCTCCGTCACACGGAGTAACAAATCCCAGTCTTGATCCATGCCAACTCAACAGACACCCTTGGAGATACCTGTAGAGCACCTTTATAGTCACCCAGTTACGTTGTGACGTTTGATACACACAAGGCACTCCTCCGGTATCCGTGAGTTACATGATCTCATGGTCATAGGAACATATACTTGACATGCAGAAAACAGTAGCAATAAACTGACACGATCATATGCTACGTTTGTAGTTTGAGTCTTGTCCATCACATCATTCTCCTAATGATGTGATCCCGTTATCAAATGACATCACATGTCAATGGCTAGGAAACCTTGGCCATCTTTGATCAACGAGCTAGTTCACTAGAGGCATACTAGGGACAAAGTGTTGTCTATTTACCCACACATGTAATGTGTTTCCATTTAATACAATTATAGCATGGACAATAAACTATTATCATGAACAAGGAAATATAATAATAAAAACTTTATTTATTGCCTCTAGGGCATATTTCCAATAGTTACATGCAGGTCGCAGACGCCGAGCCAGCTCGATGATGTCGGTGCAGACGTCCGGCCCGGGTGTTGATCCATCAACCCTTCCGATGAAGACGTGGATCCCGCTGAATGGAAACCAGAATCCATACTCCACGGACTCAGCATCAAGCCCTCAGCCAACATCGTCGATGTAGAAACGGCCATGGCGACTCTTGCTGATCCTTCCGACCATGTATCCTTTGAGCCCCGGGAGAGAGCCCTTCGAAAACTCAACACCACCAACGTCAGCCCCACGGTGGGCGCCAACTGTCGTGAATTTATCACGGTAGATGTCTGGGTTAACAGACTTGTATTCGAGACCATCGCTAACGTGATGGACTCAAATGGGTTAACAGGGACGAAGGACACGAGTTTACCCAGGTTCAGCCCCTCAAGGTGAGGTAATAGCCTATGTCCTACTTGTGCTTGTCTTGCTTGTTGTATCGATTACAGGGGAGCTAAAGCTTGACCTAGCCCTCGATCACCTGACCCCTAAGTCGCCTCGGGTCTTGCCTTTATATACTGAGGTCAAGACCACGGGTCATACAAGTTGTGGCCGACTCTCATTACACGTCCGAGTCTGCCTCTATCTTCTCTTGCCTATCCTGACCAAGTTGTCCCCGGGCGGCTTACACGCCCGGGTATCCGGGCCACCCTGCCGGCCCATCCTGTGAGCCGCTATGCTTGCTGGGCCCTTCGGTCCTCACGGCTCATCCTTGGGCTGGCTACGAGTCGTCCGGTTTAACCCGGAGCCCTCCAGGGCAGGTCTCACCGTGGTGTTATATCCCCAACACACACCAATTATTCTTCTTGCAAAGAATCAAAGAGAAAGAGCGAGAGAGCTATCACAAACTTGAAGAAGTCTTGCACGAGAACACCAATAAGAATTTGAATGAATGAGGATACTACAAATCAATGGAATAACATGAGAACGGAGATAGCGTGATCTACCTAGCATGAAACTTTAACGAAGCACCGGAATAATTGAGATATGAGCGAAGGGACAACAATTCAGAAGAATTCGAGAATGGAAGCTGAAAGCTGAGAACGAGAAATCTTCTGAAAAGATAGCCTTTGGAGGATCGAGAAATGAAAACAATTATGAAATTCATCGGATAGATATGGGAGGAATTACTCATGATCTAAACAATTTGAGATGATAGCAACAACCTGAAACCATGAATCTTTGGTAGAACGAACACCGATTTAAGAGAAACTCTCCTTAGGCCTTCAATGATGAGAATGATGATGAGAAACAACACCATGAATTACTAAGATCCTCTGGAATAATGAATAAAGAAAGGTTGAGCCAATGATGAAATTAATTTGAAGCGATCATGGAAGAGGAATATGACTGATGAAAGTCATTCTTGCATCATATTTGAAAAGAACTTGAGGACATCTTCGGAAAGATTAGAAGAGCCCGGTAATATCCTGGGAAAACCTGTAGGTTATGAGCCCACTAAAAAGAAACCACCGTTGAAATGATTGCTTAGAAAGAGATATTGCACCAGTACAACGAAAACTTGATGTGGTGAGAACCTCGAAATAATTTGAAATGATTTTGAAATAAGAACACAAATCTTCTGAGACATGCTAAAACACCCGGATAGAAATGGGAGAGGTCAAGAAACAAGAGATGCTTGAATAAGAATTCCCGCACGAGAATGCATTAGCCAGCTTATGAAGGATATGACGAACACCGAAAGGTAGAATTGAATCCACCAGAGAAGAATAACAACAAGAACAAAGAATATGAGGATAGATCTTGAAACTGAAACTCGTGAGAATCTCCACAAGAACTCACTGAATACAAAACAGAAGAAAAGATAGCTTTAGCATCACATGAATAGAGAAGGCACTTGGATGAGAATTTAATCATTGAAGAAAAAGGGAAGGAGGGTGGGAAAAACAAACAAAACTTGGCACCGATGAGACGAACTCTGGAACAAAATATGAGGATTGATCTTGCACATATTGAAAAGGATAGACTTATCTTGAAGAGAAGCGCACCGGTTGAAAACAATTGAGATGACAACTTGATTGAGCAAAATTATTAACATTCCCACAGAATATGAGAACACATCTTAGGAAATATGAAATCACCACTTGACATTGAAGCAACTCGAATTACCATGTTCAAAAACAAAACAAAGGATGAGGCTTACAAAACAAGCCGGAAACAAATACATAATAGAGATTCCGTCCAGTATTTTTGTGGTAAGGTTCGCACTGGCTCGAACGTACATTGGATTGTCACATGGAAATGACGCTCGAATATGCTCCCTAGGCGTAGCGAACTACAAGGCTTGATGAAGCATACCGAGACTGTCCTCTATAAAAAAGACCGTGAACAAAAAAACCACTAGATGTCGAACCCCAACCTCACATCATTATCTGTTGGAAGATAACCTAGGTAACTACTTGAATTCGCACCTAAGAACTCCCGAAATCTTCCGGTTATGCAGTCGGGTGTTGGGGATGCTAGGAGGCAAAATATCTCACACAACTAACAAGCTCTACACTCCAACTGTATCCATCCGTCAACACATAACCATGAAAACCTCGGAAATTGTGTACCTCAGACCTTCAAAAAACATCCGATATACTAGCTGTGGCAAAACATCTGATCGCTCCCCCAAGTACTGGGTGGCGCAAAACTTTTCTCACTGCAAGGAGTATAGAAGCGTTTTCAATGTCGGCGACCTCTGGTATTTTGGAACTGCAACAATACAAATGTGACGACAACACCTCGGAGCTCAACTCCCAGGGACGATGCCATAACCCCTAAATGTCAGGAGGCACCAAGAACAATGTTCTCGTCAAAAAGATATCGGAATGATCCCAACAATACCCGCGTGATCCTACAAAAATTGAGTGAAAAAGAGTAGAGGAGTAGAATTAAAAATTCCTAAGTTGAATACCTCACCAGAGTATAGAAGAGGAGTAAGAAGAATCCTACTCTCCGATATAACTAGACTCAAAATAGTTTTTTACTAGACTCCACTCGGCCAAGTTGGATCAATCAAGGGGGCTCCTAGGTCGGTAACCTCGCTCTGATACCAACTTGTAACGCCCAAGATGCAATCCTATCCTTATTTTGGCTCGAGTGCCTCGACAGGGATGGAAGCGCATCTTGTTGTTTTGCAAGAATGGATATCATTACAAGTACATGTACAAAAGAGACGAGTATATGGAATTGGCTTACACTCCCCACAAGCTACAACAAGATCACATCAATACAGTAACATAATCAAACATCATACATAAGAGCAGGGTCCGACTACGGACGAAATCAAACGATAAAATGACATCCATCCTTGCTATCCGAGGCTGCTGCCTGGAACCCATCCTAGATTGATGATGAAGAAGAACTCCAAATCAAATAAGAATCGCGCTCACGTCAAAGCATCGCATTACTTGTACCTGCAACCATTGTTGTAGTAATGTGTGAGCCATAGGGGACTCGACAATCTCATTTCCATGGGTATCAAGACTAGCAAAGCTTAATGGGTGAGGTATGGTTAAGTGGTGAGGCTACAGCAAGCAACTAAGCGTTTATATGAGTGGCTAACTTACGATACAGAAAATAAGTATGGTGGTCCATGCATAACGGACGTGAACTAGAACAATCACTAAGTGATCCTGAACACCTACTTACGTCAAACATAACACCAACGTGTTCTCTGTCGGATAAGGTCTCACGAGAAGAGACAGTCATGGTTACACAGCTAGTTGGTGTATTTTTTGAGTTTACTTCAAGTCTACTATGACCGGGTGTTAAACAAAGTTTCCAAGTTGCCACATAACCACATGCATAACTTTCCGAAAGATTTAACCCTGTAGGGGTGCTCCAACTCATCCATCACAAATTAACCACACGCCGTGTTGGAATTCCTCAACCGCGAAATCGCCCGTAGTATTTGCGGAATCCCGATGGAAAATCTCAACTTTGAGATAGCCCAAAAAGTGTCGCTAAAATCCCAGGCGGAAGACGTTCAAGAAAGGTAAAACAAATCCAGCAAGGCCTCCCGGTGAGCCAGATCCGCATCTAGAGCCATGCGCTCTCTATCCATGGGCATCATCCGTCTATGCAAAGTGGATGGTAGCCTGAAAATGCCTCGAGCTGCCCCAAGGTGGCACCGCCGACTACTAGGTAGGTGGACCAACACTAATGAGGAGCACTGGCCCGGGTTATTGATTAAAGATCAGCGGGTGCTTCGGGTCCCTATGCAATTTTAGTTATTAGACAAATGGTAAAATCAATGTTGAGCCTTGCCAGACGAGTTTTATCCCAAAATGAAAATAAAGGGGGTCCCCATAACAACCCCGAGCATGTTAGGAGCGCTCAATTATGGAACATAACACTGGTACACAAGTAACTAGGGGCGGCAAAAGTGGAACAAAACACCGAGCAAAAGGCCAAGCCTTCCACCCGTTACTAAGTATATATGTGCTTTAAAAGAAATAGCAATAATATCGTGATAAAAAAGGATGTCCTTGTTGACACATGAAAGCAATTGCACCTGCAGCTAGAAACGCTAAAAGAAGTGCTGAGCAAGCGGTAACATAGCCAAACAAAGGTTTGCTAGGGTGAAAGGGTTAGAGGCTTATCATGGCAATGTTGGGAGGCTTGACAAACAAGTGATAGGTAGTGAGACATAATGATGGAAGCGAGACAACTAGCATAGCAATGATAGTAGTGGTATCCAGGGAAATGTGTCATCTTGCTTGAGATCCCGCTTGGAAGAAGAACGAATTCGTGAAGAAGACGGTCCGTGAAGTAGATGAACGAATCCTCACACTTTGAATGCTTTTAGAACTCTACCGAGAAGGAACAATCCGAAACTACATTCAACACATGGTACACCATAATATATGCATGACATGATGCGTAATCAAATATAACGCATGTAGATGCATGTTATGCATCACATGGCAAAGCACAACAACAACTCCTACGCATTAAGTGAATCTCAATATGCAACGAGTTGCGTATTGACAAAACTGCATGCTTGAGTTACTTAGTTCATTTCCGATTAGTACACCGAAATATTAAATTTTGTTAAACATGGCAAGAGGTGAAGCATAAATAAACTACTCTATCTAGCCATCTTAAATGAGGCCGGAAACAACTTATAGCATTTCCGAAATGACCTCATATGCATATTATGATTTTGGTCCAGATCTATCCTAAGCTTGTTTTATAGACGTTAAACAACAATATAAATTGTTCCATGCGATTCTATACGTCATTCTAGTCGATTTACATATATGGAACATCTCAAACTGAGCTACGGTCTAAAAGTTACGACACACACAAAATGAACATGACATGAATGTGAAATGCTTAAAAATGATAACCACAACACTTAAAATCATGGATGTAACATGATATTATGATACTACATGAAATTCTAGTCAAGTTTCATATATGGTGTGTCCAAAACGGAGCTATGGTTCAACGACAAACAGCCATATAAGGTTTAGGGCAAATCTGTCCAAAACAACAACATGGCATTTTGCAAGCATTAAAACAACAAGGTACAAAGGTCTAAAAGGCACAAAAAAGACATGAGGAAGTATCTTACATGATGCACAAAGTTATATCATAGGAGCAAGTTGTTTAGGATCATGGATCAGTAGTAAATAAGCTCACAAGATAGCTAATTGAAAACAGTTTCAGACTTAGTGAAAATAGCAGTTTTTGATAGTGTAGTTTTTATCATGAAGGCATACTGAAGTAGTAAAACTATAAGCTACATGGCATCAAACTTAACAACATGCTATAGGACATTATAAACTACAAATAACTACATTGCACAAACCCCAAAGGGGTTCTAGATCACTAGCAAAACACATGGCAAGACAGCAACAAAATGTTACAGACTCCAGACTTAGAAATATTTTGGGCATATCAAAACATCACATTTTTATAGCATGTTGGAAACAAGAAAACAACACCCAAACATGGATTATCATGGAAAACAAAATGACCAAGGGCTAGTGCACATGTCAAAGGGCATATCTCATGTTCAAAATTATTTCATATCATGTATGGATTTAATCACACGAAAATAACAAAAGGGCATCACAGCAAAATAACGTGCACACAAAAATGCCCAAATGACAAAACTAAATGCACAGATAAATTCAATGGTTTGTTACCCCAAAGACATATATAATATGCATGTGTTCATGAAGGAAAATGTAACATAATTAATTATGCAAGTCATGACATAAATCTATTAGCAAGTTATTTATGCAATAAAATACAAACAACAAGTTAATATTTTTTAAACATTTATGAAAACGAGATATAATTAATCTACACAAATTTGCACACAATTATCTATATAAAACATTTCGATCCGGTGCATGGTTATTTAATTATGAGCATCTTAAAATCATGTTTTTTCTGAAAATATGCAATGTCCTGGTTAATAGATAAATTCGCAACACAGGGAAAAAATATGAATCGGGCTTAATCTCACATATGGACTGAAACAGAGCAGAGAGCGCATGATGACGAATCTCGCCCATGGGCGTCAGACAACAGGCTCGGCTGGGCATGGGGGAGCTCACCATGGGCTTCGGCCTAGTCGGTGGAGAAGATGGGCAGGTGGAGCTGGGCCTTGCACGAGGGAATTGGGCCTGTGCGTGGCAGATCTGGCCCACACGAGGCACATGTGATGCGGTTTGGGAGGCGTCGTCCTCCTCGTGCCCGAGCATAGGGAGACGGCGGCGGCGGCCTCATCGGCGATGCAGCAGGCGAGGAGGCGACGACGGGGCTCAAGGACGCTGGGAACGGATAGATCCAGAGGTGGGGGTTCCAGATCTGGTGGGACCCGACGACGGCGAGGTGTGGGGCCGGCGGCCGGACTTCGGGCGCTCCATGGCGGTTCCCTGTTCACCTCGTTCAAGAAAGAGAGAGAGAGGGAAAGAGAGCTTAGACGAGGAGAGAGAGAGTCGTGGGAGGAGGTAGAGTAGAGCGCGAGGGCGGCGCTGGCCTGTTCAAGCTCGCCGGTAGGCAGGGTTGCCGGAGGGGAGTGGTTTAGGCGCTCGGGCGGAGGCAGATGCCTCGATCCAATTGAGTAGTGTGGGAGGTGAGGCTGGGGCACTCGAGCCTCCCGGGCCATCCGATCCGAGATTCGACGGCCCAAATCAATTGGGGTTGGCTATGGTGGTTGGTGGGATAGAGCAGGAGGCTGGTTGGTGTGGCTGTGATCCCGAGGAAGGGAGGTAGTTGGCAGCGGGGTGAGGAATTTTAGGAAGATGGTTTATGGTTTGGACTAAAATGTTTAGGGTTTATCTGCTATTTATAACAGGGATCCAAATGAAGGGAGTTTGGAACTGTTTTGAGCACTACGATCTCAATCGAATGTCTTTGGTGTAGGCTAGGTGGTTGGGGACTTGGTGGGCTGTTTATAGGCCTTGTGGGCTGAGAAGAGAGGGAGCTTTGCTAGCCCGGCGACAATTTATAAAACACCCGAAAACGTCCGCTAATAACCGATGACGGTGCCGCTACAAGCGACCGTTGGGGTATCAAATGACCTCTTATTGCGACGAAATTCGGCAGGTGGTCCACCTACAATATAGCAAGACTGCATGCTAACTTTTGACCGAATTCGTGAATACTTTATACTCACTTTTAAAAATAATATTTCATCGATGTTGTGAGCGAGTGCGTGTGTGGTTGGTCTCGAAACAGTCAACGACGCGATCAGAGAGAACCAGCAACTATGAACGGATGCAAGGTTTCGAAAACAAGAGACAATGCTATGTAGATGACGCGAATGATGCAATGATGAATGCAACAACCAAACAAAACACAAGACGACAATGGAATAAAAGGGGAATCTTCTGGAGCATTGGTCCCGGGCTATTACACATGTCTCGGCCGATCATACTTTAGGGGGGTAATATCCACGAGAAAGAGTATTGTACCATATCTTTGCATCACCCTTTAATGAGAACGAAAATAATTTGAGAATATAATAGTAGCGAAACCTCTCATGATAAGTAAATAGGGTGGCTATATCATTCAGTTTAGTAAGATGTGCTACCAGAATTTCTGTTTGATAGCCATGAAAAGGATCAAATTCAATCAAAGTAATTAACTCTGGGTCGACGGATAATTCATAATACTTATTGGTAACAAATATAGGTGAAGTAGCAAACTTAGGATCACATTTCATTTTAGCATTCAAAGTCATTTCTTTATACTTGTATAGTAGTTTCTTGAGATCATCCCTATCCTTACAAGTAAGAATCTCTCTAGCTATATCTCCATCCAAAGCAAAACCTTCAGGTATCTTAGGCATTTCAAATCTAGGAGAGCTAGGCCTAATAAGTGTTAAATAAGTATCAGTTTCAAAGTTCTCATCAGTTTCATCAGTTTCCATAATTTCATTCTTTCTAGCTTTAGCAATTTGTTCATCAAGAAATTCACCTAATGGCACATTATCACCAATCATGGTACTAGCATCATCATAACCATTATTCAAAGCATAAGTAGCATCATCAATATCAGGATTAATAGCAGGTGGTGGTGTTGCAAACTTACTCAGATCAGAAGGTGAATCAAGTGCAGAGCTTGATGGCAATTCCTTACCTCCCCTCATAGTAGAGGGGAAAATCTTGGTTGTCGTATCCTTCTGATTCTTCATAGTGATCAATTGATATAAATCCCAAGTGACTCAACAAATATAGCTATGATCCCGGGCAATGGCGCTAGAATAAGGTCTTGATAACCCACAAGTATAGGGGATCGTAACAGTTTTTGAGGGTAGCTTATTCAACCCAAATTTATAGGTTCAACCCAAGGGGAGCCAAAGAATATTTCAGGGTATTAGGAGTTGAGTTGTCAGTTCAACCACACCTAGAGATAAATATATATAGCAAGGTGATCAGTAGCACAGTAATATGATAGTTTAATGGAAGTAGTAGCAGTAACAGTAGTGGTAACAGTAGCGGTAACAGTAGTAGTAATAGTTTTGTAGCAAGTGGAACAGTGACATTACAAGTAGTAACTTAGCAAGAACAATAAGTGGAAAACTCGTAGGCACTGGATCGGTGTATTCACTGGATGTTATTTGATAAACTACAAGTGTAGGGGATCGCAACAATTTTTGAGGGTCGAGTATTCAACCCAAATTTATTGACACGACACAAGGGGAGCCAAAGAATACTCTCGAGTATTCACAGCTGATTTGTCAATTCAACGACACCTATAAGACTTTATATCTATAGCAAAGTATTCAATAGCAAAGTAGTATGGAAGTAACTGTTATGGTAGCAAAAGTAACAGTGCCAGTTTTGTAGTGATTGTAACAATAACAGCGGAGAAGTAACTTAGCAAGGATCAATATGTGGAAAGCGCGTAGGAAATGGATCGGTGATGCATAATTATGTTGGATGCAATTCACCATGCAACATTTATAACATAGGGTGACATGGAACTAGCTCCAATTCATCAATGTAATGTAGGCATGTATTCCATATATAGTCATACGTGCTTATGGAAAAGAACTTGCATGACATCTTTTGCCCTACCCTCCCGTGGCATCGGGGTCCTAATGGAAACTAAGGGATATTAAGGCCTCCTTTTAATACAGAACCGGACCAAAGCATTAGCACGTGAATACATGAACTCCTCAAACTACGGTAATCACCGGAAAGAATCCCAGTTATTGTCACCCTAGGGGATGCGGATCATAACTCGTAATAGGTGTCTACAACTTGCAACATAGGATCCGGAACACATATATATTCATGAAAACATAATAGGTTCAGATCTGAAATCATGGCACTCGGGCCCTAGTGACAAGCATTAAGCATAGCAAACTCATACCAACATCATTCTCAGAACATAGTGGACACTAGGGATGAAACCCTAACCAAACTAACTTGATTACATGATAAATCTCATCCATCCCATCACCGTCTAGCAAGCCTACGACGGGATTACTCATGAATGACAGAGAACATCATGGAATTGGTGATGGAGGATGGTTGGTGATGATGATGGCGTCGACTTCCCCTCTCCGGAGCCCAAAATGGACTCCAGATCTAGTCTCCCAAAGAAGAACAGGAGGTGGCGGCGGCTCCATATTGTGAAACGTACTCTTCTCCTTGATTTTTTCTCCGCGAATAGGGTTATATGGAGCTGGAGAGGAGGTCAAAGGATCCACGAGGGGCCCACAAGCCTGCTATGAGTGGCTAGGGGGTGGCCACACCTAGCAGGCTTGTGGCCAGAAGGTGGCCCCCCTTTGGTTACTTCTTGCACCAGTATATTTTTATTAATTCCAAAAACATTCCTCGTAAATTTTCGCGACGATCCAAGAATTTTTATTTCTGCACAAAAATAACACCAAGGCAATTCTGCTGAAAACAACGTCAGTCCGGATTAGTTCCATTCAAATCATGCATATTAGAGTCCAATACAAGGGCAAAAAGATTTGGAAAATTGGATATGATGGAGACATATCAGTATTCATCATATAATAGTCATAACCTAGGGCGACACAAAACTAGCTCGAGTTCGTCAATATAATGTAGGCATGTATTTCATATATAGTCATACGTGCTTATGGAAAAGATGTTGCATGAGATCTTTTGTCCTACCCTCCCATTGCAGCGGGGTCCAAAAGGAAACTAAGGGATATTAAGGCTTCCTTTTAATAGAGAACCGGAACAAAGCATTAACACATAGTGAATCTATGAACTCCTCAAACTATGGTGATATCCGATCCAGCCCTAAGTCAGGTCCTGAAGCGGTGTGAGCTTCAGGTTTGTGATTTGCGGTAGAAAGAGAGGGGCCTGAGCTAAAGGTTGGAGCCTCTATGTTATAGCACCCACCGAGTTCCCCAATCGATTTGGGGCCTATCTCGAGAGAGTGAGATCGCCACAGGCGCCAGCGGTATACTCCAATCTACGAAACATGACCACTGTGGTCAGGGTGAAGCTCTCAATCCTGCCAAGGCGGTTGGTGGAGTTAGCGTGAAGCACCACACTTCCAAACGCAAAGAGTTATCAGGGGACGAAGATGTCATCGTAGCTAATGTAGTTGCTGATATCATGATGCGCTAGTGATCCGGATCGATCACACAACATGACTTGTATGGGCCACCAATGTCGCTACTAAAACAGGCTGATCTTAGGTAGGTGGTCCCGAGCCGTGGATCTAAGAATAATGGTAACAAGGAATAGGGACACGATGTTTACCCAGGTTCGGGACCTTTCGAAGAGGTAAAACCCTACGTCTCGCTTTATTATATTGACGATGGGGTATCGAGTACATGTTGATGATCTATGTCGGGATCGTTGTGTAAACTCTAAACCCTAAGGAGAATAGTTGTTCCCTATATGTACTAAACCCTTGGGCTTATATAGGTACGTAGAGGGAGCTAGGTTACATGTTCGAGGTTGGTTGAAGAGATGCTAAATAGAGAGCCATTCTTGGGGTGCGCCCTAGTCTTTCGGGTTTTCCTTCCATGCCACTAGCAGGTCTTGATGCTTTCGAGTTGGTTCTGGCGGTGGCTCAATGGGCTTATTGTCTGGCCCATGATAACCCGTCACTTCAGGACGGTACCCCCTAGTCCAGGACACCCTTAGTCGGCATCCACTTCCGAGGAAATGGGATTAACCACTTCATTGGGTTCGGTGAGAGGTTTGAAACTCTCAAGGAATTTATAGGGTGTCCTTGACGTCATCCACCATAGATGATTTGAGAGAGGCCATGGCCTCATTGCAATCACTACAAGTTACCATGGTCCCGGACCTGGCCGCGGAGTCCTCTCCCTCCCTAATACCATCATCAACCATACTCTTTAGGTGCTTAAGCCTTTCTAAGAGACGTATCTGTGATACCAACTGAAATTATCGATATAGTTGGCTAGAGGGGGTGAATAGGCAACTACCAATTTTTAGTACTTATAAACAAATTGGGCTTAGCACCAAATAGGTTATCTATATATGCAACTAGGTGAATAACCTATACGATGCTAATAACAACAACACTAAAAGCAAGCAATGGATACAACACAATATTAACTTGCACAAAGTAAAGTTAAGAACTAACCACAAGTGGAGTCGATGGTGACGAGGATTTGTTACAGAAGTTCCCACCCTTTAGGGGCAGGTACGTCTCCATTGGAGCGGTGTGGGGGCACAATGCTACCTGACGTCTACTACACAACTTGTCTTGTAGACTTGTGTTGGGCCTCCAAGCACAGAGTTTCGTAGGACAGTAGGAATTTTCCCTCAAGTGGATTACCTAAGGTTTATCAATCCGTGGGAGGCATAGGATGAATATGGTCTATCTCAAACAACCCTGCAACCAAATAATAAAAAGTCTCTTGTGTCCCCAACACACCAAATAGAATGGTAAAATGAATAGGTGCACAAGCTCGCCGAAGAGATGGTGATATAAGTGTAGTTATGTGACAGCCCAAGTGTTGTCCCTACCTTTATTTGGCATGTGACCAATTGTATGAACCTTGTGCCTTGAGCTTAATGAATTTTTTGCAACTTGTCATCCATGTCTTGTTCTTGCATTCATGCATCATGCATCATGCATCCATCATGTCAAGCCATATTGTAAAGTGACCATGTATGGGAGTGTTATGATTTGGTTTGAGTGTGGGTGGAATTCATGCGTGCAATCTCCTCCTTCTTCCCCTCTCTTTTCTTTTCAACAAAAACCCCAACCTAATGCCTTTATTCCATATTATTTTGTTAGCAGAATTAAGTTGATATTTAAATTATTTAAAAATGTTCAAGTGCTAGCCTAATATGTTTTAAGAGTGAGTGTGTGGTTCTTTTGTTGATTTGAGCCTTATGCTTTTGTGGCACTTAAATAACAAGGGGCTGCCTATTTTAAAATTATTAAAAATTACTTGTCCTAAAAATCATCTTAGTATTTTTATTAAATGGGGCATATTATTTTCTTTACAAAAGTATTTTTGTTTGCCCAAAAATCCTTTTATTTTTCTCTGGGGGTTTTCCCTTGTGCTGTGGTGTTTAAAAAAAAGAAAAGGCTCTGATTTGTTTGGTTGAGAGAGTGGTGCGTGTGGCCTTCTCGGCCCACGAGGCCCAGCAGGTAGCTGACGACTACCTGCTTTGTTGTCTTTCTACCGCCAGGTTTAGAGAGAGGAGAGAGCGAGAGTGCTCCGTCGTCCCCTTTCCGTCGCCATCGCCGTCTGTTCCCGAGCCTATTTAATCCCCTCGGCATCCGTGCCGCTCCCCTTGGGTTCCCTCCCCCCTCGCGCCGCCGCCCTCCACCTCTCCTTCTCTTTCGTCTCAGGTAAGCATGGGTTCAAAGAGTCCACAGAGAGTGCGGTGAGGTTCCGTGGGAGCTCGTCTCCGCGGGAGCTTCTCCGACGAGCTAATCGAGCAGGCAGTCGTCGGGATCGCATCGCCGTCGCCTTCTGTTTCCCCGACGTCCTCTGCATCCGCATGGGATGCAAAGGCCGCGTCTCTGCTTCGTCTTCTTCCCCTCCGGCCGAGCTCCTCCGCCGCGGCGATTCTCCATCGTCGTGCTTCCTCGAGCTCAATTGGCTGCGCGGTCATGTCTCGGTGAGCTCATCATCCGTCCTCGCCCGATCCCCAAGCTTCTAGCTTCGTTGTAGCGCGTGCCCGTGTTAGGTGCATTCCGCCGCTGTCGGACCTCGTCTCCGATGAGTGCACCATCAACCTTGTGCTTCCAGTCGTAGCGTTTGAGTTCTTGCTTCTTGCAGGGGCCCGTTTTCGCTCCGCCCCGTCCGATTCCTTGTCTGGGTCATCGACGTGCGAATCGTGTGCAGGTCCCCGCCGTTGCCGTTCTGTCATCGTTGCCGGTAGTGTTCTCACCTGTGTTTGGTGGATGTGCTAGTGTGTGCATGTGCAGGCAGGAGCAGGGCGTCTAGTAAGCGCCTCCGTTGCTCGTGTGGTCATCGGAGTCCTCCGTTGGTCATCGTCATTGCTCTGTCGCCACAGCTTCTATGGGTTCAAGTTTCGTCAGAGTTTGGTGTTGTGTGTGTGTACTAGTGCATCAGTGCCCCTCCTCTGTTAACATTCGAGCCCGTAGTGCAGTGGTAGCGCCAGGGAGAGACGACCTGGTGGTCGTGTGTTCGAGCCCGAGGCTCCCCCCTTTTTTCCTATTTGTTTTCTTTTGTTTTCTTCCATTGCAATGTATGTGTGTGTGTAGTTTAATTCCAGCATGTGGTTTTTTATTTTGCTTGCTTGTGAGAGTGTGGTGTATGTGTGTGCTAGTGCATACATACACATGTATTTGTGAATGTGGATGTGAGTGTGTGTATGTGTATGTGCATGTGCATGTGAGTATGCACATATGCATGAGCTTGTGAGTGTGTGTGCGCATGCATACACACTTGTGTAGTGTAGTGTGTGTAGTGCATATGTGTGTGTGCACATATGCATGTGTTCTTATGTGAGAGTGTGTGTGTGCTTCCATATACATATGCATATGCATATATGCATTATGCATATATGTATGCATATGTGTGTGGATGCACACCCACAATCATGAGCATGTATGTCAGAGTATGTGCCTAGTGCACTTGTGAGTGTTGTGTGTGTATGTGTCGTATGCTTATGCATATGTGGGAATGTTAGTGTGTGTGTGGGTGAACACCCCTTTCTTGGGTGGTATGTTCATGAGTGGTTGTGCTCATGTGCCCTTGGGAATATATAGAGTATGTGTGTGTAGGCCTTTGTAGTGGTGTGAGTAGAGTGTATGTGTGTGTGTCGGGACTAGTGGGTTTCCCCACTTGACATACCCATTTTTGGTTATGTTTGTTAGAGTGTTTTATTAATGTTTGCCATGTTATCTAAGTTACAAATCTGGTTGTGATCATATTTGCTCAAGTCCATTTAGAGTTAAGTATCACTTATGAGAATAGGTGGTAGTTTTGCTATCTTATTTGTGCCATGGTGTTTCACATGTACATATGAGTATGACACATGATTTTGGTGTAGAAAGAGCCCATGAATCCATTGGAGCTTTCAGATTTCACTTTTGAGCAAGTTCATAAAACTGTCATTTTCAGCTGTGATGCCACTTTGTCATTTTTGCATGATTTAATCCATGCTTGCTTTGGGGCGTGTGCCAACTAGGAAGTGCTACTATTTTATATCTATTATGCCATGGTATTTTTATTAACATGAGAATCACCCATATAATTGGGAAACATGCTGCTAAGTAGCCAACATGATGTTTTTGTTTCAGGATGCTTAAAATTACAAAGTCTGAGAATCTGCTGTTATTTTTATGCGTGAAGAGTGGGTGCCATCTAGTTGTATGTTGAGAATTAGAGCATGCTCAGTGCTAGTATTTTGGAGTAGATGTTGTCTAGTACCATCCTCTTAATTTTCATTCCAAGAGGTGCTCTCTAACATATTTAACTACTGCTGTCAACTTGCTACTTTATTAACTCAGATTCCAGAAAACTGTTATTTTCACTAAGTACCGTAAAACTGTTTCATCATGTTAACTTGATAGCTTCATGCTTATTGACGTGTGCCTCCTATGCAGATTGTGTAGTTGGATAAGTTGATGTATATGTTATGTAGTTTCTGTCAATATCTTGTTTGTGACTGTAGGATTCCTGTAGCTCAAGTTGTGGGCTGTGTAAGTTGCCACGTTGCTGTTTTGTGGCAGATTGTTTGTTTTATTGTTTTGTGACTTGTGGGAGCTATACTCCATGGAATTGATTGATCTTTGAGTCTATTGTGGTTGGTTTTTCATTGCCTAACAAGTGGCTACCCTGGAGTGCCAAGAATTAGCCCATGGTATTGGTTGTCTTGTGTTTTGCCTTCGTACCTTGTCGTGAGTGTATCGTGAGAAACGTAACTCCGTTTCTTGCGTTCTTTATATGCATTTCTATCGATTTTGCATGATGCGTCCATATTTGCCGTGTGCATACATGTTTGAATACCTTAACATGAGGTTCTCTCCAGATTCATTAATTAACCAACTTTGCATGTGAAACATGAAAAGTTTCGGATTGTCATGCTAAATTCTTCATAAATGAACCATGCATCATCTTGTTTGTGCATTGCACCTTGGTTGGATGTTTATTGTTGCTGTTTTCTCTTGGGTAGACGCGAGTGTTGATACTGAGTACGAGGACCCAGGAGAGTACCACTATGAGGATCCCGCTACTTGTTTCGCTGAAGAACCGACAGGCAAGATGATCGTACCCGGATCCCGATACTATTTTCGCTTCCTAGTTTCTCGCTCTTATCGTTACAATTGCACTACCTACCACTTGAATATCAGCCTCCTAATTGCCATGAAAGCCTCTAACCCTCCACATCCTAACAAACCTTTGATTGGCTAAGTTACCGCTGCTCAACCCCTCTTATAGCGTTCTTAGTTGCAGGTGCAGGTTGTTCCATGTGATAACATGGATTTGGATATCACAATATTTATCTGTTATTTAATTTAATGCATATATATATCTTGGTATTGGTGGAAGGGTTGGCCTTTTGCTAGGTGTTTTGTTCCGCTGTTACCGCCATAGTTCTTGTTACCGGTGTTATGGTTTCCATATTTTGCCCTCCTAACACACTCGGGGTCGTTATGGGGACCCCCTTGTTTATTTGGTTGAGATTAAAACTTCTCTGGCAAGACCCAACATTGATACTACATTTTCTTAATAACTTAATAAAATTTGCATATGGCTTTGCGAACTCATGGATAATTAACCAACCCCTGGGCCAGTGCTCCTTATGAGTGTTGGTCCAAACTAGAGCACTGTGCAGGGCCAACCCGGGGCAACTTGCGAGATTTCTATCAGGCCTCCGTACGCGTCGCTTATCCGTCGTGTCCTGAGAACGAGATACGCGGCTCTTATCAGGTTCGTCGACACGTCGGGTGGTCTTGTTGGATTTGTTTTACCTTTATTGATGGTCTTGCATGTGGAGTCAGACTTTCTTCGGGTTTTCTCGAGGTGTTGGAATTCCTTTGGAATTACCTATGACGACTACGAGATCCATGGACGAGGCTATTCCTGTCGAGTGTGGTTAATTTGTGATGGACTAGTTGGAGCACCCCTATAGGGTTAAATCTTTTCGAGAAGCCGTGCCCGCGGTTAAGTGGCAACATGGATAATTGTTTAACACCCGGTTATAGTAAACTTGAAGTAAACTCTAACTAAAATACACCAACTGTGTGAGTAACCATGATCGTCTCTTCTCGTGAACATGATCCGAGAGAGAACACTTTGGGTTATGTTTGACGTAAGTAAGTGTTTAGGATCTCATAGAGATCATAATAGATTCGATCATTCATCGTAGGCCACTCATATTTATTTTCATGTTACGTAAGTTAGCCACCATAAATGCTTAGTGCTGCTGCAACTAAACACAGACCCATCCCAACCTTTATGCTTGAATAGTCTCGGTACCTGGGAGCTTGATTGCTAAGTCCTTGTGGCTCACAGATTACTACAACCCTCTAGGTACAGGTACAGATGAGTACGTGCAGGATGATCTTATCCAGCTCCAGTGGGAATATGATGAGGAAAGAGGCAGGATGTACGTGACTTACCCGGATGAGTAGACCATGGTCGTGATCTCTGGGATAGCGAGATAGTGTCATTTATATCTGTTTTATCGTTTGATTTCGTCCGTAGTCGGACCCTGTCTTCATCTTGATGATTTGAACTCTGTGTGGAATTGTAATTTAGCATGTGGCGAGTGTAAGCCAACTTGTATAGTCATCTCTTCTATAGTGTATGATGTCATGATACTAAACTTGCGAACGTCAAGATGCGCCTCTATCCCTTGCGAGGCCCTCATGTCTTAAAATGGATAGGCGCGCATCTTGGGCGTGACGAGTTGGTATTCAGAGCCATACAACCATAGGAGCCTTTGCTCGATTGAACTTGGCCGAGTCGAGTCTAGTAAAAACTATTTTGAATCTAGTTATATCGGAGAGTAGGATTCTTTTTACTCCTCTTCTATGCTCTGGTGAGGTATTCGACTTAGGAATTTTGATTCTACTCCTCTTCTCGCTCAAAATTGTTTTAGGATCATGCGGGTATTTTGGAGTCTATATGATACCGATGTGACAGGGTTCTGTCTTGGTGCCTCCTGTCTGACTTGATTTCTTCTGGGGAGTCGAGCTCCAGGGAATGTTGGCACATCATTATCATTCAGCTTCCTTGATATCTCAGGACGGAGAGTGTTCGGAATTACTTCAATACTTATCGTGGTGAGATAAGGTCGGAGTCACCCAGTACTGGGGAGGAGTCCGGGGTACCACCATGGTTTAGTATCGTTGTGAGTTCGAGGATTCGAGTTAGATGAAGTTGCGAAAGCCTCTGGTTATGTGTTGAAGGATGGAGACAGTTGGGGTGTAGGATTGCTAGTTGTGTGAGATGTTTCCTCCTTGTATCCCCCACACCGGATTCTGTAACCAGAAAGTTTTCGGAAGTTCTTAGGTGGGAAATCTTGTAGCTATCTAGGATCATCTTCTTCAAATGTATGTGGGCATATACATTTGCTTCGAGTTCTTAGCTCAATACTTTTGTGTTATTGCAAGTGGCTTCTAATTTCTGATGATGTTATCATAAACCGAAGAAGCATTCATACTATTTTTTTAGTAGGAAGGCTGTGTTGTTATTTGTTCAATTTATTTCAAGCAAATGATTCCGCTTTGATTCATCCTTTCAATGAGGTGCTGATGCGCTTTGTCCATCTTCAGGATGGCTCCACCAACTCGCAACAATCCGGGTCGTGGCGAGGAGCAGACTGATGTTCCACCACCATCCCCCCAATGCCACCACCTCCGCCTCCTCCTGCAGAAGGTTGGCAAGCTCTGATGGCCACAACCAATGTGAACACTCAGATGTTGCACAGGTTGTTGCAAGAAAGGGAGTAGGGTCAGCAAGGTTTTCAAGGGAATTTTTAGAATCAGCTTCAGTTTGCGACACTCAATCAGTTCCTTGCCAACCAGCCCAAGTCTTTCACCTGTTGTGAGCAGCCTCTTGATGAAGATGATTGTCTTCGTGATATGAGTAAGGATTTTGTGTGCAGCAATGTCAGGCCAGAGGACTTTGTCAGATTTGCATCATTCTAGCTCAAGGGTCAAGCAGCTGATTGGTGGCAGTAGTACAAGGATTCCAGGGGCGATCATGTTGTTACTTGGGACGATTTCCATCATGACTTCAGGGCTCATTACATTCCGATAAGCTTTATCGAGGAGATGCGTGAGAAGTTCAGGCACCTGAAGCAGGGAAGCAAGTCTGTCTACCAATACAATGTTGAGTTCCAGAATCTAGTCCGTTATGCTAAGCAAGATGTTCCAGATGACAAGGCTATGATCTATCAGTTCAGAGGTGGTCTCAAGGATGAGCTTCTGCCAGGCCTAGTTCTTCAAGAGCCTCATGAGTTTGATCAGTTCTATAACATGGCTTTGAAGGTCGAGGCAACTCAGCTCAAGTTGGAGAACTCAAAGAAGCATTCAAGGGATTCATATTGTCTTCTTCCTGCTCTTAGATGGTTCCCAAGCAGCAGAAGTATTGGGTGCCAAATCCTCCTCCATTTCGTCCTCCTCAGCAGCAGAAGTAGTTCGGCGGTCGTGGTTCTTCCCAACCACCCAACCCAGGATTCCAGCAGAGACCCCAGGCATCCAAGGGAGTTCTTGTTCCTCCTCCAAGCAATGTTCGTCAACTTTCTGAGGTGACATGTCACAAGTGTGGCCAGAAGGGTCACTATGCAAACAAGTGCAACCAGTGGCGTCTTCCCCCTCCTCCTCCTGTCAAGCCTCCAGGCAATGCTATGGTGAAGCATAATCCCAAGACCGCAAGAGTGAATATGGTGAATGCAGCAGAGGCTTAGGATTCTTCTCAAGTGATCATGGGTAATCTCTCAGTTAATGATTTTCCTATAAAAGTTTTGTTTGATTCTGGAGCATCGCATTCATTCATGTCTAAAGCATTCTTCGTCAAGCATGATTTTGATTCTGAATATTTGAGTAAGGCTTTGCGTGTTGTTTCTCCCGGCACTCTCATGAGCGCTAACAAGGTGGTTCCGTATGTTTCAATCAAGTTGGGCAATTATTCTTTTCTGGCTTCTCCAATTGTTATCGGTAATTCCGATATTGATCTCATTTTTGGCTTGGACTTCCTGGCTATGAACAAGGCTTATATTGATTGCAAAGCAAAAGAAGTCAAGCTGACTCATCCTTCAGAAGACATGATTATTTTCGCGGCTCACGATGACACACTCCCTCTCTTTACTCTTAATGAGATGGGTGAAATCTCGGCGATTTCTCAAATTCCGGTGGTTTGTGAGTATGAAGATGTGTTTCCAGAAGAATTGCCAGGAATGCCTCCATACCGGCCAGTCAAGTTCGTGATTGATCTCGAGCCCGGAACTGAACCGGTCTGCAAGCGCCCATATAAACTTGGCCCCAAAGATCTGAAAGAGTTGAAGAAGCAGCTAGGTCAGCAAGAACATCTGGGTCTGGTTAGACCAAGATCTTCTCTATGGGGTTGTGGTGTTTTGTTTGTCAAGAAGAAAGATGGCACGGATCGTCTTTGTGTCGACTACTGTCCATTGAACAAGAAGACAATCAGAAACAAGTACCCACTTCCTAGCATCAAAGAGTTGTTTGAGCAACTTAAAGGTGCCAAGGTTTTCTCATAGCTTGATCTTCACATGGGTTATCATCAGATTCACATTCGCGAAAGAAGACATTCCTAAGACCGCTTTCAGGACGAGTTTTGGCTCTTATGAGTACACCGTCATGTCGTTTGGTCTTGCGAATGCTCCTCCAACCTTCTCAAGAATGATAAATTTCATCTTCTCTCCTTTCAAGAATGAGTTCGTCTTGGTCTATCTAGATGATATCCTTGTGTTCTCGGAGACAGAAGAAGAGCATGTAGAGCATCTCCGCCTTGTGCTTGACAAGTTAAGAGAGCATCGATTCTATGCCACGTTTTCCAAATGTGAGTTTTGGCTCAATGAAGTGGTGTACCTTGGGCATGTGATCTCTACCGAGGGAATTAAAGTGCACCTGAGAAAGTTGAGGCAATCTTGAAGTGGGAACCACCTTAGAATGTGAGGCAGCTTCGGAGTTTCCTCGGGCTTGCTAGGTATTGTAGAAGATTCGTTCTCTCCCAAATTGCTAAGCCTCTGTCCAATCTCCTCGAGAAGAAAGTCAAGTATGTTTGGTCTCTTGAGTATGATGTGGTGTTCAATACGCTCAAGCAGAGACTGACTTCAGCTCCAGTTCTTGTTCCTCCTGAGCAGTCCAAGCCTTTCCAAGTTTTCTGTGATGCTTCTCTTAAAGGCCTTGGTGGTGTTCTCTTGCAAGAAAAGAAGATTTTTACTTATATCTCGCGTCAGTTGAAGCCTGCCGAGAAGAACTACCCCATTCATGATCTTGAGTTGGCGGCAGTTGTGCATGCTCTAATGACTTGGAGGCATTTGTTGTTGGGTAGACCAGTTGAGGTGTACACCGATCACAAGAGTTTAAAGTACATTTTCACTCAACTCAATCTCAATATTCGGCAGTTTCGTTGGGTGGAAATGCTTGAGGATCAATCCAAGCATTGAGTATACTCCTGGGAAAGCAAATGTCATTGCAGATGCGCTCAGCCGTAAGGCGTAGTGCAATAGTCTCATCTTGAAGCCTCTTCAGCCCGAGCTTTTTGAAGCCTTCCGCAAGCTCAACCTTCAGAAGATTCCTCAAGGATTTCTTGCAAATCTTCAAGTTTCTCCGACTCTGGAAAATCAGGTTCCCCAAGCTCAGCTTCTTGATGCTATGGTGAAGAAAGTGAAGAAAGGTGTGGCCAAGAGCATTACGAAGTATAAGTGTTTTCACGTTGATCACAAAGATACCTTGTTCTTTGAGGACCGTCTTGTGGTTCCAAAAGGTGATCTCAGAAAGGTATCATGGATGAAGCACACAATTCTCTTCTGTCCATTCATCCAGGCAGTTCAAAGATGTATCAGGATCTCAAGCAAATCTTCTGGTGGACTCGCATGAAACGTGAGATTGCTCAGTTCGTGAACGAGTGTGATGTTTGTTGCAGAGTGAAGGCGGAGCATCAACGTCCAGCAAATCTTCTTCAGCCTTTGCCTATCCTATCGATCATGTGGAGATGGATTTCGTCACTAGGTTTCCCAAGTCCAAGAGAGGCAACAATGCCATCTTTGTGGTTATTGACAAGCTGTCAAAAGTTTCTCATTTCCTGCGAGTCAAAGAATCTATCTCGGCAGCTCAGCTTGTAGAGTTGTATACGTCAAGGATAGTGTCTTTGCATGGTATTCCTCAGCTCATCTCTTCTAACCGTGGAAGCCTCTTTACTTCTAAGTTTTGGAAGTCCTTCCAGAGTGCTATGGGTACCAAGATTCGTTTCAGCACTACGTTCCATCCGCAGACAAGTGGTCAAGTTGAGAGAGTTAATCAGATCCTTGAAGATATGCTCAGAGCCTATGTGATTTCGTTCAGCATGAAGTGGGAAGACTGCCTTTCGTATGCTGAATTCTCATACAACAATAGCTTTCAAGCTAGCTCATGCAAGGCCCCTTTCGAGATTCTCTACGGCAGAAAGTGTCGTTCCCCGCTTAAGTGGTCTGAAACCGGTGAGCGTCAGATATTGGCAATGACATGATCATTGAAGCAGAAGAAATGTGCCATTTCATTCGCGAGAACCTCAAAGTAGCTCAGTCCTGACAGAAGATTTATCACGATAACAAACATCAGGATGTTTCCTTCCAAGTGGATGATTTTGTCTATCTCAGAGTCTCTCCCATGAAGGTCACTCAGCGGTTTGGAATT
The DNA here is from genome assembly GCA_022496015.1 of Hordeum marinum. NCBI lineage: Eukaryota > Viridiplantae > Streptophyta > Magnoliopsida > Poales > Poaceae > Hordeum > Hordeum marinum. Next base: position 273,707,150 of record CM039678.1, read on the forward strand.
CAAGGGAAGCTAGCTCCTTGTTTTGTTGGTCCTTTCAAAGTTGTTGGCAAGAGAGGCAGACTTGCATATCAACTAGAGCTTCCTCCAAATTTTGCAAACGTGCACGATGTCTTCCATGTTTCTCAGCTCCGGAAATGATTCAAGACTCCTGAGCGAACCATTGACCTCCAAGACATCAATCTCCAAGAAGATCTCTCTTATCGTGAGCATCCAGTTGCAATTCTTGAAGAAACTGAGCGTAAGGCTCGCAACAAGTCTATCAAATTCCTCAAGGTGTAGTGGCCTCATCATTCCGACAAAGAAGCTACTTGGGAACGCGAGGACCTTCTCCGTTCCGAATTTCCAGACTTCTTTCGTTCCTAGATCTCGGGTCAAGATCCTCTTGTAGTGTGGGAGAGTTGTGACAGCCCGAGTGCTGTCCCTACCTTTATTTGGCATGTGACCTATTGTATGAACCTTGTGCCATGAGCTTAATGAATGTTTTGCAACTTGTCCTCCATGTCTTGTTCTTGCACTCATGCATCATGCATCATGCATCCATCATGTCATGCCATGTTGTGAAGTGACCATGTATGCGAGTGTTATGATTTGGTTTGAGTGTGGGTGGAGTTCATATGTGCAATCTCCTCCTTCTTCCCCTCTCTTTTCTTTTCAACAAAAGCCCCAACCTAATGCCTTTATTCCATGTTATTTTATTAGCAGAATTAAGTTGCTATTTAAATTATTTAAAAATGTTCAAGTGCTAGCCTAATATGTTTTAAGAGTGAGTGTGTGGTTCTTTTGTTGATTTGAGCCTTATGCTTTTATCACATTTAAATAACAGGGGGCTGCCTATTTTAAAATTATAAAAAATTACTTGTCCTAAAAATCATCTTAGTATTTTTATTCAATGGGGCATATTATTTTCTTTACAAAAGTATGTTTGTTTGCCCAAAAATCCTTTTATTTTTCTCTGGGTTTTTCCCTTGTGCTGTGGTGTTTAAAAAAAAGAAAAGGCTCTGTATTGTTTGGTTGAGAGAGTGGTGCGTGTGGCCTTCTCGGCCCATGAGGCCCAGCAGTAGCTGATGACTACCTGCTCTGTTGTCTTTCTGTCGTCAGGTTTAGAGAGAGGAGAGAGCGAGTGTGCTCTGCCGTCCCCTTTCTGTCGCCATTGCCGTCTGTTCCCAAGCCTATTTAATCCCCTCGGCGTCCGTGCCGCTCCCCTAGGGTTCCCTCTTTGTCGTGGATTTATCACGGCAGATGTCCGGGTGAGCGGACTTCGATTCGAGGCCATCGCTAATGTGATGGACTCAAAGGGGTTGATTCAGACGAAGGACACGGGTTTACCCAGGTTCGGCCCCTCAAGTCAAGGTAATAGCCTACGTCCTGCTTGTGCTTGTATTGCTTGTTGAATCGATTACATGGGAGCTAAGGGTTGACCTAGTTCTCGATCACGTGATCTCTAAGTCGCTCCGGGTCTGCCTTTATATAGGAGGTTAGGACCACAGGTTTTACAATTGCTTAACCGAGTCTCATTGTCTCTCTGAGTATTCCTCTATCTTATCATCCAAGCTATCCCCGAGCGGCTTACATGCCCGAGTCTTCTCCGTCCGGGCCACCTTACGGCCCACAACTTGAACCGTATATCTTCCTGGGCCATAGGATTTACGGCTCTGGCCAGCTCACGAGCCATCAGCATAACCGGAGCCTTAAGGGCGGGTCATATTGCGGGGTTATATCCCCAACATTAGGCCCCAGGTTGAATTGAGCTTGCTCACTTCATCCTTCTCTTTTTGGCTCTTGGCGGGTCGCCCGATGATGACCCGGCAGGACGTCATGAGATCCGCTGACGTGCCACCGAATCTTTTATTAAATGGTTAACCCGAAAATCGAGGCGTCCGCCTCGGTCAAATCGTTTCCATCACCTAGATTTTCACGCCTGCCTCGTCTCCTCTTTAAATAAGACTTGTGCAAGCGGAAACCTTCCTTCTCCCACTCATTCTTCTTCTTCTTCCTCATGTCGTCATCGCTCCAGCGTACTCGTCCTCTGGCGCCGTCTCCGCAGCTTCACCAACCAGGCCACTGCATCAACCTGACTCGTACCAGAATCTCTTCTGCATCTGCCGCTCCATCGCCGGTGAGTCCTAGATCTCCCTTGAGATCCATTGCTGCCATAGTAGGGTTTGCGGGAACGTCTGCCACCGCCACTCGTATTCCTCCATCGCCACCGTTAGGGTATTTCCGATGCCGTCGACATCCTTAGAGCGCGTCTCCGCCGTGCCGCTGCGCACAACGCAGCCATGTGCAATGCGTGGATCGTTGCAGCTTTGTCTCATTCTTTTCTGTTCTGCCTGTTCTTCGCTAGGTATGGAAATAAAAACCTATCTTCCTGTTTTTGTAGATCCTTAATTGCAGTGGTAGTTTGTGAAACCTGTTTTTTAGGACTTAGCCAATTTTTGCTCCTCCTTTCCTTGTTGAACCGCCAGACCTCTCTAGCTCTCATTAGTCGGACTTTGGCATAGTATTTGTAGAGCCCTTAAAATCATAAGCCGTCTCAGATATTGCTTGCTCTTAACTCGCCGTATCTTTAATTTTGCATAGTTTTTAAGCCGCCGCCATGTCCCGTGCTTCCAACTCATGCAACTGGGTCGGCTCTAGCGTGACAGAAGAGTACTTAGCGGATTTTGTTGACGCGAGGACTCTTCCTCCCAAGGAGGTCCTTCACTGGTGGGTTCCAGGTGACCAAACTCGGCCCTCTCCCCAACAAGGAGAGGTAGTGGTTTTCTCTAACCATATCGAGCGAGGGTTCGTGCCGCCCAGCTCTAAATTTTTCCGTGACATTCTCCATTTGTACAAACTTCACCATCAAGACTTGGCCCCCAACTCCGTTTCAAACATATGCAATTTCCAAGTGCTCTGCAAAGCCTTCCTACAAATCAAGCAGTCTCTGGGATTGTTTCGAGAGTTCTTCTACGCCAACCACCAAACCGAAATGAGCAGATGCCGAGTCATCCAAAGGATTGGAATAACACTTGGTTCTACTGCAAGGACACCTCTCTTTAAGATGAGCGCCCATTGCCGGGTTATCGCCCCTCCCGGCTCAGGACAGACTCAGAGCTTCCTGGCCGGCTCTTAGTTTCAGAGTGTGCCAGGAATGAGCCGGGTCATGCCAAGATCAAGGCACTCATGGCTAACGGTTTGACCGGTCTGGATTTGATTCGCTGCTGGATTTCATGGCGGATCATGCCCTTAAGCCGTAGAAGCTGGCTTATGTGTGAATATGAAGGCAAATATGACAGCTCCTTGTGCTTCAGAAAATCAACCTTGACAGAGGATGACATTACCACTGTCATCCAGAGCCTTGTCCATGAAGCCTCCAGCTCATGCAGCGCCATTGGCCTAGCGCCTTTCAACGTCAACAATCCAGCTCCAGATGTGAGTTAATTTCTTTCCCATCCGTCTCTTGGATGTTGCTTGTACCTTGCTGATTTATTATTCTCCGGGTTATTTTCGCAGGCCGACTCTGATTTCTGGAAGGAGTACGTCCCTCCTCTGAAGAAGCTCAAGAAGAAGGCCCCAGCCAAGAAGCCAAAGAAAGATGCCCCGCCAGAGGAGTGGTTCGACCCGCTGCAGTCATCCAGCTTAGAGGTAAATTTTAGTTAGTTGCTTGATTCTTTGCCTTCCTATTTTACCAATGCTTGTTTTTTACTCACAGGATGAAGTGGAGACCAGCCGTGCCAATGCTCCTGAGGTAAATTATATCTCTTCCGGCTCAAACTATTTTGTCCCCCGAAAGCCGTGGCAGGTTGCGAGAAAAGTTCCTCTTTCTCATCCTCTCGCTTATCTGGATCCCGATTTTCTTTTGAAAAAGCAACAACAGGCTGAACGTCGCCAGACTAGGAGTGCCGGCTCTACTGAGCTTATGTCCGGCTTGCCGAACTTGCCGGCTCCGAAGAAACGCCCTACTGAGGTATGTGTTCCTGTTTGATTCATTTCTCTTTATAACCTTAGTGCCGTCTCATTCTTCTTGAATTCCATCTCAGAAGTCGCCCTCCTCCGGCGACTCTTCGACGACCGTTCTGCCGCCTTCGAAGATCAATCCACTGTAAGTGTCTTTACACTATAATATCCAGTTCTTTGTAGGGTAGTAATATCCTTTGGATTCTGACTTTCCTATATTGCAATGCTCAAGCCAAGCATCGGAAGACCAACAAGCCCTCCCCCAATCCTGCCGTTGAAGAGCCGGAGCAGGAATAACCGGAGGAGCCACAACCGGATGTAGATCCACCAGTTGTTTCTACAGAGCCAGCTGTTGAAGATATCATCCCGGAGAGCCCGCTAAGGGGTCCTTCAAAGCCGCCAAGTCCTGCCAAGGCAACTGCAACTCCGGAGGTTATGATCACCGGTTCTTCTCTCCAGTCCTCTCTGGCTCATGTGCTGACCAGGCATAAAGAGTCTGCCGAGGCCTCCGAGAAGCTGGATTTTGACTCTTCCCTTGAGAAGATGACGGCCGAGGAACTCCACGCCAGGTATAAAAACCGGCTTACCACTAGCTGGGATCTGGAGCTTCGGCTGGTAACTTTGATGAAGACAAAATATGAGGTATTCCTCTTGCTGCTATAACCTTACTTAGCCCCCAAGGGCCGGTTCAATCTAGTTAAGAGGTGAACCGGGTCTTTCCTGATCCTCTGTAGAAAATTCAAGGCCTTTGTCCCCAAGGGCCGGCTCAACATGTTAGAGTTGGGTCGGATCTTCAGTGTAGATAACGTGAACAACCAATGGTAGCCCCCAAGGGCCGACTCAAACTTGATGACGTTGAGTCGGAGCTTTCATTATAAGCAAATTTGAAGAGCCATATCGTAGCCCCCAAGTTCCGGATTAACTTTGATGAAGATGAGCCGGAACTGTGTTGTAAGCTCGAAGATCAAATATACATTAGCCCCCCAAGTGTCAAACATATTCCTTGCAATCTGCATTGAGACTTGCATAATTTTGTCTTTAACTTCCCTTATTTGACATGTCTTCCATTTTAGCGACTTATCCTGTATTTTGACGTGTCATAGGAAGCTTTAAACGAAGCCGGGTCACAATTGACGGACCTGAAGGCCAACTTGGCGGCTCAGCAAGAAGCCCGCAGCATCGCTGATGAAAAGTGCCGGCTTCTCTCTGAAGAGCTGTCCACAACCAAGGCTGATTTAGCTGCCCTTAAGGAGTCAACCGATTTTGAGAAGACCGCCTTGACCCAATGGGCGGATGACGCCGACCAGCGGCTAATAGCTATGGCGGATGAACTCCAAAGCTTGAAGCGCCACATAAGAAAAATGTCAGACGCCCTATTTGGTAAGCTTCTGATAACTTTGTGTTTTAAATGGTTTCCTCTTTTACTTAGACTGGCGACTCATCTGAATTGTGCGGTTTATACAGGTCCTAGGAGCCGGCAGTTGGCCTCTGATAGCCTGCTGCCATTGAAGGCCATCTATACCTTGGCTGAGCAGTTGTACTGTGGTGCAATCTGAGCTATCAAGGCCGTGCAATACAAGGAGAAAATTCCGGCGACTCTCAGGGGTGTTTTAGAGCTCTTCTCCACCATGCCAAAACAGATCTCCAAACTCAAGAAATCAGCTGCCCGCCAAGGGGCCATTGCGGGCATCAGCAATGCTTTGGCCTTTGCTCCGGGCTTGACGCCGCCGAGATGATAAAGCGCTTCCCTTCAAGAAAAGATGACAGCTCGGAGTTTACTGATGCTGACTACGGCCGGTGTATGAAAGAGTCCCGGGTGTTAGCTTTTGTCTTGGCGGAGGAGGTTGATCTATCAACCTATCAAGCGGCGTATGATCTGGAGCAAAAGAGAGTCCGGGGTCCTTTATACGAGTCCAAAGATTTAACGCCTGCTGGGAGTAAGGACCTCTTTGCTCCAGATCTTGACCCATCACCTTTTTTTGAGGCCTCTTTTGCGGCTCTAACGAACTGCAATTGGGATTTGGACAACCTCCAGATCAAGGCCCCAGAAGAGCCGGCGCAGGATGATCCGCCAGCTAACTAGCTGCTGCTTTAAGATCTTTGTATCAGCCTAAACCGCCGTGTGACGGCTGAAAACACTTTTTCTAAAATTTTGATCTCCTCTGGGAGTGTAATAGCTAGATGAAAACTTGTCTGAAATTTGTCTTATAAGATGATCCAGCTTTTGGTCTACCATTTGTGTTTGTGCGCTTTGAGTTATTTACAGTTCCCTTGTCATCATATAAGACACCTGCAGCAAAAAAATTATGTAAGCCACACCCGGAAGCGATGACTTCCTCTTTGATAATTACGGCTAATCTGGTTAGCTGGAAATGCCATAGAGCCTGACCGATAAGGCATTTTAGAAGATACACCCGAAGGTAACAATATAGCATAAACGCCGGTGGATAAGCATTAGAAGCTGTACCCGAAGGTAAGAAGCCGCCGTTCACCGCAGCTAACTTATCTTAGCTATTTTTACATGGCCTTAGGCCGGCTAATAGGCATTAGAAGCTTTACCCGGAGGCAGAAAGCCGCCGTTCGCGGGTCATGAGACGTTAGCTACCTGTCGGTAAAAAACCTCTCATAACCGCGGCTAAACTAGTTAGTCGGAGATGGCATAGAGCCGGCTGATAGGGTGTTAGAAGCGATACCCGTCGGTAAGAAGCCCCCCTCAGCAATTACGGTGTAACCCGCCGGCGGATAGGCGTTAGAAGCTGCACCCGAAGGCGAGAAGCCGCCCTCGCCACGACTAATTGCCTTAGTCGTTTTTTTTGTTTGTGGCAAAATGCCCAGCTTAATAGGTGTCTACCACCGTTCAGCAATACAACGCAAAGCGCCGGCGGATAGGCGTTAGAAGCTGCACCCGAAGGTGAGAAGCTGCCCTCGCCGCGACTCATTTTATTGAGCCGGATTTTGTGGCATAACGCCTGGCTACTAGGCATCTACTACCGTTCGCCGATGTTAGTTGATGTATCAACCGGAATATTGCTTAATCTTCTCTTATGAAATAGCAGAGGCTTCCTTGTTTATTCATATAACTGTGGTATGTACAATGATGTTGTACAATGGTAGATCTTTACACCCTTAGGTGAAATAAGGCCAGAGATGCGCGATGTTCCATGGCCGACGGGTCTCCTGACCCGCCGTATCTGAGTCTTTTCGGACATCGACGAGGTAATATGACCCGTTGTTGAGATTTCTGCTGACAACAAAGGGTCCTTCCCATGGAGGTGATAGTTTATGCATATTTGTTTGGTCCTGAATCAGCGGGAGCACCAAGTCGCCCTCCTGGAACGTCCGGGTCTTGACCCTGTGGCTGTGATAGCGGCGGAGGTCATGTTGATAAATTGCCGATCGGGCTGCTGCTAACTCTCACGCCTCTTCCAAAGCATCCAATGCATCTCAGTGTGCCGTCTCGTTGTCTGTCTCAACGTAAGCCGCCACCCTTGGTGAGTCATGCCGGATGTCGCTGGGTAAGACGGCCTCAGCGCCATACACCATAAAGAAGGGCACGGAACCTGTGGACCTATTAGGGGTGGTCCTAATGCTCCATAAGACGGAAGGTAATTCTTCGACCCAACACCCGGGCGTTTGTTGTAAAGGAACCATAAGTCGTGGCTTAATTCCTCTTAAAATTTCCTGATTGGCACGCTCCACCTGACCATTGGACTGTGGATGTGCCATGGCTGATATATCAAGCCGGATATGTTCTTCATCACAGAATTTCTTCAAATCCCCCTTGGATAGATTTGTACCATTATCAGTGATGATGTTGTGCAGGTAACCAAAGTGGTAGATTAGCTTTTTGATAAACAGAACTGTTGTAGCTGCATCACATTTGCTAACCGGCTCTGCCTCTACCCACTTGGTAAATTTATCAACCGCCACCAGGAGGTGCTATCACCCGAAGCGGCGGCTCCGGCAGCTGTACTACCAACGGCTGGGGCTGATCTGGCCATGAACACCGCCGCATGAACCGGAGGTTTTAAAGCATCCGACTCGAAGTCATCCGACTCAGAGTATGCATTGTCACAGCCCCCAAAGCCACAGTTGCAGAGCTGGTACATTGATTTTGTTTCTCCACTTGAAGATTCATCTTCTGAATAGACAAGGGTTTCCTGTGACCCGGAAGCTTCCAGATCCCTACCTTGCATGGAGCCTACGAAGACATGCTTGTGACCAGGATTGGCGCGAATAGGCCACACGTTACTTGCAGATTGGAGACACCAAGCCGGGTCGATGATGTTGGCGTAGATGTCTGGCCCGGGTGTAGATCCATCAGCCTTTCCTATGAAAACATGTATCCTGCCAAACGGGGCCCGAAATCCATACTCCACAGACTCAGCATCAAGCCCCCAGCCGCCATTGTCGATGTAGAGCCGGCCCTGGCGACTCTTGCTCATCCTTCCGACCACGTATCCCTCGATCCCTAGGAGAGAGCCCTTTGAGAACTCAACACCACCAAGCGCAGGCCCCACTGTGGGTGCCAACTGTCGTGGATTTATCACGACAGATGTATGGGTGAGCAGACTTGGATTCGAGGCCATCTCTAATGTGATGGAATCGAAGGGGTTGATTGGGGCGAAGGACATGGGTTTACCCAGGTTCGGCCCCTCAAGTCGAGGTAATAGCCTACGTCCTGCTTGTGCTTGTATTGCTTGTTGAATCGATTACAAGGGAGCTAAGGCTTGACCTAGTTCTCGATCACGTGATCTCTAAGTCGCCCCGGGTCTGCCTTCATATAGGACGTCAGGACCACGGGTCTTACAATTGCTTAACCGAGTCTCATTGTCTCTCCGAGTCTTCCTATATCTTCTCATCCAAGCTGTCCCTGAGCGGCTTACATGCCCGAGTCTTCTTCGTCCGGGCCACCTTACGGCCCACAACTTGAGCTGTCTATCTTCCTGGGCCATAGGTTTTATGGCTCACCCTTGGGCCGGCTCATGAGCCATCAGCCTGACCCGGAGCCTTAAGGGCGGGTCATATTGCGGGGTTATATCCCCAACATTTTCCCTCTCCCCCTCGTGTCGCCACCCTCCACCACTCCTTCTCTTTCGTCTCAGGTAAGCATGGGTTCAGAGAGTCCAGAGAGAGTGTAGTGAGGTTTAGTGGGAGCTCATCGCTGCGGGAGCTTCTTCGGCGAGCCCCGCGAGCAGGCAATCGTCGGGATCGCATCGCCGTCGCCTTCTGCTTCCTCGACGTCCTTTGCATCCGCGTGGAACACCAAGGCCGCGCCTCTGCTTCGTCTTCTTCCCCTTTGGCCAAGCTCCTCCGCCATGGCAATTCTCCGTCACCGTGCTTCGTCGAGCTCAATTGGCTGCACGGTCGTGTCTCGGTGAGCTCATCGTCCGTCCTCGCCCGATCCCCAAGCTTCTAGCTTCGTTGTTGTGCGTGCCCGCGTTAGGTGTGTTCGTCGTCGTCGGACCTCGTCTCCGACGAGTGCACTATCGACCTTGTGCTTCCGGTCGTAGCGTGCGAGTTCCTGCTTCTCACATGGACCCGTTTTCGCTCCGCACCGTCGGATTCCTTGTCTGGGTCATCGCCGTGCAAATCGTGTGCACGTCCCTGTCGTTGCCATTCTATCGTCGTCGCCGGTAGTGTTCTCGCCTGCGTTTAGTGGATGTGCTAGTGTGTGCGTGTGCGGGCAGGAACAAGGCGTCCAGTAAGCACCTGCGCCGCTCGTCTGGTCATCGGAGTCCTCTGTTGGTCATCGTCGTTGCTCTATCGCCGCAGCTACTCGGGGTTTCAGTTTCGTCAGAGTTTGGCATTGTGTGTGGGTACTAGTGCATCAGTGCCCCTCCCCTGTGAACATTCGAGCCTGTAGCGGAGTGGTAGCGCCAGGGAGAGACGACCTGGTGGTCGTGTGTTCATGCCCGAGGCTCTCCCCTTTTTTTCCTATTTCTTTTCTTTTTTTTCTTTCATTGCAATGTATGTGTGTGTGTAGTTCAATTCCAGCATGTGTTTTTTTATTTTTCTTGCTTGTGAGAGTGGTGTGTGTGTGTGTGCTAGTGCATACATACACATGTGTTTGTGCATGAGGATGTGAGTGTGTGTATGTGTATGTGCATGTGAGTATGCACATATGCATGAGCTTGTGAGTGTGTGTGCTCATGCATACACACTTGTGTAGTGTAGTGTGTATAGTGCATATGTGTGTGTGCACATATGCATGTGTTCTTATGTGAGAGAGTGTGTGTGTGTTGCCATATACATATGCATATGCATATACGCAATGTGCATATATGTATGCATTTGTGTGTGGATGCACACCGACAATCATGAGCATGTATGTGAGAGTATGTGCCTAGTGCACTTGTGAGTGTTGTGTGTGTATATGTCATATGCTTATGCATAGGTGGGCATGTGAGTGTGTGGGTGGGTGAACACCCCCTTCTTGGGTGGTATGTTCATGAGTGGTTGTGCTCATGTGCCCTTGGGCATATATAGAGTATGTGTGTGTAGGCCTTTGTAGTGGTGTCAGTAGAGTGTATGTGTGTGGGGGGGACTAGTGAGTTTCCCCACTTGACATACACCTTTGTTGGTTATGTTTGTTAGAGGGATTTATTAATGTTTGCCATGTTATCTAAGTTACAAATCTGGTTGTGATCATATTTGCTCAGGTCCATTTAGAGTTAAGTATCACTTATGAGAATAGGTGGTAGTTTTGCTATCTTATTTGTGCCATGGTGTTTCACATGAACATATGAGTATGAAACATGATTTTGGGGTAGAAAGAGACAATGAATCCATTGGAGCTTTCAGATTTCACTTTTGAGCAAGTTCATAAAACTGTCATTTTTAGCTGTGATGCCAGTTTGTCATTTTTGCATGACTTAATCCATGCTTGCTTTGGGGCATGTGCCAACTAGGAAGTGCTAGTGTTTTATAACTATTATTCCATGGTATTTTTGTTTAACATGAGAATCACCAATATAATTGGGAAACATGCTGCTAAGTGGCCAACTTGATGTTCCTGTTTCAGCATGCTAAAAATTACCAAGTCTGAGGATCTGCTGTTAGTTTCATGCCATGAAGAGTGGGTGCCATCTAGTTGTATGTTGAGAATTAGAGCATGCTCAGTGCTAGTATTTTGGAGCAAATGTTGTCTACTAACATCCTGTCAATTTCATTCCAAGAGGTGCATTCTAACATATTTAACTACTTCTGTCAACTTGCTACTTTATTAACTCAGATTCCAGAAAACTGTTATTTTCATTAAGTCCCAGAAAACTGTTTCATCATGTCAACTTGATAGCTTCCTGCTTATTGATGTGTGCCTCCTATGCATATTGTGTAGTTGGATAAGTTGATGTATATGTTATGTCGTTTCTGTCAATATTTTGTTTGTGGCTGTAGGATTCCTGAAGCTCAAGTTGTGGGCTGTGTAAGTTATTATGTTGCTGTTTTGTGGCAGATTGTTTGTTTTATTGTTTTGTCACTTGTGGGCTATACTCCATGGAATTGATTGATCTTTGAGTCTATTGTGGTTGTTTTTCATTGCCTAACAAGTGTCTACCTTGGAGTGCCAAGAATTAGCCCATGGTATTGGTTGTCTTGTGTTTTGCCTTCGTACCTTGTCGTGAGCGTATCGTGAGAACCGTAACTCCGTTTCTTGCGTTCTTTATATGCATTTCTATCGATTTTTCATGATGCATCCATATTTTCCATGTTCATGCATGTTTGAATAACTTAAAGTGAGGTTCTGTCCAGATTCATTAATAAACCAACTTTGCATGTGAAACATGAATATTTTTGGATTGTCATGTTAAATTCTTCATAAATGAATCATGCATCATCTTGTTTGTGCATTGAACCTTGGTTGGATGTTTATTGTTGCTGTTTCTCTTGGGTAGACGCGAGTGTTGATACTGAGTACGAGGACCCAGGAGAGTACCACTATGAGGATCACGCTACTTGTTTCGATGAAGAAGCAATAGGCCAGATGATCGTACCCGGATCCCGATACTATTTTCGCTTGCTAGTGTCTCGCTCTTATCGTTACAATTGCACTACCTACCACTTCAATATCAGCCTCCTAATTTCCATGAAAGCCTCTAACCCTCCACATCCTAGCAAACCTTTGATTGGCTAAGTTACCGATGCTCAGCCCCTCTTATAGCGTTCTTAGTTGCAGGTGCAGGTTGTTCCATGTGATAACATGAATTTGGATATCACAATATTTATCTATTATTTAGTTTAATGAACATATATATCTTGGTGTTGGTGGAAGGCTTGGCCTTTTGCTAGGTGTTTTGTTCTGCAGTTACCGCCATTGCTCTTGTTACCGGTGTTATGGTTTCCATATTTTGCGCTCCTAACACGCCCAGGGTTGTTATGGGACCCCTTGTTTATTCGGTTGAGATTAAAACTTGTCTGGCAAGAACCAACATTAGTACTACATTTGCTTTATAACTTAATAAAATTTGCATAGGGTTTTGCAAACCCGTGGATAATTAATCAACCCCCGGGCCAGTGCTCCTCATGAGTATTGGTCCAAACTAGAGCATTGTGCGGGGCCAACCCAGGGCAACTTGGGAAATTTCTATCAGGCCTCTGTATGCGTCGCTTATCCGTCATGTCCTGAGAACGAGATATTTGGCTCTTATCGGGTTCGTTGACACGTCGGGTGGTCTTGCTGAATTTGTTTTACCTTTATCAAGTTTCTTGCGTGCGGAGTCTAACTTTCTTCGGGTTTTCTCAAGGTGTTGGAATTCCTTTGGAATTACCTATGATGACCACGAGATCCGTGGTCGAGGCTATTCCCACGGTGTGTGGTTAATTTGTGATGGACTAGTTGGAGCACCCCTGTAGGGTTAAATCTTTTCGAGAAGACGTGCCCGCGGTTATGTGGCAACTTGGATAATTGTTTAACACCAGGTTATAGTAAACTTGAAGTAAACTCTAACTAAAATACACCAACTGTGTGAGTAACCATGATCGTCTCTGCTCGTGAACATGATCCGAGAGAGAACATGGTGGGGTTATGTTTGATGTAAGTAAGTGTTCAGGATCTCATAGAGATCATACTAGATTCGATCGTTCATCATAGGCCACTCATATTTATTTTCATGTTACGTAAGTTAGCCACCATAAATGCTTAGTGCTGCTGCAACTAAACACATACCCATCCCAACCTTTAAGCTTGAATTGTCTTGGTACTCGGGCGCTTGATTGCTGAGTCCTTGTGGCTCATAGATTACTACAACCCTCCAGGTACAGGTACAGATGAGTACGTGTAGGATGATCTTACCCAGCCCTAGTGGGAATATGATGAGGAAAGAGGCATGATGTACGTGACTTACCTGGATGAGTAGAGGACCATGGTTGTGATCTTTGGGATAGCGAGATAGTGTCATTTGCATCTATTTTATCGTTTGATTTCATCCGTAGTCAGACCCTGTCTTCATCTTGATGATTTGAACTTTGTGTGGAATTATAATTTAGCATGTGGCGAGTGTAAGCCAACTTATATACTCATCTCTTCTATAATGTATGATGCAATGATACTAAACTTGCGAACGACAAGATGTACCTCTATCCCTTGCGAGGCCCTCGTGTCTTAAAATGGATAGGCGCGCATCTTGGGCGTGACAAGTTATGATAGTAGATATTAATTTTTGTTATAGTAACAATAAAAAACAGCAAGGTAGCAAGTAACAAAAGTGAGCACAAATGGTAGTGCAATGCTTGAAAAGAAGGCATAGGGTCCATAGTTCCGCTAGTGCAATCTCCCAACAATGCAATGATAATTGGATCACATAACCATCCCTCAGCTTGCAACGAAGAATCACTCCAAAGTTCTTATCTAGCGAAGAACATAACAAGAATTTTTTTTGAGGGTACGAAACTACCTTAAAGTTATCTTTTCTGATTGATCTATCCAAGAGTTCATACTAAAATAACACCAAGTTATCCTTTCTGATCTGTCTATCTAAGAGTTCATACTAAGAAACACCATATGATATGCATCAACCAACTCTAATGTCACCTAGATACTCCAATGTCACCAAAAGTATCCATGAGTTAATTATATGATACACATCAAACAGTTTCAGATTCATAATACTCAATCCAACACAAAGAACCTCAAAGAGTGGACCAAGCTTTCTACCGTACAAAGTAGGACGAAAACGTGGATCAACCCATATGCATCGATAAATGCAATGTCACCTCGGGAATCCACGAGTTGAGTGCCAAGACATAGATCAAGTGCTCTTGAATCCATAAAAGTATTCAACCTGGTAATAACAAAATCTCAAAGGAAAAACTCAATTCATCATAGCAAGATAGAGAGGGGAAAACACCATGTGATCCAACCATATTAACAAAGCCCATGATACATCAAGATCGTGCTAAATCAAGAACACGGGAGAGAGGGATTAAACACATAGCTACCATTACAAACCCATTGCCCCCGAGGCTGGACTACTCCCTCGTCATCATGGAGACCATAGGGATGATGAAGATGGCCTCTAGTGATGATTTCCCCCTTTGATAGGGTGCTGGAAAGGAGTCTAGATGGATTTTTCATGGTTGCAAAGGCTTCGGTGGAAGAACTTCTAATCTAGGGTTATTTCTGGGGGTATCTTAATATATAGGATTTTTGGCATCGGTTCCACATGAAGATGGGCCACGAGGGTCCCAAAAGACACCGAGACGCGCCAGAGGGTGCTGGCGCGCCTTGGTGGGTTGTGGCCACCTCATGGATCTTCTATTCCTCCCATGGCACTTCTAGTGCCTCTTTTGTTCCATAAAAAATCATCAAAAAGTTTCTTTGCATTTGAAGAACTTTTATTTCTACACAAAAAACAACACCACGGTAGTTCTGCTGAAAACCTCGTATGTCCGACTTAGTTCCATGCAAATCATACCAAAAGCATATAAAATTGTTGTAAACATGCCATGAATACTTCATAAATTATATATACGTTGGAGACGTATCAGCATCCCCAAGCCTACTTCCTACTCGGCCTCCTGTAGGTAAATGATAAAAGAAATAATTTATGAAGTGTGAACGCTAGCATAGTGCATAAATTTGATCAATGATAATTTCAACCACTTTTCGTAGCATCTTAAAACAACTCTTTCTCACAAAACTCATCATGATAAAGTAGCAACCAAATCACATTTTATTGTTCAAACAATGAATTTTCTCTATGTTCTTAGTCACCAAACAATTGCAATTCAACTTATTCTCAACAAAGTCAAAGTAAGATCTCCACATACTCAATCATCATATAGTCTTCTATGATTGCTAGTACTCAACACATATTTTGAGAACACATGGCATCCATCGAACACAGAGAAAGATAGGTGCTTAATGTTTCGCCTCCCAACTCATTTATCATAGAGATAGTTTTGAACAATAATAAGGCATGATCAAATATATTTGACTGGCAATACCTACCTAGATCTCTTACCACCACATGATGCTTTCCAACTACAGAATAATTGATGTTGAAATGAGAATGCGTACTTTTGACTCTTGCATAAAAATAAATACCGAAAGGTAAACGATAGGCCCTTCGCAGAGGGAAGCCGAGGTTTCCATGCGCTTTTTGGTTTTGTATGCACAATCCCTTAATGCAAAACAACTCCATGTTATATTGCCCCTTATGATAGCAACCATTATTATGAAGTATGTCCCTTTTATTACTTTTCCATCACAAGTTCGTACAACGCTCAATTTTCTCTATTGACGTTTAGAAGCAATTACTATTGACAAACACATTTAGAAGCAATTACTATTGACGTTTTTCACCGATCAAAACTTACTTGAAGGATCTTATTCAATCCATTGGTAGGTATGGTGGACACATATGCCAAGAAATTGGTTTTAAGGGTTTTTGGATGCACAATTAGTATCTCTACTTAGTACGAATTTTTGGTTAGAAAAACATCCTAAGCAAACACCACATGTTGGAGGATCCATAACAATATAACTTCTATGCAAATATACACAACCATAACTCATTACGTTGTCTTCCTTGCCCAAATTCAACTAATTTTTCTCAAGTTTAAAAATATATAATGGGTATTCCCAGTAATAGAATATGTCCAAGATAATATATTTGTATGTGAAAGTTCTCTTCCTTATACTAATTATTCACAATTGCTTTTATGACGAATATTGTGATTGTCAAGCTTAAAATGATTTCACTTTCTAAACCCAATGTGAAGCTACTACTAGGCATGATATGAACATATAATTTTAACTTCATGGTATTCAATTTATTTCAACAATTTACTCATAGGATATAAGTGCAGCACAAGAGTAAATGACAAGCTACTCCAAAAAGATATAAGTGAAGATCAAGCGAGTAGTTAAGTAAATGGGCAGCCATTTGAGAACTCTCTCTCATCTAAAAACTTTAAGATCTAAGTATTTTATTTAAACAAAAATTAAAACAAAATAAAATGACATTCGAAGAATAACACACATCATGTGAAGAATAAAAAACTTAGGCTCAATCGATACTAACCAATAAATGTTGATGAACAAAGGTGGGATGCTCACCGGGGCATACCCAAGATTATATGCTTGAGACTTCTAGAAATATTATCTTGGGATGCCTTTTCCATCCCCAATCTTGAGATTTTTTGTCTCCTTAATTACTTTTATACCACGGTTTCCCTAAATCTTAAAAAACTTCATCCACAAAAAACTTGAAAAGTACTCGTGAGATAGGTTAGTACACATAAAAACAAATTAACACTTCATGTTCTGCCAAGACAAGTTGAACCACAATATTAAAACATCATCTACTATTTACTATCATTTCCACAATTTATATCTACCAATATAGGCTATGGAATCTATAGGATAACTAGATAACAAAACTGTGACAACAATCTATCCAAACAGAACAACCTATAGCAATTTATGGAAACACTATACTTCTGTAAATAAAAATATTATGAAAATTTATGAATTGGTAAAGAATTTATATGACAACATGGTGTAAAATTTTCAGAAACTTCCTACGTTCCAGTAAAATATGAAAATTCAAACACTACAAAAAATGTTTCTAATTTTACACAACAAATATCAGACATGTAACTCAAGCATCCTAAGAGGCAATTCTTGGATCTTTTTATTGAAAAACAAGATTATAAATATCATCTAACAGAGAACAACAAATTATAATGACGCTCCAAGCAAAACATGTATCATGTGACAAATAATAATATAGCTCCAAGTAAGATGTATCGATAATGTTGGAGACGAAAGAGGGGATTCCTTCCGGGGCATCGCCAAGCTTAGACGCTTGAGTCTTCCTTGGATATTACCTTCGAGTGACTTGGGCATCCCATATCTTAGGTCCTTGCTGTTCCTTGTTCACCTCATATCAGTAACTGACCCAAAACTT
Source organism: Hordeum marinum (assembly GCA_022496015.1). NCBI lineage: Eukaryota > Viridiplantae > Streptophyta > Magnoliopsida > Poales > Poaceae > Hordeum > Hordeum marinum. The sequence goes on from CM039678.1 coordinate 273,724,501, forward strand.
GAAAACTTCAATCACACAAAACTTAACGGAACTTCTTGAGATGGGTTCGTATAATAAAGATAGATCATTCACTTAGGCACTGTCAAGACAAGATTCGTAATTATTATTACACAATGACTATTGTAAGTTATCATTTCCACAGTTTATATTGAGAAATATAAGCCATAGAAACTAGGAAACAAGCAAACTATGCATTGAAAACAGAATCTATCAAAAACAAAACAATCTATGAAGATCAGAATGAACACCATACTTACGTGACTCTAAAAATTCTGAAAAATGAGGACAACGCTGAGAATTTGCCTAGCAATATGTAAAAAATTCAGATTTTTTTGACGCTCCAGTAAAATCAGAAAAATATTTACTGAAGGCAAAATTTTCTGTTATTGCACAGAATCAAATTCACAAGTTGCCACATTATCCCAATGGCTTTACTTGGCACTTTATTGAAATAAAACACACAAAACATGATTACTACAGTATCTTAATTATGTGAACATATAAAAACATAAAGCAAAATTGTTGGGTTGTCTGCCAACAAGCGCTTTTCATTAATGCCTTTTAGCTAGGCATGATGATTTCAATGATGCTCTCATAAAAGTAAAGAATTGAAACACAATGGGAGAATCATGAAGCATATGACAAGCACATTTAAGTCTAACCCACTTCCTATGCATAGGGATTTCTTGAGTAAACAAGTTATGGGATCAAGAATCAACTAGCATCGGAAGCCAAAACAAGCATGACTTCAAGATTTTCAACATATAGGAAGGAAACCTTATATTATTGCAATTCCCACAAGAATTTGTTCCTCCCTCATAATAATTTTCAGTAACATCATGAAGGAATTAAAAAATATAACTATCACATAAAACATTATTTTCATGATCTACAAGCATATAAAATTTATCACTCTCCACATAAGCAATTTTCTTTCCATTCATAATAGTGGGAGCAAACTCAGCAAAATAACTATCATGAGACACTTGATTGATATAACCACATTGAGTATTAAAATCATGATAACTAGTTTCATGGTTGTCATTACCCTTTGTAGAATACATGTCATCATCATTATCATCATAAATAGGAGGCATGTTATAATCATAGTAAATATCATCATCACAACTAGGGGGACTAAAAAGATCATCTTCATCAAACATAGCATCCCCAATCTTGTGGCTTTGCACATCATTAGCATCATGGATATTCAGAGAATTCATACTAAAAATATAACTATCATGCACATCATTCAAGGAATTCACATTAAGCATTTTCATAAATTCTTCCTCTAACAATTGAGCGCAACTTTTCGGACCATCTTTCTCACGAAAGACATTATAAAGACGAAGAAAATGAGGCAACCTAAAGTCCACTTTTTTTAGTTTTATTTTATAAAACCAAACTAGTGAAAAACAAGAAACTAAAAGGATAGAATTGCAAGATCTAAAGATATAGTTTAAAGCGCTCACCTCCCGGCAACAGCGGTAGGAAAGAGCTTGATGTCTACTACACAACTTGTTCTTGTAGACTCGTGTTGGGCCTCCAAGCATAGAGTTTTGTAGGAAAGTAGAAAATTTCCCTCAAGTGGATGACCTAAGGTTTATGAATCCGTTGGAGGCATAGGATGAAGATGGTCTCTCTCAAACAACCCTCCAACCAAATAATAAAAAGTCTCTTGTGTCCCCAACACAGCAAATACAATGGTAGATTGTATAGGTGCACTAGTTCGGCGAAGAGATGGTGACACAAGTGTAGTAATGATAGTAGATATTTATTTTTGTAATAATAAAAATGAAAAACAGCATGGTATCAAGTAACAAAAATGAACAGAAACGGTATTGCAATGCTTGAAAACAAGGCCTATGGTCTATACATTCACTAGTGCAATCTCTCAACAATACAAATATAACTGGATCACATACCCATCCCTCGACATGCAATAGTGAATCACTCCAAAGTTCTTATCTAGCTGAGAATACATGAAGAAATTGGTTGTAGGGTATGAAACCACCTTGAAGTTATCCTTTCCGATCAATCTATACATGAGTTCGTACCAAAATAACACCAAGTTATCCTTTCTGATCGATCTATCTAAGAGTTCGTACTAAAATAACACCATATGATACACATCAACCACCTCTAATGTCACCTAGTTACTCCAATGTTACCACAAGTCTCCATGAGTTAATTATATGATACACATCAAACAAATTCAGATTCATAATACTAAATCCAACACAAAGAGCCTCAAAGTGTTCCCCAAGATTTCTATCGGAGAAAGTAGGACGAAAACGTGCATCAAACCATATGTGTAGATTACCCCAATGGTACCCGGGAATCTGCGAGTTGAGTACCAAGACATAGATCAAGTTCTCTCGAATCCATAAAAGTATTGATTTTGGTAATAAAAAATTCTCAAAGGGAAAATTCAATTCATCAGAACAAGATAGAGAGGGGAAAACACCATATGATCCAACTATATTATCGAAGCCCGCAATACATCTAGATTATGCCAAATCAAGACCACTAGAGAGAGGGATTAAACAGATAGCTACTAGTACAAACCCTCAAACCCAAGGGTGGACTATTCCCTCCTCATCATGGAGACCATAGGGATGATGATTTCCCCCTCCGACAGGGTGCTGGATTGGGGTTTAGATGGATTTTTCATGACTACATAGGCTCGCGGCGGTGGAACTTCTGATCTAGGTTTATTTCTAGGGGTTTATGAATATATAGGATTTTTGGACGTCGGTTTCACACGAAGATGGGCCACGAGGGGCCCACAAGACACCAGAGCGCGCTAGAGGGGGCTGGCACACCCTGGTGGGTTGTGGCCACCTCATGGCTCTTCTGGGCCTCCCACGACGCTTCTAGTGCCTCTTCTGTTCTAGATAAAATAATCAAAAAGTTTTGTTGCATTTGGAGAACTTTATTTGTGTAGAAAAAACAACACCACGGTAGTTCTGCTAAAAACAACATCAGTCCGGGTTAGTTCCATGCAAATCATGCCAACACCATACAAAATTATAGATACGTTGTAAACGTATCACGACCCAAGAAGCTTGTAGGTCCACCATATTCTCCTCATGCCCACGGACAATGAAAGATGTCATGCTTCCATTAGTAGTGCCCTTGAAGGCGGCGACCGAACCTTTACGAACAAGGTTGGGGCAATCTCCAGAACTTAATTGGAGGCTCCCAACACTACTACAAAGCTTAATCTCAATGGATTGTGGATTCAAGGTGACCTCTTCCGTCACACCTAAAATGCGATACTATCCTCGCGACGGATCGAGGGCCTCGATAAGGATAGAAGCGCATTTTGGTCCACTTCTCAAGAATGGAAATCGTCACAATACATGTAAAGAAGGGATGAATACATGGAGTTGGCTTACACTCTCCACATGCTACAACATAAATATCTCAATACATCAGCACATAACAATCATTATACAGAAGAGCGGGATCCGACTATGGATGAAATAAAACAAAGAGAAAACGACGTCCACCCTGCTAATCCTAGGCTACCGACCTAGAACACATCTTATGATCGATGGCGAAGAAGAAGAACTCCAAATAGAACAATCATCACTCTCACGTCAAAGCATCACATTACATGTACATGCATCTATTGTTGTAGGAATCAATGAGCCATGGGGACTCAGTAATCTCATTACCAAAGTTATCAAGACTAGTAAAGCTTAATAGGTGAGGTATGGTTAAGTGGTGAGGTTGCAGCAACACTAAGCATTTTATATTTGGCAAAATTACGAGTACAAGAACAAGAATTGTGATCTATGCATAAATGGATGTGATCTAATAATGATCAAGAAGTGATCCTGAATACCGACTTATGAGTCAGACATAACCTCACCGTGTCCACTTCTTGGTACAAATCTCACAAGAAGATATGGTCACGGTTTCTACTACATGTAAACCGCATTGGATTATTCCCCGAAGAGGAGGGAGATGCAGCACAGTAGATATATGTATTTCCCTCATTTTAAACCAAGGTTATTGAACCAATAGTAGAACGATGAAAATTCCTGTCTTTAGCGCCTACACACCAAAGAGCACACGCTAGCACCCAACACGGGTAAGAGGGTTGTCAATCCCCTTGAAATCGTTACTTGCAAGCTATAAGTAGTGATAGATAGATAATTTGATAAATATAAGTAGAAAATAAAAAGAAAGTAAATAATGTTAGCAAGGTATTTAGAGTTTTTGTAATAATATTTGTGAAGAGAACCGGAGGCCATAGTGTTCGCTAGAGGATTCTCTCGAGGAAAGCATACGATGGGTAAACAAGTACTGTTGGGCAACTGATAGAAAAGCGCATAGTTATGTAATATTTATTCATGAGAATGATCATGTATATAGGCATCATGTCCATAAGTAAGTAGACCGACTCGTCCCTACATCTACTACTATTACTTCACCCATCGACCGCTATACAGCATGCACTAGGGTATTAAGTAAAAACAGAGTAATGCCGGGATGATGATGACATGATGTAGACAAATTAAATACAACTAATATTAATGAACTCAATCATTTCACTCTTACTGGAAGCAATATAATATGTGTCATGTCCCTTTTTTGTCACTGGGATTGAGCACCGCAAGATTAAACCCACTCCAATGCACCACTCCCATTTGAAGATAAATCAATCTATTTGGCCAAACCAAACTGATAGATCGGAGAGAATTAATAAGATATAACAATCATGCATACAAATAAACAGCAAGTATTCAATATGTTTTCATGAATAATCAGAACATAAACCCATAATTCATCGGATCCCAACAAACTCACTACAAAGACGATTATATAGGATAGATCACCAAGGGAGCCATGAAGATCTTTGCATTGAAGAGCATACAGAGAGAGAGAGAGAGAGAGCCATTTAGGTACTAACTACGGCCCCATAGTTCTACACTGAACTACTCACACATCACCATGGAAGAGTAGCAAGATTGACGTAGAGGCCTTCCATGATTGATCCCCCCTCCCGTAGGGCACCAGAACAGGGCTCCAGACGGGAACACGATGGAACAGAGACTTGCGGCGGCCTAAAAAGTGTCTCTCTTGGGTTTTGGGGATATATGAGAATTTATAGGGAAGATATCAGGGCAGAGGCTGTGGGAGGTGATCCCAAGCCATGAGGGAGCAGCCATCCCCATGGGCACACCCTATTGGCTTGGCTTCACCTCATGTGGCCTCCGGTCTCACACGTGTGATCTTATTTTTGTCCAGCAAAATCAAAAAAAAGTTTTCGGGTATTTGGACTTCGTTTGGTACAGTATCCCTGAAAGGCCAAAAACAAGCAGAAAACAACTATCGACAGTGGGCACTGGTGTCGGTGCACTAGAGTTTTGGGCACTCCAATGCCCCTTACTCGTGCACGGGCAATAGTAGCCACCCTAGCAACAAGACCCAGCAGGAGCTTACCAGCTACAAACATAGAAGATTCAAAACCGCCGGCAAGACCTTGTTGGAAGGGCTATTAAACCCCCAAGCTAGACAAGGCCTCGGCAAGCCAAAACCCCGGCAAGACGAAGCCACGGCAAGGCCCCGTCAGCACACAGGGCAGGTGTCAATCCACCTGGACGTGTGTTGCGGCATCAACGTTGGAGGACGGTAAGCGGTGCCGATAGGACGGGCTCTTGCCCGGTATATAGGAGGACGTGTCATGCGTTCCCATGTATTGTTTGGTCCTAGCCCAACAATGAATCACACCGTGAGTGGCCCAGGCCCGGGGGCTCCTGTCGGTGCACTAGAGTTTTGGGCTCTCTAGTGCCCCTTACTCATGCACGTGCAGTAGTAGCCACCCTGGCGACGAGGCCCGACAGGGAGCTGCTAGATACAAATACACAAGAATCAAGACCCCCGTCAAGACCTTGTTGAGATGTCTATCAAACCCTTAGGCAAGACAAAGCTCCAGCAAGACCTGACAAGGTGAAGCCCCGGCAAGGCCCCGCCAGTGCACATGCCAGGTGTCGCCCTGCCCGGGCACATGTCGCGGTGTCGGCGATGGAGGATAAGCGGTGCCTATGTGACGGGCTCCTGTCCCATCCCGTGGACAGTCAGAGATGCCTGACGGTGCATTAAATGCGATTGTCCTATTCCGCCTGTGTTAGGTATGATAACACTGTACATCTGTACACTCCGTGTACACACTGTACACCACTGTTGGGATCCCCTTCAGAGTATAAAAGGAGGCCCAGGGAAATATGATAGGGGACTTTTTGACTTTTGGGGACTTCCTAGATCACACCCGTGGCAGCTGCTCAAAGAGCTCTCGTAGCTAAAACCCTAAGAACACTCTCAATACAGCCAAGAAGGAGTAGGATTTTACGCATCTGTGCAGCCCGAACCTGGGTAAAGATCCCCGCGTAATGTTCATAAGACCGACTCTTTGCGCGAGCCTTGCCCTCGCCAAACTGAAAGGGGTCCCTCCGATCCCATAGGTGTTCATTCCCCACGACAACTGGGTTAATAGGTTAGTTCCCAAAAACAATATAAACTAGCAAGTAAATGCTTAAAAAGTATAATAGAATGATAATATAATAGCATTTAAGAATCAAAAAAGATAGATACGTTAAAGACGTATCAACATCCCCAAGCTTAATTCCCACTTGTCCTCCAGTAGGTAAATGATAACAAAATTTGATGTGACATGCTACCCAACAAGTAATCTTTTTCAAGTATGTTCATTGAGAAATGATGAATTAAAAAACATGAACATAGTAATATCCATAAACATAAGTAACATAATCAGCAATTTTCAAAATATACGATCCCTAAAGAATGTTTGATCCTCATTCATTTTATCATATTAGCATGGCATGGCTCTGTCTTCATGACATAAGTACAAATGCCAAGCACCATGGTGTTAACCCAGACAACCGGATTGTACTTATTAGCGTGCTTCAGCATTTTATAACTCACTCAATGCATGAGAGTGAACCATGGACATAACATATAGGTGGAATAGAATATGGTGGAGAAAAAAGTCTGGCATCAACTAGGCGGATCAGTAGACTATGGAGATGCCCATCAATCGATATCACTGCGAGGAGTCGGGATTATCATGTAACGGATGCACTAGGGCTATAAGTATATGAAAGCTCAACTGAAGCTAAGTGGGTGTGCATCCAACTTGCTTGCTCATGAAGACCTGATGCATTTGGGGAAGCACGTCATTGGAATATACAAGCCAAGTTCTATAATGAAATTTTCCCACTAGCATTTGAAAAGGACAAAATATCAGACTCTCTATATGAATATCTTGGTGCTTTCTCTAAGCGCAAGTGTGGAAAAAGAGGTAGTACCACTGTCCCTCTCTCTTTTCTCTCATTTATTTATTTCTTATTTCTTTCATTTTTGTATTTGTGTGTTTTTATTTTTATTTTTATTTTCTTTTTTCTTTTTCCTTTTTCTTTTTCGTGTTCTTTCTTTCCCTACTTTTAATTTTCATCCGGAGTCTCATCCCGACTTGTGGGGGAATCATTGTCTCCATCATCCTTTCCTCGCTGAGATAGTGCTCTAATAATGATGATCATCACACTTTTATTTACTCACAACTCGATATGAAAAACTACTAAAAAAGATGGCTCTATATGAATGCCTCTGGCAGTTTACCAGGATGTGCAATGATCTAGCATAACATGCAATAAATGATGAATGGTGGATTTGCCACAGATACTATGTCAACTACATGATCATGCAAAGCAATATGATGAGGAACACACAAGTCATGTGATGTAACAGTGGGAGTTGCATGGCAATATATCTCGAAATGTGTATGGAAATGCCATGATAGGTAGGTATGGTGTCTGTTTGGAGGAAGATATAAGGACGCTTATGTACACCGGAGTGTATCATGTCGTGGGGTTTGGATGCACAGACGGAAGCTGCATCGATTCTCGAGGTAAAAATTAAAATACATGGTACCAAAGAGGCTAGCAAATATGGAAAGGTGAGTGTGCGTACATCCATGGATTCACATTAGTCATAACTAACTCATATACTTATTGCAAAGCTTTATTAGCTCTCTCGAAGCAAAGTACTACTTGCATGCCCCTAGGGAGGAGGTTGGTAGAAGTTAACCATCGCGCGCCCCCAGCCTAAACAACACTAGGATTTCAACAAGGAATAAGAATTCTCACACATCATCACCATGTCATAATAGATAATTAGATGAACAACAAGTTAACACCCTTTAAATATCAATATTTCTACTAACCAACAACCACGTACTCACGCTCTTTCATTACCACATCAATTTCACTAACCCACAATTTCCCTTTTATGTGCTACATGACGGTTTTGATTATGCACTCCTTGAATACCTATTTTTTTGGACTAGTCTTATAACCCATGAAAAATACCGGTATTGTTTATTAGACTCTCAAACAAATTTATGTGAACCACGAGAGTTCAATTATTTCTAGAAAATCTGTATGCCACTGTGCTCTAAAAGATATAATTGAAGCACTAGAGCAAGTGCTTACCTCAAAAGATATAAGTGAAGACCATAGACTATTCTAACAAATCGTGGTGAACATGTGTATCTCGCAAGTAGGTTTCCAGCAAACAATTATTGTGGAAAACTAAAACTAAAACAAACTATAACATACAATGCTCCATGCAAAACACTTGTCATGTGACGAATAAAAATATATATCCAAGTGACATACCGATGGACTGAGACGAAAGAGGTGATGCCTTCCAAGGAATCCTCAAGCATAGACGCTTGAGTATTCCTACAATTTTACCTTGGGTGCCTTTGGCATCCCCAAGCTTAAGATCTTTCTGCTCCATATTCCTTCATCCATCGTGATCGCACCCAAAACTTGAAAACTTCAGCACACAAGACTTAACAGAAAACTTGTGAGATCCGTTAGTATGATAGGTAAATAAAAAAATTAGGTACTTATATAATTTGATTCATATTTTATTATTCCATAAGGTATTGTATTCTAACTTCTATATGGCTTATACCCCCATACAATCCATAGCATCATCAATACAAGCAAACTATGCAAACAAAAACATAATCTGTCTAAAACAGAACAATCTGTAATGATCAGCGCAAACACCATACTTGGGTAACTCCGAAAATTCTGAAAATTTATGCAAACCTAGGGAATTTGTATGTCAATACTGTGTAAAAGGTTCATCTCAAAAATATGGTCCAATAACATCAGAGAAATTCTGCACTTGATGAAAAAGTTTCTATTTTTGCACCGTATCAATCCTACTTATCATACAAGTAACCCCAAAGGATTTACTTGGCACAAACACTAATCTAAACATGAAAGCACAATAATTACAGTATAACTAATCAAGTTATCACATCAAGACACAAAGTATTGAGTTGTCTCTCAAGAAGCTCTTTCTTTATAGCAATTAAGATAGGCTTGAGATAATAATGACGCTCACATAAAAGATAAGAATTTAAACACAAGGAGAGCATCACGAAACATGTACAAACACATTTAAGTCTAACATACTTCCTATGCATAGGCATTTTATATTCAAAAAATTATCATGACAAGGAGTGTCTAGCATATGCAAATAGGAAGAATGAAGCATTAACAATTTCAATATCAAGCGAGGTAATTGAACATGAAAATTCCTATAACTACATTTGCCTATCTCATAATAGTTATGTAGGAATCGGGGCTCTGTGGACCCAACAAGGTTTGAACTCTGGGGCGTGTGCGAAGATCTCAACCATCTCAAAGTCCCAAGCTCGTCATCATACGTCAATGCCTCGTCGAGTGCGTGCGATCCGGGAAGAGGATTAACACAGATATTTACCCAGGTTCAGGCCACCTTGCGATGTAATACCCTACTCCTACTTTGGTGGACTGGCCTCATGAGGGGGTTGAGGATGAACTAGTATAGTGGTTGAGCGACCTCATGAGGGCTCTCGGTGGGGATGAATCAGTCTCCCCGCTACGATGTAAGATATTCCCTATTTATAGTGGCCTTGGACATCTTCCCTTATTGCATAGGCAGGAAGGAATCCCACGATTTGGAAGGGGACATGAGGTACATATTATCCTGACTAAAGGTGGACATTGCCTTCAAAGCTCCCGGGCGTGAGGCGGTGGATGGATCGGCGATGACATTCGTCCTGCCGAGCTCATCGTATTGGTCCCATTGCATTGGAAGGGAAACCTTTGGGGGATAGCTTTGGAACCTGCATACATCCTTGTCTCCTTAGCAGGGAAGAGGAAATTTTCTTCCTCTGCGCACGCCGGTGCCCGCCTGACCTCAGTCCTCATGGCCCACATCATCCCGGCCTCACGAGGTCGGGTACCTACTACCTCTTGAGCTTGCGTTGGTTTTACCTTGAAGAGGAAAGCATGATGCAGCAAAGTAGATAAGTATTTCCCTCGATTGTTGAGAACCAAGATATCAATCCAGTAGGAGGAACAAGCATGTCACCAGTGGTTGCACCTACACAAACAATCAAACTCTTGCACCCAATGCTATAAAGGGTTGTCAATCCCTTCACGATAATTTGCAAGGATTAGATCTGAAAGAGATAGATGTAAACGATTGCGAAAAGTAAAAGTTAAATCAATTAAAGCAAGGTATAGATCTAAAGATATATGATGGAAAATAGACCTGGGGCCATAGGTTTCACTACAGGCTTCTCTCTTGAAGGCAAATATCATGGTGGGTAAACAAATTACTGTCAAGCAATTGATAGAAAATCGAATAATCATGTAGTTATCCAAGGCAATGATCATGCATATAGGCATCATGTCCGTGACCAGTAGACTGAGACGATTCTGCATCTACTACCATTACTCCACACATCGACCGACTCCTGCCTGCATCTAGAGTATTAAGTTCATGAAGGACAGAGTAATACATTAAGAAAGATGACATGATGTAGAGGGATAAACTTAAGCAATATGATGAAAACCCCATCTTGTTACCCTTGATGGCAAAAATACAATACATGCCTCGCTACCCCTACCATGTCACTGGGTGAGGACACCGCAAGATTGAACCCAAAACCAAGCACTTCTCCCATTGCAAGAATTACCATTCTAGTTGGCCAAACCAAACCAATAACTCAAAGAGACTTGCAAGGATATGAAATGATGCATATAGGAAATCAGAGGAGATTCAAATAACATTCATGGATAATCTGAACATAAACTCAGAATTCATCGGATCTTGACAAACACACCACAAAAGAGTTTTACATCGGATAGATCTCCATGAAGATCATGAAGGACATGGTATTCAAGATCAAAGAGAGAGAAGAGGCCATCTAGCTACTAGCTATGGACCCGTAGGTCTGTGGTGGACTACTCACGCATCATCGAAGGGGTAATGGAGTTGATGTAGATGCCCTCCGTGATGGAAACCCCATCCGGTAGATTACCGGAAAAGGCTCCAAGATTGGATCTCTCGGGAACAAAGGCTTCCGGCAGCGGAAAAGTATTTGCGTGGCTCATTCTGATGTTGGGGGAATATTTGGGTATTTATAGGCCAAGAATTAGGGTTAGGAGACCTGCAAGGGAGCGACAAGCCTGCTAGGCGCGGCCAGGGGGGTCACGCCTAGCAGGCTTGTGGCACCGTGTCACCTCTCCTGACGTGCACTCCAAGCTTGATCGACTTGTTTCCTTCCAGAAAAATTCCTTCCAAAGGTTTTATTCCGTTTGGACTCCATTTAATATTCCATATCTGCAAAACTCAAAAAAATGGAAAAAAACAGAAACTCGCACTTGGCTCTAGATTAATAGGTTAGTCCCAAAAAATTTATAAAATAGCATATTAATGCATATAAAACATCCAAAATAGATAATATAATAGAATGCCATCATCAAAAATTATAGATACGTTGGAGACGTATCAGTACCTGCATAGAAATCTCTGCTCCTCAGGAGGCAGCCTGGGGGATGCCGCTCCTCTAGAGGTCTTGACTTGGGGGGCTTGCCGCTAGGCTGTACTGGCCGTCGAGGTGGGCCATGCGTTGGGCCGCAGACAAGCAGGTCTGGGTACCCCCATCCTATAATGCCCACAGAGGCCCTGCGCCCAAGGCGCGCCCGGGCTAGCTTCGGGGCAAAGCCAAGGAAGGAAGGCCGAAGTGCCACGGGCCACAATCTCATGCAGGCTAGGCTCCACGCGTGGCGCATGACGGGGCATGAACGCCACCACTTTCCCCTTGTCGCCTAGGTAATTGCCTCGGTTGACAAGGGTTGGCATGCGCCGCGGGGCCATTATTGCCTAGAATGCGGAGGGACGCTAGTTGGTCTCTGGTCGACTATAAGTGGGCGAAGGAGACGAAGCCCTCAACCCACCTTCATCTTCCCAACTCCTCCCTTCAAGTCGCTACCTTCATAGCCATGGCGCTAGTGAGGAGGTTCTCTACTGCCAATAAAGGGAATGCCCTCCTAGAGGGGCCAAGCTTGCCACCGCCCAAGAGGGGATCGACCGTCCCCGAAAGTACACCGCAATGCTGACGGTCGTCCCCCAGGGCATGGGCGCACTCCTACGCGGGCTGGCGCTACCTCCGGCAGCCGTCGGAAGGCTCCCTCCCACGTAGGCGGCCGTAGTAGCCGCGATAGCTATGCCCGAGGGGGAAGCTTGCGGTGGTCTTCAGGCAGCCTTGCCCATGAATCCACTCAGTCGATGTGTCCCAGGAGTTTTTGGTATGGGCAGAGAGGTCGTCGATCACCTGGTTCCAGCTCCAGCGCTTCTTCACGGAGGCGGTGCCAGTGGGAGGGCCTGCTGGCCTATGGATGCAGGCTGATGGTTGCTGCAGTGCAGCCTCGTGGGTTGAAGTCGAGGTCACCCCCGCAGGCTATGTGTTATTGAACCATGGGTGGCACATGTTCTCCCGTTCCCGTAGCCTGGAGGGGAGGTGTACCCTCCACTTCAAGCACGACGGGGCGACAATGCTCTTTGTCAAGATCTTCAGGCAACATGGCAGGCGCTTAGGGTGTTGCCCTGAAGGCGACGATAGTGACCCTGACCGCCTTCCCGCCGATGATGGCCATCACGACGACGGCGTCCTCGGCGGTGAACTTTCCCTTGGGGATGGTCGCAGCACATCCAGTGGTGGAGACACTTCCTCCAGGGGAATTTTGAGCGGTGACGACTACGATGAGTTGCCATGTCACTGCGCCTAGACCAGGGAGGACGGCAAGCCACCACGATGTCGTGCCCTTGCCTAGGAGGATGCCGAACCGACATGCCGCCACACACACGTCAAGGAGGAGTAGGACGCCAACTGAGTGCGGCGACGCCGGAGCCAGGCCTTAGGAGTGACGGTCGTCGGGAGGCTGTCTTTTGCTTTTATTTCCTGCATCAAGAATTATGGAGAGCCCCATGGGGCATGTAATGAACTAGGGCGCTTGCGCCTTCATGTTAGCGTTTTTTGTTTCATGCCCTAGCATTTATATCGCTACAAATTGAAATGTTCCCGCTCATCGCGATTAGGATGACTTAGCTTGGTGTGCTTGGGACGGGTTCCTGGGTTGTGACTGCGTGTTCCTCCGGAGCTTCTCTCCTTGGTCGTCCTTCTTCTAGCGACCATTTTGGGTTGGAGCCCCCGAGCGGGTGTCGATCGTCACTGGTATGCTGGGTCTTGATGCGCGACAAGGCCAAGAGATGTGCGCTCCTGAGGCAATATCGCCTATTTGCTTGCTTCGAGAGCATCCTGCGAGGATTAGGATGCCGAAATTTTGGCGAGGTGTGCGCTATGACCCGGGCCCTCTAGCCCTCGTTCGCGGGCCACACGAGAGAGAGCTGGTGGGTGCCAAACCCCCTTAAAAAGAAACTCGAAAGAATAAATTTTGCAAGGAGAAATTTCCCACCCTTTTTTCAAATAAGACATGAAAACTTCAAACTCCTTTCCAAAAGCGGCAAATTTGGTTACAAAAGAGAGCAAAGGATAGTCGTGTCTAACACCTAGGCTAGTCTTGCCCCAGTGTGGAGCATGGGGCCTCCACTTGGCATGGGCATAGTCGTTGAATGATAGTGTCGTCCGCCAGCGCGGAGCATGGGGCTTCCACTTGGGCATGTGCGGGAGCCCCTCCGCGGCATCGTACAACGCTCCTCAGGGGGCTCCGGCTGTGTACAACCCACTAATTATTATGTGAGAGTGTAATGGGTACAACTTGCGGAGATGTTGGATGTTTCTGGCATTCTGGATGGGGACTCCGTCCTGAGTCTCGAGGCGTACGGCGCCAGGCCTGGAGACGCGGGTGACCCTGAATGGGTCCTCCCACATGGGCGAGAGCCTGTGCAAGCCCTCCCTAGAGAGGACCCGTCTCAAGACGAGGTCTCCGACTTCAAGGGTCCTAGAGCGGACGATGCGGCAATGGTAGCGCTGTAGCACCTGCTGATACCTCGCTGCATGGAGCAAGGCTTGGCAGCAGGCCTCCTCCCCGAGCACAAGATCTGTTCCCCGCGAGGCATCCTGACGCTCCTTGTCGAATGCCAAGACTTGCGGGGAGAGATGCTTAACCTTGTGCGGGAGGAGTGCCTCAGCCCTGTAGACGAGGAAGAATGCGGTCTTACAAGTGGGCTTAGTCGCGATGGTGTGGATGGACGACAACACGGACTGAAGCTCACTAAGAGAACCCCTCCTACATGCCTCGAGCTTCTTCTTGAGGCTCCTCGCCTTGAGGCCCCTCATGACTTTTGCATTGGCATGCTCGGCCTAGCCGTTGCTACGAAGGTGCGCCACCAAAGCGTAGCATATTTGCATTTTGAGCTTAGCACAATATGTTCTAAAAAGGTTGCTTGTCAACTGTGAGCCATTGTCAGTAATGATACGGTTGGGGACAGTGAAGCGGCTCACGAGGACCTTGATGAAAGGTCAGGAAAGCTGAATGGTTTGGAGACCCTGCGTGGGCTGATGAATCTGCATGGCGTGGAATTGGTAGGCCTCATAGCATCAAACCATGTTGATGGCGTCTTTGAACGACGTGGGCCAGTAGAAGCCGCTACGTAACACCTTCCCCACGAGGGTGCGAGACGAGGATTGGAGCCTGCAATCGCCATCGTGGATGTCGGCCAACCGCTCACGCCCCTGTTAATCGGATATGCACCATAGCCAAATATCGTTTGGGCGCATGCGGTACAACTTGCCATCCTTCAGACAGTAGGGAGTGTCCTGGCGAGCCACACGTTCCGCATCCTCTTCCTTCTCCGGTAAGGCACCATGGAGCAGGTACGCCTTGAACTCCTCGGTCTAGTCACCAGCGTGGTGTTCCAGCGCCAGGAGTAGGTGAACTTCTGAGGCCGGACCGCAAGCTGGGGCACCTAATGGCTCGGCCAGTGGTAGTTCTTCCCAAAGCGATGCTGAGCCTACGGCCGGAGGCACCGCTGATGGTTTGAAGATCCTCTCCTCAAAGACGCCAGGATCCCGAGGCTCGCGTTGGGACGCCCTTTCGGCGATGTCATCTTCTTCCTATTCGTGCCGCGCGGGACGTGCTGCAATTCCATGCCTAGGAATCACTTTTCAATTATACATACCTCTTCCAAGTACGCCTTCCATGTGCTCATCCTTCGTCTTGTACTCCTTGTTGGAGAAATTTGCGAGGAGCTGGGAGTCGCCCTTGATGGTGAGGCACTTGATCTCCAGGGCTGTTGCGCCCTGAGGCCCGTGATCAAGCCCTCGTACTCCGCAACATTGTTGGAGACCTTCTCACCATGCTGGAAGCAAAGTTGCATGGTGTACTAATGCTTGTCCTTGGTAGGCGAGACAAGTACAACTACAACCCTCGCGCCTTGTCGTGCAAAGGCACCATCGAAGTGCATGACCCAGCCGTCAGTCACCTCATCGCTAGGCATGAGGGACTGGTCCTCATCCAGCACTCGGTTGGGGGCATCCATCCACTCCGCCATGAAGTCAGCGAGGGCTGCACCCTTGATGACCCTAGTTGCACTGAACTCTAGCTAGAGGGCCCACAGCTTGATGTTCCACTCCGCAACCCTTCAAGTTGTGTCGGGGCTACGCAACACTTTGTCAAGTGGGTAGGTAGAGACGACCTTGATGGGGTGGCCCTGGAAGTAATGGTGAAGCTTCCTTGAGGTGACGAGGAGTGCAAACAGGAGCTTCTGCTGCATAGGGTAGCGCGCATCTCACAACACGGTGCTGACAAAGTACACTAGATGTCGACGAGGAGTGCAAACAGGTGCTTCTGCTGCATAGGGTAGCACGCGCATCTCGCAGCACGGTGTTGACAAGTACACTGGATGTCGACGAGGTGGGTGTCGGCGCCGCCCTGCTCCGTGGGGGCGCGCGAGGGTCTCTAGTGCTGTAACGCCCCAGACACACCCGCCGGTGGTCGTTACTCCTGGCGGAATCTAGACTGGCCTCACAGATCAATACTAGTCCTTTCTGCGCACTTTGTCCTCACTCATGCGCACCCGGCAGCAACTTCCTGGTCGACCACCCATCCTAGAACTACTCCAAGCCAAGCACGCTTAACCTGGGGGTTCTATTTGAATGGGCTCCCGGAAAAGAAGGAATTCCTTATTTATATGAGTAGTCTATCATCCCTAATACCGGAAAAGAAGGAATTCCTTATTGATATGAGTAGTCAATCATCCCTAATAAGCCAGGCTATCACATACACCACCACTAAGAGGAACCGACATCCTCGTCAGGTCACATGAACGTTCCCTCTTGGTACAAACGTCTGTGCTTCCAGTCCGATACATGTGTCATTCCGTGTTCCATGACGGGTCACCAACTTCATGAACAACATGACCGCGCACCTGTCGGCAAACATCCGTGTAACCGCGAGAACCTAGCTCTGATACCAACTTGTAACACCCCGGACACACCCGCCGGTGGTCGTTACACCTGGCGGTATCTAGACTGGCCTCATAGATCAATACTAGTCTTTTCTGCGCACTTTGTCCTCACTCATGCGCACCCGAGACCAAGTTCATGGTTGGTCACCCATCCTAGAACTACTCCAAGCCAAGCACACTTAACCTGGGGGTTCTATTTGAATGGGCTGCCGAAAAAGAACGAATTCCTTATTGATATGAGTAGTCTATCATCCCTAATAAGCTAGGCTATCACATATACACATGCTACACATGCTGGGACCATAGGAGCCATATGACCATAGGAGCCTTTGCTTGATCGAATTTGGCCGAGTCGAGTCTAGTAAAAATTATTTTCAGTCTAGTTATATCGGAGAGTAGGATTCTTTTTACTCCTCTTCTATGCTCTGGTGAGGTATTCGACTTAGGAATTTTGATTGTACTCCTCTTCCCACTCAAATTTTTGTAGGATCGCGCGGGTATTTTGGAGTCTATATGATACCGATGTGATAGGGTTCTGTCTTGGTGCCTCCTGTCTGACTTGATTTCTTCCAGAGAGTGGAGCTCTAGGGAATGTTGGCACATCGTTATCATTCAACTTCCTTGATATCTCAGGATGGAGAGTGTTCGAAATTACTTCAATACTTGTCATGGTGAGATAAGGTCGGAGTCACCCAGTATTGGGGAGGCTTCCTGGGTACCACCATAGTTTAGTATCGTTGTGAGTTCGAGGATTCGAGTTAGATGAATTTGCGAGAGCCTCTGGTTATGTGTTGAAGGAGGAATACAATTGGGGTGTAGGATTGCTAATTGTGTTAGATATTTCCTCCTTGTATCCCCCACACCGGATTGCATAACCAAAAAGTTTTCGGAAGTTCTTAGGTGGGAAATCTTGTAGTTATCTAGGATCATCTTCTTCATATGTGTGCGGGCATATACATTTGTTCCGAGCACTTAGCTCAATACTTTTGTGTTATTGCAAGTGGCTTCTAATTTCTGATGATGTTATCATAAACCGGAGAAGCATTCTTACTAATTTTTTCAGTAGGAAGGCTGTGTTGTTATTTGTTCAATTTCTTTCAAGCATTTGATTTAGCTTTCAATTCATCTTCTTAATGTGGTGCTGATGTGTTTTGTCCATCTTCAGGATGGCTCCATCAACTCGCAACAATCCGGGTCGTGATGAGGAGCAGGCTGATGTTCCACCTCCACCACCACCCCCGCCGCTGCCACCTCCACCTCCTCCTCCAAAAGCTTGGCAAGCTGTGATGGCCGCAACCAATGCGAACACTCAGATGTTGCTAAGGTTTTGCAAGAAAGGGAGCAGGGCCAGCAAGGTTTTCAAGGGAATTTTCAGAATCAGCCTCAGTTTGCGACGCTCAATCAGTTCCTTGCCAACCAGCCAAGTTTTTCAACAGTTGTGAGCAGCCTTTTGATACTGGTGTTTGGCTTCGTGATATGAGTGAGAATTTTGAGTGCAGCAATGTCAGGCCATAGGACTTTGTCAGATTTGCATCGTTCCAGCCCAAGGGTCAAGCAGCTGATTGGTGGCAGCAGTACAAGGATCCAGGGGCGATCGTGTTGTTACTTGGGACGATTTCCATCATGACTTCAGGGCTCATTACATTCCGACAAGCTTTGTCGAGGAGATGCGTGAGAACTTCGGGCACCTGAAGCAGGGAAGCAAGTCTGTCTATCAGTACAATGCCGAGTTCCAGAATCTAGCCTGCTATGCTAAGCAAGATGTTCCAGATGACAAGGCTATGATCTATCAGTTCAGAGGTGGTCTCAAGGATGAGCTTCTGCCAGGCCTAGTTCTTCAAGAGCCTCGTGAGTTTGATCAGTTCTACAACATGGCTTTGAAGGTCGAGGCAACTCAGCTCAAGTTGGAGAACTCAAGGAAGCATTAAAGGGATTCATATTCGTCTTCTTCCAGCTCTCAAATGGTTCCTAACCAGCCGAATAATTGGGTGCCAAATCCTCCTCCGTTTCATCCTCCTCAGCAGCAGAAGCAGTTTGGTGGTCGTGGTTCTTCCCACCCACCCAACCCAGGATTTCAGCAGAGAACCCTGGCATCCAAGGCAGTTCTTGTTCCTCCTCCAGCAATGTTCGTCCGCTTTCTGAGGTGACTTGTCACAAGTGTGGTCAGAAGGGCCACTATGCAAACAAGTGCAACCAGCGACATCTTCCGCCTCCTCCTCTTATCAAGCCTCCACGCAATGCTATGGTGAAGCATAATCCCCAGACCACAAGAGTGAATATGGTAAATACAGTAGAGGCAGAGGATTCTTCTCAAGTGATAATGGGTAATCTCTCAGTTAATTCTATTCATGCAAAAATGTTATTTGATTCTGGAGCATCGCACTCATTCATGTCTAGACCTTTTGCTATGAAGAATGATTTCTATTCCGAGATGTTGAGTAGACCTTTGGGTGTCGTTTCTCCGGGTGTGGCCATGAAAACCACCTCTGTTGTTCCGGATGTTTCTATCAAGATGGGCAATTATTCTTTCTTGGCTTCTCCTTATGTTCTTGTAATTCCGACATTGATCTCATTTTGCGGATGGATTTCCTGGCTATGAACAAATCTCATATTGATTGCAAAGCAAAAGAAGTCAAGCTGACTCATCCTTCAGAAGACGTGATTATTTTTGCGGCTCGCGATGACACAATCCGTCTCTTTGCTCTTAATGAGAAGGGTGAAATCTCAGTGATTTCTCAAATTCCGGTGGTGAATGAGTATGAAGATGTGTTTCCAAAAGAATTGCCAGGAATGCCTTCGCACCGGCCAGTAGAGTTCGTGCTTGATCTCGAGCCCGGAACTGAACCGGTTTGCAAGTGCCCATATAAACTTGGCCCCGAAGAGCTGCAAGAGTTGAAGAAGCAGCTAGATGAGCAAGAACATCTGGGTCTAATCAGACCGAGTTCTTCTCCATGGGGTTGTGGTGTTTTGTTTGTCAAGAAGAAAGATGGCACAGATCGTTTTTGTGTCAACTACCGTCCATTGAACAAGAAGACAGTCCGAAACAAGTACCCACTTCCCAACATCAACAAGTTGTTTGAGCAACTGAAAGGTGCCAAGGTTTTCTCAAAGCTTGATCTTCGCATGGGTTATCATCAGATTCGCATTCGCGAAGACGACATTCCTAAGACCGCTTTGAGGAAGAGTTTTGGCTCTTATGAGTACACCATCATGTCGTTTAGTCTTGCGAATGCTCCTCCAACCTTCTCAAGAATGATGAATTTCATTTTCTCTCCTTTCAAGAATGAATTCGTCTTGGTATATCTGGATGATATCCTTGTGTTCTCGGAGACAGAAGAAGAGCATTCAGAGCATCTCCGCCTTGTGCTTGACAAGTTAAGGGAGCATCGATTCTATGCCATGTTTTCCAAGTGTGAGTTTTGGCTCAATGAAGTGGTGTATCTTGGGCATGTGATCTCTGCCAAGGGAATGAAAGTGCACCCTGAGAAAGTTGAGACAATCTTGAAGTGGGAACATCCTCAGAATGTGAAGTAGCTTCAGAGTTTCCTCGGGCTTGCTAGTTATTGCAGAAGATTCATGGAAAACTTCTCTCAAATTGCTAAGCCTCTGTCCAATCTCCTCCAAAAGAGTGTCAAGTATGTTTGGTCTCCGGAGTGTGATGTGGCATTCAATACGCTCAAGCAAAAACTGACTTCAGCTCCAGTTCTTGTTCCTCCTGAGCAGTCAAAGCCTTTACAAGTATTTTGTGATGATTCTCTCCAAGGTCTTGGTGGTGTTCTCATGCAAGACAAGAAGATTGTTGCTTATACCTCGCGTCAGGTGAAGCCTACCGAGAAGAACTACCCCACTCATGATCTCGAGCTGGCGCCAGTTGTGGATGCCCTAATAACTTGGAGGCATTTGTTCTTGGGTAGACCAGTTGCGGTGTACACCGATCACAAGACCTTGAAGTACATTTTCACTCAACCCAATATCAATCTTTGGCAGTCTCGTTGGGTGGAAATGCTTGAGGACTTCAATCCAAGCATTGAGTATACTCCTGGGAAAGCAAATGCCATTGCAGACGCGCTCAGCCGTAAGGTGTAGTGCAATAGTCTCATCCTGAAGCCTCTTCAACCTGAGATTTGTATAGCCTTCTGCAAGCTCAACCTTCAGATGATTCCACAAGGATTTCTTTCCAATCTTCAAGTCTCTCCAACTCTGGAAGATCAGGTTCGCAAGCGCAGCTTCTTGATGCTATGGTGAAGAAAGTGAAGAAAGGTGTGGCCAAGAGCATTCCAAAGTATAAGTGCTTTCGCGTTGATGACAAAGATACCTTGTTCTTTTCGGACAGTCTTGTGGTTCCAAAAGGTGATCTCAAAAAGGTTATCATGGACGAAGCACACAATTCTCTTGTATCCATTCATCCAGGCAGTTCCAAGATGTATCAGGATCTCAAGCAAACCTTCTGGTGGACTCGCATGAAATGTGAGATTGCTTAGTTCATGAACGAGTGTGATGTTTGCCGCAGAGTGAAGGCGGAGCATCAACGTCCAGCAGGTCTTCTTCAGCCTTTGCATATCCCAGAGTGGAAATTCGATCATGTGGAGATGGATTTCGTCACTGGGTTTCCCAAGTCCAAGAGAGGCAACAATGCCATCTTTGTGGTTATCGACAAGCTGTCAAAAGTTGCTCATTTCCTGCCAGTCAAAGAATCTATCTCGGCAGCTCAGCTTGCAGAGTTGTATATGTCAAGGATAGTATCTTTGGATGGTATTCCTCGGCTCATCTATTTTGACCGTGGAAGCGTCTTTGCTTCCAAGTTTTGCAAGTCCTTCCAGACTGCGATGGGTACCAAGATTTGTTTCAGCACCACGTTCCATCCGCAAACAAGTGGTCAAGTTGAGAGAGTTAATCAGATCCTTGAAGATATGCTCAGAGCCTGTGTGATTTCGTTTGGCATGAAATGGGAAGACTACCTTCCATATGCTGAATTCTCATACAACAATAGCTATCAAGCTAGCTCAGGCAAGGCCCCTTTCGAGATTCTCTATGGCAGAAAGTGTCGTACCCCGCTTAACTGGTCTGAAACCGGTGAGCGTCAGATATTGCGCAATGACATGATCACTCAAGTAGAAGAAATGTGTCGTGTCATTCGTGAGAACCTCAAAGGAGCTCAGTCCCGATAGAAGAGTTATTACGATAACAAACATCGGGATGTTTATTTTCAACTGGATGATATAGTCTATCTCAGAGTCTCTCCCATGAAGGGCACTCAGTGGTTTGGAATTAAAGGGAAGCTAGCTCCTCCTTTTGTTGGTCCTTTCAAAGTTGTTGGCAAGAGAGGTGGTCTTGTATATCAACTAGAGCTTCCTCCAAATTTCGCGAATGTGCATGATGTCTTCCATGTTTCTCAGCTCCGGAGGTGCTTCAAGACTCCTGAGCGAACAATTTACCTCCAAGACATTGATCTCCAAGAAGACCTCTCTTATCGTGAGCATCCAGTTGCAATTCTCAAAGAAACTGAGTGTAAGACTCGCAACAAGTCTATCAAATTTCTCAAGGTGAAGTGGTCTCATCATTTTGACAAAGAAGCTACCTGGGAACGCGGGGAACTTCTCCGTTCCGAATTTCCGGACTTCTTTCGTTCCTAGATATCGGGTCTAGATCCTCTTGTAGTGTGGGAGAGTTGTGATAGCCCAAGTGTTGTCCCTACCTTTTATGGCATGTAATCTCTTGTATGAACCTGGTGTCATGAGTTATGAATGAATTGCACCTTGTCATACCATGTCATTCATGCATCATGCATCATTTCAGCCATCATGTCATGCTTGATTTTTGTGTGACCTTGTTTGTGAGTGTGGCTTGTGTTGTGTGATGTGGTTGGATCATGTGTGCAACCCTCCTTCTCTTCCTCTCTTTTCTTTGCAACAAAACTCCCACCCAATGCCTTTGTTTTCCCATGTGTTTTTAGCAGCAGTTTTAAGTTGTTAATTATATTGTTTAAAAATGTTCAAGTGGTAGCCTAAAATGTTTTAAGCTTGCGTGTGTGATTCTTTTGTTGTTTTGAGCTTTTATGTATTTGGGGTATTAAATAACAGGGGATGCTATTTTTAAAATTATTTAAATTACTTGTCCCAAATTCATGTTGATATTTTTAGTAAATAGTGCATTTTATTTTCGTTACAAATGTATTTTTGTTCTGCACAAAAAAATCCTTTATATTTTCTATGGTTTTTTTTCTTAGTTGTTGTGTTTTGAAAAAAGAATAAAACATCTCTATTTTATTTGTTTTTTAGAGAGAGAGGCCACCTGCTTTGTTTGTCGTCTCCGTCTGGGAGCAGAGAGAGTGCCCTCCGTCGTCCCCTTTTCCGTCGTTCGTCGCCATCAGCCCGAGGGTATTTAGGCCCCCCTCGACGTGCGTGCCCCTCCGCTAGGGTTCCTCTCTCTCCCTCCGCCGCAGCAGCTCCCATCTCCCTCTCAATTCCTCTCCCTCCTCTCTTCTTCCCCCTACCAGGTAAGCTCCAGAGAGTTTCAGAGAGAGAGGTAGAGTAGTTCGTCGGCGACCAGTTCGTCGTCTCCGTCGGCCTCGTCGGAGGTCATGGCGTCCAGGAGCTCGGGGTTCCCTCCCGCGTTCGATTCCCATCGGTAGCAGCTCCGGAGAGGCTCTACAGGGACAGCCCTGTCGTCGTCTTCGCCGAAGACGTCCGCTCCGTCGTCTTCTTCCCCTACTTCGACTCCGACGCGTCTCCGACCCCCCCTCCGTCATCGTCTTTGCCTGCAGCAACCTCGTGGTGAGCAGCTGGTCCTCCGCCAGGCCCCCTCTATCCTGATACGTCCGTGAGCTCATCGTGCCCGACGAGCCCGTGCTCGTTTCTACCGAAGCTTCGCTGTAGTTGCAGGTGTCGTTGCCTTAGGTGCTCGTCGGAGTTAGATGTGGGGATGCGCCCCCCGTAGATGCTGCTTCCTCTGTTCCGTTTCCCCCCGCCGCTAGTGACGTGTGCTCATCAGAATTGTCGCTGCCGTTTGCTATCGCTGGAGGTGTTCTGGTTTTCAGTTTCATCAGGTTCGTGTGTGTGCGCGTGTATTAGAGCTGCGGTGCCCCTCCTCTATTAAGTGTCGAGCGCGTAGCACAGTTGTTGGCGCTAGGGAGACGACCATGAGGTCGTGGGTTCGAAGCTCGAACCCCTCCCCCTTTTTTTGGTTTTCTTTTCTCTTATTTTTGTTTTTCTTTTCCTTTTGCTACATTTGTTGTGTGTGTAGATAAAAACCAGCATGTGTAGGGTTTTTATTTTCTTTTCTGTTACATATATATGATGCTCATGTGTAGTATGTGTATATGTGTGTGTGCTTCATGCATACACCCATATGTGGGTGGGTGTGTGGCTAAGGCATATATAGATATGAGTGAGAGTGTGTGTGTGTAGTCATATGAATATGCAAATGCATATATGCCTTGTGCATATATGTGTGCTTATGTGTGTGGAGGTACACCCACACTCATGAGCTTGTGTGTGAGTGTGAGTGGCCATGTGCACTTGTGCATGTGAGCTGGTGTGGTGTGCCTATATGCATTATGCATATATGGGCATGTGAGTGTGTGTGTGGATGAACACCCCTCTTGGGTGGTATGTTCATGGGAGGTTGGTGATCATATGCCTTTAGGCATATGGAGCATGTGTGTGTATGCTCTTTTAGTGTGTGTGAGTAGAGTGTATGTGTGTGTGGGGGGACTAGTGGGTTTCGCCCTCTTGACATACCCCTTTTGTTGTAGATATGCATATTTTGTGAATTTTTAGCTCATTTTCAATTCTATCTAAGTTTCCAAATCTGCTTATGTCCATTTATGCTCATGTCCATTTAGAGTAATATTTCACTTATAAGAGTAGGTAGTAGTTTTGCTAGTTTAGTTGTGCCATGATGCTTCACATGAACATATGACTATGACACATGTTTTGAGGTAGAAAGAGCCAATAAATGCATTGGTGCTTTCAGATTTAACTTTTGAGCAAGTTTATAAAACTATGATTTTCAGCTATGATGCTACTTTGTCATTTTTGCATGATTTAATCCATGCTTGCTTTGGGGCATGTGCCAACATGGAAGTGCTAGTGTTTTATATCTATTATACCATGGTATTTTTGTTTAACATGAGAATCACCCATATAAGTGGGAAACATGCTGCAAAGTAGCTAACTTGATGTTTCTGTTTTCACCATGCTAAATATTTCTAAGTCCGAGAGTTTGCTGTTATTTTTATGCCATGTAGAGTGATTGACATCTTCTGATGTGTTGAGAATTAGCTCATGCTCAGTGCTAGTATTTTGGAGTAGATGTTGTCTACTACCATCCTGTCAATTTTAATGCCAAGAGGTGGTCTCTAGCACCTTTAACATATGCTATCAACATGCTACCAGTTTAATTCAGATTCCAGAAAAACTGTTATTTTCACTATCCCAGAAAACTGTTTCATCATGCCAACTTGATAGCCTCATGCTTATTGATGTGTGCCTCCTTTGCAGATTGTGTAGTTGGATAATTTGATAAGCATGTTGTGTAGTTTTTGTCAATGCCTTGTTTGTGGCTGTAGGAGACCTATTGCTCAAGTTGTTTGCTATGTAAGTTGCTATGTTGTTGTTTTGTGGCAGATTGTTTTTTTTATTGTTTTGTGCCTTGTGGGAGCTATACTCCATGGAATTGATTGATATTTGAGTCTATTGTGGTTAGTTTTTCATTACCTAAGCAGTGGCTACCTTGGAATGCCAAGAATTAGCCCATGGCGTTGTTGTCTTGTGTTTTGCCTTCGTACCTTGTCGTGAGCATATCGTGAGAACCGTAACTCCGTTTCTTGGGTTTTTATATGCATTTCTAGCAATTTTGCGTGATGCATCCATATATGCCAAGTTCATGCATGTTTAAGTAACTTAACATGAGGTTCTTTCTAGATTCATTAATAACCAATCCTTGTATGTGAAACATGACTAGATTAGGATGGCCATGTTAAATTCGTCATAAATGAATCATGCATACTCTTGGGTGTGCATTGCACCATGGCTGTTTGTTTATTCTTGTTGTTTCTTTTGGGTGGACGCGAACGTTGAACCTGAGTACGAAGAGCCAGACGAGTACTACTACGAGGATCCCGCTACTTGTTCCACTGAAGAACCAACAGGCAAGATGATCGTACCCGGATCCCGATACTATTTCCGCTTGCTAGTTTCTCACTCTTATCGTTACAATTGCGCTACCTACCACTTGAATACCAGCCTCCTAATTGCCATGAAAGCCTCTAACCCTCCACATCCTAACAAACCTTTGATTGGCTAAGTTAGCGCTGCTGCCCCTCTTATAGCTTTCTTAGTTGCAGGTGCAGGTTGTTCCATGTGATAACATGGATTTGGCATATCCCAATATTATCTGTTATTTAATTTAATGCACATATATATCTTGGTATTGGTGGAAGGCTTGGCCTTTTGCTAGGTGTTTTGTTCTACTGTTCCCGCCATAGTTCTTGTTACCGGTGTTATGTTTTCCCTATTTTGCGCTCCTAACACGCTTGGGGTTGTTATGGGAACCCCCTTGTTTATTCGGTTGAGATTAAAACGTGTCTGGCAAGACCCAACATTGGTACTACATTTGCTTAATAACTTAATAAAAATTGCATAGGGCTTTGCAACCCTGTGGATAATTAATCAACCCCCGGTCCAGTGGTCCTCATGAGTGTTGGTCCAAACTAGAGCACTGTGTGGGGCCAACCCAGGGCAACTTGGGGGATTCTATCAGGCCACCATAACCTAGCTTATCCGTCGTGTCCTGAGAACAAGATACGCGTCTCTTATCGGGTTCGTCGACACGTCGGGTGGTCTTGCTGGATTTGTTTTACCTTTATCAAATGTATTGCGTGTGGACTCTGACTTTTTTTGGGTTATCTCGAGGTGTTGGATTTCCTTTGGAGTTACCTATGATGATCACAAGATTCGTGGTCGAGGCTATTCCCATGGAGTATGGTTATTTGTGATGGACTAGTTGGAGCACCCCTACAAGGTTAAATCTTTTCGAGAAGCTGTCCTCGCAGTTATGTGGCAACTTGGATATTTGTTTAACACCCGGTTATAGTAACTTGAATTAAAATCTAAATAAAATACACCAACTGTGTGAGTAACCGTGATTGTCTCTGCTCGTGAACATGATCCGATAGAGAACATGGTGGGGTTGTGATTGACGTAAATAAGTGTTTAGGATCTCATAGAGCTCATACTAGATTCAATCGTTCATCGTAGGCCACTCATATTATTTTCATCTTGCGTAAGTGTAGCCACCATATATGCTTAGTGCTGCTGCAAACTAAGCACATACCCCTCTCCAACCTTAAGCTTGAATAGTCTCGGTACCCGGGCGCATGATTGCTGAGTCCTTGTGGCTCACAGATTACTACAACACAGGTATAGGTACAGATGAGTTCGTGCAGGATGATCTGACCCAGCTCTAGTGGGAATATGATGAGGAGAGAGGCAGGATGTACGTGACTTATCCAGATGAGTAGGGGCCCATGGTCTTGATCTTTGGGATAGCGAGATATTATCATTTGCATCTTTTTTATCGTTTGATTTCGTCCGTAGTCGGACCCTGTCTTCATCTTGATGATCTGAACTCTATGTGGAATTGTAATTTAGTATGTGGCAAGTGTAAGCCAACTTGTATACTCATCTCTTCTATAATTTATGATGCAATGATTCCATACTTGCGAACGACAAGATGCGCCTCTATCCTTTGCAAGGTCCTCATGCCTTAAAATGGATAGGCGCGCATCTTGGGCATGACAAGTGCCCCATGGGTGGTGAGGTGACGAGGGCCACAGGAGTGCCGTCTGTCGGTGTCAAAACTGGCGGAAATCGGGTAGGGGGTTCCGAGCTGTGAGTCTAGGATCGATGGTAACAGGGGACAAAGGAGACAATGTTTAGCCAAGTTCGGGCCCTCCCATTGAGGTAAAACCCTACGTCCCGCTTGATTATATTAACGTGTATGAAGGTTATAGAATTGATCTACCTCGAGATCAGATAGCTAAAACCCTAGATGACTTTCTTTGCCATACAATCTAAAACCATCTGGCTTATATCGACGCTAGGGATCCCTAGGGTTACGCATAGTCGGTTGCCAACCGAAGGGGGAAAACATGCCTATTCTACTATCTTAAACTTGAAAGACACGCCACGGCTCCTGAGGTCTCCTCCCTAGCGACGGGGCCTTCGATCAGCCCAATCCTCAACGAGAAGCCCATGAGTCCGGCCCATAAGAAATAGGCCGGTAGTCCGAGGACCCCTTAATCCCAGACTCCCTCTGTAGCCCCCGGACTAGCCTCCAATGCTGAGGTATATTATCCGGACAATCTTGCACATCAAAGTCGTCGGCTTGCAAGGCGAGTCCCTCTATCCCTTCTTGTTCAGCATCCATCCCATCATCGACGAACTCTCAATCGTTGAGAACTTGTGGGACCCATTGTAGTAACTTCGACGCCCATTGATCCCTTTGCGCCCAGGGGAGATGGGCGGACCAGCAGCTTTTTACAAGGCTACCCTTCCAATAAGGGAGGCACCACCCATTTAAATAGGCTGAATCGTGGTGTGGGCCACCCCTTACTTTTCTTCCCCATCAGAAAAATCTTCAAACGAGAGATCACCAAAAAAATGGCACGCGTCCCTAGCTCTTCTCCGCGTCCTTACAACACCCTTCCCGAGGATTGGGCAAGTTGCTCTGTATACCTCCTTCGACTGTGGGACCTCGAGAACTAGGGTTATCTTCCCTCCTCGGATTTGGCGGCTACCCATGCCGGATTAACTTCTTTTGGCAACGAGGCCGTCGTTGAGAACTTCCCTAATCCTCACAAGGGAGAGCGGGTATGCTTCGTGCCTTTCCTCTTGCGGGGCCTAGGGTTCCCCATTCATCCCTTCCTGAGGGGATTACTAGAATTCTATGGGATCCAGTTCCATCATCTTACCCCCGAATCTATTCTCCACATCTCGGGCTTTGCTGCTCTTTGTGAGATGATTCTATGCTGCGAAGACAACTTTTGATCAAGGAGGAAGTACTTCTGTCTCATCCCCCACACTCGGGGTGAGACAATTCGAGAAGTGGGAGGAGCCGAAGTATGTTGTATAGCCGGTGTGGGGTATCCAGCGGGGACTCCGAAGAAGGAATCCGAAGAATGGTCCTATGAGTGGTTATATATTGAGGATGTTCCACTATTCGATCCGGCTCAGAGGGGTTTTCCCGAATACTTCGATGCCCCTTTGAGGAAAAGGTATAACTAGCGACCGAAGAGTTCATCCCAAGAGGAAGGCACCAAAGTGCAATGCCTGGCGTCCCATGTAAAGTTGCTAGCTCATCACAAGCTAACCATTATTGATGTGATGGCTGCCGCCATCACCCGATGCGTTCAACCCCTTTAGCAAAGGATACACCTTTTGTGGCGTTACAATAGAACAAGTGACACCACTCGTTCCCGACGGCTGGGCCCTGCCAATAAAGCGGCGATGGCGGCCACACTTGCCAAACTATTCAAAGGGGGAGAAGAAGACTTTGTTCAGCTACTGGTTAGGGAGGGCTACTTGGGTGATAACCCCATCGAATGGGTAAGTCTTTCGACTTTGTGACCTGAGTTCGGGTTTTTCAGTTGCCCCTTTTCACCGAAGCTTTCAATTTGTGCGAACAGAGCTAGAGATGCTTTGTCGAGACAATCAACTGCCCGACGCCTCAACCAGAGAACAACTCTCATGATGACAATCCAGGATTCCATGACGATCCGGAACAGTCAACCGAGCACGAAGACTGGGACTTTTACCACGAGAGCCTTGATGGTTCAAAAGTGGCTATCATAGTCGATCACCCTGGATCACTCACTTCCCCTACGACAGGAAAAAGGAAAATTCTTCCCGTAAAAGGAAAGTGACCTCCGTCGACCCGAATGTGCCGGTTTCTGCTCCCAAGCGTCCTCGGTCCACGTGACAAACATCGACTCTGATGGTGGAACCATGGACGATGGGGTTTAGGACAACCGCGGCCTGTGTTCGACCAGGACGGGCGGTTGGTTGGTCGGTTTCTCCGAAGGTGATGGGTATGTCTACCCATGAACTTGTTGCCGTCACATGGTAGACATGTTCGAGTTCTCTAAGAGCTCTTTTCCTCCTATTCCTGGAGGGAAACTTTTCCTAGAACATCAGGACTTCAGTGTTGTATTCTGGTGGCGTTGTTGAATGCTTGTTTGGAGGTAGTGCCTCGAGGATGGCATCTCCATTTTTTGCGACCTGCCTGATGACCCAGCAAGCTCTGAGGCTATGAGTCGGGCTTGTGTTTAGCAATACAAAATGTATAGGGCATGGCTTGTCCAATAATCTGTCAAGGACAGTTCTCACTCCTGTAGGGGGTCTATTTCTTTTTTTGGCGGGTTCGTCTTTGGATAGCCACTTCGGAGGTATCCACTTTTTCCGATCTCCTCTAGGGTATTCGGCCAAGCCTAGTTCCAAAAGTAGTCGTTCGGCATGCCAGGTGCTATCCATGGCACAATATTTTTGCACCAGCTCCGATAGCTCAGCGAATTCATGAATGTGTCGATGGGATAGAGCGTTGAGGATCCCTTCACCACGACAATTATGACTAAAGGTTGCCATTATCTCCTGGTCACCATAGCTCGGTACTCTGTCTCTAACAAGGAGGAGTCTCGCCCAAAAATGATGAACCGACTCCCCTGGCAGTTGTTTAACATCCCGTTAGTCCGAAGACTTGGACTCTCCTGCGATGCCAGAATGCTCGACTTGGGTGATGGGTGGGAATTTTTTTGTTCTGCACCATGATGTGAGTTAGGAATTACGGGGTTCGGCGCGGGGGAGTTGGAGACCGTATTGCCTACAGGACCCATCCGGGCGGGGTTCGTGTTGTGTCCTAGATCAGGGATCGATCCCGAACTATTTCTGGGACGAACTCTAATGTACGGGTTACAGGAGAGATCTTGATGATCAGAAACCGGGATATAAATCGTCTTTAATTCTAGTTGTTGGGAGGACGAGCCTCTAGCTGGACACTCGATGGTGGTGACTAAGTGATTGATCGAGGAGGTGTGAATTTCCCTATTGTCGGGATTAAGCCCGATCCGGTCATAGACCTGGTCGTCAGACATGCCCATGGTTTGAATGCGATCAAGTAGCTCATTTAGGGATGAGACGTCGGTGGGGTATGTGTCGCCAAAGTGCATGGGGTCGATCCGCAGTGTCGTGATTCCAGGGTCACTCGACGGCAAATCTAGGTTATGTTCGGCAGTAGCGGATCCGGGCACATCGACTGGGTTGGGCGTTCTAGACAGGCCAAGGGTAGAGGCCACCTCAGAGGTGGGGCCCGATGCTCCTGACGCCAAGGCATCTGGATCCGCGGGCTCCTCCATGAGTGCCGCGGGCTTCATCAAAACAAGTTCTCCACATGAATCAGCGACGAACTCTAGGTTTATGAATATGATTTCTTAATCAGGGAAGAAACTTCCGATTTGGCCAAGATGGTCAGTCGGATCGGCACTCGATAGGATGTTGCCGCCTGCGCAGATCTCACCAGGGACGAAGACATCCTTGATGCAGATTTCATTCTTATGATAAGGCGAGCCATCGATTCGTTTGGCGATCAAAACGGAACTCTCAATGAAAGCACCAATGTCGGTGTCAAAACCTGTGGATCTCAGGTAGGGGGTCCCGAGCTATGACTCTAGGATCAATGGTAACAGGGGACGAAGGTTACGATGTTTACCCAGGTTCGGGCCCTCCTATGGCGGTAAAACCCTACGTCCAGTGCGATTATATTAATGTTTATGAAAGTTACAGAGTTGATCTACCTCGAGATCAGATAGCTAAAACCCTAGATGAGTTTCTTTGCCTTATAATATAAAACCCTCTAGCTTATATAGACTCCATGGGCCCTTAGGGTTACACAAAGTGGGTTCCCACCAAAGGGAAAAACATGCCTATTCTACTATCTTAAACTTGAAAGACACGCCACGACTCCTAAGGTCTCCTCCCTAGCGACGGAATCTTCAATCAATCCGATCCTCAGCGAGCGTCCCATGAGTCTGGCCCAGAAGAAATAGGACGGCAGTCCATGGACCCTTGAATCTCAGACTCCCTCACCATCCTAAGGCGGCGAGCGATGTGTGCCCCCTTGGGGGCCACTTTGCTCCACGCTTGCGCCGGTGCGCTCCTCGCGGATCGCCACGAGCGCTGCGCTGACCGTGTGTGGTGTGGCCACCAAGTAGAGCACCAGGGGCTCGTGAGTATGGTGCGCCACCATAACAGGTGGGCTTGTGAGGTACCGCATGAGTTCTTTCAAAGGCACCTCTACTTCAGGGATCCACTCAAAGGGGACCTTCCTCTTCATGAGCTTGAAGAAGGGGAGGGCACGTTCGCCAAGCTTGGAGATGAAGAGTCCCAAGGTGGTCATGCAGCCCGCCAGTTTCTGCATTTCCTTGAGGGTTTGGGGTGGGTGCATCATTTCGATTGCCTTGATCTTCTATGGGCTTGCCTCGACTCCTTAGTGCGATACCAAGAAACCAAGTAGCTTGCTGGACGGGACCCTGTAAACATAGTTTTTTGGGTTAAGCCTCAAGTTCACTCAACGCAAGATGGCGAAGGTCTCCTCTAGATCCTCGATCAGGGTCCTCGCCTTTCGCAATTTGACCATGATGTCATCGAAGTATGCCTTGGCATTCCTCCCGAGCTGCTACCCCAGGGCGATGTGCATCAACCACTAAAAGGTCGTGACGGTGTTCCGCGACCCAAAGAGCATCCAAGTATAGAAATACACGCCATAGAGGGAGAGGAAGGACGTCTTTGTGACACCCTCCCCTGCCATCTTGATTTGGTGGTAACCTGAGAAAGCATCCAAAAAGCATAGGAGATCCCACTCGAGGTAGAGTCCATGATCTGGTCGATGCGAGGGAGTAGGAAGGGGTCCCATGGACCCTTGTTGGGGATGATCACAAGGTTGGCCAGCCAATCTGGGTATCGCACTTCCTGAATAACACCGACTTCCGGCAACTTCCGAACCTCTTGGATAATGAATGCTTGCTTCTCTTGTGCTTGTCTCCTTGCCTTCTGCATTATCAGGCGCATTGGGACCCACCATCGAGCGGTGTTCGATCACCTCCCTCAGGACGCCCACCAGGTCAGACGGCTCCCACACAAACACGCCCTTGTTCTCATGGAGGAAGTCGACTAGTGCCTTCTCCTGCTCTGGGGGAAGGCCAGTGCCAATGGCAAAGGTGGGGCCCGACCTCCCATCATCAACAAACACCTGTTTCATCTCAGCCCGGTCATGAGAGAAAAATTATTTCTACTTCGCGGGTGCGGCCTCCAGAGCCTACACGGTGCCCTCGGCGCTGGGGCACAAGGCCGCCGTAGCCTCCGGAGCCGGCGTGTCACCCTCGGCGTCAGGGCGGGAGGCTGCTGTGGCTAGGGAGTCTAGGTGGCGCCCTCGGCGCCAGAACATGAGGCCGCTGCAGCCTTGTAGATGAGCTTGAGGGCTCGAACCGTGTCGTTAGTGTCTCTGGCCATGGAGATGATGTCGCTGCTCCCAGGCATCTTGATGATGTTATAGCCTGGGTGCGTTGCCGCCATGAACTTGGTGAGGGCCGGATACCTAAGGATGGCCTTGTATGGGAGGCTGATGTGAGCCACGTCGAAGTCGATCATCTTGGTGCGGTAGTTGTTGCGAGTGCCGAAGGTGACCTGAAGGCGCACCTACCCCAAATGGGTGGTGAAGCCTAGGGCCACCCTTGATAAGGACCTAGTAGGCACGAGTTGGTCATAAGGCACCTGGAGCATGTCGAAGGCCTCCACGAAGAGGACGTTAAGGCCGTCGCCACCGTAGATGAGTGTCTTGGTGACCCCAACGTTGCTGATGGTGAGCATGCACATCATGGGGAGTGCACCAGCGACAACCGTAGTCCTGGGATGGTCCCTCGACTCGAAGGTGATTTCGGTAACTAGCCCCGCCCTGCCCCGTAGGGCCTAGGGCCATGGTTGAGCTGCACCCTCCTGGTAGAGAAGCTGCTTGACATGGCGTTCGGGCATGGGCGCTCATGATCCATCGAGGATGCAGGCAACCGTGAGAGGCCCGAGGTCCACGAAATGCGCGGCGAACCGACCACAAGGCTCCTCACGTGCCTCGAGCAGCGCAGCCTCCGCCCTTGCCAGCCTATGGGGAGCACGGGGGGACAACGCCGTGGCTGGAGTGGGGGATGAAGTATTGGTGCGGGCGCCGCGCTGCATGGAGGTCGGCAACAATGAGTCCTGCTGCTCATGAGGCGGATGCAACAACAATGACAAATAGAGCGATGTGGGGAGCCGCCGCGCTGCACGGAGGGCTCATCTACGTTTAGGGTGTAGGGCAACTCGGCGCTCAGCACGAGCTCGGTGGGCATCGGCCATGGGAGCGATGAAGTGGAGACAAAGCGGAACCGAAAGAGGATTACGACATGTCCCTACCTAACGCGCCAAATGTTGGAATAGGGGCTCCACAGACCCAACAAGGTTCGAACTCTGGGGCATGTGCGAATATCTCAACCACCTCAAAGTCTCAACATCGTCACCATACGGCCAAGCCTCGTCGAGTTTGTGCAAGCGGGGAATAAGATGAACCCAGAGATTTACCAAGGTTCGGGCCACCTTGCGGTGTAATAACCTACTCTTGCTTTGGTGGATTGGCCTCACGAGGGGGTTGAGGATGAACAAGTACAATGGTTGAGCGACCTCACGATGGCTCTCGTGTTGGATATATGCCCTAGAGGCAATATTAAATTAGTTATTATCATATTTCTTTGTTCATGATAATCATTTATTATCCATGCTATACTTGTATTGATTGGAAACTCAAATGCATGTGTGGATACATATACAACACTATGTCCCTGGTATGCCTCTAGTAGACTAGCTCATTGATAAAAAATGGTCAAGGTTTCCTAGCCATTGACATGAGATGTCATTTGATAGCGAGATTACATCATTAGGAGAATGATGTGATGGACAAGACACAAACTATATACATCGCATATGATCATGCCAGTTTATTGCTATAGTTTTGTACATGTCCAGTATCTGTTCCTATAACCATGAGATCATGCAACTCACTGACACCGGACGAGTACCTTGTGTGTATCAAATGTTGCAACGTAACTGGGTGATTCTAAAGGTGCTCTACAGGTGTCTCCGAGGGTGTCTATTGGGTTGGCATGGATCAAGACTGGGATTTGTTACTCCGTGTGATGGAGAGGTATCTCAGGGCCCACATGGTAATACAACATCACAATGAGCATTGCAAGCAAAGTGACTGAAGTGTTAGCCACGGGATCTTGTATTATAGAATGAGTAAAGACACTTGCCGGTAATGATATTGAACTAGGTATAGAGATACCGATGATCGAATCTCGGGCAAGTAACATCTCAAAGAAGAAAGGGAACAACATACGAGATTAACTAAATCCTTGATGTATAAGTTCAACCGGTAAAGATCTTAGTAGAATATGTAGGAACCAATATGGGCATCCAGGTCCCACTATTAATTATTGACCGTAGAGGTGTCTCAGTCACGTCAACATAGTTCTCGCACCCATGGGCTGTACACACATAACGTTTGGTGATGATATAAGTATAGTTGAGTTATTATGTTGGTGACCAAAAGTTGTTCGGAGTCCTAGTTGAGATCATAGACATGATGAGGAGCTCCGGAATAGTCAGGAGGTAAAGATTGATATATGGGATAATAGTGTTTGGTCTCCGGAATTCATCGGAAGGGGTTTCAGATGTTTTCTGAAATGTTTGGGTACAAGAACACTTTATTTGGGCCAAGGGGTAAAGCCCATGAGGCTTTAAGAAGGTGCAAAAAGGAGTTTTGTGAAGGCCAGGGGCTAGACGCCAGGGACCCTGGAGTCTGAGGCCAGACGCTGAGGACCATGTTGTCTGGTCCTGAAGTGCGAGAAGGACTCTTGCGTTGCGAGCCAAACCGACTTTGAGGAGGCTCTTTCTCCAAGTTTCGACCTCAGGGCTCAACATATAAATAGAGGGGTAGGTCTAGAACTCGGAACACATCAAGAATTCCCCAAGCCGTGTGCTGGCAACCACATCCCCTCTAGTTTATCCTTTGTCATAGTTTCTGTTGTGCTTGGCGAAGCCTTGCGGAGATTGTTCTTCACCACCACTGTCACCATGCCGTTGTGCTGCCAGAACTCATCTACAACTTAACCACCGTGCTCTGGATCAAGGAGGTGAAGGCGTCATCAGCTGTACGTGTGTTGAACGCAGAGGTGCCGTCCATTCGGCGCTAGATCGTGATTGGATTGCGGGGCGGCTTGCGATTTGGATCACGAAGACGCTCGACTACATCGACCGTGTTTCTTAATGCTTCCTCTTAGCGATCTACAAGGGTATGTAGATCCACTCTCTGTGGTCACCCCGACTCATAAGTCGTGATCACTTAATGCACGTGTATAGTGATCCGAGAGATCAATGCTCAGTGGACACAGAGAAGCTGGATAACAAGAGTCTTACATCCACCTTTAGCATCTTACACAAATAAAGACCTTGAAGGTCTATTCTTACAAAGATAGGGCCGCAATAGCCAAATACTTAAATAGAACAAGAAGCGGAAATCTTGATCGAAAGTGTGAACCCATGCCATCTGCCGTAACCTATAGGCATTCTGACTGGGAAGCATCCTAGTTCGCATGTTCGTCACCGACGAACTCTTCTCCATTCTCCTATTTTTCCATGCTTGGCCAATTAAATAACTAGTGGCAAGCCAATGAGTAATTTGAAAGTACTCGCAAGCAACCCATGTTGTGGAACAAGGTGTAACAATGCATGATATAGCACTAATAGGTATTTTGCCAAAAGCTAATTTTGAATGCGATGACATGATTAAGTAACTAGGTAAGCATGCACTAACAATTGGTAAATATCCATATGAACAAGCTATAGATATCATCATGATCAAGGGGTTGAACATCTCATGCTTAATCATCACGTCATATCGTCTGACTTGTCTCAAGAATCATCTCTGTGCCATCCACACACACACACCAAGTTTGCGCAAACATCTGGACATAGTCTAAGCAGCATTAAAGATGTCTAAATTGGGTTTTAAAATAAAACAATATATAAAATATTTTCAAAAAATTATACAAAAGGCACCATTAAATTCTCTGTAAATTCTATGGAATATTCTAAGATTTTAGGTGAAAAAATTATTGTCATTGGGTTTATTTGCCGTTCTGAGGAACTTTTGGAAAGTAGGGGGAAAAGAAAAAGACAAATGGCATTGTGCCTTGTCGGGTCGAAAGCGTCACGCCCGAGCCGGCCCAGTGGGGAACCGACTAGGCGAAGCGGTGCGCGTGGAAGGTTTATTTTTAAAACCTACCTACGGGCCCAACCTAGCAGCGAGAGAGGGGGAGTGAGGGTATGGCATGTGGGCTCCACCTGTCATTCCTCACCTCGCGACAGGGGCAGAGGGGAGCTCACCTACGGGGGCTCAGGACATGGCGGCTCAAGCGGAGGGCACCGGCATGCTCAGGGCCATCCCGCGCATCGGTGGGTCATTGAGGCGGTCGTCGGGGTTGAGGGAATCGCTAGCAAGGGGGAACCCGCACGACAACGAGGGTTTCAGCTCGGGTTCGAGCTCCTGGCTAGGGAACAAGAGGGGCTGGGCACGGGAGAGCGTCTGAGGGGAGGAGGGACCGACAGGGGAGCAGGGGGAGCTCGGGAGAGGGCTTTATAGGTGGGAGCCGGTGTACCGTGGGCGTGGTGCGCCAGTGAGGACGAAGGCGTCGCCACGGGCCACAGGGACACCCCGGGCTGTGTCTGCGGTGGTTGTGGGCTCGGTCTGCGTCCGCGGACAGGAAGAGGGTAGCCAGGGGGACCAGAGGTGCGCGCGTGCAAGCTCGGCCATTGGGGCACTCGGCCGGTGCCATGCGCGGGCTAAGGGGGCAGCAGAGGAGGAGGAGGGAGGAGGGACCCGACCTCCAAGGTACATGCTCTCGCATCCCGAGGTGGTCGGGTGGCTCGGGATGTGGGCGACTATGGTGCGGGAGTGCACTATAGCACGCTTATCTAGAGCGCTGAAATGGCCGGTAGTGGCATAGAAAATGGGCACCAACGTGTCCATTTGTGTCTTGGGGTTTTTGGAGATGCCCATGGGCTAGGAGAAGCTAGGGGGTAGGCAAGGGAGAAAACAAATGAGAGGGGAGAAGTAAAAATGCTCCTGCCAGGGCTGTCCAGAGGTGAAAATGGGGGGTTTTACCCCATCTATTATTGAGTTGAGGGTGCAGGATTGTTACTCGAGGTAAAAGAGGTGAGTGGGTAACTGTCGTAAAAATTTGGAGGCAAGGGGAAAAGTAGAGGTGGTGAAAATAACAGTTTCTATAATTTACCAAAAGGTGTTTGATGGATATTAGGGCAAGTAAATGGACTTTGCTTGCCAAGAGATTTGACAGGACCAAATGGTGGTTGAAAATAGGCTTGATCACCAAGTTTGAGATGGTTTGATGAAAGTTCACAATGTAACTTTGTGGAACTCTAGAAATCAACAGAATCTGGTTTCTATAGATCTAGTCATGTTAAGCCAATACCCTTGATGCACCACTTGGTGTAGCACCACAAAGTTTGGGGTCAAGGGGAGAAACTTCACAATGTAAAGTAGTTCAAATTTGAATCTGGCCAAGGAGGGGTTTGGAATAATTTGATCGATCAAATCAACTTGGATTGAGATGAAACTTTGCAACATCATCACCTATGATAGTGTTGACTTGCTAGAATTTTCCTGGAATTTATTGAGAGTAATGTTTATAGAAATATTTGAAAATCTTAATTTGGACAGAAAGGGTTTTGAGGTGCTTTGCCCATGATTTGAACATGACCATGTGTTTAAACTCATATATATGGATAATATATGTCCACTGAGTTTCCCTAAATTTTCTCAATTATTTTGAAAGCATTTAAAAAAACATTCCCTAAGAAAAACCATTTCTGGCCTTAAGAAAAAGACTTTGAATAAAATATAAAAATAACCTTTAAAATTAATATTTGGTGGTTTTGGGAAGTCATATATATATATTAGGTTTGAAGTAAAGCCTTTGGGGAAGAAGGATCCACCCAATTTGAGGACTTGCAGTGCAAACCTCATTTGAGGGGGTTTTGAAAACCTAATCTGAATAAATCCTTTTTGGTCAAAATAAAATTTGGTTAAAATAATTTGGGAACTACTCACATGGCATGATCATTGGGCAAGAAGTTTGGGTCAAGGAGGACGAATAAGAAGAGGGATATAATCTAAGAGTTCCATACACCACAATCAATCAAGCAAACAAGCAATATATCAAGCAAGCACAAGCATTGAAAAAGTTTTAATTGGCTGCAATCTTTTATAAATCCAAACATAACAAGGTGATACAAACACAGGGTGTGACAGACCTACCCCCGTTACACGAATCTCGTCCCCGAGATTCCTAGGCTAAGTGCGAAAAAGATAAGGGAACTCACATCTAAGATAGTCTTCACGCTCCCATGTTGCTTTAGCTTCAGAGTGGTTGCTCCATTGGACATTGAAGTACTTGATGGTGTAGCTTCGGGTGCAACGCTCCGCTTCGTCCAAAATGTGGACTGGTCTCTCACGATAAGTGAGGTTTGGCTGAAGATCGATGGCTTGATGGTCGATGGCCTAGTAGAGATCGGGGTGGTTGGGAACTTGGAGACACTTCCGTTGTGACACGTGAGAGACGTTGTGCACATCTGATAGCTCGAAAGGTAGCTCTAACTGATAGACAACTTCTCCTTGTCTTGCAGTGACTTTGAAGGGACCAATGTATCTGGCTGCAAGCTTTCCTTTGACGTGGAAACACTTGGTTCCTTTAAGAGGTGTGACTCAAAGATAGACATGATCTCCACTGTTAAAGCTCACTTCTCGGCAGTGAGAATCGGCGCAACTCCTATGTCTTGATTTTGTTGTCTTGAGGCGCTCTCGGACGAGTTGAACTTGATCTTCTGCCTCGCGAAGGATGTCTGGTCCAAAGACTAACCGTTCTCTGGTCTCTGACCAGTTTAAGGGGAGTTAGACACTTCCATCCATACAACACCTCAAATGCTGCCGTCTGAAGGCTCAACAGATAGCTGTTGTTGTAGGAGAACTCTATGAACGGTAGGAAATCTTCCCACTTGGATCCATACGCCAAAACACAAGCGCGGAGCATATCTTCGAGTATTTGATTTACTCGTTCTGTCCGTCCTCCGGTCTGGGGGTGAAAAGCAGTGCTGAAGGAGAGCTTAGGTCCCATAGCTTCTTGAAACTTCCTCCAGAATCTTGAGGTGAACTGAGTTCCTCGAACACACAATTTCCTTTGGAACTCCTTGAATACTTACAGTGCGGTTGATGTAGAGGTTTGCGAGTTGGCTTCCATCATAGGTAGTCCTAACAGGAATGAAGTGGGTTACCTTGGTCAGGTGGTCGACAATGACCCAAATAGAATCATGTCCTTTGCTTCACCTTGGTAATCTAGTGATGAAATCCATCCTGACCCACTTCCATTTAGGCAATTGGACAGGTTGCAACAGCCCAACGGGTCTTGACCCACTTCACCTTGGTATATGTCACACTTAGCGACAAATGTTCATATTTCCTCTTTCATGCCATGCCGCCAGAATCTTGCCTTGAGGTCTTGGTACATCTTGGTTCCTCCAGGATGAATGGAGTATGGAGTGTCATGATCTTCTTGCAAGATCAATCTCTTGAGCTCCTCTTTGTTGGGTATGCAGATGTGATTCCCGAACCATACATCACCTTGTTCATCCATTGAGATTCCTAGGGCCTTGCCCGCCTTCATCTTCCTTTTGATGCCTTCAATGCTCTTGTATCCCTTCTGAGCTTCTTTGATGTCATCCATCAAGGTAGGCTTTGCTTCGAGGTTGGTGAGGAATCCAGGTGCAACTAGTTCCAAGCAGAAGCTTTCAAGCTCTTCATATAGGGCGGGTATCCTTTCCTTAATCATGGCATTCAAGGAACAAGCCTTTCTGCTTAAGGCCTCTGCTACGCGTTGGCCTTTCCGGGGTGGTATTGAACACCAAGGTCGTAATCCTTGATCAACTCTAGCCATCTTTGCTGCCTCATGTTCAATTCCCTCTGAGTGAAAATATACTTCAAACTCTTGTGGTATGTGTATATCTCACATCGCTTCCTCAGAAGGTAATGTAACATCCCAACATTCCATTTTGGAATGTTATGAAATATAGCTATGCATCCATCATCATCATTGCTTGAATATATGAAATAGTTGAAATGCTTCTTCTGACTTTCTGAAAGTCCCTTTCTATTTTCAATGTGTTTCTTTCACCTATTTGAAAACCTTGGAAAAAGTTCAAAATAAGAGGGGAGTAACATG
The DNA here is from genome assembly GCA_022496015.1 of Hordeum marinum. Classification (NCBI taxonomy): domain Eukaryota; kingdom Viridiplantae; phylum Streptophyta; class Magnoliopsida; order Poales; family Poaceae; genus Hordeum; species Hordeum marinum. The sequence continues at coordinate 273,765,743 of CM039678.1, forward strand.
ACACTCCACACCAGGGTCATCTTGGTGATATATTTGAACAAAAAGAACCAGGGGGTCCTTTGAAAAATATTTGCAAAAAGGTTTTAAAAGCAAATAGGCAATTTCTGAAAAATATTATTTTTCAAAGTATTCAAATGACACAGGAAAAATGTTCATTGAATAGCATTAATTCTCCTGATCATTTTGATATATATATTGCCTATATTTGGAAATGTTTTGAATGCTTTTAAAGAGGTTTTACTGCCCTGGATTTAAAAAAGGAAACAGATTTATATTTAACGGGCCGGCCCACGGGCATTTACTCACGGATTCATTACGCGCCGGCCGACCGACGCCCCGCAAACCTCTCCCCTCTCTCTAACAGCCGGCCCCACCCGACCAATCGCTAGATCAGAGCGGTCGCCTTTTTCCTCACGCGAGCGCCACCGTCGCCGGAGATCTCTCTCCTGGATCTCCCTCTCCTTCCTTCCCCTCGCTCTGCCTCACCCCTATATAAGAGCGGCCACCCTCCTCTCTCCATTCCACACCGAAACCCCCTCCTCACCTTGCCGGAGCGCTGCCCCTCACCTCGCCGGAGTTCCTGTCCCAACCGAACCCTCCTCGAGCTCCTGGCCGTCGACTCCCTAGTCCCCTCGGCCCACCGTCACCACCAATCGACGCCGGACTCTAGCCATCGTTGCCTGGACCTTTTCGACGACCTCCTCGACCACCGGAGTGCCACCCCGACGACCTCACCGCTTCAGACTCGCCGGAGAACCTCCTTGTCGGCGACCCCCCCTTCACTGTGAGCCCCCGCCGCTCTCTTCCGTTCGATCCGAGATCAACGATCCTAATTAGATTGTTTAATAACCCGAACCGCTTTCTTATTTAGTTCGGTCGACCGCCCGCATTTTTCCCGCGTTCACGCTAGCAGCCAATAGGGAATTGCCACGTAGCCTCGACCTTCCGTTAGTTTATTTTCTATTTTCTGTTTTGTTTTAGTGAATAGAATCTTTTCTTATTTTGTTTTAGCTATATCTTTTAAACCATTTAATGTTTTTAATTAATTATTTTTGCATTAGCTCACTTATTTCATTTAGTTGCACCCTGTAGTCTTAGATTTTAAATTTGAACCTTAGAATTTGAATTGAATAAAATTTTCTCAAATCACTCAAATCTGAATAACTAGAGTTTAAAAATAGATTTTGATATGAATCTTTTTGCTACTGCTTTGTTTTAGTAGGACTATCGTCATGCTTAGTTTGAGGATTTTTAGGATGAATTAGCTTAGTGTTATAGCTATAAACAGATTCTGCCTAGTAGTTAGTATAGTTTAGTTAATTTAGTTTTTAGTTAGTTTAGATCAGATTTGTTATAATTTGTTTTAGTAGGTTCTGTTGCTTAAACATTAGGTGTTTACATTCTGTAAATAAAAATATAAAGTTGCTTAGTTTATTTCTTTATTTTTATAGGAATCTCAACTCATTTTCAACTAGGTATAATTTGTTATAAAACAAACTAGTTTAGTAGTAGTTAGTTTAACCAAGTTTTATATAATTAAATTTTGTTTTCTAAGAAGAGTTTTTAGTAAATTATTTTTCTGTTAATATAATGTTTATTAATTAATAATAAGTTTTGTTTTACTCTTTGTTAGTAAAACTATAGTTATATAGTAGTGTTTATCAAAACTTTAAAAACCATACTAAGATTTCCTTAACAAAACTTTAAATGGATTTAATTCTGTTATTAATAAAATATTTTATTATTTCATTGCTGTCAACTATTTTTTGTTAATAGAAGTAGTTTTATTATGTTAGTAGTGGTTTACCCATCACCTTCTTGAAAACAAAACTTTGTGTGTTCTCTTGCTTGTGATTTGTGCATTGTCTTGTCTTGATTATTTACTAGTTTATTTCTGATTTTGTGAGTTACAACATTTTGTTGTATGCTTATTGAGTGCTCTTGTTTGATTCGTTAGATCATCCGGAGTGCGAAGCTTGTTACCTAGAGTCCTTTGAGTATGAAGATCGTCAATCAGGCAAGTCACTTTGACCATGTATACCTATGTTTTATTGCATTAATTCTTCCATCTCCCCAATTGCGTGCAAAGTAGGTTAGTTGGAAATTTGGTTACTTGATGTAGTATCATGTGGTAGGTACCCCAACCCTTTGCCACTTTGGCCCCGGGAAACGTTCAATGATTTTTGCTATGCTATTAGTAGACGGGGTTGGATGTGTGATTCATGAGAGTTGTGAGGTAATAACTTCAAGACCTGTGATGATCAAGACTTCAAGATTTCCAAGTTTTCAACATACCTCTGGGTGGATGATGGTTGAACGGCGCCCTGGAGAAACCAGTTGTTAGCCTAGGTGATGCTGGAGATGTGCTAGTATTCACGCGGAAAGGTCCACCCAGGCACAAAGAGATGGATGGACGCTTCAAGACCCAAGGCTTACCTACACAGCCACAAGCGATTATGGGCTCTGGCTTGGTTGGATATCATGGTGACCCTGGACAGGCGGTGCTACGAGATGTAGAGGAACGGTAGGAAAGGATGGGCACCGACAGAGTCGCAGGGAAACCCTTTGGAAGACCATGTTTTGGTCATCCGTTTCTCAAACAACCTGAAGTGCGAGAAATCAAATGGAGGCGACCAAATCTTGTGGGGAACGTGTGCAAAACTCTGCAGAGTACTCAAACCTAATCGATTAGCCGTGTCCACGATCATGGATGACTTGAGCCAAAGGAACTGAAACTTCCAGAATGCTCAACACAATTAATATGATGATGTGGGTATTAATGACTTGGGTATGAGAATTGGTTGGTGGAACCATCTCATTAATCAACCAACTTAGTAATAATTTTTGCTTAACCCCTCTCTTGATGTAGGAAAAATTGGCTTTACGCAAAAACCTACTACCCCACCTGCCATATATGCATGTAGATTAGATGATTATCTTTTCACCCCTCTCCTGTGACTTTGCTGGCATATTCCATATGCTGACCTACACGGCTGCAACGTATCATGTTGCAGAGTACTTTTCTGACCAGGAGTGAGGATACGATCTACGCTCGGTGAGATGCCCTTGGAGTCAGATGGACTCATCTACCTTCGATGCTTCCGCAAGATTTAGATATTCTCGTGAGTTGGCCTTCAGCCACTTTATTGTAATCTTTATTGTAATAAAGGACTCGATATGAGATTTCAATTAAGAAATGCTGTGTTATTTACCTTTGATATATACATTGATGTACCGTGTGTGTACCAACATGATCTTGGGATGGTACGGCAACATCGGAGATTCGACCTGTCAGGTCGGGTCGCTACAGAAATGGTATCAGAGCACACGCTGACCGTAGGACGTAACCTCTAGGATTGGAAAGCCTTAGGACTTATTTCTCTTTGTCTTTAAAATTCTTATACTCTCATCTACTCGTTTCTGACTTCTCTCCGATTATTTCAAAATTTATAGATGGCCACCTTCATCCCAGTGTTGATCACGGAGTTTTGCCAGCCTGACGCAACGATGCCCTTTGGCAAGGAGCTGACGAGGATCGTCAGGGACGTGACGATTGCTTTGCCAAGCATCACCGGGACTCCTATCATGTCCTTTTCACAAGATGGACGCTACAGGATCAAGGTGCACATCCCAGCGAAGACCTTTGGGAATCGGAAGGAACCCATCAACTTCAAATTTGTGGCACCCAGCTGGATACTTGGAAAAGACATGGCCATTCATCGTGCCCTTGGACGTATTCAGGAGGAATACAGAGGTGGAACCATTTCTCCAGGACTCAGTGTGGTTTGTCGCAGGGATGCCAATGGAAACATCATAACCACTCCCACTACAGACACCGCCATTTCCTATATCCAGACCTTGGAGACTCAGATCAGGACTCTGGAGATTCGAGTTCGTGCAGATACGAAGACAATAAAGAATCTGATGAACCGTGAGATTGACCTCGAAGCTGACTTACGGGAAGCCGAGTACGAGCATGAGTATGAGGTGACGGATTTCTTAGAGAGGATCGACAAGCTAAACACTCACATCGCCGCTCTAGAGGAACAGATGGAAATGGGTGAAAATCTTCATCCTGAGGGAGACTTGGCTCCTTTCATCAGCGACGATGATGACTATGAGAAGAGCACCACTTGAGGAGGCTCAGTCACCATGTACTTGTGAGGACAACTTTAGTTATGCCCCCATGTATCTTTTATTTTCAACGTTAAAGCGTAGGTCGATGTTTAGTTGAATGGAGATTTGTATCTCGATGTTTGACATTGATTGAATAAATGAATCTGTTTTTGGTGTGATATGTTTGTTGTATTGCATATGGGTTGTGAATTTCCCCTTTTAGGCCCTTGTTCTATTCTAATTCTCACTGCTCTGAAAACAGCAAGATGCCTCCACGACGTGAGTCGACTTTACATTCCCGCCGGAACTCACGCAACTCCTTCAGCAGCAGAATGCACTGATGCAGCTATTGATCCAGAATCAGACCAACAACCAGAACAACAACCACCACCATCCACCTCAGGCTGACAAACTCACCCGTTTTCTGAGGTTGAACCCTCCAACTTTCTCCAGCAGCACTGAGCCCATTTAGGCAGATGACTGGCTCCGCAAGATGGAGAGGGAACTCGTCACCGCTGGATGTACTGACGCTGAGAAGGTGCGCTTTGCCGCACATCAACTGGATGGACCAGCAGCTTCATGGTGGGAGAACTACACCACCACAAATCCTATTACTGATGTAACTTGGGAGCAGTTCAAGCAAGCTTTTCGCACTGCACATGTCTTAGCTGGAGCTATGAGTCTGAAGAAGCGCGATTTTCGCAACTTGCGCCAGGGTAACCGTTCCGTGGCCCAATACGTGGACGACTTCAACACATTGGCTCGTTATGCACCAGGAGACGTGCCCGATGATGCGGCCAAGCAGGAGAAGTTTCTGGAAGGACTCAACGATGAGTTGAGCATGCAGCTGGTAGTGGCTACCTTCAACAACTACCAAGAGCTAGTGGACAAGGCCCTCATCTTGGAGGGAAAACAGCAATAAATTGAGAACCGCAAGAGGAAGTATACTCAAGGGAAGTTTAACTCTGGAGCTCATCAGAAGCCTCGTTACTCCCCGTACTCAATCAATACCGGATCAGGTACCGGTAAGTTTGGAAAGCACACTCATGTCGTGCACAACCATGGAGGAAATGGGAATGCCCGTCCCAACCATGGCAACTTCAAGACTGACAATGGGAATGGGAACAACAACCAGCACCGCCACGCTCCTACTCAGAAGGATTTGAGCCACATCACCTGTTTCAAGTGCCAGAAGACAGGGCACTATGCTACTGAATGTCCCCAGAGCAAGCAGGGAAATGGAAACAACAACTCCGCAGCCAAGAAGCCAAATCTGTTTCCTCGTGCCCAGGTGAACCACCTCGACGTGGAAGAAGTCTAGGATCAACCCAAGACTGTGGTTGGTATGTTTTTATTGCATTCACGTCCAGTTACAGTACTTTTGAATTCCAGTGCAACTCATTCATTCATATCAAGGGTAGTTGTGGATAAGTATGGTTTGCCCACCAAAACCCTTAGTCAGCCCATTAAGGTCAGTTCCCCAGGAGGTATGATGATGGCAGGGATAGGATGCCATGCCTTGAAACGCAATATAGGAAACCATGTTTTTCCCACCGACCTCAGCGTCTTAGAATCCCAGGGATTGGATGTAATCCTAGGCATGGATTGGATGACCAAGTATGAAGGAAATCTTGATTGCCCCAGCAAGTCTGTTTCACTCACCACCCCGGAGAACAAGAGGATTAAGTATGTATCCCGACGCACACGTATGAGTGCTCGGTTAAATTCTCTCACAGGAGTCGTTCAGGAGGAAGTACCGGTTGTACGAGACTATCCAGATGTATTCCCGGAGGAATTACCAGGCATGCCACCAGACAGGGAGATTGAGTTCCTAATAGAGCTACAACCAGGGGCAACCCTAATTTCCAAGAGACCCTATCGGATGCCCGCAAATGATTTATTAGAAATCAAGAAGCAGATTAAGGAGTTATTGGACAAAGGGTATATTCGCCCAAGTTCTTCACGTTGGGGAGCCCTGGTTCTTTTGGTGGAGAAGAAGGATAAAACCTTGAGAATGGTAGTTGATTATCGTGCCTTGACCGAGGTGACTATCAAGAACAAGTACCCTCTGCCGAGGATTAATGACTTGTTTGATCAGCTAGTAGGCGCCAAAGTATTCTCCAAGATCGATCTTCGATCAGGGTATCAGCAACTGAAGATTCGTGAACAGGATATACCCAAAACAGCTTTCACCACAAGGTATGGCTTGTATGAGTATACTGTCATGTCTTTTGGTTTGACTAATGCTCCTGCCTACTTCATGAATTTGATGGACAAAGTGTTTATGGAATATTTGGACAAGTTTGTCGTGGTGTTCATCGATGACATTTTGATATTCTCCAAGAACGAGGAAGAACACAAGGAACACCTGCGTTTAGTTCTGGAGAAGCTTAGAGAACATCAGTTATATGCCAAGTTTAGCAAATGTGAATTTTGGCTGACGGAAGTCGGATTCCTTGGACATATTATTTCCGGAGAAGGAATAGCCATAGACCCCGCTAAGGTTGAAGCCGTCACCAAGTGGAAGTCACCCACCTCAGTTAAGGAGATCCGCAGTTTTCTCGGACTTGCCGGATATTACCGGAGGTTCATTGAGAATTTCTCAAAGATAGCCAAGCCCATGACGGAGTTGTTGAAGAAAGAGTCTAAGTATATTTGGACTGAGGAATGTGAAGCCAGTTTCCGGGAGTTGAAGAAACGTTTGGTCACAGCCCCAGTGTTGATTTTGCCCAATATTTGGAAGGACTTCCAGGTTTATTGTGATGCTTCACGTCAAGGACTTGGAGGAGTACTCATGCAAGATGGAAAGGTTGTAGCTTATGCATCCAAACAACTACGACCTCATGACATGAATTATGCCACCCATGATTTGGAACTAGCAGCCGTAGTGCACGCACTCAAGACCTGGAGACATTTCCTTATCGGAAATAGTTGTGATGTTTACACCGATCATAAGAGCCTGAAGTATATCTTCACGTAGAAAGAGTTGAACCTCAGACAGAGGAGATGGTTAGAGTTAATCAAGGACTATGACATGAGATTGCACTACCATCCAAGTAAGGCAAATGTGGTAGCAGATGCTTTGAGTCGGAAGACTTATGTGAACACACTCATAGCGGGAGGATTATCCCCGGAGTTAACCAAAGATCTCAGAGAGCTCCGGCTAGAGATAGTTCCAAGAGGATATGTTGCCACACAGGAGATCCAGTCCACCTTGACCAAAAGAATTCGCGAAGGTCAGAAGATCGACAAGGAGATAGCTGAGATTAAGCAGAGAATGAAAGATGATAAAGCTAAAGGTTTTCGTGAGGATGAAGAAGGAACTCTGTGGTTTGAGAACCGAATCTATATGCCCAATGCACCAGAGCTCAGGAGGTTAATACTTCAAGAAGCCCATGATTCCCCTTACTCAATACACCTAGGCAACACCAAGATGTATCTGGATTTAAAGGACAGTTAGTGGTGGACAGGTATGAAGAAGGATATTGCTGAACTTGTTGCAATATGTGATGTTTGTCAGCGAGTAAAGGCGGAACATCACAAGCCAGTAGGGTTACTCCAACCTTTGCCGATACCCGAGTGGAAATGGGAAAAGCTTGGTATGGAATTCATCACAGGATTGCCCAGGACTCGTTCAGGTTATGATTCCATCTGGGTAGTGGTAGATCGCTTGACCAAGGTGGCTCATTTCATTCCCGTGAAGACCACCTATACCAGCGCTAAATTAGCCAAGATATACATGACCAGGATCGTGTGTCTGCATGGAGTTCCGAGGAGTATCGTGTTAGATAGAGGAACACAATTTACCTCAAAGTTTTGGCATCACCTACATGAAACTTTGGATATGAGGCTGGAGTTCAGTACAACTTTTCATCCGCAAACTGATGGACAGACTTAGAGAGTCAACCAGATTCTGGAAGACATGTTGAGAGCTTGTGCACTAGACTATGGGTCTAGTTGGGATGATAATTTGCCTTACGCAGAATTCTCATCCAATAACAGTTATCAGACCAGTCTGTAGATGGCCCCTTTCGAAGCTTTATACGGAGGAGGTGCAGAACACCACTGATGTGGGATGGTGTTGGAGACCGAAAACTTTTTGGTCCCGACCTTATCCGAGATTCTAAAGAGAAAGTCAAGCTGATTCATCACAGACTCAAGATAGCTCAATCTCGACAGAACAGTTATGCTGACAGCAAACGTAAGGAAGTGACGTATGAAGTGGGAGACCGAGCATATCTTCATGTGTCCCCACTTCGAGGAATCAAGAGGTTTGGTGTTAAAGGAAAGTTAGCACCCAGATTCATAGGCCCCTACAAAATTCTTGAACATAGAGGCGCAGTTGCATAAAAGCTGGAACGTAGAGGCGATGTTTTCCATGTTTCCCAGCAAAAGAAATGTCATGCTGAGATGGCTGATATTCCTTTGAGAGACATCGTGCCCCTAGAGGCCATACAGCTTGACAGCGATCTGACTTACGAGGAGAAGCCTGTCAAGATCCTCAAGACTGCCAACAGAGTTACCCGCAGCAGGATCATCAAGTTCCGTAAGGTTTTGTGGAGTCACCACACCGAGGAATAAGCCACATGGGAATGCGAAGAAGATCTTCGTAGAGACCATCCACACCTATTTTCTAGCCAACCCAAATCTCGAGGGCGAGATTCATCTTAAGGTGGGTAGGTTTGTAACATCCCAAAATTCCATTTTGGAATGTTATGAAATATAGCTATGCATCCATAATCATCATTGCTTGAATATATGAAATAGTTTAAATGCTTCTTCTGACTTTCTGAAAGTCCCTTTCTATTTTCAATGTGTTGCTTTCACCTATTTGAAAACCTTGGAAAAAGTTCAAAATAAGAGGGGAGTAACATGACACTCCACACCAGGGTCATCTTGGTGATATATTTGAACAAAAAGAACCAGGGGGTCCTTTGAAAAATATTTGCAAAAAGGTTTTAAAACCAAATAGGCAATTTCTGAAAAATATTATTTTTTAAATTATTCAAATGACAGAGGAAAAATGCTCATTGGATAGCATTAATTCTCCTGATCACTTTGATATATATATTGCCTATATTTGGAAATGTTTTGAATGCTTTTAAAGAGGTTTTACTGCCCTGGATTTAAAAAAGGAAATAGATTTATATTTAACGGGCCGGCCCATGGGCATTTACTCCTAGACCACCAGAGCGCCACCCCCATGACCTCACCGCTTCGGACTCGCCGGAGAACCTCCTTGCTGGCGACCCCCCCTTCACTGTGAGCCCCCCCCCCCCCCCCGCTCTCTTCCGTTCGATCAGAGATCAACGATCCTGATTATCGTTTAATAACCCGATCCGCTTTCTTCTTTAGTTCGGTAGACCGCCCGCATTTTCCCCGCATTCACGCTAGCAGCCAATAGGGAATTGCCACGTAGCCTCGACTGTCCATTAGTTTATTTTCTATTTTCTGTTTTGTTTTAGTTAACAGAAGCTTTTCTGATTTTGTTTTAGCTATATCTTTTAAACCATTTAATTTTTTTAATTAATTATTTTTGCATTAGCTCACTTATTTCATGTAGTTTCACCCTGTAGTCTTAGATTTTAAATTTGAACTTTAGAATTTGAATTCAATCAAATTTTCTCAAATCACTCAAATCTGAATAAATAGAGTTGAAAAATAGAGTTTGATATGAATCTTTTTGCTACTCCTTGGTATTAGTTAGGACTATCCTCATGCTTAGGTTGAAGATTTTTAGGATGAATTTGCTTAGTGTTCTAGCTATAAACAGATTCTGCCTATTAGTTAGTATAGTTTAGTCAATTTAGTTTTTAGTTAGTTTAGATCAGATTTGTTATAATTTCTTTTAGTAGGTTCTATTGCTTAAACATTAGGTGTTTACTTTTTGTAAATAAAAATATAAAATTGCTTAGTTTATTTCTTTATTGTTATAGGAATCTCAACTCATTTTCAACTAGGTATAATTTGTTATAAAACAAACTAGTTTAGTAGTAGTCAGTTTAACCAAGTTTTATATAATTAAATTCTGTTTTCTAAGAATAGTTTTTAGTAAATTCTTTTTCTGTTAATATAATGTTTATTAATTAATAATAAGTTTTGTTTTACTCTTTGTTAGTAAAACTATAGTTATATAGTAGTGTTTATTAAAACTTTTAAAACCATACTAAGATTTTCTTAACGAAACTTTAAATGGATTTAATTCTGTTATTAATAAAATAGTTTATTATTTCATTGCTGTCAACTATTTTTTGTTAATACAAGTAGTTTTACTATGTTAGTAGTGGTTTACCCATCACCTTTTTGAAAACAAAACTTTGTGTGTTCTCTTGCTTGTGATTTGTGCATTGTTTTGTCTTGATTATTTACTAGTTCATTTCTGATTTTGTGAGTTACAACATTTTTTTGTATGCTTATTGAGTGCTCTTGTTTGATTCGTTAGATCATCCAGAGTGCGGAGCTTGTTACCTAGAGTCCCTCGAGTACGAAGATCGTCAATCAGGTAAGTCACTTTGACCATGTATGCCTATGTTTTATTGCATTAGTTCTTACATCTCCCCAATTGCATGCAAAGTAGGTTAGTTGGAAATTTGGTTACTTGATGTAGTATCATGTGGTAGGTACCCCAACCCTTTGACACTTTGGCCCCGGGAAACGTTCAATTATTTTTGCTATGCTATTAGTAGACGCGGTTGGATGTGTGATTCATGAGAGTTGTGAGGTAATAACTTCAAGACCTGTGATGATCAAGACTTCAAGATTTCCAAGTTTTCAACATACCTCTGGGTGGATGATGGTTGAACGGCGCCCTGGAGAAACCAGTGATTATCCTAGGTAATGCTGGAGTTGTGCCAGTATTCACGTGGAAAGGTCCACCCAGGCACAAAGAGATGGATGGACGCTTCAAGACCCAAGGCTTACCTGCACAGCCACAAGTCATTATGGGCTCTGGCTTGGTTGGATATCGTGGTGACCCTGGACAGGCGGTGCTACGAGATGTAGAAGAACGGTAGGAAAGGATGGGCACCGACAGAGTCGCAGGGAAACCCTTTAGAAGACCATGTTTTGGTCATCCGTTTCTCAAACAACCTGAAGTGCGAGAAATCAAACGGAGGCGACCAAATCTTGTGGGGAACGTGTGCAAAGCTCTACAGAGTACTCAAACCTAATCGATTAGCCGTGTCCACGGTCATGGACGACTTGAGCCAAAGGAACTGAAACTTCCGGAATTCTCAACACAATTAATATGATGATGTGGGTATTAATGACTTGGGTATGAGAATTGGTTGGTGGAACCATCTCATTAATCAACCAACTTAGTAATAATTTTTGCTTAACCCCTCTCTTGATGTAGGAAAAATTGGCTTTACGCAAAAACTTACTACCCCACCTGCCATATATGCATGTAGATTAGATGATTATCTTTTCACCCCTCTCTTGTGACTTTGCCGGCATATTCCATATGTTGACCTACACGGCTGCAACGTATCATGTTGCAGAGTACTTTTCCGACCAGGAGTGGGGATACGATCTACGCTTGGTGAGATGCCCTTGGAGTCAGATGGACTCATCTACCTTTGATGCTTCCGCAAGATTTAGATATTCTCATGAGTTGGCCTTCAGCCACTTTATTGTAATATTTATTGTAATAAAGGACTCGATATGAGATTTCGATTAATAAATGTTGTGTGATTTCCCTTTGATATATACATTGATGTACCGTGTGTGTACCAGCATGATCTTGGGATGGTACGGAAACACTGGAGATTCGATCTGTCAGGTCGGGTCGCTACAGGTAATGTCTCCATGTCTTCAAGGCATGAACCACGACTACTAACTCGAGATCATGAGTAGCGTAGTTCTCTTCATGAGGTCGTAGCTGTCTGGATAGATATGCTACAACTCTGCCTTCTTGCGTCAAAACACCGCCAAGCCCGATTCTCGATACATCACAATATATCACAAACTCCTTGTGAATATCGGGGGTGGCCAAAACTGGGGTTGTGGTTAATCTCTTCCTGGGCTCCTGGAAGCTTTCCTTGCACTTAGCTGTCCATTCAAACTTCTTGTCCTTCTTCAAAAGCTGGGTCATGAGTCGGGCAATGCTCGAGAACCCTTCCACGAACTTGCGGTAATATCCCACGAGTGCGAGGAAGCTCCTGACTTCCTTCATGGTGGTTGGGGATTGCCATTCAGTCATGGATTCAATCTTGGCAGGATCCACTGACAATCCTTCTGCAGTCAACACATGACCCAAGAATCCAACTTCATGTAGCCATAATTCATACATGCTGAATTTGGCGTAAAGCTGGTTCTCTCGAAGCTTGTCTAGGACCAATCTCAAGTGTTGCTCATGCTCTTCTTCAGACTTGGAGAAGACGAGAATTTCATCAATGAAGACGACAACGAACTTGTCCAAGTACTCCATGAAGACTTTATTCATGAGGTATATGAAGTAGGCAGGGGCATTAGTTAACCCGAATGACATGACCGTGCATTCATACAGGCCATACCGGGTTACAAATGTCGTCTTCGGAATGTCTTGGGGTCTGATCTTCAGCTGATAGTACCCTGACCTGAGGTCAATCTTGGAGAACATATTAGCTCCGTTCAACTGATCGAACATGTCTTCAATCTTGGGAAGGGGGTACTTGTTCTTTATTTTGACTTCATTGAGAGAACGGTAATCGACATAGAGTCTGATAGTTCCCTACCTCTTTGACACAAATAGAACAGGTGATCCCCAAGGAGAGGCACTCGGGCGAATGAATCCTTTTTTGAGCTGCTTTGCCAGTTGCTTCTTCAATTCAGCTAACTCTTCTAACCCCATCCTATAGGGCTTCTTATAGATGGGCCTGAATCCGGGCATTAGCTCAATGATGAACTCAATGTCGCGGTCAGGAGGCATTCCGGGCATCTCATCAGGAAATACATCCAGATATTCACATACCACTGGCACTTGATCCAACTCAACTCCCGATAGACAGTTTGCCTCAGGGGCTCGAGTGGAGGTAGGGTTGGGAACATACTTGACTTCCACTCCTTGGCTATTGGTCATGGTGACAATCCTCTTGGCATAGTCTATCAAGCCTTGGTGATTGGTCAACCAATTCAAGCCAAGGATGACGTCCAAGCCTCGTGAATCCAGAACTATAAGGTCTATTAGGAAGTCTACCCCGTTGATGTTAATCTCCACTCCTTTACAACCTATCCCAGACTTCATAACTGATCCTAGGGTTTGTATCAACATACGACTACCCAGGGGTGTAGCCTTCATGCCACTCTCTAGTGCAAACCTTTGGGTGACAAAAGAATGCGAAGCTCCACAATCAAACAGTACTATTGCTGGGGTTTAGTTGACGAGGAACGTACCCAGTATGATGTCCGGGTCTTCCTGGGCTTCCTCTGTGGTGACGTGATTCACACGACCCTTGTCATTGTTGGGATGGTTGCGGGGAGCGGGGTTTCCTTGGTGGTGCTCCATGGGCTTGACCTTGATTCGACGCATTGGGGCGCGGGGCATATGGCTTCTTGTTCGGGCATAACTTAGAGATGTGTCCAGACCGACCACATCCGAACATGTGGCTTGCCCAGGGTTTTTGTTGTAGTTCCTGCCACCATTGTTGTTATTGGGGTTGTTGTAAGCTGGCCTGGGATTGGCATACTGCTGAGGCTGGTAGCTTGGACGAGGCGCAGGAGGTCTAGCTTGCTCTGGCTGATAGGTCGGCTTGGCTAGGGCTGGCTGCGAGGGGCGAGGCTTCTGGTTGCTAGAGCTACCCTTGCTAACCATCTTGCACTTGGGAGTGTCGTCTATGTCACGACGCTTGTCTTCCAGCATGAGGGCCTTGTTCACCACGTCGAAGAAGGTACGACAGTCAAAAATGATGAGTTGATACTGTAGGGTCTGTTGAAGTCCTTCCATGAAGTGTTCCTTTTTGGAAGCCTCCGTGTTGACATCTTCAGGTGCATACCTTGACAGTAGGTTGAACTTCTACAGGTACTCCTTGACAGAGCCACTACCTTGCTTTGGTGCTCGAAATTCTGTCTTATTGATAGCCATGATCCTAGAAGGAATGTGGGCGGTGCAGAATCCTTCCTTGAAGTCATTCCAAGTGATGACACACTCGCCTTGCATGACCTTGAATCCATCCCACCAAGCTTGGGCAGTAGCTCCGAGGTAGTGAGAGGCATAAAGAACCTTCTCACGGTCCTCAATGCAATTGACCAGTGCAAGGAGGTCCTCGATGGTGCGGATCAAGTCGTCAGCATCCAAAGGCTCAGCAGTCTCGGTGAAGGTTGGGGGCGAATTCCTCATGAATTTACACAGAGTGGAGCGGCCATTGCTGTTCCTGCCTTGCTGCTGGTTGTTCACAAGGGCTTGAGCTATCTACTGGATAGCTTCATTTTTGGCTTGGCGTTCCTCCCGGAGAACTTGGAGGAACTAAGCTATGGTCATGTTCTCCGGTGGAGGTGGTGGCGGGGGGAATGTCGCCTTATGGCTGCTCCTGTTGTCCTCTAGCATGAGCAACCCCACCAGCTCCCTGTTGCTGGCTTGAGTTGCCGGCTTTAGAGTTGGTGAAGGAGCTGTTGCGGGTAGTAGTCACCATCCTGTTTGGAGCAACCAAGTCAAACAACTGGGATAGACAAGAGGAAAAGCAACAATAGAAAAGCGCGCCTAAGGGGGTTGGCCAAGTGCAGGTGTGGTAAAACAAAGGTCAAAGGACCAATACATATATTAATATAAGATAGATGATGGAGTCACTTACATGTTGCCTAAGGCAAAAGCATGACTTGCATCGGAACACAAACAACAAAACAATCAACAAGCACACATGGTTTCATATGAACCATTACACGGACTCGACTTCGCATGAGGGGTACATGACTGATCCTACCCTAGGGGTTCTCGGACTCAGGTGGTGGAGTGTTCGGTCTCGTAGTCATGCTCCTCCGGGTCTTCCTCATGTTCGTAATCTAAACGGGCATCATTCCCGGTTGAAGGGGTCGGGGAGCGAGGAGGTCCATCCCGACGACGCTTTGCTGGCGGCTCGGTGAAGAGCTCACGGTACTCCCTCGCACTCATGCGATGACGATGTGTAGGTGCACCTCTAGATGGGGGTACTCCTCCTCTGTAAGCGACAGCTAGTCGTCCCTAGGGGGCTCGATCCTTCTTGATCTTTTCTGGCTTCGTCTTGGTTTGTCGAAGTAGCTCTTGGGTGTGGTGAAGTTCCTCGTGGAGCTTCATGGACTCCTTAATCATGTTGTGAACCAGACTATCGGCGGAGAGGTTGAATTAGGTTTGGAACCTAAGCAGTGTGCCATCCTCCTTGGATGGAATTAGTGTCCAACTCTCCCCAAGATCATCCTTTCTGAAGGGAAGGTAGCGAGTATCCGGCTCGTCAGCCATCTCTGGAATGATGTCTCGTAAGTGCAGAAGTGCCTTGCATGCAGTTGTGTCGACTGCGGGTGTCATGGTCTCCATATGTGGTCCTTCAAAGAACCAACTAGTCAGGGAGTCATTTGCCTTCACGACCACATCTACGTGGTACTCCCTCGTGAAGGCATCGACCCAGTGCTCGTGGTAGAGGAAAACGGGTGGTTAGCGAAACTGGCACTTCTCCAGGCTATCCCCAAGGAGTAAGGGAAAGCCGGATGTCAGGAAGGCTTCGGGTACGACGGCCATCTACAAAGGTTTGAAGGGAGGAGAGTCAGCAAAGTGTTGTGTGAAGAATAAAAGAAGTAAATAGTGCAACATTCCTAAGTATAGGTGTTAGGTGTAGTTTTGAAAATGGCTTTATCCTAACTAACCTCCATGCTAACTAAGGGCTCCCTATAGTCAGGCTGGCTCTGATGCTAGCTCTGTGGGGACCCTGACTCATAAGTCGTGATCACCGAATGCACGTGTATAGTGATCCTAGAGATCAATGCTCACTGAACACACAGAAGCTGGATAACAAGAGTCTAACATCCACATTTAGCGTCTTACACAAATAAAGACCATGATGGTCTAGTCTTACATAGATAGGGCCACGACGGCCAAACACTTAAATAGAACAAGCAGCAGAACCCTTGATCGAAAGTGTGAACCCATGTCATCTGCCTTAACCTACATGCATTCTAACTGGGAAGCGTCCTAGTTCGCATGTTCGTCACCAACGAAGTCTTCTCCATACTCTTGTTCTTCCATGCCTGGCCAATTAAATACCCGGTAGCAAGCCAATGAGTACTTTGAATGTACTCACAAGCAACCCATGTTGTGGAACAAGGTGTAACAATGCATGATATAGCTCTAATAGGTATTTTGCAGAAAGCTAATTTTGAATGCAATGACATGATCAAGTAACTAGGTAATCATGCATTAACAGTTGGTAAATATCCATATGAACAAGCTATAGATATCATCATGATCAGGGGTTGAACATCCCATGCTCAATCATCACGTCAGATCGTGTGACTTATCTCGAGAGTCATCTTTGTGCCATCCACACACACACACCAAGTTTGGGAAAACATCTGGACATAGTCTACCCAACTGTCCTTGACCATGGACACAGCTATTCGAATAGTTTTACACTCTGCAGAGGTTGCGCACTTTACCCACAAGACTAGAGGAACTTCCATGTCATCCACGACTCGCGGTATATTACATACCCGAGGTAAGCGCCCGAACAATGCCTTTCCCATGGTGATACTAAACAAAGAGTCCACTCGTTGGTGCCATCCCTCCTGATATACATCACACGTGTCATCCATGAGGGCACGCAACGGTGTGCCCGGTGCCTGTAAAGACAGCGCATGGCCTTGCACTTCCGTGACGACCCCATCTCGAGAGTGACCACTTCACTCTCGTCATTAGTAATGTGGGCTCCCTGCAAGCACCAACCATAGTAATCAACAAAGCCCCGTCCCATAAGGGGTATCATGGTCGCACATCTAAGGTTGGGATGGTCGACAAATCTTAAATCTAATTCATTTTCGAAAACAGCCACTCACTTGCTTCGGCACACCACTTCTTTCTCAAGTGGTCTCCCAACTCATCATCCTCTCCCTCGGACATTAGTGGCCCAACGGGGTTTTCAAAAAGTCTTTGAATCATCCATTTCTTTCCATAACCATGAATAAACCCGAACCCAATTGCATAGAATCTACTAGCATCCTATCTACACCCACCCGCACAACCCTCATAAGAATGGTAGGGTCATGCACGATGCAAGTATCAATGGCAGGGTATCGGAGGCATCCCTCCGAAAGGGGAACACCACATCATGATCAATCATCGAAACAACAAGTGCTATATGTCATGCATGAATTTTTTTCTTAACATGGTCAAAGGGCTGCTTGCCTGGCTCAACAAGGTCTTCAGGGTCTTCGAAGTCTTCGGGTCCAACTTCCTCGGTAACAGCGCAATCTATCGTCGCGATAAATTGTGATAAAAATAAGCATCACACAAAAACAGAGCACATAAAGTTAATATTAAAAATTCTACCCTACTATGATAAATACTAAAGATATACAAAAAATATTTGTTTAAGATTTTGTCATGAATTATTTATGAAACTATTTAACAGAGGCAAAAAGATGTCTAAATTGGGTTTTAAAATAAAATAGTATATAAAAGATTTTCAAAAATTTATACAAAAGGCACCATTGAATTCTATGGAATATTCTAAGATTTTAGGTGGAATATTTGTTGTCATTGGTTTTATTTCCTGGTCTGTGAAATTTTTGGAAAGAAGGGGGAAAAGAAAAAGAGAAATGACACTGTGCCTTGTCGGGCCAAAAGCGTCGCGGCCGAGCCGGCCCAGAGGGGAACCTGCCCAGGGCGAAGTAGTGCATGGGGCAGGTTTATTTTTAAACCTGCCCATGGGCCCAACCTGGCAGCGAGAGAGGGGGGAGTGAGGGTATGACAGGTGGGCTCCACATGTCAACCCTCACCTCGCGACAGGGGCAGCGAGGAGCTCACCGGCGGGGGCTCAGGCCACGACGGCTCAAGCGGAGGGCACCAGCGTGCTCAGGGCCGTCCTGCGCATCGGTGGGTGGTTGGGGCGGTCGCCGGGGTTGAGGGAATCGCCGGCGAGGGGGAACCCATACGACGTCAAGGGTTTCGTCTCGGGTTCAAGCTCCCGGCCAGGGAACAAGGGGGCTGGGCACGGGACAGCGCCTGAGGGGAGGAGGGAGCGACGGGGTAGCAGGGGGAGCTGGGGAGAGGGCTTTATACGCGGGCGCCGGTGTACCGCGGGTGTGGTGCGCCGGTGAGGATGAGGGCATCGCCACGGGGCATAGGGATGCCCGGGCCATGTTTGCGGTGGTTGTGGACTCGGTTAGTGTCCGGGGCCAGACGTGCACGCGTGCGAGGTCGGCCATTAGGGCACTCGGCCGGTGCCATGCGCGGGCTAAGGGGGGCAACAAAGGAGGAGGGAGGAGGGGCCTGACCTCCTGGCACGCTGCAGATGTCGAGGGGCGGTCGGGGGACATGTGTTGGGGAACGTCGCATGGGAAACAAAATTTTCCTACGCACACGCAAACCTATCCATGGTGATGAGCATCTACGAGAGGGAGAGTGGATCTACGTACCCTTGTAGATCGCTAAGCGGGAAGCGTTAAGAAACGCGGTTGGTGTAGTCGAACTTCTTCGCAATCCAAATCGCCGAGCGTCCCGCGATCCAATCACGAACCGTCCCGCAAACACATCATGATCCGTCCCACGAACTCATCACGATCCGTCTCACGATCTTGATCACGATCTGTCCCGCGAACTCATCACGATCCGTTCCGTGATCACATCACGAACCGTCTCGCGATCTCGATCACGGTGCCGAACGGACGGCACCTCCGCGTTCAGCACACGTGCAGCTTGATGACGATCTCCACCATCTCGATCCAGCGAGAGGAGGTGGAGAGGAGAGAGAGTTCACCGACAGTGTGACGGTGCTCCGGTGATGGAGGTGGAGCAATTCCGGCAGGGCTTCGCCTAAGCGCTGCAGAAAACCGATCTAGAGGAGAAACTATGCACCGGTGTAACGGGTAGTACGTGGCCAGAAATTCTGCCCAAAAACCACCCAATCCACTAGTATATATAGTAGGAGAGGAGAGGAGAGGCATCCAAGGCCTTTGGGTCGGCCGAAATAGGAGGTGGGAAGCAATCCTACTTCACCTCCAATCCTAGTTGGAGTAGGATTGCCTCCTATTGGCTGATTTTCCAGTTTTTGCTTTAGGACTTTCTCTCCTGCGCCATGGGCCTTTGTGGACGTTTTCCCAGCCCACTAAGGGATGGTTATTATTCTCCCACAGCCCATGGACCTCTTGGGGTCGAAATACCCCTCCCGGAGGCCTCCCGGTACACTACCGGCACTCCCGGTACACTACCGATGAGCCCGAAACTTTTCCGGAAACCAAACTGGGACTTCCTATATATGAATCTTTACCTCCGGACCATTCTGGAGCTCCTCGTGACGTCCGGGATCTCATCCGGGACTCCGAACAAACTTCGTTCACCACCATACATAACTCTACACTACTGAAACGTCACCGAACCTTAAGTGTGCAGACCCTGCGGGTTCGAGAACTATGTAGACATGACCGAGACACCTCTACGGTCAATAACCAATGGCAGGACCTGGAAGTCCACATTGGTTCCTACATATTCTATGAAGATCTTTATTGGTCGAACCTCTATGTCAAGGATTCAGTTAATCTCGTATAACGTTCCCTTTGTTCTTCGGTATGTTACTTGCCCGAGATTCGATCGTCGGTATCTCCATATCTAGTTCAACCTCATTACTGGCAAGTCTCTTTACTCATTCCGTAATACAAGATCCCGTGACTAACACTTAGCCACATTGCTTGCAAGGCTTGTTGTGATGTTGTATTACCGAGTGGGCCCTGAGATACCTCTCCGTCACACGGAGTAACAAATCCCAGTCTCGATCCATGCCAACTCAACAGACACCATCGGAGATACCTGTAGAGCACCTTTATAGTCACCCAGTTACGTTGCGACGTTTGATACACACAAGGCACTCCTCCGATATCCGTGAGTTGCATGATCCCGTGGTCATAGGAACATATACTTGACATGCAGAAAACAGTAGCAATAAACTGACACGATCATATGCTATGTTTGTAGTTTGGGTCTTATCCATCACATCATTCTCCTAATGATGTGATCCCGTTATCAAATAACATCTCATGTCCATGGCTAGGAAACCTTAACCATCCTTTGATCAACGAGCTAGTCCATTAGAGGCATACTAGGGACATGGTTTTGTCTATGTATCCACACATGCATTTAAGTTTCCGATCAATACAATTATAGAATGGATAATAAACGATTATCATGAACAAGGAAATATGATAATAACTAATTTATTATTGCCTCTAGGGCATATTTCCAACAGTCTCCCACTTGCACTAGAGTCAATAATCTAGTTCACATCACCATGTGATTCGCATTGTTATGAATCTAACACCCAACGAGTTCTGGGGCTCGATCATGCTTTGCATGTGAGAGAGGTCTTATAGTCAACGGGTCTGTAACATTCAGATCCGTGTGCACTTTGCAAATACCTATGTCAAACTGTAAACACTGCTACCACACTCCACTTGGTACTATTTCGAAATGGTTGCTCCACTATACGTATCCAGATTGCTACTACGAGTCATCCGGATTAGTGTTAAAGCTTGTATCGACGTAACTCCTTACGACGAACTCTTTATCACCTCCATAATCGAGAAACATCTCCTCAGTCTCTTAGTTACTGAGGATAATCTTGACCGCTGTCGAGTGATCCACTCCTGGTTCACTCTTGTACCCCCTGATGGACTCATGGCAAGGCACACACAGGTGCGGTACACAACAAGGCATAATTTAGAGCCTATGGCTAAGGCATAGGGGACGACGTTCGTCCTTTCTCTTTCTTCTGCCGTTGTCAAGCTTTGAGTCTCACTCAACTTTCACACCTTACAAATCAGGCGAGAACTCTTTCTCTAACTTATCCATTTTGAACTCTTTCAAAATCTTGTCAAGGTATGCACTCATTGAAAGTCTCATCGAGCATCTTGATCTATCTCCATAGACATTGATGCTCAACAATTAGGTAGCTTCATCCAGGTCTTCCTTTGAAAATCACTTTCCAAATAACCGTTTTATGCTTTCCAGAAACTCTACATTATTTCTGATCAACAATATGTCATCCACATATACTTATCAGAAATTCTATAGTGCTCCCACTCACTTTATTGCAAATACAAGTTTCTCGTAAACTTTGTATAAACATCAAAACTTTGATCACCTCATCAAAGCGTATATTCCAACTCCGACATGCTTGCTTCAGTCCATGGAAGGATCACCGAAGCTTGCACACCTTTTAGCATCCTTAGGCCTGACAAAATCTTCTGGTTGTATCACATACAACCTTTCCTCAAATAAACCATTAAGGAAACGATGTTTTGACATCCATCTGCCAGATTTCATAATTGAAAACACAGCAACTGCTAACATAATTCCAACAGACTTTAGCACCACTACGAGTGAGAAAGTCTCATCGTAGTCAACTCCTTGAACTTGTCACAAACAACTTTGCAACAAGTCGAGCTTTACAAATGGTGACATTCACCATCAGTGTCTGTCTTCATTCTAAAGGTCCATTTGTACTCAACGACCTGCCGTCTAACGATCAAGTCTACCAAAGTCTATACTTGGTTTTCATACATGGATCCTATCTCGGATTTCATGGCCTCTAACCATTTGTCGGAATCCGGGCCCATCATCGCTTCTCCATAGCTCGTAGGTTCATCGTTGTCCAACAACATGATCTCCAAGACAGAGTTGTCGTACCACTTAGGAGCAGTACACATCCTTGTCGACCTACGAAGTTTGATAGTAACTTGATCCTGAAGCTTCATGATCATCATCATTAACTTCCTCTTCAACTAATGTAGGCTTCACAGAAACATCTTTCTGCGCTGCGCTACTCTCTGGTTGAACAAAGGTTTAACAACCTCATCAAGTTCTATCTGCCTCCCACTCAATTCTTTCGAGAGAAACATTTCCTCAAGAAAGGATCCGTTTAAGAAACAAACACTTTGCACTAGGATCTGATATTGAAGGTTCACCCAACTGATCTTAGGGTATTTTATGAAGATGCATTTGTCCGCCTTGGGTTCGACCTCATTTGGTGAAAACATTTTCCACACAAGTGTCACAGCCCCAAATATTAAGAAATGACAGCTTAGGTTTCTATCAAACCATAATTCACATGGTGTCATCTTAACGGATTTAGATGGTGCCCTATTTAAAGTGAATGTAGTTGTCTCTAATGCATAACCCCAAAATTATAGTAGTAAAATGACAAGAGACATCATAGCATGCACCATGTCCAATAGAGCATAACTATGATGTTCAGACACACCATCAACTATGGTGTTCCAGGTGGCGTTTAGTTGTGAAACAACTTTCACATTGTCTTAAGTTGTATGCCAAACTCGTGACTCAGATATTCACCTCCACGATCATATCGCAGTCATTTTTATCTTCTTGTCACGATGATCTTTAAACTTCACTCTGAATTTTCTTGAACCTTTCAAACGATTCAGACTTGTGTTTCATTAAGTAAATATACACTATATCTACTCAAATCATCAGTGAAGGTAAGAAAATAACGATATCCACTGCACGCTACAAGACTCACTAGATTGCATACATCAACATGTATCATGTCCAATGAATCACTTGCCCGCTCCATCCAACGGGGTCCTTTAGTCATCTTGCCCAAGAGGCATGGTTTGCATGTCTCAACCGATTCAAAATCGAATGAGTCCAAATATCCATCACCATGGAGTTTCCTCATGCGCTTTATACCAATATGACATTTTGCGGCAGTGCCACAAGTATGTGGTACTATCATTATTTAACTTTGTATCTTTTGACATCAATGTTATGAACATGTGTATTACTACGATCAAGATTTCAACAAACCATTCTCACTGGGTGCATGACCATTGAAGGTATTATTCATGTAAACAGAATAACTATTATTCTCTGACTTAAATGAATAACCGTATTGCAACAAACATGATCTAATCATGTTCATGCTCAATGCAAAACACCAAATAACATTTATTTAGGTTCGTCACTAATCCTGAAGGTAGAGAGAGCGTGCGATGTTGATCACATCAACCTTGGAAACATTTCCAACACACATCGTCACCTCACCCTTAGCTAGTTCTCCGTTTATTCCGTAGCTTTTATTTCGAGTTACTAACATTTAGCAACCGAACCGGTATCCAATACCCAGGTGCTACTAGGAGTACTAGCAAGGTACACATCAATAACTCGTATATCAAATATACTTCTTTCGATGTTGCCAGCCTTCTTATCTACCAAGTATCTAGGGTTGTTCCGCTTCAGCGACCTCTCACCTCATAATAGAAGCACTTAGTCTCGGGTTTGAGTTCAACTTTGGGTTGCTTCACTGGAGCAGCAATTGACTTGCTATCCATGAAGTTTCCCTCCTTGCTCTTGCCCTTTTCGAAACTAGTGGTTTGATTAACCATCAACACTTGACGCTCCTTCTTGATTTCTACCTTCGCGGTATCAAACATCGCGAACAGCTCAGGGATCAATACTTCTATCCCTGGTGTATTATAGTTCATCACTAAGTGCTAGTAGCTTTAGTGACAGTGACTTGGAGAACTATATCAATCACTATCTTATCTGGAAGATCAACTCCCACTTGATTCAAGCGATTGTAGTACCCAGACAATCTGAGTACATGCTCAATGATTGAGCTATTCTCCTTCATCTTACAGGCAAAGAATCTTGTTGGAGATCTCATATCTCGCAACACAGGCACGAGCCTGAGATCACAATCTCTGCTCCTAGAACATCTCATATGTTCCGTGACGTTCAAAACCTTTCGGAGCCTCAATTCTTAGCCGTAATGCATGACGCCCTAAACTATCAAGTAGTCATCGAAACATGCCTGTTTAGGTGTTCACAACATCTATAGACGACGCTAGAGGGGGTGGCGCACCGAGCGGTGCATTAAGGACATAAGCCTTCTGTGCAGCAATGAGGACATTCCTCAGATCACAGACCCAGTCCGCAATATTGCTACCAACATCTTTCAACTCTATTTCTCTAGGAACATATAAAAATTTAAGGGAGCTATAGCGTGAGCTAGTAATCTACAACATAATTTGCAAAGACACTTTGACTATGTTCATGATAATGAGTTCAATTAATCATATTACTTAAGAACTCCCACTCAAATTGACATCCCTCCGATCATTTGAGTGATACATGATCCAAATTCACCAACTCAAGTCCGATCATCACGGGAGTTGAGGTGGCTGCAATGGTGAACATCATTATGTTGATCATATCTACTATATGACTCATGTTCGACCTTTCGGTCTCTCGTGTTCCGAGGCCATGTCTGTAGATGCTAGGCTCGTCAAGTTTAACCCGAGTGTTCTGCGCGTGCAAATCTGGCTTGCACCCGTTGTATGTGAACGTAGAGTCTATCACACCCGATCATCACGTGGTGTCTCAACACGACGAACTTTCGCAACGGTGCACACTCGGGGAGAACACGGTTCATCTTAAAATTCAAGTGAGGGATCACCTTATAATGCTACCGCCGTACTAAGCAAAACAAGGTGCATAAAAGGATTAACATCTCATGCAATTCATAAGTGACATGATATGGCCATGAACTTGTGTTTAAGATCTCCATCTTCGAAACACCGGCATGATCTCCATCGTCACCGG
Organism: Hordeum marinum; assembly: GCA_022496015.1. Taxonomy (NCBI): domain Eukaryota; kingdom Viridiplantae; phylum Streptophyta; class Magnoliopsida; order Poales; family Poaceae; genus Hordeum; species Hordeum marinum. The sequence continues at coordinate 273,790,632 of CM039678.1, forward strand.
CACAACACCATGATCTCCATCATCTTGATCTCCATCAATGTGTTGCCATTGGGGTTGTGGCGCCAGCCCTGCTTCTACTTCTATTGCTACCGCTTAGCGATGAAGTAAAGCATTACATAGCGCTTAATGATTGACACGCAGGTCATACAATAATTAAAGACAACCCTATGGCTCCTGCCGGTTGCCGTACTCAATGACATGCAAGTCATGAAATTCTATACATCAAATGATCATCTCATACATCACATATATCTCATCATGTAAAGTGCCATATCACATCACAACATACCCTGCAAAAACAAGTTAGACGTCCTCTAATTGTTGTTGCATGTTTTACGTGGCTGCTACGGGTATCTAGCAAGAACAATTCTCACCTACGCATAAACCAGAACGGTGATATATAGATTGCTTTTCAACCTTCTCAAGGACCGCCTTTGTCGGATCCGATCCAACTAAAGTGAGAGAAACTGTCACCCGCAAGCCATCTAAGCAACAAGTTGCGTTGAGGGAACCGGTCTCTCGTAAGCGTACGAGTAATGTTGGTCCGGACCGCTTCATCTCACAATCCCGCTGAACCAAAATCCGACCAAGGGAGGAAGCAATCTAAGCATCAACGCCCAGAAACCTTTTGTGTTCTACTCGAGATCTCATCGAACCTTCAACCTAGCTCATGATGCCATTGTTGGGGAACGTCGCATGGGAAACAAAAAATTCCTACGCACATGCAAACATATCCATGGTGATGAGCATCAACGAGAGGGAGAGTGGATCTACGTACCCTTGTAGATTGCTAAGCGGGAAGCGTTGAGAAACGCGGTTGGTGTAGTCGAACTTCTTCGCGATCCAAATCGCCGAGCGTCCCGCGATCCAATCACGAACCGTCCCACGAACACATCATGATCCGTCCCACGAACTCATCACGATCCGTCTCACGATCTTGATCATGATCTGTCCCGCGAACTCATCACGATCCATTTCGTGATCACATCACGAACCGTCTCGCGATCTCGATCACGGTCCTTCCGATCTAGCGCCGAACGGACGGCACCTCCGCGTTCAGCACACGTGCAGCTTGATGACGATCTCCACCGTCTCGATCCAGCGAGAGGAGGTGGAGAGGAGATAGAGTTCACCAGCAGCGTGACGGCGCTCCGGTGATGGTGGTGGAGCAATTCCGGCAGGGCTTCGCCTAAGCGCTGCAGAAAACCGATCTAGAGGAGAAACTATGCACCGGTGTAACGGGTAGCACGTGGCCGGAAATTCTGTCCAAAAACCACCCAATCCACTAGTATATATAGGAGGAGAGGAGAGGAGAGGCATCCAAGGCCTTTGGGTCGGCCGAAATAGGAGGTGGGAAGCAATCCTACTTCACCTCCAATCCTAGTTGGAGTAGGATTGCCTCATATTGGCTGATTTTCCACTTTTTGCTTTAGGACTTTCTCTCCTGTGCCATGGGCCTTTGTGGCTGTTTTCCAAGCCCACTAAGGGCTGGTTATTATTCTCCCACAGCCCATGGACCTCTTGGGGTCGAAATACCCCTCCCGGGGGCCTCCCGGTACACTACCGGCACTCCCGGTACACTACCGATGAGCCCGAAACTTATCCGGAAACCAAACTGGGACTTCCTATATATGAATCTTTACCTCTGGACCATTCCGGAGATCCTCGTGACATCCAGGATTTCATCCGGGACTCCGAACAAACTTCGGTCACTACCATACATAACTCTACACTACCGAAACGTCACCGAACCTTAAGTGTGCACACCCTGCTGGTTCGAGAACTATGTAGACATGACCGAGACACCTGTACGGTCAATAACCAGTGGCGGGACCTAGACGTCCACATTGGTTCCTGCATATTCTACGAAGATCTTTATCGGTCGAACCTCTATGTCAAGGATTCAGTTAATCCCGTATAACGTTCCCTTTGTTCTTCGGTATGTTACTTGCCCGAGATTCGATCGTCGGTATCTCCATACCTAGTTCAACCTCGTTACTGGCAAGTCTCTTTACTCGTTCCGTAATACAATATCCCGTGACTAACACTTAGCCACGTTGCTTGCAAGGCTTGTTGTGATGTTGTATTACCGACTGGGCCGTGAGATACCTCTTCGTCACACGGAGTAACAAATTCCAGTCTCGATCCTTGCCAACTCAACAGACACCATCGGAGATACCTGTAGAGCACCTTTATAGTCACCCAGTTATGTTGCGACGTTTGATACACACAAGGCACTCCTCCGATATCCGTGAGTTGCATGATCTCATGGTCATAGGAACATATACTTGACATGCAGAAAACAATAGCAATAAACTAACCCGATCATATGCTATGTTTGTAGTTTGGGTCTTATCCATCACATCATTCTCCTAATGATGTGATCCCGTTATCAAATGACATCTCATGTCCATGGCTAGGAAACCTTAAGCATCCTTTGATCAACGAGCTAGTCCATTAGAGGCATACTAGGGACATGGTTTTGTCTATGTATCCACACATGCATTTAAGTCTTCGATCAATACAATTATAGCATGGATAGTAAACGATTATCATGAACAAGGAAATATGATAAGAACTAATTTATTATTTCCTCTAGGGCATATTTCCAACAACATGCTCCCGCATCCCCAGGTTGTCGGGGGGCTTGGGATGGGGGCAACTACAGTGCGGGAGCGCACTGTAGCGCCCTCCAAAGCGCCCAAATGGCTGGCAGTGGCATAGAAAATGGGCCCCGGTGTGTCCATTTGTGTCTTGGGGGTTCTGGAGATGCCCATGGGCTAGGTGAAGCTAGGGGGTAGGCAAGGGAGAAAAGAAACGAGAGGGGAGAAGTAAAAAATGCTCCTGCCAGGGCTGTTGAGAGGTGAAAATGGGGGGTTTTACCCCATCTATTATTGAGTTGAGGGTGAAGGATTGTTACTGGAGGTAAAAGAGGTGAGTGGGTAACTGTCGTAAAAATTTGGAGGCAAGGGGAAAGTAGAGGTGGTGAAAATAATAGTTTCTAGAATTTACTAGAAGGTGTTTGATGGAGATTAGGGCAAGTAAATGGACTTTGCTTGCCAAGAGATTTGGTAGGACCAAATGGTGGTTGAAAATAGGCCTGATCACCAAGTTTGAGAGGGTTTGATGAAAGTTCACAATGTAACTTTGTGGAACCCTAGAAATCAACAGAATTTTGTTTATGTAGATCTAGTCATGTTAAGCTAATACCCATGATGCACCACTTGGTGTAGCACCATTATTTGGTGATTAGAACATGGCCACAAAGTTTGGGGTCAATGGGAGAACTTCACAATGTAAAGTTGTTCAAATTTGAATCTGGATAGGGAGGGGTTTAGAATAGTTTGATGAATCAAATCAACTTGTATTGAGATGAAACTTTGCAAGATCATCACCTATGATAGTGTTGACTTGCCGGAATTTTCTTGGAATTTATTGAGAAAATTTCTGACAGAAACATTTCAAAAGCTTGATTTGGATAGAAGGGGTTTTGAGGGGCTTGCCCATGATTTGAACATGACCATGTGTTGAAACTCATATATATGGAAAATATATGTCCACTGAGTTTCCCGAAATTTTCTCAAATATTTTGAAAGCATTTAAAAATTAATATTTGGTGGTTTTGGGAAGTCATATATATAGTAGGTTTGAAGTAAAGCCTTTGGGGAAGAAGGATCCATCCAATTTGAGGACTTGTAGTGCAAACCTCATTTCTAGGATTTGGGAAAACCTAATCTTAATAAATAATTTTTGGTCAAACTAAAATTTGGTAAAAAAAGTTTTGGGCACTACTCACATGGCATGATCATTGGGCAAGAAGTTTGGGTCAAGGTGGATGAATAAGAAGAGGGATAGAATCTATGAGTGCCATACACCACAATCAATTTAGCAAATAAGAAATATATCAAGAAAGCACAAGCATTGAAAAAGATATAATTGGCTCCAATATTTTATAAATCCGAACATAACAACGTGATACAAACACAGGGCGGGACACTCTCTCTCGTAGATGCTCATCAACATGGATAGATCTTGTGTGTGTGTAGGAATTTTTTTGTTTCCCATGCAACGTTCCCCTAGAGTGGCATCATGAGCTAGGTCTATGCATAGATGAGATCACTAGTAGAACACAAAGGAGTTTGTGGGCATTGATGCTCAGTTTGCTTCCTCCCTTGGTCTTTTCTTGATTCAGCGATATAGTGGGATGAAGCGGCCTGGACCAACCTTACTCATGCGCTTATGAGAGACCAGTTCCATCGAGTGACATGTGACTTTGTTGCATAAAGATGGCTAGAGGGTGTCTGTCTCTCCTACTGTAGTTGGATAGGATTCGACAATGGTGGTCCTTGAGAAGGTTAAATAACAATTTGTGTATCACCTTTGTGGTTTTCGCGTAGGTAAGAATCGCTCTTGCTAGATACCTGTAGCAGCCACGTAAAACTTGCAACAACAATTAGAGGACATCTAACTTGTTTTTGCAGGGTATGTTGTGATGTGATATGGCCAATTACATGATGATATATATGTCATGTATGAGATGATCATGTTTTGTAAAGAATATCATGACTTACATGTCGATGAGTATGACAACCGGCAGGAGCCATAGGGTCATCTTTAATTATTGTATGACCTGTGTGTCAATCATTAAGAGCTATGTAATGCTTTACTTTATCGCTAAGTGGTAGAAATAGTAGTAGAATAATGGTGGGCGCGACAACCCCGTTGGTGACACGTTGATGGAGATCAAGATTATGGAGATTATGGTGTCATGCCGGTTATGATGGAGATCATGCCGGTGCTTTGCAGAAGTTCATGGCCATATCATGTCACTTATGATTTGCATGTGATGTTAATCCTTTTTTGCATCTTATTTTGCTTAGGACGACAGTAGAATTATAGGGTGATCTCTTACTAAAATTTCAAGATAAAATTGTGTTCTCCCCAAGTGTGCACTGTTGAGAAAGTTCATCGTTTGAAAGCACCACGTGATGATTGGGTGTGATAGACTCTACGTTCACATACAATGGTGCAAGCCAGTGTTGCACATGCAGAACACTCAGGTTAAACTTGACGAGCCTAGCATGTACAGCATGGCCTCGGAACACAAGAGACCGAAAGGTCAAACATGACTCATATAGTAGATATATATGATCAACATGGAGATATTCACCATTGACACCACCTCATCTCACGTGATGATCGGACTTGGGTTGGTGAATTTCGGTCATGTAACACTCAGATGACCGGAGGGATGTCAATTTGAGTGGGAGTTTTGCAAGTAACATGATTAACTAAACTCCTTCTCACGAACATAGACTAAAGTTGTCTTTGCAAAATTATATTGTAGATCAATAGCTCGCATTGTAGCTCCCTTGTGTTTTTAATACATTCCTAGAGAAAATAGAGTTGAAAGATGATGGTAGAAATTATGCGGATTAGGTCCGTAAAATGAGGATTATCCTCATTGCTACATAGAAGGCTTGTGTCCTTGATGCACCGCTCGGTGCACCCCCCCCTCTAGTGCCGTCTATGGATGTTGCGAACATCTGACAGGCACGTTGTGATGACTACTTGACAGTTCAGTGTGTCATGCATTACATCTTAGAATTGAGTCCCCAAAGATGTTTTGAACGTCATGGAGCATATGAGATGTTCCAAGAGCTGGAATTGAGATTTCAGGCTCGTGCCCGTGTTGAGAGGTTTGAGATCTCCAACAAGATTCTTTTCCTGCAAGATAAAGGATAATAGCTCAATCAGTGAGCATGTACTCAGATTGTCTGGGTGCTACAATTGCTTGAATCGAGTGGGAATTGATCTTTTAGATAAGATAGTGATTGATATAGTTCTCCAAGTCACTGCCACCAAGCTCCTAGAGCTTCGTGATGAACTATAACATGCCAGGGATGGAGAAGATGATCCCTGAGTTGTTCGCGATGTTTGACACCGCGAAGGTAGTAATCAAGAAGGAGCACCAAGTGTTGATGGTTAGTAAAACCACTAGTTTCAAGAAGGTCAAGGTCAAGAAGGGAAAACGGCAAGAACCGCAAGCTAGTTGCCAATAAAGTGAACAAACCCAAGGTTAAATGCAAACCCAAGACTGAGTGCTTCTGTTATGAGGAGAACGGTCACTGAAGCGGAACTGCCCTAGATACTTGGTAGGTAAGAAGGCTGGCAAGATCAACATAAGTATATTCGATATATGTTTTATTCATGTGTACCTTACTAGTACTCCTAGTACCACCTAGGTATTAGATACCGGTTCAGTTGGTAAATGTTGGTAACTCCAAATAAAAGTTACGGAATAAACGGAGAATAACTAAGGGCAAGGTGACTATGTGTGTTGGAAGTGTTTCCAAGGTTGATGTGATCACCATCGCACGTTCTCTCTACCTTCGGCATTAGTGATGAACCTAAATAAATGTTATTTGGTGTTTGCGTTGAGCATGAACGTGATTAGATCATGTTTATTGCAATACCTTTATTCATTTAAGTTAGAGAATAATTGTTATTCTGTTTACATGAATGATACCTTCAATGGTCATGCACCCAATGAGAGTGGTTTACTGAAACTTCATCATAGTGATACACATGTTCATAATATTAATGCCAAAAGATGCAAATTTAATAATGAGAGTACCACATACTTGTGGCACTGCCGCTAAATGTTGTATTGGTGGAAAGCGCATGAAGAAACCTCATGCTGATGGATCTTTGGACTCATTTGATTTCGAATCGGTTGAGACATGCAAACCATGCCTCATGGGAAAGATGACTAAGACCCTTTTTTCCGCTATGATGGAGCGGGCAAGTGACTTATTGGAAATAATACATGATGGTGTATGCGGTCCAGTGAGTGTTGTAGCATGCTGTGGTGGATGTTGTTATTTTCTTACCTTCACTGATGATTTGAGTAGATATGGGTATATTTACTTAATGAAACACATTTCTGAAACCTTTGAAAGTTCAAGCAAATTTAGAGTGAAGTTTGAGATCATCCTGACAAGAAGATAAAATGTCTACGATATGATCGTGGAGGTGAATATTTGAGTTACGAGTTTGGTATACAACTTAGGACAATGTGGAAGTTGTTTCACGACTCACGCCACCTGGAACACCATAGTGTGATGGTGTGTCTAAATGTCGTAGTCATGCTCTATTGGATACGGTGCGTACTATGATGTCAGTTATCGTTTTGCCACTATCATTTTGGGGTTATGCACAACTACATTCAATTTAAATAGGGCACCATCTAAATCCCTTGAGATGACACCATGTGAATTATGGTTTGGCAAAAACCTAAGCTATCATTTCTCATAGTTTGGGAATGCGATGCTTATGTATGATAAGTTTGAACCCAACGCGCAAAAGTACATCTTTATAGGTACCCTAAGGAAACATTTGGGTATACCTTCTATCTCAGATCTAAGGGCAAAGTGTTTGTTACTAAAAATGGGTCCTTTCTCGAGAAAGAGTTTCTCTCGAAAGGATTGAATGGGAGGAAAGTAGAACTTGATGAGGTTGTTGAACCGTCACTTTGTTTGGATAGTAGCACGACGTCGAAAGATGTTTCTGTGATGCCTACACCAAGTGAAGAGGAAGCAATTGATGATGATCAAGAAGCTTCGGATCAAGTTACTACCGAACCTCGTAGGTCAAGAAGGACTCGTAACGCCCCTGAGTGGTGTGTCAATCCTGTCTTGGAGGTCATTTGTTAGAAAATAGTGAACCTACGAGCTATGAATAAGCGATGGTGGGTGAGGCAGTCCTGGATTAAGGGGTCCTCGGATGGCCGACCTATTTGTTATGAGCCGGACTACGTGGGCCACTTGCTGAGCATTGGATTGATCAACGGCCCCGTCACTAGGGAGGAAGTCTCAGGAGTCTTGGCGTGTCCTCCAAGTTTGAAATAGTAGATAGGCATGTTTTCCCCTTCGATGTGCAACCGACCATGTGTAAACCCTTGGTACCGTCGGCGTCTATATAAGCTAGAGGGTTTTTGATTTTAGGACGGTGAAACTCAGCTAGGGTTTAGCTATTCGATCTCAAGGTAGATCAACTCTATAACCTTCATACCATCAATATAATCAAGCAGGACGTATGGTTCAACCTCCATAGGAGGTCCCGAACCTAGGTAAACATCGTCTCCTTCGGCCCTCGTTACCATCGATCCTAGTCTCACAGCTCGAGACCCCCTACCCGAGATCCGCCGGTTTTGACACCGACATTGGTGCTTTCATTGAGAGTTCTGTTTTGATCGCCAAAGGAATCGACAGCTCGCCTTAGCATAAGCAACAAGATCTACAGCTACGATATTCTCATCCCTGGTCAGATCTTCACTAGCTGCGATGTCTTGTCACATGCCGACTCGACCGGCCATCTTGGCCAAATCGGAAGCTTCACCCCCAATCAAAAAATCAGATTTGGAACCCTAGAGTTTCTCGCTGATTCACAGGGAGAGCTTGTCTTGATAGAAACCTCTGCTCTCATGGATAAGACTGCAGATCCTGACGCCTCGAACCCAAAGACATCAGGCCCCACCTCTGAGGAGGCCTCCACCCTCGGGCTGTCTAGAACACCCAATCCGGTCGTTGTGCCAGATCCGCTACGGCCGAACACAAATCGGATTTTCTTTCAAGTGACTCTAATGCTGCGATGTTGCAGATCGACCCCCCGCGCTTCAGCGACACGCATCCTACCGACTCCTTGTACCTAAATGATCTCTTTGACTAGATTCAAACCATGCGTATGACTGACGACCAGACCCCAGTCTATGACCGGATCGGGCTTAAACCCGATCATAAGGAGATTCGTACCCCCTCGATCACTCACTTAGTCGCCATCATCGAGTGTCCGACTGGGGGCTCGTCCCCCCAACGACTAGAATTAAACATGGTTTATACCCTAATCTCCGATCATAGAGACCTCACTTGCAACTCAAACCTTGGAGTTCACTCCAGAGATAGATCAGGATCGATCCCCGATCTAGCGTGCAACTCGAAACCCGTGATTCCGTACTCACATCGTGGTGTGGAATCAAAGTTTTTCCCACCCACCATGCAAGTCGAGCAGTCAAGCATCAAAGGAGAGTCCATGTCTTTAGACATACGGGATGTTAAACAGTTACCAGGAGAGTCGTTTATCATTTTTGGGCTAGACTCCTCCTCGCTAGAAACAAAGTACGAGGTTCCAATGACCAGGAGATAATGGCAACCTTCAATCGCAATTTTCATGACGAAGGGATCCTCAACACCCTGACTTGTAGGCACATCCGCGACTTCACCGAGATGTCGGACTTGGTACAAAAATACTGTGACATGGAGAGCACCTGGCAAGACGAACAACTACTTTCTAAACCAACCTTTATTGAATACCCTAGAGGAGGTCGGAAAAATAGGATACCCACAAAGCAGCTAGGCGAACACGAACCCACCAAAAAGAGAAATAGGCCCCTAATAGGGGTCAGAACTGTCCTTGATGGACTATTGGATAAACCATGCTCTATACATTATATATTGCTTAACACAAGCCTCACTCATAGCCTTAGAGCTTGCTGGATTGTCAGGCAGGTCGCAAAAAGTGGTGAAGCCATCCTCGAGGCACTACCGTCGAACAGGCGCTCCACATCATCACTAGAATACAAACGCCGAAGTCCTGACAATCTACGAAATGTTCCTCTCAAGGAATAGGAGGAAAAGAGCTCTAAGAGAACTCGAGCAGGTCTATCATGTGGCAGCAACAAGTTCATGGGCAGACAGACCCATCACACTCGAATATACTAACCAACCAGACATCCGTCCCACTCATACACCGGCCGCACTGGTCTTAAACCCCATCGTCGATGGTTTCAAGCTGTATAAAGTTCAAATGGATGGCGGCAGTGGTTTAAACTTTATCTACAAAGATACCCTGGAAAATGCAGCTCGACAGATCTCGCATCGAGCATAGAAGCACAATATTCCGAGGGATCATTCCTAGGAAAGAGGCGTGTTGTTCAGGACGTATCACCCTGGACGTAGTGTTTGGCACGCCTGAAAACTACCAATCTAAAGAACTTCTCTTGAACATGAAAGTGCGTTATATCGACTAGAGGGGGGTGAATAGGCTATTTTTACAAATTCATCACTTGAGGAATTTGAACTTTGAGGAATTTGAAATGTGATGAATAATTAGCAACGGAATAAGTACTCAAGTGCATGAGGAGCATAGTTACAGCATAGTCTTCATGATGAAATGAAACATGCAAAAATAGTAAGTAGCGTGATACAGGATAAGTAGTGATGAACAAGGCAACTTGAAGAATTTAAGGTGAGGAATTTGTTAAAGTCTTCAGTCAAATTCTTCAAACAGTAACGATCAATTTCATCAACAAGTATATGAGGAATTAGAGGGGTCGAGGAAATAGAACCAGGTAGCTCGATGAAGACAATGGTTTGATGACCTAGTTCCAATTGCTATGACAGTTGTACGTCTGGTTTGGAGCGGCCTGGTATTTAAACCAGAGGACACACAGTCCCAGGACTCCTTACTGTATTATCCTTGAGCTAAGGTCACACAGTCCTCGTCCAACACTCGTGGTAAGTCTTCAGGGTAGACTTCCAAAACACTCACAAACTAGTCACCCGGCAATCCACAATTTACTACTGGATGCTCTAGACCAAGATCACTTTGTGATCCCCAATTGACTGCAGGATGCACTAGACCATGATGCCTAACCGTCTGGAGGATGCACGGTCCTCAAAGGTAACAAGCGTCGGATCCACACCGGAATTTCTTCAGTGATGCTCAATCACTATGGGTTTGGTCGTTTGGTTGTGGGTTTTTCCTCACTGATTATTTTCACTCAAAGTCCTCGGAGGATGGGTTGCTCTCAAATGACAAGTGCCATTTCTCTTTCAGAGCAGCCAACCAACTAGTGGTTGTGGGGGGTGGCTATTTATAGCCAGGGTGCAATCTGACATGATAATACATAAATGCCCCCAATGATATGACCGTTATGTGGATGTTATGATTGGGACAGCTGGCGCTAAGCACATCAACGGTCGGAATTTCGAACTATGAAAGTCCTTAGGCTTATCATGTTCCTCACTTATAGGAAATTCGCACTGGCAAAATCCTAACTCCATAGTCAGATCAATTTCCTCGGAGACTAGAAGAACTTCGTCTCTGTCACTGAAGAACTTGTCTGAGCCGTAAGAGATTTCCAAAGGCTTCACTCAAAGGATTGTATAGGTTGAGGATTCTGGAGTTGAGCATCAGTTGGAAATTTTCCTTAGTATTACCTCGGCCCCCTTTAATAGTGCGGTGTTTCCTATGACTCAACTAAAGGAAATGAAACTACGAAAACAAAAGTCCTCACGCTTCATTCTCCTCGTTCATATCTTCAAGTTCACACCAACTTCTTCATTTTCAAAGTCTTCACAAAGTCTTCACCAAAGTCTTCACAAAGTCTTCACTTGAAGACATTCATTTTTAGGGGTCGATAATCTCCGAATATATCAAACTCCTGATCGACTTATAGAGCCTGTGTACACTCACAAACACATTAGTACCTTAACCTATTAGTCTTCAATACACCAAAATCACTAAGGGGCACTAGATGCACTAACAATCTCCCCCTTTTTAGTGATTGATGAAAAATAGGTTAAGTTTTCAACATGGATAAATATATGAAGTGAAAGTACAAAGTTTGAGGAATTTGATTGCAAGATATAGAAGAACTCCCCCTGAAGATATGCACATGGCAGGTTAAAACATGGAGAACTCCCCCTATATATTGTAATTCATACACACATTTGAACATATGATATGAAGAATTTGAAATGCATGAAGAAAATGGTGTCTGACGAAATTTAGCATGTATGCATTAAGGTACTTGAGGAAATAAACAAGCGAGGAAATAGTTCAAAAGTGTCAGACCACCATCGGACTTAAGTTTACAACTCAACCATCAAAAGTTTCAGAAGAGCGAGAGTTGTAACTTAAACAAAAATAGCCCATATATAGAGACTCGCTTGAAGACTAACTCAAATTTGCTCCCCCTTTGTCATCGAAGACCAAAAGGGATGAAAAAGTGAGGACTAACACCCCTTTGAAGAATTTCATCGTGTTGGTGAGGAATGAGTGCCAGCGTTGTCAGGGTCGTTTGTCGATGTAGGGCCTATCGTAGTGTCGTCAATGTCTTCATCGTCATTGCGCTCTCGAGATGAAGAAAATGAACTTGTGACCATCAAAGGAACTTGAACTTTCTTGAATTTCTTCTGAGGTCGATGAGCCCAGTCAGGATGTTCCTCAAGATCCAACTCATCCAATTCTTCAGAAGACATGTGATGAGATAGTACGGCCCAAGAGCGGTCGAGGTTTTCATGTGCATAGTAGTGATTCATCTTCATAGCGTTCTGCGTCACAGTCATGTTCTGCACAATGTATCCAAGTTGACGCTTCACCCACTTGTGATTGCGATCGACCTTTTGATGAAGTCTTATTAGAAGCTCGCGAACAGTCATCACACGAGGGGCAGACTCTTGCGGTTTGTTTGCTGAGGCCTTTGCATCGGAGTCTTGAGTGGTAGTGTCATCATTGGTGGAGAAGGAAGCGTCTTTGTGAAACTGTCCATCCAATGGACGAGTGCCTTCATCAATGATAGCCTTGCCTTTTCCTTCAACTGAGGCAATTGTGCTCTTGATGACTTCAATTGGAGGCAGGAAGCCAAAGTGGTTCTAGAAATCATCCTTGAAGGGAACTGAGGACTTTGCCTTGATGAATTTCATTATCCAAGGCGCATAGGGCTTCTGTTCAAATGGAGCTAAAGCAACACTGGCCAAAGTCCTCATGAAGAAGTCGTGAAAGTCAATGGGAATCCCATGAATGATGTTGAAGAGCATATTCTTCATGACTCCTTCCACTTCTTCTTCTTCAGAATTGTGGCCCTTCTAAGGACATAGCTTATTTGTGAGTATACGGTAGATAGTCCTGGGCACATATACCAGATCCCTCACAAGGAAGGTTTTTCATTGAGGCTTCCCAGGAGGCAATGTCTTCATCAACACTTGCATCAGCTGATTTTGGAAGTGCAGGCTCATCAAATAGTTTGCGAGCTTCATCTAAGGGAATTGGAACTAGTACACACTGAAGCAATTCAGAAGCTTGAGCAGTGAAGTGTGTTGATCCTGTCATCCAGTCCAATATCTAGGAGTTGATGTCTGAAGCATTTCCGCTGATATGCAATGTGGCATAGAACTGAAGAATGAGTTCTTCATTCCAGTCACGGATGTCGACACAGAATGGGAGTATGCCTGCATCATGAAGAACCTGGAGAACCGGTGTGAATGATGGAAGGGTTTCCATGTTAGCATGAGCAATTTGGTGGTGCTCGAAGACTTTCTTCTTCTCAAAAATAACTGATGCATAGTAGTTGAGTTGTGTTGCCGTCCAGAATCTCTTGCGACCGGCCCTTGCAAAGTCATAGGGATTCGGACCAATGAAGAACATACATTCATTGAAGAAATTGCTCTTGAGGAATTTCGGGCATACTGAGCCTTTGAATGGCATTCTTGGCTTTGGTTGAAGATTTGGCTAGAAGTGCCCCTTAATCTCCTTTGGCATGGGAGGAACACCTTCAGACAGAATGATTTGGAGAGTTGCTTCCTCAGTTGTGGGGGGAGCATCAAGATCATCAACTGTTGCAGCTGGAATTTCTTCAGTGACTTGGGTGGTCAAATTTGCAGATTCTTCATGTATTTCTTCAGTCGAAGCAGGCAACTGAGGGATCTGTGTTAGAGGAGTAGTCATTGGTGAATTTGGGTGTGCTGATTCCCAATATTCATCATTGATGACAGGCGTTGTATTGCCCATGTTTACGTCCTCATCAATTTCTTCAACTCCAGCCTCTCCAGTAGTGAACTGATGGTGGGGTGATGCTACCTTTGGAGTTGAAGCAATGTCTCCAACATCAATTTCTTCATCAATCTTCTCTGTCGAAGCAGCAGAATGATCTTCGTCTTGTTCTAGGATGACATATTCCACCCCAAATGGTACAATTTTGTAGGCAGGTGCTGAGGAAATTGGTGTAGCATCAATAGGTCTAGTTGAAGAACTTGCCATAGTCTTCAACTTGTTCACGACTGAGGTTACTAAATCTTATACTTTTCTCTTGAGAGTCTTTTCCTCAGCAGTGTCAGTTTCTTCAGGAACGACTGATGCAGCCGTCCTAGTGTGTTTAGTTTCTGCAGGCGCATCAAAATCTTCAGCTGGCCTTTCATTTTCTTCAGGTACAACAGTGGTGGTTGTCCTGGCAACATCATCAGTTATCCGAGTTTCCTCAGCAGCACTGGCAGTTTATTCTGGTGCAGAAGAATTTCCATTAGTAGTCACATCGGGCTGAGCAGCTTCATCAGCAGCCTGAGGAATTTCATCAGACTGACGATTTTGTGGTTGCGATCGAGCTACAACCCTAGTTGTGATCCTTCATAGCAGCTTGAGAAGCCCTGACGAATCTCACCTTGGTGCCCTCCCATTCAGCATCATATCTCTCTTGATCCTCAGAGAGTGTGCGAATTTCATACTGAACAGTGACGAGTTGATTTGGCGCCAAACTCATCACATTGTCTCTCAGAAACTTTTCCTTCCAAGCCCTGTTCCTCTTAGCTCTCAGAACTTGCTCTCTCTTCCATTTTTCTTCAGAGATGAAGTGGGTAAGGACATGATCCACTCCAAGAGGCAGATTTAGTGAAGAATGTGGGGTGCTTGGTTCTTCATGCCATATGTGATGAAGTTGAGGATCATCTTGGGATCCAGCATGAGAGGAATAGAATTGCCCTTTGCTATAGCAGCCTTTTGCTGACTGTGCCTGATGATTTATTCCAATTCCTCATCATCAGCTTCATCATCATCATCCTCAAAACCTGAGGTATGGTCAACACAACCTTGCTTGAGTGAGGACTTGGTCTTTGACCTCGTCTAGCAGTTTTCTTCAGCTTCAACGCAGAAGGGCTAGTTGAAGACTTTGTTGTAGTAGAGGGGCATGCTGAGATCTTTGGAACTCTTGAGAATCCCTCAGTCCTCTTACATGTTGCCAGATACACTGGGTTTGAGAACTTTGTAGCTGTCGCAGAAGACAGAGCAGCAACCGTTCCAACAGCTGAAGACTTTGTAGGCCGAGGCCTTTGACTTTAAGGGATCTGCTATGATGGTTTTGAGGTTGAAGAACTTGTCTTCAATGCAGATTTCTTTATCAAGATTTTATTCGGAGCACTTGCAGAGGCTCCGGCAAAGGTAATAGCAGCAGAATCTTCATTGAATTTCTTCACTACCTCTTTGGCTTTCCTCGCCAGCTTGGCTTGCTGCTTCTCCCACATGTGAGGAAAGTCCTCACCAGTCTTGAGGCTAGTGGGATCAGCAATTTGATTTGGAGCAAGGGGAGGCCTGCTGCAAGGAGGTTTCACTGCGAATTTCATCATGTATTTTGGAGTTACATAACGATATTCCTTCCATTCCCTTGCCCATCTCCTCTACATTTTCTGCAAACGAATTTTTCTCTGCTTGGTCGTTTCTTTGCCATGAGTTTCTTCATCGGGTGTGCATTATTCCTCATACACGTCATCTGGAATCTCAAAGGCAGTGTGCACATCTGGCTTCTTCCTGCCTTTCTGAGGTTTCTTTCCGTCAGCCATTTTCTTCACTTGAGGAATATGAACTCTTGAGGACTTTGAAGAAGTACACAGTTTTTCCTCAAGGAGCGTTGCAAATGAGTTAAGTTGATGAGAACCTAGTGATACATCAGCGGACATGTTGTACCTGTGAACAAAGTATAGGTGCGAGGAATATGAAGAGGTCATATGCGTTCTCAGGAATTTTTCTAAATAAAATAGGTGAGAGGAATTTGACCATGGGTGTCTTGAGGAATTTCACTAAGTGTTCTTTGTCTCAGGTTCCAGAGTTGTGCAAATTTTGAGGATTCACACAATTGAGGAATCTTGAAGAAAATCATTACTTAGGGAAAAACATCAAGTATGAGAAGATGTAAGGTGCTTTTAGAATAAGGTTCATGAAGAATAAACACCTTTTGAGGAATATGAGGAGCATTTGAGGATCAAACAAGGGTAGTAAAAATAAATTTTATTTACCCTGGTGAAGAACACGACGAACAAGAGATGAGATTGGGAAGTTCGTCCGTTCAGATCTCCAACGCCCTAGCTTGGCAGAGGGAGACAACTACATCGGCGACAGAGTGAGGACTTTCGTGGCCAATGCGAGTGCGGCGACGACGAGGTCGAGGCAGTGAAGCTCTTCCTCACCAGCTACGATGACTTTAGCGGTGGTGCTAGGTTGGAGCTCGGGAGAGGGATGAGATGAGGAGTAACCGAGCACAGTTGAAGGGGAGGGGGTATTTATAGAGGGAGTGAAAACCAATCTGCCCAAAGATTTTGGATAGGATTTCCCCATACCCTTGCTCTCCACGCGATAGGTGTCACCCACGTACTTAGAGGTGGCGATAGTGGGGGATCGTGGATTATCCAGGCGCGGGAATCGGAACCGTTTGAGCAGGAACCGCTGAAAATTTTGATAGTGAACCTTTCAAATCTTCCTTTGGCAAATTCTTCAGCTGTCAAGGACACAGTGAAGACTTTGAACGACTTTCAAAGTAGAACACATATGAAGATTTTGTGAACAGACTGGGTTGAGTTTAGCATAGAGGGGAAAAGGGTCCGATCACATTCACTTAGAAGAAAATCAACTTGATGAATTAGCAATAAGTGAATGTTGTTGAGGACATTGAAAACTCAAATATATATATATATATATATATATATATATATATAATCAATGAGGAACATGAGTTTCAAAGTTTGAAGAATTTGGAAAGTTGAGGAATGACGAAAAACTAATTTTTTAAGAATTTCAACTTTTGGTTGGTGGCGTGACCCACCGTATAAGAATGATGATTTTAGACACCGTGTACAATTGTCGTAGGGTTCTGAGAATCAAATTCTTCGTTAATTTCTTCACACTTAGAGGGTTATTCTTCATTCATTGAAGAAAAACGTTACTTCGTGTGTTGCACATCTAAGTCATCAATTTTGCGTAAGTGTTACGATGTGTGTCCTTTTTCAAAGAACATTTGAATATTCTAAGATATTTATCTCATACCGCAACTTGCAAAATCTCTTTTCGTCCAAGGGCTTTGTGAAGATATCGGCCAGTTGTTCTTCAGTGGGGATGTGGTCGATGGAGATGTCGCCCTTGAGTACATGATCTCGAAGAAAGTGATGACGAATCTGGATGTGCTTGGTCTTGGAGTGTTCAACTGGGTTGTAAGCAATCTTGATGGCACTCTCGTTATCGCAGTAGAGAGGCACATTCTTCAACTTGATGTCGTAGTCTTTGAGGGTTTGCTTCATCCATAGTAACTGAGCACAACATGAGCCAGCAGCAATGTACTCAGCTTCAGCATTAGAGAGTGAGACGCAGTTCTACTTCTTTGAGGACCAATAGACTAGGGATCGTCCGAGGAAATGACATGTGCCTGAGGTTGACTTGCGATCCACGCGATCTCCAACATAGTCAGCATCAAAGTATCCAAGGAGGTGAAGATTTGAGCCCTTGGTATACCATAATCCAAGTGTTGGAGTGTGAGCTAAGTATTGAAGAATATGTTTCACAGCCTTATGGTGTCATTCCTTCGGTGTTGCTTGGAATCGGGCACACATGCAAACACTCAACATAATATCAGGCCTAGATGCACATAGATACAATAATGAACAAATCATGGAGCGGTATACCTTCTGATTGAAATCTTTACCATTTTCATCAGTGCAGAGGTGGCCTTTTGAAGGCATTGGAGTTTTGACACCTTTGCAATCTTGCATGTCGAATTTCCTCAGAACATCCTTGAGGTACTTCTCTTGGGAGATGAAGATGCCATTGTCTTGTTGACAAATTTGAAGACCTAAGAAGAATTTCAACTCTCCCATCATAGAAATTTGATATTCTTCACTCATCATATAGGCAAATTCAACACTGTAACATTTGTCAGTGCAGCCAAAGATAATATCATCCACATATATTCGGCATATGAACACGTTGTCATAGGATTTTGTGAAAAGAGTGGGGTTGAGTAAACCGGGTTTGAAGCCTTTCTTCATGAGGAATTCTTATAGAGTGTTATACCACGCCCGAGGGGCCTGCTAGAGGCCATAGAGGGCCTTGTTGAGTCTGAAGACTTTGTCAGGATGCTTAGGGTCTTCAAAACCTGGGGGCTGAGCAACATATACTTCTTGCTCAAGCTTACCATTGAGGAATGCACTTTTCACATCCATTTGATATAAGATGATATTATGATGGTTATCATAAGCAAGCAATATGCAAATAGCTTCAAGTCTAGGAACAGGTGCAAATGTTTCATCAAAGTCAATTCCTTCAAC
The DNA here is from genome assembly GCA_022496015.1 of Hordeum marinum. Classification (NCBI taxonomy): domain Eukaryota; kingdom Viridiplantae; phylum Streptophyta; class Magnoliopsida; order Poales; family Poaceae; genus Hordeum; species Hordeum marinum. Next base: position 273,809,051 of record CM039678.1, read on the forward strand.
CTGTGTGTAGCCTTGAGCTACAAGACGAGCCTTATTCCTCACTACAAGGCCATTTTCATCTTGTTCCGGTAGATCTACTTGGTACCTATGATGTTAGTCTTGCGAGGATCTGGCCGCTTGACAAGTTCCCATGCATTGTTGAGCTTGAATTGATGCAATTCCTCTTGCATAGCTTGAATCCACTTAGGCTCCTTGAATGCTTCATCAACTTTGGTGGGATCTATGATAGAGACAAAGGCAAAGTGCCCACAAAAGTTAGTTAAATGTGAAGCTTTTGAGCGAGTGAGGGGGCCTGGTGCATTGATGTCATCAATAATTTTGTCAAACTGCACTTCATTTGCAACTCTAGGATGAGCAGGTTGGCATGGCTGAGGACTTCCTTCTGCACCATTTTCTTCAGGTGTATCAACATGAAAGTCTTCCTTCATTGGAATGACTTCCTCAGTGGGTATGATATCTTCAGTTGCCTTCAGCTTAATGGATTCCTCAGGAGACTGTTCATCTAACACAGAGGGCAGGTGCTCTCTTGGCGAGCCGTCAGTTTCATCGAACCGCACATCTACAGTTTCAACAACCTTGTGATGGTAGGTGTTAAAGACTTTGTAGGTGTGCGAGTCCTTTCCGTAACCAAGCACAAAACCTTCATGTGCTTTCGGTGCAAACTTAGAAGTGTGGAGAGGATCTCTGATCTAGCATTTAGCACCGAAGACTTTGAGATAACTTACATTGGTTTTCTTGCTAGTCATAAGTTCATATGAAGTCTTTTCGAAGAATTTGTGAAGATATACCCTGTTGATGATGTGGCATGCAGTATCAATTGCCTCAGGCCAGAAGCGACGAGGAGTCTTGTATTCATCAAGCATGGTGCGAGCCATCTCAACTAGAGTCATGTTCTTGTGCTCCATCATTCCATTTTGTTGAGGAGTATAAGGGGCAGATAACTCATGAGTAATACGAAGTTCATCAAGATATTCATCAAGATTAGTGTTCTTGAATTCAGTCCCATTATCACTCCTGATATGCTTGATCTTGACGCCGAAGTTGGTGGAGGCCCTTGAAGCAAATCGTCTTAAAACATCCTACACTTCATTTTTGTACAGAATAATATGCACCCAAGTGTAACGAGAGTAATCATCAACAATGACAAAGCCATACAAACTTGAAGCATTTGTTAGTATGGAGTAATGGGTGGGTCCAAAGAGATCCATGTGAAGCAATTCAAAGGGTCGAGTCGTGGTCATGATTGTCTTCGAGGGAAGCTTGGATTTAGTCATCTTCCTAGATTCACATGCACCGCAGAGGTGGTCCTTGAGGAATTTGACACCCTCGATGCCAATGACGTGCTTTTTCTTCACGAGCGTGTGCAAGTTCCTCATACCCGCATGTCCAAGTCGTCGATGCCACAACCAGCCTTCTGAGGACTTTGCAAGTAGGCATGTGGCAGGCTGAGGACATGTAGAGAAATCAACAATATACAAGTCTCCTCTCCTAAAGCCTTCGAAGACTTTGGAATTGTCAGATTCCATGATGACAACACAACGATATTTTCCAAATACGACAATCATGTCAAGATCACAAAGCATTGAGACAGACATAAGGTTGAACCCAAGGGATTCGACAAGCATCACCTTATCCATGGTTCGGTCCTTTGAGATAGCAACCTTACCAAGTCCCAATACCTTGCTTTTTTCCTTTATCTGTGTAAGCGATATGCTTCAGAGGAGATGGAGCGAGTGGCAAATTCATCAGTAGATTCTTCTCACCAGTCATGTGGTTTGTGCATCCACTATTGAGGACCCACTCAGTAGCTTTTGGAGTATCATCCTGTAGATGAATTAGTATAACTTACGAAATCAAATGCTTGAGAGTGAAGAATATGACATCAATTTCATTAGATAGGATTTCATCACACAAGATAGTAAGCAAGTAGTGTGAGGACGTGAGAAATGAGGAATTCATTTCATCATGGTTAGCTTGCATCCTTTCAAGCATTTCCTCAGGTCTCTAGCAAGTTCATCAGATGTTCAGTTTGATCTGGAGACCTGACCCTGCATAAGAAATTAGTTCAATTTCTTCACCACCCATATCTAGAGGGGTGGCAAAGAGTTCATCATTCTGTGAGCACCATGTGAGAAAGGAGGCATTGAAGCAAGTGCGCTTCGTTTCACAAGGAGAGGATTAGAGTACTCAATGAATAAGCAGAGAAATTCTTCGAGGACTTATGAACATAATGGTTTGAAGAATAATGCACATATTCATAACTCTTAGATTTTTCCTGCGAAACAGAAGCATTAGCGCGAGAATGATATTTTTGACCATTTGAGGAATTTGGTCCAAGTCAGGACTTTGATCTGGGTTCCTATTCTTCATGTATGATGTCGTGAGGACATTCACTTGAAGATTTTGTAGGTAGCTCTTAGGAACCCAGATTTTCTTCATAGGAGAACCGTTCCTGCAGTTAGTTCAAACAAATCTAGCAAATACTTCACCTTTCTAATTTTTGAAGAATTTGTAGTTGGAGTCAAGTGACTCATTAGAGGAATATGAAGTTTCACATGTAAAGCCAGATAAAGTGGATCGATCTACAGGAGGTCCTTTCGCAGCAACCCAGGAGGTTTTGGGGTACTACTCGGGTGTCCAGTAGGATCCATCAGCATTGAGTTTCCTCACGAAGGCAATACCCTCTTTCCTAGGGTTCCTGTTTAGAATCTGCTTTTTGAGGACATCGCAAAGGGTTTGATGCCCTTTGAGACTTTTGTACATGCCTGTCACATACAATTCCTTCAACCCTGCATTGTCATGAGTGATACTTTTGGTATCCTCAGGTGAGGAATTTGAGACCACGGGAATAGTTGAAGAATTTGCAGCAATAGAAGCATTTGAACATTCAGGTGAAGAATTAGCAGTTTCATGTTCGATGCATTTCAAACAAGGTGGAACAAATTCTTCCTGAGCGGTACAGTTCTGTTGAGCTAGTAAGGAATTGTTTTCCCTTTGGAGGTCCTCATGTGACACCCTCAGTTTCTCAATATCTTGCTTTCTTTGAAGAAATTCATCATAAAGCTTCTCATGATCGGCTAAGAGGTCATTATGATGACTCTAAAGGTTATCATACTTTGTCTGAAGACTTTTGAGATCGTCAGAGAGAGTTTGAGTCTGATCCACATCATAGTTCAATAGATCATCGCTTTTGTCTAGCATTTTCTGAAGCTTTTCAAGTGCAGTTTGTTGCTTAGTGGCAATTTTAACAAGTTTAGCATAGCTAGGTTTCACAAATTCATCAGAATCACCTTCACTTGATTCAGAAGAGGAATGATGTTTGTGTACCTTTGATCCTTTTGCCATGAAGCAATAGGTGGGAGCATAATCATCATTGCTGACCTCAGAGTCGTTGGAGTAGTCATATTCTTCATCGTGGAAGATGGACTTGCTGACGAAAGCAGTAGCGAGAGCAAGGCTAGCACCAGCAGATTCTGATTCCTCCTCAGATTCTTCCTCTTCTTCATATTCTTCAGATTCTTCCTCAGAATCCATTTCCTTGCTGATGAATGCTTGAGCCTTTCTGGAACCACTCTTCTTATGCTTTGAGGACTTTGAAGATGAGGACTTCGAAGATTTCTTCTTTTTCTTTGAGTCATCAGAACTGTCCTCCTTGTATTTCTTCTTCTTCTTTAAATCTTTTTCCCAAAGAGGACAGTCAGAGATAAAGTGACCGGGCTTCTTGCAACGATGACAAGTTCTTTTCTTGTAGTCTTATGAGGAATCTGATTTCCTCAAGCCACTTTTTGATGACTTTCCAACTCACCTCTCCTTGAGAACTTCTGGAATTTCCTCACGAGCATTGCTAGTTCCTGACTTAGTTCTTCAGGATCACCAAGGCTGCTGTCAGAATCTTCTTCTTTGGATGAGGAAATTGCTTTCACCTTCAGAGCACGAGAACTTCCATAGCTTGACCCATAGAGGTTTCTCTTCTCAGCTTGTTGGAATTCATGAGTATTGAGTCTCTCAAGAATATCAGCAGGATCAATTGTCTTGTAGTCTCCACGTTCTTGAATCATCAACGCCAGAGTATCGAATGAGGAGTCAAGAGATCGTAGCAGTTTCTTCACCACTTCATGGTCAGTGATATCGGTGGCACCCAGTTCTTGAAGCTCATTGGAGATATCAGTGAGACGATCAAAAGTTTCCTGAACATTTTCATTGTCAAGTCTCTTGAAGCGGTTGAAGATATTGCGAAGAACATCAACACGAGAGTCACGTTGAGTGGATAAACCTTTGTTGACTTTGGACACCCTACCCCAAATAAGCTTTGCAGTCTGCAAAGCACTCACTCTGCCATAGTAACCTTTGCTCAGATAGCCACAGATGATATTCTTCGCTTGAGAATCGAGTTGCTTGAATCTCTTCACATCAGCAGTAGTAACAGTGGGAGTGACAGAGGACACACCATTTTCGACAACATAACAGAGATCGTTGTCAATAGCTTAAATGTGCATACACATCTTGTTCTTCCAGTAGGGGTATTCCATCCCATCGAAGGTAGGACACCCCGTGGAAACCTTGATCATACCTGGAGTCGACATAACTAGAACTCCAGGTGGTTAAACCAAAATCACACAGAGCGAGGGAGCACCTGCTCTGATACCAATTGAAAGTGCGTTATATCGACTAGAGGGGGGGTGAATAGGCGATTTTTACAAATTCATCACTTGAGAAATTTAAACTTTGAGGAATTTGAAATGTGATGAATAACTAGCAGCGGAATAAGTACTCAAGTGCATGAGGAGCATAGTAACAACATAGTCTTCATGATGAAATGAAACATGCACAAATAGTAAGTAGTGTGATACATGATAAGCAGTGATGAACAAGGCAACTTGAAGAATTTGAGGTGAGGAATTTGTGAAAGTCTTTAGTCAAATTCTTCAAACAGGAACAATCAATTTCATCAACAGGTATACGAGGAATTAGAGGGGTTGAGGAAATAGAACCAGGTAGCTCGATGAAGACAATGGTTTGATGACCCAGTTGCAACTGTTGTGACAGTCGTACGTCTGGTTTGGAGCGGCCTGGTATTTAATCCAGAGGACACACAGTCCCAGGACACATAGTCCTTACTGTATTCTCCTTGAGCTAAGGTCACACAGTCCTCGCCCAATTCTCGTGGTAAGTCTTTAGGGTAGACTTCCAAAACCCACACAAACTGGTCACCCGACGATCCACAATTTACTGCTTGATGCTCTAGACCAAGGTCACTTCGTGATCACCAATTGAATGCAGGATGCACTAGGCCATGACGCATAAACGTCTGCAGGATGCACAGTCCTCAAAGGTAACAAGCGTCGGATCCACACAGGAATTTCTATACTGATGCTCAATCACTATGGGTTTGGTGGTTTGGTTGTGGGTTTTTCCTCAGTGATGATTTTCACTCAAAGACCTCGGAGGATGGGTTGCTCTCAAATGACAAGTGTCAGTTCTCTCTCGGAGCAGCCAACCAACTAGTGGTTGTGGGGGTGGCTATTTATAGCCAGGGTGCAACCTCACATGATAAGACATAAATGCCCCCAATGAATGACCGTTATGTGGATGTTATGATTGGGGACAGATGGCGCTAAGCACAGCAACGGTTGGAATTTCGAACTATGAAAGTCCTCAGGCTTATCATGTTCCTCACTTATAGGCAATTCGCAATGGCAAAATCCTAACTCCTTAGTCAGATCAATTTCCTCAGAGACCAGAAGAACTTCGTCTCTATCACTAAAGAACTTGTCTGAGCCTTAAGAGATTTCCAAAGGCTTCACTCGAAGGATTGTATAGGTTGAGGATTCTAGAGTTGAGCATCAGTTGGAAATTTTCCTTAATATTACCTCGGCCCCCTTTAACAGTACAATGTTTCCTATGACTCAAATAAAGGAAATGAAACTACGAAAACAAAAGTCTTCATGCTTCATATTCCTCGTTCATATCTTCAAGGTCACACCAACTTGTTCATTTTCAACGCCCTCACAAAGTCTTCACCAAAGTCTTGACAAAGTCTTCAGCAAAGTCTTCACTTGAAGACATACATTTTTAGGGGTCGATAATCTCCGAATATATCAAACTCCTCATCGACTTAGAGAGCATGTGTACACTCACAAACACATTAGTACCTTAACCTATAAGTCTTCAATACACCAAAATCACTAAGGGGCACTAGATGCACTAACACAACATCGTGCCCTTCCCAAGCGGCTACCACGCCCTGTTGGGGCGTGATGCCTTCAGAAAATTCTAGGCTATACCACATTACGGGTAAATGAAGCTCAAGATGGCAGGCAGAAACGGGGTAATCATAGTCGCCAGTGATACGTATAAAGCCCTTCGAGTCAAAAACAAAACAGCAACGCTCGCCCTCAATGCACTAGTTGAGACCGTCACTACTGAAGAATTGACCGTACTCCAGTCAACAGTAGACAAGGATGATGTGATCCTTAGCGAAAGTCCCAAAGTCACGTCCTTTAAACCTACAGATGAAATTGTTAAATTTCAGGTACACCCAATGGACCCCAATAAGACAGCGTCCATCGGAGCTCAGCTAGACCCCATGGTGGAGGACGCGCTGCGAGCATTCTTACGAGAAAACTGGGACATATTCGCCTGGCATCCTTCCAATATGCCAGGAATCCCACAGCGGCTAGCAGAACATAGTCTCAACATCATCACAGGCTTAGAGCCCGTTAAGCAGACTCTGCACCGCTTTTCCGAGCCCAAATGACAAGCTATGGGTGAAGAATTAGCCAAACTGCTAGAGGCCGGATTCATACAGGAGATCAAGCACCCCAAATGCTTGGCAAACCTGGTGATGGTACCAAAGAAAGACAAATCCTGGCGGTTGTGCGTCGACTTTAAACACCTCAACAAGGCCTGCCCTAAGTACCCTTTCCCATTACCATGCATAGACTAGATTATTGACGCCATAGCCTGACACGACTCATTGTGTTTCCTCGACGCTTATTACGGATACCATCATATTAAAATGAAGTAATCCGGTCAAGCCGCAAACGCATTCATCACCCCTTACAGGCCATTTTGCTTCAACATGATGCCTTTTGGGCAAAAAATGTTTGGGCCACGTACCAGCGCATGATCCACACTTGTCTCACAAAACAGGTCGGTAAAACAGTCGAGGTATACATGGATGATGTGGTCATCAAAACCAAACACGTCAGCCAGTTGATCGATGACCTAAGGCAAACCTTTGCGAGCCTAATTGATTACGATATACGACTCAATCCGGAGAATGTTTCTTTGGAGTTCCCGCTGGTAAACTGCTCGGATTCATTGTTTCCCATAGAGGAATAAAAGTGAATCCGGCTAAGATCTACGCATTATCGGAACTTGCAATTCCCACAGAGCTAAAGCATGTCTAGAGTTTGGTGGGTTGTGTGACGGTGCTAAGCCGCTTTATCTCCCGCCTCGGTGAAAATGCTTTACCGCTCTATAGGTTGCTAAAATGGACCAACAATTTCGAATGGACCGATGAAGCAGATGCTTCGTTAGAAGTAATTAAAACACTGCTGGCAAGCAACGCCATACTCACAGTCCCAAGCGCTGGTGAACCAATGTTATTGTACATATCGGCCACCAATCAAGTCGTTAGCATAGTGCTTGTCGTCGAACAAGAGGAGGAGGGACATAGATTCCGGATACGGAAGTCGGTATATTATGTGTCACAAGTACTACCGCAGTGCAAGTCCAGATACCCACATTACTAGAAGATAGCCTATACAGTATTTATGGCATCAAGGCAACTAAGACACTACTTTCAAGAGAGTTCGGTTAGGCGGCATCCAAAGTATCCATGAACGATATAATCAACAACAGGGATGCCACCGGCCACATAGCCTAATGGGCCATTGAGCTCCTTCCTTTTGAAATTGCCTACAAGCCACGACGAGCTATTAAGTGTCAGGTGCTGGTAGATTTCCTTGCCGAATTGACAAAGACCGAGCTCCCTAGGGAATACAGTACCTACTCCCATTGGATGATTTACTTTGACGGATCCAAAACATTGGCCGGACTGGGGGCTAGAGTTATTCTCACATCCCCCATAGGCGATAACGTCTGATACATGTTGCAAATCGTGTATACCAATTCCAACAATGCAACCGAATACGAAGCACTTTTGCCCGGTCTTCGGATGGCAGCTTCAATGGGCATACAACGGTTGGAGGTATGGGGAGATTCCAACCTGGCCATCTCCCAAATCAATGGAGAATTCGATGCTAAAAGCCCAAAGATGGAAGCATACAGAAACGTCGTCCTCAAGATATCCACATGGTTCGAGGGGCTACAATTCCATCATATCGCTAGAGACAACAACAACCAAGCCACTCACATACTGGCCCGCATGGGGGCCAAATGCGACCCTGTTCCAAAAAATACTTTCCTGGAACGACTCTTTAAGCAATCAGTGGTTTGGTAGGACAATAATATGGGCGCCGGTCTCATCAGCATGGAAGAGGTTGTTCCCCCTATAAACGAACCAGACGACCAAATCACCGGCGGCTCCGTAATGGAAGAAACGCCATCGGCTCATGAGGTCATGATAGTAATCGCGCCATGGACCGAACCCTTCCTTGTCTACCTTCTTCGCAAAGAACCCCCCGATGATCATATAGAGGTGCGACGCATAATTCAGCGATCCAAAGCCTATAAAGTCCACGAGGGTGAGTTATACAAGAAAAGCACCACCGGAGTACTACAGTGGTGCATATCTGAGGAAGAAGGATGGCAGCTCTTAGCCGAAGTCCATGCAGGAATGGGCAACCATCACGCCGTGCCAAGGGCCTTAGTAAGCAAGGCCTTTCGGGCTGGTTTCTTCTCGCCCACCACTCGAGCATTGCGTGGGGTGTCAACTTTTTGCAAATCAAAGTCACATTCCCCCAACAGCTCTTTGGACTATTCTGATTACCTGGCCCTTTGTGGTCTAGGGGCGGGATATGGTCGGACCACTTAAAGGGGACCAAGAAAAATAAATATCTACTGGTCATGGTTGACAAATTCACCAAATGGATAGAAGCAAAACCTGTCAAATCAGCCAAGTGCCAACCAGTAATCGACTTTATGTTTGGCGTGGTACACCATTATGGCGTCCCACACAGTATAATAACAGACAATGGATCCAACTTCACAGCCCAAGAGGTCAAAGACTGGTGCGCAAAAATGGGCATCAAGCTCGATTATGCATCGGTGTATCACCCGCAGACCAATGGACAAGGCGAACGGGCCAGCGGCCTCATCATGAGTGGTATTAAACCATGTTTGGTTGCTCTCTGCATGAGTCCGACTGCCATTGGGTAGAGGAGCTTGACTCTGTTCTGTGGGGCATGCGTACCACCCCGAATCGGTCAACGGGATTCACACCGTTCTTCATGGTTTATGGGGCAGAAGCATTCCTCCCCTCTGATATTATTCACGATGCACCAAGGGTGCGCATGCACAAGGAAAAGGACACCGAGTTAGATCGTCAGGACGACCTGGATGCCTTAGAAGGAGAGTGCGACATAGACCAGGCTCGTTCTACTTTTTATCAACAGTAGACCCAATGTTACTAGAGTAGGGAGGTCAGGGCAAAAGCGTATAATGTGGGTGAACTCGTCTTACGGCTCTCGGAGAAGCAGAAGCATAAACTCAACCCCAAATGGGAGGGGCCCTTAGTAATTGACGAACTACTCATGGGAGGGGCTTACTATCTTTGAAACCCATCGGCAACCACCTTGAACCAAACCCATGGAACGCAGTTCGTCTTTGGCGCTTCTACGGCTAGACCAGTGTCGTCATACTCTTTACCCTTTAATTTCTTTTCTTTCCCTTTCTTTACTTTTCCCTTTCCTTCTCACCTTGATTTTTGGAAGGTTTGGATTTTTTTCTTTTCTTCCCAAGTCTATGTTCGGTTAAACAGATCATGTATAAAAAATTTCAGCATACATCCTCAAATGTTAAATCCAAACACAACACTTGGGGGCTTCTTCCCGAAGCAGATGATTTTATATTCTAAGCATCTACTCACATTTATCGTGTATGCACATTTACCTTGTAAATTTTTAAGCCATTCTATGCATCAATTCAAACTAAGATTTTTGTCATGCTTGGTTTACCCTCTACGTTCCCGATTGTTCGTCTAGAAAGTAAAGGGAGCACCTCTGCGATTGTTACGGTCGGGTTCGACAATTGAAGCCAAAAGCTAGCTATCTTCACCAGAAAATTGGTCGGCTATGACGGAAACAAAAAAATTATGGTTGTTATCGCCATTACTAGGGATTCTTTTTTTCAAAAAAGAGAAAGTAGTTGCATACTAGCAGTATACGGCCTTACTATCTACCATTTACGTAGTAGCCTGGCAGAAGTTATCGATAGAGGTACTATTTACTTTGGAAGATGTTTCTTATGCTAAAATGTAATATAACATATCTCCATGTGCATTTTTCTGTCTGCTCGCACCAAATGACCGGATTACCTAGTTCCTTGAAGGAATTCCTTCCTAGCAATGTATATTTCATAAGGAACACTTCCAAGCTCTTTGCATGGGAGGTCGAAGCCGATGGCCGGTTAATACAGAGTTTACAGGACAGACGTAGAAATTTTTGATTTAAAGTACATATTTACATAAAATCACTCATCTGGATGCTGGTCGAGATTGTCTATTAAAGCATCTAGGGCGGAATCTTCCTCCAAGAGACGAGCGGCGAGCATCACTTGGTCGTACACCAAATTAAGTGGCACTTCTTGCCCATCAGGCCCTGCTGGCCCAACCCGAGCCATATGCTCGGGGATAAGTCCAGTATACTGAATCTTGATGATCGACCATGCCTCTCGCGCTCCCTCCTGGCAGGCCGATGTCTTCCATAACTCGAACCGACTTCGGGCTCCCTTGAAGCGGTCAACCATAGTTCGGTCATCCTCTCCGGAGGTTTCTCGGCGGGCCATAGCGCTCTTATCATGCTCTTCATGGCCTTCCGAGCCCGCTCATGAAGGGTGAACAGTTCCTTCAGAAGGCTTCCCTCATAGGATCCAATCTCTTCTTCAGGCCGTCCGGTTAGGAGACCTATACATGAGACAAGGCATATCCATTACACTTAACGTATGAGAGGTATCCTCGTATGTTATAATTGCACTTACCAAACATGCCCCTCTATAATTTCTGGTTCGCTTCTTGGGTCTAGGCCAATTGAGTCTTTAAACTGTCAATTTCTACGGCCTGTTGCTTGTTTTCTGCCTAGAGGCATTTCTTCTCTTCTAGGTTTCATTGCAACGAAAGGTAGCTGGCGTCATGCTGGGACTCGGCGTACCTATGAGATTTTCGGGCTGCATCTAATTGTTTTTGCAACTGCCCTATTGTTTCGGATGTTACAAAGTACCCTTGTGTCTGCATGGGATTATATACTAAGATCAGCAGAACTGATATACTCACCATGCACCTCTCGAGTAAAATTCCTCACTTGTCCAAGTTCGGCTATCACGGCTTCCACCTATGTTCAGCTCGCCTACAGTTCATTCGCCAGTTGCTCGTTCTGCTACCTTGAGGCCTGCATCATCAGTAAAACAATACGCGAACCCTTAATTCAGTCGTTCTGACCAATTCAAGGTTCGGGGGCTACTGGGTTTACATGTGTGTCCAGATTTTTATAGCTGACCACTCACCCGTAGGCTGGACGATATCGGTTTCATGGCTTCCTTGAACCCAGCTCAGGCAGCTCCAATATGTATGTCGGCCAAGCGTAGAGCATTGAACTCTTGTTTGGAAAACATCAGGTGGCGCAGGGCTTCTCACCGATGCCGGTGATGCATCGTGCTCTCTGCCTTGGATTTAGTGACTGATACCACGTCCCCGGAGTCTTCAGGGGCCTGATTGACCACAAGGACCTGCGCAAGGGGGTTTAGCACGAGGAGAGGATCTAGAATCATGAGCATTGCCGGGCACCCCGGCAACTTCCTCGGCAGGAGATGGCTGAACTCATTGCCTGAGTATTTCAACATGAGGTCTCGTGAGTCCCTATCGATTGTAATATTAAATTAAGCAGTCAAACAAAGTACCTTTGGGCTGAACGAGTGGTCAGGCCCATCCCATAGCCGTCTCACTTGACGGATCACCGTTGCTACCAGTCCGGGCATTGCTGCCGTAGTTGATGTTCATCGCGCGGACCGATGATGCTTGAGAGCAGAAGTCAGCGCGTTTGGATTGATGGAGGATACTTGCCTCCTGTGGGAAGAATTTTTCTTCTTTCCTGTAATAGGGGAAGGGAATGATCGGGGTAATCGGCTATGATAGCCACCTTGGAGCGGTCGAGACTCTCTTGGTAGTGGACCCCATCTTCGAACTCAATTGACAGCTTTGGGCCGTCATGAAATCCTGGATCCTCGTCAAGAGAATAGTTCTTAGGTTGGGGGGCGGATAGTTAATTGTCTCGACAAAGCTCCTCCATTCATGTTTACACAAATTACAGGATTAGGTCAAAAGGGGCATATGGAAAACCCGTACTCGGGTCACAGAATCGAAAAGCTCACCCATTCGATGGGATTGTAACTTGAATAGCCCTCCTTGGTCGGTAGCCGAACAAAATCTTCTTTCTCCCCTTTGTATAGGTCGGCTAGTGCGGCTGCTAATGCTGCTTGATTAGTAGGTGATAACCCACAAGTATAAGGGATCAATTGTATCCTTTCTCGATAAGTAAGAGTGTCGAACCCAATGAGGAGCTAAAGGAAGAACAAATATTCCCTCAAGTTCTATTGACCACCGATACAACTTTATGCACGCTTAACGTTCGCTTTACCTAGAACAAGTACGAAACTAGAAGTACTTTGTAGGTGTGATATGATAGGTTTGCAAGATAATAAAGAGCATGTAAATAAAAACTAGGGGCTGCTAAGATAAATAAACAACTAAGTTAGTTTAACGAGTGTGGATAAGTGGTGGTAGGAGTTGCGGAATTGTACCTAGGAAATTGATAACTAGACTGGTAATCATTATTGCAATTTTATATGAGGGAGAGGCATAAGCTAACATACTTTCTATACTTGGATCATATGCACTTATGATTGGAACTCTAAGAAGCATCCGCAACTACTAAAGATCATTAAGGTCAAACCCAACCATAGCATTATAAGGTATCAAGTCCTCTTTATTCCCATACGCAAACAACCTACTTACTCGGGTCTGTGTTTCTATCACTCACTCCACCCACCATAAGCGAATAGCATATTGCAAATGCTACAGCGTTGATCCCTGATGCTTGCGCGACACGGAGAGCACCATAGGACAACACCAATAATAAAACGTGCAACTCAAACCAATCATGATCATCAATCAACCAATACGACAAAATAGATCTACTCAGACATCATAGGATGGAAACACATCATTGGATAATAATATGAAGCATAAAGCACCATGTTCAAGTAGAGGGTACAGCGGGTTGCGGGAGAGTGGACCGCTGTAGATAGATTGGGGAAGGTGATGGAGGTGTTGGTGAAGATGACGCATGTCTTGGAGTGGATCGCCGTCACGATGATGGCCCCGTCGGTGTTCCGATGCCACCGGGAGAGAGGGGGAGAGCCCCCTCGTTCTTATTCTCCCTTGACCTTCCCCCTAGATGGGAGAAGGGTTTTCCCTCTGGTCCATGGCCTGCATGGCAGTGGAGGGCCGAGAGCCCCTCCGACATTGGATCTCTCTCTCGGTTTCCTTCTGTTTCGTCACTCCCAGATATTGGCCTTTCACCATTTCTTAAATATCCATAGATCCATAACTCCGATCGGGCTGAAATTTTGAGAGGATTTTCCTTATAAAAATTTCTTTCTTGCAGCTGAAGGACATCTCCAACCAACCTAAGGGGTAGCCACAAACCCTCAGGGTGCGCCCTACCCCCCAGGGCGTGCCTGGAAGGCTTGTGGGCCCCTCGGGCACCACCTTCTGTTGATTCCACTTCCCAAAATTCACATATATTTCAAAAAAATCTCTGTATGTTTTTATCCCGTTTCGACTTCATTTGATATGGATTGTCTATGAAACAAAAAAATGCAACAAACAGGAACTAGCATTGGGTATTGGTGCAATATGTTAGTCCCAAAAATAGTATAAAAAGTTGCCAAAAGTATATGAAAGTTGTAGAATATTGGCATGAAAACATCAAAAATTATAGATACAACGGAGACGTATCAACATCCCCAAGCTTAATTCCTACTCGTCCTCGAGTATGTAAATGATAAAGAAGATAATTTGTGATGTGGAATGCTACCTAGCATAATCTGGATCAGATAATCTAATCATGGCATGAATATTAAGATACGAGTGATTCAAAGCAATAGTCTATATGGACATAAAAATAGTAATACTTCGAGCACACCAAAAATTCAATCGTGTCCTTTGAAAATAACATGGCCTTAGAAAGTTATCCCTACGAAATCATACGGTCTGGCTATGCTCCATCTTCCCCACACAAAGTATCTAAATCATGCACAACCCCGATGACAAGTCAAGAAATTGTTTCACACTTTTTTATGTTATCAAACCTTTTCAACTGTCACGCAATACATGAGCGTGAGACATGGATATAACATTATAGGTGGAATAGAATATGGTGGAGGTGATGAGGAAAAAGGAGAAGATAGTCTCACATCAAGTAGGCGTATCAACGGGCTATGGAGATGCCCATCAATAGATATCAATGTGAGCGAGTAGGGATTGCCATGCAATGAATGCACTTAGATCTATAAGTGTATGAGATCTCAAAAAGAAAACTAAGTGGTCATGCAAAAAATTCCACTAGTTATATGAAAGTGACAAAATAGGAGACTCTCTATCATGAAGATCATGTTGCTACTTTGAAGCACAAGTGTGGAAAAAGATAGTAGAAATTTTCCCTTCTCTCTTTCTCTCATTATTTATTTATTTATTTATTTTTATTTTGGTGGGCATCTTTGTCCTCCTTTATTATTTATTTGGGCTTCACTGGCCTCTTTTATTTCTTGTAAAGTCTAGAGACTCCTCCCAACTTGTGAGGGAATCATAGATTCCATCATCCTTTTCTCACACGGGACAATGCTCTAATAATGAAAATCATCACACTTTTGTTTACTTACAACTCGATACCTAGAACAAAAATATGACTCTATATGAATGCTTCCGGTAGGATATCGGGATGTGCAACGATCTAGCCTAGGAAATGACATCAAAAAAGGACAAGCCATGAAAACATCATGCAAGCTGTCTTGCGATCATGCAAAGCAATATGAAAATGATGGTGCATGTCATACTAAACGGAACGATGGAAGTTGCATGGCAATATATCTCAGAATAGCTATGGAAATGCCATAATCGGGTAGGTATGGTGGTTGTTTTGAGGAAGGTGTATGGTGGCTGTTTTGAGTAAGGTGGGTTTGATGCACCGACGAATGTTGCTCGGCACTATAGAGGCTAGCAAAGGTGGAAGGGTGAGAAGGCGTATAATCCATGGACTCAACATTAGTCATAAAGAACTCATATACTTATTAAAAAGTCTATTAGTTATCAAACAAAGCATTAGACGCATGCTCCTAGGGGAGAGGTTGGTAGGAGTTAACCATCACACGCTCCCGACGCTCACGCAAAGGTTGACAATCATTAAACAAATCATGCTCCAACTTCGTTACATAACGGTTCACCATATGTGCATGCTACGGGAATCACAAACTTCAACACATGTATTTCTCCAATTAACAACTACTCACTAGCACGACTCTCATATTACCATCTACATATCTCAAAACTATATGCAAGGAATCAAACATATCATATTCAGTGATCTACAAGTTTTATGTAGGATTTTGTGACTAACCATGTGAATGAGCAACTCCTGTTAACTCTCTAAGTAGATATAAGTGAAGCATGAGAGTTTAATTCTTTCTACAAAATATATGCCCACATTCTAAAAAATATAAGTGAAGCAAAAAAGCATTCTAGAAATGGCAGTTTTCTATGGGTAGAGAAACAGGCAATCCAAACTTCAAATGATATAAGTAAAGCACATGAAGCATTCTATAAAGCCATACTGAAAAGATATAAGTGAGGTGCAAAGAGCCTTCTATAATTCAACCAAGGACTTTCTCATACCAGCATGGTCCATTATTAAAAGAAAAAGAAAAATCACACGATGCTCCATGATTTACGCATATCATGTGACGAATAAAAATATAGCTCCAAGTAAAATTACCGATGGTTGTTAGAAGAAAGAGGGGATGCCTTCGGGGGCATCCCCAAGCTTAGTTTCCTGGGAGTCCTTGAATATTACATTTTGGCGCCTCGGGCATCCCCAAGCTTAGTCTCTTTCCACTCCTTATTCCTTCATCCATCGTGATCTTGCCCAAAACTTGAAAACTTCAATCACACAAAACTTAACAAAACCCTCATGAGATCCGTTAGTATAATAAAGCAAATCACACCTTCATGTACTTACCAACCAATTAATATTTGTTTTTGCATTGTAACTACTATAATATGACTTTTGTATTGCTTATACCACCGATACAATCGATAGTTTCATCAAAATGAGCAAAACAATGCAGCAAAAACAGAATCTGTATTAAAGAGGATAGTCTGTAGCAATCTGAACATTCACCATACTTCTGTAACTCTAAAAGTTATGAAAAATTAGTACAAAATAAACAATTTGCATAGAAGTACTGTGTAAAATTTCAATCTAATCAAACAAGCAATCCAATCATCCTAAAGGAAAATCTTGAGACATTATTTTTATAATACAATGGATTTATACAAGGGGATAATTATTTTTTTGAAAAGTTTTTGTAATCAAGATTTGCAAAGTTTCCATGGGCTTGAACAAAGTTTAAGGCTAGCTCCCACTTTCAGAATGCTCGTCTCTCTCACTTTCACTTTTCTTTTTGAAAAAATATTAGGTTCCCCTCTTTATTTTTTTAATACTATATAAAAGCACACAATAGAATTAAGTGACTCTCTAAAACTTCCGGGTTGTCTCCCTGGCAGCGCTTTCTTTAAAGCCATTAAGTTAGGCATAAAGTGATCAAGTAATGGATCCACCCGGATCCCAAGGTATATTGAATCCAATTTTAATTAAAAATGATTTGAAATTTAGTATTGAGCACAAAGTAATATATATCATGCAATGATGAAGTCTAACTCTCTTCCTATGCATCGGCATGTCATAAAACAACAATTCATGCACACAAAGTAAAGACCAATACATAGCGTAAGCAGTTTCTTGCAATTTTATCATTTTGGAAACATAGAGAGGTGGAGATGTAGTTCCTCTCTCATAATAATTGAAAGTAGGATAAGCAAGCACATGCATATTATATCTATCAAAATCATCATGTGTAGTAGTAAAAGGCAACCCATCTATATAATCCTTAATAAGTGCAA
This sequence comes from Hordeum marinum, assembly GCA_022496015.1. Lineage (NCBI taxonomy): Eukaryota > Viridiplantae > Streptophyta > Magnoliopsida > Poales > Poaceae > Hordeum > Hordeum marinum. The sequence goes on from CM039678.1 coordinate 273,826,467, forward strand.
ACTTCTCCGATAAAGTGTAGTTGGGAGAATTCAAAAACATAATAGGACTATCATGCGTGGGTGAAATAGCAACAATTTCATTCTTAACATAAGGAACTATAGCAAGTTCATCTCCATAAGCATATTTCATATTGGCATCATGGCCACAAGCATAGCAAGCATCAATTTCATCAAAAAGGGATATTTCAAATGAATCCAAGGGATCATAGCAATCAACATAGCATTCATCCTTAGGTAAGCACGAAGGGAAATTAAAGAATGTATGAGTTGAAGAGTTACTCTCATTAGAAGGTGGGCACGGGTAGCTAATCCGCTCTTCCTCCTTTTGTTCTTCGTTCTCCTCCTCATCTTTTTCATCTATTGAGCTCATAGTTTCACCAATTTCTTCTTCCATAGATTCCTGCACAATATTAGTATCCTCCAAGGCAGCAGTCATTCTATCAATAAATTCAATAATATCAGCATTGCAATCATAATTCTCATAGCAATATTTAAGTATGGCAAAAATTTCAGATTCGTAAGGAACATCATCATCATACTTTTCAAGCAAAGAAGCAATTTCGTAAGCACCTTTAAAAAAAACAAATTCTTCTATTCGTTCCACATCATAGTAATCATAAATACATTTAGCATAAGAATCTAAGGTTTCATTATCATTAAATTTGCATTGAAAGGGGAGGTGTCGAGCTTCTATATTAGAGCAACAAGTCAAGTCACATCTCGAGCATGCATCCCAAGAAAACCATCCCAGTATTCTAATTTGATCCCCTAAGTATTTCCCTTTTTGAGATAAGCGATAATGTCTAAATTATTCATGTTGATCCAACATGTATCCCATTTTCTAGTTAAATGGGGTTTTCTCAGGATTATCAAACTAGTGCATAATATTTTCCACATAACGAGCATCGAGGGTTTTAGGAGGTTCCCCATCTCCATGAGTATCAAGTACACCTAATTTTTTGGTATTTCGTGTTCCATGTCCATAACTAAAGATAGAGAATAACTTAGAACAGCAAATAAGATTTACTTAGTAATAAAGCAAAGAAGCACACACGAGAATATTCACCCCACGCTATTGCTACCCGGGAATGGCGCCAGAAAAAGGTCTTGATAACCCACAACTATAGGGGATAATTTGTAGCATTTCTCGATAAGTAAGATTGTTGAACCCAATGAGGAGCTAAAGGTAGAACAAACATTCCCTCAAGTTCTATCCACCACGATACAACTCTACGCACGCTTAATGTTCTCTTTAACTAGAACAAGTATGAAACTAGAAGTACTTTGTAGGTGTGATAGGATAGGTTTGCAAGATAATAAAGAGCATGTAAATAAAAACTAGGGGCTTCTAAGATAAAGAAACAACTAAGTTAGTTTAACGATGTGGAAAAGTGGTGGTAGGAGTTGCGGAATTGTCCCTACGCAATTGATAAATAGACCGGTAATCATTATTGCAATTTTATATGAGGGAGAGGAATAAGCTAACATACTTTCTCTACTTGGATCATATGCAGTTATGATTGGAACTGTAGCAAGTATCCGCAACTACTAAATATCATTAAGGTAAAACCCAACCATAGCATTATAAGGTATCAATTCATCTTTATTCCCATATGCAAACAACCTACTTACTCTGGTTTGTGTTTCTATCACTCACGCCACCCACCATAAGCGAATCATAAGCATATTGCAAACCCTACAGAGGGTATCCCTCATGCTTGCGCGAAACGGAGACCACCATAGGACAACACCAATAATAAAACATGCAACTCAAACCAATCATGATCATCAATCAACCAATAGGACAAAATAGATCTACTCAAACATCATAGGATGGCAACACATCATTGGATAATAATATGAAGCATAAAACACCGTGTTAAAGTAGTTGGTACAGAGGGTTGCAGGAGAGTGGACCATTGTAGATAGATGGGGGAAGGTGATGGAGGTGTTGGTGAAGATTCCGGAGTTGTTGGAGTGGATCGTCGTCATGATGATGGCCCCGGCGGCGTTCCGGTGCCACCGGGAGAGAGGGGGAGAGAACCCCCCTCCTTCTTCTTATTACTTGATCTCCCCCCTGGATGGGTGAAGGGTTCCCCCTCTAGTGCATGGCCTCCATGGCGGCGGAGGGGTGAGAGCCCCTTCGAGATTAGATCTCTCTCTCTGTTTCCTTCTGTTTTTGTGCTCCTAGATTCTGGCCTTTCACCATTTCTTAAATATCTAGAGATCCGTAACTACGATCATGCTGAAATTTCGAGGTGATTTTCCTAATAAAAAAATATTCCTTGTGGTCAAGGGACAGCTCCAACCGACCTAAGGGGTAACCACAAGCCCTAAGGGCGCGCCCTACCCCTAGGGCGCGCATGGCAGGCTTGTGGGCCCCTCGGGCACCACCTTATGTTGATTCCACTTCCAAAATTCACATATATTCGAAATAAAATCATCGTAAGTTTTTATCCCATTTGGACTTTGTTTGATATAGATTTTCTACAAAACAAAAACATGCAACAAACAGGAACTGACACTGGCATTGGATCAATATGTTAGTCCCAAAAATAGTATTAAAAGTTGCCAAAAGTATATAAAATTTGTAGAATATTGGCATGAAACAATAAAAAATTATAGATACGATGGAGACGTATTAGTAAGGCCCAGCCATAGGAAGCGAGTGGTGTCGCTTCTCCCATTGTAATGCCACAAAGGATGTATTTTTTACCGAATAGGCTGAACACATCGAGTGATGGCGGCGTCCATTACGTCTATCATGGTCAGCTTGTGATGAGCCAGTAGCCTCACATGGGCAGCCAAGCATTGCACTTTGTCACCATCGTCTTTGGATGAGCTCTTCGGTCTTTAGTTCTATACCTTTTCTTCAAGGGGGCATCGAAGTATTGGGAAAACCCCTCCGAGCTAGATTGAATAGGGGAATGTCCTCAATGTAAAACCATCCCCAAGACCATTCTTTAGACTCCTTCTTTGATGTCCCCACTGGATACACCGTCCTGGCAATGCGGCATACTTTGGCTCCTTTGACCTCTTGAATTGTCTCACCCCGAGTACGGGGGACGAGGCAGAAGTACTTCCTCCACAATCCAAAGTGTGCCTCCCAGACCAGACACATCTCGCAAAGGGCGGCGAAGCCCGAGATATGCAGAATAGACCCAGGGGTAAGATGATGGAGTTGGATCCCATAGAACTCCAATAATCCCCTCAGGAAAGCATGAATGGGGTACCCAAAACCCCGCAAGAGGAAGGGAACGAACCATACTCTCTCTCCCTTTTGAGGATTAGGGAAGTCCTCCACGAAGGCTTCGCTATTGAAAGAAGTCAAACCGGCGCGGGTAACCGCTAGACTCGAGGAAGGAAGATACCCTTGGGTCTCGAGGTTAAGCAGTTGAAGGAGGGATACAGAGCAGCTTGCCCAATCCCCAGGACGAGAGCCGTAAGGGCATGAGGAAGAGTTGGGGGCGCTTGCCATGCTTTTGTGGTGTTCTCTGGCTGGAGGTTTTTCTGATGGGGAGGAAGGAGAAGATGTGGCCTAGACCACGATTCAGCTTGTTTAAATGGGTGGTGCCTCCTTTGTGGGAGGGGCAGTTTTATAAAATGCTGCTAGATCGCTCGTCTCCCCTCGGTGCACGATGATCGAGAAGCGCTGAAAGTTATTACACTGGGCTCCGCAAGTTTGCGACGCTTGGGATTTTGCCGATGACGGGTTGGTTGCTGAACAAGAAGGGATAGAGGGACTCGCCTCGCAAGACGAAGACATAAACGCGGAAGATTGTCCAAATATTACACCTCGACATTGGAGGCTAGTCTAGGGGCTATTCACGGAGTCTTGGATTAAGGGGTCCTCGGATGGACGACATATTTCTTATGGGTCGGACTGCGTGGGCCACTTGCTAAGCATTGGATTGATCAAAGTCCCCTCACCAGGGAGGAAGCCTCAGGAGTCGTGGCGTGTCCTCGAGGTTTGAAATAGTAGATAAGCATGTTTTTCCCTTCGATGTGCAATCGACCATGTGTAAACCCTAGGTACCCTCAGCGTCTATATAAGCGAGAGGGTTTTAGATTGTAGGACGGAGAAACTCATCTAGGGTTTAGCTATGTGATCTTGAGGTAGAACAATTCTGTAACCTTCATACCATCAATATAATCAAGCAAGACATAGGGTTACCTCCATACGAGGGCCCTAACCTGTGTAAACATTGTATCCTTCATCCCTTCTTACCATCGATCCTAGTCTCATAGCTTGGCACCCCCAGCGTGAGATCCGCCGGTTTTGACACCAACAGTGGGATCAGATTTCGATAAATGGCTAGGACCAAGAAATTCGAGAAAGGATCCATGTATTAAAACCATGTATGGACTTTGGTAGACTTTCCTGTTGAATGGAAGGCAGTTGAGTACAAATGGACCTTTAAGAAGAAGATGAAGGTTGATGGTAAATTTCACCATTTATGAAAGCTTGACTCGGTAATACAACATCGCAATGATCCATGCAAGCAAAGTGACTAAAGAGTTAGCCACAGGATCTCTTAACGTTTAGTGACGATATAAGTATATTGAGGTATTATGTTGGTGACCAAAAGTTGTTCGGAGTCCTGGTTGAGATCCTGGACATGATGAGGAGCTCCGGAGTAGTCTAGAGGTAAAGATTGATACATGTGATAATAGCATTTGGTCTCCGGAAGGGTTCGGGAATTCGCTGGAAGGGGTTTTAGATGTTTCCTCAAATGTGCGGGGTACAAGAACACTTTATTTAGGCCAGGGGGTAAAGCCCACTAGGCCTTAGGAAGGTGCAAAAAGGAGTTTTGCGAAGGCCAGACGCCAGATGCCAGGGACCCTGGCGTATGGGGCTAGACGCGGAGGACCCTGGCGTCTGGTCCTGGAGTCCAAGGAGGACTCTTGCCTTGCGTGCCAAACTGACGTTGAGGAGGCTCTTTCTCCAAGTTTCGACCCCATGGCTCAACATATAAATAGAGGGGCAGGGCTAGCACCCAAAACCCATCAAGAATTACCAAATTCATGTGCCGGCAACCCCGTCCCCTCTAGTTTATCCTCCATCATAGTTTTCGTTGTGCTTGGCAAAGCCCTGCAGAGATTGTTCTTCACCACCACCGTCACCATGTCGTCATGCTGCGGAAACTCATCTACTAATTCACCATCACTCACTGGATCGAGGAGGTGAAGGAGTCATCAAGCTGTACGTGTGTTTAACGCGAAGGTGACATCCGGTCAGCGCTAGATGGTGATTGGATTGCGGGACATCTTGCGATTTGGATCGCGAAGACATTCGACTACATCGATCGTGTTTCTTAATGCCTTCGCTTAGCGAGCTACAAGGGTATGTAGATCCACTCTCCCTCTCATAGATGCTCATCAACATGGATAGATCTTGTGTGAGCATAGGAAAATTTCTATTTCCCTTGCAACGTTCCCCTACATCTCAATGGGGATGAATCGGCCTCCCCGCTAGAATGGAAGCTAGTCCCTATTTATAGATGCCTTGGTCCTCTTCCTTTATCAAATAGGCGGATAAGAATCCAACAACCACCAATTTTTAAAGGGGACACGAGGTACATCTTATCTCGACTAAAGGTGGTCTTTGCCTGCAAAGCTCCCGGGCGTGACACGGTGGTGGGCTCGGCGATGACATTTGTCCTGCCGAGCTTGTGGTCTTGGTCCTATTGCACTAGAAGGGAAACCTTTGTGGGATTCCTTGGGAACCCACGTACGTCCTTGCCTCCTTACCACGGAAGAGGAAAGTGTCCTCCTCTGCACTCGCTGGTGCCCGCCTGACCTCAGTCATCAAGGCCCACGTCATCTCGGCCTCACAAGGCCGGGTACCTGCATAGAAATCTCGGCTCCTCGGGAGGCAGCCTGGGGGTGCCGCTCCTCCGGAGGTATCTGTGTTGTTCGCCTCGCAAGGTCGGGGCTCTCGCGAGGGACTTGACTTGGGGGGGGGGCTTGCCGCAGGTCCATATCAGCCATCAAGGTGGGCCACGCGCTAGGCCGCAGGCAAGCAGGTCTGGTACCCCCGATCCAAAAATGCTGACAAGTTACATGTAGGATCATAATAAAGTTAAACAATATAGCTATGATATAAAATATCATCTTCATGATCCAGATGCATTAAACTTTTATAATCTTCTAAGATAGTGCGATTAACATCAACTAAATCATGACCTCTCCAAACCCACTTTTATCAAAATATCCATAAGACTGATCATTCTCCAAAGTAGTGGGACCATTATTACCTAAAGTTGACGCTCTTCCAAACCCACTTTTAGTAGCATTGCAAATGTCATTATAAATATTATATTCATCATAAAGCTCAGAATTTTCAAGATCACAAGAAAGATCATGATTATCACTCCAATCATGATCATTAGCACAATTGAGATTCATAGAATTTATACTAACAAAATTACAATCATGCTTTTCATTCAAGAAACAATCATGAATCACTTCATACATTTCTTAATACTGCATAACAAGTTTTAGATTCACGATTTTCAAGCAAGACCTCAGATAATCTAGTGTACTCTCATGAGCAATTCGTTTAACATAATTGGGTCTTCTGGAAAAGATTAGCAAGTGGATGAGGATCCATTTATATTAAACTTTTTATTTTATTTCCTGTTTTTGTGTGATGAAGATAAAGATAGCATTTCTAGGCATGTATAGAGTAGAACGAGTGAATGATAATTTGTGAGAAGGTGCTCGATACGAATTTCGCAATGGTCCCCGGCAGCGGCGCTAGAAATTCTTCCTGCTACATGTAAACAACGCAGGGTTTTTCTTGGATGAGGAGGTGTAACAACCCAAGTGCAACCATTGCCATATTTGTTATGTATCTCATGTGGACCTTCCATGTTTTGTGATAATTATTTTGCTTCATGTCGTTCTTGCATCATGGCATCATAATCATTCATCATCATATTCTTTTGTGTGCACCAAGGTTGTGGTGATGTGGTTGTGGTATGGTTGAAGTATCACGTGTGTTTTAGGATCATGGATGTGATGCTGTGTGCTTAAGGTTCTACACCTCATTTTCTATAAACTCTATACCATCTCCAACTCTCTCTCTCTTTATTAACATATGCAACTTGTGATGATTTTACTAGATGGTTCACCTCTTGAAAATTGTTGATCCCCTCCAAAATATTCTGCTATTATTTGTTAGTCTGCTCTCAACCATGTTTTGCCTTGTCATTTTTTTCCAAATCTTACAATCAGGTTTTGTCTTACATTATAAGTGAATTAATTTGTTTTTCCTCAAAATGCCAAGTTCATTTTTCTTAAATAGGGAATTATTTAGTCAGTCCCAATCTATTTTTGTTTTCACAAGATCTCTTTACTAGTTGTTTGGGTTTTGTTTGTTTTGTCATTGTTTTGAAAATAAAGAAACTCCTGTTTTGGTGAGAGAGAGAGAGACAGGGGAGAGTGGGCCTCATTTTCCCTCGTGGCCCAACTCCCCCCAAGTAGCCCGAGCGCAGCAGTGCAGCCCAGAAGAGCCCCCCAGCGATTGCTTTGTCCACCTCTTGTACGACAGTAGATCGGCAGCATCGACGTCGACCTCTAGCTCAATTTGACGGCTGGTGAAGCTTTGAGCGCCCCATAAATCATGTCTCCGGTGCCCTAGCATCTCCACCTCCCCATTCCTCCCTTTACCTCACCTCGCCGCCTCCAGGTAAGGTAGCTATGCCTCATACCGTCCCCGTGCCCGCCGTGCTCTCGCCAAGCAACAGCTCGTGCCTAGAGATAGCCTCCTCGCGTGTCTCTATCGATCTGGTGCGCGAGAAGGATGCCCCCATTGCTCCATATTCGTGCCCATTGACCGAGGGAGCGCCAAGGCCGAGAGCTTCAATGTCCTCGACCTCTTCTTCTCCTTCAGTTCGGACCAGTGACACGTCATGTTTTGTCTGATCGCCTCCATCGCCTCGTCGTGCCCTGCTCTGCCCCTTCATGCCCTAGGTAGGGTGGTATGATCCCTCCTTCCTTTCCCCTTACCCATTGCATAGTTAGCGTCTCGTGTGCGTTGATCCGGCCATGGCTTAGTCGTGCACCCCGTGCTCTCATTTCCATCTCTAAACATGTTCTTTAGTAAAGAAAGTCTGGGCCTTCTTGTTAGGACCCCACTGTGCTTAGGTCCTGCGCTAGCCCTGCATGCCTGCCGCGCTGCTGCATTGCGTCCTGCCACGCGTTGGCTACCGCACCACAGCACTTTGCCCTCCTCGCGTCCACCATGGAGATCCAAGCACAAGCTCGTGCTTGAGCTCCCCTCCTGTAGTCGTAGGCCCTCCGTTAGGTCCCGGGAATGGAATCCTAGGGCTTCCCACAACAGTCGATGGTGGCCGTACTCGCCGGAGGTGGCCGGAGTTGTCCGTCGTCGTTCCCTGAGGCGCAATAGAAGAAGGGAGCCAGCCGCCTGGAGTTAGGTCAAAAGACCTACGCACCTCCTTCTAGCAGAGTTCCCCCACCTAGCGCAGTGGTTTCCCCTCGCTCGGTTGACCAGGGGGTCATGGGATCGAATCCCCCTCGCCCCCTTTTTTGTGTGTGTGGGGGGGGGGTTGTGGGGATCCGGTGTGGTCACGTGGGGATCCCCGTGTGCCTGTGTATGTGTGTATGTGGTTTGGTGTGTGTGTGTGAGTGAGTGTGAGTCTGTGTATGACAGTGGGCCTCGCCCACTTGCCATACCCACCAGGGGCCCCTGACTCACTGCTATTTCCCCTCTGTTTTAGTATTAATACCATTTCCGGTATATGTACATTTGTGGATATGGCCATTTTTGGCAATGTTCAATTAGGGTAATTTTTGACTTATAAGTGTTGGCATGTAATTTTCGAGCTAGGGTTTGGGAGTTTTTCAAAAGAAAAGATATGAGTGTGATATATGATTTTGGGGTAGAAATTCCCAAGGAATGCAATGGTGCTGTTTGTTTGGCCATTTAAGCAATTTTGCATAATGTCAATTTGTTCCAATATGCCATTTTGTCATTTTTGTATGAATAAATCCATGCATGCTATAATATTTGTGTCAACATGTAAGTGGTAGAGTGTCCTTGGGAACGAACACCTATGGGATCGGAGGGACCCCTTTCGGTTTGGCGGGGGTGAAGGCTCTCACAAAGAGCAGGTCTAATGAACAACACATAGGGGATTTTACCCAGGTTCACGCTGCAAGGATGCGTAAAACCCTTCTCCTGCTTGGCTGTATTAAGAGTGTTCTTAGGGTTCTTGCTACAGGGGCGCTATGAGAAGCTGCCACATGTGTGAGATAGAAATTCTAAAGATTCAAAGGTCGAAAAGCCCCCTACCGTCTCGCCCTGGGCCTCCTTTTATACTGAAGGGGATCCCAACAGTGGCGTACAGTGGGTACATGGGTGTTATCATACCTAACATTGACGGAGTGGGACATGCGCATTTAATGCACCATCAGGAATCTCTGTCCGCCTGCAGAATGGGATAGGAGCCCGTCCCATCGGCACCGCTTAGCCCCCTGCAATGCCAACGCCACAACACGCGTCCAGGCGGATCGACACCTGGCCTGTGCGTTGGTGGGGCCTTCTCGGGGCTTTGCCTTGTCAGGTCTTGCCGGGGCTCTGTCTTTGCCCGAGGGTCGGATGGTCATCCCAGCAAGGTCTTGCCGGGGGTCTCAATTCTTCTATGCTGGTACCTGGCAAGTCTCTGCTGAGCCTTGTCGCCAGGGTGGCTACCATTGCCCATGCCCGAATAAAGGGGCACTAGGAAGCCCAAAACTCTAGTGCACCGATAGGATCTACCGGGCCTGGGCCATACACGGTACAAGGAGTTGTTGGGCTAGGCCCAAACAGTGCACGGGCAAGCATGGCAGGAGCTTGCGGTTGTAGTCATTGCGCTTACTGCGCTTCCCCATGACGCCCATTGAATGCGGGACGTGGGATATGCACGGTGCAGCGGTCAATTTTTTTAATTACCACGTCAGCTCATTTCCGCCATGTGTGCTGCATGCATAGAAGGGAGCAAGCAATGGGCGCCCGTGACTTAAAATCCTTGGGAAAGGCAATAATTGTAGCGCCGTGGATTGGGGTAACAGGGCAGTTGTTGTTCGCCCCGTGATCGAGGGCGTCGTTATTGGAGGAAGTGGGCGATGTCCCTTGGATTGGAGGAGAGCCAGCCCCCACGCTTCCCCCTATAAATTGGGGGATAGCGAGGGCAATGCTCATCCATCCTTCTTCCATATCTGAGTGCGAACCTCCATAGTTCACCCTTCCATGTTTTCCCAACCTTCAAGTAGCGCTCGCCCTTAGCCATGAACAGGGGGCGTGGGCAGCCACCATCGTCCACTCCAAGGAGGAGCTCTCGTCGGGATCATGCCGATGCTTCAGCCATGGACGCGGAGGGTGGTTTGAGCTCGCGCGGTGGAAGAGGTGCGAGGGGTCGCGGCCGCCGTGGAGGCCGAGGTCGGGTGAGGCGGAGCGCTGCTCCGCCCACTCTGCCGATGTCAGGCCTCTCCCTTGAGGAGACCCATGCTGAGGGGACGGTGCTGGATTTCGTCCTCGAGCTGGCTAGTCCCCTTCGGATTCATCTACGCTTCCCTCGCCTCTTCGCCACGGCAATGGAGGCCAACGAGCCGCCCGTCCTGTGGTTACGGGTGGCTAGTTGTTGTAACGGCGTGACGCGGGTAGACGTCGAGTACCCAGCGAATTGCATCATGGTTCTCAGGCGTGGGTGGAAGACCTTCGCCCGTGCCCACAACCTCCAGGTGGGGCATGTCCTTTGCTTTAAAATGATGGATGCCAATATGCTCTCCGTCAAGATTTATGGGCGCTTCGGCATCCGTCTCAGTTGCTGCGAAGAGAGCTCGAGCAGCGCTGAAAGCTTGTCCTCGGTCAAGAGTGATGAGGAGGATAGCGGCAAAGACGATGACGATGAGTTTGGTCTTTGGGCAGTCAAGTCGGAGCCCGACGACTCGAGCTCGGACTAGCCGCCGGCCGCACCATTATCACCAGCCTCACCCCTCTCCCCCTCCTGGCAGGACGACCTTGCCGGGGGCCTTTGTCCCGGGCGCTGCCTCACCTTCCAGCTAGATCTTTCGGCAGGCCCGCGGACTTCGGCTTCTGGGGTCCATCCCCCTTTTCACCCGTGTTGGCCCTCTCCTCCGTGGAATGCTGGTCTAGGAGGGGCCAGGTTCTTGCCTGCCCATCTGGTAGCCCTGCTCCTCCGCGCAGTGCTGGTCGAGAGGGGTCAGGCTAGGCTTCTGCCTAGGGCCTCTCGCCATCTTTTTCTTCTTGTAGCCCGCCTCCCCTTTCCATATTTTTTTTATTGTAATATCCCCTAGGGGAGAAAGACAAATAAAGATGTACTTAGGGAAAAGCGATATCTCATGTAAATTTCACCCTATTTTTAATGACTGCATATTATCTTCCTTGTTAGACTATTTCTGTGCATGGAACTTTCACTACACCTTCTTGGAAGTATCTTGCCGGCGTGCGTAGCCCTACCGCAAGTGCTTCGAGGAACGGGTCGTTAGCAGCCTGCTGGCGGTGCCACTGCCGGCAAGATACCTTGGTGTCATTGGTATAGTCGTTCAAGGTGTTGGTCATGCTCGAAATAGAATAAAGGTGCGAGCGCCGTCACTTGTGTCGTTGGAAATGAAACAAGGAGCATGGGCGGGACCACTTAAGCCGTTGAGCGGTCCCGAACACAGTGAGGGCGTAGCCAATCACGGCAAGGTCCCTGTGCGTGCAGGTTTTCCATACAGAAGTCGAAATTGCCCAAGGAAAATAATTCCACAGCAAGAATTCACTTGGGGTTTTGCAACTTATCTTTTTGTTGCCGTTTCGACATGTTTTTTTTGGGGGGCGGCACTCATAGGCATCCATACCACCACCACCCCCGGCAAAGCTGCACACAAGTTGACCTTCAGTCCTTTGAGAAAAAGAAAGAAGAGAAAATATGGATATGGAACCTTGGTGGTCTTTTAGCCCTTGCCGGCATTAAGTGCAATGCAATACCTCACACAAACATGCACATAAGTAAACATGAGAATCGATCAAGATTGCAGAACACTTATCTTTATTCAACTACGCACAGGGTCTGAGCCTGGCTTTGTACCAAGGATTACATGCTTCAGCAGCAAGACTTGTACAAAAGGTGGTTTCCGGGAGGCCCGACAACCGCGCCTTATGGGTAGAACTTGCGAAGATGTTCGATATTCTAGGAGTTGCGCACTGGGATGCCATCTTCGGTCTTCATGCGGACTATGCCGGGCCTGGTGACTCGTACTACCCGATAAGGGCCTTCCCAGTTTGGCGTCAACTTGTTGGAATTCTTGGTGGACCAAACTCGCCGAAGAACAAGGTCTCCTTCCTAAAGACTTCTGGCATTAACTTTGCGGCTATGGTAGCAGCGCATAGCTTGCTAGTAGCGTGCAGCTCTCACAGCAGCCTGAAGACGGTTTTCCTCAAGGAGTGTCGCGTCATCTTGCCGCAACTGCTCTTGCTCGAGCTCATCATATGCGAGCACTCGAGGGGACCCATATATGAGTTCCATGGGGAGAACTTCCTCCACCCCATATATGAGGGAGAAGGGTGTCTGGCTGGTAGCTCAATTTGGTGTCGTCCTGATTGACTAAAGAACCACTGGGAACTCATCAATCAAGTGCCTTCCGCACTTGCGCAACTTGTCGAAAGTTCTTGTCTTGAGGCCTTGCAGCACTTCAGCATTAGCCCTTTCGCTTGGCCATTGCTCCTTGGGTGGGCAACGGAAGCAAAACAGATTCTGCTGCCAAGGTCTTGGACATATTGCATGAAGATGCAACCCATGAATTGTGTGCCATTGCCAGTGATGATCCTGTTGGGAATGCCAAAGCGGCAGACTTGTCCTTTGAAGAACTTGATGGCTGACTGAGCTATCACCTTCTCATTGCATCCACTTCCGGCCACTTTGTGAACTTGTCTATCGCAACGTACAAGTACTCAAAGCCCCCAGCAACACGGGGAAAGGGGCCAAATATATCGAGCCCCTAGACCAAAAATGGCCAGGAGAGAGGGATTGTTTGAAGGGCTTGAGCTAGCTGATGTAATTTCATAGAATGAAACTGGCATACTTCACACTTGGTTACTAGCGCAGTTGCATCCTGGAGGGCAGTGGGCCAAAAGAAACCTTGCCGGAATGCCTTTCCGACAAGTGCTCTTGACCCTATGTGGGAGCCATGTATGCCTCCATGTATGTCCGCCAACAGCTCGAGTCCATCCTCCCAACAAATGCACTTTAGTTTCACTCAATTCGCTGTCTTTGTGTACAGGAAATTGTCTACGAACTGGTATATATGAGACCAGCGGGCTACTTTCTCTGCTTCCTCTTGTTCCTCGGGGAGTTCTCCTATTTGAAGGAATCGGACGATGTGATGTACCCATGCTGGAGCCTGGGGCTCGACAACAAGAACTAAAGGTATATCCTCTGCTAAGAGAGCGTTTGTCTGAACGGCAAGGGCCTGAGGTCCCGCTGGAGCCTGCTGCAGCCCGGCAAGCCTGGCGGGAGCGTGTGCTTCCATGACAAGAGCCGGAGACTCTGCCGGAGCATGACACTCAACGGCAAGCCTAACATTGTCCCCGACAACCTCCTCGCCGGCGGCTTCTATGAGCTCTGACGGGAAATACTTGCCGGAACTCAACTTACTTCTTTTGTCTTGTCTAGTTGATGGCATCATGGAGGGTTGAGTCAGCCGGAGCACGAAAGTTCTTGGTTCCACAGGCAACTTAAGGACAACGCACTTTGACATGCCATCGGCAACGTCGTTCTCTACACGTGGAACGTGCTCCATTTGCAGGCCATCAAAACATTCTTCCAACTTCCTCACTTCATCTACATAAGCTTCCATCAATGGACTCTGGTAATCTTTGTTCACTTGCGTGCCGACAAGCTAGGAATCACCCCTTACACTAAGTTTCTTGATCCGAAGGTCTGCCGCAATCCTGAGACCGGCAACCAGCCCTTCGTACTCGGCAGTGTTTTTCGTTGATCTCTCCCGAGGAAAGTGCATCTGAATCACATATTTGAGGTGATCTCCGTTGTGTGCGACAAGCAGCACTCCGGCACCGGCGCCCTGCAGCGAGAAAGCTCCATCAAAATACATGATCCATTCTTGATCGGTATCCTTACCGCCGAGAGTTGACTCTGGAACTTCTTCATCGGGCGTTGGGGTCCACTCTGCAATGAACTCTACCAAGGCCCTTCTCTGAATGGTCGAAGTGCTTTCAAACTTGAGACCAAAGCTTGAGAGTTCCAAAGCCCACTCTACAATCATGTTAGTAGCTTCTCAGTTTTGCAAGATCCGATGTAGCGGGAAGCGAGTGACAACGCTGATCTCATGTGCTTGGAAGTAGTGGCGCAGTGATACGTCTCCAACGTATCTATATTTTTTTCTCGTTCCATGCTATTATATTATCTATTTTGGATGCTTTCAACATGCTAAATATTTCCAAGTCTGAGATGTTGTAATTATTTTTATGCCATGTTTAGGGGATGCTGCCATCTGTTCTGTTGAGTTTTAGCTCAAGCACAACGCTAGTGTTTTGTAGTAGATGTTGTCCTCTACCATGCTGTTAATTTTCATGCCATGTGGTGGTCTCTAGCATCATTGTTTTCTGCTATCAAATTGCTATCAGGATAACTCAGATTCCAGAAAACTGTGATTTTCTCTAAGTCCCTAGAATCGGTTTCACCATGCCTTCTTGTGAGCTTCATTGCTAGTGATTCTTGCCTCCTTTCAAGTATGTGTAGTTGGATGACTTGTTAAGCATGTTAGGTAGTTTTTTTACATACTTTGTTTGTGGGTGGAGACATCCTGTAGCTCTAGCTATTTGCTGTGCAAGTTGCTATGTTACTGTTTTGGACATGATCTGTGTATTGTTGTGTTGTGGCTTCTGGGAGCTATGCTCCATTGTTTTTCTTGATATTTGGAGCTATTGTGGTTAATTTTTCATTTCCTAACCAGTGGCATCCTTGGAATACCAAGGAATAGCCCATGGCCTTCCTTGTCTTGTATTTTGTGTTTGAACCTTGCCATGAGCATAGTGTGAGAACCGTTAGTCCGATTCCTACATTTTACATATGCATTTGCATCGATCTTGCATGAAGCATCCATTTTTTCCATGATCATGCATGTTCAAACAACTTAACACGAGGTTCTTTCCAGAATTATAATAACTTAACTATTGCATGAGAAACATGACTAGCTTAGGATTGCCATGTTAAATTCTTCATAGGAATCATGCATCATCTTGTTTGTGCATTGTAACACGGTTGTTTGTTTATTTGGTGATGTTTAACTTTGGGTAGATGCGAGTGTTGAACCTGAGTACTACGATCCAGGAGAGTACAACTACGAGGACCCAGCTCTTTGTCCCTCTGAAGAACCAACAGGCAAGATGATCGTACCCGGATCCCGACACTATTTTTTCTTTACTAGATGTCTCGCTCTTATCGTTTAACTTGCATTACCTACCACTTGGATGTCAAGCCTCCTACATTGCCATGATAGCCTCTAACCCGTCCACTTCCTAGCTAACCTTGTTTGGCTAAGTTACCGTTGCTCAGCCCCTCTTATAGCGTTCTTAGATGGAGGTGCAGGTTGTTTCCATGTGATAACATAGATATCTGGAGATATCACAATATTATTGCTATTCAATTTAATGCACATATATATCTTGGTAAGGTGGAAGGCTTGGCATTTTGCTCGTTGTTTTGTTCCACTTTTATCGCTGTAGTTACTTGTTACCGGTGTTATGTTCCATATTTTGTGCTCCTAACATGCTCGGGGTTGTTATGGGGACCCCGTTTATTATTCGTTTCAGATTAAAGCTTGTCTGGCAAGGCCTAACTTTGGTACTATTTGCTTAGCAACTTAATTAAAAAATGCATAGGGCTTTGCAACCCTGTGGATAATTAATCAACAACCAGGCGAGTGCTCCTCATGAGTGTTGGTACAACCCAGAGCCACTTGTGGGTCCACCTCGGGGCAACTCGAGGGATCTCTATCAGGCCGCCGTACGTAGTCTTCATCTGGTCGTGTCATGAGAACAAGGCTCTTATCGGGTTCGTTGTCATGTCAGGTGGTCTTGGTGGACTTGTTTTACCTTTCTCGAATGTCTTGCATGACGAACTCTGATCTTATCCGGGTTATCTCGAGGTGTAGAATTTCCTTTGGAATTGCCTAGGATGATCACAAGATTCGTGGTCGAGGTTATTCCCACGCCGTGTGGTTAATTTGTGATGTATTAGTTGGAGCACCCGTGTAGGGTTAAATCTTCCGGAAAGCCATGCCCGCGGTTATGTGGCAACTTGGATATTTCGTTTAACACACGATTATAGCCAACTTGAAGTAAACTCTAATAAAATACACCAACTATGTGTGTAACCGTGATGGTCTCTACTCGTGAACATAAACCGAGAGAGAACACGGTGGGGTTATGTTTGACGTAAGTAGGTGTTCAGGATCACTTAGTGATCATGGTAGTTCTCGATCGTCTTAACACACCCTATGTTGTAGCACATTGATATGTTTGGGTTTATAAAATTTGGAGCCAACTAAAACTTTTTCAAAGTGCTTGTGCTTGTTTGCAATGATATTAGCTTGCTTGATGATCGAGATATGGCACTCCTAGATTCTATTCCCCTTCATATTCATCTTCCTTGTCCCAAAGCTCTTGCCCAATGATCATGCCATGTGAATAGTGACCAAAACTATTTTTTTATCAAATTTTGTTTTAACCAAAAACGATTTATTCAAATTAGGTTTTCAAAACCCCCTGAAATGAGGATTGCACTTCAAGTCCTCAAATTGGGTGGATTCTTCTTCCCCAAGGACTTTAGTTAAAACCTACTATATATAAGACTTCCCAAAACCACAAATTATTATTTTTAAAGTTTATTTTCATATTTTACTTAAAGGCTTTTTCTTAAGACTAGAAATGGTTTTTCTTAGGAAAAAATTATTTAAATGCTTTCAAAATATTTGAGAAAATTTAGGGATACTCAGTGGACATATATTTTCCATATATATGAGTTCCAACACAAGGGCATGTTAAAAAGATGGGCAAAACCCATCAAAACCCTTTCTGTTCATATCAAACTTTTGGGATATTTCTGTAAGAAATATTCCCAATAAATTCCAGGAAAATTCCAGCAAGTCAAAGATATCATAGGTGATGATCTTGCAAAGTTCCATCTCAACCCAAGTTGATTTGGTTCATCAAACCATCCCAAAACCCTTCCTGTCCAGATCCAAATTTGAGCAACTTTACATTGCGAAGTGTCTCCCCTTGACCCCAAACTTTGTGGGCATGCTCTATGTAACGACCCGACCTGAAAGGTCGAATCTCCAGTGTTTCCGTACCATCCCAAGATCATGCTGGTACACACACGGTACATCAATGTATATATCAAAGGGAAATCACACAGCATTACATTAATCGAAATCTCATATCGAGTCCTTTATTACAATAAAAATTACAATAAAGTGGCCGAAGGCCAACTCATGAGAATATCTAAATCTTGCGGAAGCGTCAAAGGTAGATGAGTCCATCTGACTCCAAGGGCATCTCACTGAGCGTAGAGCATATCCTCACTCCTGGTCGGAAAAGTACTCTACAACATGATACGTTGCAGCCATGTAGGTCAGCATATGGAATATGCCGGCAAAGTCACAAGAGAGGTGTGAAAAGATAATCATCTAATCTACATGCTTATATGGCAGGTGGGGTGGTAAGTTTTTGCGTAAAGCCAATTTTTCCTACATCAAGAGAGGGATAAGCAAAAATTATTACTAAGTTGGTTGATAAATGAGATGGTTCCACCAACCAATTCTCATACCCAATTGTTAAATACCCACATCATCATATTAATTGTGTTGAGAGTTCCGAATGTTTCAGTTCCTTTGGCTCAAGTCGTCCATGCCCGTGGACACGGCTAATCGATTAGGTTTGAGTACTCTGCAGAGTTTTGCACATGTTCCCCACAAGATTTGGTCACCTCCGTTTGATTTCTCGCACTTCAGGGTGTTTGAGAAACGGATGACCAAAAGATGGTCTTCCAAAGGGTTTCCCTGCGACTCTAACGGTGCCCATCCTTTCCTACCGTTCTTCTACATCTCGTAGCACCGCCTGTCTAGGGTCACCACGATATCCAACCAAGCCAGAGCCCATAATGACTTGTGGCTGTGCAGGTAAGCCTTGGGTCTTGAAGCACCCATCCATCTCTTTGTGCCTGGGTGGATCTTTCCGTGTGAATACTGGCCATCTCCAGCATCACCTAGGCAATTCCACTGGTTTCTCCAGGGTGCCGTTCAACCATCATCCACCTAAAGGTATGTTGAAAACTCGGAGTCTTAAATCTTGATCATTATGTAGGTCTTGAAATTATTAACTCTCTCAACTCTCATGAATCACACAACCAACCCCGTCTACTAATAGCATAGCGAAAGTAAAACAACATTTCCCGGGGCCAATATTGACAAAGGGGTTGAGGAGGTACCTACCACATGATACTACAACAATGTAACCAAGTTTCCAACTAACCTATCTTGCATGCAATTGGGGAAAATGGTAGAACTAATGCATATAAAACATGGGTAATCATGATCAAAGTGACTTGCCTGATGGATGATCTTCGTACTCGTGGGACTCTAAGTAACAAGCTTCGCACTCCGGATAATCTAACGAAGCAAACAAGCACTCAATAAGCATACAACAGAATATTGTAACCCACAAACATCAATCAAGAATTAGTAAACAGTCACGACAAAACAATGCACAAATCACAAGTAAGGAAAACACAAAACGTTTTGTTTACTAGGAGGTGATTGATAAAACACTACTAACATAATAAAACTATTTTGAAATAACCAAAACAATTGTTGACAGCAAGGAAACAATAAAATATTTTTATTAATAAACAGAAGAAAATCAATTTAAGTTTGTTGAGAAAACTTTTGTAAAGTTTGTAAAAGTTTTGATAAACACTATATGAATCAACTATAGTTTTACTATCAAAAGAGCAAAACAAAACTTATTATTTATTAACAAAACATGTTCTTAACAGAAAAGAATTTTACAAATAAACTTGTCTTAGAAAACAGAATTAAATTATATAAAACTTTGTTGAAAGAAAACTGTTACTAACTAGTTGTTTTAGTCAAAATAAACCTATTTGAAATGAAATTGTGATTCCTATATTAACAAAGAAATAACTAAACAATTTTTTATTTTTTATTAACAACAAGTAAAACACTAAATGTTTAAATCAACAGAACGTACTAAACAAATGAAAACTAAATCTAAGTTAAACTAACTAAAACTAAGTAAATAAAACTATACTATAATACTAGGCAGATTCTGTTTATAGCTAAAACACTAACAATAATCATTCTAAAAATTTCCTCAAACTAAACATGATGATAGTTCTAACTAATACCAAATAGTAGCAAAAAGATTCATATCAAAATCTATTTTCAACCTCTAGTTATTCAGATCTGAATGATTTGAGCAAATTTGATTCAATTCAAATTTTATAGTTCAAATTTGAAATTTAAAAGTACAGTGTGAAACTACATGAAAAATGTGAGCTATTGAAAAAAGAATCAACTCAAAACATTTAATAGATTAAAATTTATAAGCAAAACAAAATTTGGATTCACTCTGTTAACTAAAACAAAAACAGAAAAGGGAAAAAATCTACCGGACGGCCAGGGGGCTACGTGGCGCTTTCCTATTGGCTGGCTAGCGCGTGTGTTGGATGGTTGCAGGCGGTCGACCGGACCGAAAAGGAAAACATTTCGGGGATTAAATTGATCTAATCTGGGTCGTGGATTTTGGATCCAAGGGTGGAGATGAGCCCGAAGATTTTACCGGAGGGGAGGTGGATTCCGGCGATGGTGGCGGCGGCCGGTGGTCGAAGACGTTGCCGGAGGGGTCCCGGTGGTCGAGAGATGCAGCAAAGGGGTTCAGACGACGGCAGGCGAGGTCCGGCATCGAACGGAGGGGTCGGAGAAGGGCGAGGGTGACCGAGGCGATGGCTACGGGCGATGAGAGTTCCGGTGGTGGAGTTACTCCGGCGAGGAATTGCGGCAGCCTTCCGGCGAGATAGGAGAGGGGTTTGGGGGGGAAATGGATGCGGGGACTGGCCGGTACTTATAGAGACACTGGGGAGTGCGGGGAAGTAATGGGAGGCGAGATCCGCGGGGAAGAAGAAACTGCCGGCGATGGATCTCCGGCGCGTGCGGGGAAGAAGAAAGGCGACCGAGCGGAGCAACGGTCGGTCGAGTGGGACCCGGTGGCAGCGAGAGGGAGGGCGAGGTTTCCGCGTCGATCGGCCGACGCGTATTGAATTCGCGAATAAAAGCCTGTGGGCCGGTCGGTTTAAATAGCAAATCCGTTACCGTTTTCTGTTTAATGTTTTTCCAAAGCGTTTCAAAAACACTTAAAGCATTCAAATCATTTCTAAATATAGGAGTATTATATATCAAAATTAACAGGATAATAAATGCCATTTATTGAACATTTTTATTCTGTCATTTGAACACTTTGAAAAAAAATGTTTTTAGAAATTGCCTAATTGTTTTTAAATCCTTTTTTTTGCAAATATTTTCAAAACAACTCCTGGTTACTTTTGTTCAAATAGATCACCAAAATGACCCTGGTGTGGAGTGTCATGTTACTCCCCTCTTATTTTGAACATTTTACCAAGATTTCAAATAGGTGAAAGCAACTTAGGGAAAGTAGAAAGGGCTTTTAGAATTTTAGAAAGAACATTTCAACAATACATGTATTCAAGCAATGATGATGATGGATGCATAGCTATATTTCATAACATTCCAAAATGGAATTTTGGGATGTTACACTCTAATGGCCAAATGGTGATGCCACACTAAGTGGTGCATCAAGGGTAATAGCCTAGCATCACTAGATCTACAGAAACATGATTCTGTTAATTTCTATGGTTTACCAAGTTTCCATTGTCAACTTATCCCCCTTGATCTCAAACTTGGTGAATCATATCATTTTTACCTAGCATTTGACCCTGGTAAATATCTCAATAAGTTGGTAAACTTATCTTGCCCAAATCACTACCAAACACCTTCTGGTGTATTGGTAAAATCTTTGGTTTCATCCGTTTCTCTTTTACCCTTGCCCCCAAATTTTTGCCGCACCTCTAGGTAATGCCCAAGAACCCTCAGTAAGAATCCCAAGTCACCAAGCCACTAGTAGGTGGGGTGAAACCCCCCATTCACCCCATGGTCAACACCATTTCCTCCCTATCTCCCCTTTTCTTCTACCCTAAGGCACCCAGATGCCTCCCTAAGACCCCTAGGCTTTGTTTACCTCCCCTTGAATCCTCTGGGCATAGGTGGCCACACAAAAAATGCTAAGGGCATGCCTTGGCATGCAAGGCTCGTGCTTTGGAGCGCACTACAGTGTGCACCCGCACTATAACCGTTGCCTAACCAGCGTTCCAGACAGCCTCGGGCCGCCCCACCTTGGCCCCCGGTCAGCCACGACGTCCGCAGCGCGGCAAGCGGTCGGCCCCCTCTCCCTCCTCTCTCCTCCGCCCTCCCGCACGCATGCACAGCGCCGCACAGCTCGGCCAACCGGGGAGCACATAAGCGTGCCCTCCCCACTCTCCCTCTCTCTTCCCCTAGATGAACACCATGTCCACGAAGCCCCCAAACATGGTCCGGCTCGCCCCCATGGCCCGTGGCGATGCCCTGATCCTCACCGGCACATCACGTCCATGGTCGACCGGTGGCCCCCCTATTTGAGCGCCTCCCCGAGCCCCTGCCCCTCTCTCCTCGCTCCCTCCTCCCCTCCGCTTCCTCCCCGTGCTCAGCCCGCTCTCCCCGATGGTCGGGAGCACTCTCCCGAACCAAACCCTTGCCGCCATCGGGCACCTCCCCTCATAGGCATTCCCCTCTCCTCCGGCGACCCTCTCAGCCACCAACTGACGCGCGAGGGCCCCCTGAGCATGCCGGTGCCCTCCGTTCCAGCCGCCGCTCCTATTGCGAGGAGAGGGATGACAGGTGGGGCCCACCTGTCATCCCCTCGCCCCCTCCTCTCTTGCTGGCAAGCAAGGCCCGCAGGCAGGTTTAAAATCAAACCTGCCACGCGCGGTGCTTCGCCAGGGTCGGCTTCCCTCTGTGGGCCGGCTTCGGCCGGGCATTTTGGCCCAAGGGGCACAGTACCCCTTATCCCTTTTCTTTTCTGTTTAACTTCCAAAAATTATACAGATTCATATATTGATCTAAACCCAAATATTCTTCCACCTTAAATCTTGAAATAATCCATCGAATTTATTAGTGCCATTTCTAAAAATGTTAGAAAATATTTATATGCTATTTTATTTTAAAACCTATATTTAGGCATCTTTTTGCCTCTGTTAATTAGTTTCGAAAATATTTTTCACAACAAAACCCTAGGAGAATATTTTTAATGTGACATTTAGTATTTAGCAAAATAGGTTAGTATTTTTATAGTAGTTTGTGTGTTGCTTATATTTATCGCTTTTATTCGGGATGATAGATTGCGCGGTTGACGAAGAACTTGGACCCAAAGACTTCGAAGACCCCGGAGACTTTGTTGAGCCAGGCAAGCAGCCCTTTGGCCATGATAAGAAACCATTTTTATTGCATGTCATATAGCACCTTACTTTCTTCCTATTTTATCATGTGGAGTAGTGACCCCTCCGGTGGGTTGTTTCCGATACTCTTACCATTGACACTTGCATCGTGCATGACCCTACCAGCTTATGAGGGTTATGCGGGTGGGAGTAGTTAGGATGGTAATAGATGCTATGCAAGTGGGTTGGGTTTTATGCATGGTGATGGAAAGGAAAACAATGATTTCAACGACTTTTCGAAAACCCCGTCGGGTGCCACTAATGCCCGAGGGAGATGATGAGAAGATGGGTGACCACTTGAGAAAGAAGTGGTCTGCCAGAGCAAGTTGAGTATGTGTTTTCAAAAATGGATTATATTTAAGATTTGTCGATCATCCCAACCATACATGTGCAACCATGATAAACCTTATGGGACAGGGTTTTGTTGATTACTATGGTTGGTGCTAGCAAGGAGCCTACATTACTAGTGGCAAGAGTGAAGTGGTCACTCTTGAGACGGTGTCATCCAAGAGCGGAAGGACATGCATTGTCTTTATAGGCACCGGGCACACCATTGCGTGCCCTCATGGATGATACGAGTGATGTACATCATGAGGGATGGCACTAACGAGTGGACTCTTTGTTTAGTATCACCATGGGAAAGGCATTGTTCGGGTGCTTACCTCGGGTATGTTATATACCGCGAGTCATGGATGACATGGAAGTTCCCCAAGTCTCATGGGTAAAGTGTGCAACCTCTATAGAGTGTAAAACTATTCCAATAGCCGTGTCCACGGTCAAGGACAGTTGGGTGGTGCTGCTTAGACTATGTCCAGATGTTTTCATGAAACTTGGTGTGAGTCTGGATGTGATGGTGACAAAGAGGTCACATGAGCTAAGTGCGGAGACTTAGCATGGGAATTGAACTGAGTCAAATGACTTAGTATGACGAATGAACATGAGGTGTTCAACCCCTACTTATGATGATATTTGTAATTAACTTGTTCATATGGATATCTGCTAAATGTTGATGCATGCTTGCTAGTTACTTGATCATCTCAATTGCACTCAAAATTAGCTTTCCGTCAAATTACCTACTTAGTGCTATATCATGCATCATTGTTACCTTGTTCCACCACTTGGGTTGCTTGCGAGTACATTGAAAGTACTCATTGGCTTGCCACTAGTTATTTAATTGGCTAGGCATGGAAGAACAAGAGTATGTTGAATAATTCGTTGGTGATGAACATGTGAACTAGGACGCTTCCCAGTCGGAATGCCAGTAGGTTAAGGCAGATGGCATGGGTTCACGATTTCGACCAAGATTTCTGCTGCTTGTTCTATTTAAGTATTTGGCCCTCTGGCCCTATCTACGTAAGACTTTACCTTCATGATCTTTATTTGTGTAAGACGCTAAATGTGGATGTAAGACTCTTGTTCTTCAGCTTCCATGTGTTTAGTGAGCATTGATCTCTAGGATCACTCTACAAGTGCAATCGGTGATCACGACTTATGAGTCGGGGTCCCCACAGAGCTGGCATCAGAGCCATCCTGATTGTAGGGACCCCTTAGTTAACATGGACGTTAGTTAGTATGAAAACCGCTTTCAAACTACACCTAGAACTTGTACTTAGGAATTCTTCACTACTTACCTCTCCTATTCTTCACACAACATTCTGCTGACTCTCCTCCTTTCAAACCTTTGTAGATGGCCATCGTATCCAAAGCCTTCCTAACATCCAGCTTTCCCTTACTCCTTGGGGATAGCCTAGAGAAGTGCCAGTTTCGCCAACCACAAATTTTCCTCTACCACGAGCATTGGGTCGATGCCGTCACGAAGGAGTACCACATGGATGTGGTCATGAACGCAAATGACTCCCTGACTAGTTGGTTCTTTGATGGGCCATGGATGGAGACCATGATACTTGTGGTCGAGATTTTTGCACGCAAGGCACTCCTACACCTTTGAGACATTGTTCTAGAGATGGCTGACGAGCCAGCTACTCGCTACCTTCCCTTCAGGAAGGATGACCTTGGCGAGAGTTGGACGCTGAACCGACCACGGAAGATGGCACCCCACTCAGGTTCCAGACCTACTTCAGCCTCTCCGATGACAGCCTAGTTCATAACCTGATGAAGGAGTCGGTGAAGCTCTGTGAGGAACTTTACCACACCCGGGAGCTGCTTCGGCAAGCCAAGACGAAGCAAGACAAGATCAAGAAGGATGGAGCCCCAGATGGATGACCAGCTATTGCTTATCGAGGAGGAGTACCCCGAGCTAGTGATGCACCCACACGTCATCATCGCATGAGTGTGAAGGAGTACCGTGAGCTCTTCACCGACCCGCCTACAAAGCGTCGTCAGGATGGACCTCCTCGTTCCTTGACCCCTTCGACCGAGAATGTTGCCCGTTCATATGATGAACAGGAGGAAGACCCAGAGGAGCGTGACTACGAGACCGAGAACTCCACCACCTAAGTTCGAGAACCCCTAGGGTAGGATCATTCATGTACCCCTCATGAGAAGTCGAGTCCGTGTAATGGTTCATATGAAACCATGTGTGCTTGTTCTTTGTGTTCCGATGCAAGTCGCGCTTTTGCCTTAGGGAACATGTAAGCGACTCCATCGTCTATCTTAATATATGTTGGCCCTTCGACCTTTGTTTTAACACACTTGCACTCGACCAACCCCCTTAGGCGTGCTTTTCCATTATTGCTTTTCCTCTCGTCTATCCCAGTTGTTTGACTTGGCTGCTCCAAACAGGATGGTGACTGCTACCCGCAACAGCTCCTTCACCAACCCTGAAGCCGACAACTCAAGCCAGCAACAGGGAGCTAGTGGGGCTGCTCATGCTGGAGGACACCAGGAGCATCCATAAGGCGACATACCCCCGCCACCACCTCCACCGGCGAACATGACCATAGCTTAGTTTCTCCAAGTTCTTTGGGAGGAGCGCCAAGCCAACAATGCTGCTACCCAGCAGATGGCTCAGGCCCTTGTGAACAACCAGTAGCAAGGCAGGAACGGCAATGGCCGCTCCATGCTATCTGAATTCATGAGGAATTTCCCCTCAACCTTCACCGAGACTGCTGAACCATTGGATGCTGATGACTGGATCCACACCATCGAGGACCTCCTTGCATTGGTCAATTGCAATGAGGACCGTGAGAAGGTGTTGTATGCCTCTCACTGCCTGGGAGGTATCACCTAAGCTTGGTGGGATGGATTCAACGTCATGCAAGGAGAACGTGTGATCACTTGGCATGACTTCAAGGAAGGATTCCGCACCGCCCACATTCCTTCTGGGATCATGGCTATCAAGAAGAGAGAATTCCAAGCATTGAAGCAAGGAAGTGGCTCTGTCAAGGAGTACCTACAAAAGTTCAACCTGCTGTCAAGGTATGTACCCGAAGATGTCAACACGGAGGCTGCCAAGAAGGAACGCTTCATGGAAGGACTTTGACAGGTCCTGCAGTATGAGCTCATTGTCTGGAACTGTCATACCTTCTTCGACTTGGTGAACAAGGCACTCATGCTGGAAGACAAGCATCATGCCATAGATGACACTCGCAAGCGCAAGATGATCAGCATGGGTAGCTCAAGGAACCAGAAGCCTCGCCCTTGGCAGCCAACCCCAGTCAAGCCGACCTATCAGCCGCAGTAGGCCAGACCACTTGCACCTCATCCAATCTACCAGCCTCAGCAATATGCCAATCCCAGGCCAGCTTACAACAACAACCCCAATAACAACAATGGTGGCAGAAACTTCAACAACAACCCTAGGCAAGTCACTTGCTTTGGATGTGGTCAGTCTGGACACATCTCTATGCTTTGCCCCAATAGGAAGCCAGATGCACCGCGCCCCAATGTGCCAAACCAAGGTCAAGCCCATGGAGCACCACTAAGGAACCCAGCTCCTTGCATCCAGCCCAACAATGGCAAGGGTCGTGTGAATCATGTCACCGCAAAGGAAGCCCAGGAAGACCTGGACGTCATACTAGGTACGTTCCTCGTCAACTCAACCCCAGCAACAGTACTCACTACTGGAATTCAGTTATTTGCCATTTGCCAGCTCTTTGCCGTCCGCTGGCAGACGACAAAGGGGTTGTTTGCCGTCAGCTTTGGGAAAGCAGACGGCAAAGAGCTGGCTAATGGCAAAGACACTATTTGCCATCACCCAGCTCTTTGCCGTCTGCCAGCGGACGACAAAGCTTCTTTGCCGTCCGCTAGCAGACGGCAAAGAGGTGCGGTGGGGCCCAGTGGAGGCCATTTAACTGCAACGGCCCACCCCACCTCTTTGCCGTCTGCTAGCGGACAACAAAGAAACTTTGTCGTCTGCTAGCAGACGGCAAAGAAAATAACTCTAACGGGACGTTACCCCCTCCTCTCTCTCTTCTCTCTCTCCCTCTCTCTCTCTCTCTCTCTTCTATTTTCGTCTCCCGCTGCCGTCGCCCTCCGCTCCCCCGCCCCTCCCCCTCCGCTGCCCCACACCGTCGACGGCCCCTCGCCCCCAACCGCACCCCGCCGCCGCCCCGATCCCACGCCGCCCCGGCCCGCCTCCCGCCGCGCGCCGCCACCAACGCCCCCCGCCGCCCAGCGCCCCGCGGCCCCTGCGGCCCAGCGCCCCGCCGCCCCCGCCGCCTCGACAACCAGACGCCCCGACGCCCTCGCCTCGCCAGTGCCCCGCCGCCCCGCCGCCCCACTCCGGTGAGCTCTCCCCCCTGTTTTTTTCCTTTTTTGCTGTTAGTTAGGTTAGTTACTACTTTTAGTTAGGTTAGTTAGATTAGTTCTAGGTTAGTTAGGTTAGTTCTAGGTTAGTTAGGTTAGTTCTAGGTTAGTTAGGTTAGTTCTTGAAAAAAAATTATTAGGAGAAGAAAAGAAGAAGAATAAGAAGAATAAGATGAAGAAGAGGAGGAGGAGGAGAAGAAGAAAAGGGGGAGGAGAAGAAAAGAAGAAGGAGAAAAAGAAAAGAAGAAGGAAAAAAGGAAAAATAAAAAAGGAAAAGAACAAATAATAATAAGAAGAATAAGAAACAAAAGAAGAGGAGGAGTAGAAGAAAAAACAAGAACAAGAAGAAGAAGAAATAGGAGAGGAGGAGAAGAAGAAGAGGAAAAAAGGAAAGGAAGAAGAAGAAGAGGAGGAGGAGAAGAAAAAAGAAGAAGAGGAAGAAGAAGAAGAAAAAAGAGGAGAGGAGGAGAAGAAGAAGAGGTGTTTTTTTATTCTTCTTCTTCTTCCCCGACGCTATGGACCCCCGACCCCCGACGCCACCGACCCCGAACGCCACCGACCCCCGACGCCACTACCCCCTACCCCCGATGCCACCGAGCACCGACCCCTGACCCCCGACCCCCAGATGCCACCGACCCCCAATGCCATCGACCCCCGACCACCGATGCCACCGAGCCCCGACCGCCGACACCACCGACCATCGACCCCCTATCCCCGACGCCACTGACCCCCGATGCCACTGACTCCCGACGCCACTGATCCCTGACGCCACTGATTCTCGATGCCACTGACCCTCGCCCCCGACACCTATTCTGCCTCCTGTTGACCGAAAAGCTGCTCTTCGGCCTTCCAGAGGCCAAGGAGGTCATAGTTTTGTAAATTATGAGTTAGGTCACATATTTTCTGATTTTGTTATAAAACCATCATATTTGTGTTGATCGGTGAATTTTAATGTGGAGTTGATCGACGACCTACACGTGCGTTGGACGAGCTCCACCCCTGCGTTTTTTGGTGAGCACAAATGACTTCTCCTCCTACCCCCTTAATTTGCTCTGTTCCGGTCTTCGTGCCGATGAAACTTGCTAGCTATAGGTTTCTTCCATCATGAGTATGTGTGACCAGTATGTGTCTCCCGTTCGAAAGGGCGACATCTATAATATGCATGTCTTTGCATATTTATAACTGCCATCCTTTCGAATTGTCCAACGTTATCCATGGACAGCCCGAGTATGTGTAGATTGGGTTCGTTTTCCCGTATGCTGTGCTCTAGATCCGGTGTGGAATTTCGTCAGTGCCTCCCTATTGTTCTCCGGGTACACATCCTCTTTGCTTATTGCCGAGACATGTATCACGAGAACAACGGGGAGGTGCTACCGAAATTCTGCATCGCATCTGGAGCAGAGCATGGGAAAAAGAACCCAATCTACACATACTCGGGTGGGATTAGGACCTATCTTTACCTATTAGCGTGTAGGTTGCACGGACATAATAAAACTGACAAACTTGATTAGCGGATGAATATAGGTGATGAATTATATATTTATTTCTTGTGCGCCCATAGGTAGCTAGGCAACATAAGTGATCGTGCTTGGATGTACACTGGTCACCCTAGTCAGAAAGACATGACCAATGAATGGTTAACAAAAACCAGGGGGTTTGTGAGAGCTGCATTTGCAAATGGCCATCAAAAAACATGGTGCCCCTATCCCAACTGCGACAACTGGAAAAAGCAGACAGAGTTTGAAATGGGTAAACACCTGCAGAAGTGGGGTTTGACGCCTAATTATACGGTGTGGAATTTTCATGGTGAGTCTGACCAACGTGCCAGAGCTGAGGTGATTCGTCGTCGCACCGACGAGCATGGTACCGGGATCGAAGACATGGTGCAAGACTTTGATGATGCTCGAGATTCAGACGATGAGATGGAGGAATCTGCAAAGGCCTTCTATGAAATGTTGGAGTCTTCAAAACATCCTCTCCATGAGCAGATTGAGCTTTGTCAGCTGGGTGCCATCGCGCAAGTAGTGGCTCTGAAGGCTCAATTCAACCTAGGCAGAGAATTCTACGACACGATGATGACGATATTCGGATGCTTTCTACCCAAAGGCCATGTACTGCTTGCAAACCTGTACCAGTTAGAGAAAATCCTCCGTGTACTTAAGATGCCTTATGAGAAGATACATGCCTGTGAGAGTGGATGTGCCTTATTTAGGCTTGAGTATGCGGCCTTGAACTATTGCCCCATTTGCAATTCTTTCAGGTATATTGTGGTAGACAACGGTATGGGTGAGAAGAATCAGACCAAAATCCCCAAACTTCAACATCTTTTCATGGTCGAAGAGAAGGCTAGACAAATGACATGGCACAAATTGGGCAAAAGAACCGAACTAGATGCGGATGGGAACAAGATGCTGGTACACACTTCAGATGGTTTTGTGTGGAGGCACTTCGATGCATTACATAAGGATAAATCGGAAGATCCAAGGCATCCAAGATTTGCCATCAGCACGGATGGGTTCAATGTGTATGGTATGACGGCAGCACAATACAGTTGTTGGCCTGTATTTTTCATCCCACTCAATTTCCCACCCGGAGAGATTATGAAAAGAAAGAACATTTTCCTGACGTTGATAATTCTAGGGCCCAACTATCCGGGGAAGAATATAAATGTGTACATGCAGCCGTTGAAGGATGAGTTGCAAGAAGCCTGGGATAATGGGATCAAGACCTACGATGCCGCTACCAAAACAAATTTCAAAATGCATGAGTGGTACATGTACTCGACGCATGATTATCCGGTGTTTGCGCTATTCTGTGGCTGGTGTGTGCATGGAAGGTTCCCGTGCACCACATGAAAGGCAGCTCTTCAGTTCCGTTGGCTGCAAGCTGGTCGTAAGTATTCCTGCTTCGACATGCATAGACAATTCCTGGATCCTGACCATAAGTTCAGAAGAGACAAGAAGAATTTCATCAAAGGTAGAGTTTTCAAAAACACTGCTTCGACAGGCCAACAGATCCTGGATCAGATAAACGCTCTCGAGCTGGATCCAGATCGTCCAGGGTATTTCAAAGGGTATAATACGGAACACGCCTGGACTCACAAGATATGTTTGTGGGATCTGCCTTACTTTAAAGACCTCCTTTGCCCACACAACATCGACGTGATGCACACTGAAAATAATATTGCGGAGGCCATTTTTGGTATATTGTTCGGCATAGAGGGGAAGTCAAAAGATAATCCTAAGGCTAGAATCGACCTGGAGGCTCTATGTGATAGATCGTTACAAAACTTGCGACAACGGAAAGGAAAGGAAAGCATGGCGAAGCCAAAGGCATGGTTCAATCTTGAAAGGCCAACTATGAGTGAAATGCTATTGTGGGTGAAAATGCGGTTGATGTTCCCCGATGGGTATGCTGCGAATCTAAAGAGGGGAGCGAGTCTTGAGAAATTGAAAATATTTGGTCTCAAGAGTCATGATTGGCACATATGGATTGAGCGGGTAATGCCGGTGATGTTGCGTGGCTTTATCCCTGAGGATGAATGGCTAGTACTGGCAGAGCTGAGCTATTTCTTCCATTCTCTTTGTGCGAAAGAACTATCTCCTGGCGTGCTAGATGAAATGGAAGAGTCGGCGCCGGAGTTGATCTGCAAATTAGAAAAGATCTTTCCACCGGGCTTCTTTAATCCAATGCAGCATTTGATTTTGCATCTCCCGACCGAGGCAAGATTGGGGGGCCCGTTCAAAATTGATGGTGCTTCTCAACTGAGAGGATGCAGAAGACGCTTTGAGCTAAGTGTAAAAATAAACGTAGAATTGAAGCATCGATGGACGAGGCATTCATTACTGAGGAGGCGGCAAACTTCGTGACAGTACACTATGAAGCCAAAAATCATCATTTGCATAACCCGAAGCCTCGGTACAATGATGACGATCCAAAAAAAGTTCGATCCAACCTCAGCCTATTCAAAGGGAAGCTCGCACCATCCGGGGCTTCGAAAGGGAAATCGTTGGATGTCGAAGAATGGTGGACCATTTCATTGTATATCTTCACCAACCTAACAGAAGTGCGGCCGTACATCGAGTAAGTTCTCGGTAAATTATTGTTCCGCAACTTCTAATTCCTTTCAACTACTCATATTCCCGGATATTTGATATAGTCGATACGTTCCCGAATTCTCGGATGGAGCGGTCATCGAAAAGGATTCCGTCGAACAGTATGAGCTTCTCGCAAAGCATGGAGGCGACTATCCCGGTTTCATCCCTTGGTTCAAACAAAGGGTAATTAATTACCATTAATGGTCCATTTGATTTCTTGGACTAATTTGCGGCTAATGCATCCATTCTTTCGTATTAAACTTGTAGGCTGATGCAGGATCTATGCATGCCGAGTTGAGACAAGTCGCTAATGAACTTCTATTCTATGGTGAAAACCCACCGACCGTCGTAGTCTCCAATTGTTATTGGTTTGAGCCGAGGGAGACTAGAAGGACTCATGAACATATAGGACTAGTCGAAATCAACCAAAACACCCACTTAGATGTTCCCGATGTCTATATTACGGCTCAAAAGGCGACACAAGTTTTCTATCTACCATGGGCCTGCCAAACTAATCCAAATCTGAAAGTTTGGGATGTCGTTTATGAAGTGCCACCACATTTTAGACCACCTACCCTCAATGAAGAGGATTACGAACCTCACATTAACCTAGACACATATGAAGGAGAATTCTTCCAAGAAACATGTATGTCCAAGAAACGTTTCAAGAACCGCTCTACTTCACCCTAGAACATTGAAGTAGACAGCAAAAGTTAATCCGTCTTAACCCCTGAGCCCGAACAGGAAGAGCAGGAAGTAGAAGAGGTTACTGCTGCGGATGTCCTGTCACTTCTTGACCGATTACATAATGGTGACCTTCCACATGTTCTTCCTGATAGTGATGATGATGATGCATTTATTGATGATAGTGATGATCATGATGCATTTATTGACCCCGAAGCATATATAGACGAGCACGATTAGTTCATGTCAGGTATTCAACTGTTACTATATATAAATTTTGAGTTCATGTTAGGTATTCAATTTTTATTAGTCATGTTGGTATTTATGACGATGATACACTTAAATTATATACATTTTATTACTCATGTTGGTATTTATGTTGTAGTAATTTCATTTACTCTTTGTCATGAAAGGTGTTGAAAGATGGTGGGAAAGGGTCGAAAGCACTCCGCGGCTCCTTCTTCGTCGGCGGGTCGTGGGATGGGTACTTCCATTCCTGACTCGCCTCTTCGGAGAGCGTTGCTCTCTACTCTGCATGGAGTTGCCGCTTCTTCGACTCTCGCGGCCCCCGTGAGAGGAGGTCGACCCCCCGCGAAGCGGAGAGGTACTAATGGTATTACTCATGTTGGTATTTATGTTGTACTCATGTTGGTATTTATATTGTAGTCATTCTGGTATTTATATATATTTTATTACTCATGTTGGTATTTATGTTATACTAAAGGTACACGTGGCTGCCGGAGAGGTAGGGCGGTGGCTTCCACGCCTTCCTCGCCGCCACCCCAAGCTAATTCACCTGAGCACAGGACTTCTACGGTGGATTTGTTTGAGATGGAGGCTACACGGTCTCCCGTTCACGAGCCTCAGGTCGAGGGGCCTCAGGTCGATGTGCCTTTGACCCATGAGACTCGTGTCCTAGAGGCTTTGTTCCAGGCGACTCCGGAGCAAAGCAGGGACGAGGGTACATCCCCAAAGACCCAGTGGGATACCTGGGCTGATCAGGGTCAGCCTGAGCCAAGTGGCCATGCTGATAGCGATGAGGAGCTGGGTGAGGGGGCTACCGTCTACCAGCGTGGTAGGTCGGGGCTCCCGCTCATGCCGGCGACCCGCGAGCAGAGGTGGTCGATTAAGCCAAATGGGGAGAAGTAAATTAATTTACTCTTATTTAACCTTTTGCCTTCACGTTTTCTCAAATATCTAATGTTTTGGCTTTAATTTGTCATACTGCAGGGGTTGGATTGTTGCCAAGGCTGTCCGCAAGCCCAACAGCGTCCTTGGTGTGCTTTGCCGTCAAAACTTCCTGGGGTTTGTTACATTCCCCGGTCGGGAGCGAGAGGTAGGAATGACCTGGGAGCACTACTTGGGGGCCCCGGCCTGCCGGAGGTGGAGATCGACGGTGTTTTGTGCCACACGAGGGTTGTCTTGGTGATCCGACAGTTCTGGGTAATTTCTCCTTTACACAATTATAAATCAACCATAGCTAGTTATTGTACTAATCGGTGTTGTCTCGTTTGCAGACCTACTATAGGTGTGAGGAGGGATACGAGGAGGACGCGGCAAAGGTTATCGATACCGAATGTCGCCGCCTACTTCAAAACTTTCGGCACGAGGTTCGGGTGCAGGCTGTTCGAGACTACTATGCCTTGCAGCGTATTAGGAAGGACAAGGCGAAGTGCCGCGATTCTAAGATGGAGAAGGAGCATTACATGAAGGTAATTACATATTATTAAGGCTTTGTAGTTAGTTTCCTTGATTTGGTTCTTACGTGCTCAAATTTCTCTTTATTAACTTAGGTGCCCCCAAGATGGTGTGTGGATAAGATGGATTGTTGGGAGGCCTTGGTGGATCAGTGGTGCTCCGAAACGTGGGAGGCTAGCCACAACAATGCCAAGGAGATGCGTGGCAAAATGGTTGGTGTGCCACACCTTCAAGGGAGCGTCAACTTAATCCAATTTGGCGAGAATTGGGTATGTGGTTTGCTTCATGCCTCATGCAATTCATTCTTAATGCTATCTTGAGCCCTTTACTAATACAATTTTCCTCTCTCTCTCTTTTAGGCGTATCACAATAAGACAGAGGTGCCACAGATGTACGAACTGTATGTGATGGCCCATACTGCCTCGTACAAGAAGGTCAAGGCATTCTCTGAGTCTGACCTCGAGCATCCAGAAAACTTCACCAACATCTCCTCCCACCACAAGCTCGTGAAATACAGAGATCACAGGAAGGCGAGGAAAGGGGAGGACTTTAACCCGAGCGAGGGGCCTATTCATCCAGAGCTGGTGATGATAGCTGGCAACGGGAGGCCCCATGGCTCGATCGCCATTGGAGACGGCCTTATACGTTGTCCTAGCACTCTCCGGCAGATAAAGGCATGCCAAACGAGCTCCTGTCCTGAGATAACACCTCGTCCACGGCCAGTCGAGCTCGCCATCGAGGTTAGTTCAATGGACTCAACTATCTTTCCGCATTATGTTGTGCGTGGGAACCAATATGATTACAATGCTAACAATGAGTTCTGTTGCAGGCTGCTATTCTGAAAGAGAGAGATGCAATGTAGGCGGCTTTGGCGGAGAAGGATAAGGAGATGAAGGAGCTGGAGGAGAGGACGACTGCATTGCTGGAGGCGGAGAGGGCATGGAATGATGCGTCTAACAGGGCCATGTACGAGCTCTTCGTGGTGAGTTCCTTCTTCATATTATTTCAAATCTTGCATTTTAATGTCCGGTCATTAATAACTAAAAAGTTTGACTTGTCAAAACCAAATGTACAGTCTATGTACGAGAAGACCGGCCAAGTCCCTCCGGCGATGCCAGTCATTAACATGGCGGGGACAGTGTGTTTATTTCAATGCAGTGATCTTAAGAGTGGCATCATGCTAACGACACATTGGAAACGATGTTTGGTGCAGAATATCTCCCGAAACGCATCGCACGACCCTTCTATAGTGGAGCCTTCCCCAGGGCAGCCTTCTCCAGGTGAAACAAGCTAGAGCCACCGTGCTTCACCGTCATGATGACGATAATGGTATGTTTGGTGAGAAGAAGGAGAAGAAGAGAAGAAGAAGGAGAAAGAAGGAGAAGAAGCTCCTTCTCCTTCTTCTTCTCCTTCTCCTCCTCCTCCTCCTCCTTCTTCTTCTTTTACTTCTCCTTCTTCTTCTCCTTCCCCTTCTTCTTCTCTTCCACCTAAATGACATAATTAGCTTAGTTAGCTCCAAAATGGCCTATTTAATAAAAAATGACCTATACTTACCTAATTTTCCTCCAAAATGACATAATTAGCTCCAAAAGGCATAACTAGCTAATTTAGCCCGAACAAGAGGACAAGAGGAGAAGAAAGAGGAAAAATGAACAGAAGGAAGAAGAAGAAGAAGAGAAGAATAGAAGAAGAAGGAGAAGGAGAAGGAGGAAGACGAAGGAGAAGAAGGAGAAGAAGGAGGAGAGAAGCTCCTTCTCCTTCTTCTCCTACTTCTTCTCCTTCTTCTTGTTCTTCTTCTTTTCTTATTCTTCTCATGTTCCTTCTCCTTCTCCTCCTCCTCCTCCTCCTTCTTCTTTTTTTACTTCTCCTTCTCCTTCTCTTCTTGCTTCTTCTCTTTCTTCCTCTACGTAGCTTACACTCATCCAACAAAGACTAAATTGGCTAATTATCCTATAAAATGACATAATTAGCTTAGTTAGGTGAAAACATCATAAGAACCTTGGTTAGCTCATTAAAATGACTAATTTAGCTCGAAAATGAAATAATAAGCTCAAAATAGCATAAGAACCTTGGTTAGCTCATGAATATTATATACTTAGCTTGGCTTCCACCTAAATGACATAATTATCCAATTTAGCTCCAAAATGCCTTAATAATCATAGTTGCCTCCAAAATGAAATATTTTACCCAAGTTAGCTCTAGAATGACTCATACTTAGCTTGGCTTCCACCTAAATGACATAATTAGCCAATTTAGCTCCAAAATGCCTTAATAATAATAGTTGGCTCCAAAATGACATATTTTACCCAAGTTAGCTCTAGAATGGCATATACATAGATTTGGCTTCCACCTAAATGACATAATTAGCTTAGTTACCTCCAAAATGGCCTATTTAATAAAACATGTCCTATACGTACCTAATTATCCTCCAAAATGACATAATTAGCTCCAAAAAAGGCATAATTAGCTAATTTAGCCCGAACAAGAGGACAAGAGAACAAGAAAGAGGAAAAATGAAAAGAAGGATGAAGAAGAAGAGAAGAAGAAGGAGAAGGAGGAAGAAGAAGGTGAAGAAGGAAGAGAGAAGCTCCTTCTCCTTCTTCTTCTCCTTCTTCTTTTCTTCTTCTTCTCCTCTTCCTTCTCCTTCTCCTTCATCTCCTCCTCCTCCTCCTCCTCCTTCTTCTTCTTTTTATTCTCCTTCTTATTCTCTTCTTGCTTCTTGTCTTTCTTCTTCTACGTAGCTTATTTTCACCAAAAAAGACATAGTTTGCTAATTATCCTCCAAAATGACATAATTAGCTTAGTTAGTTAAACATCATAAGAACCCTGGTTAGCTGATTGAAATGACTAATTTGGATCCAAAATGACATAATAAGCTCAAATGGATTAATAATCATAGTTCGCTACAATATGACATATTTTATCAAAGTTAGGTCTAGAATGACCTATACATAGCTAAGTTCTCTCCTAAATGACATAATAAGGCTATGTAGCTCCAAGATGACCTATTCCACCTAACTTAGCTATTAAATGGCCTATACTTAGCTAAGTTCTCTCCGAAATAACCTATATTTCTCTTCTTCATCTAGTCTTTTTCTTCTAACTTTCTTATTTGCCATTTTGCAGATTACATTCACTTCACGGAAGCTTTGATTGGAACTATTGTAGTATATGGATATATATGAAACTTTGTATGCATGGATGAAACTGGTGTAATATATGGTTTGGTACGGATGCAACTTGCATAGTATGTATTTATTATATATATCCTGATTATTTTAATATGGTTATGAGTACGGAAACAAAATTATTTTTGTCAAATATATATATATCCTGATTATTGTGAAAATTGCTGGATATAATAGGAAGTAAAATAAAGGGGGCCTGTTTTGAGTCTTTGTCATCCACCCACTGACGGCAAAGGCCCTAGGGCAGACGGCAAAGGCTCAAAACAGCCTGGCTAAACCACTCTAGGAGCGCCCCTTTGACGTCGGTGTAGAACAGGGCTGATGGCAAAGGGGGGTGGGCTGACGGCAAAGAGGGGTGGGCTGACGGCAAAGGTGGCGGGAAAGAGAGTCTGTCAGTGCCCCTTTGCCGTCGGCCCACCCATGGCTGACGGCAAAGGGGGTAGGGCAGACGGCAAAGTGGGTAGGGCAGACGGCAAACAGAAGGTGCGCCCAACAACCTACCATTAGCACTTGACGGGAGCGTTTGCGGATCTGCCGTCCCATTTTTTTTGCTGACAGCCCACCCATGGCAAAGATTCTTTGCCGTTCGCCTTACTAAAGCTGACGGCAAATAACCTCTTCACCGGATTTTTTTTTGCCGTCTAGTTTGCCGTTAGCTCACGGACGACAAAGCCTTTGCCATCCGGTATTCCCCCCTTTGCCGTCAGCCACGGCAGACGGCAAAGTCTCAGATTCTTGTAGTGACTGTTTGATTGTGGAGCTTCACATTCTTTTGTCACCCAAAAGTTTGCATTAGAGAGTGGCATGAAACCTACACCCCTAGGTAGTCATATGTTGGTACAAACCCCGGGTTTAGTTATGAAGTTCGGGATAGGGTGCAAAGGAGTCAAGATTGACATCAACAGGGTAGACTTCCTAGCAGACCTGATAGTTCTGGATTCACCCGGCTTGGATGTCATCCTTGGCATGAATTGGTTGACTAATATTAGACTAAGGCAAGAGGATTGTCACTATGACCAACAGCCAAGGAGTGGAGTCAAGTATGTTCCCAACCCTGCCTCCACTCAAGCCCCTCAGGCTAACTGCCAATCGGGAGTTGAGTTGGATCAAGTGCCAGTGGTATGTGATTACTAGGATGTGTTTCCTGATGAGCTGCCCGGAATGCCTCCTAACCGTGACATTGAGTTCATATGAGCTTATGCCCGGGTCAAGGCCCATATATAAGAAGGCCTACAGGATGGGATCCGATGAGTTGGTTGAATTGAAGAAGCAACTAGCAGAGCAACTCAGGAAAGGATTTATCCGTCCTAGTGCCTCTCCTTGGGGATCGCCTGTTCTATTTGTGTCAAAGAGGGACAAAACTATCAGACTCTGTGTCGATTACCATTCTCTCAATGAAGTCACGATAAAGAACAAGTACCCACTCCCCAAGATTGAAGACATGTTTGATCAGTTGAATGGAGCCAAGGTGTTTTCCAAGATCGACCTCAGGTCTGGGTACTATCAGCTGAAGATCAAACCCCAAGACATTCCGAAGACGTTGTTTGTAACCCGGTATGGCATGTACGAATACACGGTCATGTCATTCGGGTTAACTAATGCCCCAGCCTACTTCATGTACCTGATGAAGAAGGTCTTCATGGAGTACTTGGACAAGTTCGTTGTCGTCTTCATTGATGACATACTTGTCTTCTCCAAGTCTGACGAAGAGCATGAGGAACACTTGAGATTGGTCCTAGAGAAGCTTCGAGAGCACCAACTTTATGCCAAGTTCAGCAAGTGTGAGTTTTGGCTAAATGAAGTTGGATTCTTGGTCATGTGTTGACTGTAGAAGGATTATCAGTGGATCCTACCAATATTGAAGTCGTGACTGAATGGCAAACCCCAACCACCGTTAAGGAAGTCAAGAGCTTCCTCCGACTCACAGGATATTACCGCAAGTTCGTGGAAGGGTTCTCAAGCATCCCCCGACCCATGACCCAGCTTTTGAAGAAGGACAAGAAGTTCGAATGGACTGCTAAGTGCGAGTACAGCTTCCAGGAACTCAAGAAGAGATTGATCACAACCCCAGTCTTGGCCACCCCCGATATTCACAAGGAGTTTGTGATATATTGTGATGCATCAAGAACCGGGCTTCGAGGTGTTCTGATGCAAGAAGGCAGAGTCATAGCATATCTATCCAGACAACTACGACCTCATGAAGAGAACTACGCAATTCATGTTCTCGAGTTGGCAGCCGTGGTTCATGCCTTGAAGACATGGCAATATTACCTTCTGGGGAAATGATGTGAGATATTCATGGACCACAAGAGTTTGAAGTATATCATCACTCAAAGGGAATTGAACATGAGTCAGTGAACATGGTTCGAATTGATCAAGGATTATGACCTTAGTGTTCAGTACCACCCCGGAAAGGCCAACGTGGTAGCAGACGCCTTAAGCAGAAAGGCGTGTTCCTTGAATGTTATGATTAAGGAAAGGCTACCCGCCCCGTATGAAGAACTCGAAAGCTTCGGATTGGAACTGGTTGCACCAGGATTCCTCGCCAACCTCGAAGAAAAGCCTAACTTGATGGATGGTATCAAAGAAGCCCAGAAGGGACACGAGAGCATTGAAGGGATCAAGAGGAAGATCAAGGCAGGCAACGCCCCAGGATTTTTGGTGGATCAACAAGGAGTTGTATGGTTCGGGAATCACATTTGCTTACCCAACAAGGAGGGGCTCAAGAACCTGATCTTGCAATAAGCTCATGACACTCCCTACTCCATCCATCCTGGAGGAACCAAGATGTATCAAGACCTCAAGGCAAGATTCTGGTGGCATGGCATGAAACAGGAAGTAGGGACGTTCATTGCTAAGTGTGACATATGCCAAAGAGTCAAAGATGAGCACCAACGACCCGCTGGGCTATTGCAACCTCTCAAAGTGCCTGAATGGAAGTGGGAGAAAGTCGGGATGGATTTCATCATCAGATTACCCAGGTCAATTAAAGGACATGATTCAATTTGGGTCATCGTCGCCCACCTGACCAAGGTAGCCACTTCATTCCCGTCAGAACTACCTATAATGGAAGCCAGCTCGTGAACCTCTACGTCAACTGCATCGTGATTCTTCACGGAGTTCCAAAGGGGATTGTGTCCGATAGAGGAACCCAATTCACCTCAAGATTCTAGAAGAAGTTTCAAGAAGCTATGGGAACCAAGCTCTCCTTCAGCACTACTTTTCACCCATAGACCGGTGGTCAAACAGACCGAGTAAATCATACTCGAAGATATGCTCCGCGCTTGTGTTTTAGCGTATGGAGCCAAGTGGGAAGATTGCCTACCATTCGCCGAGTTCTCCTACAACAACAGATATCAGTCGAGTCTTCAGATGGCACCATTTGAGGTGTTGTATGGACGCAAGTGTCGTACTCCCCTCACCTGGTTAGAAACAGGAGAAGGATTAGTTTTCGGACCATACATCCTCCACGAGGCAGAAGAACAAGTAAAACTCGTCCGAGAACGCCTCGAGACTACCAAGTCATGGCAGATGAGTTGCACCGACTCTCACCGCCAAGATCTGAGATTCAACAACGGAGATCACGTCTACCTTTGAGTCACGCCTCTTAAAGGAACCAAGTGTTTTCACGTCAAAGGGAAGCTCGCACCCAGATACATCAGCCCCTTTGAGATCACTGCAAGACGAGGAGAAGTTGCCTACCAGCTAGAGCTACCTCCCGAGCTGTCAAATGTGCACAATGTCTTTCATGTATCACATCTCCGGAGGTGTCTCCAAGTTCCCCACCGCCCCGACCTCTACAAGGATATCGACCATCAAGCCATCAATCTTCAGCCAGACCTCACTTATTGTGAGAGGCCAGTTCACATTTTGGATCAAGTCGAGCGTTGCACCCGAAGCCGCACCATCAAGTACTTCAAGGTCCAGTGGAGCAACCACACTAAATCTGATGCAACCTGGGAGCATGAAGATTATCTTAGATCTGAGTTACCTTATCTTTTTAGCGCTTAGCCTAGGAATCTTGGGGACGAGATTCTTGTAAGGGGGGAAGGTCTGTCACACCCTTTGTTTTAGCACATTGATATATCTGGGTTTATAAAATTTGGAGCCAACTAAAACTTTTTCAAAGTGCTTATGCTTGTTTGCAATCATGTTTGCTTGCTTGATGATTGAGATATGGCACTCCTAGACTCTATTCCCCTTCATATTCATCTTCCTCGTCCCAAACCTCTTGCCCAATGATCATGACATGTGAATAGTGCCCAAAACTATTTTTATCAAATTTTGTTTTAACCAAAAATGATTAATTCAAATTAGGTTTTCAAAACCCCCTCAAATGAGGTTTGCACTAAGGGTCCTCAAATTGGGTGGATTCTTCTTGCCAAGGACTTTAATTCAAACCTATCATATACAAGACTTCCAAAAACCACAAAATATTATTTTAAAGATTATTTTCATATTTTACTTAAAGGTTTTTTCTTAAGACCATAAATGGTTTTTCTTAGGGAAAAATTATTTAAATGCATTAAAAATATTTGAGAAAATTTAGGGAAACTCAGTGGACATATATTTTCGATATATATGAGTTCCAACACAAGGGCATGTTCAAATCATGGGCAAAACCCCTCAAAACCCTTTCTGTTCAAATCAAACTTTTGGGATATTTCTGTAA
This sequence comes from Hordeum marinum, assembly GCA_022496015.1. Lineage (NCBI taxonomy): Eukaryota > Viridiplantae > Streptophyta > Magnoliopsida > Poales > Poaceae > Hordeum > Hordeum marinum. The sequence continues at coordinate 273,868,168 of CM039678.1, forward strand.
GAAATATTCTCAATAAATTCCAGAAAAATTCCAACAAGTCAACACTATCATAAGTGATGATCTTACAAAGTTTCATCTCAACCCAAGTTGATTTGGTTCATCAAACCATCCTAAAACCCTTCTTGTCAGATCCAAATTTGAGCAACTTTACATTGTGAAGTTTCTCCCCTTGACCCCCAACTTTTTGGGCATGCTCTAATGACCAAATGGTGATGCCACACTAAGTGGTGCATCAATGGTAAAAGCCTAGCATCACTAGATCTACAGAAACCTGATTCTGTTAATTTCTGGCGTTTACCAAGTTTCCATTGTCAACTTATCCCCCTTGAGCTCAAACTTGGTGAATGATCTCATTTTTACCTAGCATTTGACCTTGGTAAATATTTCAGTAAGTTGGTAAACTTATCTTGCCCAAATCAGTACCAAACACCTTCTGCTGAATTGGTAAAATCTCTACTTTCACCCCTTTCTTTTTTACCCTTGCCCCCAAATTTTTACCACACCTCCAGGCAATGCCCAAGCACCCTCAGTAAGAATCCCAAGTCAACAAGTCACTGGTAGGTGGGGTAAAACCCCCCCCATTCAGCCCATGGTCAGCAACATTTCCTCCCTCTCTCCCCTTTTCTTCTACCCGAAGGCACCCAGATGCCTCCCTAAGACCCCTAGGCTTTGTTTAGCTCCCATGGAATCCTCTGGGCATAGGTGGCCACGGAGAAAATGCCAAGGGCATGCCTTGGCATGCAAGGCTCGTGCTCTCGAGAGTGCTGTAGTGCGCACCCACACTGTAGTCGCTGCCCAACCGGCGTTCCCGATAGCCTCGGGCCGCCCCACCTTGTCCCCCTAGTTAGCCTCGACGTCAGCAGCACTGCAGGTGGTCGGCCCCCTCTGCCTCCTCTCTCTTCCGCCCTCCCGCACGCGTGCCCAGTGCCGCATAGCTCGGCCAACTGATGAGCACACACGCGCCCTCCCCCGCTCTCCCTCTCTCTTCCCTTGGACAAAGATAGTGTCCACGAAGCCCCAGACACGGCCCGGCTCGCCCCCGTGGCCCGTGGCTATGCCCTGGTCCTCATCGGCGCACCACGTCCATGGTGGACCGGTGGACCCTCTATTTAAGCGCCTCCTCGAGCCCTTGTCCCACTGTCCTCGCTCCCTCCTCCCCTCCGCTTCCTCCCCATGCTCAGCCCGCTCTCCCATGTGGTCGGGAGCCCTCTCTTGAACGAAACCCTTGCCACCGGCATTCCCCTCTCCCCCGGCGACCTCCTCGGCCACCCACCGACGCGCGAGGCCCCCCTGAGCGTGCTAGTGCCCTCCGTTCCAGCCGCCGCATCCTGGAACCCCCTCGGTGAGCCCCCTCCGCTCCTGTGACAAGGAGAGGGATGACAGGTGGGGCCCACCTATCATCCCCTCGCCCCCTCCTCTCTCACTGGCAAGCAGGGCCCGCGGGCAGGTTTAAAATCAATCCTGCCGCACGCGGCGCCTCGGCTGGGCCAGCTTCCCTCTGTGGGGTAGTTTCAGCCGAGCATTTTGGCCCAAGAGGCACAATACCCCTTTTCCCTTTTCTTTTCTATTTAACTTCCAAAAATTCCACAAATTTGTATACTCATCTAACCCAAAATATGTTGGGGAACGTCGCATGGGAAACAAAAATTTTCCTACGCACACGCAAACCTATCCATGGTGATGAGCATCTACGAGAGGGAGAGTGGATCTACATACCCTTGTAGATCGCTAAGAGGGAAGCGTTAAGAAACGCGGTTGGTGTAGTCGAACATCTTCGCGATCCAAATCGCCGAGCGTCCCGCGATCTCATCACGATCCGTCCCGCGATCCAATCATGATACGTCCCGTGAACTCATCACGATCCGTCCCACGATCTCATCACGATCCGTCTCACGATCTTGATCACGATCTGTCCTGCGAACTCATCACGATCCGTTCCGCGATCTCATCACGAACCGTCTCGCGATCTCGATCACGGTCCTTCCGATCTAGCGCCGAACGGACGGCACCTCCGCGTTCAGCACACGTGTAGCTTGATGACGATCTCCACCGTCTTGATCCAGCAAGAGGAGGTGGAGAGGAGATAGAGTTCACCGGCAGCGTGACGGCGCTCCGGTGATGGTGGTGGAGCAATTCCGGCAGGGCTTCGCCTAAGCGCTGCGGAAAACCGATCTAGAGGAGAAACTGTGCACCGGTGAAACGGGTAGCACGTGGCCGGAAATTCTGTCCAAAAACCACCCAATCCACTAGTATATATAGGAGGAGAGGAGAGGAGAGGCAGCCAAGGCCTTTGGGTCGGCCGAAATAGGAGGTGGGAGAAATCCTACTTCACCTCCAACCCTAGTTGGAGTAGGATTGCCTCCTATTGGCTGATTTTCCACTTTTTGCTTTAGGACTTTCTCTCCTGCGCCATGGGCCTTTGTGGATGTTTTCCCAGCCCACTAAGGGCTGGTTATTATTCTCCCACAGCCCATGGACCTCTTGGGGTTGAAGTACCCCTCCCGGAGGTCTCCCGGTACACTACCGGCACTCCCGGTACACTACCGATGAGCCCGAAACTTTTCCGAAAACCAAACTGGGACTTCCTATATATGAATCTTTACCTCCGGACCATTCCGGAGCTCCTCGTGATGTCTGGGATCTCATCCGGGACTCCGAACAAACTTCGGTCACCACCATACATAACTCTACACTACCGAAACGTCACCGAACCTTAAGTGTGCAGACCCTGCGGGTTCGAGAACTATGTAGACATGACCGAGACACCTCTACGGTCAATAACCAATGGCGGGAACTGGACGTCCACATTGGTTCCTACATATTCTACAAAGATCTTTATTGGTCGAACCTCTATGTCAAGGATTCAGTTAATCCAGTATAACGTTCCCTTTGTTCTTCGGTATGTTACTTGCCCGAGATTCGATCGTCGGTATCTCCATACCTAGTTCAACCTCGTTACCGGCAAGTCTCTTTACTCGTTCTGTAATACAAGATCCCGCAACTAACAATTAGTCACATTGCTTGCAAGGCTTATTGTGATGTTGCATTACCGAGTGGGCCCCGAGATACCTCTCCGTCACACGGAGTAACAAATCCCAGTCTCGATCCATGCCAACTCAATAGACACCATCGAAGATACCTGTAGAGCACCTTTATAGTCACCCAGTTACGTTGCGACGTTTGATACACACAAGGCACTCCTCCGATTTCTGTGAGTTGCATGATCTCATGGTCATAGGAACATATACTTGACATGCAGAAAACAGTAGCAATAAACTGACACGGTCATATGCTATGTTTGTAGTTTGGGTCTTATCCATCACATCATTCTCCTAATGATGTGATCCCGTTATCAAATGGCATCTCATGTCCATGGCTAGGAAACCTTAACCATCCTTTGATCAACGAGCTAGTCCATTAGAGGCATACTAGGGACATGGTTTTGTCTATGTATCCACACATGCATTTAAGTCTCCAGTCAATACAATTATAGCATGGATAATAAACGATTATCATGAACAAGGAAATATGATAATAACTAATTTATTATTGCCTCTAGGGCATATTTCCAACAGTCTCCCACTTGCACTAGAGTCAATAATCTAGTTCACATCACCATGTGATTCGCATTGTTATGAATCTAACACCCAATGAGTTATGGGGCTCGATCATGCTTTGCATGTGAGAGAGGTCTTATAGTCAACGGGTCTACGATATTCAGATCCGTGTGTACTTTGCAAATCTCTATGTCAAACCGTAAACACTGCTACCACACTCCACTTGGTACTATTTCCAAATGGCTGCTCCACTATACGTATCCAGATTGCTACTACTAGTCATCCGGATAGGTGTTAAAGCTTGCATCGACGTAACTCTTTACGACGAACTCTTTATCACCTCCATAATCAAGAAACATTTCCTTAGTCCTCTGGTTACTAAGGATAATTCCGACCGCTGTCCAGTGATCCACTCCTGGACCACTCTTGTACCCCTTGACAGACTCATGGCAAGGCACACATAGGTGCGGTACACAACATGGCATAATATAGAGCCTATGGCTAAGGCATAGGGGACGACGTTCGTCCTTTCTCTTTCTTCTTCCATTGTCGAGCTTTGATTCTCACTCAACTTCACACCTTACAAATCAGACGAGAACTATTTCTCTGGCTGATCCATTTTGAACTCTTTCAAAATATTGTGAAGGTATGCACTCATTGAAAGTCTCATCAAGCATCTTGATCTATCTCTATAGATTTTGATGCTCAACAATTAGGTAGCTTTATCCAGGTCTTCCTTTGAAAATCACTTTCCAAATAACCGTTTTATGCTTTCCAGAAACTCTACATTATTTCTGAACAACAATATGTCATCCACATATACTTATCAGAAATTCTATAGTGCTCCCACTCACTTTATTGCAAATACAAGTTTCTCATAAACTTTGTATAAACATCAAAACTTTGATCACCTCATCAAAGTGTATATTCCAACTCCGAGATGCTTGCTTCAGTCCATGGAAGGATCACCGAAGCTTGCACACCTTTTAGCATCCTTAGGCCTGACAAAACCTTCTGGTTGTATCACATACAACCTTTCCTCAAGTAAACCATTAAGGAAACGATGTTTTGACATCCATCTGCCAGATTTCATACTTGAAAACACAACAACTGCTAACATAATTCCAACAGACTTTTAGCATCGCTACGAGTGAGAAAGTCTCATCGTAGTCAACTCCTTGAACTTGTCACAAACATCTTTGCAACAAGTCAAGCTTTACAAATAGTGACATTCACCATCAGTGTCTGTCTTCATTTTAAAGATCCATTTGTACTCAACGACCTGCCGTCCAACGAGCAAGTCTACCAAAGTCTACATTTGGTTTTAATACATGGATCCTATCTCGGATTTCGGAATCCGGGCCCATCATCGCTTCTCCATAGCTCGTAGGTTCATCGTTGTCCAACAACATGACCTCCAAGACAGAGTTGTCGTACCGCTCAGGAGCAGTACACATCCTTGTCGACCTATGAAGTTCGATAGTAACTTGATCCTGAAGCTTCATGATCATCATCATTAACTTCCTCTTCAACTAACGTAGGCTTCACAGAAACATCTTTCTGCGCTGCGCTACTCTCTGGTTGAACAAAGGTTTAACAACCTCATCAAGTTCTATCTTCCTCCCACTCAATTCTTTCGAGAGAAACTTTTTCTCGAGAAAAGACCCAGTTCTAGCAACAAACACTTTGCACTCGGATCTGAGATAGAAGGCATACCCATCTGTTCTTAGGGTATTCTATGAAGATACATTTGTCCGCTTTGGGTTCTAGCTTATTATGTGAAAACATTTTCCACACAAGCATCGCAGCCCCAAACATTAAGAAATGACAGCTTAGGTTTCTATCAAACCATAATTCGCACGGTGTCATCTCAACGGATTTAGATGATGCCCTATTTAAAGTGAATGTAGTTGTCTCTAATGCATAACCCCAAAAATTATAGTAGTAAAACGATAAGAGACATCACAGTATGCACTATATCAATAGAGCATGACTATGATGTTCGGACACACCATCACACCATGGTGTTCTAGGTGGCGTTAGCTGTGAAACAAATTTCACGTTGTCTTAAGTTGTATGCCAAACTCGTAACTCAGATATTCACCTCCACGATCATATCGCGGTCATTTTTATCTTCTTGTCACGATGATCTTTAAACTTCACTCTGAATTTGCTTGAACCTTTCAAACGATTCAGACTTGTGTTTCATTAAGTAAATATACACTATATCTACTCAAATCATCAGTGAAGGTAAGAAAATAACGATATCCACTGCACACTACAAGACTCACTAGATTGCATACATCAACATGTATCATTTCCAATGAATCACTTGCCCGCTCCATCCAACGGGGTCCTTTAGTCATCTTGCCCAAGAGGCATGGTTCGCATGTCTCAACCGATTCAAAATCGAATGAGTGCAAATATCCATCAACATGGAGTTTCTACATGCGCTTTATACCAATATGACATTTAGCGGCAGTGCCACAAGTATGTGGTACTATCATTATTAACTTTGTATCTTTTGACATCAATGTTATGAACATGTGTACTACTACGATCAAGATTTCAACAAACCATTCTCACTGGGTGCATGACCATTGAAGGTATTATTCATGTAACCAGAATAACTATTATTCTCTGACTTAAATGAATAACCGTATTGCAACAAACATGATTTGATCATGTTCATGCTCAACGCAAAACACCAAATAACATTTATTTAGGTTCGTCACTAATCCTGAAGGTAGAGAGAGCGTGCGATGTTGATCACATCAACCTTGGAAACATTTCCAACACACATCGTCACCTCACCCTTAGCTAGTTCTCCGTTTATTCCGTAGCTTTTATTTCGAGTTACTAACATTTAGCAACCGAACCGGTATCCAATACCCAGGTGCTACTAGGAGTACTAGCAAGGTACACATCAACAACTCGTATATCAAATATACTTCTGTCGATGTTGCCAGCCTTCTTATATACCAAGTATCTAGGGTTGTTCCGCTTCAGCGACCTCTCACCTCATAATAGAAGCACTTAGTCTCGGGTTTGAGTTCAACTTTGGGTTGCTTCACTGGAGCAGCAACTGACTTGCTATCCATGAAGTTTCCCTCCTTGCTCTTTCCCTTTTCGAAACTAGTGGTTTTATTAACCATCAACACTTGACGCTCCTTCTTGATTTCTACCTTCGCGGTGTCAAACATCGCGAACAGCTTAGGGATCAATACTTCTATCCCTGGTGTATTATAGTTCATCACTATGTTCTAGTAGCTTTAGTGACAGTGACTTGGAGAACTATATCAATCACTATCTTATCTGGAAGATCAACTCCCACTTGATTCAAGCGATTGTAGTACCTAGACAATCTGAGTACATGCTCAACGATTGAGCTATTCTCCTTCATCTTACAAGCAAAGAATCTTGTTGGAGATCTCATATCTCGCAACAAAGGCACGAGCCTGAGATCACAATCTCTGCTCCTAGAACATCTCATATGTTCCGTGACGTTCAAAACGTTTTGGAGCCTCAATTCTAAGCCGTAATGCATGACGCACTAAACTATCAAGTAGTCATCGAAACATGCCTGTTAGATGTTCACAACATCTATAGACGACGCTAGAGGGGGTGGCGCACCGAGCGGTGCATTAAGGACATAAGCCTTCTGTGCAGCAATGACGACAATCCTCAGATCACGGACCCAGTCCGCAATTTTGCTACCAAAATCTTTCAATTCTATTTCTCTAGGAACATATAAAAATACAAGGGAGCTACAACGCGAGCTAGTAATCTACAACAAAATTTGCAAAGACACTTTGACTATGTTCATGATAATGAGTTCAATTAATCATATTACTTAAGAACTCCCACTCAAATTGACATCCCTATGATCATTCGAGTGATACATGATCCAAATTCACCAACTCAAGTCCGATCATCACGTGAGTTGAGGTGGCTGGAATGGTGAACATCATTATGTTGATCATATCTACTATATGACTCATGTTCGACCTTTCGGTCTCTCGTGTTCCGAGGCCATGTCTATACATGCTAGGCTCGTCAAGTTTAACCCGAGTGTTCTGCGCGTGCAAATATAGCTTGCACCCATTGTATGTGAACATAGAGTCTATCACACCCGATCATCACGTGGTGTCTCAACACGACGAACTTTCGCAACGGTGCACACTCGGGGAGAACACAGTTCATCTTGAAATTCAAGTGAGGGATCACCTTATAATGCTACCGCCGTACTAAGCAAAACAAGGTGCATAAAAGGATTAACATCTCATGCAATTCATAAGTGACATGATATGGCCATGAACTTGTGTTTAAGATCTCCATCTTCGAAACACCGGCATGATCTCCATCATCACCGGCACAACACCATGATCTCCATCATCTTGATCTCCATCAATGTGTTGCCATTGGGGTTGTCACGCCCTGCATGCTTCTACTACTATTGCTACCGTAGAGATAAAGTAAAGCATTACATAGCGCTTAATGATTGACACGCAGGTCATACAATAATTAAAGACAACCCTATGGCTCCTGCCGGTTGCCGTACTCATCGACATGCAAGTCGTGATAATCTATACATCACATGATCATCTCATACATCACATATATCTCATCATGTAATTGGCCATATCACATCACAACATACCCTGCAAAAACAAGTTAGACGTCCTCTAATTGTTGTTGCATATTTTACGTGGCTGCTATGGGTATCTAGCAAGAACGATTCTCACCTACGCATAAACCACAACGGTGATACACTAGTTTGCTTTTCAAGCTTCTCAAGGACCGCCTTTGTCGAATCCGATCCAAGTAAAGTGAGACAAACTGTCACCCGCAAGCCATCTAGGCAACAAGTTGCGTCGAGGGAACCGGTCTCTCGTAAGCGTACGAGTAATGTTGGTCCAGGCCGCTTCATCTCACAATCCCGCTGAACCAAAATACGACCAAGGGAGGAAGAAATGTAAGCATCAACACCCACAAACCTTTTGTGTTCTACTCGAGATCTCATCGTACCATCAACCTAGCTCATGATGCCACTGTTGGGGAAGTCGCATGGGAAACAAAAATTTTCCTACGCACACGCAAACCTATCCATGGTGATGAGCATCTACGAGAGGGAGAGTGGATCTACATACCCTTGTAGATTTCTAAGCGGGAAGCGTTAAGAAACGCGGTTGGTGTAGTCGAACATCTTCACGATCCAAATCGCCGAGCATCCCGCGATCTCATCACGATCCGTCCCGCGATCCAATCACGATACGTCCCGTGAACTCATCACGATCCGTCCCACGATCTCATCACGATCCGTCTCACGATCTTGATCACGATCTGTCCCGCGAACTCATCACGATCCGTTCCGCGATCTCATCACGAACCGTCTCGCGATCTCGATCACGGTCCTTCCGATCTAGCGCCGAACGGACGGCACCTCCGCGTTCAGCACACGTGCAGCTTGATGACGATCTCCACCGTCTTGATCCAGCAAGAGGAGGTGGAGAGGAGAGAGAGTTCACCGGCAGCGTGACGGCGCTCCGGTGATGGTGGTGGAGCAATTCCGGCAGGGCTTGGCCTAAGCGCTGCGAAAAACCGATCTAGAGGAGAAACTGTGCACCGGTGAAACGGGTAGCACGTGGCCGGAAATTCTGTCCTAAAACCACCCAATCCACTAGTATATATAGGAGGAGAGGAGAGGATAGGCAGCCAAGGCCTTTGGGTCGGCCGAAATAGGAGGTGGGAGCAATCCTACTTCACCTCCAATCCTAGTTGGAGTAGGATTGCCTCCTATTGGCTGATTTTCCACTTTTTGCTTTAGGACTTTCTCTCCTACGCCATGGGCCTTTGTGGCTGTTTTCCCAGCCCACTAAGGGCTGGTTATTATTCTCCCACAGCCCATGGACCTCTAGGGGTCGAAGTACCCCTCCCGGAGGTCTCCCGGTACACTACCGGCACTCCTGGTACACTACCGGCACTCCCGGTACACTACCGATGAGCCCGAAGCTTTTCCGGAAATCAAACTGGGACTTCCTATATATGAATCTTTACCTACGGACCATTCCGGAGCTCCTCGTGACGTCCGGGATCTCATCCAGGACTCCGAACAAACTTCGGTCACCACCATACATAACTCTACACTACCGAAACGTCACCGAACCTTAAGTGTGCAGACCCTGCGGGTTCGAGAACTATGTAGACATGACCGAGACACCTCTACGGTCAATAACCAATGGCGGGACCTGGACGTCCACATTGGTTCCTACATATTCTACGAAGATCTTTATCGGTCGAACCTCTATGTCAAGGATTCAGTTAATCCCATATAACGTTCCCTTTGTTCTTCGGTATGTTACTTGCCCGAGATTCGATCGTCGGTATCTCCATACCTAGTTCAACCTCGTTACTGGCAAGTCTCTTTACTCGTTCTGTAATACAAGATCCCGCAACTAACAATTAGTCACATTGCTTGCAAGGCTTATTGTGATGTTGCATTACCGAGTGGGCCCCGAGATACCTCTCCGTCACACGGATTAACAAATCCCAGTCTCGATCCATGCCAACTCAACAGACACCATCGAAGATACCTGTAGACCACCTTTATAGTCACCCAGTTATGTTGCGACGTTTGATACACACAAGGCACTCCTCCGATATCTGTGAGTTGCATGATCTCATGGTCATAGGAACATATACTTGACATGCAGAAAACAGTAGCAATAAACTGACACGATCATATGCTATGTTTGTAGTTTGGGTCTTATCCATCACATCATTCTCCTAATGATGTGATCCCGTTATCAAATGACATCTCATGTCCATGGCTAGGAAACCTTAACCATCCTTTGATCAACGAGCTAGTCCATTAGAGGCATACTAGGGACATGGTTTTGTCTATGTATCCACACATGCATTTAAGTCTCCGGTCAATACAATTATAGCATGGATAATAAACGATTATCATGAACAAGGAAATATGATAGTAACTAATTTATTATTGCCTGTAGGGCATATTTCCAACAAAATATTCTTCCACCTTAAATCTTGAAATAATCCATAGAATTTATTAGTGCCATTTGTAAAAAAGTTTGAAAATATTGTATATGCTAATTTATTTTAAAACCTATATTTAGGCATCTTTTTGCCTCTGTTAGTTAGTTTCCAAAATATTTTTCACAACAAAACCCTAGGAGAATATTTTTAATATGACACTTAGTATTTATCAAAATAGGTTAGCGTTTTTATAGTAGTTTGTGTGCTCTGTTTTTGTGTGTTGCTTATTTTTATCGCTTTTATTCGTGACGATAGATTGCGCAATTGATGAAGAACTTGGACCCGAAGACTTCGAAGACCCCGGAGACTTTGTTCAGCTAGGCAAGCAGCTCTTTGACCATGATAGGAAACCATTTTTATTGCATGTCATATGGCACCTTACTTTCTTCATATTTGATCATGTGGAGTAGTGACCCCTCTGGTGGGTTGTTTCCGACACTCTTACCCTTGACACTTGCATTGTGCATGAACCTACCACCTTATGAGGGTTATGCGGGTGGGAGTAGTTAGGATGCTAATAGATGCTATGCAAGTGGGTTGGGTTTTTATGCATGGTGATGGAAAGGAAAACAATGATTTCAAAGACACCACTAATGCCCGAGGGAGATGATGAGAAGATGGGTGACCACTTGAGAAAGAAGTGGTGTGTCGAAGCAAGCTGAGTATGTGTTTTCGAAAACGGATTAGATTTAAGATTTGTCGACCGTCCCAACCTTACATGCGCAACCACAATACCCCTTATGGGATGGGGCTTTGTTGATTCCTATGGTTGGTGCTAGCAAGGAGCCCGCATTACTAGTGGCAAGAGTCAAGTGGTCACTCTTGAGACGGTGGTCGTCCCAGAGTGGAAGGTCGTGCGCTGTCTTTACAGGCACCAGGCACACCGTTGCGTGCCCTCATGGATGATATGAGTGATGTACATCATGAGGGATGGCACCAACGAGTGGACTCTTGTTTAGTATAACCATTGGAAAGGCATTGTTCGGGTTCTTACCTCGAATATGTTATGTACCGCGAGTCGTGGATGACACGGAAGTTCCCCGAGTCTCGTGGGTAAAGTGTGCAACTATTCCAATAGCCGTGTCCATGGTCAAGGATAATTGGGTGGTGCTGCTTAGACTATGTCCAGATGTTTTCATGAAACATGGTGTGAGTATGGATGTGATGGTGAAAAAGAGGTCACATGAGCTAAGTCCGAAGACCTAGCATGGGAATTGAACTAAGTCTGATGACTTAGTATGACCAATGAACATGAGGTGTTCAACCCCTACTTATGATGATATCTGTAACTTGTTCATATGGATATCTGCTAAATGTTGATGCATGCTTGCTAGTTACTTGATCATCTCAATTGCACTCAAAGTTAGCTTTCCGCAAAATTACCTACTTAGTGTTGTATCATGCATCATTGTTACCTTATTCCACCACTTGGGTTGCTTGCGAGTACATGCAAAGTAATCATTGGCTTGCCACTTGTTATTTAATTGGCCAGGCATGGAAGAACGGGAGTATGTTGAAGAGTTCGTTGTTGACAAACATGCGAACAAGGACACTTCCCAGTCAGAATGCCTGTAGGTTAAGGCAGATGGCATGGGTTCACGATTTCAACCAAGATTTCCGCTACTTGTTCTATTTAAGTATTTGACCCTCGTGACCCAATCTATGTAAGACTTGACCTTCATGTTCTATATTTGTGTAAGACACTAAATGTGGATGTAAGACTCTTGTTATTCATCTTCTGTGTGTTCAGTGAGCATTGATCTCTGGGATCACTGTACATTTGCAATCGGTGATCAAGACTTATGAGTCGGGGTCCCCACACGTCTTCCATAGACCACCATATTTATATTCATGTTCTCGTAAGATAGCCACCAAATACATGCTTAGAGCTTGCTACAACCTCAACACTTACCCCTTCCAAACCCAAAAGCTTACATAGATTCGGTACCCGGGTTACATGATTCCTGAGTCCCCGTGGCTCACAGATTACAACAATACAGGTGCAGGTGTTGATGAGTATGTGCCAGAAGACGTGACTCAGTTCCAGTGGGAGTATGATGTAGAACGTGGCCGGATGTATGTCATGAACCCCGATGAGTAGAGAGGCCATGGTCGTGATCCTTGGGATAGCAGGGCAGCTTTATAGTGCTTCTTTTCTTTGTTTGATTTCGTTCGTAGACGGACCCTGTCTTCTATGTGATGCTTGAATAATTGTGTAAACTTGTAATTTAGCTCGTGGCAAGTGTAATCCAACTCATATATTCATCTCTTCATACATGTATGCAATGTTTACTGCACTTGCGAAACGACGAGATGCGCCTCTATCCTTGTCAAGGCCCCCGTGCCTAAATAAGGATAGGAGCGCATCTTGGGCGTGACAAGCTGGTATTCAGAGCCATACGACCATAGGATCCCTTTTTTGATTAAACTTGGCTGAGTCGTGTCGGGACCCCGATCCTAAGTCATATGAATCCAGACTGTAACATATCACATCACTTTGTGGCCTCACGCACGGTAAGCTACACGGCTGTAGCCTTACCCTAGAAGGGACCGTTTGCGTCTTTTGGCTCACGTATGTGAATATGTCACTGGCAATCAAACAATAGAGAATCCGTCCCGACATGACAAGTCATAGAACCCAAGTGGCACATCTGTACAGAAACAGGCATACGTAACCCAGCAATGCAGGTGTCGGGCTCAAGCGTGTGTAGACGAGTCATAGCAAGCTACAGGGACTCCATTATGCCGTGAGACATAAATGCCATCACTTCACGTAGACGAGTCATCGCAGGCTACACGGACTCCATTACACTGCGAGACATTTCCTCAAAGGGACAGACATAGCAGCAAAGAAGGATACATGTCGGTCAATCAATGTGTCCGGAGTAGTAGCAAGCTACCATGGTTCAATGGAAGCACAAAGAGGCAGTTTCCCGTAAAGAGTATAACTAAAGGCACACGACTAGGTGTCGGATCCCATACATACCTTTGCACATCACACGTACGTACGACATGCCCGATATGCATAGATACAACTATGGCATCACAACATAACCATACAACAACACAAATTTTATTTAAGAGGCTCAGACGAGCCTTGGATAATATGTTCTTATAGGTAGGGGTCACATGACCCGACACTCACATCATTCAAACAAGTTCATACAAACCAAGTGGAAGCATAAAGTTTTCTAACTACAGACAGATGAAAGGGTAAAAAGGCACATGGCCTAACTATCTACAGCCCGCCACAGGGCATAGGTTGTAGGTGGGACACCAGCTATTTGGCATCGTCGACATCTAGATAGAACCCACCTGATGGGTCCTGGGTCTTATCTGCAACATTTATCAAGAAAAAGTGAGTACAAACGTACTCATCAAGTCTTTAAAACAGACCTAGTCTATTCAGGCTCATGTATCAACAAGGGGATTGGTGGAGTTTATGCAGCAATGCCAGCTTTGACTCATGGCTAACCTATACTACACAATTTTAACTCTTTGTTTACTTTTTAGATATCGCACATGAGTCCACTAACTTCATGACAATACGCCACCATGGATTCACTTCCCACTCCTGGGACAGTGCCATCCATGGTACTCACACTTGTCTTGATATTTTTATGAGTATCGATTTGATTATCTATGAACAGCATAAGCGTTCCAAGTAGTCCATATACGAGGATGCGGCTATTCGAATAGTTTCATACCCTGCAGGGCTGTACTTCTTCACACATGCTCTCGCCACTTATTGTTGTGTGCTCATAAAACCATGCACCTCGGAAACCTTCAAGCGAAAGCCTAGCGAGGGAGTCAGCCACGACCGTCAATCACACAAGACCTCTAGTCCAGGCTATTGCCTATTTGAGACTGAACCCGCATGGAAGTCCGGCTAACGTTTCCGTTATGCCCCCAAATGATGTGTGCAGGGTTCCCAAGCCCACCATTCGAGCGACCCTTGGTACATCGTGCCACTGCCTACCGCGTCGTAACCCACCCCTAGGGTCAGCGCTACGCATGGCCTCCAGCATACTATAAACACCAGAAACTACTTGCAACTCCTGGACCAAGGAGTAAGTGATTAATAAGTCGATAGGGCCAATTAAGTATCCCAACGTGTGGTAGTAACTAGTCTTGGATCACAAACACGGAACTCGATTCCTATGAATGGTCCCAATGAGACAACCCGCTATGTACTCCTACATAGCCTCTCATCGCTACCTTTAGCAAATCGGGTTCATCATAAGCTTATCACATCAAAACATCATGGTTTCACTCCAGTTCATCACCCAGATGAAACATACCTGACACAACTCTAAGCATAGCAGGCATGGTAAGCTAAACACATCATGGCCAAGCATCTACTAGTTATGCTAGGTTGCAAAGTTTAGCTATTTACTCTGACAATGACAGGTCATGCAAAGGAATAGGTTCCTCTACCATGTATGACATACAAGTGAACGTTTGTCCTAATGCAATAAACAAGAGCAGGAGTGAGAGAGTGGGATGTTATCGAAATGATCAAGGGGGGTTGCTTGCCTTGCTGGGTAGCGGGAAGGTTCTCTCCTTTGTTGGAATACTCGGGGGTATCCTCAGAAGCAGGGCCTACTGCAATGCAGATAAATAGCATTCAATACATGCAAGTGCAACACTATGATGCATTATCATGACATGGTAGCATGTATGGATGAGCTAATGCAACTAGTGTCCAAGTTAATTTGAAGTGAGTTTGAATATAGGTTCAAATTCGTTCTTCATTTTAAATTCCATATGCTAACCTATTAATAAATGTCAAGGTTCATCTACATAGGTTGCTGTAACATGCATGATAATAGCACCATTGGAGTCATTGGATTTTTCTAACAAATTTTCATATATAAATTATTTTCATCTGATTTACAGATTAATTTATATGAATTTTTAAAGTTTTAAACAATTTCTGGAATTATTTTAAAATTGGAAAATGAAATATGACGTCACCCTGACGTCACTATGACGCCAGCTGGTCGGCTGACCAGGCCAGGTCAAACCTGACATGCGGGACCTGCACGTCAGTGACACAGGCCTAAATCCCGCGCTGACCAGGGATTGACCCGCAGCTAGGGCCCACTGGTCAGTGACTGGAGGGCTAACTAATCAGGGGGATTAGCCCCTGATGGTCGGCCACGTCGGCGCCCACCGGAGCGGGGCTGGCGGCAACCAACAGTGCGGCGGCGACCCGCTGCAGTTGCGCCTCCGGTGACCATTTGGCGCGTGGAGGGCACCGGGAGGTAGCCCATGCACGCACGCATCCAACGTTGTGATAGAGGGGGCTCGCAGGCCACCGGAGCTACGGCCGGCGACGACCCGAGCGGCGGCGAGCTCCGGGCAGCAAGGGGAACGATGCCAATGGCGAGGGACAGGCCGCTCGAGGAGGGGGAAACGGAGCAGGGGCTCACGACGGAGTTGTTGAGGGAGACGGCGAGCTCGGGGACGCGTAGACGACCTCGAATCGTTGGAGGGAAGCTTTGGCAGCCGGCAGGGAAGAAACGGCGATGGCGCGTCGTGGAGGGCTCCCGGAGTCGACTGGCTTCACGGGGAGGACAAGGAGGTCGCGGCAAGGCTTTTGGCGGGCTCAGAAAGGCGTGGGGCGGCTAGAACTACGGCGATGCGGTGGAGACGAGCTCGGCCATGGGGAAGCAGAGGAGGAAAGAGTGCGAGAGAGAGCGCGAGGGAGAGAGGGAGAGGAGAAGAAGGCCATGGTGAGGAGGCGTCGCGCTGGCGCTCTCCCAGCCCTCCAGGCCGGCAACCAGGTAGGGAGAAGGTGGCCGGCGTGTGCCCGCGCACGGCGAACGCACGCCCCTGTCCTCCTGGCGAGAGGACAGGGATGACTGGCCATGGGCCAGATGGGCCGGTTCCCCCCTGGGCCTCTTCTTTCTTTTTTTCTTTTTCTTCCGGTTTTTTCTATTTCTGACATTTGTTTTATTTTATTTTCAGGTACAATTGCATTGATAACATATTCCAATTATTTTATAATATCAAGTTTGAATATTTCAAACTCCAATAAAAAGTTTCAGGATATTTTGAAATATAAAATAATGATAATGCTTTATTTGGAATTTTCAGAGGATTTATCATTTATTTTTAAATTGCTATAATTGTCAAAATATTGAAAATGGTCCCTGTTATAATCATGTCCATATTTATCAGACATAGGGAACATTTTATAAGGGCATTTTGGATTTGTTGAATTTTCACAACTTTGAATTAATTTGATTCAAATATGAGCTTGGGGTTTCTTTTAGTCCCCATTTCATGTTGATGCAAAAATTTAACATGATGCACACACATGCTATCCTATAACATCTAGCTAAGGATGTGACAACTCACCCCCACTCAAAAGAATCTCGTCCTGAGATTTTGAAGTCGTCGGGAAGAGCGCGGGGTACTCTAGTCGAAGACGATCTTCTCTTTCCCATGTGGCCTCCTTTTCAGAATGGTGTGACCACTGAACCTTGAGAAACTTGATGTTCCGTCGCTGAGTGGTACGCTCAGATTGATCAAGAATATGAACAGGGTATTCTCGATATGTAAGGTTATCTTGGAGATCAAGTGCTTCGTGGTCTACTTCACGGACAGGGTCCGAGAAGCAACGCCTGAGTTGCAAGACATGGAAGACATCATGAACCTTGGAAAGATGCGGTGGAAGTTCCAATTGGTAGGCAACCTCCCCTCGTTTAGCAAGAATGCGAAAATGTCCAATGTAACGAGGAGCCAACTTGCCCTTGATACCGAATCGATGGGTACCCTTCAGAGGCGTAACCCAAAGGTAAGCCTTCTCATCAACTTCATAGGTCACAGCCTTATGATGCCGATCATATTGGCTCCTTTGACGAGACTGGGCTGTTTTCAACTTTTCACGAATAATGCAAACTTGCTCCTTTGCATCCTGGATCATATCCGGGCCAAAGAGTTGCCTCTCTCCGGTTTATGACCAGTTAAGAGGTGTTCGACACCTTCGTCCATAGAGAACTTCAAAAGTACCTTTGCCCAAGCTTGATTGATAACTATTGTTATAAGCAAATTCGGCAAATGGAAGACATTTCTCCCAATTCATACCGAAGGATATAACACAAGCTCGGAGCATGTCTTCGAGAATTTGATTGACTCGCTCAACTTGACCACTTGATTGTGGGTGGAAAGCAGTGCCAAAGGATAGATGAGTCCCCATAGTGGTTTGGAAACTTTCCCAGAATCGGGAAGTAATACTTCCATGGTCTGAGTTAATCTCCAATGGAACACCATGAAGAGAAACTATTCGAGAAACATATAACTCTGGTACCTGGCTAGCAGTTATACTCTCCCAAACAGGAATAAAATGAGCCACTTTAGAAAGGCGGTCAATGACCACAAAGATAGCATTATTCCCTCTCTTCGTCCTGGGAAATCAGGTAATGAAATCCATACCGACCTTATCCCATTTCAATTTGGGAATAGCTAAAGGTTGAAGGGTGCCAGCAGGCCTTTGATGTTCTGCTTTCACGTGACGACAAACGTCGCAATTAGCAACGAACTGGGCAATTTCTCTCTTCATCCTAGTCCACCAGAACCTCTAGCATAGGTCCTGATACATCTTGGTACTACCCGGATGAATTGTGAGAGGAGAATCATGAGCCTCCTTAAGGATCAGCTGTCTTAAGCATGTGCTCTTGGGAACCACCAACCGGTTCTGGAAGAACACAACACCCTCATCATCCTTGGAGCAATATTTAGCGTTTCCGCTAGCAATATTCCCCATAATCCGGGATATACCCTTATCATACTTCTGGACAGCTACTATTTGATCCTTAAGATTAGGTTTCGCCACCAAGTTGGATAGGAATCCTTGAGGAACAATGTGGAGGTTCAACTTCCGAAATTCCTCATGGAGAAGTGGTTGATCTTGTTGGAACATCAGGTTGTTACAATAAGACTTATGACTTAGTGCATCAGCCATAACATTGGCTTTTCCTAGGGTGTAAGTTATCCCTAAGTCGTAATCTGTAATCAACTCAACGTCTATGCCTGAGATTCAAATCCGGCCGGGTGAAAATATATTTCAGGCTTTGGTGATCAGTGTAAATTTCGCAACGATTACCCAGAAGGTAATGTTGCCAGGTTTTTAGTGCATGGACCATAGCTGCAAGCTCAAGATCATGTGTTGGATAATTATCCTCATGTGGACGCAACTGTCGAGATGTGTATGCAATCACCTGACAATCTTGCATGAGAATGCAACCTAATCCTTGTCGCAAGGCGTCGCACTAGATAACAAAGTCCTTAGAGAAGTCTGGTGGCACCAGAACGGGAGCAGAGGTCAGTCGTCTTTTCAACTCCTGAAAACTGTGCTCGCATTATGGAGTCCACTCGAACTTTTTATCTTTCTTGAGGGGTTCAACCAGAGGTTTCGCAACCTTTGAGAAATTCTCGACAAAGCAGTAACAATAGCTCGCTAAGCCAAGGAAACTACGAAATTGCTTAACCGATTCAGGTTGAGTCCAATCAAGGACGGCCTGAACTCTCTTGGGATTGACAGCAATACCCTTACCAGAGATCACGTGGCCCAGATAGGTCACTTTTGGCAACCAAAATTCACACTTGGAGAATTTGGCATACAGACGGTGCTCTCGAAGTTTCGTCAATACCAGCCTTAGATGCTCGGCATGTTCATGTTCATTCTTCGAGCAGATGAGTATATCGTCAAGGTAAACCATGACGAATTTATCTAAATACTCCATGAAGATCGAATTCATCAAGCGAGATAAAGTGGCTGGAGCATTGGTTAAACTGAAGGACATGACGGTGTACTCGTAATGGCCATAACGAGTAACAAAAGCCATTTTTGAAATGTCCCCATTTCTAATTCTGATTTGATTGTATCCCAACCTCAAATCCATTTTGTAAAAGATAGAGGATCTAGCGAGTTGATCATACAAATCGTTGATTCTGGGGAGCGGATACTTATTCTTAATGGTGACAAGATTCATTGGCCGATAATCCACAACAATCCAATCTGATCCATCCTTCTTCTTGACGAAGAGAACGGGACAAGCCCAAGGAGAAGAACTAGGACGGATGAAACCTTTCTTCAAAGCCTCATCGAGTTGGATCTTAAGTTTGGCTAGTTCAAAGGGGCCATCTTATAGGGTCTTTTGGCTATTGGGACAGTCCCTGGAATGAGCTCTATTACAAACTCAACATCTCTGACAGGTGGAATTCCTGGTAGTTCTTGTCGTAAGACATCCGGAAAGTCAAGGACTACCACAATATCTTCTAATTCTGGAAGAGGGCTAGCATTCAGGTAATAGAGTTGGCGCTTGGCTGTTCGAGTGGAGACATTAACTATCTCACCCAATTGATGTGTAAGTTGAACATTCCTAGTATGAGTATCAATCTTAGCATAGTGGGCTTTCATCTAGTCCATGCCTAAGATGATATTGATGTCTGAAGACTTGAGGGCTATCAATGATGCTAGGAAGACTAGCCTATCCACTAGAATCACATTATCATGGCTCACTCTAGAAGTTTGCCACTTTGAACTAGGAGTTTGAACTACTAAGGGAGTAGGCATATCACAAAAAGACATGTTATGCAACTGTGCATAACTTTCTCAGATGAAAGAATGAGATGCCCCAGTATCAAATAGAAAAGATGTTGGATGACTATTGACAAGGAGCGTACCTAGGATAACATCAGGATCCTCAAGGGCTTCCTCAGCAGAGACATAGTTCACTCGTCCACGAGCAGGAGCTGGCTTCACGTAGAAGGCTTTTCCTGGCTTCCCATGTCCAGCGGGCTTAGCTAAGCATTGTTCTGAGGACACTCACGGGAGTAGTGTCCTGGTTCCCCACATTTGTAACAGACAACGGGGGCACGGGGGCAACATTGGCAGGCGGACCTCCAAATGGCCTGGCTGGAGGGTTGGGCTGAGCTGGGCGAGGCGCCTGGAAGGATGGCCTCACGGTGTATCTTGGCGGAAGAGCTGCGTTGGGCACCCACACCTGGCGTTTGTTGCAGCCCGAGGCAGATGCAGGGCTGAAGTCATGGTTGTGCTTCCTCGTGGCATCATAGTCGGTCTGTCCAGACTCGGCATAGATAGCCTTGTCGACGAGAGCCTGGAAGGTTGCGCACTCATGCAGGCGCAGATCTCGACGGAGCTTAGGGTTAAGTCCCTTGCAGAACCTAGCTTGTTTCTTGGCATCGGTTGAAACTTCCTCCGGAGCATAACGAGAAAGATTGCCAAACTCATGGCTATAGACATCCACGGACAGTCTGCCCTGGGTGAAAGCACAGAATTCCTCTCTCTTGTGATCCATCAGCCCTTCCGGGATGTGATGGTACGGAATGTCGTGTTGAATTCTGCCCAAGTTGGTGCGGGGCCTGCAGGATGCATGGCTTCATAATTTTCCCACCACAGATTGGCGGGTCCTTCGAGAAAGTAGGTAGCAAAGATCACCTTGTTGGCCTCGGATACATTGGCATCCCGGATCTTGCAGAACATGCTAGACAACTAGTCATCCGCGTCGAGTGGGTGTACCGAATGATGATACTTAGTTGGGCACAGCTTGATGAAATCACCAAGTGACACGCCATCATTGTGATCATTGCGGGGAGCACGTGCTGTGTTCTGCTCAATTCGTTCCAGCAACCTGTTGGTCTCTCTCTTGTTCCTTTCAGCTTCAAGCATCACTTCTACCAAAGAGGGCGCATGTGGCAGGTCCTCTTGCCTTGGCTGGCTTCCCTCGCCCTGCTCGGGGGCAGGAACGGGGTTATTCCTACTTGCCACCATCCTGGGAAAACAAACCCACAGCTTAAACATAGAGGACAACAACTCTAAGACTTGAGATAAGGAATGTACTGGACAACATGGCATGCAGGGTAAACTCCCAAACAACATGGTAATAACAACTGCCATATGAACACCATGATTAATACACACCATGGCATAGTTCAGTACAAGCCCAAGCTGAAATACAAACTACGGAGAGATGACACAACTCATCGGAGGCATTTCAAGCTTCCTATACATTATCTATCTACACCTCCAGAACTCAACTCTCAACCTCAATTATATCCCACAAGACACGCAGGACTGTGCCGATACGATTACTAACATACTAGTACTAACATCCACATACTCAAGCATCACCGTAGAATGCCTCATATAGGTTACCCCTGTGACCCAGAAGCTAAACCTGAGGATCTGGAAACACCCTAGCATGTGATCCCTGGAAACCGTAAGGACATGGATGTGGCCTTGATCCCCTTGTTGGCGGCAACAACGGCCTAAAAAAGCGGTGATGCCTCCAACATCGGGCCAGTCTACGTGTGTTGGAAGATGAGTCCACGGTGGGGTCAGCATCTCCAAATCCCCATAGCATGTCTGCACGACAGGTGCCAACTGCGTCAGGGCTATCTAAAGACGTGCATGGGTGGCATAAAGCTCCATGCGAAGGGCACGTGCATCACGATCTCTGTTTTCCAACATCTGAGCGGTCACCTACAGCATAGGATCCTCATGGGAATGATCACAGTAGGATGCGCTAAGATAACCATCCTCTCCTCCCATGGAACCAGGAACATAACAGAACTCTGTGTTCTGAAGCAGACCATGGTGAAACCTCATGATAGTCAGCATGGTGTAGGCGGCCTCCTGAACTGCCATATCTATGGTGACACCTAATCTGTAGGTCCAGTGAAGCGGCTCTACAGCTCCAGGATATGAAGGATATATCTTAACAGTACACAGATACTGACTCTGGTTCAAATCTTGATATCGCTCCTCCACTGTTACTCTGGGTACCAACGGTAACCAGCCTCCATCATAACTCTAACCAACATGGCCGTGTGACCTGGTACATCGATGCACCTGGTCAGACGGACCACCTGACGGGAAGGACAAGGAGGCATCTGAGACAGAGAATGATGCAAAGACATTAGAGATTCTAGCAGAAATTGGACAGCATAATGGCTGTAATTTCTCAAAAAGGATTTTGAGACAACTGCAAAAGATTGGAAAAGCATAACCACTCGAGTTTCTAGACTCAAATCTCTTCTCCATCTGTTTTTCAGACCAACAATACTCCGTACCGACATTCACTTGCAAACAAGCTAGCTAGTGGTCCACGGTTTGTAACTCATCATCCTAAGCAATAGATGAGAAGCCTAGTTCTTATCCCTGTAGAAAAGATGAGAAAGTCTCAACATAGAATAACTTGGGAAGAGGAGTAAAAAGAGCCTTACGTTCCCTTCCACAATCAATTCCCCTACATTTCTATAGTGTTTCTAGACTCAACTTCGACCGGTTTGGCTCAGTAGTCCTACAGTCAGTCAGACTCTGATACCAACGCTATCGGGACCCTGATCCTAAGTCATATGAATCCAGACTGTATCATATCACATCACTTTGCAGCCTCACGCATGGTAAGCTCCACGGCTGCAGCCTTACCCTAGCCGGGACCGTTTGCGTCTTTTGGCTCACATATGTGAACATGTCACTGGCAATCAAACGACAGAGAATCCGGGCCCACATGACTAGTCATAAACCCAAGTGGCACATCTGTACGGAAACATGCATACGTAACCTAGCAATGCAGGTGTTGGCCTCAAGCGTGTGTAGACGAGTCATAGCAAGCTACAGGGACTCCATTACACCGTGAGACATAAATGCCATCACCGCACGTAGACAAGTCGTAGCAGGCTACAGGGACTCCATTACACTTCGAGACATTTCCCCGAAGGTACAGACACCACAGTAAAGAAGGATACATGCCGGTCAATCAATGTGTTCGGAGAAGTAGAAAGCTACCATGGCTCGGTGGAAGCACAAAGAGGCAGTTTCCTGTAAAGAGTACTACTAAAGGCACACGACTAGGTGTCGGATCCCATACATACCGTTGCACATCACACGTACGCACAAGATGCCTGATATGTATAGATACAACTATGGCATCACAACATAACCATACAACAACACAACTTTTCTTTCAGAGGCTTAGACGAGCCTTGGATAATATGTTCTTACAGGTAGGGGTCACATGACCCGACACTCAAGTCATTCAAACAAGTTCATACAAACCAAGCGGAAGCATAAAGCTATCTGAGTACAGACAGATGAAAGGGTAAAAAGGCACATGGCCTGACTATCTACAGCATGCCACAGGGCATAGGTCGTAGCTCGGACACCAACTATTCGGCATCGTCCACATCTTGATAGAACCAACATTATGGGTCCTGGGTCTCATCTGCAACATTTATTAAGCAAACGTGAGTACAAACGTACTCAGCAAGTCTTTAAAACAGACCTAGTCTATTCATGCTCATGTATCAACAAGGGGAATGGTGGAGTTTATGCAGCAATGCTACCTTTGACTCATGGCTAACCTATACTACATAATTTTAACTCTTTGTTTACTTTTTAGATATCGCACATGAGTCCACTAACTTCATGACAATATGCCACCATGGATTCACATCCCACTCCTGGGAGAGTGCCATCCATGGTACACACACTTGTCTTGATATTTTTATGAGTATCCATTTGATTATCTATGAACAGCATAAGCGTTCCAAGTAGTCCACATCCGAGGACGCGGCTAGTCGAATAGTTTCATACCCTGCAGGGGTGTACTTCTTCACACACGCTCTCGCCACTTATTGTTGTGTGCTCATAAAACCATTCACCTCGGCAACCTTCAAACAGAAGCCTAGCGAGGGAGTCAGCCACGACCGTCAATCACATAAGACCTCTAGTCCAGGCTATTGCCTATTTGAGACTGAACCCGCACAGAAGTCCAACCGAAGTTTCTGCTACGGCCCCAAAATGATGTGTGCAGGGTTCCCAAGCCCACCATTCAGGTGACCCTTGGTACACCATGCCACTGCCTACCGCGCCATAACCCACCCCTAGGGTCAGCGCTACGCACGACCTCCAGCATACTATAAACACCAGAAACTACTTACAACTCCTGGACCAAGGACTAAGCAATTAATAAGTCGACAGGGTCAATTAAGTATCCCAACTTGCGGTAGTAACTAGTCTTGGATCACAAACACAGAACTCAGTTCCTAACAACGGTCCCAATGAGATAACCCGCTATGTACTCCTACATAGCTTCTCATCGCTACCTTTACCAAATCGGGTTCATCATAAGCTTATCACATCGGACCATCATGGTTTCACTCGAGTTCATCACCCAGATGAAACAGGCCTGACACAACTCTAAGCATAGCAAGAATAGCAGGCATGGTAAGCTAAACACATCATGGCACAAGCATCTACTAGTTATGCTAGGTTGCAAGGTTTAGCTATTTATTGTGACAATGACAGGTCATGCAAAGGAATAGGTTCAACTACCGTGTATGACATACAAATGAATGTTTGTCCTAATGCAATAAACAAGAGGAGGAGCGACAGAGTGGGATGTTATCATTATGATTAAGGGGGCTTGCTTGCCTTGGTGGGTAGCGGGAAGGTTCTCTCCTTCGTTGGAATACTCGGGGGTATCCTCAAAAGCAGGTCCTACCACAATGCAGATAAATAGCATTCAATACATGCAAGTGCAACAATACGATACATGATCATGACATGGTAGCATGTATGGATGAGCTAATGCAACTAGTTTCCAAGTTAATTTGAAGTGAGTTTGAATATAGGTTCAAATTCGTTCTTCATTTCAAATTCCATATGCTAACCTATTAATAAATGTCAAATTTCATCTACATAGGTTGCTGTAATGTGCATGATAATAGCACCATTGGATTCATTGAATTTTTCTGATAAATTTTCATATATAAATTATTTTCATCTGATTTACAGATTAATTTATATGAATTTTTACAGTTTTAAACAATTTCTGGAATTATTTTAAAACTAGAAAATGAAATATGACGTCAGCCTGACGTCACTACGATGTCAGCTGGTCGGCTGACCAGGCCTGGCCAAACCTGACATGCAGGACCCGCACGTTAGTGACACGGGCCTAAATCCCGCGCTGACCAGGGTTTGACCCGCAGCTGGGGCCCACTGGTTAGTGACTGGGGGGGCTAACTAATTAGGGGGATTAGCCCTTGATGGTCGGCCACGTCGGCGCCCACCGGAGCGGGGCCGGCGGCAACCAACAGCGCGGCGGCGACCCGCCGGAGTTGCGCCTCCGGCGACCATTTGGCGCGCGGAGGGCACCGGGAGGTAGCCCATGCACGCGCGCGTCCAACGCTGCGACAGAGGGGGCTCGCAGGCCACCAGAGCTATGGCTGGCGATGACACGAGCGGCGGCGAGCTCCGGGCAGCAAGGGGAATGGCGCCTATGGCAAGGGACAGGCCGCTCGAGGAGGGGGAAACGGAGCAGGGGCTCACGACGGGGTTGTTGAGGCAGACGGCGAGCTCGGGGACGCGTAGAAGACCTCGAATCGCCGGAGGGAAGCTTTGGCGGCCGGGAGGGAAGAAACGGCAATGGCGCGTCTTGGATGGCTCCCGGAGTCGACTGGCTTCACGGGGAGGATGAGGAGGTCGCGGCGAGGCTTTTGGCGGGCTTAGAAAGGCGCGGGGGCGGCTAGAACTATGGCGACGCGGCGGAGACGAGCTCAGCCATGGCGAAGCAGAGGAGGAAAGAGAGCGAGAGAGAGAGCGCACAAGGGAGAGAGGGAGAGGAGAAGAAGGCCACAACGAGGAGGCCTCGCGCTGGCGCTCTCCCAGCCCTCCAGGTCGGCAGCCAGGCATGGAGGAGGTGGCCGGCGTGTGCCCGCGCGTGACGAACGCACGCCCCTGTCCTCCTGGCGAGAGGACAAGGATGAGTGGCCATGGGCCAGATGGGTCGGTTCACCCTAGGCCTCTTCTTTCTTTTTTTTCTTTTCTTTTGGTTTTTTCTATTTCTGACATTTGTTTCATTTTCTTTTCAGGTACAATTGCTTTGATAACATATCCCAATTATTTTATAACATCAAGTTTGAATATTTCAAACTCCAATAAAAAGTTTCAGGATATTTTGAAATATAAAATAATGATAATGCTTTATTTGGCATTTTCAGAGGCTTTATCATTTATTTTTAAATTGCTATAATTGTCCTAATATTTAAAATGGGCCCTGTTATAATCTTGTCCATATTTATCAGTCATATGGAACATTTTGTAAGGGCATTTTCGATTTGTTGAGTTTTCACAACTTTGAATTAATTTGATTCAAATATGAGCTTGGGGTTTCTTTCAGTCCCATTTGATGTTCATGCAAAATTGTAACATGATGCACACACATGCTATCCCATGACATCTAGCTAGGGATGTGACAAGTCGAGTCTAGTAAAACTATTTTGAGTCTAGTTATATCGGAGAGTAGGTTTCTTTTACTCCTATTCTATACTCTGGTGAGGTATTCGACTTAGGAATTTTGATTCTACACCTCTTCTCAAGCAAACAATTTTAGGATCATGCGGGTATTTTGGAAACTATATGATGTCGATGTGACGGAGTTCTGCCTTGGTGCCTCTTATCTGACTTGATTTCTTCCGGGGAGTTGAGATCGACGGGATTCTTGGCACATCGTTATCATTCAGTTTCCTTAGTATCTTAGGATGAAGGGTGTTCGAAATTGCTTCAATACTTATCATGGCGATATAAGGTCAGAGTAGCCCAATAATGGGGAGGCGTCTGGGGTACTGTCATGTTTGGTATCGTTGTATTTTTGAGGATCCGAGATAGATGGAGTTCCGAAGCCTCTAGTTATGTGTTGATGGATGGATACAGTTGGAGTGTAGGGCTTGTTAGTTGTGTGGTATATTTTTCCTCCCTGTATCCCCAACAACTGATTGCATAACCAAAGATTTCGGAAGTTCTTAGGTGGGAATTCATGTAGCTACCTAGGATCATCTTCTTCAGATGTATTAGGGTCTATACATTTGTTCCGAGCAACCTTAGCTCAAAACTTTTGTGTTATTGCAAGTGGCTTCAAGATCTGTGATGTTATTCCAAACCTACAATATGCATTCATACTAAATTTTCAATTCAAATGCATGTGTTGTGATTCATTGCAATTTCTTTCAAGCAATTTGATTCAGCTTATTACTTCATCTTTGTCAATGAGGTGATGATGTTCTTGTCCATCTCCAGGATGCCTCCACCAACTCGCGGGAATCCGGGTCTTGATGGGCAGTAGTCTAATCCTCCACCACCCCCTCTGCCCCTTCTCCAGAAGCTTGGCAAGCTGTGATGGCCGCAACCAATGCGAATACTCAGATTTTGCTCAAGCTGTTGCAAGAGAGAGATCAGGGACAACAAGGTTATCAAGGGAATTTCCAGAATCAGCCTCAGTTTGCAACACTCAACTAGTTCCTTGTCAACCAGCCCAAGTCTTTCACCTGTTGTGAGCAGCCTTTTGATGAGGATGATTGGCTCCGCGAAATGAGCAAGCACTTTGAGTGCAGCAATGTCAGGCCAGATGACTATGTCAGGTTTGCGACGTTTCAGCTCAAGGGTCAGGCAGCAAATTGGTGGCAGCAATACAAGGACTCAAGGGGTGATCGTGTTATCAGCTGGGATGATTTCTATCGTGACTTCAGGGCCCATTACATTCTGACGAGCTTTGTCGGCGAGATGCGTGAGAAGTTCAGGCACCTGAAGTAGGGAAGCAAGTCTGTCTATCAGTAGAACGTCAAGTTCTAGAATTTGGCCCGCTATGCTAAACAAGATGTTCCTGACAACAAGTCCATGATTTATCAGGTCAGAGGTGGTCTCAAGGATGAACTTCTGTTGGGTCTAGTCTTGCAAGAGCCTCGTGAGTTTGATCAGTTCTACAACATGGCTTTGAAGGTCGAGGCAACTTAGCTCAAGTTGGAGAACTCAAGGAAGCGTTCCAGGGAATCCTCTTCTTCTTCCAGCTCTCAGATAGTTCCTAAGTAGCATAAGTATTGGGTTCCTCCTCCTCCTCCTCCGTTTCGTTCCCATCAGTAGCAGAGGCAGTTCGATGGTCATGGTTCTTCCCACCCACCCAACCCAGGTTATCAGCAGAGGCCCCAGGCACCCAAGTCAGCTAATGTTCCTCCTCTAGGCAACTTCCGTCTCCTCTCAGAGGTTACTTCTCACAAGTGTGGTCATAAGGACCACTACTCAAACAAGTGCACCAACCAGTGGCGTCTTCCGCCTCCTCCTCCAGTCAGACCTCTAGGCAATGCTATGGTGAAGCACAACCCCAAGTTTGCAAGAGTCAATAATGTCAATGCAGCTGAAGTAGAGTAGTCTCATGAAGTGATTATGGGTAATCTCAGTCAATTCTATTCCTGCAAAGGTTCTTCTTGATACTGGTGCATCACATTCATTCATATCTAGGCCTTTTGTTGCTAAGCATGATTTCATGACGGTGAAGACCCCTAAGCCACTAAATGTTCTTTCTCCGGGTTTGCAAATGACTTCCAATGTATGTGTTCAGGATGTGTCTATCAAGATGGGCAATTACTATTTTCTGTCCTCTCCAATTGTTCTCGGTAATTCTGATATTGATCTCATTCTTGGCCTGGATTTTCTGGCTATGAACAAGGCGTATGTCGATTGTCAAGCCAAAGAAGTCCAATTGACTCATCTTTTAGAAGACGTGATCATTTTCGCAGCTCGCGATGACATGATTCGTCTCTTTGCTCTTAATGAGAAGGGTGAAATCTCAGCCATTTCTCAGATTCCGGTGGTTTGTTAGTATGAAGATGTCTTTCCAGAAGAATTGCTTGGAATGCCCCCGCACCGACCAGTTGAGTTTTTCATTGATCTTGAACCTGGAATTGAAACGGTTTGCAAGCATCCTTATAAGCTGGGCCCCGAAGATCTTAAAGAGTTGATGAAGCACCTACATGAACAAGAATGTCTGGGTCTGATCAGACTAGGTTCTTCTCCATGGGGTTGTGGTGTTCTGCTTGTCAAGGAGAAGGATGGCGCGGACCGACTTTGTGTCGATTACCGTCCATGGAATAAAAAGGAAATCAGAAACAAGTACCCACTTCCCAAGATCAATGAGTTGTTTGAACAACTGAAAGGTGACAAGGTTTTCTCAAAGCTAGATCTTCGCATGGGCTATCATCAGATTCGCATACGTGAAGAAGATATTCCAAAGACCGCTTTCAGGATGAGTTTTGGCTCTTATGAGTACACCGTCATGTCCTTTGGTCTTGCCAATGCTCCTCCAACCTTCTCTAGGATGATGAACTTCATATTATCTCCTTTCAAAAATGAGTTCGTCTTGGTGTATTTGGATGATATTCTTGTGTTCTCGGAGACTGAATAAGAACATGCACAGCATCTCCGGCTTGTGCTTCACAAGTTAAGAGAGCATCGATTCTATGCTAAGTTTTCCAAGTGTGAGTTTTGGCTCAATGACGGAGTTATTGCCCCTGGGTAGGCCAAAGAAACGGGGTTCTCTCCCCCGTTTCAAGAAAAAAAACACGTGACCGGGTACTTCCCGACCGGCTGGCGCGTGGCCGGCAGGCGTGCTACCGGTTGGGTCGGGGACGGCTGTCCAAGGAGTCGGCTCAGCCCCGGCCGGCTCGATGCGGCCGTCTGCCTTCGGACCGCCTCCTTAGTTGACCGTTGGGGTAGACAAGCTACCATCCCATCCCTCTACACACAAGTACGGCGACAAGACGGGACCCCCATGACGGGCACCAATGTAGCCACAGTAACCCCATGGCTATAGTTTAGCCGGTCATATAGCTGACCTTGGCCGACCACGGCCGAGCGGGGCAACAGTGCCGGCACGCCTCCGCCTACTCGATTACCTACTCCGGCATGTCTACAGTGCAGCCGGTTGGCATAAGACGACACAGCCCGGGCGGCCCATGCCGTAGCAGGTGGGCGCGGGCCAATCGCGGAGCCGGTTGGCAGCCGTAGTGGGCGACGAGACCGCGCAACTGCTGGACCCTACGGGCGACGAGACGGCTCAAGGGGCGGAACCCCCTGCCAGCCAGGGAGGCTGCCAGCCGTTTTGCCCCGTTCTATACCTTAAGAAGTATTGTAAGCCGGGGGGTTAACCTATAAACCCCCCAAGCCCCCATGCAATGGGGACGACGAATATCGCACACAAACACCCACGGGACATTTCCCACGCATTCACCCTCGTAGCAAAGGAAGGCGAGCCGGCTGCTCCCTCTTCCTCCACTAGGCAATAGCTCTAGGAGAAACCTTGTAATCACACCCATCCATTAACTAGACCAAGTAGGACGAGGGGTGTTACCTCCCACGGAGGGCCCTGAACCTGGGTACATCATGTGTCTCCACCGCTTGTCCCTAATCCCACACCCGCCACCCATCGGCGTCCTCCCGCCCCAACCACCTTCAATAATCCTACCCATGGCATCTATCGTGAGAAAACGACGATAGTTAGCGCCCACCGTGGGGCCATACGCGGTGCCGGCCGGATTCATGCTCCGGGCAGGACCCCTTGCCACTCCCCGTTGCCACCACACGTCCAGGCAAAGCCGCAGGGTCATGGGGCTTGCTTCGGCTGACCCTGCGGGCAGCATCGTCGACCTCACGCTCGACATCGATGCGCTCACCGAGCGCTTCGGCAGGCTAAGCCTTGCTGAAGCACCAGTCATCGATGAGTACCCTAGCCAGGTACTCGAGAGCACTGACCTGGCCACGGTTGTGGGCGCACTCACTGCGATCCAGTCTGGCGACTCTCACGTCCACGTGGGACTGATGGCCATCATATCCTCCACCTCCTCCGGTCACGCGGGGGCCGAGACCGACGCCGCCACGGCCCGCGTCGGCAACTCTAATCTGCTCGGTGCGGCCCTTCCGGGCCTAAGCACCCCCATTGCCCTGATGGCGAACCCTGATGTCGCCACAGCCGAGCTGGAGGTGGCTCGCCGCCTCCTGTTCGAGGATGTGAGCGCCCTCATGGCCACACGACATCGCATGGCGGCTGCTCCGCGGGAGTATGCCTCCGCCTACGGTCTTAGCCCGGCGGGCACTGACCCCAGCCGGCGTGGCGCTGTGCGCGACCTCGGTCAAGTGGTCGCCGAGATCTTGGGCGGCAACATGCCCGTCTACGGCACCCCCACGGCTAACCTACGGGCCACCAAGGTAGCCTACGAGGATTTGGCTACCTTGGAGGGCG
Organism: Hordeum marinum; assembly: GCA_022496015.1. Lineage (NCBI taxonomy): Eukaryota > Viridiplantae > Streptophyta > Magnoliopsida > Poales > Poaceae > Hordeum > Hordeum marinum. Next base: position 273,899,891 of record CM039678.1, read on the forward strand.
AGGAATGTGCCGCCTGCGAGCGTCACATCAAAGACCTCATCGATGCCGCTGACGCACAGCAGCACCAGCTCGCGGTGGGCGGCGCCGCTTTCGAAGGCCCCCGGCCTGAGCGCGAGGTCACAGGGTCTGCTGGCCGTCAGCCGGCTCCGCACTCCTGTTCCCCTTGCACCTCCAGCCGCCTGGACGAGGCAAGCAACCCCTGGCACTCTCAGCTGCCGGGGAACGAGCAACCGGCTATGAACAGCCGGCACACCAACAAGCCGCCTCGCAGCAGCTGCCACCATGAGGCGCCGCTGCTGGCAGCCGACACAGCCGCGGGTACACGCCGCCCCCACGGTGCGAGCCGGAACGGTCAGTCCCGCCTGTTATCCGCCTCGAGCCCTCCACCCGGCTTGGGCCGTGGGTCCCCCGCAGCGAGAACGATGCTCTCCTCCGCATCGACCGGCCCACATAGTCGGCCCTCCTCGAGGAGGAGGGCTCGATTGGTCTGGCGTGCTTTGGCCCCGGGATCCGCAATGAGCCGTTCCTGATCGGCTTCACGCTCCACCGGGACACCCAGAAGTACAACAGGGCCACCCAGCCCGAAGACTAGCTGATCGATTACACCACCACAATCGGCATCGGCAGGGGGAACAAGCGTGTACCCGTCTGCTATGCTCCCCTCATGCTGATCGGCTTGGCCCGCACGTGGCTCAATAGCCTAGCAGCCGGCAACATTAACACCTGAAAGGACTTCGAGGAAGCCTTTGTCCGCAAGTTCACCGGCACCTACAAATGGCCCAGTCACCCCCGTGAATTAGCCATGAGCCTTCAGGGGCCGGACGAGTCCCTCCGCGACTACCTCACCCGGTGGACCGAGCTTCGCAACTCCTGTGAGGGGGTGCACGTGTTGCAAGCCATATAGTACTTCATCGAAGGCTATCGCGATGGCACTCCCCTCAAGCCGAGCTCATGAACAAGGTGGACAAGTGCGCCACGGTCGACTCCGCCATTCGGGTCAAAACGACCCCGCCCTCCAAGGCAACACCGATGCCGGCAGCGTCCCGACCGGCTACCGACAACCAGCAGCCGTAGAACAACAAGTGTAAGAATGATCAGCCCACCTCCCGCTACGGGAGCCGGCAGGTTGCCACCATCGAGGAGCAGGAGGTGGCTGCCTAGTCTTCGAGCCAGCGCCAGCGCACTGGCAAGGCTGCCTCGCAGCCCAAGCTCATGTTTGAGAAGATGCTCGGCCTCCCCTGCAAGAATCACTCTGGGGCCAAGCCCACCACGCACACGCTCCGACAATGCAGCTTCTCACAGCGACTGGCCTAGGGGGACAGCCTTCCGGCTCCCCCCGTGCCGCCTGCCCGCGTGCTGGCTCTGAGACTAGCTGCTGCCCCGACGCTGGCTCCGGCCCCGACCCAGAATGACGGTCGCCTGCATGACGAGTTCCCCAACTAGGACGGTCGCTACGTCGTCTTCACCAGTGAAGAGACGAGCAAACACGCCCATCGTCGACTCCATCGTGAGGTGAACGCCACCATGTCGGCGACTCCCCTGTTCATGCACTGGTCGCAGAAGCCGGACACCTAGAGCAGGGCAGATCACCCGACGGTGATGCCGAGTCCCGGCAGCTATGCCCTTGTCCTGGACCCCACCATCGCCACCGCGAATCGCACCTGTCGCTACACGTGGGTGCTGACTGATGGTGGCAGCAGCATCAACATCCTCTACCTCGACACGATGCGCAAGCTGGGGCTGAAAATAGAAGACCTGCAGGCGAGCCAGACGGTTTTCCACGTCATCGTTTGAGGAAAGTCCTGCTCTTCTGTCGGCAAGATCAAACTTGACGTCCTCTTCGGTGGCCCCGGTCACTTCCGCCACAAGTCGGTGTTGTTCGAGGTAGTTGACCTCGAGAATCCCTACCACGTGATGTTGGGCCGGCCGGCCCTCACCAAGTTCAAGGTGGTCCCTCACTACGCCTACCTCTAGCTCAAGATGTCGGGCCCCAAGGGAATCATCACCATCGCGGGTGACTACAATATGTCGCTTGAGTGCGCTCGAGACTGCGCCCGGCTGGCCGAGGCCCTATAGATAGCCAAGCAAAAGCAGCAGCTCGACCGGCTCGTGGCCCTTGCTCTCAGCCAGCCGGCCATGTCGGCTCCTCCCTCATAGTCGGTTGGCAAGGCCTCCTTCCAGCCGTCCAAGGACACCAAGAAGATCCCGCTCCACCCGGCAAACTCCGCGTAGTGTGTCACCATCGACTACGCCTCGACAGCAAATAGGAAGATGAGTTCGTCGACTTCCTCCATGAGAATCGGGACATCTTTGCGTCGTCCACCAAGGACATGCCGAGTGTTCTGAGGAAGTTCGCCGAGCACAAACTACACGTCAGGCCGGGCGCCAAATCGGTCAAGCAACCCCTACACCGTTTCTTTGAGGAGAAGCGGCGCACAATAGGAGAAGAGATCGCCCGGCTGCTCATAGCCGGCTTCATCATGGAAGTTTTCCACCCGGACTGGTTGGCCAACCTAGTCCTGGTGCTGAAGAAGAACAAGACTTGGTGCATGTGCATCGACTACACCAGCCTGAACAAGCCATGCCCCAAGGACCCATTCGCCCTGCCATGGATCGATCAAGTCATCGACTCCACGGTCGGTTGTGATTTGTTGTCTTTCTTGGACGCCTACTCCGACTACCACCAGATCAAACTGGACCCAGAGGACCGGCTCAAGACCTCCTTCATCATGCCTTTCAAGGCCTACTGCTACATCACCATGTCTTTCGTCCTAAAGAATGCTGGCGCCACCTTCTAGTGGTGCATGCTGAAGTACCTCCTCCCTCAGATAGGCAAGAATGTCCACGCCTACATTGACAACATCATCGTCAAGACCAAGAAGCACATCAGCCTCCTCGACGATCCCCAGGAGACCTTTGCAACCCTACGCGAGTACAAGATCAAGCTCAACCCGGAGAAGTATGTCTTCGGCATCCCAGCCTGTTAGCTCCTGGGTTTCTTCATGTCCGCCTGTGGCATCGAAGCCAACCCAGAGAAGATCGGCGTGATCGATCCCATGCCCAAACCGACCTGGCTCCATGACGTCCAGAAGTTCACCGGCTACCTTGCTTCGCTCGGCCGGTTCATCAGCCGGCTGGGGGAGAAGGCTCTGCCCCTCTACGGGCTCCTTTGCAAGACGGCTCTGGTCGAGCCGGGCCACACGAAGAGGCCAATCATGTTCAACTGGCCCGACGAGGCAGACGAGGCCTTTCGCGACCTCATGCAGGCTCTCACCCACGCGCCCAGTCTGGCCATGCCAGCTGAGAAGGAGCCCCTGCTCGCCTACATCACGGCGACCACACGCGTCATCAACGTTGTCTTGGTGGTCGAGCGGCAGGAGGAGGGAAAGTCCCTACTGGTCCAGTGCCCCGTCTACTACCTCAGCGAGGTCCTCACTACCTCGAAGCAAAACTACCACCACTACCAGAAGATGTGCTAAGGCATTTACTTCGCTGCCAAGAAGGTCAAGAAGTACTTCCAAGAGTACACCTTCACCGCGGTGAGCACGGCCCCGCTCGGCGAGATCATGAGCGGCCGGGACTCCACTAGCCGAATCAACAAATGGGTCATCGCCCTTGCCAACCACGAGATCCAGCACGAGCTACGTACCTCCATCAAGTCGCAGGCGCTGGCCACTACCTCGTCGACTGGGCGGAGACCGAGTTCGTGCCGCCTCCCCCGGACTCCATGCATTGGCGCATGCATTTCGACGGCGCAAAAATGAGGACCGGCCTTGTATCGGCATAGTCCTCTCCTCCCCAAAAGGTGGCCAACTCAAGTACACCCTACAGATCCACTTTGCCGCCTCCAACAACATGGCCGAGTATGAGGCCATCGTCCATGGCCTCCGGCTCGCCAAGGAGGTCGGCATCAGGCGCATCCTATGCTTCGGCGACTCCGACCTTGTGGTGCAGCAGGTCTCTTGCGAATGGGACGCTAGGGACGCCAACATGGCTAGCTACTGCCTCCTCGCACAGCAACTCACCGGCTCCTTCAAGGTCTGTGAGTTCCACCACATCCCACGGGCGGACAATGAGGCGGCTGACACGCTCGCAAAGATCGGCTCCACCCGGCAAGCCATCCCAGCCGCCGTCTCCCTCGAGAAGCTGCTCAAACCATCAATCAAGCCTTCCCCAAAGTCAGAGTCCATCTTTGTGCCGGCCGACGCTATAGGCCCATCAGCGTCTCCGTCTGCTCCCTCGGCATCTTCGCCACTGACTCCCTTAACCCCGGCTGCCTTGCTGGCATCGGCCTAGCCGGCCCAGCCGGCTACATCCGAGGCAGCCGGCTACATCCGAGGCAGCCGGCTTTGATGCCACGACAGTCATGATGACAATCGACGTCCCTCCAGCCGTCCCCAACTCGGGGGTTGGTGAGCCGGCCCCGGGGGCTGGCGAGCCGGTCCCGGGGACTGGTGAGCCGATCACGGGGGCTGATCACCTAGGCCCGGGGGATCCCATGCCGGCCCCTGTCTCGGCACCCTCATGGGCCCAGCCCATCTTGGCTTTCCTTCAACACGGTGAGATCCCCCCAGACGAGGCCACAACAAGACAAATCCAGTGTCGGCCCATGGCCTACAGCATCATCAACAACGAGCTCGTCCACCGCAGCACCACCTGCGTCTTCTAGCGGTGCATCGAGACAGAAAAGGGGTAAGAGATCCTCCGCTACATCCACCAGTGCAAGTGCGGGCATCACACTGCCTCTAGAACCCTGGTAGCCAAGGCTTTCCTCCATGGTTTCTACTAGCCGAATGCCTTGGAGGAGGCAAAGAAGTTGGTCGACGAGTGCAAAGGCTGCCAGTGCTTCAGCATGCAAAGCCACCTGCCGGCTTCGGCCCTCTAGACCATTTCCCTCTCGTGGCCTTTTGCGGTCTGGGGCTAGACATGGTGGGTCCCTTCAAGACCGCACGAGGCGGCATGACGCACCTACTAGTAGCCGTTGACAAATTCACCAAGTGTATTGAGGCCAGGCCGATCAAGAAGCTGGACTGCCCCACGGCCGTCTAGTTCATTGATGACATCACGGTTCGCTATGGAGTCCCCCACAACATCATCACCGACAATGGCACGAACTTTGCCAAGGGCGCGCTAGCGCGTTTTTGCTCCAAGCAGGGCATCCGGCTCGACCTGGCTTCTATCGCTTATCCATAGTCAAACAGCCAGGTCAAAAGGGCGAACGGCCTAATCTTATCCGGCATCAAGCCCCGGCTTGTAACGCCGCTGGTAAGGTTAGCCGGCTGTTGGGTCGACGAGCTGTCGGGTGTCCTTTGGAGCCTCAGGACCATGCCTAACCGGTCAACCGGCTTCACTCCTTTCTTTCTCATGTATGGGTTCGAGGTGATCATCCCCACCGACATCAAGTTCGACTCGCCTCGGGTCGCCTTGTACACGGAGAAGGACGTAAGGGAGGCAAGAGAAGACGGGCTTGACCTACTCGAAGAAGCCCGCAAACTGGCCTTGAGCCAGACGGCCATCTATCAACACAATCTCCGGCACTACCACAGTAAGAGGATCCGGCCACTCTCCTTCCGCAAAGGCGACCTGGTGCTCAGGCAGATCCAACGGCCAGCCAGCCAACACAAGCTGTCCTACCCATGGGAGGGCCCGTTCATCGTCAGTAAGGCGCTGCACAACAACATGTACTACCTAATTGACGCCCCGAAGCCGCAGAAGCGCAAGAGAGACGCCTCCGGTGAAGAGACGGAGCGCCCGTGGAACGCGGCGCTCCTCCGTCCATTTTACTGCTGAAAAACCACAGTATGTATGTATCTTCCCCTCTTCGGAGCTTAGGAATGCAATGGGTGCCCCAGGCTGGCTCTTGGGGCATGCCCTTTCCGTTATCATTCAAGGTCTCCTCACTAACCGGCTCCTGGGCCTGGGGGCTCTCCGGATGGTCCTAGGCCTACTCCCGAAATCAACTAAGTAGTGTGAACTAAACAAGCCATCCCACCCACCCACCCCCAGCTACAGACAGGCCCCCGGCTGTCCGGATGGCAAGGCCTCGGGGCGATAAAACTTGGCGCACACGAAAAATTGGTTGCAAGGAGGTAGCTGGCTAGGTCCAGCCAGACCTCGTCCTCTCCTCTGCCGCTCAACTTACCCAAAAAGTCCCTCACGGTTCCCAAATTCGGAACCGGCTCCCTCGAGGCAAACGCTCTAACCCAGCTACAGACCAGCTCCCGGCTGTCGGGCTGGTAGGGCCGAAACCAAAGGGAAAAGGGGTCGTGCAGACGGAACCAAGGGGGGCAAAAAAGGGTTAAGGATGAGCCGGCACACACAATAAACAAGCACATCGAACATTCAAAACACAAGTTAAAAATAGTAAAGGCCCATGGCCACACATTCATTACAATACACCCAGTGGGTGGACTTGAGTCTAACACGCAGAAAAAACAAAATACAAGTAAAGACGACCGGGGGCTCAGGCTACCAGCGCGTCACCAGCCGGAGCGCCGCCACCCGGCTCGACGTTCGGCCCGGAGGAGGTCGCGGCCTTCGGGTCGGCCTCCATGGCCTTCGGCGCAGCCTCCGTGGTCCCAGCCATCTCGCTGCCACTATCAGTGCTAGAGTTGATGCTCTCATTGGTGCCCTCCTTGTCCTCCGAACATTGGGGGTTGCCGAAGGAGTCCTCGGCTACCGGCTCGCCATCCTCGCCAAGGGCCAGCAGGAGCTTGTCCGGGTCGACGTACATGGCGAGCTCGTTGGCCCGACAAACAAGGGCGGGCTCGTGTGCTGCCCGCTCCTCGGCTGGCTTGTCCCGCATGGTGGTCAGCCGGTGTAGGTCGACCCCGCGGTACCACGACGTGATGAACTGGAGCGCCATCTGAGCGCCGGCTCGAGACATTGACGCCTTCCAGACCTTGAGCCGGGCCATGGTGTTCTCCAGCCACAAGGCCACGCGGCTCTCCGGAGCTCCACGACCTGGACACAAGGGGCGATGACCTCCTTGCCGGCCGTCTTCAGCCGCTCCACGCTCCACTCGAGATGGATCAGCCAGTTTTCAATGGCTAGCCCAAGCTCCTCCATGTCATAAGCGACATCCCCCTCGATGTTGCTCCCGCGCCCCCGGTGCTCCTCGACGGCATGCTCAGCGCAGCGCTGGGTTTCCGGGAAGTGTCCTAAAGAAGAAGGGGGGAAATTAGAAGAAGGAAAATCGAGGATAAGAAGAAAGCATACGGCTGAAAAAGAAAAACTAATGCTAATGCTCGAAGGAGTCGTCCAGCTCGATGGCGAAGTGGAGCGATGAGTCCTGCTCCGACACTAGCACCGCCTCTGCCTTGCCAAGGGAAACCCTATGCTCCTCGAGCATCCTCTCGAGGCGGGTCACCTTGTTCTAGAGGGTGGCGGTCTGTTGGGCAGCGTCAGCCGCTTCCTTGACGGCCTTCTCCTTGGCCGCCACCTCCCACTCCATGTCAGCTCTCAGGCGGTCTTGAGTCGCCTGCCTGTCCACTAGCTGGGCGCCCAGCCGGTCCCTCTCCTAGGTGATCGCTTGGACGCTCTATGCCAGCCGGTCCCGCTCGAAGACCACGCGGCCTTCTCGTCCCGGAGGGTGGTCAGCTCCCCTACGAAGCAAAACAGGTGTCGGCAAGACAATTCAGGCCCGGCCCAGCTCCCGGGGGCTACGCACCCCCACGAGACCAAACATACCTCACACCCTCGCCAGATCCTCCTCCAACCGGTAGAAGCCATGCTTGCCATGGTTGTGGATGGCGACCGCCTCGTCAAATAGCTCCTGCCATAGGAGGCCAAAGTCAAAATGCGCACAAGGAGATCTGGCTCGGCTGCCCCATAACCGGTCAGCCGGCCTGCATCTCGGGGCTACACCCAGTGGGTGCGCTCGCGTAACCCCATTGAAAATTTGAACAAAGAGAGGCAAAGCTTGCCCCCACGAATTGGGACATCTCCTGGCGGCACCGCTCCAAGACGCTCCCTAGCTCCCAAAGCACGGGGACCGGGCCGCCTGCCGGGGGAGCTGGGACGGTAGGGACGCGCGCCAACGCCCCCCAGTCCCGGATCACGTCCAGCTTGGACCTCTGGGTCCGGCAATCCTCACCACCCGTCCCAGCATTCGTCATGGTGCCGGCTGCTAGGGGAGGGTTGATAACGACAAGGCCATGAGAATCGCTTCCCAGTTTCCCCTCGCTCGGTGTTGGTGCTGCCTCCTCCTCCTACCGGCTCGGCGCGACGATCGTGACAGCCAGTACCTCTATCTGCATGGATGCCACCTCCGATGCCGCGTTCGGAGCCATCGAGACCTCCGGCACGTCAACCTAGGCCGACTTGGCCGCAGGCGGTGTCGCATGTGGCACCACCGGCCGGGTCTCCTCGAGGGCCGGCTCCATAGCCGCCGCCCCCAGTCAGGCCGCATCCTCTACAAACGGGGGTGCAACTGGCTCCGTGGGTGCCTCTCGCGGCTCTCTCGATGGGGGTCTCGACATGCGAGTCGATTCTGCCGCCGAGCGGACGCTCATGCGGGATCCGAGGACCTCCTTCGCCTCCCATCGCTCGAGGTCCCGTAGCGCGAGGCCCCCCTTGGGCTCTGGACTTCGAGGCCCATAGCTCTGTGAGCCTCCTCTTCGCCTCGTGTTGCGTGGCCACGTGCTCGCGGGCCAGCCGGCTGGTGGCCTCCGTCGGGTAGACCATCGACTCCACATCGTGAAGTTCGATGGGGTCCCTGAAGCACATAGGGGTCAACCCCCCGCCAACACACAATTTTGAGAGGAACCCACACAAGAAGGAGGTCACTTACCTGATGACGATAGGCAGAGCCCGCCTGGCGTGCGCCAACAGCTTTGGTATGGCTGCCTTCACCCGCTTGCGGGCAGGTGGCGGGGCCACTGGCTCCTCCTGAGCCGGCCTCTTCCCCCGACTAGTGGCCCCGACCGTCGGGGCACAAGCCGGCCGATCCTCGCTCCGCCCGCACCGGCCCTGCTGAACTGAGGGGGAGGCGCGTTCAAGATCCGAACATCACCATCATTATCATTTTCATCATCATCATCGGCCCAATCCCTGATCGTGGGGCCAGGAGGGTACTCACCGGCTATGCTGGGCCCATGGGCTACGCTAGGGCCGCCGGCTCCTGGGTCGGCCGCCTCCTCAACCTCCCCTAAGGAATTGACTGCCTCATCAGGAAAAGCAAATGAGGACTTCAATCCACGCATTGAGTATACTCCTAGAAAAGCAAATGTCATTGCAGACGTGCTCAACCCAAAGGCGTACTGTAACAATCTTATCCTGAAGCCTCTTCAACCCGAGCTTTGCAAAGCCTTCCGCAAGCTCAATCTCCAAATGACTCCGCGGGGATTTGTTGCAAATCTTCAAGTCTCTCCGACTTCGGAAGATCAGGTTCACCAAGCTCAACTTCTTGATGCTATGGTGAAGAAAGTGAAGAAAGGTGTGGCCAAGTGCATTCCAAAGTATATGTGCTTTCGTGTTGATGACAAAGGTACCATGTTCTTTGAGGACCGTCTGGTGGTACCAAAAGGTGATCTCGGAGGGTTATCATGGATGAAGCACACAGTTCTCTCCTCTCAATTCATGCTGGCAATTCCAAGATGTATCAGGACCTCAAGCAAACCTTCTGGTGGACTCGCATGAAGCGTGAAATTGCTCAGTTCGGAAACGATTGTGATGTTTGTCGCAGAGTGAAGGCGGAACATCAACGTCCAGCAGGTCTCCTTCAGCCTGTGCCCATTCCAGAGTGGAAATTCGATCATGTGGATATGGATTTCGTCACTGTATTCCCTAAGTCCAATAAGGGCAACGATGCCATCTTTGTGGTTATCAACAAGCTGACCGAAGTTGCCCATTTTCTTCCGGTCAAGGAGTCTATCTCGGCAGCTCAGCTGGCAGAGCTGTATATGTCAAGGATAGTTTTGTTGCATGGTATTCCTCAGCTCATATCCTCAGATCGTGGAAGCCTCTTCACTTCTAAGTTTTGGGAGTCCTTATAGACTATGATGGGTACAAAGATCCATTTCAACACAGCCTTTCACCCGTAGACAAGTGGCCAAGTTGAGAGAGTCAATCAAATCCTCGAAGACATGCTCAAAGCCTGTGTGATTTCTTTCGGCATGAAATGGGAAGACTGCCTTCCATACGCCGAATTTTCATACAAAAACAGCTTCGAGGCTAGTTCAGGCAAGGCCCCATTCGAGATTCTTTAAGGCAGGAAGTGTCGTACCCCGCTCCACTGGTCTGAAACCGGTGAGCATCAAATTATTGGCAATGACATGATCACCGAAGCAGAAGAGATGTGCCATGTCATTCGTGAGAATCTCAAAGCAGCTGAATCCCACCAGAAGAGCTACTACGGTAACAAACATCATGATGTCTCCTTCCAAATCGATGATTTTTTCTATCTCAGAGTCTCTCCCAAGAAGGGCACTCAATGTTTTTGAATCAAAGGGAAGCTAGCTCCTCGCTTTGTAGGTCCTTCCAGAATTGTCGGCAAGAAAGGTGACCTTGCCTACCAACTCGAGCTTCCTCCAAATTTCGAAATGTGCATGATGTCTTCCATGTCTCGCAGCTCCGGAGGTGCTTCAAGACTCCTGAGCGTACCATTGACCTCCAAGACATTGATCTCCAAGAAGACCTATCCTATTGTGAGCATCCAGTTGCTATTCTGGAAGAAACCGAGTGTAAGACTCGCAACAAGTCAATCAAGTTTCTCAAGGTGAAGTGGTCTCATCATTCCGACAAAGAAGCTACTTGGGAATGTGAGGATCTTCTACGTTCCAAATTTCCAGAGTTCTTTCGTTCTTAGATCTCGAGTCGAGATCCTCTTGTAGTGCGGGAGAGTTGTAACTGCCCATGTGCACCCCTTTCCATATTTGTTATGTATCTCATGTGGACCTTCCATGTTTTGTGACAATTATTTTGCTTCATGTCATTCTCGCATCATGGCATCATGATCATTCATCATCACATTTTTTGTGTGCACCAAGGTTGTGGTATGGTTGAAGTATCATGTGTGTCTTAGGATCATGGATGTCTTTGTGTGTGCTTAAGGTTCTACACCTCATTTTATATAAACTCTTTACCATGCTCAACTATCTCTCTTTATTAACATATGCAACTTGTGATGATTTTACTAGCTGGTTCACCTCTTGAAAAATGTTGATCCCCTCCAATATATTCTACTATTATTTGTTAGTCTACTCTCAACCATGTTTTGCCTTGTCATTTTTTCCAAATCTTACAAACAGGTTGTGTCTTACATTATAAGTGAATTAATTTGTTTGTCCTAAAAATGCCAAGTCCATTTTTGTTAAATACGACATTATTTAGTCAGTCCCAATATATTATTGTTTTTAGAAGATCTCTTTCCTAGCTGTTTGGGTTTTGTTTGTTTTGATGTTGTTTTAAGAATAAAGAAACTCCTGTTTTGGTGAGAGGGAGAGAGAACCAGGGAGGAGTGGGCCTCATTTTCCATTGCGGCCCAACTCTCCCCCAATAGCCCGAGCACTGCAGCGCAGCCCAGCAGATCCCCCCTAACAATCGCTTCATCCACCTCGTGTACGGTAGTAGATCGGCAGCATCCACGTCGACGTCTGGTTCGATTTGACGGCTGGTGTAGCTCCGATCACCCTATAAATCATGCCGGTGCCCTAGCATCTCCACTCTCCCCATTCCTCCCTTTCCCTCACCTCGCCGCCTCCAGGTAAGGTAGCTACGCCTCATGTCGTTGTTGCACCCGTCGTTCTCCGACCGAGCAACACCTCGTGCCCGGATAGCCTCCTCGCGTGTCTCCGTCGATCTGGTGCGCGGGAAGGGTGCCCCTGTTGCTCCATCTTCATCCCCATCGATCGAGGGAGCGCCAAGGCCGGGAGCTTCAATGTCCCCAACCTCTTCTTCTCCTTCAGTTTGAACCAGTGACGCGTCGGGTTTCGTTTGCTCGCCTCCATCGCCTCGTCGTGCCCTGCTCTGACCCTTCATGCCCTAGGTAGGGTGGTATGACCCCTCCTTCCTTTCCCCTCGCCCGTTGCATCGTTAGTGTCTCGTGCGCGTAGATCCAGCCGTGGCTTAGTCATGCACACCGTGCTCTCGTTTCCGTCTCTGAAGATATTCTTCAGTAAAGAAAGCCTGGGCCTTCTTGTTAGGACCCCACTGTGCTTAGGTCCCGCGCTAGCCCCGCACGCTCCCCGCACTGCTTCATCGCGTCCTGCCATGCGTTGCCTGCCGCACCGCAACCCTGCGCACTGCTCGCGTCCACCATGGAGAGCCGAGCACGAGCTCGTCCTCGAGCTCCCCTACTGCAGCTGTAGGCCCTCCATTAGGTCCTGGGAATGGAACCCTAGGGCTTCCCATAGCCGTCGACGGTGGTCATACTCGCCGGAGGTGGCCGGAGTTGGCCGCCGTCTCCATCGTTGTTCCCTATAGCATAGTAGAAGAAGGGAGCCAGCCGCCTGGGGTTAGGTCAAAAGACCTGGGGCCCTCCTTCTAGCATAGTTCCCCCACCTAGCGTAGTGGTTCCCCTAGCTCGGTTGACCAGGGGGTCGTGGGATCGAATCCCCCTCGCCCCCTTTTAATTTTTGTGTGTCTGTGTGTGGTGTGTGGGTTGTGGGGATCCAGTGTGGCCACGTGGGGATCCCCGTGTTCCTGTGTATATGTGTACGTTGTTCTGTGTGTGTGAGTGTGTGAGTGTGTGTATGACCGTGGGCCTGGCCCACTTGCCATACCCAACAGGGGCCCCTGGCTCACTGCCAGGTGGGACCCGCTCCTTTTCTTTTTTATTTATTCTATTTTCCCTCTGTTTTAGTATTAATACCATTTTTGGTATATGTACATTTGTGGACATGGACATGTTTGAGAATGTTCAATTTGGGTAATTTTGACTTATAAGTGTTGGCATGTAATTTTGGAGCTAGGGTTTTGGAGTTTTTCAAAAGCAAAGATATGAGTGTGATATATGATTTTGGGGTAGAAATTGCCAAGGAATGCGATGGGGCTGTTTGTTTGGACATTTGAGCAAGTTTTGCAAAATGTCATTTGGTTCCAATATACCAGTTTGTCATTTTTGTATGAAGAAATCAATGCATGCTATGATATTTGTGTCAACACGTTAGTGGTAGAGTTTTGTGAGTATTATGCCCTCGTATTTTCTTTTGACATGATAAGATTGTATGTAAGTGGGTTTATTTCTCCAGAGTAGCTAAGTAAATGTTGTTGTTTTCAACATGCTAAATATTTCCAAGTTTGAGATGTTGTAATTATTTTTATGCCATGTTTAGGGGATGCTACCAAGTGTTCTGTTGAGTTTTAGCTCAAGCTCAGTGCTAGTGTTTTGTAGTAGATATTGTCCTCTACCATCCTGTTAATTTTCATGCCATGAGGTGGTATCCAACATCATTGTTTTTTGCTATCAAATTGCTATCAGGATAACTCAGATTCTAGAAAACTGTGATTTTCTCTAAGTCCCTAGAATCTGTTTCACCATGCCTTCTTGTGAGCTTCATAGCTGGTGATTCTTCCTCCTTTCAAGTTTGTGTAGTTGGATGATTTGTTAAGCATGTTAGGTAGTTTCTATACATACTTTGTTTGTGGTTGGAGACATCCTATAGCTCTAGTTATTTGTTATGCAAGTTGCTATGTTACTGTTTTGGACAGGATGTGTGTAGTGTTGTGTTGTGACTTGTGGGAGCTTAGATCCATTGTTTTGCTTGATCTTTGGCTCAATTTTGGTTACGATTTAATTTGCTAACCAGTGGCATCCTTGGAATACCAAGGAATAGCCCATGGCCTTCCCTGTCTTGTATTTTGTCTTCGTACCTTGCCGTGAGCGTAGCGTGAAAACTGTTACTCCGACTCCTACGTTTTACATATGCAAATGCATCGATTTTGCATGAAGCATGCATTTTTATATGATCATGCATGTTATAAAAATAACATGAGGTTGTGCCCAGAATTCTAATAACTTGACTATTGCATGAGACACATGACTAGCTTTGGATTGGCATGTTAAATTCTTCATAGGAATCATGCATCATCTTGTTTGTGCATTGCACCTTGGTTTTTTGTTTATTTGGTGTTATTTATCTTTGGGTAGACGCGAGTGTTGAACCTGAGTATGATGATCTAGGAGAGTACAACTACGAGGACCGAACTCTTTGTCCCTCTAAAGAACCAATAGGCAAGATGATCGTACCCGAATCCTGACATTATTTTTGCTTTGCTAGATGTCCCTCTATTATCATTTCACTTGCGTTACCTACCAATTGCATGTCAAGCCTCCCACATTGCCATGATAGCCTCTAACCCCTCCACTTCCTAGCAAACCTTGTTTGGCTAAGTTACCGCTGCTCAGCCCCTCTTATAGCGTTCTTAGATGCAGGTGCAGGTTGGTTCCATGTGATAACATGGATATCTGGAGGTATCACAATATTATTGCTATTTAATTTAATGCACATATATATCTTGGTAAGGTGGAAGGCTTGGCCTTTTGCTCGGTGTTTTGTTCCACTTTTACCGTCGTAGTTACTTGTTACCTGTGTTATGTTCCATATTTTGTGCTTCTAACATGATCGGGGTTGTTATGGGGACCCCCTTGATTGTTCGTTTTGATATTAAAGCTTGTATGGCAAGGCCCAACATTGGTACTATTTGCTTAACAACTTAATTAAAAAAATTCATAGGGCTTTGCAACCCCATGGATAATTAACCAACAATCGGGCGAGTGCTCCTCATGAGTGTTGGTCCAACCCAGAGCCACTTGTCGGGCCACCTCGGGGAAACTCGAGGGATCTCCATCAGGACACCGTACATAGTGTTCATCCGGTCGTGTCCTGAGAATGAGATACGCAGCTCTTATCAGGTTCGTCAACACGTTGGGCGGTCTTGCTAGACTTGTTTTACCTTTCTCGAATGTCTTGCATGAGGAACTCTGATCTTCTTCAGGCTATCTTGAGGTGTCAGATTTCCTTTGGAATTGCCTAGGATGATCACGAGATCCGTGGTTGTTGTTATTCCTGTGGCGTGTGGCTAATTTGTGATGGATTAGTTGGAGCACCCCTGCAGGGTTAAATCTTTCAGAAAGCCGTGCCCACGGTTATGTGTTAACTTGGATATTTTGTTTAACACCCGGTTATAGCCAACTTGAAGTAAACTCTAATAAAATACACCAACTATGTGTGTAACCGTGATGGTCTCTGCTCGTGAACATGAACCGAGAGAGAACACGATGGGGTTATGTTTGACGTAAGTAGGTGTTTAGGATCACTTAGTGATCATGGTATTTCTTGATCGTCTTACGTAGACCACCATATTTAAATTCATGTTATCGTAAGATAGCCACCAAATACATGCTTAGTGCTTGCTGCAAAATCAACACTTACCCCTTCCAAACCCAAAAGCTTACATAGTTTCACTAACCCGATTACATGATTGCTGAGTCCCTCTGGCTCATAGGTTACAACAATACAGGTGCAGGTGTTGATGAGTATGTGCCGGAAGACGTGACTCAGCTCCAGTGGGAGTATGATGAAGAATGTGGCCAGATGTATGTCACGTACCTTGATGAGTAGAGAGGCCATGGTCGTGATCCTTGGGATAGCAGGGCAGCTTTACATTGCTTCTTTTCTTTGTTTGATTTCGTCTGTAGACGAAACCTGTCTTCTGTATGATGCTTGAATAATTGTGTGAACTTGTAATTTAGCTTGTGACAAGTGTAAGCCAACTCATATACTCATCTCTTCATACATGTATGCAATGTTTACTGCACTTGCGAAACGACGAGATGCGCCTCTATCCCTGTCGAGGCCCTCGTGCCTAAATAAGGATAGGAGCGCATCTTGGGTGTGATGGGAGGGGAGATACATTGCGGTAGACATAAGTATTTCCCTCTATGAGAACCAAGGTTATCGAACCAAGAGGATAACCATGTAAATTCTCTTCTTTAGAGCCTACACACAAAAGAGCACACACTTGCACCCAACGCGGGCAAGAGGGTTGTCAATCCCCTTGAAATGATTACTTGCAAGCGATAACTTGTGATAGATATACAATTTGATCAATATAAATTGAAAATAAAAATAAAGTAAATAATGGAAGAAAGGAATTTAGAGTTTTCTTATAATATTTGTGAAGAGACCCGGGGGCGATAGTGTTCTCTTGAGGCTTCTCTCTCTAAGAAAGCATACCGTGGGTAAACAAATTACTGTTGGGCAATAGATAGAAAAGTGCATAGTTATATAATATTTATTCACAGAAATGATCATGTATATACACATCGCATCCATCAGCAAGTGGACCGACTACTGCCTACATTTACTACTATTACTCTGCCCATCAACCGTTATCCAGCATGCATCTAGAGTATTAAGTAAAAACAGAGTAATGCTTGGAGGAGGATGACATGAGGTAGACAAAGTAAATCCAATTAATATGAATGAACCCCATCATTTTACCACTAGTGTAAGAAATACAATACATGTCATGTCTCTTTCTGTCCCTGAGATTGAGCACCACAAGATTAAACCCACTACAATGCACCACTCCCCCTTGAAGATAAATCAATCTAGTTGGTAAAACCAAACCGATAGCGGAGAACATTACGAAGCAATAATAATCATGCATACATATAACTGGCAAGGATTCAATATATTTTCATGAATAATCTGAACGCAAACCCACCATTCATCAGTTCCCAACAAACACACCGCAAAAATGATTACATAGGATAGATCACCACAGGATTCATGGTGATCTTTGCATTGAAGAACATAGAGAGATAGAGAGCCATCTAGATAGTAAGTATGGACCCGTAGGTCACAGTGAAGTACTCTCACATCACCATGGGAGTACCAAGGTTGATGTAGAGGCCTCCGTGATCGACCCCCTTCGGCATGGCGTAGAAATAGGGCTCCAGATGGGAACGCGACGAAACAAAGACTTCCGACAGCAAAAAAAGTGTTTCAGGGGCTCTCTAGGATTTTGGGGATATATGAGAATTTATAGCGAAGAGATCAGGGCCAGATGCTGTGGGAGGTGTCCCCAAGCCATTAGGGTGCGACCATCCCCCTTGGGCATGCCCTGTTTGGTTGGCATCACCTTATGTGGCCTCCGAAGCTGCCATGTCTTATTTTTGTCTAGAAAAAATCAGCAAAAAGTGTTGGGGTATTTGGATTATATTTGGTACAGTATTCCTGAAAGGCCAAAAACAAGCAGAAAACAACAAATGGCACTGGGCACTAGGTTAACAAGTTAGTGCTAAAAATAATATAAATCAGCAAGTAAATGCTTAAAAAATTATCCTAGAATGATAATATAATAGCATGGGACAATAAAAAACTATAGATACATTGGAGACGTATTAGTTACACAACATGGTTGGTGTATTTTAATTACATTTAGTGTATAGTTCTATACAACCGGGTATTATATATCTCCAAGTCGCCACATAACCGCGGGCACGGCTTTCCAAAAGATTTAACCTAGTAGGGGTGCTCCAAGTAGTGCAACATATATTAGCATATGCATCCGATGGAAAAAACCTCACACCATGATAACACGTGGCTTATGATAAGGAATACCGGTGGACAAGCCACTCGTGCGAGGTAAAATAAATCCAGCAAGACCTTCCGATGTGTCGACTATCTCGATAGGAGTTGTGTATCTCGTTCTCAGGACGTGGCGCATGAGCACTGCATACGGTGGCCAAATTAAACACCCAAGTGGCCCCGGGGTGACCGCGGAAGTGGCTCTGGTTTGGACCAACACTCATGAGGAGCACTAGACCGGTTTATTGATTAATTATCCACGGGGGGTGGGGGCAGGATCCAAGTCCCTATGCATGTTTTAGTACAATTTTATCCTAAAATTAATGATCAGGGGGGCATAATATTGCACATGTGTTAGAAGCGCTCATAAAGGAACATACCACCGGTATAATGGAAACTAGTGGCGGCAAGAGTGTAACAAAACACAAGGCAAAATATCGAACCTTCCACCCTTTAAAAAGCGTATAGGTGGATTATTAAATAGCTAGAATAACGTGATATCCCAAGATATCCATGTTATCACATGGATCCACCTGCACCTGCAACTAGCAATGCTATAAGAGGGGCTGAGCAAGTGGTAACTTAGCCATCCAACGGTTTTTCTAGGAGGTGGAGGGTTAGAGGGTTATCATGGCATGTTGTGAGGCTTTACACAAAAGTGGTAGGTAATGACACATAGAGATAGCATCGAGACTACTAGCAGAGAAATATCTACTCCTAGTGGAGTAGTTGGTAGGTCGTCTCGTGGCTTCATAGCCCCCTCTATCGAAGGCCAGCCTCCCCCACCGATTTTTCCAATGCAGATACTTTCCATCTAATTGATAAAATAAAACATCAATCTAACAATCATATAAAATATACAACACCAATCAAGACTTTCCATACAAAACTTTTTCCTCGACGAACAATCAAAACTTTCCAGATACAATACCAATCAGCCATACAACAGGCAACAACAATCGAATAATCATATAAAATATACTACGCCAATGAAACACCAATCAAGACTTTCCATATACTTTCCATATAAAACTTTCCCCTAGACAATCAATCAGGACTTTCGAGATACACCACCAACCAGCGATACAATAGACAACAACAACTGAGACATTCCATGTACACAACTTTCTCCTGGACGGCATAGATTTATTCATAGTTCAAAATTTACTTCTGGGCAGACATTTCGCTCCCATTCTCTGCACTCCCTTGTAAGTGTTTCTGGCATTGGTTCTCCAAAAGGGCGAGTGTGCGGTAGTGATGATCGATGTGGTACGTCGCTTAGTTATGTTCGTTCGCCTTCACCACCCACCGATCAAAGCAACCCATTGATTTGTTTCCAAAATAGAGCCCACCTTCCTGAGAGAAAATTATCAACCCCTCTCTCTCTCTCACCTCTTCTCATGTAGGCATGACGTCCGCCCATCTTGCCATGATTGTAGTGTAGCCATAGATAGTTGACGATGCCTCCCTCTCCCTCGGTCATGGACCACTCGACAGTAACCGAGTCAGATCGGTTCGGTCCTATGCCAGCACACCATCAGGTGTCGTCACCCACCTCACCTACTCTGTTGACAACATAACTGTGGGGACCCCGCCTCATAAGTCGTGATCACTGAATGCACGTGTATAGTGATCCTAGAGATCAATGCTCCCTGAACACACAAAAGTTGAATAACAAGAGAGTCTTACATCCTTACATACTGTCTTACACAAATAAAGGCCAGCTAGGCCAAGTCTTACATAGATAGGGACACAAGGGATAAAACCTTAAGCGTAACAAACGTGAACCCATGCCATCCGCCTTAAACCTACAGGCATTCTGACTAGGAGGCGTCCTAGTTCGCATGTTCGTCACCAATGGACTCTTTACCATATTCCTGGTCTTCCATAAAGGGACCAACAATGTGCCCGGTGCCTGTGAAGACAGCGCATGATCGCCCATTCCGGTACGACCCCATCTCGAGAGTGGCCACTTCACTCTCGCCACTAGTAATGAGGGCTCCCTGCTAGCACCAACCATTGTAATCAACAAAGCCCAGTCCGATAAGGGGTATCATGGTTGCACATGTAAGGTTGGGACGGTCGACAAATCTTAAAACCTCCGTTTTTGAAAACACACACACATCCTGCCCCAGTACACCACTTCTTTCTCAAGTGGTTAGCTAGCACATCATCATCATCACCCTCGGGCATTAGTGGCACCCGACGGGGTTTTCAAAAAATCTTTGAATCATTTTGCTTTCATCACCATGCATATGCCCAATCCCATTTGCATAGCATCTACTAGCATTATATCTACTCCCACCCGCACAACCCTCATAAGGAGGTAGGGTCATGCATGATGCAAGTATCAACGGTAAAAGTAACAGAGGCATCACACCGAAGTGGTCACCACATCACATGATCAACATCATGGAATAAGGTGCTATATGACATGCATGAAAATGGGTTCTTAACATGGTCAAAGTGTTGCTTTCCTGGCTCAACAAATTCTTCAGGGTCTTCAAAGTCTTCGAGTCCAACTCCCTCGTCATCAGCGTAATCTATCATCCGATAAAATAATGGGAATAATAAGCATCACACAAAAACAAAGAACAAAATCTACTTCTAAAATGTTACCCTACCCTGATAAATACTACAAATATTCTTCTAAGGTTTTGGTAGGAAAAAGGTTTTTAGAACTATTTATAATAGATGCTAAAAATGCCTAAAAGAGGTTTTAAAAATAAAACAGTAGATAAAAGATTTTCAACAAATTATACAAATGGCACTATTAATTTCTACACTATGTTTCAAGATTTTTGGTGGAAAAATTATTGGCATTGGAATTATATTTGGATCTGTGGGATTTTTGAAAAATGCCAGAAATAGAAAAAGGAAAAAGGGTCGTTGTCCCTGGGCCAGAGGTGCCGAGCAGCTAGGTCGGCCCAACTAGCCAGCCAGCCGGACGCGCACGCCATCAGGTTTAAACCAGACGTGCGGGGCCCGACTACAAGTGATAGCGAGGGGAGAGGGAGACGAGGAAGAGGCTAACAGGTGGGGTCCCCCTGTCGGGTCCTTCTTCCTCCTCGAGGCAGGAGGGTGAGAGGCTCACCGGCGAAGGTGTGGGGCACGGCGAGGACGGGCGAGTGAAAGAATGGAACCAGGGCGTCACCGCCTGTCGGGTGGAGGTGGAGGGGAGCGCCAAAGAGCAAGGGGATGCTGGCGACGAGGTAGTCACAACGGAGAAGCTTCAGGTCAAGCTCGAACTGCTTGCTCCGGCTTGCAAAATGAATGGGGGAGACATGGAAGAGGGTTAGGGGACCAAGGGATTACCGTTGGAGGAAGAAATAGGGCCGGAGGGGCTCTGCACCTGGAGATTGCCGGCGACCCGATGCGGCGAGGCTCCGGTCGATCCCGAGCATATGGTCGTCGAAACGGAAGGGGAGAGGCGCAGGGGCACAATGGAGGACTGGGGAAGGGACCAGAGTGGAGAGAGAGGCTTGGGGAGCCCTTATATAGGGCGGGGGTGCACTGAGGGGTGGTGCACCGGCGAGGTCGATGTTGTCACTGGGGGCTACAAGAGGGAGAGCTAGGGGTCCGGGGTGTTCCTGGGGTGTGTCTAGGCCAGGGAGACAGAGAAACAGAGAGACAGAGAGAGAGAGAGAGAAACGTGCGTGTGAGCCCCCACATTGGCTGGCTCGAGCGGTGTCGGGCACACGTGGTCAAGGGGTGAGAGGGCGAGGAAGGAGGGGGCCAACAACTTGGTGGGACGCGGACGTCGAGGGCATCTCAGGGGACAGCTTCCCCCATTCCAATGCGGTCGGAAACCTCGGAATGCTCCTTCTACAGTGCGGCGGCACACTGTAGCACGCTCTAGAGCGTGCTTATTGCATGCCAGTGGCGTGTCCACGTTCTCTGGGCATGCCTGAGCTTGTCCACTAGCACTTGGGGTGTTTGGAGATGCTCTAGGGTCTAGAGGGGCTATAGGAAGTAAATGTAGAAGGAGGGGAGGTAAAACTAGATGTTTTCCATGCTATCCAGAGGTAAAAATGGAGGTTTTCACCCCACCCCCCACCCCAATCATGGAGATGTGGCCAAGAAAGTTTCACTGGAGTTGAATGAATATTGCAAGATGGTGTGGTAAAAATTTGAACTCAAGGAGAACAAAAGAAGGGGGTCAAACAAGGGTTTTACCATTCTGGCATAAGGTGTTTCATGGTGATTAGGGAAAGAAAATGGTCTTTTCTTGCCATAATATTGACAGGGTCAAATGGTGGTTAGAATTAGGGTTGATAACCAAGTTTGAGCTGGTTTGACCAAAGTTGACAATGTAACTTTGTAAAACCCTAGAAATCAACATAATCTGCTTTCTGTAGATCTAGTCATGCTAGGCTAATCTCCTTGATGCACCACTTAGTGTAGCATCATTATTTGGTGATTAGAACATGTACACAAATTTGGGGTCAAGGGAAGAAACTTCACAATGTAAAGTTGTTCTAATTTGAATCTAGACAGGTATGGTTTTGGAATATTTTGATCAAGCAAATCAATTGGGATTGACATGAAACTTTGCACGATCATCACATATGACAATTGTGACTTGGTAGAATTTTCTTGGAATCTGTTGAGAATATTTCTTACAGAAATATTTCAAAAGCTTGATTTAAGCAGAAATGGTTTTGAGGGGTTTTGCCCATGATTTTGAACATGACCATGTAATGAAACTCATATATATGGAAAATATATGTCCACTGAGTTTCCCTAAATTTTCTCAAATGTTTTTAAAGCATTTAAATAATTTTTCCCTATAAAAGACCAATTATGGACTTAAGAAAAAGCCTTTAAATAAAATAGTAAAATAATCTTTAAAATTAGTATTTGGTGGTTTTGGGAAGTCATATATGTAGTAGGTTTCAAATAAAGCCTTCAGCGAAAAAGGATCCACCCATTTGAGGACTCAGGGGTTTTTGAAAACCTATTTTGGATAAATTCTTTTTGGTCAAAATAAATTTTGATAAAAATAGTTTTGGGTACTATTCACATGGCATGATCATTGGGCAAGAAGTTTTTGATCAAGGAAGATGAATATGGAGAGGAGTAGAACGTAAGAGTGCCAAACATAATCAACCAAACAATCAAACAAGCAATAGTTCAAACAAGCATGCACTCAAAAAGTTTTAATTGGTTCCAAATTTTGTAAATCCAAGCATAGCAAAGTGATACAAACACAGGGTGTGACAGTAACCCCACAGGTGCAGATCTGACAACCGCCTCAGGGTGAGATTGGCTGTGACTTAGAAGGCGGTGAGAGTTAAGTCGACTCAATGGTGGGTGGTGGAGGTGTTGTGGGGTGCATGTGGTCATTCTGGGTTCGTTCGTTTGGTCGTCCCACGCAGGGTGCAACCATGCAAGTTCGAGGGTTCATCGTCTTGGGATGTTTTGGCTCTATTTCCCCCGTAGCCATAGAGAAGTACAGTGCAGGGTAGTGGAAGGATCTGGGTATTCTCGATGACGAAAACGAACAAAGGGCTCCCATGGCACATGTCGACGCCGAAGCAACGAAAGTTGTTGTTCTGCTTGAATGCCCAGATCTCGTCGATGTCTCCCACCCCAAATCCACACTTGTTGATGAAGTCCATGTACCCCTCTCCCTTAATGACATAGATGTCATTTCTCTCCCACCGCACTTGCTACAACTCCTTGACGTTGGTGTAGTACTCGGTCACTAGTATGGTGAGGTCTAAGTTCTCCCCCTTCTCTTCTTCCTGACCGCCTTTGACTCCCCATTCCTAGCCCTAGGAACAAGGACAAACTTGTGTGGCTTTGTTAGCTTTGGCCTCAACATTTCCTCATGACACAGGTTCGCAGCCTCGCGGTCGAGGGGGAGAGGGTTGGGCAGATGTTGAGCATCACACAGTCGACTGGAAGGCGGAAATAGTTCTGCTGCGGGCCAACGTTGGTGGGGGTCACGATCTTCTCCTCGATGAAGTGCACGGGCTGGTCAAAGCAGATCCTCGGCTAGGGGACCAGGCATGCATGTATCCACCATCCCTCAGCTCCCTCCTTGTGCTTGGAAGTAGAGATGGCAAGCGGCACGACCTCGATGGGCTCGTCGGCCACGTGTGATGGCACCACCAGAGCAGCTGCATCTGCCAAGAGCATGGCCGTGTGGGTATCGGCCCATTGCTCTGCTGCCGTTGCAAGGTTGTAAGCAGCCAGCATGTGCTTGTAGCATGGATAGTGCAGCTCCGTGCTAGCAAGGATATGATGGCTCATTCCAGTGCAGGAGCACATCGTGAATGTGTTCGTCTTGTGTCAAGGAAAACATGTTGCAATTTTGTTGGTATGTCGTTGTCTAGGCGCGTGCGCACGCGCGTGTGTGTGTGTGTAGAGCACAGTCGGTCTATTCTGCTAATATTAGCAGAACAGTTATTCTGCTAACACTTCCGAATTGCAGGCACAATGTATGTGCACTGCATCCTTGTACTGTGCACACTGTAATGCTTTACGAGAGAACTGCTATAGAGTTTTGCGGTCCGCCCGTGAGTTCTTTGTGTAATCGGATGTTGTGGGATGGCTTAATTTGTTTGTGGACACCAGTTGACCTTTATTATTTGGAATTTAGAGGAAAAATCCCTCAAATCTGCGCAAATCGAGCGATTTGGTGGGTGATATTTGCTTTGTTTGCTCGTATTCGTGTTCGATGCGGCTTTTTTGCGCTCAAGTGTTGTTTGGTGGTAGGAATTCTTAGATTAGGTTCGTTTCATCCTCCCCTTTAATCAACAAACTGTGTAATTTTTAGGAATTAGGTTTCAATTTTTGCGAAATTGATTGTGCGGACGTATGAGCTTCATCCGCTCCTCTATTCTTGTTGATTTTTTGGATTTTGTGCATTGATCTGTTTTGAATCTTGTAAATAGGTTCTCCGTTTTGTTTGAATTCATTGTGTGGCGCGTGCAATCTTCATATTTTGGTTTACTTTTTTAAAGAACATTGTATGCTGTTCATCTCAGTGGTCGTGGCTTTTAGTCGATTTATCGAAATGCGAGTGGAATTTTCACCTCTGTTAGTCTCCCACGTATCTGGATTTCTACTGCTTTAATTTTATGGTAGCAGTTCGGGCATACGTTGTACTATACTACAGTTTCGTTAGTAGTGGACTTCAGTGTAACTGTATTACAATGGTCATGAGAGCTTACAAGTTTTTTCTTTTCTTAAAATGCATTCTGTGTTTTAGAGAACCACATAATATGCACTTTCATACTACATTAGCAGTATAATTATTGTGCTATTTTTTCTATTATGACAATTCTTCTGAATTGCATACTATAACAATTCTTTTGAACAACACATGCTAACTACAAAGTTTCGACCATTGGTATTGCACTGTTACTGTTCATAGTACTGCAGTTTTTGATATAAGGAATGCACTATGTGTAATATAGAACTACATTTTGATTAGCAGGAACTTTTCTGAAAGGGTGATACAATAATGTAGATGAGTCCGCATACTTTGAAAGCGTCTGATGGACATAATTTTGAAAGCATACAACATAAGAAAATCATTAGAATATGCCACAGATGGCTTGCTTTATCCTAGACAACCTACAGTGCATATATTCTAAACTTCAGGGAGTCTTCTTCCTTGTAGAAAAACAGCATGGCCAGTTCTCCATCCTTAAAGCCATTTTGGGAGAAAAAATTGTCCCAACCAGTAGTTATGTTGATAAAGTCCTCGGAGTCAATGTGGTAGTCACCTTGGATGTTTGCATACCCATTCTTGTGGTATGTGTGCAAAGTAAGCTTCCGTGAACTTGGAGCAGAAAATCTTATTGTGGATGGCAGTTTCTGCATTTTGGCATGCATGGAAAAAGAATTTTGTAAGTAAAAACCAAATGTTTTTCTTTATGTTAGGACGATCTATTTATATTGACTTAAATATGTACAATTATGTGACTACTATTTAAGAAAGCAGTTGCAATGTATGAACAGTATTATATACTGACTTGACCTCTAGCTTTTGTAGAATATATACTATTCGGTAACACATTTGCACTGCAAGGTCAATTGTAGTGATCTGCATTAGCGTATCAAAAGAACTGCTAGACTGACATATGGTGCTGCAGAAAAAATAGTTAGAACTATCTAGTCTTAATTGTTGACAAATCTGAAGAACAATACAGATCTTTGTATTAATGGTACTACTGAAGAAATTGATGGAAATATAAATTCAGATGTGGATTTGAATCCCAGATTGGTCAAAAATTATGAGGGAAAAAACATACCCATTTTTCCTACAGGTCTGCGAATGTGAGTCGATGAAGAAATAGTGCCCGAAACCCCTTGCTGGGTATCAACAAGCACCCGAGTTGTTTGAGCCACTCAGTCTCGGTGAGCTCCAGACCATTGGTGTACACGCATGCGTTCGCTATCGGTGCCATTCTTGCCAATCACCCGCACGAACAGTCCATGGCGGGTTTAGTGGAATATCAAAGAACGGTTGGGGATGCGCGAATCCCTAGATCTACGATTTAAAGAAGAAGAGTATGGGGAGAGGAGTTGTGTGAGCCCGGAACACGAATGGGTAGGTTTTATGCAACCAATTGAGTAACAAAGGTAATAAATGTTGTGGTCTATGTTAGGTGTTGGAAGATTCTGATTCAGTTTGCCAGAATGCATTTGAGAAATAAGAGCACTACTTACTTGAGTCTAGCGAACTTCAGGTTTTATGTAAATGAATTGCAGAATTCATCGATTGTGTTAGTTTCTTTATTTTTCTAGTCATTATTTTATTTTATTGGGCTGTGGTTTTTTATGGTTTGTTGGAATGTTTTTAATTTTGTGGCATCTCTCGTGTTTTGGGCATGTTGGGGAGCAAAGACTCATTCGGCCCAAGTAGGCTTGCCGGTATGGCTACTTTGTGGCACACTAATGTTTAGTCCCACCTCGCCTACCAAGAGTGCCCGCGACCGGTTTATAAGCCTTGGAAAGGCATCCGTTTCGAACCCCTCTAGTTACTTATTGAGCATTTATACATGACGCTCGCTGCAGTTTCCTAACCTGACCTGTGGGTCCTCGTGTGCCCGACCCCATGCATCGTGGGTCAGAATGGACTCACGTGTGTTAATTAGCGGGCGCGTAACCTAGTACGAGACTGGTGGGACCTGGTTGCACCTGGGCGGTCAATTTTTTTATATTTCTCCTCTTACGTATCTTCTAATATAGGGCGTCAACTACTTTATTAGATAGTTGTGCACTTCATTCATCAGGATACTATACTACTTGTGCCCACATTTTGCACTACAAATGCAGTAGCATTTTTGGACTGCATGCATCCTATTTGTGCACCTCATCTTCGTCCAATATTTTCTTTGTATTTTTCCTATTACGCATATTTTTAATTTAGGGTGTGCACTGCTTTCTTAGATCGTATTGCACTACATTCATCAGAAATATTATATTGCATGTGCCCACAGTTTACACTGCATGCATCCTATTTGTGCACTGCATCTTCGTGCGTTTGTGCACTGCTTGAATCACATTCTTTGTGTGCCCTGCAGTATGTTCTAATATTGGACGCTAGTTTTGTAACTGAAAAAAATTCTTCATAACATAAGGAAAGTTCATCATTACAAGCCATTCTATATGACAAGCAAACTAAGATCAGCCAAACCAAATGATCAAAATCAAACTAAATTTACATGAACAAACAAAAGAAAGCAAATTTTATGATAAATCTAAAACGATGCGCGCAATGTTGGAGATACTTATTTGGCTGGCGCCGTCTACTTCTTCAACACCTAAAGTCTCCCCAGCTTTGTGTGGAAAAGCCCGTCCTGGGTGAGGGCGATGCGGTTCCATATCTCGTATGCTGTGTACCCATCCTTTGCCGCGTACTCGATGTGCGTCATGGACAGGGGCAAGGAGTCCCAGCGCCTATTTTCTTAGTCGATGATCTTCTTTTTCATGTCGTTGTGGTAGTCGTTGACGAGCATTCCGGTGATGTCTGCAAGGGAGTTCAAGTCCTTTGTGGCCTTGGGCACCCACCCCATTCCTTCTGGATGTAGACAAAGTTGGTGACCTCCAAATTGACGGGATCGAGCTTGGTTTTGTCGCCCCCTATGGTGAAGCCAGCAAACGTGTACCTAGGGTCGGCTAGGAAGTTCTTGAAGATGATGCACCATTCAGCACCGCTCAGTTGGAAGAGTAGCACTGTCTAAGTCTTGCCGACAGAGAGTTGGACAAGGGCGGGTTTATGCATCTCATCAGGCTCGTTGGTGTACTCCAGATCAATTCCGACAATCTTGTGGCGCTGGAGTCTGAGGTGGCACTCATACTACTTGAGGGAGTTCGCCATCTGCTTCTTGTCATTGGTGTGGATCACGTGCAACATGGTGTTTCCGTGGGCCTGCACCTGCCTAGACTCGTCGACGAACCCCATTGCCGGTAGAGGGGCTTGGTCTCTTTTATGGAGATTGAAAAGAGGAAGGGATTTGGTGGCAGCACAATGGCGACTTGTCTTGTTGTGGATGAGAAAGCCTTGGCGAGGGTCTGAATTTAAGGGGGATATTGCGGCAATGGATGAACTGCACGGTCTCGCTGACGATGCGGTTGTGCAGATCGTAGGTTGGGTTGTGTGTGGGGTTGTGGGTTTGTCGAGATGCAACCGCTTGGATTGTGTCGTTGTCTCTGAATGTGGTTTTTTTAATGTGGTTTAATTTATTTCTATCAATAATTTTTGTTAACCACCATGTTTTCTCCGCATGGTTTTTGTCACATTAGATGTGGTAAACGTGTTGGCCGAACCGCATTGCTTATGATACAATACTTCTTCGTCTAAATCAATGCACTCCATTGTGGACAGCTATGGACTGCACCTGTTGCGTGTACTCGATGCATCCCCTAGCATGGGTTGGGGGGTCAGGGGCATTTTTGTTTGTTTGTTGTGACACTTATTTTAAGGTAGACTTTTTTCTCGGACGCGTTATCTGAACACGTGCGTCGTTTTTTTGACATTAACTGTTTATACGAACTATATGTATTTCTTTGTTTGATTGTCCTAACTTCAGTTTCCATCATAGCGAACTGCATCTTGTAAGAACTTGTTTGTTTCGGACTGGTTTCGTCTAATTTAGTCGGGCCGTTTTGGGCCAACCCGTTTATGTAACCCTTCCCACGAAGCCCTCACACGTGGCCCTCCGAGGCGCTCCCATTGCTTCTCTCATAGGGAGATATGGAAAAAATCCCTATACCCACACTTCCAGATCTTGTCGAAACATCCCCCACTTGCAAACCCCCGTCACCCATGGAACTGCTATCCTCCACGGGTCTAGATTCCTACATTCCGCGTGCCCCTCCGCTACACCACCCCTTCCCCCTCCACTCCCATACCCTTCCCCCTCCCCTCCCGCTGCCGCAACCGCATGACCGTCATTCATCCCCTTGATTATTGTGAGCTCCTCGTGCCCTTGGTCGTGATTGTCCCCCCATCTAGGTTTTTTATTCCCATCACGGCTGCGTTTTTTGGTCATGTGTTTTTTGCGTGAGTAGGTGATTTTTTCTCGATTTGAAGTCGGTAGATGGGTGGTATCTGGAGGCAGAGCAAGGTGCATCTAGAGTTTCGTCATTTTTCATCGATTTTGTTGCTGATATTTGTCACTTTGTCCTTGCGCTGCACGCAAATGTCATGTCTTCCCCAAGCAGAGTAGAAGGATGAGTCCAAGGTATGTGGAGTGCTTGCTTGGCCTTGTTTATTTTCTATCTTTTTTATCAAGTTATTAGTTCTTCCTTCAGATTTGTTTATGATATGTTAGTTCTCAGTGTTGCTGGCATTAGTGTCATGTCTTGTTTTTAATTTCGATTTCTGGTTTTATTAATCCAGTAGGTGATTTTGATGGCATTGGTCATAATTATATTGTTCATGATACGCCAATTGGCACTCGTATTCCTGGTGGGAAGTATCATGGTGGTAAGGCAAGCCATGAAGTGAATTCACCAATTGAAACTTCTCCTATAAGTGTGGCCGCTCCTTTTGGTATGTTGTTTATTCTTGTTCTTATTTAGTTTGCCAAATTGGTTTTATCACTCTGTTTCTTGTAAATTTCATATGTGTCCTATGAGTTTTGAACTACATTCATCTTATGTATACTTTCTATATTTGATCTGCATGCTTTGTTTATTGTGTATGTTGCTTACTTGATGTTGTACAAACTGATGTTTCCTTGCTGAAGTTAGTCATGCATTTTTTGGAAATCAACGTGTAGTTAGTGTATGCAGCACTGCATTTATATGTACATGTTAACTTGACTATATGTATGTGTGAACTACATTATGGATTTATTCATGTTGTGTATGCAAATGGATTAACTCCACTACATTGATATGTGAACTGCATTATTTTTCATCTAGCTTGTGTATCAAACACTACATGTATATGTATATGTGTACTGTATTTTTTCCTTTTTCACACTTCTTAATGACCATAGTTAAACTTCATTTTTGATGCAGTGTCTGGTTTTTATGCTGGGGCACCTAGGTTTGAGGAGGTTACTTAATTGATTGACCTTTTTTTGGAGAGGGTGACATTGGTGTGAGCTTTGACAAGATCATTAGGCATCCCATCTTGTCTAAGGCAAAGTCACAATCTGTTGATGGCAGAGAGGAAGTTACGCAAGAGTGGATGGTCCCGGATCAGCTTTGTGCATATGAATTGAAGCAATGCAGAAAAGGTTGAGGTTTGAAACTGACTCAAAGGAGTATGCGGAGAAAGAGAAGCAGAAGAGGACTGCAGATGGTGCCAAGGGTGCAAAATTTGGTAAAGTTAAGAAGCCTGCTTTGCAGAAGAAGAGACTGAGTTTTGTTGCTAAGGAAGGTGGTTCTCTTCGGCGGAGTCTTTGTGTTGCTTGCATGAACAAGAAACTTGGTAAGAGAGCTGCTAAAGCTGGTGTAGAGGATCCTCAACAGAAGCGACCACATGTCAGTGAAGGCCCCAACTCTGACGATGATGACTTTGTCCTTGCTGATTTTGTGAGGGATGTTTAGACTGGTAGATGAAAATATTGTGGTCCATCTAATAGTCAACCAAAGCTTGACCCGTGTTGATGGCGACGAAGATGCGAATGCTGACTCTGATGGGGAGGAGGATGTTGTTCCAATGGTTTGTTGAAGTGGACTGCATTTCTTTCTTTCATTGTCATTCTATCTGCCTTTTTTGACTCTTTTGTGCCTAACATTCTAATGTGGGCTGCATTTCTTTACATAGAGGAATAAGTCTAGTAAGAGCAAGGTAACTAAAGATGACGGCGAGGGAGATGATTCTCGATTAACAAGACCGTACATTTGTCTTTCCCCACTGTGTGCAAAGCTGCTGCTTTATAGAAACAAGCACACTATAATCATGTTCGGGACAGAGCCTTTGGTGTTGTCCTTGAGTTGAAAGTAAAGAAAAATGTGCCACGCATTCTTATGTGCTATCTGATGGTAGTGTTTGACCCTACCACGATGACAATGGACTTTGGGAATGACAGGGTTCTTGGAATCAATCGTGCTGCAGTTCATCCCATTTTTGGTTTCCAATGGGACCTCACACTACACCCATGCCTGCTACCAGTGGCCATGATGACTCATTGTCTACCCTCAAGGATGAGCTTGGATTTCACCATTCATGAAGTATAGGTGTCAAGGACTTGTTACAAAGGCTGGCGGAGTTGGTGGAGGATGATAATCCTATGACGGTTGATCTTGTTGTCAAGGTATTCTTCGCGATACTTTATCCGAATTTGCTATGCCCCAGGCCTGTAGTTCATTTTGGTAGGGTTGCTGCCATGGTTGAGAACATGGATTATGCGGCTATGGCGCAGATGGACTTTTGTCATCTTGTTGTTGATGAGCTACAGGTAGCTGTGGTGAAGTTGTAGACAAATGGCAGCAAGCATAATTCTGAAGAGGGTTGTGCCATTGTGCCCCTCATTATGTATGTTGATTGCTTGAAGCTTCGCAAATTTTCAGTTATGCACACGACGCCGCGTGCGTCATTTTTGATGAACAAGGACCTCATGAAGTTATACAACAAGGATATAGTTGTCAAGGTAAAGATTTATCTGGAATCTTACAAATTTGGGAGGCTATCAATTAGTGCATCAGAGATTTTTTTAAGTTGCAGTCATTATAAATCTAAACTTTCTAGTAATCACATATGTACTTCTTTCCCTTTTTATCTTTTTTGAAGTTGAAGGCGTCAGGCGATATTGTGTACATTTGTCCTGCTGGAGTGTTGTGTGGCAGCTCTGATGTGGGGCCTAGCAGTCATGCTAGGTTCTATGAGCCTATCCGTAGCCATCTTCCTACCTATGATGATGAGCCGACCGTCGACTCGTGGTTTCACAGCTCGTCGGATGTTTGATAATATAAGTTCTTAGAAATAGACATTTGTTGGCGGGAAAAAGCACGAGGAGCTTAACAAGCTTCTTTTGGAGGTTTTCAAGTTAACTAAAGATTTGCCAATCTCTGGTAATAGGTTGAGGGTAGTAGTTGAATGTTTCCCTGCTGGCCATGGCCCCTGTGAAGAAGATATTGTTGTTGCTCACAACTTTGATTATGGTTTGATTTAAAGCTTGAAGTTTATAGTGACGAATATTCGGTCTTCGTATGCTCAGTTGAAACATTCACATGAAGTAAAATGTGCGCCGTATGGGAAGGATGCTGAGCACATTTTGGAAGAAATGAACCGACAGGACGATGACGTCGGTGATGATAATGTACGATGTCCTTTTTTGTCCTTTTGAACCTCTTCTTGTGTATCAAGTGGACTGCTCCTCACTCTTTGTTTTTGTTATAGGCTAGAGTGGAATCTGGTGGTCTTTACGCATCTGGGGCGTTGAAATTGGATAGGTATAAGTACTTCTCCCATGTGTGTCCTGTTATGTGCTTCTCTTCTTGAACTTGTATTTTTTGCTTTCCATTTTATTTTATTTTTTGTGTACCTCACGATTGTAAAATGTGTACCACTTGTGCATGGTTGAAGTTTTTTTTCCTATTTTGGTCGTTACCATCTTATTTCATTTTCGTTTCTTCTGTGCCCATAGACTGGAGTTGGTGCTTGTGATGTGCACAAGGATTCTTACAATGGTTCTGAGAAGGATGAGCACTTCGATGATGTGTCGTCCCCTCCAGATGTTTTAGTTGATAAGGTTTAGTGGAATTACTTTTCTCAAATGCATTCATTTTACATATGTGGGTTGTAGTCTTTGACAGAAGTGAGTTGTAGTTCTTTTCACATGTGTAGGCTGGAGTCTTAGATATAAGTGAGCTTCAGTCTTTGCGAGAAGTGAACTTTAGTTCTTTTACATAAGTCTGATGTGGTCATTGACATAAGTGAACTATGTGTTGTTGTTTTAATTCTCTCCTCACTAATATCTATTATTGTGGATTTTTAAAACTTTTTGCAGCCTGGAGATAAAAACGTAGAAGTTCGTCATTCGGTTGGCGTTGTCCGTGTTGAAGTGAACCAAGGGGTTGTGTTGTTGCTGATGGTGACAGTATGAATGCTTTTGTATCAGTTGTTGTTGATAGTGCAAAACCTTCTTTAGCTCAGGTATCCCATCATGCTGTTGCCCCTCGTCAGCACAAAGATGCTGATGTTGACATTGAAAAGCCGCTGGAGAATGACGTTCCTACTGATAGTGTTGTTGGTTCTCGTGTTTGTCTGGCATTCAACAGTTCCTGATGTATTCAGAGTGGAGCCTCATGTATCTGAGTTATCTAGGGACCTTGTGGTTGTCCGGAATTTCAAAAACCTAGACAACCGTGATGTTGCTACAGTAGGGTAGTCAAGTGAGCTCGTGATGCTTTCGTTGCAACCTAGCGGAGAAACTGTTATGGTTATCTCTGAAGAGCAACAACATGAACAATATGACACTGAAGGCAAATGTTTTGTCTCGAACAGTGAAGTTCAAGATTTCCTCATCTTACATATGAACTTTATATTTTAGATAAGTTCAAGATTTTACTTACTTTTTATTGCAGATGACGAACTTCTTGTAGTGATACCGTCGAGCAATGATCCATCTCTTCTCAAAAGATACAGTGATTAGTACACTGTTGTTACTAGGGTTCAGAGGAACAGAAAGAAGAGGTATGACTTCTTATAAATTGTTTTGTTAATATCTATTTTCCAGTTGCAGTCTTTGCCCTTTTTCGTTCTTGTTATTTTTGCAGTATCTTATGTTTCATTTTTTGAAAATAATAACAATTCAGGGACATGATTGCTTTTAAAACTGAGTTGTTTGATATTAGAATTGGTGAAGTTGGACAATGTTTTTGGAATGTGAAGTTGTGTAGTCGCCCCGAATGTGAAGGAAAGTCGATTTGAATTTCTTGACTCGTTCAATAAACCTGGTATGTCTGATGTGAACATGGTTTTTAGGAGGATGGTTAAAAATATCAAGTGTGCATGGAAAGAAGGTAGCTCAAGTTGTGATGAGCCGCGAAATCTTCCTACACTTGATGGCTTTACGTTGAAACAGGTGGCTGTCCCAATACAAAAAAAACTGGGTATGTTTCTTGTAGCCCCTCTCCCCCCATACTCGTTAATTGTTATTTTATGTTTTATGTGAAACTAATGTTTTTGTTCCTTTTTGCAGGCATGATTGTTGATTCTATATGTTACAATTCGTGCAGACTTGTAATGGTGTTCAAGTTGCTAAGTTTGGGGTGGAACATATTGGCTACATCAGAAAGGCCATGCTCTATAGCTGTCTTATCTCGACAGAGTGTTCCGTTAATTTATCGTCACTTTTGATATTTGCAGATAAAGGTTTTGTTAGTGAACTGCTTTATTTCCCTTATTTATTTTGTCTACTAATTGCTTCCGTTTCTTAAGATTTTTATTTATTAGTGTGCTAGTGAAATGCTTGTTTTTGATAGTGGATGGCTACGTGTTGTTGTGTAAGTGAGATGCTTTTTGGGGGCCAAGTGGGCTGCATTGTTCTAGACAAGTGGGCTGCATTGTTACAGACAAGTGGGCTTCGTTATGTTCTTTCCTGAACTGTATTTTCTAATATTATTGAGCTGCATTTAATAAGTTTGCTTTTGTATTGGGGTTGAGTGTTCCCATGTCCCCCCCCCCTCATTATCAGGTTTTGAAGTAGGTGTTCATGGAGGTTGTACATCGATGTTCGAGTCCTAGGGTTCTAGTGTCGTTATGGACGATTGTTTCATTTAAATCTCTCGAGAGAATGGTGGTTCTTTGGCTGGAGATGGTTTTAACACGGATGTGGCATATGGACCTGATGGTGGAAAGGTTGCTCTACTTGTCTCTTTACGTGAGGTACTTGATATTGATGATGATTTTGTCATGCTAGTGCAACACGTCACTAGGACCAGGATTGCAGCAATCAATCGCCCCCCCTGGTTGATGAGGCTCAAGTATTTTCGAACAAGAGGGCAGGAGAGGGGGCTTGTAAGTTGAGAGACTCTTTAGAGAAATTGAGGCCTCCGAGGTTCAAATATATGGATGAGGCGAGGAAAATAAATGATCTTGTTCTCAGCCAAGATTTTGTAACCAAATACAATCAGGTAGTTATATTTGTGTGCCCTTCATCCTTTTATGTGTTTTGTTTTGAACTTTAGTTTGATCCCATCTGTGTATCTTTACTGGAGTGACGTGCTCTTGATGGTGAATTATTTTTGGTGATGTCGAATCAGTCAAAGTTGACTATATCTTTAAAACATTTGGCAAAGGAGCTTGCATGGACTCGTATCGCATGGCTTATATCATCAAGTACTGGAAGCAAGATCCTCAAATGAGTTCAGTTATCGTTCTTGTGAACATGTGGTACTTTCACCTCTATTTATCACGGTAAATGTGTCTGATGTCGTGTTTTTTTTGCTTTGGTGCATTTTTTCTATTGTACTGAATCTTTTATGTCCATGCGTGCATTCATATTTATTATTTTTTCATGTCCCATTTGTTCTTTTTTTGTGCAGTATGTTCTTCAATTGGATGCCGCGGTGAAGAAAAATGTTGAAGGATACATTATGTTGCCGGTTGCGCAAAGCCCATTTTTGTTAGAACATGCGGTTAATCAGTTCAAGGTTCTTGCTTGCGATGAAAACCTATTGGACGCAAAACTAGTGAGGACATTGTTTCCATCATTTCTTCTTCTTTGTTGCATCTCTTTAATAGTTATTTGAAGCCATGGCCCTAATGCTATGTATCGAGTGAACTTCATTTTCATTTGTTTTTTATGCGACAAATTTTGATGGCGTGTTCCAAAGAGGGACATTACACCCTATACATGATGAACCGGCATTGCGAGACCATTGATATCCATGACACGAGGAGGTACACTGGCCATGCTGATTACACGACAAAATGGCAAGAGCGACTATCACTCAGATTACACTTAAATGGTATGTCATGTTTTTCTCATTCCCGTTTACCGCAAATTCGTATATCTGTATTTTACTTGCTATTCATCAAGTGTTTACTGGTTTTTTCTATACATTTTAGCCAACTGCAAATCTTGTATTTCTCCTACTGCATATTTTTTTCAAACCGCAAATGACTACATTTTTAGTACATACAATACCACACTTCTTAATAGAGTGCACTGCAACATCTGTGATCCAAAACTGCATTTATCCCACCACCAAACATGGGTAAAAGAGTGATGAAACTGACGAACTGACATGCATTAGAAGAGGGACCGTCTAGACGTTGTGAAGAACTTATAGTTGCATCGTCTGATAGTTACAACTTATTCATAGAACTTCTCTTTTTTTTGTTATAGCTTTTCTTTCATTGATCTGTGACATGTTTTTTCTTTATTTTATGTTGCATTTTCTCCTCTTGCTAGGTGAGGAGTATGACTCAACTGATGAAGTGTTTGTATGGTGAAATGTTATATACATTTAAGAAGCACCCTGATTGGGTTAAATTGGCGGAGAAGCTCTATTACCCTGTTGTGCCAGAGCAGGGGACAAATGAGTGTGGAATTTATGCTCTGAGGTTGTCGTAGCTCTATGACGGCGTGTGTATAGTTGATAGAATTGTGAAATCCGACGTAATACTTCATGTGTTTCTCCTTTGTCGTTACTGTTTTTTTAATTTTATCATTTTCATTTTTCATCACAACATTTTAGTTACTTATCTGCATTCTTTAATTTTTTCAACCTGCTATTGAAGATTGGAAGGCGGAGTACATTCTCCAACTGTTGTTCAATCCTTTGAACATGTTGTATTATAGATAGATGTCGGATGAGCTACGAGATCTGATTGAAAGCCTTGGGCTTACTTCCCCATCACAGTCGCAGACGCAATCTTATACGCAGTAATAGTCATTGGCTTGCCACAAAAAAAGTAAAAGTCATTTGCATAGTCGGGTTAAAGCCTTTGGTTTGGACGAGAGCTAGGTTTTATGGTGTGTATACTGTGATGTTTAAGGTAGATAATGTGTATTAAGACAACTTTCCTGTCTTTGTGTAGCGTCTATTTTTGCAATTTGTACATGGTTGAAACTTCACGTGTTTTATTATATAAATGATTTATATATGTGAAATCTGGTTTTATTTTACGTGTTTTTTTTCTTTTTTGCAACCGTGTTGTTGTAGTTGTGTCTTTTTTCATCCTTTTTATGTGTGCAAAAACTTGCAGATTAGCACTGCATTCCTGTGTATAACTGAAGTGAAGTATGGCTGAGTTCTTTTTCAACACAACTTTATTCCTTTTCATTTCCTTTTTTAAAATGGAGCGTTTTTCCATTATTGGTGCTACTACGGCTCTGGGTTCGCGTGCGTGTTTGAAACAGAAGAAATGCATTGCGCCTGTCAACCAAGCGCACTACGTGCGTTAGCGTGACGCCGAGCCGGGGGTGGAGTTAGGGGGTCTAGACCCCCCTCCCCCACCCCCCGTGATGTCGATCCAGGAATGAGCCAGAGTAAGCGACGACACGGCGTGTCACGGCGTCGCATTCTCCGGTGAGTCCCTCACATCCTGTGACCCCACTATATATCTTAGGGGTGTCAGGGGGTGCGGATGTTCTATGGGGACAGAAGAAACGCACTGAGCCTGTCAACCAAGCGTAATACATGCGTTAGCGCGAGGCTGAGCTGGGGGGCAAGGGGGTCTACACCCCCCCTCCCCCGCCCCTGGTGAGGCCGAGCCAGGAACGAGCCAGAGTAGGCAACGACGTGGCATGCTGTGGTGTCCGCGTCGTCGCCTGCTTCGGTGAGTCCATCACATCCGTGACCCCACTATCTATCTTAGGGGTATCGGGGGCGAGTGCGGATGTTCTAGGGGAAACAGAAGAAATGCACTGTGCCTGTCAACCAAGCGCTCTCCGTGCGTTAGCGCGAGGCCGAGCTAGGGGTGGGGGAGGGGGTCTGGACCCCCTACCCCACCTCCGGCGAGGCTGAGCCAGGAACGAGCAGGAGCAAGCAATGACGCGGCCTTTTTTGATTGTTCTTATTGTTGCAGTTCTCTTATTTCTTCGGTAGTGTACTACAGGTTTATAAGTACCAAACTACAATGTAAGCCTAGTTGTCATTGTAGTTTGTTTGATTTAAATTTTGGCAAATACATATCAGTGGTTAAATTAACTACAATGTTTATATTATAGTACTTCATTTTGTAAAGAAGTGAACTGCATCCTTCGCACTATAGTGTTACATAGTTTCGACAATTTGCACTGCAGTGTTACTACCTATAGCACTGTAGGTAACTCTTATGAAAAATAGCAGTAAATTGATGTGAATCAATTCACGTATATTAAAAAAGGTACCGTACAAACCGATCTTCCCTATAGAACATCACTATCACTACTTGTCCCGCCTCAAATCCATTCTGGCAGACATAATCCTTCCAGCCAGCAGATATGTTGAAGCTGCCATCGAAGTCAATGTGGTAGTCAGCTTGCATTTCTTCATACCCATTCTTGTGCACTTTCTCCAAGTTCAGCCTCCCTGATCTTGGAGCAGCAAACCGTATTGTGGATGGCAGTTTCTGCAGTTGGCCATGAATAGAAAATGAATCTTTATGATTTAGCATCAAATAGTTTTCTACATCTTAGTACAATCTTTATATGCATAAAGTTAAATTTGTTTGGAAATATGGCTACTACTAATAAAAACAGGTGCATTTTCTGCATCAAAATGTTAACTGACTTGGGCGCTAACTCTCGTAAAATACATAGTATTCTTTTAGCATTACCACACTGCTAGATTGGTTAATAATTACTGCATTTTATCACCAAGAGAAGTGCATCAATGCATGATAGTACTAATTTGATTGGGTGTTTTGTTCCATCTTCGTAGGTTCGGATCTAATTAGTATGTACAACTAACAGGTTTGTACCGAAATAAAAATAGATGGAACCATGAGTGTTAATTACATAAGACGCTGGCCAAAACCACATATCTGGACATTGTTGGTAAGATGGATAAGGTGATGGACATATACATTTCTTTGTTTATTTGCAACCTAAAGTGGCGAAGAAGAAATTGTTGAAAGTCATACCCATGAATCATGTAGGTCTGCAGGTGTGAGGCGATGGAGAAATGGGGCCCTAAACCCACGGTTCCCGACGGCGAGGCACGAGAGCAGGCCGCATCACTGAGTTTGGGTGAGCTCCAGACCATCAGAGTAGAGGCATGCCTCTGCTATGGGCACCATCCTTGCCAGGCAGCCATAGGAACAATCTTCCATGGCAACGTCAGGTTAATTGCAGGGAGTAGGATGGGAATTAGTGGAACCATGGATCTGTTTTTTGGAGATAAGAATAAGAGCGGTCTGTTGTGTTGGTGTGGTGCACGAGTGGATAGGTTTTATGTAGGAAGTTTTACACTGTTAAATGCTATTATAGGTGGCAGTTTCACCGAAGGGAACTGCATTTCAAACCAAAAAGCTCTCTTTCGTGAACATGCAAACTTCATGTCTCAAAGGTGCGAACTTCATGAGCATATGAGAACTACATTCTAAAAGAATCAACACTGCATTGCCTATCGTGCATTACTTCATGACTAAATGCCTCGCACACACCATGGCATGTGGGCCCATGGGTGCCTGTCCCCGCACATCTTGGCTCAAAACAGGTGCCCCCACGTAGCTGTGCGGAAGCTACCTTACTACGAGACTGGCTATATGGGCTATTAGGTTTCATTTTTATTTTTAGCACACAACTTGTCTTTTGTGTAGTAGATACCTGCTTTCACATAATGACGAGAACTGCATAGGTCGACCCTCCGCACTTCATTCTCTTATAGAGAGAACTGCATGAGTTTTATGGATTGCTTTTGCATCATGTTTTGTGTTTGTTTTCTTCATCGCTTGTCCACAGGTTTGTATGTTGTGTACGAGTGTGCGCATCTTCTTTTGATGCATTTCTTTTGCATCACATTTGCATTTTTTGTACACTGCAGTATAATATTACCCCGAACTGCATGGTCTTGTGAAAGGTAACTACAATATTTGTGTATGAAATAAACTTGTTTCATACTTAAGCAAACTACATGGTTCAAAAGGAAAGTAACTACATCACAAGCACACCTTGCTAAAGCAAAAGCAAACTACAAAGTATAAAGCAAAGAAAGTTTTAACTCAAAGTCTAAGATGACTAGGAAGGACAAGCAGAAGCAACTCCAAGCCCAGATTTTCATGTTTTCATCATCACTGGTGGTTGTAGTAGGGGTTGTCATAATCCTACTCCTCCTCTCTTGATTTTGCGCATTCCAGACCTTCTCTGATGTTTTCAATTTTCAACTCGTAGGTGGCGTACGCATCTATCGCTGCGTACTCGGTGAGTTAATCTGGCAGTGGGATGATCCCCCAAAGTTTATGGTCTTTTCCCTGTCAATCTTCTTCTTCATGTTCTTGTAAAATGGGTGGATCACGTTGCCTGCTACATCAGCCAAAGAGTGGAATTTCTTTCCTCCCATGTATGGAACTCTCCATTTACGTTGGATGTCGATGTACTTCTTGGGGTTGATCTCCAAACTAGATGCCCGCAGCTTCTATTTGTCACCTTCAATGTTGAAGCTGGCAAAGGTGTACAACTTTTCCTCCTTCAAGAGCGGGTGGAGGCCCTTGGGCCTGCAAGGGGGAAGACAAATTGCAAATGAATCCATCAATTACATGCTTATATAGTATAATTTATGTATGAATACATTTCAAAAACTAGTATACAAAGCTTAGAAATTAAATTCAAGACAACATGTTATTTTTCTTTTGGTATTTAAATTTGAGTCAGTGATCTATATGCTGCTTAGTACAAGTTTATTTTTCCTTGTTGAACAAAATAACATTTACTAGTGCTTCACCAAGTTTCTTTACATTTTTTGCTGATGAAAAAATGTCAGACAAACATCAGAAACTAGTTTACTACATCAATTCCAGAAATATACTATTGCATCAAGATAAGAAACTACACTGGTACATCAAATTTCAATGTGCGTCACAAATTAAACATATGCATGAAGAGGATGAATGAGTGGGATGGTCCACCATTTTGTTGTTGCGGTGATGTGGTATACCAGGCAGAGTTCCTCCATGCATAACGGCAGAACTGATGCCCTCTACGGAGGTTCGTCTTCGCTGGTATACTCCAGATCAACGCCGATGTAGTGAGAGTACAATACGCCAACCTTCTTCCTGATATTATCGATCATGTTTTCGGCTTCTTATTGATTGCTGATGCATATGATAACCAGCTTCTCCTTGCCATGGATTTCAACCTCATTGAGGTGCCTAGTGTAGTCGTGCTTCTGACCGGGGACCTGAACATCGTCGACCTCGCTGGTCTGGTCGGACGTCTCACCACGGGGACACTTGGTAGATGGTTCCTCCGCCATTGCCCTCCTCCAGCGATGGCAGGCTTGAGACAGAGATGTTGCGGGGAGTTGCTAGTTGAGATGGAGCAGCAATGATGCTTTCGGAATGGAGCGAGAATGGAAGTGGATGTGCCTTTTTGTGGCGTGGTTTGTGTCATGGACGAGGTGGTTGGACGCGGGGTCGCTGTGGTAGTGAGGGTAGTGGACGTGCGCTCGCCGTTTTAGTGAGTCGTGGCAACCGCTGAGTGGCAGTGCTCGCGGCTGCCTAGAAAAAACAACCGTCCAAGCGTCGTTTTTAGGACGGGAACAAATTGATAACATAGACCCGTCGTGTCAAGATGGACTGATTTTAAAGCAGTATTTAGTTGAAATCAAACTTCAATGCTTAACTGACAACACTTGTTTCTTCAAGATATTGAATTGCGTTTGTTGGGGCTGCAAACTGCATTTTTCTATGCGTGAGCGTACTACAGTTGCTTGTTATTGTTAACAAATTGTAGTTGCTTGCTAGTTGTGGGCCTTGAGAATGTGTTGGGGCCATTGGGGCGTAAGTCCCATCCAGCCCAAGTAGGCCTTGCCTTGCACTACGATGTGTGTATGCGGTAACGTTTAGTCCCACATCGCCCGCCGAGAGCGCCCAGGACCAGTTTATAAGCCCCTGCGAGGCGATCATTTTGAACTCATCTGGTTACTTATTGGGTGCTTCTACATGGCGCTCATTGCGCTATTTCACCTGACCGGTGACCCCTTGTGAGCCCGTCCCCACACATCATGCCTCAATAGGAGAACGACTAGGGAGTGGTTACACCTGGGCTGTCAATTTTTTTCTTTTCATATTGCAAGTATTTTTTTCTTTTGCACTGCATTTAGTTGTGTATTTCGTATGCACCTTGTGCACTGCATTGCTTGTAGGAACATTGTGCACTGCACCGTGTGTACTAAGTTTGTGCCTTGTGCACTACACAAAACTGCAAGCACTTTTTATTCTGCTTCATTTTATCATGTATTGAAGTGCATCTAGAAACTTTGTGCACTTCCTGATATTACTGCAATGTACTACACTGCATGTACACGCATTGTGCACTACCTATATTTACCCTTCTGAACTACATGCACATTTCATATTAGATTGTTAGATTTGCACTTCTATGATGCATTATGTCCTCTTCTGTACTGCATTTGTTCATTATGAGAACTGCACTTCTTTGTTGTATGTGTGGACTCTCTGTTGCACTAATTGTTTTTTAGTACTGCATTTCTTTATAATTCGAATTACTTGTTTTTCATTTCCATACTGCAAGTGTTTACAATTGTCCATTTGCTTTCGAAGGTTTTTTGAACCTAAGTGTTTAATCGTTTTTAGGATTAATTTTTGAAAGTATCAAGTTGCATGTAGTATAATTGTGTTAACACATCATTTTTAGAAGAAAAAAGAAATAATAAGCATAATAGATTTAGCATACTTGTTTGGTTACGAATGCCCTAACTTGATTGAATACAAACTGCCTTACTAGTTCTAAAGTAGTGCATACTTAAGCAAAAACGATCAACCATAAACAAGGTTTAACCCAACTAAAGCAAAATCACAACTATGTAACAAATTAACAAAACCTAACATATGTCATACTCTTTTGGTTTTGTTCTTTTCCTAGTTGTTGGGTGGGATTACATCCTTGTTCTTCTTCCTTTCTTCTTTTTCTTCTGTTGCTCTCTTTAGCCCCGTGGCTATATCGTCAATGCGTTTCCATGATTCATAAGTGGCATATGCATCAATTCTTGCATACTTGATAAGCTTCTTAGGCAGCGGGCAGAACCCCCACAAAGTGAGGTCTTCTTTTCGGTTGATTACATTCTTCATGTCCTTGAAATGATTGCCATTCACCCTTCCAGCAATGTCAGCTAAAGAATCAAATTCCTTGTTGATGTATGGGTCTCTCCATTCCACTTGAATATCAATGTACTTGTTTGAGTTAATATACAAGTTAAAGAGATCCAGCTTCTGTTTGCCTCCTTCAATGGTGAATCCGGCAAAGATGTATTCTTCATTCATTGGAAATTCATCCATTTGGTATGGCGTGCAATTTGTTATATATTGAATATGGGTGTTGTTCATAGTGAGATTGTAAAAATTATTCAGTTTGAACAAGTATGTTTTATACTTTTAAAC
The DNA here is from genome assembly GCA_022496015.1 of Hordeum marinum. Taxonomy (NCBI): domain Eukaryota; kingdom Viridiplantae; phylum Streptophyta; class Magnoliopsida; order Poales; family Poaceae; genus Hordeum; species Hordeum marinum. The sequence goes on from CM039678.1 coordinate 273,943,400, forward strand.
TGAGGTGCACTATGATATTATGATTCATTTTACTATGTAGGTGTTAATACTTTTTACTGTCTGACTAAGGAACCTGATAATATATTGCAACACCAAAAAAAGGCTACATATAATCTATTTTTTATTTGCTTTTCAACACATTTGGTTTGTTTATAGTAGAACATGCTTAAAGCAATTAGTCAAGTAATGAACAAAGGAGTTACATGGAGGCAGATTAAAAGGGCTTTTTCTACATCAGGCTAAAATGGATATTTTAGATGAATAAAATAAAACTACATATTCAGAAGGAATAGTATAAATTGAAAATATTTCTAATCTATCTTTTTTTGTAGACATGTGGTAGACAAGGCACTCGTTTTCTATGCATAGTTGGAGTACCGCTGCCTTCTGCTGCTCTTTGTAGTGTGTGTACTCGAAATAAATGTTGATTCTCTTCACCGGCATGCCGACGTGCTTCCTCCTTAGCGTGCACAACATCTTGTCCACATCGCGATCCTTGCTTGTGCAGACGACATGGGGCTTGTTGTTTCCGTGGAGCTCGACGTCATGAAGCTCCCTAGTGTACTTGTGCTTCCTCTTGTACAAAGGGGCATCTGCCATGGCTATGCTTCCTCTCTTTTGATTTGTGGGAGAGTTGATGGAATAGATGGGTAGAAGCGGGAATCGATAGGATTGATAAGAACAACTGGCAATGGTTATTTCGGTGGGAAGCAGAGGTGAAGGGGTCACTTCTGAATGGATATGGCGGTTTGCTAGAGGCGATGTGGTGGGGGAGGTCGTGCGAAGCGTGGTGGGTTGGTGCTGTCAGCCCTAACATGGCGAACGCAGACAGGTTTTGCAATGTGGAGGTCGTGCTAGTGCGTTCGATATCCGAAACGGCTTCGCCTCTTTTTTCACAACAACTTCAGGTATGCACGCAACTGTCATAAATGAGATGATTGTGTTTTTTGGTGAAATTTCTAATTAGTGCACTTCTTGGATATCATGATCGAACTGCCTATGTCCATAACTTGTACTAAATGCAACTGATTTTATTCTTCATATACTATATTAGATCAGATCTTAGGATTTCATACAGATGTAAGCGCACTACTTTTTGATGGAGTTCATTTATTTCATTTATTTATATATGACAGTGATCAAATTTATTGTCGAGTTGGAGTGTTGTGTGGGTTGGGGTATCAGACTGCTTTGCTTAAAAAACCGGGTTGCATTCTTTATTTTAACCGAACTACATTGTAGTTCCTGTTTCAACTAGAGGAACTGTATTGTTGTATGCCGCGGACTGCATTTGTACGTTGAGTTGGGGCTCCCTATATTTATTTATCAAAGTGAACTAGAGTTTTTGGCAGTGCCCACACACATTTTTTATTGTGGTTATTCATTTAAAAATATTTTAACTTTTCCTGTTGTTTTTTATTCTTGTAGTCACTCTTTTATTTTAGTGGGTCGTGGTATTTTAACCACTCTTGCATGTTGGGCCTGTGTTGGGGAGAGAAGACGCATTCGGCCCAAGCAGGCATGTCGACCTGACAGCTTCGCGGTGCGCTATGTGTACGCGCTAAGGTTTAGTCCCACCTCGCCCGCCAATAGTGCCCGCGACCGAGTTATAAGCCTGGGTGAGGCAACAGTTTCAAACTCCCCTAGTTACTAATTGGGCACTTATACACTACGCTCCCTGCACTGTTTCATCTGACATGTGGGCCCTTGTGTGCCTGGCCCCACACATCGTGGCATCGAATGGACTCACCTATACGGTATATCTTGTGGCACGGACCTAGTAAGACACTTGCGGGGGCCTTGTTGCACCTGGGAGGTCAATATTTTTTTATTTTTTCGTGAAGGTGGACTTTCTCTTGTGCTTCTTTTAATTGTGTACCGCAGTGCATCAACACACCTTGTGCACTACCTGATGTTGGTTTCATGAACTGCATTCACCTTTTTTAGAATGGTTTGCGAATTGTAATTTTTTAGAAATATAAATATTAATGAGATGCGTTTAGTGCGTGGGAGGAGGTGCATTCCAAATACACCTTTTTTAGTCTTCCTTTTTGTTGGTACCATAAGTTTTATTGATTGTCCTCAATTTTTGGTGACATAACTTTTATTAACTCCCATTTAATTTTCACTTTTATTTTCTATGTGGCTAGACCTTTTGTATTCCTCTTCTATATATTTAGGCCAACTTGTAACCTTCCTTTGCATTTCATTTCATCTCTAGCCACAACTTCTCTCCTTCCTCCAGCCTCCCTTTCTTTCTTTTCATTTTCTACGGTTTGTTGCGATGGCTCCTGGCCCTTGCGCGGATCTCTCCTACTACGACCATTGTTGTGGTCTGCCGAGGCGTCGGGCGAGCAAGGTCTTGTGCCGAGTTGGGTGAGCGGAGTATCTTGCATACGACACAGTTTTCATGGAGGTATTGGACCTGGACCATATCAACGTCGCTACGTTATATTCCGTCCTTCCTTGTCGTGGCCTTGTCCGCACAAGCCCTTTTGTCCATTAGCTTACGCCCACAAACATGGAGACTCACTACAAGATGGTAATTTTTGTTTGATCTGACATTTTCATTGTGACTTTTATTAGTTTGTATAATTCCATACGTTTGTGAACTTCTAGTACATTAGGAGCGCACTCCTTTTGTTTATTGAAGTGTATTACACGGTGTTCTTGTATCTTGTTTTTATTTTTTTCCTCACGTGAATGTAGATCGTGCTTGTTTTGCATGTACTATGATGCTCCATGAATATAGGGTTCGTAGTACATGGTTACAAGATGTGAACTGCATAAGTATGAGATGAGCACTACCAACTTGCACATTTTTCCCTGTGTACCATGTGAACTACATACGACTATTTTACGTATTGCATGTTAGTTATAGCATGTTCAGTACAGCATGTACCTCACTTGCATAAGAGTTTAGTGAATTGTGTGTGCGTTTTATCTGTATTGCTTGTTCGTCTGTTGTGCACTTCATCTAGCTCGCGTCATGTTCTGTGTGTAGGTTTGTTTCTGCTATGTGCACAATATGAGAATTGTACTGGTAGTATCGTCCTCTAACGGTTTTATTATTTTTTGCAAAAAATCCCCCAACAAGCTTTTAGGTATCTCTGGATCAAGACGAATTGTATTCTCCAAGTTGTTCTCGGCAATGGACACCCGAACCAGCTAAGTACCGTGTAGGCGTTGATGGACGGTTGTATCTGCAGAAAGGCTGGAAAGAATTCGTCATTGAAAATGTCCTGAAGTCTTAGCAAGTTGTTGTCCTCAACTTTTTTGAACTCGAGGATCGTATGTTTAAAATCACGTTTGGCGTGATTGGATAAGATTATGAGGTTGATTGTAATAAGTACTATTGCGTATGGAATGTTTCATCTTTTAAGTGATTCTAATAAGTACTTTTGTGATCTGAACTGCCTAACTTTTGTGATCGAGACTACTATATATATAGTTTTCTCTATACATCATTTCTCTCATATGGTTTAGTGGAAGAACTCAAAGTCAGCGGTAAATTCGTGTTTACACAAAATTGAAATTGCTACATAAGTCATATAGATATGCAAACTGCTATATATATGATTATTTTCTTGTATCAATTTGGTCGTTAATCGGTTGCTTCTTCATGGTCACTGGATTTCGTCTAATGATGCACTTTGTATTGTTTTCCGTGGCGGTGTTGCCTCTTCTTATCTATGCACCATTTTGTTTGTAGCCACTTGCCTGGCGGTTGATAGCGGTTTTTGTTTTCCAGCACTGTGAACTGCAATCTTCTTTGCTCCTTGTGTGCTGGTTGATGGCGGTTATTGTTTTCCATTGTTGTGAACTGCATCCTTTCGTGCTCCTACCTTGTTTTTTTGTTGGTGTTGTCATTCTCAAATGTTTTTGTACAACTACATTCCCTTGTTTTTTCTGTCTCTTCTTTGGTGTTCTTGTGGTCATTGTCTCTTCATGTTCCTCGTCCCCTTCACTCCCTTCTTCTTCCTCCTCCTATTATTCATCTACATCTTCATAAGCCGCTTCTTGTTCTGTTGTATCACCATCTTTTTCTATGTTTTCATCTTCTTTGTCTTTCTCGTTTTGTGATCTTGTTCTTTCGAGGCAGGTTCCTGAATTGTGTCTCTTCCTCTTTTTGCAGATGTTGTTGTCGGATTTCGGGCTCCACCAAACCCTCAAGGTTTGAACACAGGGGCATGTGCAAAGGTTCCCCGTGGCCTCACCCAACCTACATCGCTACTCGATCGTTGCTATGGCGAACTCGCACGATGACGATGAAGAAGATGAACACGGCAGTTTACGCAGGTTCGGACTGCTTTGAAGCATAATACCCTGCTCCTGCTTTGGTGAATTGCCTCTCATGAAGGTTTGGTGGATGAACTAGTAGAGTGGGCTTGAGCCTCGTGAGAGCGCTCAAGAGGTGTTCTCGGCTCTCTGCCTTGTGGTCGTTCGTCGAGTGGTTAAGTGTTCGATCGGGTCTATGGTGTGGCCTAGCCTCTATATATAGCGGTGGCCTGAGTCCTCTTCCCTTATCGCAATGGCTGGAAGGGGGCCCATGATGGACAACTTGAAAGGGGGATAGGAGTACATCCACCCCTGTCCAACGGTGGTCTTTGCATGCAAAGTGGCTATCGATGATGCAGTGGTGGGCTCGGCGATGACATCCATCCCGTGAGGCTCGTGGTTGTGGTCTTGTTGCACCAGAATGGAAACCTTTGGGTGGTGCTTTGGGAACCCACATACATCCTTGCTCCCTTTGCACCAAAGGGGAAACTGCGGCGCCTGGCGCACTGCCGTCCGCCTATCCTTCTTTGCGTCACCTTTGACTCCTGAGGCCGGGCTCTGCAGAGATATCCACCCCTCGGGAGGGGGCCTGAGGAGGCCCCTCCTTGCGGAACTTGGTGCCGTTCTTCCTCGTGAGCCCGGTGTCCTCGCGAGGGCCTTTTCTTGAGTAGTGTCGTGCCAGGCCATGCCTGGCTGACGAAGTGGGCCATGTCCTAGGCTACAGGTAGGCAGGGCTGGGTAGCCCCATTCCCAGAACGCCGACAGTAGCCCCCGGGCCCAAGGCGACCTCGAGCCGGCCTGGGGGCGAACCTATGAGTATGGCCCGAATCGCCGTGGGTCCCAAACGCCTGCGGGCCAGGCTTTACACGCATTGGACGCCTGTGCGATGACTTCCCCGCTCCCCGAAGGTGTCAGCAACCGCCCCAAGTCAAACCGGTGCGACGCATGCGCATGGCAGCGGCCATCATTACCTTCCCTTGAATGCTGCTACCGCCTCGGCCTTCCCTCCTTGGGCCACGCAGATGTGACCCTTCAGAGGTTGCATGCCTCCCGGGATGCGAAGGGGCATCGGTTGGCCCCCGGTTGTACATAAGCACGCAAGGGCAAGAAAATCCTCACTACACCTCTGTCTTCTTCGCCTCCCAACCTCCAAGATGTTGTTCTGCCAATCATGACTTTAGTGAGGAAGCTTTCCGTGTCTGAGAAGGGGAAGGCCCCGAGGAGAGCCCCGCTCCACCGCCACGCAAGGCGGGCTGCAGCCATCCCGGAAGTATGCCGCGATGCCGGCGGTAGCTCCTCGTGGGTGCAACCATACTCCAGTGCGGTCTGGGGTTGTCATCGGCGACCATGGTGCAGGACCGACCGGCGCGGGCGCCCGTGGTAGTCGAATTGATGGCACCAGCAGTGGGAGTGCGGCGGTGGAGACCCCGCCACCACGCCCGCGGATCCATACGGCCGACATGGACCGGGAGTTTGTGGTATGGGTCGAGAGGATGGAGTCGCCTAGCTTCAACTCCTGAACTCCTTCGTGGCGGCGCTACTAGTCAGGGGGCCTCATGACCTATGGCTGCAGGCCGACGACTGCTGCAGCGCGACATCGTGGGTGAAGGTTGAGGTCACCCCGAATGGCTACATGTATCTGGCCGCGGGTGGAAGACGTTTACCCACACCCGTGGCCAGGTGGGTAGGCGCACCCTCCACTTCAAGTACGACGGGGAGGCAACACTCTTCGTCAAGGTCTTCTGTGGTGAGGGCGAGTGCCTGGGGTGCTGCTCGGAAGATTTAGGCCACGACGATCTTGGAGATAAGCTTGGCCTTCGTGACGAGCGTCGTACATCTAGTGACAACAATGACAATAGCTACGATGCGCCACCGTGTCGTTGCGCCTGGACCTCGGGGGGTTGCCAGCCGTCGCGGTGCCGCTCCTCTGCTCCTGAAGCCTTCGTGCTAGCGCGCCTCCATTGGCCCGTGAAGGAGGAGGAGGACACTGACTGAGTGCTGATGTGCGGGCCCTGGAGCTCCTGAAGCAGCAGCCCTCGTGGGTACTTTTTCGTTCTTTTCCTGCCCGTGTAATCAAAGAACCAATAAAGGCCTTGCGGGCGTGTAATGAACTTGGGCGCTAGCCTCTTTTGTCTGTGCTTCAGTTATGTGTCCTCACTTTTGCGTTTTTGTTAATTGAGGCTGCCTTCCGATTGTGATTAGGATACTTAGCTTGGTGTGCTTGTTGTAGTCTCCAGGGGAGGCCTAGCCATGGTGGTTGGTGAGTCCGGACGTCCTGTGGTCCTCTTCTTCTTATAGGTGATGCAAGTTGGGAGCCCTTTCGGCACTCTCTGTCTGCGGGCCCTAGTCCAACACATTTCCCTACCATCATAGATACATCTAACCAAGGACGCAACCGCAGGGTAAGGCCTCAACACCCTCGATGCCGGCCGGATCACCAAGGATGGCATCAAGGCTGCAGTTTGCTTTATGACTGGTAAGGCTCTTGAGGCACGCCGCTCAGGAGCCCCCTTTGACGCTCAAGTAGCTCTACGTTGGCAAGTCCCAGTCCCGCACATTTCCCTACCACCGAGGTATACGATCGGATCACCAAGGACGCAACCATGAGGGGAGGCCCCCGACACCCTCGATGTCGACCAGATCACCAAGGACGGCATCAAGGCTGCCAAGTGGATATATGACCGGTAAGGCTCCTGAGGCGTGCTGCTCAGGAGCCCCCTTTGACGCTCGAGCAGCTCCCCCAAGAAAATTTTGTTTCCTGCCCCCACGAGGAGTGGCCTCCCGAGGCTCCGTGATGGCACGTCAGGCCGTGAGTGGACCCTCGAGTGAGTACGAAGCATCTCAAGCATGCTAACTCTCCCAGGAGTATCACGCGAGGATCCGGGCGCCAAGGCCTTGGCGAGGTGCAATCACTGTGCCCCCCATCCCCCGCTCACGGGGTGCGAGGGGGAGGGGAGCTGGCGAGTGCCCGTCGTGAAGAGAGAAACCCCAAGATGGGAAATGGCGATGAGCACGAATCCCTGACCCGTTTCTTGAAAACATGATTCGAAAAAAATCGAGTTTTGTTCCAGGAAAGTTGGCAAATTGAAATGCGAGAAGAGCAAATAAAAGCTGCATCCGGCGCTTAGACTATTCTTTGTCTTCCCCCAGTGCTGAGCGTAGGTCATCCACGTTGCATGGGCATAGCCATTGATGGGAAGTGTTGACTTCTCCGCCAGCACGGAGTTGGGGCTGCCACATTGCGTGCGAGGAACACCTCCGCGTCCTCAGGGGGCTCCGGGCATATACAGCCCACTCATTATTATGTGAGAGTGTCACGGGTAGAATCTCTAGAGGTGCTGGATGTTCCAGGCATTCTGGATGGGGACCCCGTCCTGAGTCTCCAAGCACACTGCACCTGGCCTGGAGACATGAGAGACCTTGAACGGTCCCTCCCACATGGGCGAGAGCTTGTGAAATCCCTCCCTTGAGAGAACCCGCCTCAGGACGAGGTCACCGGCTTAGAGGGTCCTGGAGAGGATGTTACGGCAGTGGTAGCGCCGTAGTGCTGGTTGATACCTTGCATCTTGGAGCGAGGCTTGGCGACGAGATTCCTCCATAAGAATGAGGTCCGTTTCCCGCGTAGCATCGTAACGCTCCTCTTCGAATACCATTACCTAGGGGGGTGCTTGACCTCGTGGGGGAGGACGGCTTCGGCTCCGTAGACGGGGAAGAATGGGGTCTCGCTAGTGGGCTTGGTTATGGTGGTGCGGATGGACCATAGCACGGACTGGAGCTCATCAACCCAGCCTCTGCCACAAGCCTCTAGTTTCTTCTTGAAGCTCCTCGTCTTGAAGCCTTGCAGGACCTCCGCGTTGGCGCACTCCACCTAGCCATTGCTCCTGGGGTGGTCTACTGAGGCATAGCAAATCTGCGTTCCAAGGTTAGCGCAATAAGACTTGAAGAGGATACTTGTGAATTGCGAACCGTTGTAGGTGATGATGCGGTTGGCGATGGCAAATCGGCTTACGATGCCCTTGATGAACTTGACGGCCAACCTAGCCGGGATGGTGCGCACTGGATCCACCTTGGCCCACTTGGTGAACTTGTCGATGGTGACGTAGAGGTAGCGGTATCCACCCGCTGCCCATGAGAAAGGCCCCAGTATGTCCAGCCCCAAACCACAAAGGGCCAGGAGAGCGGGATGGTCTGGAGGCCTTGGGCGGGCTGGTGAATCTGCTTGGCGTGGAATTGGTAGGCCTCGCAAGACCGAACCAGCTCGATGGCGTCGTTAAGCACAGAGGGCCGATAGAAGCCCGATCGGAACGCCTTCCCTACAAGGCTGCGTGACGAGGAGTGGTGCTCGCAGTACCCTCTGTGGATGTCTGCCAGTAGCTCGCACCCCTGCTCCTTGGAGATGCACCATAGCGAGACGTCGTTCGGGCGTTGGCGGTACAAGTCACCGTCTCGCAGGTAGTAGGCCGTGGCCTACCTGGCTACGTACTTCGTGTCTTCCTCCTTTTCCGGCAGCATGTCATGATGCATGTACGCCTTGGGATCCTGCATCCAATCATTGGCCTGAGGCTCTGGTGCCAGGAGCATTCAGGCTCCTAAGGTCGGGCCGTAGTCCGGAGCCCCCAGGGGCGGCACCAGGGGGAGCTCCTCACTTTGTAGCGCCGGGTTCTCAAAGGGCGGTGTCGTGGAGGGTTTGAAGAGCCACTCCTCAAAGACACCCAGCTCCTGGGGCTTACGCCGTGACGCCCTCTTGGCGATGTCATCGGCTTCCTTATTTGCACCACGCGGGATGTGCTACAATTCCAAGCCCTCAAAACGTTTTTCAATCTTACGTACCTCTTCAAAGTATGCCTCCATATGCTCGTCCTTGGGTGTATACTCTTTGTTGGAGATGTTGACAAGGAGCTGGGAGTCGCCCATGACGGAGAGGCACCGCACCCCCAAGGCCGTCGTTGCCTTGAGACCTGCGATGAGGCCCTCATACTCCATGGTGTTGTTGCAGACCTTCTCCCTGCGCTAGAAACAGAGTTGTACGGCGTAGCAGAGCTTGTCCCACGCCAGGGACGTGAGAACGACCCCAGCCCCTGCTCCCATGCGCGTGGAGGCTCCGTCAAAATGCATGGTCCAACCCTCTAGTGTCTCATCGCCGAGGGTGAGGGACGGACTCCCGTCCAGCCCCCGGTCGGGAGCGTCTGCCCACTCCGCCACGAAGTCTACCAGGGTCGTCCCTTTGATGACCCTAGTTGTGGGGACCCCGACTCATATGTCGTGATCATCGAATGCATGTGTATAGTGATCACAGAGATCAATGCTCACCGAACACACAAAATCTGAATAACAAGAGTCTAACATCCTTACATACCGTCTTACACAAATAAAGACCATCAAGGTCAAGTCTTAAATAGATAGGGCCACGAGGGCCAAACACTAAAACATTCAGGCAGCGGAAATCTTGATCGAAAGCATGAACCCATGCCATATGCCTTAAACCTACAGGCATTTTGACTGGGAAGCGTCCTAGTTCGCATGTTCGTCACCAACGAACTCTTCACCGTACTCATGTTCTTCCATGCCTGGTCAATTAAATAACCAGTGGCAATCTAGTGAGTACTTTGAATGTACTCTCAAGCAACCCATGTTTGGAACAAGGCAATAACAATTCATGATATAGCACTAAGTAGGTATTTTGCAGAAAGCTAATTTTGTATGCAATGACATGATCAAGTAACTAGTTAAGTATGCATCAACAGTTGGCAGATATCCATATGAACAAGTTATAGATATCATCATAAACAGGGGTTGAACATATCATGCTCAGTCATCACATCAAGTCATATGACTTATCTCAAGTGTCATCTCTGTGTCATCCTCACACACCCACACAAACCAAGTTTTCAGGAAACATCTGGACGTGGCATAAGCACTAGCACCCAAATGTCCTTGACCGTGGACACGGCTACTCGAATAGTTTTACACTCTGCAGAGGTTGCACGCTTTATCCACAAGACTCGGGGAACTTCCGTGTCATCCACGACTTGCGGTATATTACATACCCAAGGTAAGCACCCGAACAATGCCTTTCCCATGGTGATACTAAACAAAGAGTCCACTCGTTGGTGCCATCCCTCATGATATACATCACACGTATCGTCCATGAGGGCATGCAACCGTGTGCCCGGTGCCTGTAAAGACAACGCATGGCCTTCAACTCCAGGAAGATCCCGTCGCGAGAGTGACCACTTCACTCTCGCCACTGGTAATGCGGTCTCCCTGCTAGCACCAACCATAGTAATCAACAAATCCCCATCCCATAAGGGGTATCGTGGTTGCACATGTAAGGTTGGGACGGTCAACAAATCTTAAACCCTCCGTTTTCGAAAACACACACTCACTTATTCCGGTACACCACTTCTTTCTCAAGTGGTTACCCAACTCATCATAATCTCCCTCGGGCATTAGTGGCACCCGACGGGGTTTTCAAAAAGTCTTTGAAACCATTTCTTTGCTTCCGTCACCATGTATAATCCCAACCCCACTTGCGTAGCATCTACTAGCATACCATCTACTCCCACCCGCACAACCCTCATAAGGATGGTAGGGTCATGCACGATGCAAGTACAACGGTAAAAGCAATGGAGGCATCCCACCGAAGTGGTCACCACATCACATGATCAACAACAAGAAATAAGGTGCTATATGACATGCATGAAAATGGTTTCTTAACATGGTCAAAGGGCTGGTTGCCTGGCTCAACAAAGTCTTTGGGGTCTTCAAAGTCTTCGGGCCCAACTGCCTCGTCAATAGCACAATCTATCGTCGCGATAAATAGCGATAATAATAAGCATCACACAAAAACAGAGCACACAAAGCTGTTGGAAATATGCCCTAGAGGCAATAATAAATTGGTTATTATCATATTTCCTTGTTCATGGTAATGTTTATTATCCATGCTATAATTTTATTGATCGGAAACTCAGATACATGTGTGGATACATAGACAACACCATGTCCCTAGTATGCCTCTAATAGACTAGCTCGTCGATCAGAGATGGCTATGGTTTCTTAGTCATGGACATGATATGTCATTTGATAATGGGATCACATCATTAGGAGAACGATGTGATGGACAAGACCCAAACTACAAACGTAGCATATGATCGTGTCAGTTTATTGCTATTGTTTTCTGCATGTCAAGTATCTGTTCCTATGACCATGAGATCATGAAACTCAGTGACACTGGAGGAGTACCTTGTGTGTATCAAACGTAGCAACGTAGCTGAGTGACTATAAAGGCGCTCTACAGGTATCTCTGAGGGTGTCTGTTGGGTTGGCATGGATCAATGCTGGGAATCATTACTCCATGTGATGGAGAGGTATCTCAGGGCCCACACAGTAATACAACATCACAATAAGCCTTGCAAGCAATGTGGCTAAGTGTTAGCCACAGGATCTTGTATTACGGAACGAGTAAAGAGACTTGCCGATAACAAGGTTGAGCTAGGTATGGAGATGCCGACGATTGAATCTCGGGCAAGTAACATACCGAAGAACGAAGGGAACAACATACGGGATTAACTGAATCCTTGACATAGAGGTTCGACTGATAAAGATCTTCGTAGAATATGTAGGAACCAATATTGGCATCCAGATCCCGCTATTCTGTATTGAGCGTAGAGGTGTCTCGTTCATGTCTACATAGTTCTCGAACCCGCAGGGTCTGCACACTTAAGGTATGGTGCCATTTCGGTAGTATAGAGTTATGTATGGTGGTGACCGAAGGTTGTTAGGAGTCTCGGATGAGATTATATAAATCACAAGGAGCTCCGGAATGATCCGGAGGTAAATATTGATATATAGGAAGTCCTATTTTGGTCACCGTAAAAGTTTCGGGTTGATCGGTAGTGTACCGAGAGTGCCGGAAGGGTGTCGAGGGACCATCGGGAGGGGTATTTAGACCCAAGAGGCAACATGGGCTGTGGGAAGAGGTATAGCAGACCTTAGTGTGCTGGCCTAAGTCCCACAAGAGGCCCATGCGGCTGGAATGGAAGGAGAAGGAAAAAAGGCCAAGGTGGAAAGAGTTTCCAAGTGGGAAGGAGGAGTCCTAGTCCTACTAGGATTGGAGGAGGACTCCTCCTCTCCTCCTTGTGCAAGGCCAAGGGCTGGCCGCTTGTGCGCCAAGCCTCCTCCCTCCCTCCTCCTATATATACTAGAGGTTTTGAGCATTTTGAGACACGGAAAAACAGCCACATGCTGCCCTCTTCTCTAGATCGTAGTTTCTCCTCTAGATTGGTTTCAGCGGTGCTTAGGTGAAGCCCTGCTGGAATAGCTCCACCACCATCACCGCAACGCCATTGCGCTGCCGAAGAACTCATCTACCTCTCCACTCCCTCTTGCTGGATCAAGAAGGCAGAGATCGACATCGAGCTGGACGTGTGTTGAACAGGAAGGTGTCGTCCGTTCGGCACTAGATCGGAAGGATTGTGATCAAGATCGCGAGACGATTTGTGATTGGATCGCAGGATGGATCGTGATGGGATCGCAGGATGGATCGTAATTGGATCGTGGGGCGGATCATGATGGGATCATGGGATGCTCGGCGATTTGGATCGCGAAGATGTTCGACTACATCAACTATGTTTCTTAACACTTCCCACTTAGCAATCTACAAGGGTATGTAGATACTCTCCCCCTCATAGATGCTCATCACCTTGGATAGATCTTGCGTGTGCGTAGGAAAAATTTTGTTTCCCATGCAATGTTCCCCAACAAAAGCTACTATTAAAGTGCTACCCTATTCTGATAAATACTAAAAATATTTGTCTAAGGTTTTGTTGTGAAAACATTTTTGAAAGCTATTTAAACAGAGGCAAAAAGATGCCTAAAACAGGTTTTAAAATAAAACAGTACATATAAAGTTTCCAAAAAAATTCAGAAATGGCATTATCAAATTCTACATATTATTCTAAGATTTTAGGTGGAAAAACATTTGGCATTGGATTTTTATTTTGATCTGAGGGATTTTTGGAAATCACAACAGAAAAGAAAAAGGGAAAAGGGGGCACTATGCCCTGGACCAATTGCCCAGCGGCACTAGACCAACCGGCCAGGACGGCCCAACTGAGCTACGGGCGCGCACGCGGCCAGGTTTGAACCTGACGCACGGGCCCCATCGTCAGCAAGAGAGAGAGGGAGGGAGAGGGGTGTGGGGATGATAGGGAGTCCCACCTGTCATCTCCCACCTCTGGACAGAAGGTCGGCGATGCTCACCAGCGGTGAAGGAGGTCATGGCGAGGGAAGCAGAGGGCGGGGATGGACCCAGCATCGAGCCGCCGGTCTCCTGGAGGTGGAAGGGCGGCCGAAGGTGGTCTGGCTCGCCGGCGACGGGCACCCGCAACGGAGGAGGTTCGGGAGGGGATCGTCGGAAGTGCTCCTCTACCGAAAACAGATGGGGAGGAAGGGGGGAGAGGTTGAAGGGACCCTACGGGCCCGATGGAGGAGAGATGTGTGCCGGAGCGGGCCTGTGTCCCGAGATCGACGGAGCTCCGTCGCGGCGGCGCCTCGGTCGATCTCGAGCACTGGTGCTCGGGAGGCTCCAACGGGGGCTCGAAACGGACTAATGGGGGAGAGAGGGAGGTTCCAGAGAGGAGAGGAGGTGCGGGGATGCCCTCTTTATAGGTGCCCGGTGGTCCACCGAGCTCGGGTGCGCCGGCGAGCTTGGGGTCGAGGCCTGAGGCCACGGGAGGGAACGGGGGTGAGTCTGGGTCGTTCCTCGGGCTGGTCTAGGACCAGCGGACGGAAGAGAGAGGGAGAGGATCACACACACGTGTGAGGCAGCTCGCTGGCCGTGCTGGGCGGTGATCGACACGCACGGGAGGAGGGATCAATAGGGGGAGATAGGAGGGGGCCGACACGATGGCGTGGTGCGGACGCCGAGGTGGGCAAGTGGCGAAAGCGGGAGGCCCGAGGCCTCCGGGGCCATGCAGTGGGCGGCAGCTACAGTGCCTATCGGCACTGTAGCGCACTCTAGAGCGCGCGTATGGCATGCCACAGCATGCCAATGGCACTCTGGGTGCGGCCAAAGGTATCTAGGGGGTCTAGGGGTATCTAGGCTAGGGGACAACGGCATTGTATGCCCTGGGAGGAGAATAGAATAAGAGGAGAGGGTAGATAGGGGTGTTTTACTACTGTCTAGACGGTAGAAATGGGGTTTTCTCCCCCAATCATGGAGTTGTGTCCAAGCAATGTTTACTGGAGGTAAAATACCATTGCAAAATGATGTGGTAAAATTTTGGGCTCAACAAAATAGAGGAAGGGGGACAAGCGGGGTTTTTGCCATTCTGGCAGAAGGTGTTTGATGGAGATTAGGGCAAGCAAATCGGATTTGCTTGCCATAGGAATTGATAGGATCAAATGGTGATTAGAATTAGGCCTGATCACCAAGTTTGAGCTTGATTGAAGAAGGTTCACAATGTATCTTGGGGAAACCCTGGAAATTAATAGAATCTTGTTTCTGTAGACCTGGTCATGCTAAGCTAATCCCCTTAATGCACCACTTAGTGTAGCACCATTATTTGGTGATTAGAACATGTCCACAAAGTTTGGGGTCAAGGGGAGAAACTTCACAATGTAAAGTTGCTCAAATTTGAATCTGGACAGGGAGGGTTTTGGAATAGTTTGATGAACCAAAACAATTTGGATTGAGATGAAACTTTGCAAGATCATCACCTATGACAATGTTGACTTGCTGGAATTTTCTTGGAATTTATTGCAAATATTTCTTATAGAAATATTTCAAAAGCTTGATTTGGACAGAAAGGGTTTTGAGGGGTTTTGCCCATTATTTTGAACATGACAATGTGTTGAAACTCATATATATCGAAAATATATGTCCACTGAGTTTCCCTAAATTTTCTTAAATATTTTCAAAGCATTAAAATAATTTTTCCCTATGAAAAACCATTCCTATCCTTAAGAAAAAGCCTTTTAAATAAATAGTAAAATAATCTTTGAAACTAATATTTGGTGGTTTTGGAAAGTCATATATATAGTAGGTTTGAAGTAAAGCCTTTGGGGAACAAGGATCCACCCAATTTAAGGACTTGTAGTGCAAAACCTCAACTGAGGGGCTTTTGAAAACCTAATTTGAATAAAACCCTTTTGGTCAAAATAATATCTGGTAAAATTTGTTTTGGTCACATGGCATGATCATTGGGCAAGAAGTTTGGGTCAAGGGAGATGAATATGGAGAGGGATAGAATCTAAGAGTGCCATACACAAACAACCAAACAAGCAACAATTCGAACAAGCACAAGCACTGAAAAAGTTTTAATTGGCTCCAAATTTTGTAAATCCAAGCATAGCAAGGTGATACAAACACGGGGTTTGGCAGACCTACCACTCTTACAAGAATCTCGTCCCTGAGTTTCCTAGGCTAAGTGCTAAAAAGATAAGGGAACTCTGATCTAAGATAGTCTTCACACTCACGGGTTGCTTCAGCTTCGATGTGGTTGCTCCATTGGACCTTGAAGTACTTGATGGTGTGGCTTCGGGTGCAACGCTCTGCTTCATCCAAATGTGAACTGGCCTCTCATGATAAGTGAGGTCTGGCTGAAGATCGATGGCTTGATGGTCGATGTCCTTGTAGAGGTCGGGGCGGTTGGGAACTTGGAGACACTTCCGGAGTTGTCACACATGAAAGATGTTGTGCGCATATGATAGCTCGAAAGGTAGCTCTAGTTGATAGGCAACTTCTCCTCGCATTGCGGTGATCTTGAAGGGGCCAATGTACCTTGGTTCTAGCTTTCCTTTGACGTGGAAACGCTTGGTTCCTTTGAGAGGCGTGACTCGGAGGTAGACATGGTCACCGACACAGAAGTTCACTTCTCGATGGTGGGAGTCAGCACAACTCTTCTGTCTTGATTTGATGGCCTCCAAACACTCTCGGACGAGTTGTACTTGCTTTTCTGCCTCGCGGAAGATATCTGGTCCAAAAACTAATCCTTCTCCGGTTTCCAACCAGTTAAGGGGAGTACAGCACTTGCATCCATACAACACCTCAAATAGTGCCATCTAAAGACTCGACTGATAGTTGTTGTTGTAGGAGAACTCAGCAAATGGCAGGCAATTTTACCACTTGGATCCATAAGCCAAAACACAAGCGCGGAGCATATCTTCGAGTATCTGGTTTACTCATTCTGTTTGCCCACAGGTGTGGGGGTGAAAAGCAGTGCTGAAGGAGAGCTTGGTTCCCATAGCTTCTTGAAACTTCTTCCAGAATCTTGAGGTGAACCGGGTTCCTCGATCTAACACAATCTCCTTTGGAACTCCATGAAGACTTACGATGTGGTTGATGTAGAGGTTTGCGAGCTGGCTTCCATCATAGGTGGTCCTGATAGATATGAAATGGCTACCTTGGTCAGGTGGTCTACAATGACCCAAATAGAATCATGTCCTTTGCTTGAACTTGGTAATCCGGTGATGAAATCCATCCCGACTTTGTCCCACTTCCATTTAGGACTTTAGAGGTTGCAATAGGCTAGCGGGTCGCTGATGCTCTCCTTTGACTCTCCGGCATATGTCACACTTAGCAACAAACGTGCCTATCTCCCTGTTCATGCCATGCCACAAGAACCTTGCCTTGAGGTCTTGATACATCTTGGTTCCTCTGGGATGGATGGAATACGGAGTGTCATGAGCTTCTTGCAAGATCAAGTTCTTGAGCTCCTCTTTATTGGGTACGCAGATGCAACTCCCAAACCATACAACTCCTTCATCCACAGATAATCCTGGGGCCTTGCCTGCCTTGATCTTCCTCTTGATGCCTTCAATGCTCTCGTGTCCCTTCTCAGCTTCTTTGATATCATCCATCAAGGTAGGCCTTGCTTCGAGGTTGCAAGGAATCCAGGTGCAACTAGTTCCAAGCCAAAGCTTTCAAGCTCTTCATATAGGGAGGGTAGCCCTTCCTTAATGATGGCATTCAAGGAACAAGCCTTTCTGCTTAAGGCGTCTGCTACCACGTTGGCCTTTCCGGGGTGGTATTGAACACTGAGGTCGTAATCCTTGATCAACTCCAACCATCTTCGCTGCCTCATGTTCAATTCCCTTTGGGTGAAAATATACTTCAATCTCTTGTGGTCTGTGTATATCTCACATCGCTTCCTCGAAAGGTAATGTGGCCATGTCTTCAAGGCATGAACTACAGTTGCCAACTCAGGATCATGAGTAGCGTAGTTCTCTTCATGAGGATGTAGCTATCTAGACAGATATGCTATGACTCCGCCTTCTTGCATTAGAACACCTCCAAGCTTCATTCTTGATGCATCACAATATATCACAAACTCCTTGTTAACATCGGGGGTGGCCAAAATTGGGGATGTGGTCAATCTCTTCTTGACCTCTTGGAAGCTTTCCTTGCATTGAACTGTCCATTCACACTTCTTATCCTTCTTCAAAGGATGAGTCATGGGTCGGGCAATGCTCGAGAATCCTTCCACGAACTTGCGGTAATACCTTGCGAGTCCAAGGAAGCTCCTAACTTTCTTCACGGTGGTTAGGGATTTCCATTCAGTCACGGCTTCAATCTTGGCAGGATCCACTAACAATCCTTCGGCAGTTAACACATGACCCAAGAATCCAACTTCATGCAGCCAGAATTCACACTTGTTGAATTTGGCGTAAAGCTCGTGCTCTTGAAGCTTGTCTAGGACCAATCTCAAGTGTTGCTCGTGCTCTTCTTCAGACTTGGAGAAGACGAGTATGTCATCAATGAAGACGACAACAAACTTGTCCAAGTACTCCATGAAGACCTTGTTCATGATGTACATGAAGTAGGAAGGGGCAATTGTTAACCCAAATGACATGACTGTGTATTCATATAGGCTATACCGGGTTACAAATGTCGTTTTTAGAATGTCTTGGGGTTTGATCTTCAGTTGATAGTACCCAGACCCGAGGTCAATCTTAGAGAACACCTTGGCTTCGTTCAACTGATCAACTACATATCTTCAATCTTGGGGAGTGGGTACTTGTTCTTTATTGTGACTTCATTGGGAGAATGGTAATCGACACAGAGTCTGATAGTTCCGTCCCTCTTTGACACAAATAGAATAGGTGATCCCCAAGGAGAGGCACTAGGGTGAATGAATCCTTTTCTGAGCTGCTCCGCAAGTTGATTCTTCAATTCAGCCAACTCTTCAGATCCCATCCTATAGGGCTTCTTATAGATGGGCCTTTATCCGGGCATTAGCTCAATGATGAACTCAATGTAGCGGCCAGGAGGGATTCTGGGCAGCTCATCAGGAAATACATCCGGGTATTCGCATACCACCGGCACTTGATCCAACTCAATTCCCGATAGACAGTTAGCCTGAGGGGCTTGAGTGGAGGCAGGGTTGGGAACATACTTGACTTCCACTCCTTGGCTGTTGGTCATGGTAAGAATCCTCTTGGCACAGTCTAACATGCCTTGGTGTTTGGTCAACCAATTCATGCCAAGGATGACGTCCAATCCTAGTGAATCTAGAACTATAAGGTCTGCTAGGAAGTATACCCCGTTGATGTTAATCTCCACTCCTTTACAACTTAACCCAGACTTCATAACTGATCTTGGGGTTTGAATCAACATACGACTACCTAGGGGTGTAGGCTTCATGCCACTCTCTAGTGCAAACTTTTGGGTGACAAGAGAATGCGAAGCTCCACAATCAAACAATACTGTTGCTGGGGTTGACTTGACAAGGAACATACCCAGTATGACGTCTAGGTCTTCCTGGGCTTCCTATGCGGTGACGTGATTCAGATGACCCATGCCATTGTTGGTCTAGTTGCGGGGAGCAGGGTTCCTTGGTGGTGCTCCACGGCCTTGACCTTGGTTCGGTGCATTGGGGCGCGGGGCATTTGGCTTCTTGTTGGGGCACAGTTTGGAGATGTGTCCAGACTGACCACATCCAAAACAAGTGACTTGCCCAGGGTTGTTGTTGTAGTTCCTATCGTCGTTGTTGTTATTGGGGTTGTTATAAGCTGGCCTAGGATTGGCATACTGTTGAGGCTGGTAGCTCAGACAAGGTGCACGAGGTCTCGCCTGTTGTGGCTGATAGGTCGGCTTGGCTAGGGCTGGCTGCCAGGGGCGAGGCTTCTCGTTGCTGGAACTACCCTTGCTGATCAACTTGTGCTTGCGAGTGTCATCTATGGAACGACACTTGTCTTCCAGCATGAGGGCCTTGTTCACCAGGTCGAAGAAGGTATGACAGTCGCACACGATGAGCTGATACTGCAGGGTCTGTTGAAGTCCTTCCATGAAGTGTTCCTTGTTGGCAGCCTCCGTGTTGACATCTTCAGGTGCATACCTTAACATCAGGTTGAACTTCTGCAGGTACTCCTTGACAGAGCCACTTCCTTCCTTTAGTGCTCGGAATTTTCTATTCTTTATACCGATGATCCCACAAGGAATGTGGGTGGTGCGGAATCCTTCCTTGAAGTCATCCCAAGTGATCACACGGTCGCCTTGCATGACCTTGAATCCATCCCACCAAGATCGGGAAGTACCTCCGAGGCAATGAGAGGCATAAAGCACCTTCTCAAGATCCTCATTCCAATTGACCAGTGCAAGGAGGTTCTTGATGGTGCGGATCCAGTCGTCGGCATCCAAGGGTTTGGCAGTCTCGGTGAAGGTTGGGGACGAATTCCTCATGAACTCAGACAGTGTGGAGCGGCCATTGTCATTCCTGCCTTGCTACTGGTTGTTCACAAAGGCCTGAGCCATCTGCTAAATAGCAGCATTGTTAGCTTGGCGTTCCTCCCGAAGAACTTGGAGAAACTGAGCTATGGTCA
Organism: Hordeum marinum; assembly: GCA_022496015.1. Lineage (NCBI taxonomy): Eukaryota > Viridiplantae > Streptophyta > Magnoliopsida > Poales > Poaceae > Hordeum > Hordeum marinum. The sequence goes on from CM039678.1 coordinate 273,963,500, forward strand.
TGTTATTTGGTGGAGGTGGTGGCAGGGGAATGTCTCCCTGTGGCTGCTCCTGGTGTCCTCCAGCCTGAGCAGTCCCACCAGCTCCGTATTGCTGGCTTGAGTTTCCGGCTTCAGGGTTGGCAAAGGAGCTGTTGCGGGTAGCAGTCACCATCCTATTTGGAGCAGCCAAGTCAAACAACTGGGATAGACGAGGGAAAAATCAACAATGGGAAAGTGCGCCTGAGGGGGGTGGTCGATTGCAAGTGTGTTGTAACAAGGGTCAAAGGACCAACACATATATTAAGATAAGATAGAGTATGGAGTCACTTACATGTTGCCTAAGGCAAAAGCGCGACTTGCATCGGAACGCAAACATCAAAGTAGACAACAAGTATACATGGTTTCATGTGAACCATTACACGGACTCGACTTCACATGAGGGTACATAACTGATCCTACCTTAGGGGTCCTCGGACTCAGGTGGTGGAGTGCTCAGCCTCGTAGTCACGTTCTTCTGGATCTTCTCTTGTTCATCATCCAAACGGGCATCATTTTTGGTCGAAGGGGTCGGGGAGCAAGGAGGTCCATCCTGACGACGCTTCGTCGGCTGGTCAGTGAAGAGCTCATGGTTCTCCTTCGCACTCATGCGATGATGACATGTGGGTGCATCTCTAGCTGGGGGTGCTCCTCCTCGATAAGCGACAGTTGGTCGTCCTTCGGGGGCTCCATCCTTCTTGATCTTGTCTGGCTTCATCTTGTCTTGACGAAGTAGCTCTCGGGTGTGGTGAAGTTCCTCGCGGAGCTTCGCAGACTCCTTAATCAGGTGGTGAACCAGACTATCGGCGAAGAGGCTGAAGTAGGTCTGAAACTTGAGTGGTGTGCCATCCTCCTGGGACGGAACCAACGTCCAAATCTCGCCAAGATCATACTTTCTGAAAGGTAGGTAGCGAGTAGCTGGCTTGTTAGACATTCTAGAATGGTATCCCGAAGGTGTAGGAGTGCCTTGCCTATAGCTGACTCGACTGTGAGTACTATGGTATCCATCTGTGGCCCTTCAAAGAACCAACTAGTCAGGGAGTCGTTTTTCTTCACGACCACATCCACGTGGTACTCCCAGTGCTCGTGGTAGAGGAAAACGGGTGGTTGGCAAAACTGGCACTTCTCCAGGCTACCCTCAAGGATTAAGGGAAAGCCAGATGTTAGGAAGGCTTCGGGTACGACGGCCATCTACAAAGGTTTGAAGGGAGGAGAGTCAGCTGAGAGTTTTGTGAAGAATAGAAGAGGTAAATAGTGCAGAATTCCTAAGTACAGGTGCTACATGTAGTTTTGAAAGCAGTTTTATCCTAACTAACGTCCATGCTAACTAAGGGCTTCCTTAAGTAAGGATGGCTCTGATACCAGCTTTGTGGGGACTCCGACTCATAAGTCGTGATCACCGAATGCACGTGTAAAGTGATCCCAGAGATCAATGCTCACTGAACACACAGAAGAGTCTTACATCCTTACATACTATCGTACACAAATAAATACCATGGAGGTCAAGTCTTACATAGATAGGGCCACAAGGGCCAAACACTTAAACATTCAAGCAGCGGAAATCTTGATCGAAAGCGTGAACCCATGCCAGCCTTAAACCTACAGGCATTCTGACTAGGATGAGTCCTAGTTTGCATGTTCGTCACCAACAAACTCTTCACCGTACTCATGTTCTTCCATGCCTGGCCAATTAAATAACTAGTGGCAAGCCAATGAGTACTTTGAATGTACTCGCAAGCATCCCATGTTTGGAACACAATAACAATGCATGATATATCACTAAGTAGGTATTTCGCATAAAGCGAATTTTGAATGCAATGACATGATCAGTAACTAGGTAAGCATGCATCAACAGTTGGCGGATATACATATGAACAAGTTATAGATATCATCATAAATAGGGGTTGAACATATCATGCTCAGTCATCATGTCAAGTCATTTGACTTATCTCAAGTGTCATCTCTGTGTCATACTCACACACCCACACACAACAAGTTTTTAGGAAACATTTGGATGTGGCATAAGCTGCACCACCCAACTCTCCTTGACCGTGGATGATAAGTCTCCAATGTATCTATAATTTTTGCTTGTTCCATGTTGTTATATTATCATTCTTGGATGTTTTACAATCATTTTACTACAACTTTATATTATTTTTGGGACTAACCTTTTAACCTAGAGCCCAGTGCCAGTTCTTGTTTTTTCCGTGTTTTTGAGTTTTACAGAAAAGCAATATTAAATGGAGTCCGAACGGAATAAAAATTTATGATGATTTTGTATGGACCAGAAGACACCCACAGAGCTTGGAGATGAAGCCAGAAGACTCCCGACGAGGCCACATGCCTCAAGGGCGCCCCCCCGGGTGTGCCCACCAGGCTTGTAGGCCCGTCGGGAGTCCAGCGACCTCCCTCTCAGCTCTATAAATCCTCAAATATTCCAAAAACCCCAACGCAGAACCTAGACCAGGAGTTCCGCCACCGCAAGCCTCTAGAGCCACGAAAAACCGATAGGGAGCCCATTCTGGCACCTTACCGAAGGGGGAAACCATCATCGGAGGCCATCTTCATCATCCCGACGCTCTCCATGATGAGGAGGGAGTAGTTCACCCTCGAGGCTGAGGGTATGTACGAGTAGCTATGTGTTTGATCTCTCTCTCTCTTGTGTTCTTGAGATGGCATGATCTTGATGTACCACGAGCTTTATTGATATAGATTGAATCATATGGAGTTTTCCCCTCTCTATCTTCTTGTGATGAATCGAGTTTTCCCTTGAAGTTTTCTTATCGGATTGAGTCCTTAAGGATTTGAGAACACTTGATGTATGTATTGCGATGGGATATCCGTGGTGACAATGGGATGTTCTATTGATCCACTTGATGTATGCTTTGGTGACCAACTTGTGGGTTCCGTGACCTAGGGAATCTATGCATAGGGGTTGGCACACGTTTTTGTCTTGACTTTCTAGTAGAAACTTTGGGGCACTCTTTGAAGTTCTTTGTGTTGGATTGAACATGATGAATCTGAAATTATGTGATGCATATCGTATAATCAAGCCCATGGGTACGTGTGGTGACATTGGAGTATCTAGGTGACATTAGGGTTTTGTTTGATGTGTATCTTAAGGTGTTATTTTAGTACGAACTCTAGGGCTGTCCGTGACACTTATAGGGATAGATCATAAGATTGATGAGAAAAGATAACTTTGATGTGGTTTTGTAACCTACAATAATTTCTTCCTTAGTTCTCCGCTATTTGTGACTTTGGACTGAACTCTTTGTCTCACGAGAGGTACTTACATATGATTCAACTATGCCAATATTGTTGAGAGAAATTGCACTAGTGAAAGTATGGACCCTAGGTCTCGTTTCCAAGCATTTATATAACGTTTTGCTCGTCGTTTACTATTTGTTACCTTGCTGCTTTTATATTTTCAGATTACAAAATCCTATATCTACCATCCATATTGCACTTGTATCACCATCTCTTCGCCGAACTAGTGCACCTATACAATTTACCATTGTATTGGGTGTGTTGGGGACACAAGAACCTCTTTGTTATTCGGTTGCAGGGTTGTTTGAGAGACACCATATTCATCCTAACCTCCCACGGATTGATAAACCTTAGGTCATGCACTTGAGAGAAAATTGTCGTTGTCCTACAAAACTCTGCGCTTGGAGGCCCAACACGAGTCTACAAGAAGAAGGTTCTGTAGTAGACATCAAGCTCTTTTTTGGCGCCGCTGTTGCCGGGGAGGTGAGTGCTTGAAGGTATATCTTTAGATCTTTCAATCAAATCTTTTAGTTTCTTGTTTTTCACTAGTTTGGTTTTAAAAAAGAAAACTACAAATAAATGGAATTGAGGTTGCCTCATATGATTCATCTTTTTAATGTCTTTCGTGAAAATGATGGAAAGGAAAATTGTGCTCAAGTGTTAGAAGAAGAAGTTATTAAAATGTTTGGCACTAAATCTTTGAGTGATGATCATGATTTCAATATTGTTAGTACGAATTATCTGAATATCCATGATGCTAATGATATGCAAAGCCACAAGCTTGGGGATGCTATGTTTGGTGAAGATGATATTTTTTGTCCCCCAAGTTTTGATGAGCAAAACTATTATGATTGTGGCGTGCCTCCTATATATGATGATTATGATGATGACATGTATTCTATAAAGAGTAATAACAACCATGAAACTTGTCATCATGATTTTAATCTTCAAAGTGGTTATGTCAATCAAGTATCTCATGATAGTTATTTTGTTGAGTTTGCTCCCACTATTCTGAATTAGAAGAAAATTGCTTATGAGGAGAGTAGTAAATTTTCTATGATTTTCATGAAAAGAATGCTTTATGTGCTGGTTATATTGCTGAATTCATTCATGGTGCTACTGAAAATTATTATGAGGGATGAACATATGCTTATAGGAATTGCAATAATATCAAGTTTCCTCTCTATGTGTTCAAATTCTTGAAGATATGCTTGTTTTCCCTTCCTATGCTAGATGATTCTTGCTCCCATAAATTATTTGCTCACAAAATACCTATGCATAGGAAGTGGGTTAGACTTAAATGTGCTTGTCATGAGATTCAGGATGCTCTTTTGCATGTTTCAACTACTATTCCTATGTGAGCATCATTGAAATCATCATGCCTAGCTAAAAGGCATTAAAGAAAAGCGCTTGTTGGGAGACAACCCAACACTTTTACCTTATTTTTTAATGTGTTAACATGATTAAGCTACTGTAGTAATCATGTTTTGTGTCTTTTATTCCAATAAAGTGCCAAGTAAATCCTTTGGGACAGTGTGGATACTTGCTTGTTTGATTGTGTGCAAAAACAGAAAGTTTTGCGTCCAGTATATGAATTATCTGATTTTACTGAAGCGTCAAAAAATTCTGAAATTTTTACACAAACTTATATGAAAATTACTTGAGTTTTACTAATTTTTAAGAATTGTTATAGTTATACAAGTTTGGTGATCATTCAGATCTTTACAGATTGTTCTGTTTTTCACAGTGACTGTTTTGCATGCATACTTTGCTTGTTTCAAGTGTTCCTATAGCTTATATTGAGTAATATAAATTGTGGGAGTGATTTAATACAGTAGGTATCATGTGGTAACAGTTATGAATCTTGTATTAACAGTACCTAAGTGAATGATCTATATTTACTACACTAACCCATCTCACGAAGTTCCGTTAAGTTTTGTGTGATAGAAGTTTTCAAGTTTTGGGTGAGACACCGATATGTGGAGAATAAGGAGTGACAAGAACCTAAGCTTGGGGATGCCCAAGGCACCCCCAAGTTAATATCCAAGGAATACTCAATCGCCTAAGCTTGGGGATGCCCTGGAAGGCATCCCCTCTTTCGTCTTCAACACTACCGATATATCTTACTTGGAGCTATAATTTTATTTGTCACACAATATGTGCTTTGCTTGGGTCGTCATTATATTTAGTTAGTTTCTGTTAGGTGTTATTTATAATCTTGTTTTTCAATAAAAAGTTCCAAGAATTTCCTTAGGATGCTTGCATTGCATGTTTTGATATGTGCTGGGTAAAAATAGAAACTTCTGTTGTAGTGTTTGAATTTTCATATTTTACTGGAACACGGAAATTTCTGAAATTTTTACACAGTGTTGTCATATGAATTTTATAGAATTTCCTAATTTTTCATAATGTTTTGAGTTACATATAAATTTCTACAGACTATTCTGTTTAGACAGATTGTTGTCATAGTTTCGTTATCTACTTATCCTATAGTTTCCATAGCCTATATTGGTAGATATAAATTGTGGAAATGATAATATACAATACCTAATGTTTGAAAATTATTATGCAACTTGTCTTGGCAGTACATAAAGAGTTGATTTAGTATTATGTGTACTAACCTATCTCATGAGTTCTTTTTGAGTTTTGTGTGGATGAAGTTTTTGATAATAGGTGGAACCATGGTATGAGAGGATTGAACGAGATACAAAAGCTCAAGCTTGGGGATTCCCAAGGAACCCCAAGTAAATATTTCAGGAACTCTCAAGCATCTAAGCATGGGGATGCTATGCATCTCACCTCTCTTCATCAACAATTATTGGTTAGCCTATGTTGAGCCTAAATTTTTATTCGTTCACATGATGCATGCTATTCTTGGAGTGCTATTTTTGTTTTGCTTGCTGTTTGAATAAAGTATTTAAGATATGAAAATATTTATTTAGGGAGAGAGAGACCTCACATAGCTCCTTAATTGTTTGACTACTCATATCCATTGAGAGTAGACTTTCATTTGCTCATTTGCTTTACTTAAATTTGTTTGAGCTTGTCGGAAAAAAACAATGGCAATACATGAAACTAGTCCCAAAGTGATAGATATCCAAGGAGGATATAATAAAAAATTTAATGAAGATCATTAGACAAATTAAACTTGATTCTTTGTAATAATTTTGAAACATGATGATAGTAATATGTGAGTCATGTTAGTGAGTAATTATGCTTAGTAAGAATATTGGTGTTAAGGTTTGTGATTCCCTATGCATGCACGAAAGTCAATAGTTATGCAATGAAGTTACATCCTACTTGTGGTGCATTATTCGTTGTTAGTTATGACTCAATGCTCACTTATGAGATTTTTCGTTCCTCGGTTTGGTTGCTTCCCAATCTATTTGCTAGCTTTCATTTGTACTAAGTAGAAATACTACTTGTGCATCCAAAATCCTTAAACCAAGTATTGCCTTATGAGTCCACCATACCTGCCAATATGTGGTATTTCCATGCGGTTCCGAGCAAATTTTCATGTGCCATCTCTAAATCTTCAAAATAAATTTTCTCTTTTGTGTGCTCGTACCGCTCATGAAACGGTGGGGAGTATCCAATATTTTTCCATGCTAGGTGGGTTATTCTCATGATATTTGTTGGTTCGCTATCATTCACGAGAAAGTGGTTGGTAATAGGGATTCCCAGTCCTGAATTCAAAGAAAGAAAAATGAAAATAATTAAAAAAACTCCCCCGGGAATGTTGTTGGTATGGAAGGTACCCGTGGATTTGGCTCGTCGTGGAGTGTGATTGATTGGTGAAGGGGGAGTAAAAACTTTACTATTGTGTTTGCGAACCGCCTATAATGTATCTAGCATGGAAAGTATTGTGAGCTACTTCGTCGTTTTCTTTGATAGGAAAAGCATGCCACTCAAAATATTTTTCTCTCTCAATATAAACCTTGAACTCTGGCACCTCTACAAATCCCTACTTCCCTCTGCGAAGGGCCTATCTATTTACTTTATGAAATTTTTATTTTTGCTTTGAGTCTCCATCTTCTCTTATAAGCACTAACTAGGAAGCACTACGATCGTACTTAAGCATTGGGCATAGCTAATATTTTAGTGTGTTTCATGAATGGATCAATGATTGAGCATGATGGGCTAGGGATAACTTTCTTTAGTGTTGATATTTTCAAAGACAAGGTTGCTTGTTGACATGCTTGAGTATTGAAGTCATTATGTTAAAAATATATTATTGCTTTGAATCGTTTACAAGTACAAATGTACATGCTATACAAAGAAGAAAATAATATGATGAACATGTTAGGCAGCATTTTACATCAAAAATTCTGTTTTTATCATTTACCTACTCGAGGACAAGCAGGAATTAAGCTTGGGGATGCTGATACGTCTCCAACGTATCTATAATTTTTGCTTGTTCCATGTTATTATATTATCATTCATGGATGTTTTACAATCATTTTACTACAACTTTATATTATATTTGGGACTAACCTATTAACCTAGAGCCTAGTGCATGTTCCTGTTTTTCCCGTGTTTTTGAGTTTTACAGAAAAGGAATATCAAACGGAGTCCAAACGGAATAAAAATTTAAGGTGATTTTTTATGGACCAGAAGACATCCAAGGAGCACTTTGAATGTACTCGCAAGCAACCCAAGAGTAGAACGAGGCAATAATGATGCATGATATAGCACTATAGGTAACTTGCGGAAAGCTGATTTTGTATGCAAGTGACCTTGTAAAGTAATAGTAAGTATGCATCAACAAATAACCAAGTATTCATGATAACACATTGCCGATACCATCACGGTATCAGTTGAACACATTCTGCTCACACCAAGTCATCGGACTTAGTTCATTTTTCATGCCCAGCCATCGGACTAGACTCACGTGACCTCTTGTCACTAAGACACCCATACTCACTCCAATATTTTACGAAAATATTCGGACGTAGTCTAAGAAGGACCTCCAACTGTCCATGACCGCGGACGCGGCTATTCGAATAGCTTTACACTCTGCAGAGGTTGCACACTTTATCCACAAGACTCGGGGAACCTTCGTGTCATCCACGACTCGCGGTATATACATACCCGAGGTAAGCACCCGAACAGTGCCTTTCCCCTGGCGATACTAAACAAAGAGTCCACTCGATTGGTAACCAACCCTCATGACATACATCACACGAGCCTTGTTCAACCGTACCATCCATGAGGGGACCAACGGTGTGCCCGGTGCCTGTAAAGACAGCGCATGATCGTACATCCGGTACGACCCCGTATCGAGAGTGACCACGCCACTCCCGCCACTAGTAATGCGGGCTCCTTGCCAGTACCCACCAAGGTAATCAACAAAGCCCCGTCCCATAAGGGGTATCGTGGTCGTGCATGTAAGGTTGGGACGGTCAGCAGACCTTAAATCTAATCCGTTTTCGAAAACACACACCCATTTGTTCCGGTACACCACTTCTTTCTCAAGTGGTCACCCAACTCATCATCGTCTCCCTCAGGCATTAGTGACACCCGACGGGGTTTTCAAAAGAGTATTGAAAACACACACCTCTCGGTATCACTGTGCATAAGTCCCATCCCACTTGCATAGCATCTACTAGCAACCTATCTACTCCCACCCGCACAACCCTCATAAGGTGGTAGGGTCGTGCTCGATGCAAGTATCAACGGAAAGCACCGGAGGCATCCCACCAAAGGGGAAACCACCACATCATATGATCGATAATGCCGGAAGTAAAGTGCTATATGACATGCAAGTTAAAATAGTTTCTTGACATGGTCAAAGGGCTGCTTGCCTAGGTCGACAAATTCTCCGGGGTCTTCGAAGTCTTCGAGTCCAACTTCTCCGTCAATGGTGCAATCTATCGATGCCGAAATAGCGACAATAAATAAACAAGCATGCAAACAGAGCACTCAATCTATCTATAAAAAATGTTCACCTATTCTGTTAAATCTCTAAATTCATATTAAAAAATATCTACAATAAATTTATCTGTGAAGACTATATTAGAAACACAATAACAGAGGCTAAAAAGGTGCTTTTAATAAGTTTTAAATAAAACTAGTGATAAAAACTCTTCCAATAAATTGCACAGATGGCACTATTAAATTCTATACAATATTTTAAGATTTATGGTGGAGAAAATAATTGCATTGGGCAATTATTTAGTCCTGTTGGATTTTTGCAAAACCCACCAGAAATAAAAAGGGAAAAAGGGCACCAGATCCTAAGCCAGGGGCGGCCAGGGGCCGGGCCAGCCCATCTGGTCAGCCGGCCGGCCGCACGCGCAGTCAGGTTCAAACCTGACGCGCGGGGCCCGGTTGCCAGCGGCTTAGCGGAGAGGAGAGAGGGCACGAGCGAGGGGAGGAGAGGCTGACAAGTGGGGACCACCTGTCAGGTCCGTCTTCCTCCTCGTGTCCGAGAGGGGAGCGGCTAACCGACGGCAAGGGAGGCCACGGCAAGGGGAGGAGAGGGTCGGAACGGGCTCGGGGAGGACCCACCAGTCCTCTGGAGGTGGAGCGGAGGGCGGAGGAGGACGGGGTCACCGGCGACGAGGAGGCCGCGGTGGAGGAGCTTCGGGACCGTCCTCAAATGCCCGTCCCATCCTGCAACAACGACGAGAGAGAGGGGGAATCGGGTCAGGAGGGCACGGGAGGACCAGAGGGGGGAGAATGGGGACCAGAGTGGCGCCATACCCGGAGGTCGACGACGGAGCTGCCGCGGCGAGCTTCGGCTCGATCCCGAGCAAAGAGAGAGAGGGAAGGGCTCAGGCTTCACAGGAAGCCTATTGGGGTGGAGAGAGAGAGATCAGAAGGGAGAGAAGGCCTTCGGGGTGCCTTTTATAGGCGGGCCTGGTCCACCGAGGGTGCCGTGCGCCGGTGAGCACAGGGTTCTCACCACAGGCCACGGGAGGGAGAGGGGAGGCCCTGGAGGTCTTCCTGGGGTCAGTCCATGCTAGGGGGAGAGAGGAGAGAGGAGGGGAGGCGCGCGCATGTGAGCTCTCGCATTGGCCGGCTTGGGCGGCGGCGGGCACGCGCGGAGGAGGAAGGAGGAGAGAGGGAGGAGGGGGCCGACCGCCTATAGGGTTGTAGACGTCGAGGCCGACCACGGGGACAGGCAGGGGTGGCCCAATGCCGCCTGGCGGTGCCGGGCAGGGGCGGCTACAGTGTGGGAGCGCACTGTAGGGCGCTCCAGAGCGCCCTTATGGCATGCAGGGGCATTCTTTAAGCCCCGCTGCGTGTCTTCTTGTGTCCAGAGGCATTAGGAGATGCCCCAACGGCTAGGAGAGGCTAGGGGGTCTATGGAGTAGCCCTGGGGTAGAAGAAATGGAGAGGAGAGGTAAGAAAGGATGCTTCCAGGTAGAAAAGAGGGGGTTTTACCCCATCTCACCATGGCCAGAGGGCTCAGGATTTTTACTGGAGGTGCAAGGCACCTACCAGAGGCTGTGGTAAAAAGGAGGGCCCAAGGGTAAAAAGTGAATGGGTGGAAATGCCATTTTTACATTTCAGGTAGAAGGTGTTTGATGTTGATTTGGGTGATCAAATGAACCTGGATTAGCTTGAGATTTGATAGAGTCAAGAGGTGATGAAAGGCAAGTATGATCACCAAGTTTAACCTTAAGAGAAGAAAGTTCATAATGGGACTTAGGGAAAACCTAGAATTTGGCAGAATCTGATTTCTATAGATTCAAAGGTGTTAGGCTATAACCCTTGATGCACCACTTAGTGGATCATCACTAATTGGTCATTAGAGCATGCCCACAAAGTTTGAGGTCAAGGGAAGACACTTCACAATGTAAAGTTGTCAAAATTTGAATCTGGACAGAAATGGATTTGGGTTGGTTTGATGAAGCAAACCAACTTGGATGGGGAAGAAACTTTGCAAGATCATCACTTGTGATAGTGTTAACTTGCTAGAATTTCCCTGGATTTTATTGAGAATATTTCTTATAGAATCATTCCAAAAGTTCAATCTAAACAAAAAGGGTTTTGAGGGGTTTGCCCATGTTATGATCAAGCCCTTGTGTTGAAACTCATATATATGAAAAATATATGTCCACTGAGTCTCTAAATTTTCTCAAATATTTTCCAAGCATTTAAATAATTTTCCCTTAGGAAAAGCCATTTCTGCTCTTAAGAAAAAGCCTTTAAATAAAATATGAAAATAATCTTTAAAACTAATATTTGGTGGTTTTGAGAAGTCATATAAATAGTAGGTTTCAAATAAAGCATTTGGGAAGAAAAGATCCACCTAAATTGTGGACTTGTAGTTCAAACCTCAATTTAGGGGTTTTAGTGAACTTAAATTGAATAAATCCTTTTTGTTGAAAATAAATTTTGATAAAAAATATTTTTGAGCTATATTCACATGGCATGATCATAGGGCAAGGAATTTGGATATGGGAAGATGAAGGTGGAGTGGAGTACAACCTAATAGTGCCAAACATGATCATCCAAGCCATCAAACAAGCATTCATTCCAAAAAGTTTCAGTTGGCTACAAATTTTTATAAAACCAAACACAACATTGTGCCAAAATACAGGGTGTGATAGTATGGTGGTGACCGAAGGTTGTTTGGATTCCCGGATGAGATTCCGACGTCACCAGGAGCTCCAGAATGGTCCGGAGGTAAAGATTGATCTTTAGGAAGTCCTGTTTTGGTCATCGGGAAAGTTTCGGGCTCATCGGTAGTGTACCGGGAGTGCCGATAGTGTATCGGGGGACCATCGGGAGGGTTATTTCGACCCAAGAGGCTATATGGGCTGTGGGAAGAGGTATACCAGCCCTTAGTGGGCTGGCCTAAGTCCAACAAGAGGCCCATGTGGCTGGACTGGAAGGAAAAGGAAAAAGGCGAAGGTGGAAAGAGTTTCCAAGTGAAAATAAGTAAGGAGTCATAATCCTACTTGGATTGGAGGAGGACTCCTCCTCTCCTCCTTGCGCCAAAGGTCAAAGGGTTGGCCCTTGTGCGCCAGCCTCCTCCTCCTCTACTCCTATATATACTAGAGGTTTTGAGGGTTTTGATATATAGAAAAACAGCCACGTGTTGCCCTCTTCTCTAGATCATAGTTTCTCCTCTAGATTGGTTTCAGCGGTGCTTAGGCGAAGCCCTACTGGAATTGCTCCACAACCATCACCGTAACACCGTTGCTCTGCCGGAGTACTCATCTACCTCTCCGCTCCCTCTTGCTAGATCAAGAAGGCGGAGATCGTCATCGAGATGTACGTGTGCTGAACACGGAGGTGTCATCCGTTCGGTGCTAGATCGGAATGACCGTGATCAAGATCGCGAGACGATTCGTGATTGGATCGCGGGACGGATCATGATGAGATCACGGACGGATCATGATGAGATCGTGGGATTGATCGTGATGAGATCGCAGGATGGATCGTGATAGGATCGCGGGATGCTCGGCGATTTGGATCGCGAAGACGTTCGACTACATCAACCGCATTTCTTAACGCTTCCCACTTAGCGATCTACAAGGGTATGTAGATCCACTCTCCCTCTCATAGACTCTCATCACCATGGATAGATCTTGCGTGTGCGTAGGAAAAAATTTGGTTCCCACGCAACATTCTCCAACAGTGACATCATGAGCTAGGTCTATGTGTAGATGAGATCTCAAGTAGAGCACAAAGAGTTTGTGGGCGTTGATGCTTAGATTGCTTCCTCCCTTGATCATGTTTGTTTCAGCGGTATTGTGGGATGAAGCAGCCCGGACCAACCTTAATCCTACGCTTATGAGAGACCGGTTCCATCGACTGACGTGTAACTTCGTTGCACAAAGATGGCTGGCGGGTGTCTATTTCTCCTACTTTAGTTGGATCGGATTCGACAAAGGCGGTCCTCGAGAAGGTTGAAAAGCAATTTATGTATCACCGTTGTGGTTTTGCATAGGTGAGAATTGTTCTTGCTAGATACCCGTAGCAGCCACGTAAAACATGCAACATCAATTAGAGGACGTCTAACTTGTTTTTGCAGGGTATGTTGTGATGTGATATGGCCAATTACATGATGAGATATATGTGATGTATGAGATGATCATGTGTTGTATAGAATATCACAACTTGCATGTCGATGAGTATGGCAACCGGCAGGAGCCATAGGGTTGTTTTTAATTATTGTATGACCTGCGTGTCAATCATTAAGCGCTATTTAATGCTTTACTTTATCGCTAAATGGTAGCAATAGTAGTAGAAGCATGGTGGGCGTGACAATCCCGATGGCGACACGTTGATGGAGATCATGGTGTCATGCCAGTAATGATGGAGATCATGCCGGTGCTTTCAAGATGGAGATCAAAATCACAAGTTCATGGCCATATCATGTCACATATGATTTGCATGTGATGTTAATCCTTTTATGCACCTTGTTTTGCTTAGGACGACGGTAGCATTATAAGGTGATCCCTCACTCAAATTTCAAGATGAATTGTGTTCTCCCCGAGTGTGCACCGTTGCGAAAGTTTGTCATGTCGAGACACCACGTGATGGTCGGGTGTGATAGACTCTGCGTTCACATACAACGGGTGCAAGCGAGTGTTGCACATGTAGAACACTCCGGTTAAACTTGACGAGCCTAGCATGTACAGACATGGCCTCGAAACACAAGAGACCGAAAGGTTAAACATGAGTCATATAGCAGGTATGATCAACATGATGATGTTCACCATTGAAACAACCTCAACTCACGTGATGATCGGACTTGATTTGGTGAATTTGGATCATGTATCACTCGAATGACCGAAGGGATGTCAATTTGAGTGGGAGTTCTTAAGTAATATGCTTAATTGAACTCATTTTCATGAACATAGTCAGTCGTGTCTTTGCAAATTATGTTGTAGATTACTAGCTCAAGCTATAGCTTCCTTGATTTATTATATGTTCCTAGAGAAATAGAGTTTCAATATGATGGTTGCAATATTGCGGACTAGTTCCGTGATCTGAGGATTGTCCTCATTGCTGCATAGAAGGCTTATGTCCTTAATGCACCGCTCGGTGCACCACCCCCTCTAGCATCGTTTGTAGATGTTGTGAACATCTGACAGGCGCTTTTCGATGACTACTTGATAGTTTAGTGTGTCATGCATTACGGCTTAGAACTGAGGCTCCAAAACATTTTGAACGTCACGGAACATATGAGATGGTCTAAGAGCTGAAATTGTGATCTCAGGCTCGTGCCTGTGTTGTGAGATATGAGGTCTCCAACAAGATGTTTTACCTACAAGATGAAAGAGAATAGCTCAATCGTTGAGCATGTGCTCAGATTGTCTGGGTGCTACAATCGCTTGAATCGAGTGGGGGTTGATCTTCCAAATAAGATAGTGATTGATATAGTTCTCCAAGTCACTGTCACTAAGCTACTAGAACTTGGTGATGAACTATAAAATGCCAGGGATAGAAATAATGATCCCTGAGCTGTTCGCGATGTTTGACACCGCAAAGGTAGAAATCAAGAAGGAGCATCAAGTGTTGATGGTTAGTAAAACCACTAGTTTCGAGAAGGGCTAGGGAAATGAGGGAAACTTCATGGATGGCAAGTCAGTTGCTGCTCCAGTGAAGCAAACCAAAGTTAAACCCAAACCCGAGACTAAGTGCTTCTATTATGAGGAGAGCGGTCGCTAAAGCGGAACAACCCTAGATACTTGGTAGATAAGAAGGCCGGCAACATCGACAGAAGTATATTTGATATACGTGTTATTGACGTGTACCTTGATAGTACTCCTAGTAGCACCTGGGTATTGGATACCGATTCGGTTGCTAAATGTTAGTAACTCGAAATAAAAGCTACGGAATAAATAGAGAACTAGCTAAGTGTGAGGTGACGATGTGTTGGAAATGTTTCCAAGGTTGATGTGATCAACATCGCACGCTATCTCTACCTTCGAGATTAGTGACAAACCTAAATAAATGTTATTTGGTGTTTGCGTTAAGCATGAACATGATTAGATCGTGTTTATTGCAATACGGTTATTCATTTAAGTGAGAGAATATTGGTTATTCTGTTTACATGAATAATACCTTCAATGGTCATGCACCCAGTGAGAATGGTTTGTTAAATCTTGATCGTAGTAACACACATGTTCATAACATTGATGCCAAAAGATACAAAGTTAATAATGATAATACCACATACTTGTGGCACTACCGCTAAATGTCATATTGGTATAAATCGCATGAAGAAAACTCCATGCTGATGGATCTTTGGACTCATTCGATTTCAAATCGGTTGAGACATGCGAACCATGCCTCTTGGGCAAGATGACTAATGACCAGTTTTCCGGTTTGATGGAGAGGGCAATTGACTTATTGGAAATGATACATGTTGATGTATGCAATCCAATGAGTGTTATAGCGTGTGGTGGATATCATTATTTTCTTACCTTCACTGATGATTTGAGTAGATATAGCGTATATTTACTTAATGAAACACAAGTCTGAATCGTTTGAAAAGTTCAAGCAGAATCAGAGTGAAGTTTGAGATCATCATGATGAGAAGATAAAATGTCTACGATATGATCGTGATGTGAATATCTGAGATACGAGTTTGGTATACAACTTAATACAATGTGAAAAGTTGTTTCACAAGTGTGATGGTGTGTCCGAATGTCGTAGTCGTGCTCTATTGGATATGGTGCAAACTATGATGTCTCTGATCGATTTGCCACTATCGTTTTGGGGTTATGCATTAGAGACAACTACATTCACTTTTAAAGGGGAACCATCTAAGTCCGTTGAGATGACACCGTATGAATTTTGGTTTGGTGAAAACCTAAGCTGTCATTTCTTAATGTTTGGGGTTGTGACGCTTATGTGAAAAGGGGGTTTTCACCAAATGAGCTTGAACCCAAAGCGGACAAATGCATCTTCGTAGAATACCCTAACGTAACAGTTGGGTAAACCTTCTATCTTAGATCCAAGCACAAAGTGTTGTTGCTAAAATAGGTCCTTTCTCGAGAAAGAGTTTCTCTCGAAAGAATTGAGTGAGAGGAAGATAGAACTTGATGAGGTTGTTGAACCTTTGTTTCAACCAAAGAGTAGCACAGTGCAGAAAGATGTTTATGTGGAGCCTACGTTGGTTGAAGAGGAAGTTAATGATGATGATCTTGAAGCTTCGGATCAAATTACTATCGAATCTCGTCCGTCGACAAGGATGTGTACTGCTCCTCAGTGGTACGACAACCCTATCTTGGAGGTCATGTTGTTGGACAATGATGAACCTACAAGCTATGGAGAAGCGATGATGGGCCTAGATTCTGACAAATGGTTAGAGGCCATGAAATCCGAGATAGGATCCATGTATGAAAACTAAGTATGGACTTTGGTACACTTGCCCGTTGAACGGCAGGTCGTCGAGTACAAATGGACCTTTAAGATGAAGACAAATGCTGATGGTAAATGTCACCATTTGTAAAGCTCGACTTGTTGCAAACAAGTTTACGACAAGTTCAAGGAGTTGACTGCGATGAGACTTTCTCACTCGTAGTGATGCTAAAGTCTGTTGGAATTATGTTAGCAGTTGCTGCATTTTTCAATTATGAAATCTGGTAGATGGATGTCAAAACATCGTTTCCTTAACGGTTTACTTGAGGAAAGGTTGTATGTGATACAACTAGAAGGTTTTGTCAGTCCTAAGGATTCTAAAAGGTGTGCAAGCTTCAGTGATCCTTCTATGGACTGAAACAAGCTTCTCGGAGTTGGAATATACACTTTGATGAGGTGATCAAAGTTTTTGAGTCTATACAAAGTTTATGAGAAACTTGTATTTACAATAAAGTGAGTGGGAGCACTATAGAGATTCTGATAAGCATATGAGGTTGAATATTGTTGATCGGAAATGATCTAGAATTTCTGCAAAGCATAAAGGGTTGTTTGAAAAGAGTTTTTCAAAGGAAGACCTGGATAAAGCTACCTAATTGTTGAGCATCAAGATCTATAGAGATGGATCAAGATGCTTGATGAGACTTTCAATGAGTACATACCTTGACAACATTTTGAAAGATTTCAAAATGGATCAGTCAGAGAAAGAGTTCTTGCCCTATTTGTAAGGTGTGAAGTTTAGTAAGACTCAAAGCTCGACCACGGTAGAGAAAGGACGAAGGTCGTCCCCTATGCTTTAGCCATAGGCTCTATATAGTATGACATGCTATGTACCGCACCTGTGTGTGCCTTGCCATGAGTCCGTCAAGGGGTACAAGAGTGACCCAGGAGTGGATCACTGGACAGCGGTCAAGATTATCCTGAGTAACTAAAAGACTAAGGAAATGTTTCTCGATTATGGAGGTGATAAAGAGTTCGTCGTAAACAGTTACGTCGATGCAAGCTTTAACACCAATCCGGATGACTCTTGGTAGCAATCCGGATATGTATAGTGGAGCAGCCATTTGGAATAGCTCCAAGTGGATTGTGGTAGCAGTGTCTACAGTAAGACATAGAGATTTGCAAAGTACATACGGATCTGAATATCACAAACCCGTTGACTAAATGACCTCTCTCACATGCAAAGCATGATCGAGCCCAGAACTCATTGGGTGTTAGATTCATAACAATGTGAATCACATGGTGATGTGAACTAGATTATTGACTCTAGTGCAAGTGGGAGACTGTTGGAAATGTGCCCTAGAGGCAATAATAAATTGGTTATTATCATATTTCCTTGTTCATGATAATCGTTTATTATCCATGCTATAATTGTATTGATCGGAAACTTAGATACATGTGTGGATACATAGACAACACCATGTCCCTAGTATGCCTCTAATAGACTAGCTCGTTGATCAAAGATGGTCAAGGTTTCCTATCCATGGACATGAGATGTCATTTGATAACGGGATCACATCATTAGGAGAATGATGTGATGGACAAGACCCAAACTATAAACGTAGCATATGATCGTGTCAGTTTATTGCTATTGTTTTCTGCATGTCAAGTATATGTGCCTATGACCATGAGATCATGCAACTCACTAACACTGGAGGAGTACCTTGTGTGTATCAAATGTCGCAACGTAACTGGGCGACTATAAAGGTACTCTACAGGTATATCCGAGGGTGTCTGTTGGGTTGGCATGAATCAAGACTGGGATTTGTTACTCTAGGTGACGGAGAGGTATCTCAGGGCCCACTCGGTAATACAACATCACAATAAGCCTTGCAAGCAATGTGACTAAGTATTAGCCACGGGATCTTGTATTACAGAAATGAGTAAAGAGACTTGCCGGTAATAAGGTTGAACTAGGTATGGAGATACCGACGATTGAATCTCGGGCAAGTAACATACCGAAGAACAAAGGGAACATCATACAGGATTAACTAAATCCTTAACATAGAGGTTCGACCGATAAAGATCTTCATAGAATATGTAGGAACCAATATGGGCATCTAGGTCCCGCTATTGGTTATTGACCGTAGAGGTGTCTCGGTCATGTCTACATAGTTCTCGAACCCGTAGGGTCTACACACTTAAGGTTCGGTGACGTTTCGGTAGTATAGAGTTATGTATGGTGGTGATCGAAGGTTGTTCGTAGTCCCAGATGAGATCCCGTACGTCACGATGAGCTCTGGAATGGTCCGGAGGTAAATACTGATATATAGGAAGTCCTGTTTTCGTCACCGGAAAAGTGTCGGGCTCATTGGTAGTGTACCGGGAGTGTCGGTAGTGTACCGGGGGACCATCGGGAGGGGTATTTCAACCCAAGAGGCTACATGGGCTGTGGGAAGAGGTATACCAGCCCTTAGTGGGCTGGCCTAAGTCCCACAAGAGACCCATGCGTCTAGAGTGGAAGGAAAAGGAAAAAGGCCAAGGTGGAAAGAGTTTCCAAGTGAAAATAAGGAAGGAGTCCTAATCCTACTTGGATTGGAGGAGGACTCCTCCTCTCCTCCTTGCGCCAAAGGTCAAAGGTCTGGCCCTTGTGCACCATCCTACTCCTCCTCTCCTCCTATATATACTAGAGGTTTTGAGGGTTTCGATATATAGAAAAACAGCCATGTGCTGCCCTCTTCTCTAGATCGTAGTTTCTCCTCTAGATTGGTTTTAGCGGTACCTAGGAGAAGCCCTGCTGGAATAGCTCCACCACAATCGCCGCAATGTCGTCGTGCTGCCGGAGAACTCATCTACCTCTCTGCTCCCTCTTGCTGGATCAAGAAGGCAGAGATCATCATCGAGTTGTACGTGTGCTAAACGCGGAGGTGTCGTCCGTTCGGTGCTAGATCGGAAGGACCGTGATCAACATCGCGAGACGATTCGTGATTGGATCGCGGGACGGATCGTGATGAGATCGCAGGACAGATCGTGATGAGATCGTGGGATTGATCGTGATGAGATCGCAGGACGGATCGTAATAGGATCGCGGGACGCTCGGCGATTTGGATCGCAAAGACGTTCGACTACATCAACCGCGTTTCTTAACGCTTCCCGCTTAGCGATCTACAAGGGTATATAGATCCACTCTCCCTCTCATAGACGCTCATCACCATGGTTAGATCTTGCGTGTGTGTAGGAAAATTTTTGTTTCCCATGCAACGTTCTCCAACAGTTGGTGGGTACGATTAGGATTGAGTTATATGTACATGTCCTAATGCCAGCACTACCCTAGCTATCTATAGTTTGTGTGTCTTATATGTCTACTTGATTATGTTTATTATGTGTTGATCTACATGTCACAGGGACTCTGTTTTATGAACTAATATGTAGAGAATGTAATTGCAGTCTTGAGCTGCAATCAGTTTGGTTGATGGAATATTTATGCTTATCTTAGAGTCCCCACCCAATTTACTACTAGCAATTGTTTTCCTATAGCACGCAGAGCTACGTTTGAGTGTTGGCAGCTTTTTTACACTATGCATATTACGGTAAAAAATGCTTGACTTGCCTACAAACTTGTTGAATGCGGTAAAAAATGCGGGTGCGAGGATTAACATTGTGCCATGACACGTGTGTGTCCTGATTTTCCAGAATGCATTCCCGCGCATCACACGTCTACGGCTGTAGGATTTACATGGACCACAACAGTCCACTTACACCATAGTGACACTTATCGCAAACGACTGTGTCTACTGAACTATGGCATCCAAAGCACATTATTATTCCGGTCGAAAAAACCCTCACCATCATCCCCGCTCAACAAAACCCTCACCGGTCTTCCAAGTCGCACCCGCACTGCATATTTCACACTGCTACTTAGTGTTGAATGTGTACACTGCTTTAAGTTATTGTATATGCATTATTTTTGCTAACCGTTTGCCATTTAACGCCCCCCAACAATGGGAAATTATTCCAACCGACGCGTGGCCAACTGAGCTGGGTGGGAGGTTGTGGGAAGTTGCGCATGGGAAAGGGCTCACCAACGATACGTTGGCGGCACTTCGAGTCACCGTGTGGCCAAACGAACCGTTGGAAATGCTTGTTCGTGTGCTGGTCAAGATTGCACAACCATCCTCCGCTGGGAACGCGGTGACAAGACGTGCCAATTACAGCCCGTCCAACCCCCATTTACTCCACCGCTCATTTAACCTATTGTCTCTCTTCAACCTTTCACCACAACGCAAGAAGCACACCCACACTCCAAATACAGAGAGGATATCCTACTAGGCTCCAATGGCGGAGCTCCTAGTGGCTACCGATGACAAGCAGCAGTTCACCATTCGTGCCTATGTGGACACCCACGTACGGTTCAAGAACCTTGTCGGATTTCGGGCTCCACAAAACCCTCAAGGTTCAAACACAGGGGCGTGTGCGAAGGTTCCCTATAGCCTTTCCTAATCTAGCAAGGGGGCCCTTCAGAGGATGCACGCCTCCGCCACGCGGATGTGACCCTTCAGAGGATGCACGCCTCCCGGGATGCGAGGGGGCATCGTTTGGCCCCCGTCTATACATAAGCAAGCGAGGGAAAGAAAACCCTCACTACATGTTGGGGATATAACCCTGCGGTGAGACCCGCCCCACAGGCTCCGGGTCACACCTGGAAGCTCATACACCAGCCCAAGGATGGGCCTTGAAGACTCAAGCCCAAGACGTTAGGCAGCTTGCCAAGATGGGCCAAGACGAGGCCCGGACGGAGAAGGTATGAAGACCCGGGCGGGTGAGCCGCCAGGAGACAGCTTGCTCAGGAAGGCAAGACAATATAGAGATAGACTCGGACACGTTGTGAGAGTCGGTTACGACTTGTATGACCCATGGTCTTGACCTTCTATATAAAGGCGAGACCCGGGGCGACTTAGACAGAGACTAACTAATCGAGAGCTAGGTCAAGCAATTCCGCTCCCTTGTAATCGAGATTCCAAGCAATACAAGCACAAGCAGGACGTAGGATTTTACCTCTACTTGAGGGGCGAAACCTGGGTAAACCTGTGTCCTTCGTCCCGATCAACCCCTTTGAGTCCATCACCTTAGCGATGGTCTCGAATCTAAGTCCTTAGACATCTGCCGTGACAAAACCATGACAGTTGGCGCCCACCGTGGGTCTAGCGCTCGGTGGTGTTGAGTTCTCAAAGGGATCTCTCCCGGGGTTTGAGGGATATGTGGTCGGAAGGATGATCAAAAGTCGTCGTGGCCGGCTCTACATCGGCGATGTCGGTTGGGGCCCTGAGGTCGACTCTGTCGAATATGGATTCCGGGTTCCCTTAGGCGGAATCCACGTCTTCATCGGCAAGGTTGACGGATCTACACCCGGGCCGGACGTCTGCACCAACGTCGTCGAGCAGGCTCAGCGCACGCAACCCGCCCAACACGTGCGACCCGCCCGTGTTAACCCGGGCCGGAAGCATGTCTTCGTCGGCTTCACTCAAGGGATGGATCTTGAGGCTTCTATGTCGAAGGAGACTCTTTTTTATTCAGAGGACGGATCTTCGAGTGGAGAGGCAGAACCAATCTACCAGCTTCGCAAACGGTGTGCTCGGGGGCTACGACGAGCTTTACCCTGAGTCAGAGCGTTCTGAGCCGGAGGATCACGGGATGCCGATCCACGCGGCCGTGTTCATGGCAGGGTCAGCGCCGGGCACGAGCAGCACAGCCGCCGAAGCCGCAAATACGGGGGCTGACCCGCCGCCACCGGCTCAGGTTCTTCTAGATTTGATGAACGAGCTCGTAACCCTGATGGCGACTGAAGTCACGCCGGATAATCAAGTGGCCCGGAACTTGGAGATCACAAGGCTTAAGGACCGGATGGCGGAGGTCCAACAGTGGATTGGCGAGTTAAAGGCTCAGATGGATGCGGAGGCAGAGCACCTTAGGACAGATGCTTTCCGCCTTGAGCTAGAGCAACAGTCAGCAGCTGCGGTGCAGAAGATGAGACATCAGTCCCGCTTACCAGAACAATACGAGGCCAGGAATCTTTTTAACTCGCCAGGAATGGGACGAACAGCGGACGCGCCTGGATGTCGGCCAGCGGCTTGACAACAGCTTAACCCACCCCAACGAAACCAGGCCTCACCAGCGGCTTTTCCGACGCCGGCGGGTCACTACTCAATCCCGATGGAGAACATGGTAGCGGCAGCAACCCGGCTTGAAACAATCCCTATTCCTGACGAGGCTCCCTTTGCAGAGGAGGTGCGGAACGCCCTTGGATACCTTCAAGCGGCGATGGCCCAGCAAGAGAAATATACTTACAGCCGGAGCCGCGTGCATTCAACCCCCCTCCCCAGCCAGCGGGTTCTAGCAGTGGTCGGCACCAGGGGCTACCGCGAGACGATCAGACGGCTCTAGATGCACAGGCGCTTGCAGACCGAGTGATGGTACAGCAAGAGGCAGCGGCTCTGGCAGCGGCGGCGCATCAAGAGCCTGCGCATTCCGTCTCAGTTGGAGCGGGAGTAACCACCAGGGCTGTGGGAGTCCCGTGCTTGGTGCCAGCTCTGCGGAATGAGCGTCTGTCAAAGGATTTCAATGGCCCTCCTAAGGTCCTGAATTACACTAGAGACCTGCCCCTAGAGGCCTGGATTGAAAGTTATGAGCTGGCCATGGAAATGTTCGATGTCAATGACGCGGTTTGCGCCAAATACTTTATCATGATGTTGGAAGGTCCAGCTCACACGTGGTTGAAGGGTTTGCCACCCAATACCATCAACTCATGGGCTGAGCTGAAAGCAAGGTTTATTAAAAAAATCAAGGAACTTGCAAGCATCCTATGACGATTGTGGATCTGGATCACTGTGTTCAACGGGAGAATGAGTCGGCTCATCATTGGGTCCGGCGAGTGTCGACTGTCATCCACTCGTCTGACCAGATCACAGTGGCTCAAGCGGTGCTGATCCTGGAAAAGAACTGTCATTTCGTCCCTTTGAAGCAAAAGCTCGACTGGCTCAAACGCACGTGTCAAGACATGGGAGAACTCATGGTGACTCTCACAAAGTATGCCTACTCTGATAACATGAAGGATCTAGGCTCTGATGAGGAGAAAACTGGTCAGGGTAAAAAGAATAACCATGGCAAGGGTACGTCAGGCAATGATAACCAAAGCAAGAGGAAGAACCCAGATGGCGGGTCAGAATTGGTGGCCAACGCCAGCACCGGCCACAATCGACCTAAGGGCAATGGCAAGTTTAGACCACCTTTTAACAAGGGTAAAACTCCTTTCAACTTAGAGGAGATGCTCAAAAAACCTTATACAGAGCACAACTAGCCCAAGAGACCGGCGGGTCACACATGGGGCAATTGCCACATCATGCAGAAGTTCAAGGACTACAGCATGCGACAACATAACAACGATGGTGGTGGCCCGCCCGGCGGATCAGGACCAGGCAGATCAGGAGCCGGGTTTGGGTTCGGCGGCTCAAGTTCCGCTCATCATGGCCAGGGCAATCAAGGAGGACATCAGCAGCACTCTGGTGGCCATCATCAGCAATAGAATAATCAGTCTGGGTATCAGAGTAAACCGAAGCAGCTCAGTTTGGGCAAGTATCATGTTTTTACAACTAGCCTTAACAAGCGGGATCAAAAAGTGCGCAAATGGGCGGTTAATGCGATCGTGCCGGCTCTACCACAATACTTGAAGTGCACTGAGTATGAGATCACATGGAGCCAGGAGGATCACCTGCCGCGTGTTGATGACCCGGGGCGGCTGGCCCTTGTAGTCGCCCCCCAAGTGGGAGGATATATGTTGAATAAGGTACTTATGGATGGTGGCAGTAGCATCAATATCCTGTACTATGACACCTTTCTGCGGATGAAGCTGCTTGATAAAGACCTTAAGCCCTCCTCGAAAGTCTTTCATGGTGTGGTGCCTGGCAAGTCAGCTTACCCCGTGGGTAGGATCTCCTTGGAAGTTGCCTTTGGTGACGAGTACAACTACAGGGTATAGTCCTTGTGGTTTCAAGTAGTCCAAATCAAGAGCCCCTATCATGCCTTGTTTGGGCGACCGGCTTATGCCAAGTTCATGGCTAGGCCCTGCTATATCTATTTGCAGCTCAAGATGCCCGGGTTAAAAGGGACGATTACTATTCATGGTGATCGGAATACGGCTATTGAGTGTGAGGAAGGAGACGCGGCTTATGCGGAATCAAGTTGTGTTGAGGTAGAGCTCAAGTTTTATAAGGAAAATGTTGACCCGGAGGACATGACTCCGTTGAAAAAGCCTACCACAGAGGTTGAGCCGTCCCTGAAATTCTTGCGGATGATACCAAGTTGGTGGATTTCACTCCGGGCGACTCATCTCAACAGTTCACTATTGGGGCCAATATGGATCCCAAATAGGAAAGCGCTCTCATCGAATTCTTCCGTGAGAATCGAGACATCTTTGCATGGAAACCTTTTGACATGCCCGGTGTACCGAGAGAGTTTGTTGAGCACCACCTTAATGTGGATCCTAAGTTTAAACCTATCAAGCAATTTCTATGGTGGTTCAACAAGGAGAGGCGCAAGGCCATTAGGGAAGAGGTCGCCCGGCTCTTGGCGGCGGGTTTCATCGTCGAGGTATTTCACCCGGAGTGGCTTGCTAACCCAGTGCTCATGCTCAAGAAGAACGGCACATGGCGTATGTGCGTGGATTACACGGATCTTAACAAAGCTTGTCTGGCTAATCTCTTTGCTCTTCCTCGCATTCATCAGATCATCGATGTTACGGCGGGTTGTGAGAGTTTATGTTTCCTGGATGCATATTTTGGATATCATCAGATCAAGATGGCAGTCAATGACCAAGAGAAGATGGCTTTCATCACACCTTTTGGTGCCTTCTGCTACGTGTCTATGCCTTTCAGGCTCAAGAGTGCTCAGGCGACTTACCAGCGTTGTGTGCAAAATTGTCTTCACAGCCAAATTGGGCGTAATGTTCACGCATATGTGGATGACATTGTGATCAAGTCAAGGAAGAAGGAGACTCTGCTTGATGACCTGAAGGAGACCTTCGACAATCTGCAGGTCTATAAGATGATGCTTAACCCGACGAAGTGTGTCTTTGGTGTTCTGGCAGGCAAACTCTTGGGATTTCTGGTCTCTGAGCATGGCATTGAAGCTAACCCGGATAAGATCAAGGCTATCACCTCCTTGGCTGAGCCGGCGTGCATCAATGATGTTCAACGCCTGGCAGGGTGGATCGCTGCGGTGAGCCAGTTTATAAACTGCCTTGGTGAGAAAGCCATCCCTTTATATCAAATGATGAAAAAGACAGACAATTTTGTCCGGAATACGGAGGCGGGTGAAGCATTTGAGGCGCTCAAGAAGCAGCTCACTGAGCCACCGGTCTTAGCCGCTCCGGCTGAGAAAGAACCCTTGCTCTTGTACGTGGCGGCTAACAACAGGGTTGTCAGAGCTGCAATCATGGTCGAACGCAAGGAGGCAGGGAAGGAATATCTGGTTTAGAGGCCGGTTTATTATAACAGTGAGGTCATGATAGAGTCCAAGCAGAGATATCCACCTTGGCAGAAGCTAGTATATGGGTTGTTCATGGCCAACTGCAAGTTGAAGCACTATTTCATAGGGCATCAAATCACCGTGGTCAGCTCTACCCCGTTGGGATACATAATTCAAAACAGAGAAGCCACTGGCAGGATTGCTAAGTGGGCATTGGAGTTGGGACCTCTCAATCTGAAATACGTACCTCGTACGGCTGTCAAATCCCAAGCCCTTATGGATTTCATAAACAATTGGACAAAGTGTCAGGCGCCCGAAGAAAAGCCGGATAACACATACTGGACAATATACTTTGATGGGTCCAGGCAGCTGGAAGGATCAGGGGCAGGAGTTGTCTTAACCTCCCCCAAGGGTGACAAGTTCTGTTATGTGCTATGACTGATGTTCCCTTGTACTAACAATGCAGCTGAGTATGAAGCCCTGCTTCATGGCCTCAGGGTGGCTAAGGAGATGAACTTAAGCTGGGTGTGGTGCTTCGGCGACTCAGATCTTGTGGCTCAGCAAGTTTCAGGAAATTGGGACTCCAAGGATCCGCGGGTGGCGGCTTATCGTCAGGCGATGGATGTCATTGTTGGTCGCTTCAAGGGTTATCAGGTGGATCATATTGACCATCGTAGGAACGAGGCAGCTGACGCCCTGTCAAGGTTAGGCTCTCAACGAAAGCCGGTGCTGCCTAACGTATTTTTGGATGTCTTACATGACCCATCAGTTAAGTTGCCTTCAGAGGAAGACTTAGCCATTCCTTACCTAGAGGGATAGCTGGTGGCGGCTCTGCATTCTATTCCGGATTGGATTGTACCTTACTTGGCGTACTTGACTCGTGGCGAGCTACCTGATGATGAAAATCTGACCAGACAGATCACCAGACGGTCTAAGTCTATGACGATAGTCAATGGCGAGTTACCTAAGTGCAGCGTCACCGGCGTGTTTCAGCGTTGTGTCTCACCGGAGGAGGGCAAGGAAATCTTAAATGAAATTCATGTTGGTGATTGTGGACATCAGGCCGGCTCAAAATCTCTAGTGGCCAAGGCTTTTAGGCACGGTTTCTTCTGGCTGACGGCTCACAAGGATGCAGAAGATCTGGTCCCCAAGGGTGACGGTTGTCAAAAGTTTGGCCGGCGTGCTCATGTTTCGGCTCAAGAATTGCACATGATTCCAATCACTTGGCTGTTTGCAGTCTGGGTGCTCGATACGGTCGGGCCTTTCAAGAGATCCAAGGACAAAAAGACCCACCTCTTGGTAGCGGTTGACAAGTTTACCAAATGGGTAGAAGCTGAGCCGGTCAGCAAGTGCGACGCGACTACGGCGGTTTAGTTTATTAAAAAGTTGATCTACCATTTTGGTTACCCTCATATTATCATCACGGACAATGGTATGAACCTGTCCAAGGGGGCTATGAAAACGTTATACGACATTGAGCACATCCGGCTTGATGTTTCTGTGGTTGCTCATCCACAATCCAATGGTCAAGCGGAGTGTGGTAACCAAGAAATCCTAAGAGGTATCAAGACCCGGCTTATGGTTCCTTTAGAGCGAACGCCGGGTTGTTGGGTGGAGGAGTTGTCGTCTGTCTTATGGAGCGTCAGGTTGAGACGGACAATGCGACAGTGCGTCAAGATGTGTTGGATGCCCTGGAGGAGGAACGTGATTTGGCGGCGGCTCGTTCGGCGATTTATCAGCAAGACTTGCATCGCTATCTTAGCCGCAGAGTCAAGACTCGGACATTTCAAGAAGGCGACTTAGTGTTGCGGCTGATCCATGACTAGGCAAATATGCATAAGTTGTCTCCTCCATGGGAAGGACCTCTCATGGTCAGCAGAAATCTCAACAACGGGTCATATTACCTCATTGACATCCGAGACGATTCAGATACCTCGGGGCAGGAGACCCGCCGGCTGTGGAACATAGCGCATCTACGGCCTTACTATACCTAAGTTGTTGAGACTCGACATCGTACACTATCATTGTACATATCATATTTATATATGAATAAAAGTTGGCATCCCTACAAGCCGAGGCCTCTGTCGTTTCGCATATCTCAATCTGTGCAAACACATGATCGTCCAGGGGGCTTCCCACCCATCGGGTGTAGCTTATCAAACCCTATCGGTCTGCTCTTAAGCCAAACATTTGACTCCGTCAACATGATCATCCAGGGGGCTTCCCACCCACCGAGTGTAGCTTATGAAACCCTATCGGTCGGCTCTTAAGCCAAACAGTTGACTCTGTCAACATGATCGTCCAGGGGGCTTCCCACCCACCGGGAGTAGCTTATCAAACCCTATCGGTCGGCTCTTAAGCCAAACAGTTGATTCTGTCAACAAAGGCCACTTGGGGGCTTCCCACCCATCGGGTGTAGCTTACACACCCTCTTGATCGGATCTTAAGCCAAACAGTGTTAAACCTGCCTGTAAGCTGATGCTACTCCGCTAGGTGAACCGCCGAATTCTTACCAGTTAATCTCACCTAGAGACCCTGAGCCAATTCAAAGCAATTGACGCCAATCTCCATAGAGACCCTGTACTGGTTAAGGTTAAAATGGCAGCTCTTGTCATGTGAGGGCCAGCTTACAGAAAGCAAGGATAAACTCTCCCACTTACTGCCGACTCTCTGCTATGTGGCCCATTCGTACTCTTAGACAGTTAATCCTTGAGGACCCTATACTGTTTAAGGTTAAAATGACGGATTTATGTCACGTGAGAGGCAGTTTTGGGGCTATCAGGGTACTCATGCCCTGTCGTGTCTCTTCTGGGATGTCACACTTCCTTTCAATTAATCTCGCTTAGAGACCCCGAGCCGGTTCAAAAACTTAACGGCCAATCTCCACAGAGACCTGTACTGTTAAGGAATTTTAAGTGGCGAGTCAACCCAGTAGAACCGGCACATGAGCTGTTTTGAAAAACAAGTTAGGAAAGATACAACATCTTTGGGTTATGCCATTTTAAGCTGCCCTCCTAACAAATGTGAAGATACATCTATTCTTGCAGGTTGATTAAACTGCCAAGAGCTGGCAAAACATCCAGTATGAAAGTGCAAGGAAGATGACATATATTAAGCCGGACAATTCAACATGTGCACGATAGCGCAGTTGAGGCAAAGGCACAGTTTACTACAAGCCTATTACAGATGCTCTTTGTAGAGCTCAAAAATGATTCAAAGTTTTTTACACCGCTCATGGCAGGTCATAAAGCCGTCTTATCCACGGCATCACCAAATTCGTCAGTTGGCTGGCGGGTCACCCTGCTCCGAGTCTTCGGCCTCCATAATCTGAAGATTGTCCATGTCCCAGTTGCAGTGGGTTAAAGCTGCAAAGTTTCCCTCTTCAAAGAAGGGGGACGGGTCAAGTTCAGAAGCAAAGAGGTGCTTAATGCGGGCAGGCATTAGGTCCTTGGCTTCAAAGACGGGGTTGCGGATTCTCTTCTGATCGGCATTGTAAGCCACCTGGTATGTTGACAAGTTTACTTCCTGTGCCAACACGGAAGCGGGGACTTTGGAATCCTTCACACACCATGCATAGTCAGCCTTCGTAAACTCTAAGCCATCATCTTTCTTGGAGGGAAACCCGTCCATGATGTCTTCAGGGGTCAACTCCGGGGCAAAGGCCAATGCCCGGTTTATGGCTACAATGGCTCCCTATCGGGCGGCTGATTTCTTTAGCTCTCTGATCTGTTTGGGCAGGGTGGAGAGCAGTTCTATAACCCCCTTCATAGTCGGCGGGATGTTATCCTTGTAAAGCACTGCCTTGATCATGTAGATGGATTCGCAGTATAGCTGCTCTATCAAAGTATAGACAGCCTTCAGAGGCAACAGACTGTCAGAAGCAAGTTGACGGCTCCTTGGACTTGCATAAGCCGGATTTTTGGTCATAAGTCGTCAGTATAAGTATTCATACAAAAAAATTGCTAAGTCTTTAAATACTTACCAAATATGGCGGCTGACATCTTCTCGATATGGCGCTTAAAGGACTGCAGCTCATCTGATACGATCACGAGCCGCTGGTCAGCATCGTCTGCTCGTTGAGCCAGGGCGGCTTGTTCCGTTTCAGCTGATTTTTTGAAGGCATCAAATTCAGCCGTAATCTTTGTCAGTTCTTTGGCAAGGAGCCGGCACTTCTCATTGGCTTCACTTCGGGCGGCTTGTTGAGTGGCTAGCTGGCCTTCCAAACCAGTTAGTTCAGAGCCGGCCTCAGTTAAAGCTTCATGTGAACATATTGGAAGCAAAATGAGGATTAAGTTGCCATAATGATATATCATAAGTCGAGGAAGATTAAGACAATGTCACACAAGTCTCAAGCAGATTGCAAGAAATATGTTTGACACTTGGGGGCTAATGTCTATTTGTTCCCCAAACACTATAAGGCAGTCCTGGTTCATCTTTGTCGAAGTTAATCCAGAACTTGGGGGCTACACTTTATCTTTAAGATTATCTACATTTGAAGCTCCGACTCAATTTCATCAAAATTGAGCCGGTCCTTGGGGGCTACGGATGACTCTTTATAGGCCTACAGGCTAGCTATTTCTACTTCTAAACAAGATTTGAAGACTCGGCTTCTCATTAGCCAATACTAAGCCGGACCTTGGGGGCTAAGTAAGGATAGAAGGTAGCAAAGTATGAGTACCTCATATTTCTTCTTCATTAAGTTAACGAACTTGAGTTCCATGTCCCGGCTGATGGAGAGGCGATTTAAATAGCTGGCATGCAGCTCGTCAGCTATTTAACTTTTCCAGCGTGGTGAATTCAAAGTCCATCTTCTCTGAAGCCTCGCCCCTTTTAGTATGTTTTGTCAAAACACGAGCCAGAGGAGTTTGAAAGGCGGTGCCGGTAACAAAGACGTCCGGAGTAGTTGATTCATCAACATCCTTTGAAGAGCTCGACAGCTTGGAATGGGCCCTTGGAGGGCTCTCAGGAATCATATCGTCGGTCGTCGGTTCAGCGGAATAATGAGCCTCTTTAGGTGCCTCCTTGGAAGCCGTCAAGGGGTCAACAAGCGGTAGAGGAGAATCCGGCTTGGTAGGCTCCGGCTCTTGAGATTTGTGGCCAAGGATAGACCCGCTGGTCTTCCTTTGTTTTGCTTGGGCCCTAGAAAATGTCAGGAGGTCATGGTTAGAGCTTTATATATAATATAAGTTTGAGCATAAGCGTAAAGGACACATACTTTGGGTTAATTTTCAAAGGCGACAGAGCAATTCCGGTAGAGTCACCGGATGAAAGGGGTGATTCCTGAAAAATGTTAAGACAATATAAGACAATGTCGAATTGCAAAAGACAAGATAGACAAGTAAAGTCAGGTTGAACAGGTACCTAAGTCGGCCGTTTCCGTTGAGTCGGAGATAATCCGGCCATGAGATCATTAGAGCCGGTGCTCCGGGTCTGGCGTCAGGAGACTTGTTGTTGCTTTTTCAAAAGAACATGGGGGTCTAAGTAAGCAAGAGGATGAGAAAGTGGGACTTTCCGGATGACCCGCCTTATCTTCTGTGGAACAAGATGTTCTGAATCGGATGAAACATAAGTTACCTCAGGAACGTTGGCGTGGCTCGTTTCCATTTCGTCCTGTGAATAATTATTGTCAATAAGGTGCATGAAGAGACGGCCAAAAGAATCAGGCTCTACCTCTGAGTCGTCAATTTCCGGTTGTTCCTCGGGCTGTTCTTGGGGTGCAGGTTTCTTCTTCCGACCATCAGTTTTCTTCTTTGACTTCTTCGGAGGAGGAACGTACTTCTTTTTCCAGAAGCCAGAACTTGCCTGAAAGTATAAGCCGGCCAAAGGTTGAGAGGTTACAAAGTATAATTTAATACAGAGATAAGGACATCGAGAGTCGCCCTTACATCTGGGGCCGGGTTTGCGGCACAAAAAGGTGCCAGCCCAATGGCACTGCAAGCTCCTGAAGATGCATGGACAAGGCTCTTGATGGCAGCCATAATATCATCCTCTGATAATGTTGTCCGGTTAAAGCAGAGGGGGTCATCAGACTGGTCTGTATATTCACACATGAGGCGGCTGCGCCGGCTCAAGGGCATGATCCTCCAGGAAATCCAGCAGCAGATGAAATCCAGTCCTGTCAGTCCATTGGCCATGAGGGCTTTAATCTTTGTGTGATACGGAGCATGCTTCGCCCGCTCAGTGGTCGACAGCCGGCCAGGAAGTTCAGAGGTTGTCTTGAGTCAGGATGGATGAGAACCTGGCAAGGGATGCTCTCCTTTTGGGAGGTGTCTTTGCAGTAAAACCAAGTCTTGTTCCAGTCTTTAGGATGACTCAGCATCTGAACAGCCGGAAAGGTTATGTCCCGTCGCCTCTGAATGGAAATCCCGTCGAGCTCTAAGCTTGGGCCCGCCCTCACCTCATGAAATAGACCAATGGATGGCTCTGCTTGCAAGTACACTTCACTAAGTACTTGGAAGTTGCATATGTTGGAGACGGAATTGGGAGCGAGGTCTTGAGGGCGCAATTTGAAGAAGTGAAGAACATCCTGGAAGAATTTTGAGCCGGGGGGAACAAACCCGCGCTCGAGATGATTTGAAAAAACGACTACCTCACCCTCCTGAGGAACGGGATTTAGCTCATTACTCGGAACCCGCCAATGGATGACATCTTTGGTTGGTAAGGTACCCACGTTTACAAAATCCATCAGGAACTCCTCTGTGACAGCAGAGCCAACCCAATTGCATGAATTAAATGCACGAGACATGGCGGCAACTCAATACTGTGCAAAGTGACAATGTGTGGCGAGTCAGGAGATGCCAGGCGACTAAGGGCGGCTAAAAAGTTCAAGGTTTTATAAAGTTAAGCCGCCAAGAGCTGTTTGGCGAAAGACGGAATTTCGATGGCGGGTCAAGTCTATGAGAAGACGAAGTAAAATTTCACTAAGTGTGGAAAACAAGTTTTACAAACTACCTATGCAGTTATAGATCTACAAAACAGAGGAAAATCAAGTTTAACCTAGACTCAGTGATGAACACTCGAACCAGTGACATCCGTGAAGACAGCGAACGGAGCAACTACAGATCTGCGCGATGCTATTGTCATTCTCCGACGGTGCACCGCAATCGAAAAGAAGGCAATATCTTGTTCACTAATATAGGCATTATCTACCGTTGCGGAGAAGCTCGAGTTCTATGCGGGCGGAGGACTCCATGAAACCCTACCGAAAACTTCAGATCTATGGGAGGAGAAGGACTTACCAGAAGGGATGCGACGGACGCGGGGGGATCTTTGGTACGATCAGGTCAATACAGTGGCCCAACGCGATGTCGGTGTGGAAGTTCCACCGGAGCAAGATATGCTGGAGCGGCGGCGTCGAAAGGAAGAAGAAGGAGCACGAAGTGGAGAAGGAAATGAAATCCGCTCCTCGTGGTCCTATTTAATAGGCAAAAGGTGGAAACGGGCACGAGAATCCAAGTGACAAATATTGATTGACCGAAGCAGATGCCTCGATTCTCGGGCCATCCATTTAATAAGGGAAAGATCCATTGCGGTCGTTAGAGGATCTTTTTAACATATTTGATGTGACATGACGGCGGGTCATTTTGTCTTACTTTCAGGTGACATAAGCAAGACTCGCTGCCAATTAAGATGGAGGCTGAAATGAGCAAGCTCAAATCAACCTGGGGCCTAATGCTGGGGATATAACCCCGCGGTGAGACCCGCCCCAGAGGCTCCGGGTCACACCTGGCGACTCATACACCAGCCCAAGGATGGGCCTTCAAGACTCAAGCCCAAGACGTTGGGCGGCTTGCCAAGATGGGCCAAGACGAGGCCCAGACGGAGAAGGTATGAAGACCCGGGTGGGTGAGCCGCCCGAAGACAGCTTGCTCAGGAAGGCAAGACAATATAGAGGTAGACTCAGACACGTTGTGAGAGTCGGTTACGACTTGTATGACCCGTGGTCTTGACCTCCTATATAAAGGCGATACCCGGGGTGACTTAGACACGGACTAACTAATCGAGAGCTAGGTCAAGCGATTATGCTCCCTTGTAATCGAGATTCCAAGCAATATAAGCACAAGCAGGACGTAGGCTTTTACCTCTAGTTGAGGGGCCGAACTTGGGTAAATATGTGTGCTTCGTCCCGATCAACCCCTTTGAGTCCATCACCTTAGCGATGGCCTCGAATCTAAGTCCTCGGACATCTGTCGTGACAAAACCATGACACTACACCTCCGTATTATTCGCCTCCCAACCTCCAAGCCACTACTCTCCCAATCATGACTTCAGTGAGGAAGCATTCCGCCACCGAGAAGGGGAAGGCCCCGAGGAGATCCCCGCTCTGCCGCCGCCCAAGAGGAGCCGCGGACGTCCCCGAAAGTACGTTATGACGCCGGCGGTAGCTCCTCGTGGGCGCGGCCGTACTCTAGTGCAGTCTGGGGTTGTCATCGATGGCCATAGTGCGGGACCGATCGGCGCGAGCGCTCGTGGTAGTCGAAGAGGTGGCGCCTACAGTGGGAGTGTGGCGGTGGCGACCCCGCCACCACGCCCGCGGCTCCATACGGCCGACATGGCCCAGGAGTTTGTGGTGTGGGCAGAGAGGTTGGAGGCCGCCTGGCTTCAACTCCCGAACTCCTTTGCGGGGGTGCTGCTAGTCGAGGGGCCTG
Source organism: Hordeum marinum (assembly GCA_022496015.1). Taxonomy (NCBI): domain Eukaryota; kingdom Viridiplantae; phylum Streptophyta; class Magnoliopsida; order Poales; family Poaceae; genus Hordeum; species Hordeum marinum. The sequence goes on from CM039678.1 coordinate 273,998,221, forward strand.
ACAGCCTATGGTTGCAGGCCGACGGCTGCTGCAGCGCGACATCGTGTGTGCTGGTCAAGGTCACCCCAAAGGGCTCTGTGTATCTGGTCCGCGGGTGGCAGACATTTGCCCGTGCCCACGGCCTTGTGGGGAGGTGCACCCTCCACTTCAAGTGTGATGGGGAGGCAACGCTCTTCGTCAAGGTCTTCTGTGGCCAGGGCGAGCGCCTGGGGTGCTGCCCGGAAGATGTCGGCCATGGCAAACTTGTAGACGAGATTGGCCTTCGTGACGAGCGTCGTACAACCAATGACAGTCCGAGGGGAACCCGAGTGGCAGCATCTATAGCGACGACAACTGCTACGATGCGCCACCGCGCCGTCGCGCCCGGACCTTGGCAGGCGTCGCGGTGCCGCTCCTCCGCTCCAGAAGCCTCCACGCCGACGTGCCTCCACGGGCCCATGAAGGAGGAGGAGGACACCGACTAAGTGCTGATGCGCGGGCCCCAGAGCTCGTGAAGCAGCAGCCCTCGTGGGGGCTTTTTCCTTCTTTTCCTGCCCCTGTAATCAAAGAACCAAGAAAGGCCACGTGGGTGTGTAATGAACTTGGCGGCTAGCCTCTTTTGTCTGTGCTTCGGTTATGCGTCCTGACTTCTCTATTTTCGTTAACTGAGGCTGCCTTTCGATTGTGATTAGGATACTTAGCTTGGCGTGCTCGTTCTAGTCTCCAGGAGAGTCCTAGCATGGCGCTTGGTGAGTCTGGACATCTTGTGGTCCTCTTCTTCTTATAGGTGATGCAAGTTGGGAGCCCTTTCAGCACTCTGTGTCTGCAGGCCCCAGTCCCGCATATTTCCCTACCACCGCAGGTGCGTCTCACTAAGGATGCAACCACAGGGTGAGGCCTCAACACCCTTGATGCTGACCGGATCACCAAGGACGGCATCAAGGTTACAAGTGGCTTTATGACCGGTAAGGCTCTTGAGGTGCGCTGCTCAGGAGCCCCCTTTGATGCTCAAGCAGCTCTACGTCGGCAAGTCCTAGTCCCGCACATTTCCCTACCACTATGGTATACGACCAGATCACCAAGGACGCAACCACGAGGCGAGGCCCCGACACCCCCGATGTCGACCGGATCACCAAGGACAGCATCGAGGCTGCCAAGTGGCTATACGACCGGTAAGGCTCCTGAGGTGTGCTGCTCATGTGCCCCCTTTAACGCTCGAGCAGCTCCCCAAAGAAATTTTTGTTTCCTGCCTTGGGAGGGGTGGGCCTGCCAAGGCTCCGAGATGGCGTGTCAGGCCCTGAGTGGAGCCCCCGAGTGAGTACGAACCTTCTCGCACCTGCTAACTCGCCCGGGAGTACCAAGCGAGGATCCGGGCACCAAGGCCTTGGCGAGGTGCGAGCACCGTGCCCCCTAGCCCCCGCTCGCGGGGTGTGAAGGGGAGGGGAGCAGGTGAGTGCCTGTCCTGAAGAGAGAAAACCCAAGATGGGAAATGGCGATGAACACGAATCCATGACCCGTTTCTTGAAAACATGATTTGAAAAAAAACGAGTTTTGTTCCAGGAAAGTTAGCAAATTCAAATGCGAGAAGAACAAATAACAGCCGCGTCTGGCGCCTAAACTAGTCTTCATCTTCCCCCGGCACTGAGCGTAGGGCATCCACGTTGCATGGGCATAGCCATTCATGGGCAGTGTTGACTACTCTACCAGCACGGGGCTATGGCTGCCACATTGCGTTGGAGGAACCCCTCCGCGTCCTCGGGGGGCTCCGGGTATATATAGCCCGCTCATTATTACGTGAGAGTGTCATGGGTAGAATCTCCGGAGGTGCTAGATGTTCCAGGCATTCTAGATGGGGCCTCGGTCCAGAGTCTCCAAGCGCACTGCACCTAGTCTGGAGACGTGAGCGACCTTGAACAGGCCCTCCCACATGGGCGAGAGCTTGTGCAAGCCCTCCCTGTAGAGAACCCACCTCATGGCAAGGTCACTGGCTTGGAGGGTCCTAGAGGGGATGTTACGGCAGTGGTAGCACCGTAGCGCTTGTTAATACCTTGCAGCTTGGAGCAAGGCTTGGCGACAAGATTCCTCCCCAAGCATGAGGTCCGTTTTCCGCGTGGCGTCCTAACGCTCCTCGTTGAATATCATTACCCAGGGGGAGCAGTGCTTGACCTCGTTGGGGAGGACACGGCTTCAGCTCCCTAGACGACGGAGAATGTGGTCTCGCCGGTGGGCTTGGTTACGATGGTGCGGATGGACCACAGCACGGACTTGAGCTCATCAACCCAGCCCCTGCCGCAAGCCTCTAGTTCCTTCTTGAAGCTCCTTGGCTTGACGCCTTGTAGGACCTCCGCGTTGGCGTGCTCCACCTGGTCATTACTCTTGGGGTGGGCTATTGAGTCGTAGCAAATCTGCGTTAAGAGGTTAGTGTAATAAGACTTGAAGAGGCTACTTGTGAACTGTGAACCATTGTCGGTGATGATGCGGTTGGGGACGCCGAATCGGCTTATGATGCCCTTGATGAACTTGACGGCCGACCCAGTCGGGATGGTGAGCACTGGCTCCAACTCGGCCCATGCTACCTCTTGAGCGTGCGTTGGTTTCCCTTGAAGAGGAAAGGGTGATGCAGCAAAGTAGATAAGTATTTTCCTGAGTTGTTGAGAACCAAGGTATCAATCCAGTAGGAGGAACAAGCAAGTCACCAATGGTTGCACCTACACAAACAATCAAACTATTGCACCCAACGCTATAAAGGGGTTGTTAATCCCTTCACGATTATTTTCAAGGATTATATCCAATATATATAGATGTAAACAAGAACGGGAAGTAAAAGGTAAATAAATTGCAGCAAGAATTTTTGGTATTTTTGGTTTATAGATCTGAAAGTATTATGGAAAGTAGACCCGGGGGCCATGGGTTTCATTAGAGGCTTCTCTCTTGAAGGCAAATATCATGGTGGGTAACCAAATTACTATCAAGCAATTGATAGAGAAGCGAATAATCATGTAGTTATCCAAGGCAATTATTATGCATATAGGCATCATGTCCATGTCAAGTAGACCGAAACAATTCTGCATCTACTACTATTACTCCACACATCGACCTACTCCTGCATGCATCTAGAGTATTAAGTTCATGAAGAACAGAGTAATGCATTAAGAAAGATGACATGATGTAGAGGGATAAACTCAAGCAATATGATGAAAACCCCATCTTTTTACCCTTCATGGCAACAATACAATACGTGCCTCGCTACCCATACTATGTCACTGGGTGAGGACACCGCAAGATTGAACCCAAAACCAAGCACTTCTCCCATTGCAAGAATTACCAATCGAGTTGGCCAAACCAAACCAATAACTCCAAGAGACTTGCAAGGATATGAAATCATGAAAATAAGAATTCAGAGGAGATTCAAATAAGATTCATGGATAATATGAACATAAACTCACAATTCATCGGATCTTGACAAACACACCACAAAAGAGGATTGCATCGGATAGATCTCCATGAAGATCATGAAGAACATGGTATTGAAGATCAAAGAGAGATAATAAGCCATCTAGATACTAGCTATGGACCCATAGGTCTGTGTTGAACTACTCACGCATCATCGGAGGGCAATGGAGTTGATGTAGATGCCCTCTGTGATCAAAAACCCCTCCGGTAGATTATCGGAAAAGGCTCCAAGATTGGATCTCTCGAGAACGGAGGCTTCCGATGGCGGAAAAGTATTTGCGTGGCACGTTCTGGTGTTGGGGGATATTTGGTAATTTATAGCCCAAGAATTAGGGTTAGGAGACCTGTCGGGAGGCGACAAGCCTACTAGGCGTGGCCAGGGGGCGCGCATAGCAGGCTTGTGGCTCCCTGGCACCTCCCCTGTCGTGCACTCCAAGCTTGATTGATTTGTTTCCTTCCAAAAAAATTCCTCCCAAGGTTTTATTCCATTTGGACTCTATTTAATATTCCATATCTGCAAAACTCAAAAACAAGGAAAAAACAGAAACTGGCACTAGGCTCTAGATTAATAGGCTAGTCCCGAAAATAATATAAAATAACATATTAATGCATATAAAACATCCAAAACAGATAATATAATAGCATGCCATCATCAAAAATTATAGATACATTGGAGACATATCAGCATCCCCAAGCTTAATTCATGCTCGTCCTCGAGTAGGTAAATGATAAAAACACAATTTTTGATGTGGAGTGCTACCTAACATATTTATCCATGTAATATTCTTTATTGTGGTATGAATATTCAGATTCGTAAGACTCAAAACAAAAGCTTAATATTGATATAAAAACACTAACATTTCAAGCATACTAGCAAAGCAATTGTATCTCTTCAAAATATAATGGCAAAAGAAACTTATCCATACAATATCACATGGTCTGGTTATGCTCCATCTTTCCCACACAAAGTATTTATATCATGCACAACCCCGAGGAAAAGTCAAGCAATTATTTTCACAGCTTTATTTTCTCAAACGTTTTCAACTCTCACGCAATACATGAGCATGAGCCATGGATATAGCACTATAGGTGGAATAGAATATGGTGGAGGTTGTCAAGGAATGGGAGAAGATAGTCTCACATCAACTAGGTGTATCAATGGGCTATGGAGATGCCCATTAATAGATATCAATGTGAGTGAGTAGGGATTGTCATGTAACGGATGCACTAGAGCTATATATAAGTGTATGAAAGCTCAAAAAGGAACTAAGTGGACGTGTTGTTGGGGAACGTTGCATGCGAAACAAAAAACATTCCTACGCACACGCAAGATCTATCCATGGTGATGAGCATCTACGAGGGGGAGAGTGGATGTACATACCCTCATAGATCGCTAAGCGAGAAGCATTGAGAAATGCGGTTGATGTTGTCGAACGTCTTCGCAATCCAAATTGCCGAGCGTCTCGCGATCCAATCACGATCCGTCCCGATCTAGCGCCGAACGGACGGCACCTCCGCGTTTGGCACACGTATAGCTCAATGACGATCTTCGCCTTCTTGATCTAGCAAGAAGGAGAGAGGAGGTAGATGAGTTCTCCGCCAGCACAACGGTGTGGTGGCAGTGGTGGTGGAGCTGTTCCGGCAAGGCTTCGCCAAGCACAACCGAGACGATCTAGTGGAGAACAGATCTAGAGGAAGAAGAGGGCAGCATGTGGCAATTAGGGTTAGCTATCCCCTCTAAATCCTCTAGTATATATAGGAGGGATGGAGGTGAGGAGCCATCCTCAAACCCTCAAGGTTTGGCTGAAATTGGAGGTGGAGGAGTCCTACTCCAATCCTACTAGGAGTAGGATTCCTCCTCTCCACTTGGAAACCCTTTCCATCTTTCCTCCTTTGCGTTTTTCCCACACCTAGCCGCATGGGCCTTAGTGGGGGGTTCGGCCAGCCCACTAGGGGATGGTTTGAATCCTCCCACAGCCCATGAGGTCCTTTGGGTCGAGACACCCCCCCCCCCGATGGCCCCCGGTACCCTCCTGGCACTCCCGGTACACTACTGAAGTACCCAAAACTTTGCCGGCGACCAAAACAGGACTCCCTATATATCAATATTTACCTCCAGATCATTCCGGAGCTCCTCCTAACGTCCGGGATCTCATCTGGGACTCCGAACAACCTTCGATCACCACCATACATAACTCTATACTACTGAAACATCACCTAACCTTAAGTGTGTAGACCCTACGGGTTCGAGAACTATGTAGACTTGACCGAGACACCTCTACGGTCAATAACCAATAGCGGGAACTTAATGCCCATATTGGTTCCTACATATTCTACGAAGATCTTTATCGGTTGAACCTCTATGTCAAGGATTCAGTTAATCCCGTACGTTGTTCCTTTTGTTCTTCGGTATGTTACTTGTGCAAGATTCGATCGTCGGTATCTCTATACCTAGTTCAATATTGTTACCGGGAAGTCTCTTTACTCATTCCATAATACAATATCCCATGGCTAACACTTTAGTGACATTGCTTGCAAGGCTTGTTGTGATGTTGTATTACTGAGTGGGCCCTGAGATACCTCTTCGTCACACGGCGTAACAAATCCCAGTCTTGATCCATACCAACTCAACAGACACTCTCAGAGATACCTGTAGATCACCTTTATAGTCACCCAGTTACGTTGCGACGTTTGATACACACAAGGGACTCCTCCAGTGTCAGTGAGTTGCATGATCTCATGGTCATAGGAACAGATACTTGACATGCAGAAAACTATAGCAATAAACTGACACGATCATATGCTCTATTTATAGTTTGGGTCTTGTCCATCACGTCATTCTCCAAATGATGTGATCTCGTTATCAAATGACATCCCATGTCCATGGCTCGAAAACCTTGACCATCTTTTATCAATGAGCTAGTCTATTAGAGGCATACTAGTGACATGGTGTTGTCTATGCATCCACACATGTATCTGAGTTTCCGATCAATACAATTCTAGCATGGATAATAAACGACTATCATGAACAAGGAAATATGATAATAACTAATTTATTATTGCCTCTAGGGCATATTTCCAACGCGTGCATCATGAAGAAAAATTCCACTAGCTATATGAAAGTGAAAAAATAGGAGACTCTCTATCATGAAGATCATGGAGCTACTTTGAAGCACAAGTGTGGTAAAAGGTAGTAGCAATGTCCCTTCTCTCTTTTCTCTCATTTTTTAGTGGGAATCTAAGGCCTCTTTTATTCACAAAATTTATTTGGGCTTCGCTGGCCTTTTTTCATAAAGTTTGGAATCTCATCCCCACTTGTGAGGGAATCATAGCTTCCATCATCCTTTCCTCACATGGGACATGCTCTATTAATGATAATCATCACACTTTTATTTACTTACAACTCAAAATAAAATGACAACTCGATACCTATGACAAAATATGACTCTATATGCAATATGGAAGTGATGGTGCATGTCATAAAAGGAAACGGTGGAAGTTGCATGGCAATATATCTCGGAATGGCTATGGAAATGCCATAATAGGTAGGTATGGTGGCTGTTTTTAGGAAGGATATATGGTGGATCTTTTGAGGAAGGTCTAAGGTGGCTATTTTGAGGAAGGTGTTTGTTGTACCGGTGAAAGTTGCGCGGTACTAGAGAGGCTAGCAAAGGTGGAAGGTTGAGAGTGCGTATAATCCATGGACTCAACATTAGTCATATAGAACTCACATACTTTTTGCAAAAGTCTATTAGTCATTGAAGCAAAGTATTAAACGCATGCTCCTAGGGAAGAGGTTGGTAGGAGTTAACCATCGCGCGCTCCCGGCCCTCACACAAAGGTCTACATTCTATAAACAAGTCATGCTCCGACTTCCTTACATAAAGGTTCACCATACGTGCATGCTACGGGAATCACAAATCTTTACACAAGTATTTTTACCAAATCACAATTACTTCCTAACATGTCTCTTAATATTACCATCTTTATATTCAAAACATAATGCAAGGAATCAAACTTCTCATAAATACCCAATGCACTAATATGGAAGTTTTTATTATATCCTTCTTGGATGCCTATCATATTAGGACTAAATTCATAACCTAGACCAATTACCATGCTGTTTTAGAAACTCTCAAAATAATATAAGTTAGGTATGAGAGTTCAATCATTTCTATAAAATGCAAACACCACCGTGCTCTAGAAAATATAAATGAAGCACATAGAGCAAAATTGCCTAACTCAAAAGGTATAAGTGAAGTACATAGAGCATTCTAACAAATTCATGATTCAGCGTGTCTCTCTCAAAAGATGTGTGCAGCAAGGATGATTGTGGCAAACTAACAAGCAGAGACTCATATCATACAAGACGCCAAGCAAAACACATATCATGTGGTGAATAAAAATATAGCCTCAAGTAAATTTACCGATGGATTGAAGACGAAAGAGGGGATGCCTTCTGGGGCATCCCGAGGATTAGGCTCTTTGGCATACTTGAATATGACTTGGGGTGCCATGGGCATCCCCAAGCTTACGCTCTTTCCACTCCTTATTCCATAGTCCATCAAATCTTTACCCAAAACTTGGAAACTTCACAACACAAAACTTAACAGAAAACTTGTGAGATCCGTTAGTATAAGAAAATAAATCACCACTTTAGGTAATGTTGTGAACTCATTCTTTATTTATATTGGTTTTATACCTACTGTAAACTAACTTCTCCATGGTTCAGACCACATGATACAGCCCAAAGATTCATCAAAATAGGCAAACAACTCAAAGAGAACAGAATCTATCAAAAATAGAACAATCTATAGAAATCTGAAAACTTCGTACACTTATGTAACTCAAAATATTCTGACAAATTAGTAAAACCTTATAAATTTATATATCAATCTTGTGTAAAAATTTCAGACTCATTGGACACCCTAAAAAATTTAGAAAATTCCTGGACCGAGAGCAAAAGTTTCTGTTTTTTAGCAAGATCAGATCAACAACTACCATAGATCACCCCAAAGGTTTTACTTGGCTCAAACACTAATTAAAACACCAAAACACAATTAATACATAAGTAATAATGTGGGAAACGCTCAAAAACAGAAGCAAAACAGAACACAAAAATAAAATTGGGTTGCCTCCCAACAAGCGCTATTGTTTAACGCCCCTAGCTAGGCAAAACGCAATAGATCTAGGTGTTGTCATAATAATAATAAGGGAGATCATCCATGCTCATCTCATACTCCCTTCTTTCAGCAGCAAGTTTCCTTCGTGGCAAGCAAAAATAATCAAAAGGGCTGAAGTTAATAGGATAAGGATCCTTAAGATCAAGTGCAGGAGGAATAGGTCCTCCTTTGGCCCCCTATATTGTATAACCAATTCATCCTTATAAGCCTTCCTTTGGGTGAATGTCATAAGCCTCTTTCTTAGAATGAACTCTAATCCATTGTTTTGTACAGCAAAATTATCATTGAGTTCAGAAATGTTATCAACTAAAACCTCGGTAGGGACCCTTTTCTCAAATTTTCATTATAAGCAACATAATTAGGAGATTGCAATCTCATTATCTCTTATTGATTAAAAAGGATCTCCTCAATGGGGGGCATCCACCATTAATTTTATAATGAGCCAAAATTTCACTAGCCTCTTTCATGATAAATCTAAACTCGTGGGCTAGGAATATAGTGGCAGCACGCTTAACAGAAAAATGCTTAATATTAGAGAACTCAAGAAAAATCCTTTGTATGCAAGGGCGCATATGAACGAATTGCCTCTCAACTTCAATTATTAACAAGGTTATAGCATCCGCGAGACTATTAGTTTTATTGGGAATAGAACCACCTAAGGTAGGAAGCGTTCCCGCACACGTAAAGAAGTCTTGAATAACACCTTTTCCAATGATATTACCACTACCTATGCGGAATTTTTTTGTATGAATGATAGTAGGTTCTTCATGAGGGTTGTTGTTAGCAAAGTAATCCAAATTCCCCTCCAGATTATTACTATATTTTTCAATGAAAGTCTCCTTAGATTCTGACATGGTGGCAAAGCAAGCGAAAGGCAAACGAAAGAAGGGTGAACAAAAGGCAAATCTTTTTGGTGTTTTCTGAAATCGTTTTAGAAGTGGGGAAGAGGAAAACGAGAGGCAACTGGCAAATAATGTAAATGCAAGAGATGAGTTTGTGATGGGTACTTGGTAGGCTTGATGTGTGTCCTCCCAGGCAACGGTGCTAGAGATCCTTCTTGCTACCTCTTGAGCGTGCGTTGGTTTTCCCTCGAAGAGGAAAGGGTGATGCAGCAAAGTAGATAAGTATTTCCCTTAGTTGTTGAGAACCAAGGTATCAATCCAGTAGGAGGAACAAGCAAGTCACCAATGGTTGCACCTACACAAACAATCAAACTCTTACACCCAACGATATAAAGAGGTTGTCAATCCCTTCATGATTATTTGCAAGGATTAGATCCGATAGATATAGATTTAAACAAGAACGGGAAGTAAAAGGTAAATAAATTACAGCAAGTATTTTTTGGTTTATAGATCTGAAAGTATATTATGGAAAGTAGACCCGGGGGGCATAGGTTTCACTAGAGGCTTCTCTCTTGATGGTAAATATCATGGTGGGTAAGCAAATTACCGTCAAGCAATTGATAGAACAGCGAATAATCATGTAGTTATCCAAGGCAATGATCATGCATATAGGCATCACGTCTGTGTCAAGTAGATCGAAACGATTCTGCATCTACTACTATTACTCCACACATCGACCGACTCATGTCTGCATCTAGAGTATTATGTTCATGAAGAACAGAGTAACGCATTAAGAAAGATGACATGATGTAGAGGGATAAACTCAAGCGATATGATGAAAAACCCATCTTGTTACCCTTGATGGCAACAATATAATATGTGTCTCGCTACCCCTACTATGTCACTGGGTGAGGACACCGCAAGATTGAACCAAAACCAAGCACTTCTCCCATTGCTAGAATTACCAATCTAGTTGGCTAAACCAAACCAATAACTCGAAGAGACTTGCAAGGATATGAAATCATGCAAATAAGAATTCAGAGGAGATTCAAACAAGATTCGTGGATAATCTGAACATAAACTCACAATTCATCGGATCTTGACAAACACACCACATAATAGGATTACATCGGATAGATCTCCATGAAGATCATGAAGAACATGGTATTGAAGATCAAAGAGAGAGAAGAAGCCATCTAGCTACTAGCTATGGACCCGTAGGTCTGTGGTGGACTACTCACACATCATCAGGGGGGCAATGGAGTTTATGTAGATGCCCTCCATGATCGAAACCCCCTCCGGCAGATTATCGGAGAAGTATTTGTGTGGCTCGTTCTGGTGTTTGGGGAATATTTGGGAATTTATAGGCCAAGAATTAGGGTTAGGAGACCTGCCGGGAGGTGACAAGCCTACTAGGCGTGGCCAGGGGTGGCCCACGCCTAGCAGGCTTGTGGCTCCCTGGCACCTCCCTTGCCGTGCACTCCAAGCTTGATCGATATTTTTCCTTCCAAAAAATTTTCTTCCGAAGGTTTTATTCCGTTTGGACTCCGTTGAATATTCCATATCTGCAAAACTCAAAAACAAGGAAAAAACAGAAACTGGCACTAGGCTCTAGATTAATAGGTTAGTCCCAAAAATAATATAAAATGGCATATTAATGCATATAAAACATCCAAAACAGATAATATAATAGCATGCCATTATCAAATAATATAGATACATTGGAGATATATCAGCCCACTTGGTGAACTTGTCGATGGCGACATAGAGGTAGCAGTATCCGCCCGCTACCCGTGGAAAAGGCCCAGTATGTCCAGCCCCTAGACCGCAAAGGGCCAGGAGAGCGGGGTGGTCTGGAGGCCTTGGACGAGCTGATGAATCTTCTTGGCGTGGAATTGGCAGACCACGCAAGACCGGACCAACTCGTTAAGCGCCGAGGGCCAATAGAAGCCTGATTGGAACGCCTTCCCTACAAGGGTGCGCAACGAGGAGTGGTGCCCACAGTGCCCTCCATGAATGTCTGCCAGCAGCTCGCACCCCTGCTCCTTGGAGATGCACCGCGTCGAGACGTCGTTCGGGCGCATGCGGTACAAGTCGCCGTCTCGCAGGCAGTAGGCCATGGCCTGCCTGGCTCCGTGCTCCGCATCTTCCTCCTTTTCTGGTAGCGTGTCGTGAAGCATGTACACCTTGATCTCCTGCATCCAGTAATCGGCCTGAGGTTCCAGTGCTAGGATCAGTCGGGCTCCTGAGGTCGGGCCACAGTCCGGAGCCCCCAGGGGCGGCGCCAGGGGGAGCTCCTCACTTCGCGGCGTCGGGTCCTCAAAGGGCGGTGCCATGGAGTGTTTGAAGAGCCACCCCTCAAAGACGCCCAACTCCTGAGGATCACGTCATGACGCCCTCTTAGCAATGTCATCGGCTTCCTTGTTTGCGTTGCGCGGGATGTGTTGCAATTCCAAGCCCTGAAAACGTTTTTCAATCTTACGTACCTCTTCCAAGTATGCCTCCATATGCTCGTCCTTGAGTGTATACTCTTTGTTGGAGAAGTTGACGAGGAGCTGGGAGTCGCCCATGACAGAGAGGCACCGAACCCCCAAGGCCGCCACTGCCTTGAGGCCTGTAGTGAGGCCCTCATACTCCGCTATGTTGTTGGAGACCTTCTCCTCGCGTTGGAAATAGAGTTGTGCGGCGTACGGGAGCTTGTCTCCTGTCCGGGAAGTGAGAACAAACCCAGCCCCTGCTTCCATGCGCTTGAAGGCTCCGTCAAAATTCATGGTCCAACCCTCTGGTGTCTCGTTGCCGGGGGTGAGGGACTGACTCCCGTCCAGCCCCTGGTCAGGGGCGTCTGTCCACTCTGCCATGAAGTCTGCCAGGGCCGCCCCTTTGATGACCCTGGTTGTACTAAACTCTATGTTGAAGGCCTGCAGCTCGATGTTCCACTCGGCAACCCTTCTCGACACGTTGGGGTTGTGCAAGACCTTCTCCAGGGGGCATGTGAAGATGACCTTGATGGGATGCCCCTGGAAGTAGTAGCGTAGCTTTGTCGAAGCGAGGAGGAGCACTAGGAGGAGCTTCTGTTGCATGGGGTAGCGTGAGCATGCGTCCTGTAGCATCGTGCTAACATAGTAGACCCGGTGTTCGACGAGGGTGAGGTCTTCTGTGGTGTCTTGTCTCGCGGCGGGCTCAAGAGGCTTGGGTGTCTCGAGGGCCGTCAGAGCGGTCGAGACCTCATGAGGATTAGGCGCCTCAGGGGCCGTTGGAGCAGGTGAGGTCTCATGAGGGTTGTGCGCTTCGGGGGCCTCTAGAGCGGCAGTGGCCTCGGGAGCTCCGTCTTGGGGATAAATGAGCCTCTCGTGATCTTGCGAGTCCCCTTGCTTGATGCCTGGGGGCTGCTCATGCTTGGTGATGCAGCATGGGTGTTGGTCCGCCCTTCCCTGACCGCCACCAATGCAGTGCTGGCGAAGTGGGGGTGGCAGCCAGGTATAATAGCGATGGCTCCCGAGGGCGAGGCGCCACCATCACCAGCGGGCTCGTGAGGTATTGCTTGAGTTCATCGAAGGGAGTGTGTGCCTCCGGGGTCCATTCGAACGGCCCCTTTCTCTTCATGATCTTGAAGAACAACAAGGCCCGCTCACCAAGCTTGGAGATGAAGCGCCCCAAGGAGGTCACGCAACCCACCAACTGCTGCATTTCCTTGAGGGTCCGGGGCGCGCTCATCTTGCTTATGGATTTGATCTTCTCCGGGTTTGCCTCGATCCCCTGGTGCGACACCAGGAAACCGAGCAGCTTGCCCGAGGGGACTCCGAAGATGCACTTTTCGGGGTTGAGCGTCAAGTTTACCTCCCTCGGGCTAGAGAACGTCTCCTCCAAGTCCTCAATCAGGGTCTTGGCCTCCTTGGACTTGACCACGATGTTGTCGACGTAAGCTTCTGCATTTCTTCCGAGCTGTAGCCCCATGGCGATGTGCATCAGCCTATGGAAGGTTGCTCCGGCATTCCACAGCCCGAAGGGCATGCGTGTGTAACAAAATACTCCGCATGAGGTGAGGAAAGTAGTCTTCTCGACGTCCTCCACTGCCATTTTGATTTGGTGGTAGCCCGAGAAGGCGTCCAGGAAGCAAAGGAGGTCGTACACCAGGTGGAGTCCACGATCTGGTCGATGCGTGGTAGAGGGAATGAGTCTTGTGGCCAAGCTTTGTTGATGCTCGTGAAGTCGACGCACATACGCTCCTTCCCACACTTCTTTGGGATGACCATCGGGTTGGCAAGCCACTTCGGGTAGATCACCTCCCAGATGACCCTAGCTTCCTTCAGCTTGTCGACCTCCTGGGCGATGAATGCATGCTTCCCCTGAGCTTGCCTCCTCACCTTCTATTTGACTGGGCGCGTGTTCGGGCACACCATGAGGTGGTGTTAGATCACGTCCCTCGGGACCCCCACCAGGTCGGAGGCGCTCCATGCGAACGTGTCCTTGTTCATGCGGCAGAACATCACCCATGCCTCCTCTTGATCCCAAGGCAGGTCGGCGCCGATGGTGAAGGTAGAGCCCGGGTTTTCTTCATCCACCGCCACCCGCTTCGTCTCCGCCCGGCTCTAGAAGAAAGCTGCCTCTTCTTTACTGGTGCGATGTTGAGGATGCCCCCAGAGTCTTTTGTGGCCTGCGCAGAATCCCCAGCCCTGGGGCGCGCTGCGGCCGCCGCCTTGTAGCCGAGACCGAGCACGTGGGACGCATCCTTGACATTTCCCTGGACGGTCAGGATGCCACCGCTCCCGAGCATCTTGACGACGTTGTAGCCCGGGTGCGTTGCCACCATGAACTGCGCGAGTGCGGGGTAGCCGAGTATTGCGTTGTATGGGAGGTGGATGTGGGTGATGTCGAAGTCAACCTGCTCGGTGCGGAAGTTGGAGCGGGTACCGAAGGTGACGGGGAGACACACATGCCCCACGGGGGCGACAGATCCTTCGACCACCGCGGCGAAGGGCCCTGAAGGCCTGAGTCGATCGTGGGGCAGCTGCAACGCGTCAAAGACCTCCACGGAAATGACTTTGAGCTCGGCGCCACCGTCTATGAGGGTCCTGGAGACAGCCATGCCACTTATGGTGGGCGTGCACAACATGTGGAGCGCCCCGGCGACCGTCGTCGTCTTGGGGTGGTTGTCAGGGCCAAAGGTGATGTCGATCTCAGGCCAGCCCGGGGCGGCGTGAGCTCGGGCTGCGGTCGGACTGCTCCTACGTGGCAGAGGATCTTCTTGACTTGACGGTTCGAGGAGGGCGCCCGCGATCCGCCGAGGATGCAGGCGACCACGCGGCCGGCCCCGCGCTCCATGGGTCGGCCGGCGTCGAGAATCTTGCCCGCCATGGAGTTGCCGAACCAAGGCTTGACGGTCGTCGAGAGTGGGGATGCTTTGACACGCCCCCATACCTGGCGCGCCAAATGTAGGATTTCGGGCTCCGCAAAACCCTCAAGGTTCGAACACAGGGGCATGTGCGAAGGTTCCTTGCAGCCTCGCCCAACCAAGCTCGCTACTCGATGGTTACTACGGCGATCTCGCTCGATGACGAGGAAGAAGATGAACACGGCAGTTTACCCAGGTTCGGGCCGCTGTGAAGCGTAATACCCTAATCCTGCTTTGGTGGATTGTCTCCCGTGGAGGTTCGGTGGATGAACTAGTATAGTGGGCTTGAGCCTCGCGAGGGCGTTCAAGAGGTGTTCTTGGCTCTCTGCCTTGAGGTGGTTCGTCGAGTGGCTAAGTGTTCGATCCCCCCTCTACGGTTTGGCCTAGTCTCTATATATAGTGATGGCCCGGGTCCTCTTCCCTTATCGCAATGGTAGGAAGGGATCCCACAACGGCCAATTTTGAAGGGGGCAGGAGTACATCTGCCCTGTCCAAAGGTGGTCTTCGCCTGCAAAGTGGTTGTCAATGATGCAGTGGTGGGCTCGGCGATGACATCCGTCCTGCGGGGCTTGTGGTCGTGGTCTTGTTGCACCAAAATTAAAACCTTTGGGCAGCACTTTGGGAACCCGCCCACGTCCTTGCTCTCTTTGCACCAAAGGGGAAACTACGTCGCCTGGCGCGCTGGCGCCCGCTTGTCCTTCCTTGCGTCACCTTTGACTCCTAAGGCCAGGCTCTGCATAGATATCTCCGCCGCTCAGGAGGGGGCCTGAGGAGGCCCATCCTTCCAGGCCTTGGTGTCATTATTCCTTGTGAGCCCAGGGTCCTCGCGAGGGCCTTGTATTGAGTAGTGCCGCGTTAGGCCAAGCCCGACTGACGAAGTGGGCCATGTACTAGGCTGGAGGCAGGCAGGGCAGGGTACCCATGTTCCCAAAATGTCGACAAACCTCACGGTGGTGTACAACAACGATCCAGTCTGGGTGGAGAACTGCATCCACACCATGGAGCAGTTACTTGCCTATGACAAGTACAAAGTGGTCGGCTTTGACCTCGAGTACACCAGCGGTCGTGCTGGGCATGATCAGAAGGTTGCCATCGCCCAACTATGCGTGGGTCATTACGTCCTTGTCTACCACTATTGCCTGGCCACAAGGCCTTGCGATCGATTTGCTTGGTTTGTCAATAGCCTTGACTACATATTCGGTGCGGTGGACACCACCAACGATGAAAAGGTGCTCAAGACCACAGGCTTGGCCTGTCGGAATCTTGTGGACATCCAATGTCTGTCCAAGATCTTGGGTGGGGGGAGAGGCATAAGGACTCCCTGGTAGACCTCGCCATGGCCATCATCGACCCCTACTACAGAGGCATGAAGGATGTTTGGAAGAAGAAGAAGGTTTCCTGGCATCGCGCCTATGTCCATAGGCCACATCAGCCACAGCTTATTATCAGGAATCGTCTATCTTTTTATTGGTCTTCCCACAAAATTCTGAGTACTGACCTATTTGCCGGGGAGAAGATGTCCAATGGAGTTCGGCATGCATCATGTGGAGACCCACATGAGGAAGATGGACCTCACATTGGTGTACACCAAAGACCCAGGCATGGTGGAGGACTCCATCGACACCATGGAGCAGATGCTTGTTGCGGATGACAAGTACAAAGTGGTCGGCTTTGACCTCGCTTACACTGGTGGTCGTGTCAGGCATGATCAGAAGGTTTTCATTGCCTAGTTATGCGTGGGCCATCATGTCCTCCTCTACCACTACTGCCTGGCCACGGTGCCTTGTGATCATTTCACCAGGTTGTCAACAACCCCGACTATAGGTTCACTACGGTGGACACCACCAACGATCCAATGGTGCTCAAGACTTCAGGCTTGGCATGCCAGAAGCTTGTCGACATTCGCGGTAACTATAGGGTCTGGGGCAGCAAGAAGAACATGGACTCCCATGTTGACCTGGCCGAGGCCATCATCGACCCCTACTATGCTGACATGAAGGCTAAGTGTGACAATAACATGCTTGTCTAGCACAGGGCCTGGGTGAAGAAACTAGATGAATATCACCTCCAGACCACGGCTAAGGAAGCGTACACATGCTATGAGATGTTCAGGCAGATCGTTGACATGAGGAAGTGCCTCCCACCTGAAGACAACGAGGATCGAGCCACAAGCAGAGCGGTGGCAGCAAGCGTCACAGGAAGTAAATGATTTGCTGATCGTTTCTCGTACTCCCTCTATGCCAAAATATTTGTAGTTTTAGAGGGATACATTTATTATGCATCTGATAGCTTATTGAGGTGTGCGCCAATGTTATGTGTGTATTTGGATGCTTAATTTGGTTATGCAATCATGTTCTTCTAAACAAAGCATAGATGTTTGTGTGCAGATTGAGCAAATCACATCGCATACGAAATAAACAACCAAATCCATCGATGTCAATTTCATCGGCCCCTGATAGTTCTTTATCTAGAACCGTTTGCCCACAACACATTCGGGTGGCATGTGTACATCACACACATCTTGATGTGAGAAACCGTTTGTGTTATTCTTTCTTATCACACATAGTTCATCCCAGTGGCATGTATGCTGTCTATCACACACATCTTGATCTATGTAACCATTTATGTTATTTTATCTCATCACAAAACAGTTCATCCGAGTGACCTGTATGCCGTCTATCACACACTTGATCATCTGGACAATCGATTCTGTTATGCTTGATCAACCCAAATAGTTCATCGGGGTGAACTGTATGTTGTCCATCGCACACACTTGTATTTTATAACCGTTTGCATTCTATTATCCAATCGCAAACAGTTTACCTAGGCCAACTTTTTGCCAGACATCGCACATAAAACTATTGTTTAGATCGTATTTGATGGATACACCATCACACACAGTTAACGTCATTAGCGACAGAGCTATAACTATACCGTTTGCGATTTGGTCATCACACACTGTTTTGTCGAATGGTCTCTGATTGATGTGTCGTCTTTGCACCATTCTGTAGTAGTGTGTGTATCTCTCTCTCTAGTATCTCATCCCAAAACCTTGGACCCAATAGATGATGAATGAATATGGACTTGTATTCTCTGGACCAATGACTCAGCTGGAGGCAGAGCTATGGATCCAAAACATGGAGAATCACTTCCAAAACAATGTTGTTGGAAGAAAGTATGGGGTTCAATATGTTCTTTGGTACTTTACAAAAAGTGTTGCAACCTAGTGGAAAATGCATCAAGCCATACAAGGATGTAATAGAGAAAAAAGTCGGGAGGAATTCAACAAGACCCTGTTAAAATCCCATCTTATCCAGAACCAGTGTGATAACCCGATGAAGAAACCTTGTGCCTACAAGATATGCATAGGAAAGGACACACCCAGGAAGAAGACCAGGATGTATGCCCCAAGTGTGAAGAACATCACCTAGAGGGAGAATGCCCAACTAGGAAGGCAACATGTTTATTGTGTGAAGGAACTACTCATTACTGAGCTCAATGCCAAATTTACACGAACGTATAGGAAGTCATCAAGCAGGAGAAGGAAGCCATGATGGAATCCCTCACGGAAAGTTTATAAGAACATGTGACGAAGGAAGATGTTGAAGATACATATGAAGAAGGTCTAATCAGATTTTACTCCAATACATGCTATTCTTGTGGAGAAGAATGAAATTTTTCATAGAATTGCAGCAATGAAAGAAAAGAGTATCTAGGATACTTCCTAACAAAAGAAGTGGAGTTTGATCCACAGGAAATAGAAGGTTTGACCATAACGAAGAAGTCCAGGAAGAGAAAACAAAGACATCCTCAAAACAATCCAATTTCTGCAGAGAAGAACCTGAGTCATATCAGGTGTTTCAAATGCAAGGACTCTGGTCACAATTCCAATCACTGCATAGAAAAGAAGCCAAGAACCTACGAAGCTTACATATGCATCAAGAAGCCCTGAGACATGTCCGAAATCATTTGTTCTTGCTGCAAGGAGGCAGGACACCTTGCTAATGACTATCCCGACAAGAAGAAAGCTGGAGCTGAGTAGATGAGATTTTGATAATGGTAATAGGTGTAGTATGAAGCACTCTTATTTTTCATAAGGATGTCGAGTTAAATTATGTAATGGAAATCTCGGAGATTGTAATGGTTCATGAATCAATTAAGACAAATGTTCCCTGATCCTAATTATTGCATTGTATGTTATGATGATTATGTTTTGATATATGAAGAATAATACATATGGATGGACTAGTACATTTCATTTTAAGTGTGGTTGTAATCGGTAAAACCACAGAAACAAAGGAAAAAAGAATGTACCGTTCATGCCAAGGAGTTTAGACGAATGAATATAGATGGAAGTAATGTTGGACCATATCATACTATGTGGATGGCATCATTTGTGATAAAGTATTTTGGAATTTGGAGTTTTGAGAAGATATTAAGGATGTAATAAAGGATTGTATATTAAAATAATATGATTTATGGACGAACTAGTATGTTTTAATGGTGAACAAACCAATGGAAATGAAAATGCATTCCACAGAGTGGAGTTAGGATAAATAAGTTTGTATTTTATCTCAATATGTTAGTTAGCCCAAGAGTATGAAGGAATGAAGCACTATTGGATTTAAAAGTGGTGTAATGTTGGAATATGGAACAATAGTAACTCCAAGGATGAGTTAAAGATGTACAAGTATTGAATTGGGTCCATAACCCATGGACCCAGGAATTAATAAGGATCTAGAAGAAGCAGTGATGTCATCAACAAACGTTTTCTTAGGAGGTTACGCAAAACCGAGAGTTGTGAAGGAATGTTGGATGCTTTGTGTAGATTGCATAATCAATGGATTTAACCGAACCCAGTTCGGGAACAAGAGAAATTGCACAATGCTTGTGATAATGCCCGAGTGATAGAAATGCGAGATTTGCTAAAGCTTATACAGGGTAATGATTTGGGTGCGTAATGGATTGATCATCATACCGACTTACTCTTATCATTCTCTCTTGCTATTTATACTTACCCATAGCAAAGCGACGACGATCGTTAAAACCTTGTGTTAAGCCTTAGAATGGTATGTTGAGAAAACCCTGGTACCACGCAGTTGTTGCCAAACGTAGGTTATACGCTGAGATTCAATCCAGACCATTTTCCTATGGGAACCATTATTTGTCGACCACCATGATATTAACGATCATTGTTTAGTATTTGTGTCAGACCTGTCAAGCCCCAGAAGAACTTATGGAAGGACTCAAGATTTTGCGAGAAGACATAATTTGTCAAGGAAAGAAGTACATGAGTTTTGATGGACCAGTGACTTTGATTTTAAGTGTAGTAGCACCCGAGACTTTTCCGATCAATGGATTTGCTATAAGAGCCCCAAACCCTAACCTTTTCTTGCTAGCCTCTCCGAATCTCGAGGAGACATTCATTTTAAGTGTGCTAGGTTTGTATATCCCAAAATTCTAACTTTTGGATTGTTAAATAAATTAAGTAATTATGATTGCTTGATTGTTTGTTTGATAGATTGACTGAAAGTGAGTGCAATTTGAAACTTTTAAAAGCTTAATGACGGGGAATAGAAGGAATTTCCCAAAACTTTCATTCTTGCATTCTGGGCCCTTGGCAATTCGAACTCATTTCATCACCAAAACCCTAGAGTGAAAATGACACGACTTCTTCCATTCAAAGGAATGAAATGTTTTTTTGAATGAAATGGGGTTTTGAAGAGATTTGAATATGATATGAAAATATTTCAAATTCATAAACTTTATGCAACTCAGTGATTTTCATAAGAGAAGATGAAATGACTTCTTCAAGTTATGTGAATGATGAGTTGGAAGTTTAAGAGAATAATTTGGAAATCCCTTTGAAGTTATTTGAATTCCACCTTTCCATTTGAAGTTATCTGAATTTCCAAATTTCAAATCCCCTGGAGATATTCAAAATGAGAGAAGGAACAAGACACTTCAAATATTTAGAGGCATTCAAAATATATTTGACCAAGGAAAAACAGAAAAAGATTTGAAAGTGGTTTGAAACTCGAATTCAAACCCAATTATGAGTTATTTGGTTTTTAATCAAATTATTTTTCTCCATAAAAGATATGGAAAATATGGTAAGATGATTCCCTTCAACATAAAAATGCAGAAAAATAAATTTGAAAACATTTTGAAATTTTAGAATATTTTTTGTTGCATTTTAAATGAAAGAGTAGCGTTGTTTGATTTTTAGGAATTTGTGTGGATTTTATTTGAACTTCAAAAAATAGTTCGTGTTTTAGGGGATGTTTTTTTGAACATTTTGATATATAATATGTCTAGGGTATCTTTTTTATTTCTTTTTCTTTTATTCACTTCCTTACTCCGTTTTAATTAAATAGGAAAGCTATTTCCTTTAAATGGAAATAATACTCGCGACCCATCTAGTGGATCTAGCCCACGTGCACGCGCCCGCAAGGAATCCTAATCAGATCGGTCGGTCGATCTCTTTCCTCCCCCTTTCACTTTCTGGCATGAGGACCCCACCTACCAAACAAAATCAAACCGCGGTCGCCTTCCACCTCTGCCCTGATTAACTACCCTCGCCAGAGATCCTCGTCGGATCTTGATTTCTTGTCGTTCTGTGTCGCCCCTTCCTCCAAGTCTCCCCCCTATATAATCCCGAGTTCTGGCTCTCCTTTCCATCCTTTCCCCTCGCCGAATGCCCCTAACGCCACCACTATTGCTCGCGTGAGCTTCGTCTCTGCCGCCGCGTGCATCCGTTCACCACCATCGCCCAGGAAATCCCCGACCCTCGCCTCCACCACCAGTCGATGTGCCACCCTCGACCATGTCTCCTGGTGCTGTTGCCTTCTCGGAAGACCGTCGGAGCATCGTCGCCATTGACCACCGAAGCCTCGAGCTCGTGGTCGTCCGTTTCCGTCGTCCCCAAGACCGCTTCCGACCACTGTTAGGATCGCCTCGCTCCCTTGCGTCCACTCGTACACTTCCCCGATGCCAACGAACAACAGAGTGTCGCCGCTATCGACACCCGACGCGCTCGCCGTCGACCAAACTGTGATGAGCTCCCGTCCCTTCGATCTTGATCCTATCCCTAGGATAGATCTTTCGTTTTTGTGTCAAATCGTTTTCAGTTTACTCTCGGCCATTCGCCCATAGATTTGGATTGCCCACACCCCTCGGCCAATGAAAACGCGCCACGTAGCCCATGTCTGTTCGGTAGGATTTTTGTTTTTCTGTTTTGTTTTCTTTTTCAGAAATAGTTCTATTTTTAGAACTTCAATATCTTCTATGTTTTTAATTCAAATTTATTCCTTCTTTTTGCGTTAGCTTTAAAATTTAATAAAGTTTTTTTCTAAGATTGGATTTAAATTTGAACTTTATAAATTTGAATTTGATGAAATTTGCTAAAATCACCAATTTGGCAATATCTTGAGTTTAAAAATGTATTTTTGACTGATTCTTTTTGCTAGTGGTCACTAGTTGAATTTTTTATAAAGTAGTATTTAGTGATTTTTTAATTTTATTTTACATTAGGTTTTCAGGTAAACTAATATTGTTTTACTTATTGTTTTGTTTTAGTTTCACTTTGTAGCTTTATTATTATTTTCTTTAGTCGCTTTTTGACAAATTTTGTTAGGTTTATGTTAGTCAAGAGTAGACATTTTGATACGTTTTAAAAAATTGTTTTACTTTTTTGTTTAAAACTTGTATAGGTCATAAAATGAGTTTTATAAAAGCTTTTTAGTTCATTCTTTTTCATAGAAAGAAATATTATAAAATACTTTATGTTATTTATTAGTTTATTATTTTATTTTTAAAATATATTTGTTTAGTGTTTTTCTTTGCTGTTAAGTTTTACTTAGCACAAAAACTATTTTTTATTGTTTGTAGTAAAGTCCTATAGTTTCCTTTAAGAGATTTCTTTCGATTTCCTTGAAGTTTTGATTGGATGTTTTTATTTTTTTTTGGGTGTTAAAATGATTGTTAGAATTGCTTGCTAGAGTAAATGCTTACTAGCAGGCAGAGGCGCGGCGGCACGCCGCGCCCACGAGATTGCCTGTGTGAAGTTCATGTGTTGTGTAATCCCGAAACCCAAACAGTTGACAAAAGGTACAAAAAAAGTTTCATGGCAACGACCGGTTTCGTTTTAAATACTCAATCTTTGATTTTCTTGCAGGCAATAAAGTACATAGGACCACGCAAGATACATTCTTACATAATAATATGGTATCATGATTTGTGTGACCTGAAAGGAATGAAGCCAATGCTGAGGGTGTGATACACTGATATCTATCTTCTTAGCGTCATAATGATTTAAACGCTCAATTGTATAAATAGAGCCTCTCTTAGGTTCTCTCCCTAAACAGATGAACCGCGACTGGTAACAATCCCTTCATCATTCCGACCTACAGTTAAAAACAATTTTAATTTACTTATAGTAGAATGTGAATTCACATGTATCCATACATCGAATTGTAAACATCCAAAGCATATACTTTCAAACCTAAGTCACCGAAAGACTATGGATTGAAGCTTTCACTTTGGAAAATGAGAAAAAATTCTACTTATATTTGTACATGAGTCAGCTAGAGGATTCCTCACCTAAGGGAGCTAAGATGTGCAATCCAGCTTTACTTAGTAAAACAAATAATATAAGAACTTATCTGGCACACACTTGGATATCTCGTATAGGATATAATTAGATTGGATCCTCTCTCTAGCCGCAAGAAGCACATTGGCCGTTCTTGTAACAGTTTGACCTCAAAGTTTGAAGAGCGTGAATTCTGGACCTACAAATTTGATTTTGGATCAGCATCTACATTTATGTCGTTGGCATCTATTTTGTACTTGGTTAAAACCAATACTGAACAAAATATCACATGTAAAAGACAAATAAAAATTAGTAGTACCTCGTAGTGTGGTAATATACTACTCCCTCCGTTCCGAATTATATGTCGCTGGGCACTTTGTTCCGACCAGGTGAAAACCAACAAAATGACCGTATTACCCCGGAATCCTCCTCGGATCGTCTTCCACCTCCGCCCCTGCCTCCCCGCTCCACCTCTGGATCCTGTACCAGCGCGTCCCACCCACCTCCCCTTCACCAGCGTGTCCACGCCCAGGATCAAACACTCCCATGCCCAGGATCTTCCTCGCCTGCTGGTGCTGGGCTCTTCCTCGCCCTCGCCCAGGTGGAGGCAAGCTGGTGTTGAGCACTTCCTCGCCCACGCTCAGGTGGAGGCGAGCTGGTGCACAGGCGCTACTGCCGCTGGAGTACTCACCGCTGCCACAATTCTCAATTTTGCTCGCCGCAGGTTCATCTCCTCTCCCAATACTCGCTCGGTTGTCGCTGGAAGCATTGCAAACATAAAACAATTTGATGATTATAAACTGAAACTTGCAGTCCTAGTTCCAGTACAAGAATTAATTACTCTAGGAGTGCAATTTGAGTTTAATATAAACTTGATGATCATAAACTGAAACAATTTGAAGTTTATGGTGCAGTTAACTGAAAAATTAACAGGTTTGACTGAATAATTAAAGTTAATTGAAACTACAGCGTGCTCATGTAGTATACTGCTACACTTGCTACTCCAGTGATTTTGTGTACTGCTACTGCTCAACAACTAATCCAGCAGGGAAGAGAAGAGTGCACCAGATCTGAATAATTACTGCACAAGGACTCCATTATCAGGAACAACCTACTCCAAAATTAACAGGAACAAGTTGGTACTGCTCTGAATAATTAACAATGGGAGACACTAGGAATCACACTACTGATATATTGCTTCCATCAGACCACACGGTGACCATTGGATTAGTAGCATAATAGACGTTGGATCTCTACAAGTGGAGGCTAGGCTTTTTGTTAGGTTCCTTCCTAAAGGAGTGCTTTTAATAGCTTTTATTACGCGCTTCCAACCGTAATTCCTTCCGAAACGCACGCATCTGTTAAGGTCCTTATTGCTGCTGCTTCGATTGCACATAATCTTGTTCAAAAAAGAAAAAAAATCACAGGAATGTCTCATCTAATTCTAGTAAAACTTCATGCTTCTTTATTTTAGAAAAATTGCTTCTGGTGCATTTCAAATTTCATATGCTATAGTGAAAACATGTATCTGGTGTAACATCTTATTTTGCTTCCAACGCAATAAAAAAAATGTGTCCTGTGGCGAGTTAATTTACTTGTATTGAATTCAAATTTTGGTTAGCCCTAACAAAAGTTTAGGCCCTGCTTCCGTGTAACATAATTTTATATTCGAGAATTTCACATGTGAAAATTTCGGTCTCATGCATCTTTTTTATTATGTTAACCACAAAAGAAAACTTTGCTTCCATCCTCTAAAAAAGTGTTTCCATCACAAAAATGTTTGCTTCTTCTAACCAAACATAAGTTTGTTTCCACGCTTCTTGTTCACACACCATCTGCATGTGCCACAAACTTGCTTACTTCCAGACAACAATGGTACAAAAAAAATTAAGTTCATACTGTATGTTTCCTATAGACTATAGACTTGCTTCCCTTCATCTAGCAGAGGAATCTGGGGTCCGATCCAAGTGTCATCACGCTCCTCATTGCATACGACGTTCGCTTCAACATAACTCTGCTTCGGTTCATTATTTCTGGTGAACTAAAAACATATAATGTATAGTGCACTGACAATTATGAAAAATAATTGTAAGTAATCTATGGAAGCAAAATACGTAGACCAAAGAAACAAATGTCATATCACATGGTGAGTGTGTCATAGTACAATAGTGATAATAATGAGAACATTTTTTAGAAAATAAACAATGGACCCTGAAGAAGCATATTTATTATAATTTAGAAACTCGGTAGCACGTAAGAAGCATCTAAATAGTGTTATCCCAACATAACTCATCTCAACTGGAAGCATACTTAAATAACAATTATAAACCTGTAAGCTGATTACTAAACATATGCTGGTATGTTTGGAAAATGAAAGTAAATCAAAAAGGTTAGCAATGGAAACATGTCGGCGATGATATGCATACAGACAATCATTGCTAGATAGTAGTTGAAATAATTATTCAAAAGCATGGAAACACAAATTGATAAACTTTGAAGCATTGCTAGCAAGATTTTAGAAAAATGATAAATCTACCTATTTTAAATTACTATGTGGAACATAAGAAGCAGAAATTAGTATTGCCTGATGCAAATATTAACCACAAGTAATGAAGCACAGATAATATTGATCAACCCAAACTTCAGTTGTAATTGAAGCAAAGAAAATAGACCACATAATGTTTGCTACCACAAATACATACGACAGGCCATTAAATTCATAAATTGGAAAGCTTGCCAGAAGGGTTGGCATGTGCAGCCAGGCTATTCATAGACAGGAATATAAAGCCCCACGTTGCAGGCAGATAATAAGCAGTCGATGGTGGAGCTGTGCGGGGGATCCATCTAGGCGGCATTGTCAGAGATGACAATAGCATGAAGGAAGCACAACAAAAATAGAAGAATGACCCTGATATTAGGATGGGACTATGGAAGCAAATTACATATAGGGAAAAACATATGCAAAATAACATGGAAGCATTGCATGTTTCAATGGGAATAACCCTGATATTAGCAACTATGGAAGCAAATTAAATATTTGAAGTTCCAGTTGTCGGTTGGATGGAAATATGTTATATAAAAGATACCTACAAGATAAACTATACTGATGGGTTGAAATTGAAGCATAGAACAATTTATATTGAAGCAAAACTAAAATTATTTGGCCACCAAGGGAGGGCTGTTTTGAATCATGAACATATAGATTGATATGTATTATTATTTTTTTGGCATTTGGAAGCCAAAAAATTAGAGTCCATATTTGTATAGCATTACAGATGCGACAGAACTAAGAAGCATGGACATTTTTAGTTTGAAACAGATATATACTTCGATGAAGGCATGCGAATATGAATTATGAAATCATGACGAAACTCATATTACTGCAGATATTGGGAACTGAATCAGGTTATTGTGATTTGCACAAGAAATTAACAAAAATTCGTAGAAGACATAGTGATCCAGTACGCATCGGATATAACATAGATACACTCAAACAAAATTCATCGAAACAAGCATTGCAATCAAACTAACGCAAATCAGAACAGAAGATCAAATCCGAATCAAAGATGCGATTAATCAACCCTAGTTTGGGTGAGTACATACCAGCATGGACGATGCCTAGGACGCGCGCGCAGCTTCTTTGCCGAGCCAAAACGGCGCACCAGCGCGGTGAGAGGGATGGTGATGGGGAAAGGTCTGGCGGGGGACCGGGGCGGTGAAGCGGGCATGGTCAGCCGAAGCTGAGAGCAGGGATCGACGGAGCAGATGCGGGCGGGACGCTGCATCAGTGATATGGAGCAGTTGTAGCCGTCGCGAGATTTTGACGCGGAGATGGCGGCCGAGCTAGCCGTCATGGTCACCACGAGCTCATGCGTGGGATGCGAGATTTACTCGCTCGGCCTGGATGTTGTGAGGTGGTTGGGATGGATGGGGTAGGGTGCGAGATTTACTCGGTACATGGATTAAATTGTGGGATTAATTGAGGGGATTGGAGATTTGCTTAGAATATGGACCGTGGGATTAAAAGCGAATCAACGACGCCGGACCGGTCTGACAAAACTTCCATATCAGACTTCTGATCAGAAGTGTTTCCCATTAACAATACACCTCTGAATAACTGCTCTGAACACCTTCTCTAAATAATTACTGCATTACTGCAAGCATCATACTCCAAATCATCAATTCAAGCTACTGCAGTGCAAGCTACTACTACTGCATCAAGCTACTGCAATTCCAACTACTCCAAATCAGTACAAACTACTACAATTGCATCAATCTAGTCTAATTCAGTGCACTGCTACTCTAAATCAGTGAACTGCAATTGCATCAACCAAATCAAGTGCACAGGAACAAGTGCCTGAGAATGGAGAAGAGAGGAGGCGTGGAGAAGAGACACCGTACCAGAGGGCACCATGAGGACGACGAAGCCTCTCCAGATCCGCCGGTCAGCTGCTCTGGCACCGGTCCGCTTCTAGCACTGGCCAACGCAGAACCAGCGGCTCCGTCGCCCAGATCGAGCGCTGGCGCACGCAGATCCATTGCCTCCTCGACCAGAAGCTCGTCGCCGACGCAAAAACATCAATCTTTGACCTCGGATGCGGTGTGTGAGTGGACGCTGGTCGTCAATGGACGCCGGGTGTGAGTGGAAGCGGAGAAAGATGGCGACGATGGCGAGATATGCTGGATGCTAGAGACGCCGGCGACGAGAAGTCGGGGAGATGTTAGTGGGAAGTCAGGGAAGGAGAGCGACGGGGAGAATAGAGGGGATCAGGGGAATGAGAGGCGAGCGAGTGGGCAAGAGAAGAGTGGCGAACGAGAGACGAGAGACTGAGCGAGCGGGTTGCGAAGGGAGTGAGGGGTAATTTTGGAAAGCACGAGAATTTCGTAACGTGACGAAATTTGCACTGCAAACGTCCAGCGACATATGTTTCGGAAGGGAATAATATGCATGTCTTTCTGTACGTGCACATGGAATTGTAACTAAAATTGTCTTTTTCAGCTCGGGACGTGGAAGATTGAACTCGTAAAGTTCCTTGAGTTTGTTGCCTACGGTTTGATCCTTAAGTTTGTGAAGCCTAAAATTTTAGAGAAGAAAACTAAATACTACTCATCCTTAAGCCGGTGGCAAACACTGCACTATCAGGATAGGATCAGAAAGTTTCCAGTAGGTAAGCATTTTGAAATGAACCATTTCGAATTGAAGATAATATATACAGATATCTTTCTTGATGTCATTTCTAGCAAAAGAGAGCCTATAGAGGACAATATGGTGAGCTCTGACAAAATCATAATAATAAATACTTACAAAAGTCATACCTAGAAGCATTAGATCTTAGCCGCAAAGCAGACATCCGGTCAATGTGCATGAAAATTGTTTTGAATAAACCTGCAAGAAAATAAAAATATGGAAGAAGACCTGCAAGTTATCGCTTCCTTTCCTGACAGAGTCGATGCACATGGCAAGATTTACATATACATTTGATCGTAATAATATGCACATGTAGACAGTAAGCATCTGGGCATCCAAAAATGCTAATACCTTGCAGTTTTCTTTTGAAGGTCAAATCCAAGTGTCCTAGCAGCTTCTTCAGTGTAAGTGATGATTCCTTTTCTTGGGCATGATGGATAGATCTTATCTCTCTTTTATGCTCGTGCCACAAATTAAGTACATTGCAATGAGTTTTAGCCTCTAATAAAATCAACATATTTCTGTTCTGTAGTTTTACACCAAAAAAAAAACAGGAACTGGCTGCAAAAAGGCACAATAAAGGAAGGTACTTTGATGAAAAGTAAACATATAATACAGATCCAAAGAATAATAACATGAAGTCTTGGTTCTATGCCTTCTATGCCCCTCAATACTCTTATACAACCAGACCATTTGATAGGCTATGAATTGAGGGCATATTTTCTCTAAAATAAAAAAAGATACAGGAGATTATGTTATGATTATATGGAACAGTTCCCAGCCAAAGCAGACACATTGTATCAAAATCATACGATTATGCAAAGGACATGCCTTGTATAATATGATGCGTAAAATACTTTCCTTGTGCACAAATAACGCTATGCTATATCATTATATCAATTTCTAGTAGTTGTTAATTAGTGGTCAGGGCATAAATCAATATCTTATATGTTGCTGATTATGCTTTGCACTCAGATATATGTGGATCACATTTCAAAATGATTTTTCCTCTAAATTGAAAATAGATATGAATTGAAAATCCTCGTCCCAAAAACAGGATACTAATTCGAGTGAAATTAATTTTCAGCTAGTATACTGTTGGGTAAGGCTAGTTTTAGCTGGATTCCCACACCACATCCCCGTGATCCGAGCCGATTTGTTATGTATGGACAAATTAATGAACATATGCTTTGTACATATGTTGGGAAGTCTTGTTAACAGAGATATGTATTCGCTACAAAAAGAGAATTTTTGGAAGATCACATTATATGTTGCTAGAATAATTAAGATTTTACAGCTTTACATAGTTGAACAGAAATGATAGAGAAGGATATAAATGCAGTTATAGAAAAACTTTACACACCACAAATGCGCCTCCTACCATATCCAAAAGTTCCAATGGTCACCCTCCTCAACGGCCAGCCCACATGTCCGTGGATGTCCCAGGGCAACAAACACCTGGTAGCGACAATAATGTCCAGCTCATTCATTTGTTGGCAATGTTCACCGTGGAGGAGCTTTCTCACCAGATTCGAGCGGGTCAGCAATGTCATCTCCTCGATCTTGGGAGGTGGGTACAAACGCGTACGCTATGATCCGATCAATTCGTTAGTTATACATTCCTTAAAAAAGAGCAAATTGAAAGCAGTTCTAATCTTGGTTATCGGTTCTGATTCTACTCAACAAGCTATGATAGCAGTCCCTAATTCAAGCATAAAGTTGGAGCAGCCAAAG
Organism: Hordeum marinum; assembly: GCA_022496015.1. Lineage (NCBI taxonomy): Eukaryota > Viridiplantae > Streptophyta > Magnoliopsida > Poales > Poaceae > Hordeum > Hordeum marinum. Next base: position 274,028,582 of record CM039678.1, read on the forward strand.
CATGTTTCTGCCTTATTTTTTTTCTCACATTGCTTCTAATAAAAGACCGGTGATAAGTGGCTCATGAATGGTTGACTCTGATTTGGTGTCAAACCATTTGATATGCACTTAAAGATAATGAGTTTCTCTTTTCCACCGTAAAATTATATGCACTAAATCTTTGAAAATTGATTACATGCTGAAATTTCTACATATTCTATTGTGGAACATGATATATCGACTAAGCAATTCCAGAAACATGTATGTTTAATTAATTCTATGCCACTCTAGCAGCATACATAAAAACTTCCATAAATTCGCATCAATGAACACGACAATACCAAGGTGCAAATAATAATGCATGTATTTGCAACACTTTGCTAGAGGAATATTGTCAATAAGTGCAATTAAGCAACTATTTGTTGCAAAGGTCTATGGGGAAGAAGATTTAAGAGATACCTTAAAAATATGAAGAGGCAAGCCGTGCAATGTGGGGTCAATTTCACATCATCCAACCAATAATCCATGACATCCATCCCTTTGTTATGCTCTTCTATACCTGTTGAATAGTCTTGCTCTCTTTCAACATTTATGGTCTGAATGAAAGGATCTGAAAAGAGGTGCCAATTGAAAGAGCAAAATAAGTGTGGTGCTGTTATGACTGGCGTCTCATATCACAGGAGGAGGCCCAATGGGCAAGTTTAGTTAGGGGCTTAGCCCAGTTTAGTTAAGGGCTTAGCCCAAGTTATTTTATTTTTCCTAGCATCGAGATTATATAAACAGTTGTAAAGACCTCTTTTAGAAATCAAGCAATAAGATATAACTTTATTGCGCGGCTCCCTGAGGAGCCAGAATCCCTAACCCTAGCTGCCTCTCTCCCATCGCGCCGCCTCTCCTCCGTGCACAACGGCACCCACGCGCCGGCCGTTGCGGCACCCAAGATCGACTTTGCCACCTACGACACTACAGAGGACTCCCTCAACTGGCTCAATCAGTGTGAGCAGTTCTTCCGGGGGCAACGCCTGCTCGCGTCGGACCATACCTGGCTCACCTCCTATCACCTTCGAGGCGCCGCATAGACGTGGTATTACACCCTCGAACAAGACGAGGGCAGCATGCCCCCATGGGAGCGCTTCCGCGAGCTCTGCCTCCTTCGCTTCGGGCCTCCGATACAAGGGAGCCGGCTGGCGGAGCTCGGCCGAATCCCCTTCACCTCCACGGTTTAGGATTTCACTGACCGGTTCGAGGCCCTGGCGTGCCACGCGCCCGGCGTGACGGCCCTGCAGCGGGCCGAGCTCTTCGTCAGCGGTCTGCCGGATCACATCCGCGTGGACATGGAGCTTTGGGGACCCCAGGACCTCCAGACGGCCATGTACTATGCCCGCGCCTTCGTGCGTCGCGTGTAGGCCTTGCAGCAGATGACACTGGCTCGGGGTGGCCGCCAGCCGGCCCGGGCCCCACAGACTCCGGTTGTGTCAGGCCGTCCATCACCGGTCCCTTTCGCGACTTCCACTCCGGCCCCGACGAGGCCCTTCCGCCGGCTCTCCCCGGCCGAGCAGCTCGAGCGTCATTGCCACGGGCTTTGCTATAACTGCGACGAGCCCTACGTGTCGGGTCACGTCTGCCCGCGCTTCTTCTACTTGGAGGCGACCGACTACGTCGAGGAGGATACGTCCGCTGACGGGCTGGACGCCTTGCCTGCACCAGCTGCTGCAGAAATCGCACTGGCTCCCGTGCCGACGACAGCTCTCGTGGTCTTCCTCCATGCCCTCACGGGTATACGAGCGGAGAAGACTATGCTCCTGCCGGTGATGATCAATGGAGAGCGCCTCCTGGCCCTCCTGGATACGGGCTCCACGCATAACTTTCTTCCCGAGCCCACCATGTGCCGCTTGGCGCTTCAGCCGACAGGCGGGGAGCAGCTTCGGGTCACTGTGTCTAACGGCGACCTCTTCGATGCCATGGGCTTGCATGGGACGTTCCCATCACCATCGGCGACGAACACTTCACCATTACGTGCGCCGGCATCGACTTGGGCTGTTTCGACTTCATCCTCGGCATTGACTTCTTGCGGACCCTAGGTCCCATCCTCTAGGACTTCAACACCATGACGATGACCTTCTGGCACCTGGGTCGCCGCGTCCGATGGGAGGGCGTGGGTGACGCCCCGCTAGTGGCGGTCACCAGCGACGCCGCCGCTGCAGCTAGCCGCAACTGCTGCCACACCCAATCACTCTCTGTTGGATCATCTCCTGCAGCAGCACAACGACCTCTTCGCCGAGCCTCAAGGTCTGCCACCAGCCCACGTGTATGATCACCGCATTCACCTCCTGTTGGGCACGGCGTCGATCGCGGTGCACCCCTATCACTATCCGCAGCTGCAGAAGGACGAGCTAGAGCGGCAGTGCGCGCTCATGCTCGCCTTGGGCATCATCCGGGTCCCCACTTCACCGTTCTCGGTGCTACTCCTCCTTGTCCGCAAGTCGGACGGCTCGTGGCGCTTCTGCATCGACTACCGTGCCCTTAACGCCCAGAAGCTCAAGGATAAATTTCCCATTCCGGTCATCGACGAGCTCCTAGAAAAGTTGCATGGGGCGCACTTCTTCACCAAGCTCGACCTTCGTTCGGGCTACCATCAGGTGCGGATGCACCTGGACGATGTCGCGAAGATGGCGTTTTGGACTCATCATGGCCACTTCGAGTTCTTGGTGATGCCTTTTGGCCTCTCCAACGCCCCGGAGACCTTCCAGGCCATGATGAACGACGTCCTCCGCCCTTACTTGCGTCGGTTTGTGCTCGTTTTCTTTGATGACATTCTTATCTACAACACTTCGTGGGTGGAGCACCTTTAGCACGTCGCCATCATCTTCAATGAGCTTCGAGCACACCATCTTCATCTTAAGCGCTCGAAGTGCTCGTTTGGCACGCCTTTAGTCGCCTACCTCGGCCACGTCATCTTGGTGCCTGAACTTCTCACGCATTTCCTCGACAAAGCTTGTCGGAATGTAATGAGCCCTAAAGTCACGACGGAAATCGTCCCAAGTAACAACACGATCGCCCTTGGAATCCTTGTACTGTTGCCACCAGTCAGCTGCTTGACCCTTTAGCTGGAACGATGCAAACGTGACAAAGTCCTCTGACCTGACATTGCTGCACTCAAAATGCTTACTCATATCACGAAGCCAATCATCGACATCTAGAGGCTGCTCACAACAGGTGAAAGTCTTGGGCTGGTTGGCAAGGAACTGATTGAGAGTCGCAAATTGAAGCTGATTCTGAAAATTGCCTTGAAAACCTTGCTGACCCTACTCCCTTTCTTGCAACAGTCTGAGCAGCATCTGAGTGTTCGCATTGGTCATGGCCATCACAGCTTGCCAAGCTTCTGGAGGAGGAGGCAGTGGCGGGGGTGGTGGTGGAACATCAGTCTGCTCCTCACCACGACCCGAATTGCTGCAAGTTGGTGGAGCCATCCTGAAGATGGACAAAACGCATCAACACCTCATTGATAAGATGAATCATAAGCTGAATCAAATGCTTGAAAGAAATTGAACAAATAACAACATAGCCTTCCTACTGAAAAATTAGTAAGAATGCTTCCTCGGATCATGATAACATCATCGACATAATAAGCCACTTGCAATTAACACAAAAGTATTGAGCTAAGCATTCGGAACAAATGTACATGCCCAATACACCTGGAGAAGATGATCCTAGATGACTACAAGATTTCCCACCTATGAACTTCCGAAAACTTTCTTGTTTATGCGATTCGGGTTGCGGAATCAGGAACCTGCCCTAGGCAATCAGCTACAACTGCATCCGCAACCTTCCACGCCATAATTCAAGACATTTCACAAATTCGTCTAATATCGAATCCTCGAACTCACAACAATACTAAACCATGGTGGTACCCCGGACGCCTCCCCCGTACTGGGTGACTCCGACCTTATCTCACCACGATAAGTATTGAAGCAATTCCGAACATTCTTCGTCCTGAGATATCAAGGAAACTGAATGATAACGATGTGCCAACATTCCCTGGAGTTCGACTCCCCAGAAGAAATCAAGCCAGACAGGAGGCACCAAGACAGAACCCTGTCACATCGGCATCATATAGATTCCAAAATACCCGCGTGATCCTAAAAAAATTGAGCGAGAAGAGGAGTAGAATCAAAATTCCTAAGTCGGAAACCTCACCAGAGCATAGAAGAGGAGTAAAAAGAATCCTACTCTCCGATATAACTAGACTCAAAATAGTTTTACTAGACACAACTTGGCCAAGTTCGAACAAGCAAAGGCTCCTATGGTCGTATGGCTCTGATACCAACTTGTCACGCCCAAGATGCGTGCCTATCCGTTTAAGGCATGAGAGCCTCGCAAGGGATAGAGGCGCATCTTGCCGTTAGCAAGAATAATATCATCACAACATACAATACTGAATGAGAAGAGTATACAAGTTGGCTTACACTCGCCACATGCTAACTTACAATGTCACTCAAATCATAGCATCAAATTGAACACAGGGTCCGACTACGGATGAAATCAAACGATAAAAGAAGTTGCAAATGATACTATCAAGCTACCCCAAAGATGACGACCAGGACCTCTACTCATTCGGGTCTATCACGTACATCCTGCATCTCTCCTCATCATACTCCCACTGGAGCTGAGTAAGATCATCCTGCACAAACTCCTCTGAACCTGCACCTGGATTGTTGTAGTAAACTGTGAGCCATAGAGGACTTAGCTATCAAGTGCCTGGATACCAAGACTATTTAAGCTTTAGGAAGGAAAGGGGGGGTATTTGGTTTGCAGCAGCACTAAGCATCACGTGGTGGCTAACTTACACAACAAGAATGTAAAAAAATGAGTGGTCTATGTTAAGCGATCGAATCTAGAGTAATCTCTATGAGATCTTGAACACTTACTTACGTCAATCATAACCCCGTCGTGTTCTCTCTCGGATCATGTCCACGAGCAGAGACGATCACGGTTACTCACACAGTTGGGGTGTTTTAATTAGAGTTCACTTCAAGTTTTCTAAAATCGGGTGTTAAACAAATATCCAAGTTGCCACATAACCACGGGCACGGCTTTCCGAAAGATTTAACCCTGCAGGGATGCTCCAACTAGTCCGTCACAAATATTCACACTCCGTGGGAATAGCCTCGAACGCGGATCTCGTGATCATCATAGGCAAATTCCAAAGGATGCCAACACCTCGAGTAAACCCGAAGAAAGTCAGACTCCACAAGCAAGACATTCGATAAGGTAAAACAAATACAGCAAGACCTCCCGACGTGTCGACGAACCAGATAAGAGCCGCATATCTCAGTCTCAGGACACGACGGATAAGCTACGCGTATGGAGGCCTAATAGAAATCTCCCAAGTTGCCCTGGGTTGGCCCCGCACAGTGCTCTAGTTTGGACCAGTACTCATGCGGAGCACTGGCCCGGGGGGGGGGTTGGTTAAATTATCCACGGGTTTGCAAGACCCTATGCAATTTTATTGAGTTGTTAAACAAATGTAGTACCAATGTTGGGTCTTGCCAGACAAGTTTTAATCTCAACCGAATAACAAGGGGGTCCCCATAACAACCCCGAGCATGTTAGGAGTGCAAAGTATGGAAAACATAACACCGGTAACAAGGAACTAATGGCGGTAGCAGCGGAACAAAACACTCAGCAAAAGGCCAAGCCTTCCACCAATACCATATATATATATATATGTGCATTAAATTAAATGAAAGAATTATTGTGATATCCAATCCATGTTGCCACATGGAACAACCTGCACCTACAACTAAGAACGCCATAAGAGGGGCTGAGCAGCGGTAACTTAGCCAATCAACGGTTTGCCGGGATGTGGAGGTTAGAGGCTGTCATGGCAACATGGGGGCTATTATTCATGTGGTAGGTAGCGCAATTGTAACGATAAGAACGAGAAACTAGCAAGCAAAGATAGTATTGGGATCCGGGTACGATCATCTTGCATGTTGGTACTTCAGCGGAACAAGTAGCGGGATCCTCGTAGTGGTACTCTCCTGGGTCCTCGTACTCAACATCAACACTCACGTCTACCCAAGGGAAACAGCAACAATAAACATCCAACCGAGGTGCAATGCACAATCAAAATGATGCATGATCATTTATGAAGAATTATAACATGGCAATCCAAAACTATTCATGTTTCACATGCAAAGTTGTTTATTAATGAATCTGGACAGAATCTCATGTAAATTTATTTAGGCATGCATGAACATGACAATTCTGGATGTATCATGCAAAATCTATGGAAATGCATATAAGGACCGCAAGAAACGGAGCTACGGTTCTCGAGATACGCTCACGACAAGGTACGGAGGCAAAACACAAGATCACGAAATACCTGGGCTAATTCTTGGCATTCCAAGGTAGCCACTGGACAGGTGGTGAAAAAAAAATCACAATAGACTCAAGAATCACTCAATTCCATGGAGTATAGCTCCCACAACTCACATAACAAAATAGCACCCAATCTGCCACAAAACAGCAACATAGCAACTTGGAAAGCTTACAACTAGAGTTACAGAAATCCTACAGCCACAAACAAGACATGAACAGAATATACTCAACACCCACATCAATTCATCCAATTATGCAATCAGCAAAAGAGGCACACATCAATATGCATGGAGAAATCAAGTTGGCATGATGAATCAGTTTTTCAGGGACTTGGTGAAAATTCCAGTTTTCTGGAATCTGGGTTAATAAAGTAGCAAGTTGGAAGCACTGGTTAAATATGCTAGAGAGCTCCTATTGGCATGAAAATTAACAGGATGGTAGATGACAATAACTACTACAAATACCTAACACTGAGCATGCTCAAATTCACAACACATCAATAGCTACAACCCACTGTACATGGCAAAACAATAACAGCAGAATCTCCAGACTTGGCCATTTTTTAGACAGGTTGGCGGAAACAGAAAGTAGGCAAGTTAACAGGATGGTTTCCACTTATCTATTGACTTATCATGAATAACAAAAATACTGGGACATTCCCAACAACTTTGACTAAAAAAATCATGTTGGCAAAATCTTAAAAGAATGCATAGATTAATTCGTATGAAAAAGACAAAAGGGCATCACATCATAAAAATGCAGTTTGTCAAGTTGCCCCAAAGTCAAATCTGACTTCGCAGGTGCATAGATGGGTTGATGCTACCCCAAAATCATTACTCATACCTATATGGTTTCATGGAACAAAAGGGAGCAAAGGGGGGGGGGTCGAAATTGGCCTCCTTAGGCCATGGTGACTTATGCCACTCACCAAACTTGATGTAAATGCCACAAAATGCTATGTGCTCCACAGATACATGTTTGAAGTGGTTAATTACCATGTTAGGGACGTGATAACATGGCATAGCAATAATATCAAGGATGAAACTAACTAGAGGAGTAACTATGCTCCTAATGCACATGGAGAGACCTACACATGGAGCTCATCTTGCACATACATTCACACATGCTTAAATATGAAGGGAAAGCCATCACAATACACACAAACCCTACAAGATATGCATGTGTGTATGCAACACATACACACACACACTCACTAGGACACACACTAGGCCACACTTACACAAACACTCTACACTCATGCATCTCTAACTCACACACATGCACAAGTACTCACCTACAAGGTGCATCACACACACACACACACACTCTAGCACACCTACACATGTATGTGTGTGTGAAACACACACACACAAACATACATGCCACCACACCATGTAGTGCTCTTCACTTCACCTACAACAAACACACACACCAACACGCACACACTCATGCATGTGCATGCACCAAGCATACACACACACACAACAACATACATACACCTATGTGCACTACACACGCCCAAGAAAAAAAGAAAAGAAAAAGCAAAATAAAAGAAAACAAAAGGGGGGGAGAAGGGGGATTCGAACCCCAGACCCCCTGGTCATACCCAGCGCACCACACCACTGCACTACTCGACCGAATGCTAACAGAGGAGGAGCTGCTGCCCTCTAATACACACGCACAAGTCGGAACCTGAAGAAACTGAAAACGAAACAGAGCACGCGCGACAGATACGGCAGTGACATTCCGGCAACCTCACGGTGACTGTAGGGCATCTGCGGCGACATCGATGGGCAAAATCGAAAGGGAAACCATGGGGTACTCATCCCTCGCCTCATCTTGCGAAGAGGGGGATCTATGACGGGCGCAAGCTCGGGCCTTCCGAGCAGCGGCGACGGGCACTACGGCGATCGTGGGGTGAGCTACGACAAGGAGAGGGAACCACGGGGATGGGCGGCTCACCGAGGGCTTCTCGGAGCCGCGGGGGCACGATCGACGACGACGAAGGGGAAGAAGCGGCTCGGGGACGCGGCGGCGACGGAGAGGAAGAAGACCGGCTCCGCTTCGGCGACAAGAAGGAAGAAGAGGGCCTTCGGGGCCTTCTAGCGCCGGGAACGGGGCGCGGGGACACCCCACGTCCACCACACCATCCTGGACGCGAAGGAGACTCACCGTAGACGGGCGGCGCCGGCGAGGACGATCGGCGGCTCCCTGCTCCCTTTTCTGAACTTAACTAACAGAGGGAAAAGTAGAGAGGGAGGAGGAAGAAAGAGGAGAAGGGAGGAGCTGTGGCGGTGGAGGGGGGAAGAGGGAACCCTAGCGGAGCGACACGGACGCTGAGGGGAGGCTTTATGGCCTCAGGCTGACGGAGACGGCGTCGGGAAAGCGACGGCAACGCACGCTCTCACTTTGAACCCCACTGACGGAGGTGGGAGACGGGGCAGGTAGCCGTCACTGTGGCCTTGGGCTGGGCCTCGGCCCACCTGCTCCTCTCTCTCTCGCACACACCAGAACCAGGGTTTTTTCCATTTAAATAAAACAGCCACAACAACTAAGTCCCCCTGGCATTTTATAAAAGGTTTTTGCCAAAACAAAAATACCTTTGAGAATAGGATAATATGCTCATATTAAATAAAATATTAGGTTGGTTTTTATGAACAAGTTATTTTATTAATACATTAATAAAACAACCCCTGTTTAAATAGTTTTCAAAAACCAAACATATCCAAGTATCAAGAACTTCACTTCCAAAATTCATAAGAACAATAGGGCCACCTCATGAACATTTGTAAAAGAATTTTAAAACAATCTTAAAATCTGCCAAGAATTCCTATTGGAATAAAAGGCAATGAGAGGGTTTTGAGAAGGAAGAGAAAGAAGAGAGGTAGAAGAGGGAATGCTCACTTGCACCAACCACATACAAGCCACCTCAACACACAACCACATCACAACACAAGATTCCAATCCAAGACACACAACATAGCAAGCATGAAGAATGGCATGATGGATGCCATGATGCATGAATGCATTTCAAACACATGGAACAAGGTGCAAATCATCTCATAGCTCATGACACAAGGTTCATACAAGGTTCAGCAATGGGGTTACATGCCAAATAAGGTAGGGACAACACTTGGGCTGTCACACGACATCGCCGATTGCTTAGTAGCTTTAATTCTTTTATATATGTGAGTGCAATGTTTGACTATATAGATTTTCATCCGAGAATGACGAATAGTTCTATTAAGATTTTGGAGAGCGATATTATCTTCATCAACTAATACCCGACAAGTTAACTTTGCCCATAAGTTCATACCTATGTTATATTGCATTTAGTATCACATTTTCCATCATTTCCTGGGTAGAAGCATTAGGTAGGAACCCACACCATCATTAATGAGCCCTGGGAACGTTGCTTTTTTTGAAAGTTCCAGCGAATCACTAGCGGTTTCATTCATGAGCAGAAAGCAGTGGAGAAAAAAACATGGGGTGAGGGTCCTAGGACCAGTCTCTCGGCATCAAAAACAACAAAAGATTACAACATTGGGGCACTAGACTTTGCCAAGGTCCCCGCAAAACTACAAAACTGCTAGCTGATATCTCACGATGGATCTCACAATGGGCTCTCTAGACTTGTTTGTCCTTCTTGTCGCCAAAGTTCAATGGAGCTTTCAATGGCCTTCATGATATCCTGCACCGCCGACATTTTCCTTGTGAAAATGCATCTGTTTCTCTCTCTCCAGATCTCCCAGCACGATAGAAGAAGAGTGATCTTGTTAGCCGCCCATTGTTGATTGTGTGAGGAGGTTATCATTTTCTGCATGATTCCCGAGGTTGTTTCCTGTGTCGCCCTATTGGGTGGCAACAGCTTGTGGCATCCCCTGCGTGCGCTCACCCTCCTCCAGACCTCCCTCGAGAAAGGGCATTCCCAAAATAAGTGGCTCACCGTGTCTAGGTTGCGCACGCACAGTGGGCAGAAATAACAATTAGGCCATCCACGCCTTTGTAGGCGGTCGTTTGTCTAGAGGCGTCCTTGCATGAGGAGCCAAGCAAAGATCTTGATGTTGCCGGGAACGTTGCTTATGTATGCTACTCTATGGTAGACGGGGATTGGCATGAATTGTCGTGACTGGTGCGAGAAGTAGGACTCTACGATCAATGATGATAACTTCAAGATGGCAACTTTAAGGCCTGCATCTTTAGGACCTCAAGACTTCAAGACCCGAGACAAGAATTCAATACACACTACTAGGTGGAGGATGGTTTTGATGGGCACCTTGGAGTAACTAGTGGATGAGCCGGGATGCATGGAGAAGCGCCATGACATCTTGCAAAAAGCTTCACCTAGACTCAAAGAGATGGAAGAATACTTCATGGCAAGAGGCTTACCAATGCAGCCACAAGTCATTAGGGGCTCTGGCTTGGTTGGCCTTAGTTGTGACTCTTGCTGGGAGGGGGCTAGCAGGTGTAGTCGGTGGTAGGATTGGATGGGAACCGGACAGTTGCCAGGGGAATTCTTTGAAAGACCATGTGTTGTTCGTCTTCTATACATACTACTCCCTTCGTCCCAAAATAAGTGTCTCAATCTTAGTACAAATTTGTACTAGACCTAGTACAAAGTTGAGACACTTATTTTGGGACGGAGGGAGTATTAAACAAACAAACATATTCATCGCTAAGCGCGCCCATCTAATGTACACAAAACAACATATAGCAATTAAAGCCTCATGATGAGTCCCACTAATTCAGATCTAACCGTTAAGATAAGACTAATCCTTCTTATATACTCCCTCCGTCCCAAAATTCTTGTCTTAGATTTGTCTAGATATGGATGTATCTATTCATGTTTTAGTGTTGGATACATCCATTTCTAGACAAATCTTAGATAAGAATTTTGGGACGGAGGTAGTAGCAATTTAACGGAGCGGACGAAACTCTGCCAGCGTCGTACGAAAGGAAGGTTCCTAAATCTATACCTACTATTAAAGTAAGGTGATATTCTTAGTTTTGTCCCGCTTAGATGTTTTTTCTATCTGAGGTTTTGTTATATCCGAGGTGGTACTATTATTTGGGTCCTAAATTTAAAACGTTTGGCAGTGTGGTTTGTTGGTTCGCCTGGGCCTCTTTGCTTCCCGTTGATAAGTTAAAAAATATATATGCTAAAGCTGGGAGTTGAACCCACAACCCATGCAATCAAAAGATAGTGCCTTGCCGCCATGCCAACAAATATACAATTGAAATAAACTGTTTCGCTATATTTGCCTTTACCCGCCCTAGGCTGCGACCACTGCTTTTGATTTTTCTTTTTGCTTGGGCCAAGCTGGACCTAAAGGGTGCTATCACATAATCCAGATTTACCCATAAAAAAAGAAATCATGCTTTGTTATTAAATTAAATAGGCCCATATTGCATTTTTACATCAAACTTCACCAATTTATATACTTCCGCGAGTTACGAAATCAACAAGTGAATATCTGTAAGAGAGGAGGAATTTCTGGTCTCATTTATGCTAAAGGAAGGAACGAGGTTTACAAATTCTAGAGGTGGCGTCACGTAGCATTAAAAACGAGAAAGACCCGAGAAAAGAGGACATACTCATCGGGAAGACATCAAGCGACAGTCACATCCATCTCCTCCTCCCCTTTGCCTAGAAGATTCAAAGTGCACCGTTTATTCTCCCTGGTGTGCACTGGCTGACCTGCGTGAACATGTTGCCGGAGATATGAACGATGCCAAATCCATTGTCTCCAAGCAGCAAACCTAAAGCACCATGACTTCAACGAATGTGAGGACATGCAAGCGGCAGTCGCCGATAACTCCTTCTCCCCTCTGCGGAGACGATTCAAGACGCGTTGTCCATTCGCTTCGGTGTGCACTGGCTGATCGGTGTCAATATGTTGTCGGGGAGCTAGCTTCATACATGAGGTTCGACTCGCTTGAGTTTTTTCTTGCGCTACTCGAGCTTATCCATGATTCCATCTGCCAGCATGACTCGCTTGATTTTTTTTCTTGTGCTACTCTGAAGGTGGGTTCGTTCGTGATTTTCGGGACTTGTGAGCTACCCTGCCCTGTTTCTCCTTCGATCGGTCATAAGTATGCACAAAAAAAACACCGACCAAACCAAGAGCACCTAGCACCAGTGGTCCTGCCTTCTCCCATGGCTTCCATATCGTCGACGTTTTGGTGAGCGCGTCGTTTACATCAACTACCCAACGTCCCTTCACAGCGTAGTTGTTCATGCCTAACATCAACCAAACTTTCGCGGTACAGTCCGAGTCATGCATGGACAAAGTAGATGGACGTAGTGCTAGAGGTATTATTGAGACATGCTTATTATGATAGAAATATGTAATTTTCTTCTCCCGTTGCAACGCACGAACATGTTTGCTAGTAAAAGAAAAAGAAAGAGCCACGCCACGCAAAACTAAAAGGAAGTGTCTAGGTCTTAGTCGACCGAGACTTCGCCATGATCAGTCTCGGTCAAGTAGTATAATATGCAACAAAAAAATTGAAAAAAAATGTTTGAACGAGTGCCGGCGACGACGGTGCCGCGCTGCCCCTCCCCTCCCGTCTGTACTCCGCTCCCACTTCACGCTCGCCGACGGGCCCGCCAGCTGTGTCGCATGAAACCCCAATGAGTAGTGAATGCCCTCTTTCCTGGGATGTTTCGCGCCCGGATCTCGGCCTGTCGGATCGCGGGTTTGGGCGGGTTTCGATTTGGGATTTCATGGTCGTGATTCGATCTGTTGCAGATGAGGTCGCCAAGTTGTTCCCAAACCTGTACGGCCAGCCATCGGCGGCCGTGGTCCGCGATGAAGCCACTCAAGATCGGCGTCGTGCTTTATGGTGGCCAGGCTCCAGGGGACACAATGTGATCTGCTGCATCTTTGTAAGTGCGAGACCAATTGAAATTGAAAATCTGTATTTATAATTGAATTATAGAGATGTTAGTGCACTATGTCCGTCTCTTCTGTGATTTAGTCCTTGATTTTTTGCTTGCAGTTCGTGCTCCTGCTGCGATGTTCTTCGCTGCTCTAGGCTGTGGTCGCAGCCCTGCTGGTTGAGAGTGCGGCCGCTGCAGAGTTGCTCCGTCGGCTGTCGCTGCCTTCACCAGCTCATACGGTTGTTACTGCTGCTGGTCATAGGTACATTCTCTTATTTCTATCAAAATCTTACAGTTTGCATCCATCATCGAATATGATTGGTTCATAATTATTAATTAGCAGGAGATCTGTATGCATGGTAATGCCCAAGTTTTAGAGATAGTGAGAAGTGATTCAGCCTGAAGAGTATCTGTCAGCCTGGATAAAGCATCCTATTAAGATTTACTCAAATGGTTTTTACTCAGAGTTGGAGTAAACCTTGGTTCTAACATTTCAAACAAATTTCCTTCTCTAGGTGTGGGCATTCGTCAAGATGTCGCTTGAGCCCGCCGTCATGCTCTGATGCAATATTTTGTATCTCTTCATGATCATTGTCCTCACCACTGACGTCCATGATGTCGCAGATTGATTGTTAACTCGCTTGACATCTGGTACTTACTGGCTAACTTCTACTACTTAACTAGCTTACTACAACCCTCAGGTTGCTCTTCTTCCAACCTAATCCTAAGTATCTTTTTCTTGAACATTGACACTGCATGCATGGAGTCACCCCCGACCTCCGACGCCACCGACCCCTTACTCCCGACGCCATCGACCCCCGACCCTCGACGCCACCGACCCCTGACCCTCAACATCGCCGACCACTGACCCCCGACCGTCGACGCCATTGACCCCCGACCCCCGACACCGATTCTGCCTCCTATTGATCGAAAAGGTGCTCTTCGGCCTTCCAGAGGCCGATGAGGTCATAGTTTTGTAAATTATGAGTTATGTCACATTTTCAGATTTTGTTATAAAAACATCATATTTGTGTTGATCGGGTGAATTTCAATGTGCAGTTGTTCGACGACCTCCCCGTGTGTTGGACGAGCTCCCCTGCTGCATTCGTGGGTGAGCACAAATGACATCTCCTCCCCCGGCCCCCTTAATTTGCTCGGTTTCGGTCTTCGTGCCGATGAAATTTGCTAGCTATAGGTGTCTTAAATCATTAGTATGCGTGACCAGTATGCATATCCCATTCGAAAGGACGACATTTATAAATATGCATGTCTTTGCATATTTTCTAACAACCCAAGTGCTACCCTTGCCATTTATGGTCATGTAACTCTTGTGAACCTCTATGTTGTCATGTGTTTGAATGATTATGATTTTGCTTCATTGCCATTTCCATCTCATGCATCATGCTCATCATATCATTTGCATACTAGTGTTGCTTGCTTGTGATGTGTGTATGTGGTTGAATGAGATTGTGTGCCTTGTTGGAGTGCTACTCTAATTTATCCCATTCCAAAATCTATTCTCAACTCTCTCTTTACAATGTGCCTCTTGTTAAATAATTGCTTGTTGCTTTTCCTTGTTTTAAATGTTGGTTATCTTATAATTATTCTACTAAGATTTCTAAGTGGTCTTATGCCATGGTTGGGGTTTATTTTCCTTACTAATAATTTTGTAACCATGCATAGTAAAATATTTGGTAAAATAATTGTTAGATCTAAAAAATGCCCTAACCATTTTATTGTTGGAAATATGCCCTAGAGGCAATAATAAATTGATTATTATCATATTTCCTTGTTCATGATAATCGTTTATGATCCATGCTATAATTGTGTAGATCGGAAACTCAGATACATGTGTGGATACATAGATAACATCATGTCCCTAGTATGCCTCTAATAGACTAGCTCCTTGATCAAAGATGGCTATGGTTTCCTAGTAATGGACATGAGATGTCATTTGATAACGGGATCACGTCATTAGGAGAATGATGTGATGGACAAGACCCAAATTACAAACGTAGCATATGATCGTGTCAGTTTATTGCTACAGTTTTTTGCATGTCAAGTATTTGTTCCTATGACCATGAGATCATGCAATTCACTGACACCGGAGGAGTACCTTGTGTGTATCAAATGTCACAACGTAACTGGGTGACTATAAAGGTGCTCTACAGGTATATCCAAGGGTGTCTGTTGGGTTGGCATGGATCAAGACTGGGATTTGTTACTCTGTTTGACGGAGAAGTATTTCAGGCCCACTCGGTAATACAACATCATAATAAGCCTTGCAAGCAATGTGACTAAGTGTTAGTCATGGGATCTTGTATTACGGAACGAGTAAAGAGACTTGCCGGTAACGAGGTTGAATAAGGTATGGAGATATCGATGATCGAATCTCGGGCAAGTAACATACCGAAGAACAAAGGGAACATCATACGGGATTAACCGAATCCTTGACATAGAGGTTCGACCAATAAAGATCTTCGTAGAATATGTAAGAACCAATATGGGCATCCAGGTCACGCTATTGGTTATTGATCGTAGAGGTGTTTCGGTCATGTCTACATAGTTTTCGAACCCGCAGGGTCTACACACTTAAGGTTCGGTGACATTTCGGTAGTATAGAGTTATGTATGGTGGTGACCGAAGGTTGTTCGGAGTCCCGGATGAGATCCCGGACGTCACGAGGAGCTCCAAAATGGTCCAGAGGTAAAGATTAATATATAGGAAGTCCTGTTTTGGTCACCGAAAAAGTTCCGGGCTCATCGGTAGTGTACCGGGAGTGTACCGGGGGACCATTGGGAGAGGTATTTCGACCCAAGAGGCTACATGGGCTGTGGGAGGAGGTAAACCAGCCCCTGGTGGGCTGGCTGAAGCCTCCTCTAAGGGCCCATGCGGCTGGAGTGGTTTGAGAAGGAAAAAATCCAAAGGTGGAGAGGTGGAAAGAGTTTCCAAGTGGAAAGGAGGAATCCTACTCCTAATAGGATTGGAGTAGGACTCCTCCACCTCCAATTTCGACAAAACCTTGAGGGTTTGAGGCTGCCTCCTCCCCTCCTATATATACTAGAGGATTTAGAGGAAAAAGCTAACCCTAATAGCCACGTGCTACCTCTCCTCTAGATCGCAGTTTCTCCTCTAGATCGGTTTTCCGCAGTGCTTAGGCGAAGCCCTGCCGGAATCGCTCCACCACCATCGCCGCAATGCTGTCGCGTTGCCGGAGAACTCGTCTACCTCTCTGCTCCCTCTTGCTGGATCAAGAAGGCGGAGATCGTCATCAAGCTGTACGTGTGCTTAACGCGGAGGTGCCGTCTGTTCGGCGCTAGATCGGAAGGACCGTGATTAAGATCGCGAGACGGATCGTGATGAGTTCGCGGGACGGATCGTGATGAGTTCACGGGACGGATCGTGATTGGATCACGGGATGGATCGTGATGAGATCGCGGGACGCTCAGCGATTTGGATCGCGAACACGTTCGACTACACCAACCGCGTTTCTTAACGCTTCCCGCTTAGCAATCTACAAGGGTATGTAGATCCACTCTCCCTCTTGTAGATGCTCATCACCATGGATAGATATTGCGTGTGCGTAAGAAACTTTTTGTTTCCCATGCAACGTTTCCCAACATTTATTCTTATAACCTGCATTTTCGTGAGTTCAAAAGTATGTTTGTTGTGTATGTGTGCTGTGTGTGGCTGTGTGTGCCTGAGTGTGTGTGGGATCCGCGGTGGCTACAGAGGATCCCCTATGGATCCCGTGTGAGTGTGCAGCATATGTGGTGTGTGCTAGTGTGTGTGTGGGGGCAGTGGTGGATCCCCTATGGTAGGGAGATCTTGTGTGTGTGTGTGTGTTTGCTGAGTATGAGTGTTAGTGTGTGTATGACAAGTGGGCCTCGCCCCACTTGTCATCCACAGAGGGGTCCTGGTGTCTATGCCAGGTGGGCCCCTTCTATCTATTATTTTTTATTTTATTTGTTTTAATGTTTTATTGTGTTTATTTAGGATATTTCATTTTCTGGTAGATTACTAAATCTGGACATGTGCATTTTTGTCTATGAGCATTTTTAGTAAGTTCTAACTTATGGGAATGTATGTTATTTTTCGAGCTAGTGTTGTGTTATGATGTTCCATGCAAGTATATGAGTGTGACATATGTTTTTGTGGTAGAATCATTCAAGAAATGCATTGGTGCTATTAGATTTCACTTTTGAGCAAGTTCATAAAACTACTATTGTTCTGTTGTGATGCTACCTTGTCATTTTTGTATCATTTTATCCATGCATGTTATGATATTGGTGTCAATATGGAAGTGGTGGTATTTCATGAATAGAATGCCATGGTATTTTATTTTGACATGATAAACTTGCATATAAGTGGGAACCATGCTCCAAAGTGGCTAATAAAATGTTGCTGATTCCAACATGTCAAATATTTCTAAGTCTGAGTATCTGTTATTACTTTTATGCCATGATGAGTGGGTGCTACCAAGTGATATGTTGTGTTTTAGCTCAAGCTTAGTGCTAGTGTTTTTTTGTAGATGTCGTCCTCTGCCATCCTGTTAATTTTCATGCCATGAGGTGGTCTCTATCATCATTATTTTCTACTGTCAACTTGCTATCAGCTTAACTCAGATTCCAGAAAACTGTGATTTTCTCTAAGTCTCTAGAATCTGTTTCATCATGCCATCTTGTGAGCTTCATGCTTATCGATATGTGCTTCCTGTCCAGTTTGCGTAGTTGGATGATTTGATAATCATGTTATGTAGTTTCTGTACATGTTTTGTTTGAGGTTGGAAACTTCCTGTAGCTCTAAATATTTGCTGTGAAAGTTGCTATGTTCCTGTTTGAAGGCAGATTGTGCGTGTTGGTGTTTTGTGGCTTGTGGGAGCCATGCTCCATTGTTCTGCTTGATCTTTGGCTCTATTGAGATGGGTTTTCATTGCCTAACTAGTGGCTACCTTGGAATACCAAGGAATAGCCCATGGCCTTCACTGTCTTGTATTTTTTCTTCGTAACTTGGTCGAGAGCGTAGCGTGAGATCTGTTACTCCGTTTCCTATGTTCCACATATTCATTTGCATCGATTTTGCATAAAGCATCCATATTTTCCATGATCATGAATGTTCAAACAACTTAGCATGAGGTTCTGTCTAGAATGGTAAATAACTTAACTATTGCATGAGAATCATGACTAGTTTAGGATCGCCATGCTAAATACTACAAATGAATCGTGCATCATTTTGTTTGTGCATTGCACCTTGGTTGGTTGTTCATTGTTGCTGTTTCTCTTGGGTAGACGCGAGTGTTGAACCTTAGTACGAAGATCCAGGAGAGTACCACTACGAGGACCCTGCTCTTTGTCCCTCTGAAGAACCAACAGACAAGATGATCATACCCGGATCCCGACACTATTTTTGCTTGCTAGATGTCTCGATCTTATCGTTACTTATGCGCTACCTACCACTTGAATGTCAAGCCTCCTACATTGCCATGATAGCCTCTAACCCCTTCACATCCTAGCAAATCTTGTTTGGCTAAGTTACCGCTGCTCAGCCCCTCTTATAGCATTCTTAGTTGTAGGTGCAGGTTGTTTCCATGTGATAACATGGATATCTGGAGTATCACAATATTTACTGTTATTTAATTTAATGCACATATATATCTTGGTATGGTGGAAGGCTTGGCCTTTTGCTCGGTGTTTTGTTCCACTTTTACCGCCATAGTTACTTGTTACTGGTGTTATGTTTTCATACTTTGCGTTCCTAACATGCTCGGGGTTGTTACGGGGACCCCCTTGATTATTCGGTTGAGATTAAAACTTGTCTGGCAAGACCCAACATTGGTACTATTTGGTTAAACAACTTAATAAAACTGCATAGGGCTTTGCAACCCCGGGGATAATTAATCAACAACCTGGGCCAGTGCTCCTCATGAGTGTTGGTCCAAACTAGAGCACTATGTGGGGCCAACCCGGGGAAACTCGGGAGATTTCTATCAGGCCTCCGTACGCGTCGCTTATCCGTCGTGTCCTGAGAATGAGATATACAGCTCTAACGGGTTCGTCGACACGTCGACTGGTCTTGTTGGACTTGTTTTACCTTTCTCGAGTGGCTTGCGTGAGGAACTCTGATTTTCTCCGGGCTATCTCGAGGTGAATTCCTTTGAAGTTGCCTAGGATGATCACGAGATTCATGGTCGAGGTTATTCCCACGGAGTGTGGTTAATTTATGATGGACTAGTTGGAGCACCCCTGGAGGGTTAAATGTTTCGGAAAGCCGTGCCCGCGGTTATGTGGCATCTTGGATATTTGTTTAACACCCGGTTATAGTTAACTTGAAGTAAACTCCAATAAAATACACCAATTGTGTGAGTAACCGTGATCGTCTCTACTCATGAACATGAATCGAGAGAGAACACAGTGGGGTTATGTTTGACATAAGTAGGTGTTTAGGATCGCTTAGCGATCATGCTAGTTCTCGATCATTTATCGTAGACCACATATTTACATTCATGTTCTCGTAAGTTAGCCACCATAAATGCTTAGTGCTGCTGCAAACTCAACACCACCCCATCCACCCCAATTAGCTTGAATAGTCTCGGTACCCGGTTGCGAGATTGCTGAGTCCCCGTGGCTCATAGATTACTAGAACAAATACAGGTGTAGGTGCGGATGTGATCGTGCCAGATGATGTGACACAACTCTAGTGGGAGTATGACGAGGAACGTGGCAGGATGTATGTCATATATCCAGACGAGTAGAGTGGCCTTGGTCATGATCTTCGGGGCTAGCAAGACAATTTTCGTCCATAGACGGATCTTGACTTTTGAATGATGTTTGAATAAACTGAGTGGATTTGTAATTTAGCATGTGGCCAGTGTAAGCCAACTCATATACTCCTCTCTTCATAAATGTATGTGATGATACTGAACTTGCGAAATGA
Organism: Hordeum marinum; assembly: GCA_022496015.1. NCBI lineage: Eukaryota > Viridiplantae > Streptophyta > Magnoliopsida > Poales > Poaceae > Hordeum > Hordeum marinum. The sequence continues at coordinate 274,048,761 of CM039678.1, forward strand.
CTAGATGCGCCTCTATCCCTATAGAGGCCCCCGTGCCCAAATATGGATAGGCACGCATCTTGAGCATTACAAGTTGGTATCAGAGCCATACGACCATAGGAGCCCTTTGCTTGATCGAACTTGGTCGAGTCAAGTCTAGTAAAAACTATTTTGAGTCTAGTTATATCGGAGAGTAGGTTTCTTTTTACTCCTCTTCTATACTCTGGTGAGGTATTCGACTTAGGAATTTTGATTCTACTCCTCTTCTCGCTCAATTTTTTAGGATCACGCGGGTATTTTGGAAACTATATGATGTCGATGTGACAGAGTTCTGTCTTGGTGCCTCCTGTCTGACTTGATATCTTCCGAGGAGTTGAGCTCCAGGAAATTCTTGGCACATCGTTATCATTCAGCTTCCTTAGTATCTCAAGACGGAGGGTGTTCGGAATTGCTTCAATACTTGTCGTGGTGAGATAAGGTCGGAGTCACCCAATACTGGGAGGCATCCAGGGTACCACCATGGTTAGTATCGTTGTGCTTTCGAGGAACCGAGTTAGATGGACTTGCAAAAACCTCTGGTTATGTGTTGAAGGATGGATACAGTTGAGGTGTAGGTTTGTTAGTTGTGTGAGATATTTCCTACTTGTATCCCCAACATCGGATTGCATAACTAGAAAGTTTTCGGAAGTTCTTAGGTGGGAACTCATGTAGTTATCTAGGATTATCTTCTTCAGATGTATGAGGGCATATACATTTGTTTTGAGCAATTAGCTCAATACTTTTGTGTTATTGCAAGTGGCTTCTATATCTGATGATGTTATCGCAAACCCGAAGAAGGCGTTCTTACTAATTTTTTAGTAGGAAGGCTATTTTTATTCTTCGTTCAATTTCTTTCAAAGCATTTGATTCATCTTTTGAATTAATCTTGTCAATGGTGTGCTGATGTTCTTACCCATCTCCAAGATGGCTCCAACAACTTGCGGAAGTTCGGGTCATGATGGGGAGCAGTCTGATCCCCCACCACCCCACCACCGCCTCCTCCTCCAGAAGCTTGGCAAGCTTTGATGGCCGCAACCAATGCGAACACTCAGATGTTGCTCAGGCTGTTGCAAGACAGAGATCAGGGTCATCAAGGCTTTCAAGGGAATTTTTAGAATCAACCTCAGTTCGCGACGCTCAACCAGTTCCTTGCCAACCAGCCCAAGTCCTTCACCTGTTGTGAGCAGACTTTTGATGCAGATGATTGGCTCCGTGACATGAGTAAGCATTTTGAGTGCAGCAATGTCAGACCAGAGGACTATGTCAGGTTCGCGTCGTTCTAGCTCAAGGGTCAAGCAGTAGATTGGTGGCAGTAGTACAAGGACTCCAGGGGCGATCGTGTTGTCACTTGGGACGATTTTATCATGAATTCAGGGCCTATTACAGAAAGCACAACATGCTCCCTTGGTGGTTTTGATAATTCATGACACCATGCATTGTCTCTTAGACTGATATTTTTACCAAGTGTATTTCAGATACAATCTATAGAGAGGTTTGGCAAAAGGAGATTGTGGAGATACCCCAAGATGCAAGGAAATAGGTTGGCCAAGCTTCAAACAAGAGGACTCTACATTTTATATTTGTGAGAAATCACTTTGAGTCCATAGAAAAGCCACTACTATTAAAAGGGGTAAGGTTTTGTTGGTGAACAATATGCTCAAACATGCACAAGTGATAGTCGCCAAAAACATCCACAAACTCTCCAACCAAAGTCTGTTCTATACCTAACACTCAAAATTTGTGCAACCAACTTTCCCATACCGGCGCCATCGATTCCAGAACCTAGATAGACTCAGCCAAACCCTAGCCACTTCGGTACAACCGGTTCCATACCGGTGCCACCGAGTTTAGGTTGCCAACTTTCTGTTATGCAAATTCACATTATCGGTACCGCCGAAAATGTTGGATCGGCGTCACCGAGATTGCAAATATGACCGTTGGTCACCTTATCAGTGCAATCGAGTTTCCCATATCGGTCTCACCGAGATCCAAAAGTTTTCACCTTTTGGTCACTTCGGTACCACCGAGATTAACACATCGGTGTCACCGAGTTGGTCATTTTGTGTGTAACGGTTGGATTTTTGGGGATGCCTATATATACCCCTTCACCACCACCCACTCGAAAGAGAAGCACTCAGAACTATTCCACACTTGCCCCATCCAGTTTTCTAAGAGAGAACCACCTACCCTTGTGTTGAGGTCAAGATCTTCCACTCCAATCATATGGATCTTGATCTCTTGCCTCCCCAAGTAGCTTTCCACCAATCCCATCTCTTCCACCATGCCAAATCTGTGAGAGAGTGATTGGGTGCTGAGGAGTCTATCATCTTGAAGCACAAGAGCAAGGAGTTCATCGTCATTACCGAGCCTATTACCTTTTGGAGGGTGGTGCCTCCTAGATTGGTTAGGTGTCGCTTGGGAGCCTCCTACTTCGTGTTGTGGAGTGAACCAAGAAGTTTGTAAGGGCAAGGAGATCGCCTACTTCGTGAAGATCTACCCATAGTGAGGCTAGTCCTTCGTGGATGGAAGCCGTTATGGAATAGTCAAGGTTGCTACTTCGTGGACCCTTTTGGGTGGAGCCCTCCGTGGACTCTCCGACCATTACCCTCCATGGGTTGAAGACTCCATAAACATGGATGTACGATAGCGCCACCTATCGGAACCACGGGAAAAATCCATGCGTCTCCAACTGCGTTGGATCTACCTATCTCAACACTTTACTTCATATGCAATGTCTTTACTTTCCGCTGCCATATTTGTTGACATGCATGTGTACGGCTGTTAGACTTGTTGGCTTTGCTAAAACTATTAAAATCTACCAACCAATTAACTTGGGAAATGTTAGGTTTTAAATTCCTGCTAGTAGTCTATTCACCCCCCTCTAGACACTCTTCTAGTGATCCCTCAATTACATTCCGACAAGATTTGTCGAGGAGATGTGTGAGAAGTTCAGGCACCTGAAGTAGGGGAGAAAATTTGTCTATCAGTACAACACCGTGTTCTAGAATCTGGCCCGCTATGCTAAGCAAGATGTTCCAGTTGACAAGTCCATGATTTATCAGTTCAGAGGTGGTCTCAAGGATGAGCTTCTGCCGGGTCTAGTCCTTCAAGAGCCTCATGAGTTTGATCAGTTCTACAACATGGCTTTGAAGGTCGAGGCAACGCAACTCAAGTTAGAGAACTCAAGGAATCGTTCCAGGGATTCCTATTCTTCTTCCTCCAGCTCTCAGATGGTCCCTAAGCAGCAAAAGTATTGGGTTCCTCCTCCTCCTATGTTTCGTCCTCCTTAGCAGCAGAGACAGTTCAGTGGTCGTGGTTCTTCCCACCCACCCAACCCAGGATATCAGCAGAGGCCCCAGGCACCCAAGTCAGCTAATGTTCCTCCTCTAGGCAACTTCCGTCCGCTATCTGAGGTTACTTGTCACAAGTGTGGTTAGAAGGGTCACTACTCAAACAAGTGCAACCAGCAACGTCTTCCTCCTCCTTCTCCAGTCAGACCTCCAAGCAATGCTATGGTGAAGCATAATCCCAAGTCAGCAAGGGTGAACATGGTGAACGCAGCCGAGGCAGAGGATTCTTCTCAAGTGATCATGGGTAATCTCTCCGTTAATTCTATTCATGCAAAAGTGTTGTTTGATACTGGTGCATCGCATTCATTCATATCTAAAGCATTCTTAGCCAAACATGATTTTCATTCTGAATATTTGAGCAAGGCTTCGCGTGTTGTTTCGCCCGACACTCTCATGAGCACTAACAAGGTGGTTCCAGATGTTTCTATCAAGATGGACAATTATTCTTTCTTGGCCTCTCCAATTGTTCTCGGCAATTCCGATATCGATCTCATTCTGGGCATGGACTTTCTGGCTATGAACAAGGCGTATGTTGATTGTCAAGCCAAAGAAGTCAAACTGACTCATCCTTCAGAAGATGTGATTATTTTGGTAGCTCGCGATGACACAATCCATCTCTTTGCTCTTAATCAGAAGGGTGAAATCTCAGCTATTTCTCAAATTCTGGTGGTTTGTGTGTATGAAGATGTTTTTCCCGAAGAATTGCCAGGAATGCCTCCGCACCGGCCAGTCAAGTTTGTGATTGACCTCGAGCCCGAAACTGAACCGGTTTGCAAGCGTCCTTATAAACTTGGCCCTGAAGAGCTGAAAGAGCTGAAGAAGCAGCTAGATGAACAAGAACGTTTGGGTCTGATCAGACCAAGCTCTTCTCCATGGGGTTGTGGTGTTCTGTTTGTCAAGAAGAAGGATGGCACGGATCGACTTTGTGTCGATTACTGTCCATTGAATAAAAAGACAATCAGAAACAAGTACCCACTTCCCAACATCAATGAGTTGTTTGAACAACTGAAAGGTGCCAAGTTTTTCTCGAAGCTTGATCTTCGCATGGGCTATCATGAGATTCGCATTCACGAAGAAGATATTCCAAAGACTGCTTTCAGGACGCGTTTTGGCTCTTATGAGTACATCGTCATGTCGCTTGGTCTCGCCAATGCTCCTCCAACCTTCTCAAGAATGATGAACTTCATATTCTCTCCTTTCAAGAATGAGTTCGTCTTGGTCTATCTAGATGATATCCTCGTGTTCTCGGAGACTGAAGAGGAGCATGCAGAACATCTCCGACTTGTGCTTGACAAGCTAAGAGAGCATCGATTCTATGCTAAGTTTTCTAAGTGTGAGTTTTGGCTCAATGAAGTGGTGTACCTTGGGCATGTGATCTTTGCCGAGGGCATTAAAGTGCACCCTGATAAAGTTGAGGCAATTTTGAAGTGGGATCCTCCTCAGAATGTGAAGCAGCTTCGTAGCTTCCTCGGGCTTGCTAGTTATTGCAGAAGATTCATGAAGAACTTCTCTCAAATTGCTAAGCCTTTGTCTAATCTCCTCCAGAAGAATCTAAAGTATGTTTGGTCTCCTGAGTGTGATGTGGCGTTCAATACGCTCAAGCAGAGACTGACTTCAGCTCCAGTTCTTGTTCCTCCCGAGCAATCAAAGCCTTTCCAAGTTTTCTGTGATGCTTCTCTCCAAGGTCTTGGTGGTGTTCCCATGCAAGATAAGAAGATAGTTGCTTATACCTCGCGTCAGTTGAAGCCTGCCGAGAAGAACTACCCCACTCATGATCTTGAGTTGGCGGCAGTTGTGCATGCTCTGATGACTCAGAGGCATTTGTTGTTGGGTAGACCAGTTGAGGTGTACACCGATCACAAGAGCTTGAAGTACATTTTCACTCAGCCCGATCTCAATCTTCGGAAGTCTCGTTGGGTGGAATTGCTTGAGGACTTCAATCCAAGCATTGAGTATACTCCTGGAAAAGCAAATGTCATTATAGACGCGCTTAGCCAAAAGGCATACTACAACAGTCTTATCCTGAAGACTCTTCAACCCGAGCTTTGTGAAGCCTTCCACAAGCTCAATCTTCAAATGATTCCGCAGGGATTTCTTCCTAATTTTCAAGTCTTTTCGACTCTGGAAGATCAGGTTCACCAAGCTCAACTTCTTGATGCAATGGTGAATAAAGTGAAGAACGGTGTGGCCAAGGGCATTCCGAAGTATAAGTGCTTTCGCGTTTATGACAAAGATATCTTGTTCTTTGAGGGCTGTCTGGTGGTTCCGAAAGGTGATCTCAGGAAGGTTATCATGGACGAAGCACACAATTCTCTCCTATCCATTCATCCAGGCAGTTCCAAGATGTATCAGGACCTCAAGCAAACCTTGTGGTGGGCTCGCATGAAATGTGAAATTGCTCAGTTCGTGAACGAGCGTGATGTTTGTCACAAAGTGAAGGCAAAACATCAACGTCCAGCAGGTCTCCTTCAGCCTTTGCCTATTCTAGAGTGGAAATTCGATCATGTGGAGATTGATTTTGTCACTAGGTTTCCCAAGTCCAAGAGGGGCAACGATGCCGTCTTTGTGGTTATCGACAAGCTGACCAAAGTTGCTCATTTCCTTCCGGTCAAAGAATGTATCTTGGCAGCTCAGCTAGCAGAGTTGTATACGTTAAGGATAGTTTCTTTGCATGGTATTCCTCATCTCATCTAATCTGACTGTGGAAGCCCCTTCACTTCCAAGTTTTGGGAGTCCTTCCAGACTGCTATGGGTACCAAGATCCGTTTCACCACTACATTCCATCCGCAGACAAGTGGTCGAGTTGAGAGAGTCAATCAGGTCCTTGAAGACATGCTCAGAGCCTGTGTGATTTCGTTCGGCATGGAATGGGAAGACTGCCTTCCATACGCTGAATTTTCATACGACAATAGCTTTCAGGCTAGCTCAGGCAAGGCCCCTTTCGAGATTCTCTATGGAAGGAAGTGTCGTACCCCGCTCAATTGGTCCGAAACCGGTGAGCGTCAAATTTTGGGCAATAACATGATCACCGAAGAAGAAGAGATGCGCCATGTCATTCGTGAGAACCTCAAAGCAGCTCAATCCCGACAGAAGAATTATTACGATAACAAACATCAGGATGTCTCCTTTCAAGTTGATGTTCTAGTCTATCTCAGAGTCTCTCCCATGAAGAGCACTTAGCGGTTTGCAATTAAAGGGAAGCTAGCTCCTCGTTTTGTGGGTCCTTTCAGAGTTGTTGGCAAGAGAGGTGAACTTGCCTATCAACTAGAGCTTCCTCCGAACTTTGCAAATGTGCATGATATCTTCCATGTCTCTCAGCTCCGGAGGTGCTTCAAGACTCCCGAGCATACCATTGACCTCCAAGACATTGATCTCCAAGAAGACCTGTCTTATCATGAGCATCCAGTTGCTATTCTTGATGAAGCTGAGCGTAAGACTCGCAACAAATCAATCAAGTTTCCCAAGGTGAAGTGGTCCCATCATTCCGATAAAGAAGCTACATGGGAACGTGAGGATCTTCTCCGTTCCGAATATACAGAGTTCTTTCGTTCCTAGATCGTGGGTCGAGATCCTCTTGTAGTGTGGGAGAGTTGTAACAACCCAAGTGCTACCCTTGCCATTTATGGTCATCTAACTCTTGTGAACCTCTATGTTGCCATGTGTTTGAATGATTATGATTTTGCCTCATTGCCATTTCCATCTCATGCATCATGCATCATGCTTATCATATCATTTGCATACTAGTGTTGCTTGCTTGTGATGTGTGTATGTGGTTGAATGAGATTGTCTGCCTTGTTGGAGTGCTACTCTAATTTCTCCCATTCCAAAATCTATTTCCATCTCTCTCTTTATTCAAATGTGCCCCTTATTAAATAATTTCTTGTTGCTTTTCCTTCTTTTAAATGCTGGTCATCTTATAATTATTCTACTAAGATTTCTAAAGTGGTCCTATGCCATGGTTGGGGTTTATTTTCCTTACTAATAATTTTGTAACCATGCATAGTTAAATATTAGGTAAAATAATTGTTAGATCTAAAAAATTCCCTAACCATTTTATTCTAATAACCTACATTTTCGTGAGTTCAAAAGTATTTTATACTTTGGGAAAAAACCTTCTTTTTCTATGGTGGAATTATCTTGTCTGGGCTTTTATTTAAAAGGAAAATCCCTCTGTTATTTTTTCTATGAGAGAGAGAGTAGTGCTGGGCCTCCCCCCCTCGCGGCCTAGGTAGCCTCCCCGATTGGCCTCGGCCCTCTAGCGGACGGCTACCTGCTCCCGTTTCCTTCCGTCAGGTTCAGAGAAGCCGCAGAGAGAGAGGGAGAGAGAGCTCGACGTCGACGCCATGAGAGGAGCTCATGAATGTCGAAGCCAACCCCTTTAAAAGGGTGCGGATCGCTAGGGTTTCCCTGTTCCTCCTCGCCGCCGCCGCTCCTCCTCCCCCTCTCCATCTCCCTCCTTCCTTCCTCCCCTCTTCCGCGTCAGGTAAGGTAGAGAGTTCAGAGAGCAGAGCGCCGGCAGCCATCGTTGTCGTCATCGCCTCCGGTGGCCCGCTCGTCGTCTCCTGCGATGCCGTGGTGCTCGCCGGTGCTGCCCGTGCCCCGTTCCCGGTGTTAGGACATGAAGAGAGGCCTTGCAACGTCAGCTTCTTCCCCGTCTCCTCCACGTACCCGAAGCTTGCCATGCGTCTTCTTCCTCATCGCCGCCCCGATTCGTCTCCAGCATCGCCTCGTCAAGCCCGCTGTGAGCCCGCTTCTTCTTCCCCTGTTCCCTGTAGCTGTCGTGCGTAGCCTGTGAGCCGCCATTGGTCGTCACCATGTCGTCGCCGTGGTTGGACAGAGAGCTCCACTCGAGCTCGAGGGGCTCCCCTATCGTTGCCTCCCTCGTATCTTAGCGCGGGAGTGGAGTCCCTGTAGTCCCTGCGTGCCCCGAGTAGCTTCTTTTGCTCCGCTAGATCGTGCGGTCGCCGGAATTGGGTCGATGCCGTTGCCTCTATCTCCGTTGTCATTTCTTCAGTTTCGTCAAAGATGTGCTTCGTCAGTTAGCATTAGAGGCGCAGGTTCCTCCTTCAGTCAGAAGCCGTGCCGTAGCGTAGTGGTAGGGCGCAAGGGGGATCGACCGGCAGGTCCTGCGTTCGAAACCCCGCGGAATCATTGCCCCCTTTTTTCCATTGGCGAGTTTTGGTGTGTGGTGTGCCAGGATCCGGTGTGGCTACACCCGGATCCCGTGTGCTTGTGTATGTGTGCTGTGTGTGCCTGAGTGTGTGTGGGATCCGCGGTGGCTACAGAGGATCCCCTATGGATCCCGTGTGGGTGTGCAACATATGTTGTGTGTGCTAGTGTGTGTGTGGGCAGTGGTGGATCCCCTGTGGCAGGGAGATCCAGTGTGAGTGTGTGTGTTTGCTGTGTATGAGTGTTAGTATGTGTATGACAAGTGGGCCTAGCCCCACTTGTCATCCACAGAGGGGCCCTAGTGTCTATGCCAGGTGGGCCCCTCCTATTTATTTATTTTATTTTATTTATTTTAATGTTTTATTGTGTTTATTTATGATATTTCCTTTTCTGGTAGATTACTAAATCTGGACATGTACATTTTTGTCTATGAGCATTTTTAGTATTTTCTAACTTATGGGAATGTATGTTATTTTTTGAGCTACTGTTGTGCTATGATGTTCAATGCAAATATATGAGTGTGACATATGTTTTTGGGGTAGAATCACCCAAGGAATGCATTGGTGCTATTAGATTTCACTTTTGAGCAAGTTCATAAAACTTCTATTTTTCTGTTGTGATGCTACCTTGTCATTTTTGTATGATTTTATCCATGCATGCTATGATATTGGTGTCAACATGGAAGTGGTAGTATTTCATGAGTAGAATGCCATGGTATTTTCTTTTGACATGATAAACTTCCATATAAGTGGGAAACATGCTCCAAAGTGTCTAATAAAATGTTGCTGATTTCAACATGTCAAATATTTCCAAGTCTGAGTATCTGTTATTATTTTTATGACATGATGAGTGGGTGCTACCAAGTGATATGTTGTGTTTTAGCTCAAGCTCAGTGCTAGTGTTTTGGAGTAGATGTTGTCCTCTGCCATCCTGTTAATTTTCATGCCATGAGGTGGTCTCTATCACCATTATTTTCTACTATCAACTTGCTATTAGCTTAACTCAGATTCCAGAAAACTATGATTTTCTCTAAGTCCCTAGAATATATTTCATCGTGCCATCTTGTGAGCTTCATGCGTATTGATATGTGTTTCCTTTCAAGTTTGTGTAGTTGGATGATTTGATAAGCATGTTACGTAGTTTCTGTACATGTTTTGTTTGAGGTTGGAAACTTCCTGTAGCTCTAAATATTTGCTGTGAAAGTTGCTATGTTGCTGTTTGGAGGTAGATTGTGTGTGTTGGTGTTTTGTGGCTTGTGGGAGCTATGCTCCATTGATCTGCTTGATCTTTGGCTCTTTTGAGATGGGTTTTTCATTGCCTAACCAGTGGCTACCTTGGAATACCAAGGAATAGCCCATGACCTTCACTGTCTTGTATTTTTCCTTCGTAACTTGCCGAGAGCGTAGCGTGAGATCCGTTACTCCGTTTCCTACGTTCTACATATGCATTTGTATCAATTTTGCATGAAGCATCCATATTTGCCATGATCATGCATGTTCAAACAACTTAGCATGAGATTCTGTCCAGAATGGTAAATAACTTAACTATTGCATGGGAATCATGACTAGTTTAGGATTGCCATGCTAAATACTTCAAATGAATCATGCAGCATCTTGTTTGTGCATTGCACCTTGGTTGGTTGTTTATTGTTGCTGTTTCTCTTGGGTAGAGGCGAGTGTTGAACCTGAGTACGAAGATCCAGGAGAGTACCACTACGAGCACCCCGCTCTTTGTCCCTCTGAAGAACCAACAGGCAAGATGATCATACCCGGATCCCGACACTATTTTTGCTTGCTTGATGTCTCGCTCTTATCATTACTTTTGCGCTACCTACCACTTGAATGTCAAGCCTCCTACATTGCCATGATAGCCTCTAATCCCTCCACATCCTAGCAAACCTTGTTTGGCTAAGTTACCGCTGCTGAGCCCCTCTTATAGCGTTCTTAGTTGCAGGTGCAGGTTGTTTCCATGTGATAACATGGATATCTGGAGTATCACAATATTTACTGCTATTTAATTTAATGCACATATATATCTTTGGTATGGTGGAAGGCTTGGCCTTTTGCTCGGTGTTTTGTTCCCCTTTTACCGCCATAGTTACTTGTTACCGGTGTTATGTTTCCATACTTTGTGCTCCTAACATGCTCGTGGTTGTTATGGGGACCCCCTTGATTATTCGGTTGAGATTAAAACTTGTCTGCCAAGACCCAACATTGGTACTATTTGGTTAAACAACTTAATAAAACTGCATAGGGCTTTGCAACCCCGTGGATAATTAATCAACAACCCGGGCCAGTGCTCCTCATGAGTGTTGGTCCAAACTCGAGCACTGTGTGGGGCCAACCCTGGGCAACTCGGGATATTTATATCAGGCCTCCGTACGCGTCCTTTATCCATCGTGTCCTGAGAACGAGATAAACGGTTCTAATCGGGTTCGTCGACACGTCAGGTGGTCTTGCTGGACTTGTTTTACCTTTCTCGAGTGGCTTGCGTGAGGAACTCTGATTTTCTTCGGGCTATCTCGAGGTGTGGGAATTCCTTTGGAGTTGCCTAGGATGATCACGAGATCTGTGGTCGAGGTTATTCCCATGGAGTGTTGTTAATTTATGATGGACTAGTCGGAGCACCCCTGCAGGGTTAAATGTTTCGGAAAGCCGTGCCTGTGGTTATGTGGTATCTTGGATATTTGTTTAACACCCTGTTATAGTTAACATGAAGTAAACTCCAATAAAATATACGAACTGTGTGAGTAACCGTGATCGTCTCTGCTCGTGAACATGAACCGAGAGAGAACACGGTGGGGTTATGTTTGACGTAAGTAGGTCTTCAGGATCGCTTAGCGATGATGCTAGTTCTCAATCGTTTATCATAGAACACATATTTACATTTGATGTTCTCGTAAGTTAGCCACCATAAGTGCTTAGTGCTACTGCAAAGTCAACACCACCCCATCCAACCCAATTAGCTTGAATAGTCTCGGTACCCAGTTGCGAGATTGCTGAATCCCCATGGCTCACAGATTACTACAACAAATACATGTGCACGTGTAGATGAGATCGTGCCAGATGATGTGATGCAGCTCCAGTGGGAATATGACGAGTAATGTGTGTTGGGGATATACCCCGCGGTATGACCTGGCCAGGCGACTCACACGAGACCCGTTAAGGACAAGACATCTCATAAATGACCCGGCTGGCGGATTGTAGATGACCAAGGCCCAAGACCCGAGGGGTGAGCCGGCGTGAGGCGGCTCACGAGATAAGACCCGGTAGGTGAGCCGGCGCGAGGCGACTCACGAGATAAGACCCGGTAGGTGAGCCGGCGCCAGGCGGCTCACGAGATAAGACCCGGTAGGTGAGCTGACGCCAGGCGGCTCACGATATAAGACCCGGTAGGTGAGCCAGCGCCAGGCGGCTCATGAGATAAGACCCGGTGGGTGAGCCGGCGCCAGGCGGCTCACAAGAGAAGGCCCACAAGAGAAGGCCCGAAGAGAGAAGGATTCCGTTAAAGGAAATAAGACCCGAAGTAGGATTCGTGATGAGTCCTAATCCTACTCCTAGTAGGACTGTATTTGTAAGCCTACCCTCTCCACTTATATAAGGAGGGGTAGAGCACCCCTAGAGGGACAGATTGAGAAGAGACACAAGCCCACAAGTTTAGACAACACAATTAGAGATACACAGATTAGAGGCTCTTGTGATTAGAGGTAGCGATTAGCACCCTTGTAACCGAGAGATCTTCATCATCATCAATACCAGACAAGAAGGACGTAGGCTTTAACCTCAATTTGAGGGGACGAACCTGGGTAAAACTCCGTGTCTTCTCGATTCCAATCAACCCCTTCAAGCCGCCATGTAGTTGCGTTTGCCTCGAACCTAAGTCCGTTGACCCGGACATCTGCCATGACAAAACCACGACAGTTGGCGCCCACGCACGGTGATGTTGTGTTCTTGAAGGGATTTCCATAGGGATCGAGGAGCTTGTGATTCATCAGGATGAAGAAGAGTCGGTGTGAAATAAACACTTGCAAGATTGATCTGGTTTCAAACGAGAACTAGGTTTGGTGTTGGGGCACCGCTGCAAAATCGCCGAGATCGAGAAGATTTTTTGCCGCAATGATTTGCCGAATCAGATGCAATTTTTTCTCAGCCACCGCCGGATCATTTGGGCCAAGTCCCGAGGAGATTTCTGTTGCTGTTAAGCTGCTCATCCAATTTTAAATCGGCGACCGAAGCTATGTTTTTCAGCATATTCCTTTGGTTGATTCTCGATGCTATAGATCAAGACAACTTTTCAGCTAGGCGAAGCATGTACTTGGTCGACTACCATCAACAAACATGGAATTGAACCAAAACGTGTTAAGAAAAAAGTCTTATTATGCCAAACCAGTCCACGCCAATCATCAAAAAGGAGAAAGAGCCAAAGAAAAAGAGAGGAAGAAAGGTCCATGACCAGGAAGTGGGCACGGACTGGATCCGAAAGCCGGCCACGACCTGGACACGGATTCAGTACTCCGTGGCTGCACCGGTTTTCCTCGCCTCCACTGCTCCTGAGCCGGCCTGCGCCCGCCATGTCTGCCTCCGCTGGCCTCGTCTCGTCACCGCTGAAGCGCCTGGCTGATGTGGCTTTAGGCGCCGTCTGACCGCGCCGGCCTAAGTTGCTCACCGAGCTGCCACTGTGCCTCCACCACACTCCGGGTTCACCCCGTCATACAGCCGGCGTTTTTCCGCAACCGACACGCCATGCGCCGTTGCCTGCTGCTAGAGCTGCTTGGGAGCCGCTGTAGCAGCCTCTCCCCGCCTAAGGCGGCCGCTCGAAACTGTCCTCGCCAGCGCCATCCTCGTCGGCACACCGGTTCCGTCGCCGCACCATATTTCCTCCGCCTCGTCGCTAGGAACCGCCGCTGCCTCGACGCTAGCCTCACGTCCGGCCGCTGTGCCTCCGCCTCGCTGAGCCGCCGGCCTCCTCCTGCTGCGAGTCAGACTCCTGGGCGGATAGGACACGGACTCGACGCCGAGCCCGCCTCCGAGTCGCCGCCGCCGGCCTCGGCTCTCGCCTTCGCCCTGCACCGGCCGGGCCGCGCTCCTCCCGCGCCGCCTGGCGCTTGAGCCGCCAACCGGCCCATGCTCTTCCCTCGCGCTGCCTCAACTCAAAATCGCCAGTCGGCCCGCCGCTCCTCCCAATTCTCCTCCGCTGCGCCCACCCTCACGTGGACCTTGCCTTGACCCACCGCCGTGTTGGCTCTCCGCCCCGCTCGCCGCATCTGACGGCCGCGGCAATCGAGGGTTTCCCTTCCAACGCACGCTCCCGCGCGGCGTCGCCGTGAGCCGCCTAGCCCGCAAACCCGCCGGCTCATGGCCCCCGGTCGGCTACTCCCCTCGCATGGGGAAGGAGAAAGTGGGGGGAGCATTGGATAGGAAAGGAGTGGGGACCTGTAAAAAAAATGAGAGTCAATATTGACCAATATACATATGAAAATTATTGCGAGCCGCCGCGATCTTCGTTTCTGTTGTGGCCCTGCGCCAAATGTCTGCAACTCACCGCTTCGGCCTTGTTTGGAGCCGATGGCCTCACTCCGTCTCGTTTAAACACCCTCAGCTTCGCCATTTGTCTATTGCAAGCAGCGTTGTTTCTGCCAGAGAGTACCTAAATCGCCATTGAAATTATCGGAAGATGTTCACAGAACGGACCATCTGTCGTTCGGACGAATAAGGTGAAATCTGTCCATTCAATTTTTATTGATACATGTATTTCGAGAACGGTTATTCTGGCTCATTTTTATGCAGGATAATTATCCACTGCAAAAAGCAATTATTGTGTCACGGAGGCGGAGAGCGTGATGTCGGCATCATTCTGCACCGACATTCATCCGTGTCACACTGCTCAATGGACGCATCTGAGGCGCCGCCCTTGCGGCCCAGTCTACGTCAACTCATCGGTACTGTGCACGCTCACCTGCCAGTTTGAACCATCCAAAGAGTGCGGTGAGCCGTCGTACCTGCTTTATGGTCATCACCAACAAACGCCGTGGCCATCTCTTGCCGCCTCGCTGGTTTACAAAAACAACGTGGCCGTCTCTCGCCACCACGCCGGCTTACAACGCCATGACAGTCTCTCGCCGTTGCGCCGGTTTGCAACGCCATGGCCGATACTCACCACCACACCGGCTTTCAACGCCGTGATAGTCTCTCGCCGCTGTGCCAGTTCACAATGCCGTGGCCGGATCTTGCCACCCGCGCCAGTTATCAATACCATGGCCGTCTCTTATCCGTCGGCACCGGTTTACAACATCGCGGCCCTCTCTAGCGACCACACCGGGTTACAATATCGGGGCTGTCTTTTACAACAGAACCGGCTTACAATGTCGTGGATGATTTTTACGTCAACATATCGGTGTAGTGCTCATCAATACGAGCCGCCCAAACGGACAGGCACACAAGTCGCAGTTACTACGGTTTGATTTAACAAACAACCGGAACGAATTATTGGCCGGATCATTGAAATAGTTCATACGGGGTCATTCAAAACCCGCCACGGCCAACCTCAACTTTCGATGAAGATTCTCAAGCCGCCTCTTCGAGTCAACTTGAGACTCGGGGGCTACAGACATGGCAAGACACATTTGGTTGTTTTCAATGAGAAGCCCGGGTCTTTTGCCAACATGAAATTTTCCGGCTCAACAAGTTTAAGTCGAAGTGGTTTGGGACCCCCCAAAAGCTCTTACCAGTCAATCTCGCTTTAAAGACCCTGAGCCGGTTCACAGAGTTGATGGCCAATCTCGTTTTAGAGACCCTGAACTGATGTCAATACGATAAACTCTTACCAGTCAATCTCGCTTTAGAGACCCTGAGCCGGTTCACAGAGTTGACGGTCAATCTCGCTTTAGAGACCCTGAACTGGTATGAGGCGCAATTGGCTTTAGGCCTAATTTGAGTACATTAAGCGCTGTTGTTGATGGAGGCTTCTTACCTTTGGTATAGCTTAAAAAATTCCCCTAAGACAACAGCGTGTACATCAAATTCTAGTTGCTTATCAACTGCGGCCATCGAAGGGGGCTTCTTACCGATGGGTATCGCTTATCTCACCCTAATGGTCGGCTTTATGCCACTTCCGGTTACTTATTAACCGTGGTTGTCGAAGGGGGCTTCTTACCGACGGGTTCGCTTATCTCACCCTAACAACCGGCGTTTACGCCAAAAATAGTTGTGGAAGGAGGCTTCTTGCCCTTGGGTATAGCTTACATAAACCCTTCACACAGCCGGCTAGTACAATTACTAGTCGCGGCTGTCGAATGGATGCTTCTTGCCATAAGGTATAGCTTACATAAAACCATTGGCAGCCGGCCCTATACAACATTGGCTGATTGGAGGAGGCTTCTTGCCTTCGGGTATGGCTTACATCACCCTCCAACAGCAGGCTTTTTTGAGCTGCGGTTGTCAGTAGAGGCTTCTTACCTTTGGTATAGCTTACATAAACCTATTGAAAACTGGTGTTGGAATACAATGGATAAGTATTTGCTGTTAAAAGGAGGTTTTTTGCCATCATGGCACAGTTTACATCACCCTTCATGCAGCCGGCTGTAGGCCGCTTCAAGTTCATCAACAGTCGCCATTGTCAATAGAGGCTTCCTACTGTCAGTTGCTGGCTTTAGGCCGCTTCCGGCTCTTCATTAGCCACGGTTGTTAATGGAGGCTTCTTACATTGGAGTACAACTCATACTACCCTACGACAACCGGTCATCAACATAGCTCATAAAGACTTGGAGTCATGCTACTCCGGTTGACATCTCACAGGTGGATTGTTCAAGGGGGGATTCCCACCTCCAGATAAACATGTCGGCTTATAAAAGTTGGATCAGAGGAAGATTATGAGAAAGGAGCAATGTTATGAAAGCTCGAAGAAATTTATTATTTTTCAAGAGTCACCCTATCAGATATAATGCCGTGTCATCTAATTGACCGACTCTCGTATTTCTTCAATTGTGCTCTGTAGTAATCTACAACACTCATGGATTTCTCAAACTTATATTTGCCGGGTTGCACCGCAACCACGAGCAGGAATTTCATATGAAAGACAAAGGGATTATTCCAAGATATTCATTCAACAAATTATGATGAGTCATATTATTTTCACATAGTCCCGAGTCGCCACAGGCAGACGACCCGGCACTTGGGGGCTACAGTATTCAAAGTCCAAGTTTATGTCAATTATGCAAAGTCCCATGTCGCTGCAAGCATGCACGACGACACTTGGGGGCTAATGCAAGCCGGTTTTCAAAATCATTACATTGTCATCAAGACCATGTTACATCAAAGAGATGAGCCAACCTTTCTATATTTTTATAAGTCCCAGCCCAGTAAATTCTTACTGACCCGACACTTGGGGGCTACACCCGCCGAAGCTTTCTGATGAGCCGGCCCTTGGGGGCTACACCCGCCGAAGCTTTCTGGTGAGCCGGCCCTTGGGGGATACAACCGCCGAAGCTTTCGGATGAGCCGGACTTCCATTGTTGCTGCAAGCAGGACAACCCGACACTTGGGGGCTACACAATCCAAAATGTTATTTGCAAAGCACCAAGTTATCATGGATAATCTTGGAGCTTGGGTGCTACAGGTAATATGGACATATCAAAAACTTTTGAGGACAGTTTTCAAGATTTTAATTATGAAGTTGAGCTGTTAGACCCGGAGTCTTCAACACTTATGACCCGGTTTTATCAAAAGGTCATAACCCGTCAGATTTTATAAGCCGCCTTGTTTTACAACAATGGAAGTCCGGCTTTACATCAGATGGATTTTCATCCCAATATTTTTATCAAGTCATCTGGATTCTACTTATTTAAACCCGGAGTCACCAACGATAATGACCCGGCATCATCAATGATTATAACCCGGCGGAGATCACCCGCCAAAGAGCATTGGAAGCCAGCTCAATGGCATATGGGTATTCTATTCTCAATATTTTTCAAAAGGACATTGACAATCAAGATTATCAAGACGGTTCATTCATATATAGAGAAGACCCGGATTCCTGAGAAGCCATTTTATAAGCCGGCCAAAGGAGCAAGCCGGCCACTTAACATATTTGCTATTCCTATTTCAGGAGGTTACCATGAATAAATTCAAGCTAACCTGGGGGCTAATGTCGGGGATATACCCCACGGTATGACCCGGCCAGGCGACTCACAGGAGACCCGTTAAGGACATGACATCTCATAAATGACCCGGCTGGCGGATTGTAGATGACCAAGGCCCAAGACCCGGGGGGTGAGCCGGCGCGAGGCGGCTCACGAGATAAGACCCGGTAGGTGAGCCGGCGCCAGGCGGCTCACAAGATAAGACCCGGTAGGTGAGCCCGCGCCAGGCGGGTCACGAGATAAGACCCGGTAGGTGAGCCGGTGCCAGGCGGATCACGAGATAAGACCCGGTAGGTGAGCCGGCGCCAGGCGGCTCACGAGATAAGACCCGGTGGGTGAGCCGGCGCCAAGCGGCTCACAAGAGAAGGCCCACAAGAGAAGGCCCGAAGAGAGAAGGATTCCATTAAAGGAAATAAGACCCGGAGTAGGATTCGTGATGAGTCCTAAACCTACTCCTAGTAGGACTCTATTTGTAAGCCTACCCTCTCCACTTATATAAGGAGGGGTAGAGCACCCCTAGAGGGACAGATTGAGAAGAGACACAAGCCCACAAGTTTAGACAACACAATTAGAGATAGACAGATTAGAGGCTCTTGTGATTAGAGGTAGCGATTAGCACCCTTGTAACCGAGAGATCTTCATCATCATCAATACCAGACAAGCAGGACGTAGGCTTTTACCTCAATTTGAGGGGCCGAACCTGGGTAAAACTCCGTGTCTTCTCG
This sequence comes from Hordeum marinum, assembly GCA_022496015.1. Lineage (NCBI taxonomy): Eukaryota > Viridiplantae > Streptophyta > Magnoliopsida > Poales > Poaceae > Hordeum > Hordeum marinum. Next base: position 274,067,159 of record CM039678.1, read on the forward strand.
ATTCCAATCAACCCCTTCAAGCCGCCACGTAGTTGCATTTGCCCCGAACCTAAGTCCGTTGACCCGAACATCTGTCGTGACAAAACCACGACAACGTGGCAGGATGTACATCACATATCCAGACGAGTAGAGTGGCCTTGGTCGTGATCTTTGGGGCTAGCAAGATAGTTTCATCGCATCTTTTCTCGTTTGTTTTCGTCCGTAGGCGGACCCAGTCTTTTGATTGATGTTTGAATAAACTGTGTGGATTGTAATTTAGCATGTGGTGAGTGTAAGCCAACTCATATACTCCTCTCTTCATAAATGTATGTGATGATACTGAACTTGCGAAATGACTAGATGTGCCTCTATCCCTGTCGAGGCCCCCATGCCCAAATATGGATAGGCGCGCATCTTGGGCGTTACATATTTATAACCGCCATCCTGTCAAATTTTCCAACATTATCCATGGACAACCTGAGTATGTGTAGATTGGGTTCGTTTTCCCGTATGCTTTGCTGCGGATCCGATGCGGAATTTCATCAGTGCCTCCCTATTATTCTCCGGATACACATCCTCTCTACTGATTGCCGAGACTTGTATCAGGAGAATAGCGGGGAGGTGCTGCCGAAATTCTGCGTCGGATCCGGAGCAGAGCATGGGAAAACGAACCCAATCTACACATACTCGGGTGGCATTAGGACCTATCTCTACCTATTAGCGTGTAGGTTGCATGGACGTAATAAAACTGACAAACTTGATTAACGAATGAATATAGATGATGAATTATATATATATCTTGTGTGTTTAGTAGGTAGGCAAGATGAGTGATCATGCTTGGATGTACACCAGTCACCCCAGTTAGAAAGAAATGACCATTGAATGGTTAACCAAATCCAAGGGGTTTCTGAGCGCCGCATTTGCAAATGGCCAGGAAATAACCCGGTGCCCCTGTGTCCGGTGCGACAACCATAGAAAGTGGACACGGGATGAAATGGGTAAACACTTGCAGAAGTGGGGTTTTACGCCTGATTATACGGTGTGGAGATTTCATGGTGAGTCTTCCCAACGTGCCAGAGGTGAGGTTGTTCGCGTCGCACCGATGAGCATGGTACCGGGATCGAAGACATGGTGCAAGACTTTGATGATGCTCGGGATTTGGACGATGAGATGGAGCAATCTGCAAAGGCCTTCTATGAAATGTTGGAGTCTTCAAAATGTCCTCTCCACGAGCACACTAAGCTTTGTCAGCTGAATGCCATCGCGCAAGTAATGGCTCTGAAGGCTTTGTTCAACCTAGGCAGAGGATGCCATGATGCGATGATGACGATATTTGGACGCTTTCTACCCAAAGGCCATGTATTGCCAGAAAACCTGTACCAGTCGGACAAAATCCTACATGCACTTAAGTTGCCCTATGAGAAGATAGATGCCTGTGAGAATGGATGTGCCTTATTTAGGTTTGAGTATGCGGGCTTGAACTATTGTCCCATTTGCAAGTCTTCCAGGTATGTTGTGGTAGACAACGGTATGGGTGAGAAGAGTCAGACCAAAATCCCAGTTAATGTTCTTCGATATCTGCCAATCATACCAAGACTTCAATGTCTTTTCATGGTTGAAGAGATGGCCAGACAGATGACGTGACATAAATTGGGCAAAAGAACCAAACTAGATGCAGATGGGAATCCGATGTTGGGACACACTTCAGACACTTTTGCGTGGAAGCACTTCGATGCATTACATAAGGATAAAGCGACACATGCAAGGCATCCTCGATTCGCCATCAACACGGATGGGTTCCAAGTGTTTGGTATGATGGCAAGCAATTCAGTTGCTGGCCTGTATTTGTCATTCCACTCAATCTCCCCACGGAGAGATTATGAAAATAAAGAACATTTTCTTGACGTTGATAATTCCAGGGCCCAACTATCCGGGGAAGAATGTGAATGTGTACATGCAGCCGCTTAAGGATGAATTGCAAGAAGCTTGGGATAATCTAATCAAGATATATGACGTCGCTTCCAAAAAAACTTCAAAATGCATGTGTGGTACATGTACTCGACGCATGACTTACCGACGTATGCGCTATTCATTGGCTGGTGTGTGCATGGAAGGTTCCCGTGCCCCACATACAAGGCAGTTCTTGAGTTCCGTTGGCTGCAGGTGGGTCACAAGTATTCTTGCTTCGAATTGCATAGACAGTTCCTGGATCCTTGCCATAAGTTCAGAAAAGACAAGAAGAATTTCATGAAAGGTAGAGTTGTCAAAAACTCCGCACCACCTGCATTGACAGGCTAATAGACCTTGGATCAGATAAATGCTCTTGATCTAGATCCAATACGTCCAGGGTATTTCAAAGGGTATAATACAAAACACGCATGGACTCACAAGATATGCTTGTGGGATCTGCCTTACTTTAAATACCTCCTTTGCCCACACAACATCGACGTGATGCACACTGAAAAGAATATCGTCGAGGCCCTTTTTGGTACATTGTTCGGCATAGAGGGAAAGACAAAGGATAATCCTAAGGCTAGAGCCGATCAGGAGGCTCTATGTGATAGACCGTTACAAAACATGCGACAACCGTTAGGAAAGAAGAACTGGAGGAAGCCAAAGGCATGGTTCAATCTTGGAAGGCCAGCTATGAGGGAAATGCTCTTGTGGGTGAAAATGCAGTTGATGTTCCCCGATGGGTATGCAGCAAATCTAAAGAGGGGAGCAAGTCTTGACAAATTGAAAATATTTGGTCTCAAGAGTCATGATTGGCACATATGGTTTGAGCGGGTAATGCCGGTGATTTTGCGTGGCTTTATCCCTGAGGATGAATTGCTAGTAATGCCAGAGCTGAGCTATTTCTTCTGCGCTCTTTGTGCGAAAGAACTATTGCCCGACATGCTAGATAAACTGGAAGAGTTGGCATTGGAGTTGATCTGCAAGTTAGAAAAGATCTTTCCATCGGGCTTCTTTAATCCAATGCAACATTTGATATTGCATCTCCCGACCGAGGCAAGATTGGAGGGGGGCATGCAAAATCATTGGTGCTTTGGAATTGAGAGGATGCGGAAGATGCTTCGAGCAAAGTGTAAAAATAAACATAGAATTGAAGCATCGATGGTCGAGGCATTCATTACTGAGGAGGCGACAAACTTCGTGACAGCACACTACGAAGCCAAGAATCATCATTTGCATAATCCGAAGCCTCGGTACAATGATGGTGACCATGAAAAAAGTTTGATCCAACCTCAGCCTATTCCAAGGGAAGCTCGCACCAGCCGGTGCTTCGAAATCAATAACGTTGGATGTCGAAGAATGCCATACCATTTTCATTGTATATCTTCAACAACCTAATAGAAGTGCGGCCGTACATCGAGTAAGTTCCCGGAACATTGTTTTGCAACTTCTAATTCCTTTGAACTGCTCTTGTTCCCGGATATGTGATACAGTCGATACGTCACCAAATTCTCGGATGGAACGGTGATCCAAAATGATTCCATCGAAGAGTATGAGCTTTTGGCAAAGCATGGAGGCGGATATCCCGGTTTCATCTCTTGGTTCAAACAAACAGTAATTTCCATTAGACCATTTCATTTCTTCATCTGGTTTGTGGCTAATGGAACAATCCTTTCGTATCAAACTTGTAGGCTAATTCAGAGTCCATGGAGGCCGAATTGAGGCAAGTTGCTAATGGTTATGACTATAAGGTCCGTTCATTTGACAAATATGACATCAACGGGTATGGCTTTCATACTTTTGGCAAAGAGCAATCTATGGCCGACCAAAAGTCTACAAATTGTTGTGTCTCCGCTGTCAGCAAAGGAGGTGTCGAGTATTATGGAATAGTTGAAGCAATTTATGGACTTATATTCTTTGGTGGTAACAGACCAAACGTTGTAGTCTTCAAATGTTATTGGTTCCAGCCGAAGGAGACTAGAAGGACTCATGAACATATAGGGCTAGTCGAAATCAAACAAAGCACCCATTTAGATGTTCCCGACATCTATATTATGGCTCAACAGGCGACCCAAGTTTTCTATCTACCGTGGGCCTGCCAAACTGATCCAAATCTGAATGGTTGGGATGTCGTTTATGATGTGCCGCCACATTTTATACCACCTCCCCTCAATGAATATGATTATGAACCTCACATTAACCCAGACACATATGAAGGAGAATTCTTCCAAGAAACACGTCTTTCCAATTTTTTTTTCAAGAACCTCTCTACTTCACCCCAGAACATTGAGGTAAATAGGGACAGACAATCCGACTTCATCCCTGAGCTGAACAAGAAGAGACGGAAGAAGAGGTTACTGTTGCGGATGACCTGTCAATGCTTGATCGATTACATAAAGGAGTCCTTCCACATGTTGGTCGCGATAGTGATGATGATGCATTTATTAATGATAGTGATGATGATGATGATGCATGTATTGATCCCGGAAGATATATAGATGATGAAGATTATTATTAGTTCATGTCAAATATACATGAAGATGATAGACTCAAATTATATATATACATATTACTATTCATGTCGGTATTCAATTTTTTTATGTTGTACTAATTTCATTTACTCTTTGTCATGGCAGGTGTTGAAATATGCTGGGCATGGTTCGAGAGCGATCCGAGGATCCTTCGTCGGCACGTGGTGGGAGGGGTACTTCCATTCCACCCTAAACTCTCTAGAGAGTGTTGTACGACAGTATTGGGTCACCCGAGGGCACTTCTACGTCAGTGAAGTTGCCCACTGGGAGAGGAGGTCGGGGGAAGAAGAGAGCTCCTAAAGCTACACGTGGTAGCCGCGGGAGAGGTACGAAGGTTGCTATGCCTTCCTCGCCGCCACCTCCAGCTGATTCACCGGAGCACATGACTGCTACGGTGGACTCGTCTAAGGTGGAGGCTACAAGGACTCCTATCCACTAGCCTCGGGTCGACGATCCTTCTGTCCCAGACGCTTCAACCCGCGAGACTCCTCTGCAAGACGCCTCGTCTCGCGAGACTCCTGTGCCAGACGTTTCATCCTACGAGACTCCACAGGCTTCCACCAGATGGGATACCTGGCCGAATCTGCATCTGCCGGAGCCGAGTGGCCATGCTCATGGTGGTGTGGATTGGCTTTCTGGTAGCAGGGAAGAGGTGGTTGAGGTCACCGTCTACCAGCGTGGGTGTACACGGCTCCTTCCCGTGTTGGCAACCCACGAGCAGAGGTGGCTAATTAAGCCTGAGTCGCTAAAGTAAGCGCATTTACTCGTTTTAAATCTTTTGCCTTCATGTTTCTTCACATATCTAATGTGTTGGCTTTGTCATACTACAGGGGTTGGATTCACGCCAAGGATGTCCGCAGGCCCAACTCCATCCTTGGTGTGATTTTACGACATAACTTCCTAGGGTTTGTCACGTTACCCGGCGAGGGTCAGCAAGAAGAGGTAGGATTGAAATGGGAGCACTACTTGGCTGCCCTAGCTCCACCGGAGGATATGATCGATGGTGTGTTGTGCCACACGAGGGTCGACATGGTCATCAAGAAGTTCTTGGTAATTTTTCCTTTACACAATTAAAAATCAATAATATCTAGTTATTGTACTAACCAGTGTTGTCTCTTTTGATTGCAGACCTTCTACATGTGTTAGGAGGGATACGAGGAGGCCGCGACAAAGCTTATCGATTACGAGTGCAGGCGCCTACTACATAACTTACGACATGAGGCTTGGGTACACGCTGTTCAAGACTACTACGCCTCGCATCATATTAAGAAGGCCAAGTCGTCATCCCGCTAAAAGTTTCTGGACAAGGAGCAGTACATGAAGGTAATTACCTATTCTTAAGGCCATGTACTTAGTTTCCTTTGCTTTGATTCATAGGCGTAGCTCTCAAATTTCTCTTTACTAACTTAGGTGCCCCCGAGAATGGTGTGCGGATAAGATGGGTTGTTGGGAGGTGTTGGTGAATGAATGGTGTTCTGACCAATGGTGAGTCATCCACGACGATGCCAAGGCACGAAGTGCCCAAATGGAAGGCGTGCCACACCATCAAGGCAATGCCAACATTTACCAGTTCAGGTAGAACTGGGTATGTGGTTTGCTTCATGATTCCTGCAATTCATTCTTGTAGTGTTAGGTTTACCCATTATTAATACTTTGTTCCTCTCTTGTAGGCTCATCACAATATGAGGAAGGTGCCATAGGTGTACGATCTCTATGCCATGGCCCATACTGCCTCCTACAAGAAGGTCAAGACATTCTCTGAGTCTGACCTTGATAATCCCGAGAACTTCACCAATATCTCCTCCCACCACAAGCTCGTGAGGTACAGAGATGTGGGGAAGGCGATGAATGGGGAGGACTTCAACCCGAGCCAGCAACCACTTGATCCAGACCTGGTGATGTTAGCTGGCCACGGGAGGCCCCTTGGCTCGATAGCCATTGGAGATGGACATATACGGTCTTCGAGCACTTTAGGGCAGATCAAGGCGCGCCAAACGAACTCCTGTCTGAGATGCTGCCTCATCCATGGCCAGTCCAGCTCGCCATCGAGGTTAGTCATACGGTCTCAGATAGCTTTCCTCCATTACATTGTCTGTGTGAACAAAGAGAATTACAATGCTAACAAGGAGTTGTGTTGCAGGCTGCTCTGCAGAAAGAGAGAGAGAGACAACCCACGCGCTTCTGGCGGAACAGGCCCGGTAGGCAGCAAAGGAGAAGAGGGATCTGGAGGAGAGGACAACTAAGTTGTTGAAGGAGGACAAGCCACAGAATGATGCGTCTAATCGGGCCATGTATGAGCTCATCGTGGTAAGTTTCTTCTTCATTTTAGCCAAATCATGCACTACATGTTCTATTCATTAATAACCAATATGATTGACTTGGCAAAACCAAATGTGCAGACTTTGTGCGAGAAGACCGGCTAGACGCCTCCGCTGATGCCAGTCATTACCAGAACGATGAGTTTCATTTCAATGTTCATTTGTTACTTGTCTTAACATTTCAGCGTCATCATGCTAACGCAAATGATCTTTGGTACAACATAACTACCGAGCCACATCGCACGACACGAGCAACCCCGGTGCTTCATCTCCATGATGACAAGGAGGGTAAGCCCTAATATGCCACTTACTTGGCTCATTTTCTCAAACAAAGACAAACATAGCACTTAGACAAACTTAGCACAATGACAAACTTAGCACTTAGACAAATGTCATATTTTACGTAAGTTAGCTTTGTTTCCTCTAAAATGACATAGTAAGCTTACTTACCTCCAAAATGACATATTGTACCTAAGTTAGCTCTAAAATGACATATTTTACCTAAGTTAGCTCTAAAATGACCTATACGTAGCATTGTTTCCTCCACACTGACATAATAAGCTTAGTTAACTCAACAATGACATAATAGACTTGGTAACCTCATAGAGCCATTGACTTAGCTTATTTTCTTGCAAAATGACACAATAAGCTTAGTTAGGTAAAAATGTGATAATTACCTAGGTTAGCTCTAAAATGACATAAATAAGCAATAAGAAGAAGAAAAACAAGAGGAGAAAGAGAAAGAGGAGAAAAAAGCTTCTTCTTCTTCTTGTTCATCTTCTAGATCTTCTTCTTCTTATTCTTGGTAACCTCATAGATGCCATAGACTTAGCTTATTTTCTTGCAAAAAGACACAATAAGCTTAGTTAGGTAAAAAATGTGATAATTACCCAGGTTAGCTCTAAAATGTCACAAATAAGCAATAAGAAGAAGAAAAACAAGAGGAGAAAGAGAAAGAGAAAGAGAAGAAAAACGCTTCTTCTTCTTGTTGTTCATCTTCTAGATCTTCTTCTTCTTCTTCTTCTTCTTGGTAACCTCATAGATGCCATAGACTTAGCTTATTTTCTTGAAAAATGACACAATAAGCTTAGTTAGGTAAAAATGTGATAATTACCTAGGTTAGCTCTTAAATGACACAAAAAACCAATAAGAAGAAGAAAAACAAGAGGAGAAAGAGAAAGAGAAGAAAAAAAGCTTCTTCTTCTTCTTGATCTTCTTCTAGATGTTCTTGTTGGTAACCTCATAGATGCCATAGACTTAGCTTATTTTCTTCCAAAATGACACAATAAGTTTAGTTAGGTAAAAAATGTGATAATTACATAGGTTAGCTCTAAAATGACACAAATAAGCAATCAAAAGAAGAAAAACAAGACGATAAAGAGAAAGAGAAGAAAAACGCTTGTTCTTCTTCTTCTTCTTCTTGTTCTTCTTCTAGATCTTCTTCTTCTTCTTCTCCTTCTTGTTACCTCATAGATGCCATAGACTTAACTTATTTTCTTACAAAATGACACAATAAGCTTAGTTAGGTCAAAAATGGCATAATTACCTAGGTTATCTCTAAAATGGCACAAATAAGCAATAATAAGAATAAAAACAAGAGGATAAAGAGAAAGAGAAGAAAAACGCTCCTTCTTCTTCTTCCTCCTCTTCTTCTTCTTCTAGATCTTCTTCTTCTTCTTCTTCTAGTATTCTTCTTCTAACTTTCTTATTTAACATTTTGCAGATTTGATTCACTTCACGGAAGCTTCCATTGATGGAGTTCTTGTGTTTAGTTTCTCTTTTGATTTTGTATCGATGAACACCGTGAAACTTGCTACCTATGGATGAAACTATGCATGTATGGATGAAAATTGCACTTTTGATTTGGTATGTCTGTTGGATGATCATATATATGTGCTTGTGATATGGCAAGGATATAGTTTATGTGAATTATATATATATACCATATATGTGCTTGTGAAAATGATTGGATATAGCAAAAAACAGAACTAAAAGGGACTATACAGGCACTTTGCCATCTGCCACCGACGGCAAAGGTGCCACGTGGCGGCCACTTGTGAAACCTGGGAAGCCCAGGGTGGGGACATTTGGCCTGTTAGCCGTTTGCAGCAGATGGCAAAGGGGGAGGAGGCAGACGACAAAGATGAGGAGAGAGGCAGACGACAAAGAAGGGGACGGATGGGGGCAGACGACAAAGTGGGCGGGGGGTGGGGGGGTCAGACCGTAATGGGGGCGAGGGAGCAGACAGCAAATGGGGGCGGCAGGGGAGGGGTAGACGACAAAGGTGGCGGTGGCGGCAGGGGGGGGGGGCAGACGACGAAGTGGGGAGGTCCGTTAGCCCCCTCTAACGGTGATGCCGTCAGCAGTTGCCGTCCATTCCCTTTGCCGTCTGCAAGCTGACGACAACGATCCTTTGCCGTCGACTAGGTCGAAGCATACGGAAAAGAACCCCTTTCCCGGAGCTAGCTAGGCCCAAAAATATTCTATCCGCTAGCGGACGACAAAGGCCTTTGCCGCCTGCCTTTGTGCCTTTGCTGTCTGCCATGGGAGACGACAAAGTGCCTGATTCCAGTAATGAAAGTGGGTATGCCACTCGGGTCATCCCCAATCTTAGTTGCTTGTTTCTCCTTGGATATTATCTTGGGTGCCAGATCATCCCCAAGCTTAGGCTCTTTTCACTCCTTATTCCTTCATCCATCGTGATCTCACCCAAAACTTGAAAACTTCAATCACACAAAACTTAACAAATCCATCATGAGATCCGTTAGTATAATAAAGAAAATCACCACTCTAGGTATTGTTGTGTCGGGAACCCGATCCTAAGCCATAAGAATCCAACCTGTAACACATCACATCAGTTTGCAGCCTCATGAACGGTTAACACCACGACTGCCACCTTATCTGGGCCAGGACCGTTTGTGTCTTTTGGCTCACGTATGTGAATGTGTGCTAGCATTCAAATGTCAAAGAACCCGGGTCGACATGACTAGTCATAGAACCCAAGTGGCACATCCGTACAGGGACATGCATACGTAACCCAACAATGCAGGTGTCAGCCTCTAGCGTGTGTAGACGAGTCATATCAAGCTCCAAGGACTCCATTACGCCGAGGGACATAAATGTCATCACCGCACATAGACGAGTCGTAGCAGGCTACAAAGACTCCATTACACTGTGAGATATTTCCCCGAAGGGATAGACACAACAACAAAGAAGGATACATGCTAGTCAATAAATGTGTCGTGAGCAGTAGCAAGATACCAAGGCTCGGTGGAAGCACAAAGAGGCAGTTCCCTGTAAAGAGTATTCCTAAAGGCACACAACTAGGTGTCGAATTCCATACATATCGTTGCACGTCACACGTGTGCATGACATGCCCGATATGCATAGATACAACTATGGCATCACAACATAACCATACAACAACACGACATTTATTTAGAAGGCTCATAAGAGCCAACATAGTGTGATATTACAAACAGGGGTCACATGACCCAACATACAAGTCATACAATCAACAAGCGGAAGCTTAACATGTCTTGGTATAGACATCTAGAAAAGAAGAAGGATGAGGAAGCCTGTCTATCTACAAGACCCTCCATAGGAACCAGACCTCTCGCTGGGATTCCCAAGCTACTCGGTCAACATCGATCTTATCGTAGAAACCACTAGCGATACTGGAGTCTCCTCCGCAAAAACATAATGAAGCAATAGTGAGTACTGAGTACTCAGCAAGATTACATCAGAACTAACTACATATGCATCGGTATAAACAAGGGGGTTGTGGGGTTCAGTGCAGCAAGCCAGCTTTGACTCGTTGGCTATCCTGTACTATGACTTTCATTACTTTGAAAAGTTTGTGAAGCGTACACGAGTCCACTAACACCATATCAATACAATACCATGGATCCGCTCCCGTCTTCCTACGAGAGTGCCATCCATGATACTCACACTTGTCTTGAAGTTTTTATGAGTATCCATTAAAATAGTCTATGAACCATATAAGTATCTAAGTAGTCCATATCCATGGATGTGGCTATTCAAATAGATTGATTACCTTGCAAGGGTGTACTTCGTCACACATGCTCCCGCCACTTATCGCTATGTGCACGTAAAATGCACCTCAGCAACCTTCAAGCAGAAGCCTAGCGAGGGAGTCGTCCATGACCTGACTAGCCACACAAGACTCTAGTCTAGGTTTATCGCCTATTTCAGACTGAACCCGGAAGGAAGTCCGGCCGAAGTTCCCTCAACAGCCCCAAACGATGTGTACAGGGTTACCAAGCCCACCTTGACGGATTGTACTATGCTTGGTACACTGGGCCATGATGCCTAGTCTGTCCCAAGCCCACCTGTACGGGGTGCCACTCGGTAGACTACTAGCATGTCCTACAAACCAAGAAACTAGTTGCAACTCCTGGATAGAGATCAAGTCGACTAATAAGTCGAGAGAGTTAATTAAGGATCCCAATGTGCGGTATTAGCTAGTCTTGGATAACATACAAAAGACTCAGTTCTTAAGGACGGTCCCAATGAGACAACTCGCCATGTACTCCTACATGGCCTCTCATCGCTACCTTTACCAAGTCGGGTTCAACACTTCACTCTCATCACCGGAACACATTCAGTTCACTCCGGTTCATCACCCAGATGAATCAGACCTGACACAACTCTAAGTATAGCAAGCATAGCAAAGTAAAGGCACAACATGGCTCAAGCATCTACCAGGTATGCTAGGTTTCTTGGTTCGGCTATTTACTGTGACAATGACAGGTCATGCAGAGGAATGGGTTCAACTACCAGAACAATTAAAAGTTGAAACGTTTTGTCCTAATGCAATAAGTGAGAGAAAGAGCGAGAGAGTGGGATTGTATTGGAGATGTTTAGGGGGGGGGTTGCTTGCCTGATAAGACGATCACACGTTACTGCTCCTCAGATGGATACTCAACCGTATCCTCCAGAATAGTGCCTAACACGAAGGACAACCGTCGAAGGGGGAACAACCAATACACATCAAATGCAACAATATGGTGCATGAATATGTCATGGAAATATGATATGGTTGAGCTAATGCATCTAGCAACAGATTCAAATGAAGTAGGTTTGAACCCAAGGTTCAAATCCAACTCCATATGTGAGATCTCATATTGAATTTGAACAAAATGTCCAAGTTCTCCTATTTAGGTTGCTCTATCATGCATGAAAATGGTACATATGGATTCATTGAATTTGTCTGATCAATTTGCATATATAAATTATTTTCATCTGACTTACATATTAATTTATATGAATTTCCTAAGTTTTTAGCAATTTATGGAATTATTTTAATACATAAATGCTTTTATTGCATCAGCCATGCGTCAGCATGACGTAAGCCTGGTCAACTGACCGCTCTGGGTCAAACATGACTAGTGGGACCCACTGGCCAGTGACCAAGTGGCTAAGCCGGGACAAATCCCGCACTGACTGGGGGTTTGATCAGCGGCCGGGCCCACTGGCAGTCCCTGTGGGGTTAATTAACCGCGGGGGTTAGCACAAATGGCCTTGCCACGTCGGCCACCGGCGTTTAGCCACCGGCAACCTTGGATCACAGCAGTGTCCAGCCGTAGTGGCGCTACAGGGGGTCTCCAGGCGAGCTGAGGGCACTCGGGCGAAGCTCGAGCTCGCACGCATTGCGTGGGACACACGGGGAGACGAGGGGCGTCCGGAGCTGACAGCGGTGAGCTCGCTCGTGACGGCCGGAGCTCGAGCGAGGGCGGCTACGGTGCTACAGGCTGCGGGAGGAGAAGCGGAAGGTCGAGGCGGAATCTATAGGTCCGCGCAAGCACGCCGGAGTGCTGAAGCGAGCACGACATGTGCTGTGGCCGCGGTGGCCATGTCGCCGGCGGCGAGGTGCTCGGGAATGACGGGGAAACGATAGCTATGGTGGGCTAAATAGAAGGGAAAGGGAGGGGTTTGACGGAGAGGCTCACGACACTTCTTCTGGAGCTGGCGGCAAGGCTGGGGACGTGCGCTGGCTGGCAAATCGACCGGAGAGGTCCGACGGGTCCCGAGGTAGACGACGACACTGGGGCGGCTCCACAGTGAGTCTCGACTTGCGGTGCTCGTAGATGACAAAGAGGACGACGATGTGGCGCTTCTAGGCTCGATGACGGTGGCTAGAAGGGGACCGGGGCTATGCTAACGGTGGCGGCAAGCTCATGGAGCTTCGGCCATGGTGACGGGAGGGGGCAGAGGAGAGAGAGAGAGCAGCAGGGGGAGGAATGGGCTCGAGGGGGGGGTCCAGGTGGTCGCCTAGAGAGGATAGGGGTGGAGGAGAGGCCGCCAGCGCGATGCGGGACCTGGCACGGTGACTCGCCATGCTCGCCTTCCCCCTCTGCCTACTCACAAAGGTGGAAGATGACCCTGCCCCTAGGCTAGGCCGCATGTGCAGCAAGTAAGGCCCAGGTAAGCCTCAACCTTTTCCTTCTATTTATTTTCTATTTGTTTTCTATTAATTTCAATAGGTTTCTTATTTAGTAAAAATACTAAATCAATTTTATTTATTCTTAAAATAAATATGTGGTTACATATAAACAGTCTAGAGCCACATAATAGTTTTCAGAATTATTGGGGCTTTTAAAAGTATTTATAGCATTTGATAGCTCCAATCCAAATAGTTTTCATTTTAATTCAGTAAACCAAAATGACAATAAAAATATGTGTCACCTCTGGTTGATGTTGCCACATTTTACTAGAGATGTTTAGCATTTTACAGGGCCACTTTGGTTCATTGAAAAATATTTTGGTTGAATCTATTTGAAATCAAATTGTGCTAGGGTATTGATCATCCCTATTTCAAGTTTAAAAAGAATTTAAACATGATGCAAACTCAAACATGAACTCTAGTGCATGCTTAAGCTAGGGATGTGACAACTCACCCCCACTTAAAAGAATCACGTCCTGAGATTCAGGAGTCGATGAGAAAAGGGCCGGATATTAAAATCAAAGATGATCTTCACGCTCCCAGGTAGCTTCATTATCGGCATGATGGGACCACTGAACCTTGAGAAACTTGATATTCCGATGCCAGGTGACACGCTTAGCTTGATCGAGAATACGAACATGATATTCTCGATATGTAAGATCATCTTGAAGATCAAGTGTTTCGTGGTCCACTTCACACACAGGATCCTTGAAGCAACACCTAAGTTGAGAAACGTGGAAGACATCATGAACTCTAGAAAGATGCGGGGGTAGTTCCAATTGGTAGGCAACCTCTCCTAGTTTAGCAAGAATGCGAAAAGGACCAATGTAACGAGGAGCCAATTTGCCCTTGATACCGAAACGATGGGTACCCTTCATAGGAGTAACCCGAAGGTAAGCCTTTTCGTCCACCTCATAAGTTACTTACTTATGATGGCGATCATATTGACTCTTTTGACGAGACTGAGTTGTCTTGAGATTCTCGCGAATAACACAAACTTGCTCTTCTGCTTCCTGGATCATGTCTAGTCCAAAGAATTGTGCTTCCCCGGTCTCTGACCAATTCAAAGGTGTATGACATCTTCGTCCATAAAGAACTTCGAATGGAGCTTTGCCTAGACTGGATTGGTAGCTGTTGTTATACGCAAACTCTATAAATGGAAGACACTTCTCCCAATTCATTCCAAATGAGATGAAACAAGCTCTGAGCATGTCTTCGAGAATCTGATTGACTCTTTCAACTTGACCACTTGATTGAGGGTGAAAAGCAGTGCTAAAGGAGAGGTGGGTTCCCATAGAATTCTGGAAACTTTCCCAAAATCGAGAGGTGAAACTACTTCCACGGTCCAAATTGATTTCCAATGTAACGCCATGCAGGGACACTATTCGAGAGATGTATAGATCAGCCAACTGACTAGAAATGATATTTTCTCGGACAGGAAGGAAATGAGTCACTTTGGAGAGGCGATCAATAACCACAAAGATTGCATTATTTCCTTTCTTGGTCCTGCGAAATCTGGTGATGAAGTCCATTTCAACTTTGTCCCATTTCCACTCAGGAATAGCTAACGGCTGAAGGGTGCCAGTTGGTCTCTAATGCTCTTCCTTCACACGATGACAAACGTTGCACTTAGCAATGAACTCAGCGATTTCCCTCTTCATTCTAGTCTACCAGAACCTTTGGCGTAGGTCCTGATACATCTTGGTGCTGCCAGGGTGAATGGTGAGAGGAGATTCATGAGCCTCCTTAAGGATCAACTCTCAAGGTTGTTGATTTTTAGGAACTACTAGTCGGTCCCCAAAGTATACTGCACCTCTATCATCAATGGAGAAACTACCATCAATTCCCTGTTCAACGTTATCCTTGATCCGGGTAGTACCCGCATCATACTGCTGGCTTGTTATAATCTGATCCTCGAGGGTGGGTTTTGCAACCGAGGTTGAAAGGGATCCGCGAGGAACAATGTGGAGGTTAAGCTTGCAGAATTCCTCATGAAGAAGGGGTTGACCTTGTTGTAGCATGAGATTGTTGCAGTAGGACTTACGCCTTAATGCATCCGCCATGACATTTGCCTTGCCTGGGGTGTAAGTAATTCCTAAGTCATAATCCGTAACAAGTCTAACCATCGTCTTTATCTGAGATTCAGATATGGTTGAGAGAAGATATACTTCAGGCTTTGGTGATTGGTATAGATCTCGCAACGATTACCGAGAAGGTAATGTTGCCATACCTTGAGTGCATGGACTGCTGCTGCAAGCTCCAAATCATGTGTTGGATAATTTTCCTCATGTGGGTGCAACTGTCGGGATGCATAGGTGATCACCTGTCTGTCTTGCATAAGAACACAACCAAGTCCTTGTCTTGAGGCATCACAATAGATGACAAAGTCCTTGGAGAAATCAGGTGGCACAAGCACGGGAGCAGAGGTCACACGCCTTTTCAGTTCCTGGAAACTGTGCTCACATTGTGGTGTCCACTCAAACTTCTAATCTTTCTTGAGGAGTTCCGTCAGAGGCTTGGCAACTTTGGAGAAGTTTTCAACGAAGCGACGAAAATAATTCGCTAGACCAAGGAAACTCCTAACTTGCTTAACTATTTCAGGTGGAGTCTAGTCGAGAATGGCCTGAACTCTTTCAGGATTGACTGAAATGCCCTTACCTAAGATGACATGACCTAGATAGATCACTTCAGGTAACCAAAATTCACACTTGGAGAACTTGGCATAAAGGCGGTGCTCTCTGAGTGTTTGTAGCACAAGTCTGAGGTGCTCAACATGTTCTTCTTCATTCTTTGAGTAAATCAGTATATCATCAAGGTAAACCACGGCGAACTTATCCAAGTACTCCATGAAGATTGAATTCATTAGATGGGAGAATGTTGCTGGATCATTAGTTAGTCCAAAGGACATGACCGTGTACTCGTATTGACCATAACAAGTGACGAACGCTGTCTTGGGAATGTCTCCACTATTGTTTTTTTATTTGATGGTAGCCTAACCTCAAATCCATCTTGGAGAACACTAAGGAACCAGCAAGTTGATCATACAAATCATTGATCCTGGGGAGCGGATACTTATTCTTTATCGTGACCAAATTGACAGCTCGATAATCCAGAACCATACTATCCGTTCCATCCTTCTTATTCACAAAGAGGTCAGGACAAGCCCAAGGAGAAGAGCTAGGTCGGATGAAACCCTTTTGCAAGGACTCATCAAGTTGTTTCTTAAGCTCAGCTAGCTCCAAGGGTGCCATCTGATAAGGCTTTCTTGAAATTGGGACAGTTCCTGGGATGAGGTCTATCACAAACTCCACATCCCTGTCAGGAAGAATGCCTGGCAATTATTCCGGAAAGACATCCGGAAAATATCGAACTACCAGAATATCTTCAAGGTCAGTAAGAGGGTTGGCATTGAGTGAATAGAGCTGACGCTTTGCAACTCGTGTTGAAACATGGACTATCTTGCCAGATGGATGCATAAGCTGAATAGACTTGGTGGACCAGTCAATCATGGCATGATGAGCTATCATCCAATCCATACCCAAGATGATGTTAATATCTGAAGGCTTGAGAGCTATCAGCGAAGCAAGGAATACAAGTCTATCAATATGGATTTAATTTCCATGTCTTATTCTTGTGGTCTGCCATCTAGACCCTAGAGTCCGAAATTCAAGAGTAGTTGGCATACCACAAAATGACGTATCATGCAACCGGGCATAGCTTTCTGATATGAAGGAATGTAATGCTCCAGTATCAAACAAACTGATGCCGGATGGCAATTGACAAGGAGCATTCCAAGGAGAACTTCTGGATCATCATTAGCTTCTTTGGATGAGACGTGATTCACACATCCCCATTCAGTGATGGTTGGCTTGGCATGTATCACCTTGACTGGTGGCTTATTACGTCAACGAACTTTGCAGATGCGAGTGACGCAATGATGGACCGAATACATTTTCGAGCAACGTGGCCTGGTTCTCTGCACTTGTAGCAAGTCACAGAAGTCTGACATGGAACCGCATTGGCAGGTGGTCCACTAACAGTCTTGGGTGGAGCATTTGGCTGAGTTGGACGAGGCGCCACATAGGATGGCCTCGATGCATATCCAGGCGGAAGTGATGAGTTCAGAACCCAAATACGGCGCTTTTGAGATCCATAACCGGAGGTAGAAGCCAAATCACGGTTGTGCTTGCGAGACTCATCATAAGTGAACTGAGCTGTCTCTGCATTAATGGCCTTGTTCACATGAGCTTGGAAGGTGTCACAATGATGCAAGTGAAGATCACGACGCAACTTTGGGTTGAGACCCTTCCTGAACCAAGCTTGCTTCTTGGCATCCATGGACACTTCTTGTGTGGCATAACGGGCAAGGTTCTCAAACTCTCAACTGTAGGCATCTACAACCATCTAAACCTGGGTAAGGTTAGAAAACTCTTCCCTCTTTGGTCCAAGAGACCCTGAGGAATATGATGCTCACCGAAAACCTCTGTGAATTGTTCCCAGGTAGGAATCTGGCCAGCTGGAATTATAGTCTATTAGTTCTCCCACCATATACTAGCAGGACCCTCCAAAAAATATGTAGCATAGGTGACCTTGTCAGCCTCATCCACATTCACAGAACACAGCTTATTTGTGATGCTACGGAGCTAGTCATCTGCATCGAGTGGCTCAATGGAGTGATGGAAGGTGGGTGGGTACAGCTTGATGAAGTCATGGATGGTCACTGTTCCAGCACACTGATGTGCGGTGGTTTCCTGAATACGTGCCAGCAAGGATTTGACTCACGCTTGTCTTTCTCAATGTCTAGCATGAATTGTGCCAATGAGGATGAATCCGGCGGAACTTCAACATCTCTAGTTCCATGTCTCTGGCCCTTCTTGCGACCAATGGCAACTTGGGTACTACGATACATCCTGAGGATCAGAAACTAGGATTAGACAAGGTGCATAGCAGATAGATAGGAAGGAATGCAAAAACATTTGATCTTCAAGAAATCCTACGGAAAATTGGACAACATAACAGCTATGAATGCTCAGAAATGAGATACCCTACATAAGATTTAGGTGCCACGACACCTCAACATCACAATCTCAAGATTCTGGTTGAACTAACAAGCTACACAGATAACACTCGAGGACTGGAATGCAACTCAGATCAATCATTCCTATAAGTCTATGGAATAGTAACTCGAGATCCTGGTAGATAGGTAAGAATCCTAGATCCTAATCCCCGAGGAAAAGGCGAGGGTGACTCAGAATCAGAATAACATGGGGGAAAGGAGTAAAAAGAGCCTTACGTTCCCTTCCACAATCAATTCCCTTATATAACTAAAGAGTTGCTAGACTTAACATCGACCAATTTGGCTTGGTAATCCTACAGTCAGTCAAGCTCTGATACCAACGCCGTCGGGACCCCGATCCTAAGCCATAAGAATCCAGCCTGTAACACATCACATCACTTTGCGGCCTCACACACGGTTAACTCCACGGCTGCCACCTTACCTAGGCCGGGACCGTTTGCGTCTTTTGTCTCACATATGTGAATGTGTGCTAGCATTCAAATGTCAAAGAACCCAGGTCGACATGACTGGTCATAGAACCTAAGTGGCACATCCATACAGGGACAAGCATACGTAACCCAGCAATGCAGGTGTCAGCCTCTAGCGTGTCTAGACGAGTCATAGCAAGCTACAAGGACTCCATTACGCCGTGGGACATAAATGTCATCACTGCATGTAGCGAGTTGTAGCAGGTTACAGGGACTCCATTACACTTCAAGACATTTCCCTGAAGGCACAGACACATCAACAAAGAAGGATACATGCCGATCAATCAATGTGTCCTAAGCAGTAGGAAGCTACCAAGGCTCGATGGAAGCACAAAGAGGAAGTTCCCTGTAAAGAGTACTACTAAAGGCACACAACTATGT
The DNA here is from genome assembly GCA_022496015.1 of Hordeum marinum. Lineage (NCBI taxonomy): Eukaryota > Viridiplantae > Streptophyta > Magnoliopsida > Poales > Poaceae > Hordeum > Hordeum marinum. Next base: position 274,086,331 of record CM039678.1, read on the forward strand.
TTCAAATCCCATACATATCGTTGCACATCACACATACGCACGACATGCCCGATATGCATAGATACAACTATGGCATCACAACATAACCATACAACAAGACGACATTTATTTAGAAGGCTCATAAGAGCCAACATAGAGTGATATTACAAACAGGGGTCACATGACCCAACACACAAGTCATACAAGCAACAAGCGGAAGCTTAACATGTCTGGGTACAGACATCTAGAAAAGAAGAAGGTTGATGAAGCCTGTCTATCTAGAAGACCCTCCATAGGAACCAGACCTCTGGCTAGGATTCCCAAGCTACTCGGTCAACATCAATCTTATTGTAGAAACCACTAGCGAGACTGGAGTCTCCTATGCAAAAACATAATTAAGCAACAGTGAGTACTGAGTACTCAGCAAGACTTACATCAGAACTAACTACATATGCATCAGTATCAACAAGGGGGTTGTGGGGTTCAATGCAGCAAGCCAACTTTGACACGGTGGCTATCCTGTACTGCGACTTTCAGTAATTTGAAAAGTTTGTGAAGCGTACACGAGTCTAATAACACCACAACAATACACACCATGGATCCGCTCCCATCTTCCTATGAGAGTGCCATCCACGGTACTCACACTTGTCTTGAAGTTTTTATGAGTATCCATTAAAATAGTCTATGAACCATATAAGTCTCCAAATAGTCCATATCCGCGGACGCGGCTATTCGAATAGATTGATTACCCTACAGGGGTGTGCTTCGTCACACATGCTCCCGCCACTTATCTCTATGTGCACGTAAAACGCACCTCGACAACCTTCAAGCGGAAGGCTAGCAAGGGAGTGGGCCACGACCTTACTAACCACACAAGACTCTAGTCCAGGTTTATCGCCTATTTGAGACCGAACCCGAAAGGAAGTCCGACCAAAGTTTCCTTAACGGCCCCAAATGATGTGTACAGGGTTCCCAAGACCACATCGACGAATGGTACTATGCTTGGTACACCAGGCCATGATGCCTAGTGTGTCCCAAGCCCACTTGTATGGGGTGCCACTCGGTAGACTACTAGCATGTCCTACAATCCCAGAAACTAGTTGCAACTCCTGGACAGAGATCAAGTCGATTAATAAGTCGAGAGAGTCAATTAAGGATCCCATTGTGTGGTAGTAGCTAGTCTTGGATAACATACACAGGACTCAGTTCTTAAGGACGGTCCCAATGAGACAACCCGCCATGTACTCCTGCATGGCCTCTCATCGCTACCTTTACCAAGTCGGGTTTAACACTTCACTCTCATCATCAAAACACATTCAGTTCTCTCCGGTTCATCACCCAGATGAATCAGACCTGACACAACTCTAAGCATAGCAAACATAGAAAAGTAAAGGCACAACATGGCTCAAGCATCTACCAGGTATGCTAGGTTGCTTGGTTCCACTATTTACTATGACAATGACAGGTCATGCAGAGGAATGGGTTTAACTACCGGAACAAGTAAAAGTTGAAACTTTTTGTCCTAATGCAATAAGTGAGAGCAAGAGCGAGAGAGTGGGATTGTATCGGAGATGTTCAAGGGGGGTTGCTTGCCTGATAAGACGATCACACGTTACTGCTCCTCAGATGGATACTCGGTCGTATCCTCCGGAACAGTGCCAAACACAAAGAACAACCATCAAAGGGGGAACAATCAATACACATCAAATGCAACAATATGATGCATGAATATGTCATGGCAATATGATATGGTTGAGCTAATGCATCTAGCAATAGATTTAAATGAAGTAGGTTTGAACCCAAGGTTCAAATCCGACTCCATATGTGAGATCACATACTAAATTTGAAAAAATGTCCAAGTTCTCCTATTTAGGTTGCTCTATCATGCATGAAAATGGTACATATGGATTCATTGATTTTTTGTGATCAATTTTCATATATAAATTATTTTCATCTGACTTACAGATTAATTTATATGAATTTTCTAAGTTATAGCAATTTTTGGAATTATTTAAACACATAAATGCTTTTATTGCATCGCCCATGCGTCAGCATGACGTTAGCCTGGTCAACTGAACGCTCTAGGTCAAACATGACTAGTGGGACCCACTGGTTATTGACCTAGTGGCCAAGCCGGGTCAAATCCCGCGCTGACTGGGGGTTGACCAGCGGCCGGGTCCACTGGTAGTCTCTGCAAGGTTAGTTAACCGCAGGGGTTAGAACTAATGGCTTGCCACGTCGGCCACCTGCGTTTAGCTGCCGCCGAACCTGGACCGCGACGGTGTCCGACCGGAGTGGTGCTGCAGGGGGTCTCCAGGCGAGCTGAGGGCATTGGAGCGAAGCCCAAACTCTCCCTCATCGCGTGGGACACACGAGGAGGCGAGGGGCGGCTGGAGCTGACGGGGGCGAGCTCGCTCGCGACGGCCGGTGCACCGTCAAGGGCGGCCGTGGTGCTATAGGCTGCGGGAGGAGAAGCGGAAGGTCAGGGCGGCATCTACAGGTCCGCGGAAGCACGCCGGAGTGCTGAAGCGAGCACGGCATGTGCTGTGGCCGCGGTGTCCATGTTTCCGGTGGTGAGGTGCTCGGGCACGAGGGGGAAGCGGCGGCTACGACGGGCTAAATAGAAGGGAAAGGGAGGGGTTCGACGAATAGGCTCATGCTGCTTCTTTTGGAGCTGGCGGCGATGTCGGGGACGCGCGGTGGCTGGCGAATCGACCGGAGACGTCCGATGGGTCCCGGGGTAGACGACGACATGGGGGTGGCTCCACGAGGCGTCCCGGCTTACGGTGCTCATAGATGACGAAGAGGACGATGATGCGGCGCTTCTGGGCTCGACGACGGCGACTAGAAGGGGACCGGGCTATGCTAGCAGCGGCGGTGAGCTCATGGAGCTTCGGCCATGGCGACGGGAGGGAGCAGAGGAAAGGGAGAGAGCAGTAGGGGGAGGAATGGGCTCGAGGGGGGGGGGTCCAGGTGGTCGCCTAGAGAGGATAGGGGTGGAGGAGAGGCCGCCAGTGCGATGCGGGACCCGGCACGGTGACTTGCCGTGCTCGCCTTCCCCTCTGCCTACTCGTAGAGGTGGAAGACGACCCTGCCCCTGGGCTGGGCCGCATCTGCAGCAGGTAAGGCCTAGGTAAGCCTCAGCCTTTTCCTTTTATTTGTTTTCTATTTGTTTTCTATTAATTTCAATAGGTTTCTGATTTAGTAAAAATACCAAATCAATTTTATTAATTCTAGAAATAAATATGTGGTTACATATAAACAGTCTAGAGCCACATAAAAGTTTTCAGAATTATTGGGGCTTTTAAAAGTATTTATAGTATTTAATATCTCCAATCCAAATAGTTTTTGTTTTAATTCAGTAAACCAACATGACAATAAAAATATGTGTCACCTCTGGTTGATGTTGCCACATTTTACCAAAGAAGTTGAACATTTTACAGGGCCACTTTGGTTCATTCAAAAATATTTTGGTTGAACCTATTTGAATTCAAATTGTGCTAGGGTTTTGATCATCCGTATTTCAAGTTTAAAAATAATTTAAACATGATGCAAACTCAAATATGAACACTAGTGCATGCTAAAGCTAGGGATGTGACATGTTGCAAACCCATTCATATTCTATTATTGCATTATATATACTATGTTCAAACTTTAACATGGCTTATACCCTCCAATACTAACCATAGATTCATCAAAGTAAGGACACAATGCAACGAAAACAAAATCTTTGAAAAATATAAGAGTCCGTAGTAATCTGTTATCTAACCATACTTCTATAAGTCTAGAAATTCTGAAAAATCATCACAAAGTTAAGAACCTCATTCCAGGGGGTACACGCAATAGAGGAAGAACTAGCCATAGCAAAAAAGGTAGATAAACAAGAGATCTGACGAGAAAAAGGCAAACAAAAAAGAGGATGAATAAAATGACTAATTTTCATGAAGTGGGGGAGATGAAAACGAGAGGCAAATGGCAAATAATGTAAAATGCAAGGAGATGGGATTTGTGATTAGGAACCTGATAGATGTTGATGATATCTCCCCGGCAACGACACCACAAATTCCTTTGACATGGCTTGAGACTGCGTCGGTATTTCCCCAAAGAGGAAGGGATGATGCAGCATAGCTACAGTCAGTATTTCCCTCAGTTATGAAACCAAGGTTATCGAACTAGTAGGAGAACCAAGCAACACTATGTAAACAATACCTGCACACAAAGAACAAATACTTGCAACCCGACGCATAAGAGAGGTTCTTAATATCTCCATGGTAAAAGATAGATTGGTTTGTATGAGACTGGATAAATAGATCACACAAGAACACAAAATAAAAAATGCAAGTAAAAAGTGCGACAAGATTTTTTTGGGTTTTTGAATAATAGATATGAAAACAAATGTGGAAAAGATAGATCGGAAAGCAATATATTAAAAAGATAGACGCGGGCCCCATAGATTTCACTAGTGGCTTCTCTCAAGAAAATAACATACGGTGGAGAAAAAAATTACTGTTGTGCAATTAATAGAATATCAAATAATCATGACGATATCCAAGGCAATGATCAATACATAGGCATCACGTCCAAGATTAGTAGACCAAAACGATTCTGCATCTACTACTATCACTCCACACATTGATTGCTATTCATGGATAGAAACTTATCATGAACTCAAACTTCATCAAATCCCAACAAACATATGGCAGAAAGTCATTACATCAAATAGATCTCCAAGACACCATTGTATTGAGAATCAAAAGAGAGAGAGGAAGCCATCTAGCTACTGCCTAAGGACCCGTAGGTCTATGGTGGACTACTCACGCATCATCGAAGAGGAACCCATGAGGATGATGGACCACTCCATGATGGTGTTAGATTGAATCTCATGTTTTTTGAAATTGCGTTGGCTAGAATTGTGTTTCCTTGAATCCTCTAGGGTTTCTAGTATATTTGAGCATTTATAGAGCTGAGAGGCGGCGGAGGAGACCCTTGTGGGCCTCACAACCCATCAAAGCACGCCTAGGGCCTCTAGCGTGCCTTGGTGTCTTGTGGGACCCACATGCCTCGCCCAAAATGCTTCCCTGGTCCCAATTTATATTCTGGTCCAAAAAATCTCCAAAAAGTTTCATGTCAATTGGACTCCGTTTGGTACTGATATTTCGTGAAGTAAAAAACAAGAAAAAAGAACAACTGGCACTAGGCACCATGTCAATAGGTTAGTCCCAAAAATGATATAAAGTTGCTCTAAAATGATTATAAAACATCCAAGAATTATAATACAACATCATGGAACAATCAAAACTTATGGATAGATACGTTGGAGACTTATCAGACTCCTAAGATGGCAGCCCACTCATCCACTATAGACTGATATCTAACTCTCTCAGTCATCCGTATGATACGACCATCTGGATATAAATGAGTTGTGGCATACAACTGCATGATGATATCGTCATTCCATGCTATGAACTCTCTTCCAAAAAAGTTGTCAATGTCAATGCATCTGAAATTGCACTGCACATTGGGAAAGTAGTGCTCAGGTTCCTTGATGTAGGGCCAGTCAATAAATCTCATGTCACAGACTGTTGGGATCTTGTCCTATAGGACAATCTCATAGAAATCCCATTGGTACTTAGTGTACAACCAATCATCAACGACGGTCTTCATACTGGAGGCATATGGGTCATTTGCTCTCCATTTCCTCAGTCCTTGGTCTCTCCTCTTCTTCATGTCCTCAACAACTGGATCATCATCATTATGCTTTGGCATGTGAGGTCTCAGCTTCCTCAAAACTATCACATTCCCTTCCTCATCATCTCTGGAAGTACAACCCTTGTTCTTTGTTGCAAGAGGGATGTCCTTGGTGGTCCTCTTGGGCTTGGGTGTTGCAGGCTTCTTTGGAGTTGCTTTCTTACTCTTGGATTGAGCATGACTAGACGTAGGATTAACAAGCAATTTCTTCTTCTTGGAAGGAGGGGGTTTAGCAACTGGTTCTTCCTCTTCCTCTTCTTCCTACTCTGTTGGATCCTCATACATAGAGGTTGGCCTTCCAATGACATGCACAATCGTATTTCTGGCTCTCTTCTTTTCTTCTGCCTTCTTGGACACAAACTTTGAAGTCTTTGGGGAGTCAAGAGAAGGAGTCATCCAAGCCTTAGCAATCCTAGGTGCTCTCATTGCCTCTGAACTGGCATATTATTTCTTTACTAGCCTCTTAGAAGAAGTGGCCTCAGCGGTAGATTTCTTTGCAGTTTTCTCCTTCTTGTCTTGCAGCTTCTTGGAGGTGACCTCATTAGGGATAAAATCTGCATCCTCTTCATCTGAGTTGAGTTTCCTCCTTGCCCTGGTGATAGACTTAGGCAACCCGTGAGAACTGGGGGTTCCTGGATCCTTTGAGGATAAGTAACTAGCTTATGGGCTAGTGCCTGGATCAATGTCCACACTTTGCTCCCTGAAATCACTGTCATTGTCTGACCCTGAGCCTAACATTCTGACCCTTTGAATAGTTATAGATGAGTAGAAGGGATGAGCATCACAAAACACAGATGGTTTTAACAAAATTTGAACTCATATTCTTAAGTTTAATTTTCAGCTAAGTGTGTGTCGGTTCCATCGAGTCAAAGATTTCGGAGCTACTGAGACTAATACTCTCATTCACAGAAACTTGGCTAGTCATCTCGGTTGCACCAAAAGGAGAACTCGGTTTCACGGAGAGAATTCTTAGTAATCCTAAACAACAAATCGATGAGACCGATTTTTCTGCCTCGGTGACACCGAGACACACATGGAGGAAGATTAAACCTAAAAATCCCATTCCCCTATTCTCTACTGGATTTCTAGTGGATTGGAAGTTGTGCAATTCATGGCAAGAAGATAAGCAAAGACTTAATGCATGAGATCTGGACAGTGATCGAGCGCACGAGGGGCGAGATATTTACCCTAGTTCGGTGAAGATCCCCTAAGGCAGCGATGACTCCCGCCGACGGTGTAGGATCGAAAGTAAGTCTAGAGGATGGGGGGGGGTGATTAGACTACTTGACCCAAAAAAATTCTACTTTTTTCTAGTTTTAGTTGTGGGCAAATTTTAGCAACGATATAAAGTCAAGCACACCCTATACATGCATGTCTAGGAGTATAGCTCAGAAAGTAAAGACAATCACATGTAGTGGAGGGTAGGGTTAGAAGATCAAACACAATTGTAGACACAAAGATTTTTCTCGTGGTTCCGAAAGGTGGCGCTATTGTACATCCACGTTTATGGAGTCTTCAACCCACGGAGGGTAGCAACCTTGACTATTTCGTAAGGCTCCACCCATAAGGCTCCACGAAGTAGCAACCTTGACTATGTCGTAACGGCTTCCGTCCATGAAGGACTAGCCTCAATATTGGTAGATCTTCATGAAGTAGGCGATCTCCTTGCCCATACAAACATCTTGGTTTAACTCCACAACACGAAGTAGGAGGATCCCAAGCAACTCCAATCTAGGAGGCACCACCCTCCAAAAGGTAATAAGCTTGATAGTGACGATGAACTCCTTGCTCTTGTGCTCCAAGATGATAGACTCCTCAACACTCAGTCACTCTATCTCAAATTTGGCTTGGTAGAAGAGATTTATTGGGTGGAAAACAACTTGGGGAGGCTAGAAATCAAGATCCATATGGTTGGAGTAGATGATCTTGACCTCAACACAACAGCAGGTGATTCTATCTCAGAAATTTGGATATGGGAAGTGGGGAATTATTCTCAGTGCTTCTCTTGCGAGTGCGATGTGGTGGAGGGGTATACATAGGCATCTCCAAAAATCCAACCATTACACCATTATTTACCAACTCGGTTATACCGAAGTAAAACTTGGTCCTACCGATTTGTTAAAAATGTGCAAACTTTATGAATCTCGGTGAGACCGATATATGATTGTCGGTAGTACCGATATGAGTGGCCAAGGGCAGTTCCCAACCTCGGTGAGACCAATCCATAAAACTCATAAATTCTGATTTTATAAACTGGGTCATTCGAATGTTGGTCACCGAAACTCGGTTGCATCGATGTAGCACTTGGTGGTACCGAGAAGCTAGCGTTTGGCTAGGGTTCTGTATGAGGTGCAAATTGGTAGGAACGAGTGGGAAATTTGGTGGCACCAATTTTGCATGGTAGGGTTTAGATAGATTATTTTTGTGGGAGAGTTTGTGGGCGTTTTTGGTGGCTAGCACTTGCGCACGTGGAGCATTTTGTTCATGAGCATTACCTCACCCCCTTTTAATAGTATTGGCTTTCCTATGGACTCAAAGTGAATTCTCACAAAGTAAAATGTTGAGTCTCCTTGCTTGAAGCTTTGCCAATTCTATTCCTTGCATCTTGGGGTCTCCTCACAATCCTATAGCCGTCCCATCATTGAACTTTTCCTGAAATATACTTAGTGGAAACATTAGTCCAATGAGATATATGTTGTTATTATTATTAAAACCACCAAGGGAGCAAATGTGCTTTCAATCTCCCCCTTTCTGGTAATTCATGACAACATATAGGTCAAAGCTTCAACATATGATATAACTAGTGAATAGAATAATCGCTTTGAGAAGTATGTGATAAGCAACAGCTCCCCCTAAATATGTGCACTATTTTGAATTTGCGTTTTAATGCAAATGCACAATCGATTAGGTTCATGTGGCACTCTTCCATATCACATACAACTTATTGGTTTGCGATAATAATATGAATGAACAACATAGCACAACACATCAAGAAAAAAGTTGTTGGAAATATGCCCTAGAGGCAATAATAAATTACTTATTATCATATTTCCTTGTTCATGATAATCGTGTATTATCCATGCTATAATTGTATTGACCGGAGACTTAGATGCATGTGTGGATACATAGACAAAACCATGTCCCTAGTATGCCTCTAATAGACTAGCTCGCTGATCAAAAGATGGTTAAGGTTTCCTAGCCATGGACATGAGATGTCATTTGATAACAGGGTCACATCATTAGGAGAATGATGTGATGGACAAGACCCAAACTGCAAACGTAGCATATGATCATGTCAGTTTATCGCTACTGTTTTCCGCATGTCAAATGTGTGTTCCTATGACCATGAGATCATGCAACTCACAGATATCGAAGGAGTGCCTTGTGTGTATCAAACATCGCAACGTAACTGGGTGACTATAAAGGTGCTCTACAGGTATGTTCGATGGTGTCTGTTGAGTTGGCATGGATCGAGACTGGGATTTGTTACTCCGTGTGACGGAGAGGTATCTCGGGGCCCACTCGGTAATGCAACATCACAATAAGCCTTGCAAGCAATGTGACTAATTGTTAGTTGCGGGATCTTGTATTACGGAACGAGTAAAGAGACTTGCCAGTAACGAGGTTGAACTAGGTATGGAGATACCGACGATCGAATCTCGGGCAAGTAACATACCGAAGAACAAAGGGAACGTTATACGGGATTAACTGAATCCTTGACATAGAGGATCGACCGATAAGATCTTCGTAGAATATGTCGAAACCAATGTGGATGTCCAGGTCCTGCCATTGGTTATTGACTGTAGAGGTGTCTCGGTCATGTCTACATAGTTCTCGAACCCGCAGGGTCTGCACACTTAAGGTTCGGTGACGTTTCGGTAGTGTAGAGTTATGTATGGTGGTGACCGAAGTTTTTTTGGAGTCCCGGATGAGATCCCGGACGTCACGAGGATCTCTGGAATGGTCCGGAGGTAAAGATTCATATATAGGAAGTCCCAGTTTGGTTTCCGGAAAAGTTCCGGGCTCATCGGTAGTGTACCGGGAGTGCCGGTAGTGTACCGGGAGGCCTCCGGGAGGGGTATTTCGACCCCAAGGGGTCCATGGGATGTGGGAGAATAATAACCAGCCCTTAGTGGGCTGGGAAGACAGCCACAAAGGCCCATGGCGCAGGAGAGAAAGTCCTAAAGCAAAAAGTGGAAAATCAGCCAATAGGAGGCAATCCTACTCCAACTAGGATTGGAGGTGAAGTAGGATTGCTTCCCACCTCCTATTTCGGCCGACCCAAAGGCCTTGGCTGCCTCTCCTCTCCTCTCCTCCTATATATACTAGTGGATTGGGTGGTTTTTGGACAGAATTTCCGGCCACGTGCTACCCGTTCCACCGGTGCATAGTTTCTCCTCTAGATCGGTTTTCTACAGCGCTTAGGCGAAGCCCTGCCGGAATTGCTCCACCACCATCACCGGAGCGCCATCATGCTGCCGGTGAACTCTCCCTCCTCTCCACCTCCTCTTGCTGGATCGAGACGGTGGAGACCGTCATCAAGCTGCACGTGTGCTGAACGCGGAGGTGTTGTCCGTTCGGCGCTAGATCGGAAGGATCGTGATCGAGATCGCGAGACGGTTCGTGATGTGATCACGGAACGGATCGTGATGAGTTAGTGGTACAGATCGTGATCAAGATCGTGAGATGGATCGTGATGAGTTCACGGGACGGATCATGATGTGTTCGCGGGACGGTTCGTGATTGGATCGCGGGACGCTCGGCGATTTGGATCGCGAAGATGTTCGACTACACCAACTGCGTTTCTTAACGCTTCCCGCTTAGCGATCTACAAGGGTACGTAGATCCACTCTCCTTCTCGTAGATGCTCATCACCATGGATAGGTTTGCGTGTGCGTAGGAAATTTTTTGTTTCCCATGCGACGTTCCCCAACAGTGGTATCAGAGCTAGGTTGATGGTTCGATGAGATCTCGAGTAGAACACAAAAGGTTTGTGGGCGTTGATGCTTAGATTGCTTCCTCCCTTGGTCGGATTTTGGTTCAGCTAAATTGTGAGATGAAGCGGCCCGGACCAACATTACTCATATGCTTACGAGAGACCGGTTCGCTCGACGCAACTTGTTGCTTAGATGGCTTGTGGGTGATAGTTTCTCTCACTTTAGTTGGATCGGAACCGACAAAGGCGGTCCTTTAGAAGGTTGAAAAGCAATCTATGTATCACCGTTGTGGTTTATGCGTAGGTGAGAATTGTTCTTGCTAGATACCCGTAGCAGCCACGTAAAACATGCTACAATAATTAGAGGACGTCTAACTTGTTTTTGCAGGGTATGTTGTGATGTGATATGGCCAATTACATGATGAGATATATGTGATGTATGCGATGATCATGTGATGTATAGAATTTCACGACTTGCATGTCGTTGAGTACGACAACCGGCAGGAGCCATAGGGTTGTCTTTAATTATTGTATGACTTGCGTGTCAATCATTAAGCGCTATGTAATGCTTTACTTTATCGCTAAGCGGTAGCAATAGAAGTAGAAGCAGGGCTGGTCCACAACCCCAATGGCAACACATCAATGGAGATCAAGATGATGGAGATCATGGTGTTGTGCCGGTGATGATGGAGATCATGCCGGTGTTTCGAAGATGGAGATCTTAAACACAAGTTCATGGCCATATCATGTCACTTAAGAATTGCATGAGATGTTAATCCTTTTATGCACCTTGTTTTGCTTAGTACAACGATAGCATTATAAGGTGATCCCTCACTTGATTTTCAAGATGAACTGTGTTCTCCTCGAGTGTGCACTGTTGCGAAAGTTCGTCGTGTTGAGACACCACGTGATGATCGGGTGTGATAGACTCTACGTTCACATACAATGGGCGCAAGCCAGATTTGCATGCGCAGAACACTCGGGTTAAACTTGACGAGCCTAGCATGTACAGACATGGCCTCGGAACACAAGAGACCGAAAGGTCGAGCATGAGTCATATAGTGGATATGATCAACATAATGATGTTCACCATTGAAGCCACCTTAACTCACGTGATGATCGGACTTGAGTTGGTGAATTTGGATCATGTATCAGTCGAATGACCCGAGGGATGTCAATTTGAGTGGGAGTTCTTAAGTAATATGATTAATTGAACTCATTATCATGAATATAGTCAATAGTGTCTTTGCAAATTGTGTTGTAGATTACTAGCTCGCGCTGTAGCTCCCTTAAATTTTTATATGTTCCTAGAGAAATAGAGTTGAAAGATGTTGGTAGCAATCTTGCGGACTGGGTCCGTGATCTGAGGATTGTCCTCATTGCTACACAGAAGGCTTATGTCCTTAATGCACCGCTCGGTGCGCCACCCCCTCTAGCGTCGTCTATAGATGTTGTGAACATCTGACAGGCACGTTTCGATGACTACTTGATAGTTTTGTGCGTCATGCATTACGGCTTAGAATTGAGGCTCCGAAACGTTTTGAACGTCACGGAACATATGAGATGTTCTAGGAGCAGAGATTGTGATCTCAGGCTCGTGCCTGTGTTGCGAGATATGAGATCTCCAACAAGATTCTTTGCCTGTAAGATGAAGGAGAACAGATCAATCGTTGAGCATGTACTCAGATTGTCTGGGTACTACAATCGCTTGAATCAAGTGGGAGTTGATCTTCCAGATAAGATAGTGATTGATATAGTTCTCCAAGTCACTATCACTAAAGCTACTAGAACTTAGTGATGAACTATAATACACCAGGGATAGAAGTATTGATAACTGAGCTGTTCGCAATGTTTGACACCACGAAAGGTAGAAATCAAGAAGGAGCGTCAAGTGTTGATGGTTAATCAAATCACTAGTTTCGAAAAGGGCAAGAACAAGGAGGGAAACTTCATGGATAGCAAGTCAGTTGCTGCTCCAGTGAAGCAACCCAAAGTTGAACTCAAACCCGAGACTGAGTGCTTTTGTTATGAGGTGAGCGGTCGCTAAAGCGGAACAACCCTAGATACTTGGTAGATAAGAAGGCTGGCAACATTGATAGAATTATATTTGATATTCGAGTTATTAATGTGTACCTTGCTAGTACTCTTAGTAGCACCTGGGTATTGGATACCGGTTCGGTTGCTAAATGTTAGTAACTCGAAATATAAGCTACGGAATAAACGGAGAACTAGCTAAGGGTGAGGTGACGATATGTGTTGGAAGTGTTTCCAAGGTTGATGTGATCAACATTGCACGCTCTCTCTACCTTCAGGATTAGTGACGAACCTAAATAAATGTTATTTGGTGTTTTGCGTTGAGCATGAACATGATTAGATCATGTTTATTGCAATACGGTTATTCATTTAAGTTAGAGAATAATGGTTATTCTGTTTACATGAATAATACCTTCAATGGTCATGCACCCAGTGAGAATGGTTTGTTGAGATCTTGATCGTAGTAGTACACATGTTCATAACATTGATGTCAAAAGATACAAAGTTACTAATGATAGTACCACATACTTGTGGCACTGCCGCTAAATGTCATATTGGTATAAAGTGCATGAAGAAACTCCATGCTGATGGATATTTGGACTCATTCGATTTCGAATCGGTTGAGAGGTGCGAACCATGCCTCTTGGGCAAGATGACTAAAGGACCCCGTTGGATGGAGCGGGCAAGTGATTCATTGGAAATGATACATGTTGATGTATACAATCTAGTGAGTCTTGTAGCGTGAAGTGGATATAGTTATTTTCTTACCTTCACTGATGATTTGAGTAGATATAGTGTATATTTACTTAATGAAACACAAGTCTGAATCGTTTGAAAGGTTCAAGCAAATTCAGAGTGAAGTTTAAAGATCATCGTGATAAGAAGATAAAACTGACCGCGATATGATCGTGGAGGTGAGCATCTGAGTTACGAGTTTGGCATACAACTTAAGACAATGTGAAATTTGTTTCACAACTAATGCCACCTGGAACACCATAGTGTGATGGTGTGTCCGAACATCATAGTCATGCCCTATTGATATAGTGCATACTGTGATGTCTCTTATCGTTTTACTACTATAATTTTTTGGGGTTATGCATTAGAGACAACTACATTCACTTTAAATAGGGCATCATCTAAATCCGTTGAGATGACACCGTGTGAATTATGGTTTGATAGAAACCTAAGCTGTCATTTCTTAATATTTGGGGCTGTGACACTTGTGTGGAAAATGTTTTCACCTAATGAGGTCGAACCCAAAGCGGACAATTGCATCTTCATAGAATACCCTAAGATCAGTTGGGTGAACCTTCAATCTCAGATCCTAGTGCAAAGTGTTTGTTGCTTAAACGGATCCTTTCTCGAGGAAATGTTTCTCGTGAAAGAATTGAGTGGGAGGAAGATAGAACTTGATGAGGTTGTTAAACCTTTGTTCAACCAGAGAGTAGCGCAGCGCAGAAAGATGTTTTTGTGAAGCCTACGTTAGTTGAAGAGGAAGTTAATGATGATGATCATGAAGCTTCAGGATCAAGTTACTATCAAACTTCGTAGGTCGACAAGGATGTGTACTGCTCCTAAGCGGTACGACAACCCTGTCTTGGAGGTCATGTTGTTGGACAAACGATGAACCTACGAGCTATGGAGAAGAGACGATGGGCCCGGATTCCGACAATGGTTGGAGGCCATGAAATCCGAGATAGGATCCATGTATGAAAACCAAGTGTAGACTTTGGTAGACTTGCTCATTGGACGGCAGGTCGTTGAGTACAAATGGATCTTTAAAATGAAGACAGACACTGATGGTGAATGTCACTATTTGTAAAGCTCGACTTGTTGCAAAGATGTTTGTGACAAGTTCAAGTAGTTGACTACGATGAGACTTTCTCACTCGTAGTGGTGCTAAAGTCTGTTGGAATTATGTTAGCAGTTGCTGTGTTTTCAATTATGAAATCTGGCAGATGGATGTCAAAACATCGTTTCCTTAACGGTTTACTTGAGGAAAGGTTGTATGTGATACAACCAGAAGGTTTTGTCAGGACTAAGGATGCTAAAAGGTGTGCAAGCTTCGGTGATCATTCCATGGACTGAAGCAAGCATCTCGGAGTTGGAATATACGCTTTGATGAGGTGATCAAAGTTTTGATGTTTATACAAAGTTTACGAGAAACTTGTATTTGCAATAAAGTGAGTGGGAGCACTATAGAATTTCTGATAAGTATATGTGGATGACATATTGTTGATCAGAAATAATGTAGAGTTTCTGGAAAGCATAAAACGGTCATTTGGAAAGTGATTTTCAAAGGAAGATCTGGATGAAGCTACCTAATTGTTGAGCATCAAAATCTATGGAGATAGATCAAGATGCTCGATGAGACTTTCAATGAGTGCATACCTTGACAAGGTTTTGAAAGAGTTCAAAATGGATCAGTCAGAGAAAGAGTTCTCGCCTGATTTGTAAGGTGTGAAAGTTGAGTGAGACTCAAAGCTCGACAACAGCAGAAGAAAGAGAAAGGACGAACGCCGTCCACTATGCCTTAGCCATATGCTCTATATTATGCCATGCTATGTATCGCACCTGTGTGTGCCTTGCCATGAGTCCGTCAGGGGGTACAAGAGTGAACCAGGAGTGGATCACTGGACAACGGTCAAGATTATCCTCAGTAACTAAGAGACTAAGGAAATGTTTCTTGATAATGGAGGTGATAAAGAGTTCGTCGTAAAGAGTTACGTCGATGCAAGCTTTAAACACCTATCCGGATGACTAGTAGTAGCAATTTGGATACGTATAGTGGAGCAGCCATTTGGAAACAGTACCAGGTGGAGTGTGGTAGCAGTGTTTACGGTTTGACATAGAGATTTGTAAAGTACACACGGGTCTGAATATCGCAGACCCGTTGACTATAAGACCTCTCTCACATGCGAAGCATGATCAAGCCCCAGAACTCAGTGGGTGTTAGATTCATAACAATGCGAATCACATGGTGATGTGTACTACATTATTGACTCTAGTGCAAGTGGGAGACTGTTGGAAATATGCCCTAGAGGCAATAATAAATTAGTTATTATCATATTTCCTTGTTCATGATAATCGTTTATTATCCATGCTATAATTGTATTGATCGGAGACTTAGATGCATGTGTGGATACATAGACAAAACCATGTCCCTAGTATGCCTCTAATAGACTAGCTCGCTGATCAAAAGATGGTTAAGGTTTCCTAGCCATGGACATGAGATGTCATTTGATAACGGGGTCACATCATTAGGAGAATGATGTGATGGACAAGACCCAAACTGCAAACGTAGCATATGATCGTGTCAGTTTATTGCTACTGTTTTCCGCATGTCAAGTATGTGTTCCTATGACCATGAGATCATGCAACTCACCGATATCGGAGGAGTGCCTTGTGTGTATCAAATGTCGCAATGTAACTGGGTGACTATAAAGGTGCTCTACAGGTATCTTCGATGGTGTCTGTTGAGTTGGCATGGATCGAGACTGGGATTTGTTACTCCGTGTGAAGGAGAGGTATCTCGGGGCCCACTCGGTAATGCAACATCACAATAAGCCTTGCAAGCAATGTGATTAATTGTTAGTTGCGGGATCTTGTATTACGGAACAAGTAAAGAGACTTGCCGGTAACGAGGTTGAACTAGGTATGGAGATACCGACGATCGAATCTCGAGCAAGTAACATACCGAAGAAGAAAGGGAACGTTATACGGGATTAACTGAATGCTTGACATAGAGGTTCGACCGATAAAGATCTTCGTAGAATATGTAGGAACCAATGTGGACGTCCAGGTCCCGCCATTGGTTATTGACCATAGAGGTGTCTCGGTCATGTCTACATAGTTCTCGAACCCGCAGGGTCTGCACACTTAAGGTTCGGTGATGTTTCGGTAGTGTAGAGTTATGTATGGTGGTGACCGAAGTTTGTTCGGAGTCCCAGATGAGATCCCGGACGTCACGAGGAGCTCCGGAATGGTCCGGAGGTAAAGATTCATATATAGGAAGTCCCAGTTTGGTTTCCGGAAAAGTTTCGGGCTCATCGGTAGTGTACCGGAAGTGCCGGTAGTGTACCGGGAGGCCTCCGGGAGGGTTATTTCGACCCCAAGAGGTCCATGGGCTGTGGGAGAATAATAACCAGCCCTTAGTGGGCTGGTAAAACAGCCACAAAGGCCCATGGCACAGGAGAGAAAGTCCTAAAGCAAAAAGTGGAAAATCAGCCAATAGCAGGCAATCCTACTCCAACTAGGATTGGAGGTGAAGTAGGATTGCTTCCCACCTCCTATTTCGGCTGACCCAAAGGCCTTGGCTGCCTCTCCCCTCTTCTCCTCCTATATACTAGTGGATTGTGTGGTTTTTGGACATAATTTCCGGCCACGTGCTACCCGTTCCACCGGTGCATAGTTTCTCCTCTAGATCGGTTTTCTGCATCGCTTAGGCGAAGCCCTGCCGAAATTGCTCCACCACCATCACGGGAGCGCCGTCACGCTGCCGGTGAACTCTCTCTCCTCTCCACCTCCTCTTGCTGGATCGAGACGGTGGAGATCGTCATCAAGATGCACGTGTGCTGAACGCGGAGGTGTCGTCCGTTCGACGCTAGATCGGAAGGATCGTGATCGAGATCGCGAGATGGTTCATGATGTGATCACGGAACGGATCGTGATGAGTTCGCGGGACAGATCGTGATCAAGATCATGAGACGGATCGTGATGAGTTCGTAGGATGGATCATGATGTGTTCGTGGGACGGTTCGTGATTGGATCGCGGGACGCTCGGCGATTTGGATCGCGAAGATGTTCGACTACACCAACCGCATTTCTTAACACTTCCCGCTTAGCGATCTACAAGGGTACGTAGATCCACTCTCCCTCTCGTAGATGCTCATCACCATGGATAGGTTTGCATGTGCGTAGGAAATTTTTTGTTTCCCATGCGACGTTCCCCAACAGAAGTGCATGATCATCTCATAAGCATCTCAAAGATAGGAAATAGTAGAAATACATAAGGAGTGTATGATCAAACACCAACATGTTTAACACAAACGGTAAACCAAAAGATTTTAAAGTTTTGGAGAGTGATAAAAAATCAACTCTCTCTCTCTCTTGAAGCCCTATGATCTATACAACTTCTCCCCCTTTGGCAACAAGTTACCAAAAAGTTCAAAGGTATAGAACTAATAGTCTCTCTAGGGCTGATCTCCTCCGGCTGTTGATGTAGCAGTCGAGAGAACCGCGTCGGCGAAGACTTCTGTATATGTAATGGAAGGAGTTGGAGTAGACACTGAAGGTGCTGGAAGAGCTGAAGGAACTGAAGGAGCTGCAGTAGGTGCTGATGAAGATTGTCTCAACTCTAGAGCTGGCATTATGACACATCTAGACTGGGCCTTGAAGTCAATGTTGTCTTGAGAGGCTGACTGTCATCATCATCATCATCATCATCATCTAAAGAGTGAGGAATGGGTACTGCATCCACTTCCTTCTTGAGCTCATCAACAGTCTTGATCGGCCCGTCTACCTTGTTATTCAGTGTGTGGAACTTGTCCTCAACTATCCTTGCCAGACTCTTATGGTTCTGCAAGATGTTTGTGATGTCCTTCTGCATGCCTTGGATAGTTCTAAGGATTAGATCCATTTTCTCACTCGTGGTCCTTGGCACTGGAGCACTAGTGGCTCTGGCTGCCTTAGCCTCTACATGTGCAGTAGATGAAGTGGGATGACTTGGATCCATCACCACAACATTGTCAAACTCAGTCTGGAGTGGCATATGAGGTCGATCAAGTGCATATACATTCTTCTCTAGCTTGGAGTTGATAAGAGTCTAATGTATGGTGCATATCCAGAAGATCTCTTTTGATCAGCAATAGTCCTCTTCACGGTCTCAACAATCAAGTCCATGACCCTAATTCTGGTGTGAAGGTCAATATGATGCAGCATGTTGATGGAGAATCCTCAGATCATCATTTCATATCCACACTTGGGCATCAAAGTAGACCTCATGATGGTGTTGGTGGTAGTCAGTCCTGCCTGCAGATAGTATACTTAGCCAAACTTATGTGAATGCACATAGTCAGCAGGAATCTCCTTGTACATGTTTTCCATGGGGTTATGGTTCATCTTGGCCTTAGAGTACCCATCCAAATCACCATCTTGTACCTGTGGGGCTCCTAAGATGGAAGCCCGCTCTTCAACTATGGATTCATATCTGACACCTTCGGTCATCCATACAATTCTGCCATCTCCATAAAAATGAGCTGTGGAGTAGAATTGCATGATCATATCATCATTCCTGGGGGTGAACTCTCTACGAACAAATGCATCAATGTTAATAGCCTTGAAATTCTCTTACACATGGGGAAAATAATCTTCATTATCCTTAATGTAGTCCCAGTCTAGATATCTCATATCATTAACAGTTGGGCTGTTGTCCACATGAATGGTCTAATAGAAATCTTGCTGCTCGTTGGTGTAGAATCTGTAATCTACAATAGTCCTTATCCTCTGCGAATATGGATCAATAGCTCTCAATTCCCTTAGACCTGAATCCTTCCTTTTCTTCATGTCCTAAGCAATAGGATGGTTGGCATTGTGTTTGGAAGGTGAGGTGTTAGCTTCCTCTAAACAGTCATCTCATCATCTTCATCAACAGCTCTGGAGGAGGAACCCTTGTTCTTGGCTACAGCTGGAACATGTTTTGTTGTCCTCTTGGATTTAGGAGATGTGGGCTTCTTGGGAGTAGTTGACTTGCTCTTGGATGGGGCCTGACTAGTCATGGTATCAACAAGCAACTTCTTCTTCCTTTTGGGAGGAGCCTTGGCAGCCGGCTCTTCCACTTCCTTAGCTTCTTCTAGATCTTCATACATGGAAGTAGGTCTCCCTACAACATGAACAAACCTCTTTCTGCTCCTCTTCTTCTCTCATTCCTTCTTGGATAGGGATCTCTTGGATGTCTCAATGGACATGGATGCCCTAGCACTCTCTGGTGCTCTCATAGCTTCAGAACTGGTATACTCCTTTCTCACTAGCCTCCTAGATGAAGTGGCCTTAGTTACAGACGTCTTTGTAGCTCTCTCTGCTTTGTCTTGCCTTTTCTTAGAAAGAACCTCATATGACACAAAGTCTGAATCTTCCTCATCCAAGTTCAACTTCCTCCTGGCCCTTGTAGCATCCTTGGGCTACCCATGAGAACTTGGGGTGCCTGGATCTTCTAAAGAAGGAGAACTGGCCTCAGGACTAGTGCCTGGATCTGCATCAACACTGGGTTCTCTGAAATCATTCTGGTTGTCCACTGAATCTTACACGTTGACCCTATGAATAGAGCATAGAAGAGCAGTGGGGTTGAGCATCAAAAAACATAGATTTAAAAAAAAATAAACAAATAAATTCTTTGTTGTAGCTTTTTGCAAAAGGGATTTCGGTACCACCGAGTCAAAAATTTGGGATCCACCGAGACATATAGTCTACTTCACAGAAACTTGGCAGCCACTTTGTTGTCACCGAAAATGACCGCTCGATTTCACCGAGACCATTCTCACGAACCCTAGAACCAAAATCGATAGAACCGATTTTTACAACTCGGTGTCACCGTGATTCGTTTTACGGATGGCTAGACCTAAAATTTTCTTGTTCGCTAATCTAATGATGTGTCTAGTGGATTAGGAAGTTTGAAAATGGTGGATTATTGAAAAGAATACCCTAATACGCATGAATCGAAAGAGGAAGCATACAAAGGGGCCAGATTCATACCCTAACTTGGTGAAGAATCCACTAAGGCTACAATGGCGGTGAAGATTCCATCGACAGCAGCGATTCCCAATGGTGGAGGCGCACGAGGTGGCAAGGACGACGAGCAGGGGGTCCATTGTGGTAGTTCGGGGTTTGGAGAGAGAGACTTTTGGCGATTGAATTTCAAAAGTCGGGTCCGCCAGGTTATATACCCCTAACTATCGGTGAAACCGATTAGAACATTTTGGTGCCACCAAGTTTCTTAACTGTCATGAGACAGAGAAAGTCGATGAGACCGAGAATACCTAATCGGTTGTACTAAGATCAAGAACCTAGATCAACTCATTGATCCGATGGAACCGAGTTTTTTTGGGGTTGGTTACAGAGAGGTTTTGGAATGCAACTCTTGTCGACACGGTACTCCGAGTGCTCCTAAGACAGAGGGATCGAGAAGTACTTGTTCAAGTTTTGTGATGTAGCATGAATAGAACTTGAGACGAGAAATCATAGATAGCTAGAGAGGGTTCCTAGGCATTCTTGTACATCCAATTGCCAATATAAAGCCAAAAGCCAAATAGCAACAATTGGATATCCTCGAATGAGTAAATATATGCATACCAACATGCTCACACAATAAGATGTCAAATGAAATAATGGCAAACATGCACAAACACTCTAGCATATATCAATCACTTTGGCGATGATATAGTCATCTATATATGAGTATATTGAACGAGGATCCAAGTAAGAATACTTGATCATAGGTCATACTCATCATTTAAGCACAAGTGGGGATGCCACTTTTACATAAAGCTTGTTAATGTCGTCACATTCTAAGAGATTCTTTAACTCAAGTCTTAGAGTAAAGCTCCCTCTTGATGTGACATCTCCCCTAAGAGGGATAAACTAACCTTGGGTTTTGTCGTAGAATACTTCATGTTGGTGATGTAGTGGTGGATGCTCATAGTTGATGAAGATCATCTTGAGTTGCGAGCAATCCTTTGGTTTCTTACTCGTCTCACCAACTTGGGTTAGTCCCAAATGAGAGAGAAATACAAGGATATTTATGGACATGGAGTGCAAATCATACATGATGATGTCCACAGATTCATTAACTACCTTCTCCCTTTCTTACCTTCGAGGGAATGTGTGACTCCTTGAACTATTGCATAATGTTCATGTTGATTGCAACTATTCCTTGCCAATAATGAACGTGAGTGAATTTCATTGGAGAATTCACCCCTCAAGAACTTCTCTAGTTCTTCTTCTTGGGGACCCACATCAAGTTGATGGGAATACTTGGAGTTGAAGTAGCACTTGTTGAAGTTGAGCTTGTAGTAGACTTGGGAACCCACTTGACCATGGCTTGGGATTCATCTTCATATGAGTCAATCTCCTCTTGAAGCTTGTCCTTGACCTTGAGCTTGTGGTCTTGTGGTGAAAGGTCATCTTGAGCTTTTGTTCCCTTGAGTAGAGTATGTTCATACTTCCCCCTTTGAGGAACAAACTTGGGCTTGGGGTATTGAGCTTCTTCCCATTCAACTCCATTGGCGTTTAAGTAGCAAATGCCATGGTTCTTTCGGTATCCTCCATGCTTGTGTACAATTTCCTCAAATTGCTTACATCCGGCAACACTCCTGTAGACACCTTTTTCTATAATCCCTTTCAATAAATCATTTTCTTGCTCAAGTGTAACTTGGCTAAGAGAATCATTAGTGGAATCAATAGAACTACTAGAAGCAACATCATTGGATTTATCATTTTTATTGCTACTAGTTGAAGAACCTTTCTTTCCTTTGTTACTAGTTTGCTTAGCCTTAACTTGTGGAATGAATGTAGACAAGAGAAGTCATTTGGCTATATAGGAGGAAGTCTTATTTCTAATATCTTCATTGATAGCTTTAAGGAATTCATGATCTTGATCCTAATTGAGCATCTCAAAGAGAAGCTTCTCATGAGTCCTTACAAGTTCTCTATGATCTTATAGAGTTGACTCATGGGCTAACTTAAGAGGGTTTAGTTCTTTAGTTAGTCGCTCTATTTCCAACTTATCATCATCACACGACTTATCTTGACTAGAGTGATTACTAACAAGTTAATTCTGACTAGTATCACTAGATTTGTCAAATAACAAGCCATCATCTCCTAGCAAGTCATCCTCATCACTATTGAAATCAGGATACTCGGAGTCTTATACCTTGGGGCCTTTAGCCATTAAGAAACTTCCACTCCCTTCATTTGGTGAATCAAATATGTCATAGGAGTTCGTAGTCACTAGTGCACGTCTGGCAATACCTTCATCTTGACTATAGTCAGAGTTGGAGTGATAGCTTCTCTCAGAGTGGTTTTCGGATTCAGAGCCAGAAACCCATTCACCAACGTGAGCTTGATGTCTTCTTCTTGAGTATCTCTTGGTGTACTTGTCCTTCTTCTTCGAGTCTCTACTTCTCCTTGAGGGTCTTCATTCATAACGATCATCTCTACAACTTCTCTCTCTTCGAGGTGATTCATTTCTTGAGCTCTTTCTTCAAGGTGACTCTTCCCTTATTTTGTGTCTCTGTGTGTGTGTGGGAGGTTATGTGTGCAGTCATTGGAGTAGTGTCCGGACCTTCCACAATTGTAACAATTCTAGTCACTACTAGATGAACGCTTCTCTTCATATCTTGGGTTGGAGTTCCTCTCTTTGCCTCTACTCTTGTAGAACTTGTTGAATTTCTTTACCATGAGTCTTATATCTTCATTGGTAACAAGATTTTTGCTTGAAGTAGCGGGAGCACCACTTGAGGCTTTGTAAGCACCACTTGACTATTGTGAAGTTCTTCCTTGTCCTTTAGTGACATCTCATGACCAACAATCCTTCCAATGACTTCCGTAGGCTTGAGATCATTGTAGTTTGTCATCATTTGAATTAATGTGCACAGGTGTCATACTTTCCATCCAAAGATCTAAGTATATTCTTGATGATGAATTTGTTGGTCATTTCATCACTTCCTAAGCCGTCAATCTCATTGGTGATAAGAGCTAGCCTAGAGTACATCTCCATGACTCCTTCACCATCCTTCATATTGAAATTGTCAAGTTGACTTTCAAGCACACCCAACTTAGATTGTTTGATGGAATCGGTACCTTCGTGCATATCAACCAAAGTGTCCCAAATTTACTTTGCATTCTCAAGACGGCTAATTTTGTTAAATTCTTCGGGGTAGAGGCAGTTGAATAGAATGTCACATGCTTTAGCATTGTATTGCAACATCTTCAATTCTTCGGCGGTCGCTTCATGACTAGATTCCTTTTCATCACCAAAGAGATCACCTTGCAAGCCAATACGAACAATAGCCCAAATGACGGGGTTATGACCAAGAATATGCATTTAAATCTTATGCTTCCAACTAGCAAAATTTGTACCATCAAAGTATGGAACTCTACGGTGATAATTTCCCTTACTAGACGCCATACTCTCCTAGGTTGTGAAACCAATGCAATGGAGACCAAATCTCTGATACCACTTGTATGATCGAAAGTAAGTCTAGAGGGGGGTGATTTGGCTACTTGATCAATTTTAGTTATAGGCAGATTTTAGCAATGATAGCAAGTCAAGCATACCCTACATATGCATGTCTAATAGTATAGCAGCAGAAAGTAAAGACAATCACATCTAGTAGAGGGTACGGTTAGAAGATCGAATGCATTTGTCGACATAAATTTTTTTCCCGTGGTTCCGGTAGGTGGTACTATCATACATCCACATTTATGGAGTCTTCAACCCACGATGTAGCAACCTTGAATATTCCATAACGGCTTCCGTCCATCAAGGACTAGCCTTACTATGGGTAGATCTTCATGAAGTAGGTGATCTCCTTGCCCATACAAACTTCTTGGTTCAACTTCACAACACGAAGTAGGAGGCTCCCAAGCAACACCTAACCAATCTAGGAGGCGCCAACCTCCAAAAGGTAATACGCTTGATAGTGATGATGAACTTATTGCTCTTGTGCTTAAAGATGATAGATTCCTCAACACTCAATCACTCACTCACAGATTTGGCTTGGTATAAGAGATTGATTGGGTGGAAAACAACTTGGGGGAGGCTAAAAATCAAGATCCATATGGTTGGAGTGGATGATCTTGACCTCAACACAAGGGTACTGGTTCTCTCTGAGAAATTTGGATATGTGAAGTGGGGAACTATTCTGACTGCTTCTCTTGCGAGTTGGATGTGGTGGAGGGGTATATATAGGCATCTCCAAAAATCCAACCATTACACCATTATTGACCAACTCGATGAAACCGAAGTAAAACTCATTTGTACCGATTTCTTCAAAATGTGGAAACTTTAGGAATCTCGATGAGACAGATATATGATTCTCGGTAGTACCAATATGAGTGGCCGATGGCAGTTTCTAACCTCGGTGAGACTGATTAATAAAACTCGGAATTCTGATTTTATAAACTGGGTTATCCGAATGATGGTCACCGAAACTCGGTTGCACCAATGTAGCACTTGGTGGTACGAAGAAACTAGGGTTTGTCTAGGGTTCTATCTGAGGTGAAAATTGCTTGTCCCGAGTGGGAAACTTGGTGGCACCAATTTTGCATGGTAGGCTTTAGATAGAGTATTTTTTGGGAGAGATTGTGGGTGTTTTTGATGGCTAGCACTTGCGCACGTGGAGCATTTTGTTCACCAACAACACCTAACCCACTTAGTAGTATTGGCTTTCCTATGGATTCAAAGTGATTTCTCACAAAGTAAAATGTAGAGTATCCTTGCTTGAAACTTTGCCAATTCTATTCCTTGCATCTTGGGTTCTCCTCACAACCCTATAGCCATGCCATCATTGAACTTTTACTGAAATATACTTAGTGGAAATATAAGTCTAATGAGATATATGTTGGTATTAATTACCAAAACTACCAAGGGAACAGATGTGCTGTCAGACGGCGAAGGACTCCTGCGGCGATGGCGCACGGGAGCCAACGTGGAAGTCCAGAGACGACAGTTGCGATAGCAAAGGGGTGCGGGAGGCTATAGAGTCAAAGTGATTTTCACCT
Source organism: Hordeum marinum (assembly GCA_022496015.1). Classification (NCBI taxonomy): domain Eukaryota; kingdom Viridiplantae; phylum Streptophyta; class Magnoliopsida; order Poales; family Poaceae; genus Hordeum; species Hordeum marinum. The sequence goes on from CM039678.1 coordinate 274,111,805, forward strand.
TTGGGTCCGCAGAGTATATATACCCTGTTGTTGTTGTGTCACCGATTCGGAAATTTTGGTGTCACCGAGTTTCATTACTATCATATGACAGTGAAACTCGATGAGGCCGAGATTTGGAGATCAGTTGCATGGAGGTAGTAAAACTTGATCAACTCAGTGATTCAGTGGAACCGATATTGTGATGTTAATTACACCGAGATTCACTTGAGAGGTTTTGGAAGTCAGTTGTTTGTCAAAATGGAATTCCGAGTGCTCCGCACAAAGAGGGTTCACAAAGTGCTTTCCCATGTTTTGTGATGGAGCATAAATAGAATTTGAGACTAGAAAGCATAGATAGCTAGATGGAGGTACTTTGGCATTCTTGCATATCCAATTGGCCCAAGAAAAACTAAAGCCAAATAACAACAATAGGATAAACTCGAATGAGAAAAGATATGCATACCAACATGCTCACACAATAAAATGTCAAATGAAATATGGCAAACAAGCAAAATCACTCTAGTATCTACCAAGCACTTTGGCGATGACGGAGTCATCTATATATGAGTATATTGACTTAGGAGCCAAGTAAGAATACTTGATCAAGGGTCATACTCATCGTTTAAGCACAAGTGGGGTTACCAATTTTACATAAAGCTTTTAATGTGTTCACATATTTAAGAGATTCTTTGAATCAAGTCTTAGAGTAAAGCTCCCCCTTGATGTGACACCCCCCTAAGAGGGATAAACTAACCTTGGGTTTTGTCGCGGAAGACTTCATGTAGGTGTTGTAGTAGTGGATGCTGACCGTGGATGAAAATCATCTTTAGTTGGGGGAAATCCTTGTTGTTTCTTACTCTTCTCACCTACATGGGTTAGTCCCACACAAGATATAAATGCAAGGATATCTATGGAAATTGAGTCAGATGCATATATGATGATGTCCATTGATTCATTCATAAGGGTGTTCTAGTGGTGTATGCTGATAGGGGCAATCCTTGCTGTTTCTTACTCTTATCTACTACATGGGTTAGCCCCACACAAGAGACAAATGCAAGGATATCTATGGACATTGAGTGAGATACATGTATGATGTCCCTTGCTTACCTATGAGGTAATGTGTGGATCCTTGAACTATTGCATAAGGGTGAGGTTAATTGCAAGTAGTCCTTGCCAAACATGAATATGATGAATTTTATTAGCGAAGTCACCCCTCAAAGAACTTCTCTAGTACTCGTTCTTTGGGACCCACATCAACTTGATGGGAATCCTTGGAGTTGAAGTAGCTCTTTTTGAGGTAGAACTTGTAGTAGCCTTGGGAACCGCTTGACCATGGCTTGGGACTCATCTTCATTTGTGTCAATCTCTCCTTGAAGCTTGTCCTTGCCCTTGAGCTTGTGGTATTGTGGTGGAAGGTCATATTGAGTTTATCCCTCTATATCATGTCATCTTACTTACTACGTTACTTTGTTCTTCATTAACTTAATACTCTAGATGCAGCAGGAGTCGGTCGATGTGTGGAGTAATAGTAGTAGATGCAGAATTGTTTTGGTCTAATTGTCACGGATGTGATGCCTATATGCATAATCATTGCCTTGGATATCTTCATAATTATTTGCATTTCTATCAATTGCTTGACAATAATTTGTTCACCCATAGTAATATTGCCATCATGAGAGAAGGCATCTAGTGAAACCTATGGGCCCTCGGGCCTATTTTCCATATTATACTTTCAGACCTAAAACCAAAAATACCAAAAAATACTTGCTGCCCTATTTTTACTTTTAGTTTTAATTTCCATTCAAGCATCCTATTATATCTATCTCTACTAGATCTCATCCTTGCAAGTAACTGTGAAGGGATTGACAACCCCTTTATAGCGTTGGGTGCAAGAGTTTGATTCTTTTTGCATTTACATCTATTCGTGACTCGCTTGTATCTCCTACTGGATTGATACCTTGGTTCTCAAAAACTGAGGGAAATACTTATCTACTTTGCTGCATCAAACCGTTCCTCTTCACGGGAAACTAACGCATGCTCGAGAAGTAGCAAGAAGGATTACTGGCGCCGTTGCCGGGAAGATACATAGCAAGTCAAGATAAGTACTCTCTCTTCAACTTGCCAATTTCTGGTTTTGTTGCCAAGTACCCATCACAAACTCATCTCTTGCATTTACTTTATTTGCCATTTGCCTCTCGTTTTCCTCTCCCCCACTTCTAAAACGATTTTCAGAAAATACCAAAAAGATTTGCCTTTTTATTTGCCCTTTTCCGTTCGTATTTTTGTTTGCTTTTTGCTTGCTTGTGTGATTGATTGCTTGCTTTGTCACGATGACTCGAGAGAATACCAAGTTGTGTGACTTTTCCAATATTTATAATATTGATTTTATTAGTACTTCGATTGCTCCCGCCACTAGTGCGGAATCTTATGAAATTAATGCTGCTTTGCTCAACCTTGTTATGAAAGAACAATTTCCTGGCCTTGCTAATGAAGATGCCGCATCCCATCTAAACACTTTCGTTGAGTTGTGTGATATGCAAAAGAAGAAAGATGTGGATAATGGTATAGTTAAATTAAAGGTATTCCTGTTTTCACTACGAGATCGTGCTAAAACTTGGTTTTCATGTTTGCCTAAAAATAGTATTGATTCATGGAATAAGTGTAAAGATGTTTTTATTTCCAAGTACTTTCCACCTGCTAAGATCATCTGCCTTAGGAACGATATAATGAATTTTAAGCAACTTGATCATGAACATGTTGCACAATCTTGGGAAAGGATGAAACTTATGATTAGGAATTGCCCCGTGCATGGTTTGAGTTTATGGATGATTATAATTTTTTTATGTTGGATTGAATTTTGCTTCTAGGAATCTCTTCGATTCCACCATGGGTCACTTTTATGGAAATCACATTAGGAGAAGCTACTAAACTCCTAGATAATATTATGGCAAATTACTCTCAATGGCACACCAAAAGATCTCCTACTAGTAATAAAGTGCATGCTATTAAAGAGATTAATACTTTGAGTGAAAAGATGGACGAATTTATGATTTTTTTGCTAGTAAGAGTGTTCCTATTTATCCTAATGATATTCCATTGTCTTCTTTGATTGGAATTAATAATGAATCTATGGATGTGAATTTTGTTGGTAGGAACAATTTTGGTAACAATGCTTATAGAGGTAATTTCAATGCTAGGCCATTTCCTAATAATTCCTCTAATAATTATGGTAATTCCTACAAATTTTTTTATGTAAATTATAATAAAATAACCTCTTATTTTCAGATCAATATTAAATAATTCATTAGTACGCAAAAAGGTTTCAATTCTATGATTGAAGAAAAATTGCTTAAGATTGATGATTTGGCTAGGAACGTTGATAGAATTTATCTTGAGATTGACTATTTAAAACCTAGATCTATTCCACCAAACCATGATATTAATGAGTCTTTAAAATCTATGAGAATTTGTATTGATGAGTTTAAGGCAAGAACCGCTAGAGTTTGTGCTAAGCATGAATGGCTTGAAAAAGTATGTTCTCGTGATAATATTGATGAAGATCTTAAAGTGATTGATGTAACTCCTATTTAATATTTGTTTTCCAATGTTAATATTTATAAGGATGGGACTGGAGATTATTCATGTTTAGTTAAAAGGCGTCCCAATGATTCAGAGTTTATAGATCTTGATGCTAAGATCGACAAAAGTGGGATTGAAGAGGTCAAAACTTTAAATAGTAATGAACCCACTCTTTTGGATTTAAAGGACTTTAATCATTATAGATGCTCTTTAATTGATTGTATTTCCTTATTTCAATCCATGTTGAACTCTCCTCATGCTTTTAATCAAAACAAGGCTTTTACTAAACATATTGTTGATGCCATGATGAAAGCTTTTCAAGAAAAACTTGAGTTGGAAGTTTCTATACCTAGGAAGCTATATAATGAGTGGGAAACTCCTATTAATATTAATATTAAAGATTATTAGTGCCATGCTTTGTGTGATTTGGGTGCTAGTGTTTCCACGATTCCAAAAACTTTATGTGATGTGTTAGGTTTCCGTGAATTTGATGATTGTTCCTTAAATTTGCATCTTGCGGATTCCACTATAAAGAAACCTATGGGAAGGATTAATGATGTTTTTATTGTTGAAAATAGTAATTATGTGCCCATATATTTCATTATTCTTGATATAGATTGCAATCCTACATGTCCTATTATTCTTGGTAGACCTTTCCTTAGAACGATTGGTGCAATTATGGATATGAAAGAAGAGAATATTAGATTCCAATTTCCATTAAAGAAGGGCATGAAACGATTTACTAGAAATAAAATAAAATTACCTTATTAATCTATCATGAGAGCTACTTATGGATTGCATACCAAAGCTGACAATACCTAGATCTATTACGTTTTGCCTAGCTAGGGGCGTTAAACAATAACGCTTTTTGGGAGGCAACCCAATTTTATTTTGCTTTCTGCTTTTTGATTCTGTTTTGGTGTGTTTGGCACATTATTACTTCTGTATTAATTGTGTTTTTGTGTTTTGATTAGTGTTTGAGCCAAGTAAAACCTTTGGGGTGATCTATGGTAGTTGTTGATTTGATACTGCAGTAAAACAAAAACTTTTGCGCTTAGTCTAGGAATTTTACAAATTGTTTAGAGAGTCGAATTGATCTGAAAGTTTTACAAAATATTTATATACAAATGTCCCTGATTTTCCTAATTTTTCGGAATTTTTACAGTTCCATAAGTATTCGAAGTTTATAGATTGCTACAGACTGTTCTGTTTTTGACAGATTCTATTTTCTTTGTGTTGTTTGCTTATTTTGATGTATCTATGGGTCATATCGGGGGGTATGAGTCATGGAAAGGTTAGAATACAGTTGGTATTACACAAATATAAATAAATAATGAGTTCACAACAGTACCTAAAGTGGTGATTTATTTTTCTTATACTAACGGATCTCATGAGTTTTCTGTTAAGTTTTGTGTTGTGAAGTTTTCAAGTTTTGGGTGAAGATTTGATGGACTATGGAATAAAGAGTGTAAAGAGCCTAAGATTGGGGATTACCAAGGCACCCCAAGTCATATTCAAGGATACCAAAAAGCCTAAGCTTGGGTATGCCCTAGAAGGCATCCCCTCTTGTGTCTTCAATCCATCGGTAAATTTACTTGAGGCTATATTTTTATTCACCACATGATATGTGTTTTGCTTGGAGCATCTTGTACGATATGAGTCTTTGCTTGTCAGTTTGCCGCAATAATCCTTGCTGCACACATCTTTTGAGAGACACACGCTGAATCGTGAATTGGTTAGAATACTCTATGTGCTTCACTTATATCTTTTGAGCTAGGCAATGTTTCTCTAGTGCCTCACTTATATCTTTATAGAGCATGGTGGTGTTATATTTTATAGAAATTATTGAGCTCTCGTTCCTCACTTATATTATTTTGAGAGTTTCTTAAAATAGCATGGTAATTTGTTTAGGTTATGAATTTAGTCCTAATATAATGGGCATCCAAGAGGGATATAATAAAAACTTTCATATTAAGTGCATTAAAAACTATGAGAAGTTTGATTCCTTGCATATAGTTTTGAGATAATAGGGATGGTAATATTAGAGTCATGCTAGTGAGTAGTTGTGAATTGGAAGAGATACGCGTGTTAAAGCTTGTGAATCCCGTAGCATGCACGTATGATGAACCATTATGTAACAAAGTCAAAGCATGATTTGTTTAATGATTGTCGACCTTTGTGTGAGGGTCGGGAGCGCGTGATGGTTTACTCCTACCAACCTCTCCCCTAGGAGCATGCGTCTAATGCTTTGTTTTATAACTAATAGAATTTTGCAATAAGTATGTGAGTTCTTTATGACTATTGTTGAGTCCATGGATTATACGCACTCTCACCCTTCCACCTTTGCTAGCCTCTCTAGTACCGTGCAACTTTCGTCGGTACACCAAACCCCCTTCCTCAAAAAAACCACCATATATTCCTCAAAACAGCCACCATACCTATCTATTATGGCATTTCCATAGCCATTCTGAGATATATTGCCATGCAACTTCCACCATGTAGTTTTTTTTATGACTTGCATCATCACTTTATATTGCATATAGAGTCATATTTTGTCATAGGAATTGAGTTGTAATTTATTTTTATTTGAGTTATAAGTAAATAAAAGTGTGATGATTTTTCATTAATAGAGCATTGTCCCGTGAGAGAAAAGGATAATGGAAGACATGACTCCCTCACAAGTTGGGATGAGTACCCGGACTTTACAAAAAATAAAATAGGCTAGCGAAGCTCAAACAAAGAAAATAAAAGAGGCTAAAGAAGCCCACAAAAAGAAAAAAAGAAAAAAATAAAAAAAGAGAGAAAGAGAGAAAGAGAGAAGGGACAATTGCTACTACCTTTTTCCACACTTGTGCTTCAAAGTAGTACCATGATCTTCATAATAGAGTCTCCTATTTTGTCACTTTCATATAACTAGTGGATATTCATTTTGCATGACCACTTAGTTTCTTTTTGAGCTTTCATACACTTATATCTCTAAGTTCATTTGTTGCATGGAAATCCCTACTCACTCACATTGATATCTATTGACGGGCATCTCCATAACCCGTTGATACGCCTAGTTGATGTGAGACTATCTTCTCCTTTTTCCCTTGCACCTCCTCCATATTGTATTCCACCTATAATGCTATATCCATGGTTCACGCTCATGTATTGTGTGAGAGTTGAAAAGGTTTGAGAACACCAAAAGTGTGAAAAAATTGCTTGACTTGTTCATCGGGGTTGTGCATGATTTAGATACTTTGTGTGGGGAAGATAGAGCATAGCCAGACCATATGATTTTGTAGGGATGACTTTCTAAGGCCATGTTATTTCGAAAGGACACGACTACCTTGTTGGTGTGCTCGAAGTATTACTGTTTTTATGTCAATATTAGACTATTGTTTTGAATCTTACGGATCTGAATATTCATGCCACAATAAAGAATATTAAATTGATAAATATGTTCGGTAGCATTCCACATCAAGAATTCTGTTTTTATCATTTACCTACTCGAGGACGAGCAGGAATTAAGCTTGGGGATGCTGATACGTCTCCAACGTATCTATAATTTTTGATCATGCCATGCTATATATTATCTGTTTTGGATGTTTTATATGCATTAATATGCTATTTTATATTATTTTTGGGACTAACCTATTAATCTAGAGCCTAGTGTGAGTTTCAGTTTTTTCCTTGTTTTTGAGTTTCACATATAAGGAATATTAAACGGAGTCCAAACGGAATAAAACCTTCGAAATGATTTTTTCCGAAACGAAAGGAAACTACGAGACTTGAGAACCAAGGTAGAGGAGCCACCGTGGGGCCACAAGCCCTAGGGGCACGACCAAGGGGGTAGCCGCGCCGGACGGTCTTGTGGGCCCACAGAAGCTCCCCTAACCCTAATCTTCGGCCAATAAATTCCCAAATATTCCATCATTATCAGAACGAGCCACGAAAACACTTTTCCGCCGCCGGAAGCCTCCATTCGCGAGAGATCCAATCTTGGAGTCTTTTCCGATAATCTGCCGGAGGGGGATTCGATCACGGAGGGCATCTACATCAACTCCATTGCCCCTCCGATGATGCATGAGTAGTTCACCATAGACCTACGGGTCCATAGCTAGTAGATAGATGGCTTCTTCTTTATCTTTGCTTCTCAATACCATGTTCTTCATGATCTTCATGGAGATCTATCTGATGTAATACTCTTTTGCGGTGTATTTGTCGAGATCCGGTGAATTGTGTGTTTATGTTTAGATTATCCATGAATATTATTTGAGTCTTTCTTGAATTCTTATATGCATGATTTCATATCTTTGCAAGTCTCTTCGAGTTATTGGTTGGGTTTTGCCAACTAGATTGGTAACTCTTGCAATAGGAGAAGTGCTTAGTTTTGGGTTCAATCTTGCGGTGTCCTCACCCAGTGACAAAGTAGGCGTAGCGAGGCACGTATTGTATTATTGCCATCAAGGATAACAAGATGGGGTTTTCATCATATTTCTTGAGTTTATCCCTCTACATCATGTCATCTTACTTAATGTGTTATTCTGTTCTTCATGAACTTAATACTCTAGATGCAGACATGAGTCGGTCGATGTGTGGAGTAATAGTAGTAGATGCAGAATCGTTTCAGTCTACTTGCCACAGACGTGACGTGGTCACGCCCAAGATGCGGTCCTATCCTTATTTTTGGCACGAGGGCCTCGACGGGGATAGAAGCGCATCTCAATGCGTTCGCAACAATGGATATCATTACAAGTACATGTACGAAAGAGATGAGTATATGGAATTGGCTTACACTCACCAAAAGCTACATCAGAGTCACATGAATACAACAACATACTCGAACACCATACAGAAGAGCAGGGTCCGATTACGGACGAAACCAAACGATAAAATGACATCCACCCTTGCTATCCCAGGCTGCCGCCTGGAACCCATCCAAGATTGATGAAGAAGAAGAAGAACTCCAAATCAAATCAAGCAACACACTCACGTCAAATCATCGCATTACCTGTACCTGCAACTGTTGTTGTAGTAATCTGTGAGCCACAGGGACTCGAGAATGTCATTTCCAAGGGTGTCAAGACTATTAAAGCTTAATAGGTAAGGCATGGTTAAGTGGTGAGGCTGCAGCAAGCGACTAAGCATTTATTTGAGTGGCTAACTTATGAACACAGAAATTAAAGTATGGTGGTCTACGCATAACGTACGAGAACTAGAAATGATCACTAACTGATCCTAAACACCTACTTACGTCAAACATAACCCCACCATGTTCTCTTTTCGATAAGGACTCACGAGAAGAGACAGTCACGGTTACGCACACAGTTGGTGTATTTTATTTGAGTTTACTTCAAGTTTGCAATGACCGGGTGTTAAACAAAGTATCCAAGTTTGCTACATAACCGCGGGCACGGCTTCTTAGAAAGATTTAACCCTCAAGGGGTGCTCCAACTCATCCATCACAAATTAACCACACGCAGCGGGAATAGCCTCAACCACGGATCTCGTGATCTTCCTAGGCAATTCCAAAGGAAATCCGACACCTCGAGATAGCCCGAAGAAGATTAGAGTTCCTCACTCAAGACGTTCGAGAAAGGTAAAACAAATCCAGCAAGGCCTCCCGACGTGTCGACGAACCAGATAAGAGCCGCGTATCTCAGTCTCAGGACACGACGGATTGTCCAAACTTCCGGTAGGCCAAACACAGAGTTGCCCCTGGTGGCCACCGACTGTTGACATTTTGGACCAACACTCATGCAGAGCACTGACCTGGGGGTTGATTAAATTATCCGCGGGGTCCGGAAAGCCCCTATGCAAGTTCATTAGTTTTGAGGCAAATGTAGTACCAATGTTGGGCCTTGCCAGACAAGCTTTATTCTAACCCGAAAATCAAGGGGGTCCCCATAACAACCCCGAGCATGTTAGGAGCGCTCAATTATAGAACATAACACTGGTTCACAAGTAACTAGGGCGGCAAGAGCGGAACAAAACACCGAGCAAAAGGCCAAGCCTTCCACCCTTTACCAAGTATATATATGCATTAAATTAAATAGCAGCAATATTGTGATATAGCAAAATAAATGACCATGTTGGCACATGGAAGCAATTGCACCTGCAGCTAGAAATGCTATAAGAAGGGCTGAGCAAGCACTAACATAGAAATGCTATAAGAAGAGCTAGAAATGCTATAACAAAGCACTAACATAGAGGGGTTAGAGGCTTATCATGGCAATGTTGGGGGGCTTATCAAACAGTGGTAGGTAGCGTGACATAGCGATAGAAAACGAGACATCTAGCATGGCAATGATAGTAATGGTATCCAAGGAAATGAGTCATCTTGCCTGAGATCCCGCTCGAAAGAAGAACGAGTCCATGAAGAAGATGTGCCAATGTAGTCGAACGAATCCTCACACTCCGAACGCTTTCGAAACTCTATCGAGAAGAAGCAATCCAAAACAAACAATCAACACAAGATACACCACAACATATGCATGACATGATGCACAAACAATTATGATGCATGTCCGGTTTAATATGCAAAGCATGACAATTCACGACAATCAATACTACACATTAAGTGAAGCTCAATATGCAACGAGTTGCATATTGACGAAACTCCACGTTCGAATTATTTAGTTCACTCTTGTTAGGTACACGACAATATAAAATGTTGTTAAACATGTCAAGAGGTGAAGCATTAGTAAATATCTACCTAGGCATTTTAAATGAGGCCGGATACAACTTATAGGATTTCCGAAACAACCTCATATGTTAATTTCTAAATTGGTCCAGATCTGAACCAATCATATTTTATATTTGTTAAACAGCAGAACAAAGCATACCATGAATGCAACAAGTTACAAACATTTCAAACAGAGCTACGGTCTAAATGATATGAGCAATACAAGATGCGCATGTCATGAATGCAAATGTATGGAAATTCAATCACAAACATTTCAATTCATGAATGCAACAAGTTATTATGAAGCTACATGATATTGTAAGCAAGTTTCGTATGCAACATGTTCAAAACGGAGCTATGGTTCAACCACAATCAACGAAACAAGTTTTAGTTAAAATCTGCCAAAAACAGCAAGATAGCATTTTTCACTCATGAAAACAACAAGCTACAAGATTCCAAAATGCACAAACTAAGCATGGGGAAGTATTATACAACATCCACTTCATTTCATCTTAACAAATCATATCCAAAACATGCATGGATCACTTGGTAGGAAGCTCACAAGAAGGCTACTTGAAAACAGTTTCAGACTTAGTGAAAATCGCAGTTTTTGACAGTGCAGTCTTTATCACGAAGGCATATTGACAGCAGAGAAACTATATGCTACAGAGCATATTATGGCATGAAACTTAACGGCATACTAGAGGACAATATCAACTACAAATAAATCCATTACACCTACCACAAAAGAGTTCTAGATCACTAGCAAATCACATGGCAAGACAACAACAAAATATTACATATTTCAGACTTAGAATTATTTTAGTATCTCTACAACAGCAGAATTTTTATAGCAAGTTGAACACAACAAAACAAGCCCTAACATGCACTTCTATGTCAACCAAAATGCACAGATTAAATCACACGAAAATGACAAAAGGCATCACGGTATAAATGACATTTACACAAAATGCTCAAATGGCAAAACTAAATGCACAAATAAATCACATGGATTTTTCTACCCTGAAAACTTATATAATATGCATAGGTTCATGTAGAAAATTAATCACAATTAATTATGCGAGTATTAGGCGTAATCACGTTATAGCAATTCATTTATGCAAAATAAATGCAAACATGATGCCGAAAATTTTACCATGCATCAAAATGCGATGCCAATGAGATGAACATTTTTAATACTTTATTATATTAATTTCGAAGCACGGTTAATTAATGACAATGCAATATATATGCGAATATGCAAAAACAACACAAATGGCATGTCAGATATTTAGGCATGGATGAAAATGACGTATTATTAATCTACGCAATTTGCTAACCATTTTACATATTCAGAATTTTTTTATACGGTGCACGGATTAATAGATATAATCGTTTAAAATCGCAATGACCTAAAAAACAAAAGAGGCTGGCTGGGCTCACCCTGGGCTATTGGGCCGGCTGGCAGGTGGGCTAGTAATGCTGCTGGGCCGAGCCCACACGGGCAGAGGAGGCGGTCAACGCTCGGGCGAGCGGAGCCCTATCGTGCTCGATGTCCTCGAGCAGGAGGGGGACATGGCGGCGGCGGCTAGGCAACCGATGACGGCTCGGGGTGGATCCGGCCAACGGGAGGCCGGGGGCGGCAGAACCGACGACGGTGGCCTGGTTCCCGGCGGTGAGGTGTCCTGGCGGCGCGGCGGCGCGGAGATCTGGCGGCAGCTGCGACCTGCAACGGGAGAGAGAGCCGACGGGGTTAGAGGAGAGAGGGAGAGGAAGAAGAAGGGAGAGGAGAGGCGGCGGTCCGGGGGACCGGCGGTGGTTGCTCCGGCGACGAGGTCCGGCAAGGCGGCGCGCTGGCTGCTGGGAGGAGCTCGGGAGGAGCGGGATGCACGGGAGCTGCGCCATGGGAGGAGCTCGAGAATGGGCCCAAATGGGCTTTCCCGGGCTCAGATGGGCTCGGGCGGGCCTAACGGCTGGAGGAGGGAGAAGCTAGGGTCTGGCATGGGGAACGAGGGGATTAGGGTTGGCTGCCCAATTAGGAAGGGGGAGGGGCTATTTATAGGTTTTTAGGCCTACGGTTTACGGTCGCAGTCCGTATTCGGGCCGTCGGGTGTCGACTCGACGTACCGGAAGCGAAGAGGGGCTACGGTTGCTGTGCAGATGGGCTACGAGGGGAAGAGAGAGAATGGTGGCCCGTGACACAGAGGTTTTGAAATACCCAAAAACGTGCGACGATAACTGATGACCGCACTGCTACGGATGACCGACGGGTTATCTAACAAACTCAGAACGCGACGAAATCCGACGGACGGTCTACCTACAATACAACAAGACCGCACGTCAAGTTTCAACTCAATCCGAGAATATTTTTGCGCGCGCTTAAAAAAGGTTTTATTTAAATGATGCCGCAGGCACGTGCATGTGTGGTTGGGCTCGAAACGGGCAACGGCAAGAACGAAGAGAACTGGCGACTACGAACGGTTGCAAGTTTTCAAAAACGAGAGATGATGCTATGTAGATGATGCGAATGATGTGATGATAAATGCGACAACCAGACGAACACATGACGAGAACGGAGAAAAGGGGAATCTTCTGGAATCTTCTGGAGCGTCGGTCTCGGGCTGTTACAACTCTCCTCCACTACACGAGGATCTCGTCCCGAGATCTAGAATGAAAAGGGGAAGAGAAAGAGCAAAAGGTAAACTTAGTTGCTTTTATGACAAACGAGTGATACCAATGAAACATGAAGGGTTGCAAGAGATGAAGAATGACACAAGGAACAAGCAAGAATTCACAAGAAATTTCGACAGCACTTCGATAGGAAAGAGAGGCAAAAATTGATATGATGGAAACAAATTGAAACAAAGGCACCAAACTTCGGTCGGATTAGAATCAAAACTACAAAGATGGAAGGATCATGAAAGATTGCACAACACTCCAGTTAAAAGAATAAGCAAAGAAAGAACATGATCTAGATAAACAAGACGATGATTCGAAGAGAGCAACAACACAAGGCCTCCGGAACAAAAGAATAGAAGCTTGATCTTGGGAAAAAGTGAACTGAGAAGAAAATGACAACTTCCAGCACAAATGGGTTTGAAAGCATATTTAGGAAGAAGATATTGAACGGAGTTGTTGGAACACCAACAATGAAAAGATTTAGCTTGTTGTGGGCTTATGGAAAACATCTAAGAATTATGAGGTGACAACCTACCACAACAGAAACTATTGATTGACTAAGAGCAACAAGATATGCAAAGCTTCTTTCACCAGAGGTGGAGGAGATACTTGGATCATTTAACACACCATGATAGCAACAATCCTTAGGAAATGCTTTAGGTGAAATCCAACCCAAGGTAACTCCGAGAAAACAAGATGGGTTTTCTTATATTGTTCTTAACAATTTCCTTCGATACTCCTCATAATCAAGAACTTAATAACACCATCTCAAAAGACAAAGGAGAAGGAATTGAACTTAAAAAAACCAGGAGAAAGAACACTTGAGAACCTCCAACAAGAATCTTGAAGAACACTTGAAAAAGAAAGAAATCTTGATGAACCAACATGAAGAACCTCCGGAAGAACTCTGAAATGAAAGGATTATAGAAATAACTGAAGGATGCAAAAGAACAAGATTGGGCCTTCCAATGATTAAGATGATGCTTCAGGACAAGAAAATTGAGAAAAACTAGGAACTCCGGAAAAGAAAGATGACCACTTGGGGTAAGGAATTTGATATCATGAACAACTCCGGAAGAAGAATTGAGATCACTTGAATGACACAAGAATAATAATTATGATATGACTATCCTTCATCAAGTTAAATTGATGACAAGGAACGGATTTCGCACAACACTTATTCTTTTGGAAAAGATAGGAAAGATAGATAGAGCACAAACTTGAAGAAGTCTTGTACGAGAACACCGGAAGATTCAAAACGAAAGAGGATAAAGCAAATGGATGAAATAGAATGAGAACAAAGAGAGCATGATCCACCTAATAGAAGACTTCACAAGGCACCAGAAAGAATTAGAAACTAAAGAGGACACATGAGAACGAAGAGATCAAGATTTTCCTAATAGAAACTGAACAAGGCACCGGAATAATTGAGATACGAACGAAGGAACAACAATTGTGAAGAATTTGAGAACAAAAGCTGAAAGCTGAGAACGAAGAAATCTTCTGAAATGATGGCCTTCGGAGGATCAAGAAATGAAAACAATTCTGAATGCACCAGATAGATATGGGATAAATTTCTCATGATTGGACACAACTTGAGATGCTGGCAACCAGCTGAAACCATGAATCTTCAAGAGAATGAGCAAAGATTAAAAGAAACACTCCTCCGGTCTTCAGTGCAGAGAATGATAACGAGAAACACCACCACGAATTACTAAGGCCTCTGGAACAATGAATAAGGAAAGGTTGAGACAACAATGAAAATGATTTAGAAACGATCTTCGAGAAGGCATATGACCGACGAAATTCATACTTATGTCATATTTAAAAAGAACTTGGGACATCTCCGGAACAATAGAAGAGTCAGGTAGGATACTAGGGAAAACACCTGTGGGTTATGGGCCCACTCAAAGAAAACTCCGATGAAACAATTGATTAAAAGAGAGATTGCGCCGGTACAAATTAAGAACTTGATGATATGAGACCCCTGAAATGATTTAAGAGGACAAGAATTAAAATGAATGTCTTCTCAGATATCTTCAACGCTCCGGACAGAATAGAGAGGGATGAATAAACAAGAGAAGCTTGGATAAGAATTCCAACATGGGAGAGCAAATAGAGAATGAAAAATGATATGATGAACACCAAGAACTTGAATTGAACCACCGGAAAAGAAAACAAGATGAATACTAATAAATGATAACCTGAGCACTGAGCATCTTCATAAAGAATCACCGGAGAAGAATAACAACGAGAACAAGGAATATGAGGATAGATCTTGAAATGAAACTCTTGAGAATATTCACAAGAATCACAGGATAGAAAACGGAAGAAAAGATAGCGGAAGCATCAATGAAGAGAAAGGCACCTGGATGAGAATTAATCATAGAGGAAAAAGGGTCGGAGGGTGGGAAAAACAAAGAAAACTTGGAATAGATGAGACAACTCCGAAACGAAATATGAGGATTGATCTTGCAATATTGAAGAGGATAAAATTATGTTGAAGAGAAGCACACCGGTAGGAAAAGAATTGATATGATAACTTGATTGGGCAAACGAATTAGCATTCTCACAGAAATATGAGAACACTACTTAGGAAAGATATGAGATCACCACTTGCAATCGAAGCAACTGAATTACCATAATCAAACGAAACAAAGGATGAGGCTTATGAAACAAGCCAGAACAAATACATACCCACTATGTGTTGGGGAACGTTGCATGGGAAACAAAAATTTTCCTACGCACACGCAAGATCTATCCATGGTGATGAGCATCTACGAGAGGGAGAGTGGATCTACATACCCTTGTAGATCGCTAAGCGGGAAGCGTTAAGAAACGCGGTTGGTGTAGTCGAACATCTTTGCGATCCAAATCGCCGAGCGTCCCGCGATCTCATCACGATCCGTCCCGTGATCTCATCACGATCCGTCCCGTGAACTCATCACGATCCGTCCCACGAACTCATCACGATCCGTTTCGTGATCTTGATCATGATCCGTTCCACGAACTCATCACGCTCCGTCCCACGAACTTGTCACTAACCTTCTCGCGATCTTGATCACGGTCCTTCCGATCTAGCGCCGAACGGACGGCACCTCCGGGTTTAGCACACGTGCAACTTGTTGACGATCTCCACCGTCTTGATCCAGCAAGAGGAAGTGGAGAGGAAGAAGAGTTCACCGGCAGCGTGACGGTGCTCCGGCGATGGTGGTGGAGCAATTCCGGCAGGGCTTCGCCTAAGCACTGCAGAAAACCGATCTAGAGGAGAAACTATGCACTAGAGGAACGGCTAGCACGTGGGTGAAAATTCTGTGCCAAAACCCTAAAATCCTCTAGTATATATAGGAGGATAGAAGGAGGAGTCTTGGCTTCCAAAAAGCCAGCCCTTGGTTCGACCAAAGTGGGGAGGAGAGGAGGACTCCTCCTCCAATCCTAGTAGGACTAGGATTCCTCCTTTTTTTTGGCCTTTTTCCACCTTTTTCCCTTTGGGATTTTTCTCCCAGCTGAATGGGCCTTGCGTGGGACTTCCACCAGCCCACAAAAGGCTGGTATTTACTCTCCCACATCCCATGAAGCTTCTTGGGTCGAAATACCCCTCCCGGTGGTCTCCTGGTACACTACCGGCACTCCCGGTACATTACCGATTAGCCCAAAACTTTTCCGGCGACCAAAATGGGACTTCCTATATATCAATCTTTACCTTCGGCCCATTCCGGAGATCCTCGTGACGTCTGGGATCTCATCCGGGACTCTGAACAAACTTCGGTCACCACCATACATAACTCTATACTACCGAAACGTCACCGAACCTTAAGTGTGCAGACCCTGCGGGTTCGAGAACTATGTAGACATGACCGAGACACCTCTACGGTTAATAACCAATAGCGGGACCTAGATTGCCATATTGGTTCCTACATATTCTACGAAGATCTTTATCGGTCGAACCTCTATGTCAAGGATTCAGTTAATCCCGTATGATGTTCCCTTTGTTCTTCGGTATGTTTACTTGCCTGAGATTCGATCGTCGGTATCTCCATACCTAGTTCAACCTCGTTACCGGCAAGTCTCTTTACTCGTTCCGTAATACAAGATCCCGTGACTAACACTTAGTCACATTGCTTGCAAGGCATATTGTGCTGTTGTATTACCGAGTGGGCCCTGAGATACCTCTCCGTCACACGGAGTAACAAATCCCAGTCTTGATCCATGCCAACTCAACAGACACCCTCGGAGATACCTGTAGAGCACCTTTATAGTTACCCAGTTACGTTGCGACATTTGATACACACAAGGTACTCCTCCGATGTCAGTGAGCTGCATGATCTCGTGGTCATAGGAACACATACTTTGACATGCATAAAACAGTAGCAACAAACTGACACGATCATATGCTACTTTTGTAGTTTGGGTCTTGTCCATCACATCATTCTCCTAATGATGTGATCCCGTTATCAAATGACATCTCATGTCCATGGCTAGGAAACCTTAACCATCTTTGATCAACGAGCTAGTCCATTAGAGGCATACTAGGGACATGGTTTTGTCTATGTATCCACACATGCATCTAAGTCTCCGATCAATACAATTATAGCATGGATAATAAAGGATTATCATGAACAAGGAAATATGATAATAACTAATTTATTATTGCCTCTAGGGCATATTTCCAACAGTGTCCCACTTGCACTAGAGTCAATAATCTAGTTCACATCACCATGAGCTTCGCATTGTTATGAATCTAACACCCAATGAGTTCTGGGGCTCGATCATGCTTTGCATGTGAGAGAGGTCTTTATAGTCAATGGGTCTACGACATTCAGATCCATGTGTACTTTGCAAATCTCTATATCTAACTGTAAACACTGCTACCACACTCCACTTGGTACTATTCCAAATGGCTGCTCCACTATATGTATCCAGATTGCTACTATGAGTCATCCGGATTGGTATTTAAAGCTTGCATTGACGTAACTCTTTAAGATGAACTCTTTATCACCTCCATAATCGAGAAACATCTCCTTAGTCTTTTAGTTACTAAGGATAATCTTGCCCGCTGTCAAGTGATCCACTCCTGGATCACTCTTGTACCCCTTGACGGACTCATGGCAAGGCACACACAGGTGCGGTACACAACAGGGCATACTATACAGAGCCTATGGCTAAGGTATAGGGGACGACATTCGTCCTTTCTCTTTATTCTAACGTGGTCGAGCTTTGAGTCTCACTCAACTTCACACCTTACAAAGCATACGAGAACACTTCTCTCTGACTTAATTCATTTTGAACTCTTTCAAAATCTTGTCAAGGTATGTACTCATCGAAAGTATCATCAAGCATCTTGATCTATCTCTATAGATCTTGATGCTCAACAACTAGGTAGCTTTATAAAGGTTTTCCTTTGAAAAACTCTTTTCAAACAACCGTTCATGCTTTCCAGAAATTCTACATCATTTCCGATCAACAATATGTCATCCACATATACTTATCAGAAACTCTATAGTGCTCCCACTCACTTTATTGCAAATACAAGTTTCTCATAAACTTTGTATAGACTCAAAAACTTTGATCACCTCATCAAAGTGTATATTCCAACTCCGAGATGCTTGCTTCACTTCATAGAAGGATCACTGAAGCTTGCACACCTTTAAGCATCCTTAGGACTGACAAAAGCTTCTGGTTGTATCACATACAACTTTTCCTCAAGTAGACCGTTAAGGAAACGATGTTTTGACATCCATCTGCCAGATTTCATAATTGAAAAATGCAGCAACTGCTAACATAATTCCAACAGACTTTAGCATCGCTACAAGTGAGAAAGTCACATCATAGTCAACTCTTTTGAACTTGTCGTAAACTACTTTGCAACAAGCCGAGCTTTACAAATGGTAACATTTACCATCAGCGTCTGTCTTCATTTTAAAGATCCATTTGTACTTAACGACTTCCGTCCAACGAGCAAGTCCACCAAAGTCTATACTTGGTTTTCATACATGGATCCTTTCTCAGATTTCATGGCCTCTAACCATTTGTCAGTTTCCGGGCCCATCATCGCTTCTCCATAGTTTGTAGGTTCATCGTTGTCCAACAACATGACCTCCAAGACAGGTTTGTCGTACCGCTTAGTAGCAGTACACATCCTTGTCGACCTAGGAAGTTCTATAGTAACTTGATTCGAAGCTTCATGATCATCATCATGAACTTCCTCTTCAACTGACGTAGGCTTCATAGAAACATCTTTCTGCGCTGCGCCACTTTCTGGTTGAAGTGAAGGTTCAATAACCTCATCAAGTTCTATTTTCCTCGTAGGTCGGTAGTAACTTGATCCGAAGCTTCATGATCATCATCATTAACTTCCTCTTCAACTGACGTAGGCTTCATAGAAACATCTTTCTACGTTGCGCTACTTTCTGGTTGAAGCAGAGGTTCAATAACCTCATCAAGTTATATCCTCCTCCCACTCAATTCTTTCAAGAGAAACCTCTTCTCGAGAAAGGACCCCGATTTAGCAATAAACATTTTATGCATGGATCTGAGATAGAAGGTTCACCCAACCGTTCTTAGGGTATTCTATGAAGATGCATTTGTCCACTTTGGGTTCGAGCTCATTAGGTGAAAATATTTTCCACACAAGCGTCGTAGCCCCAAGCATTAAGAAATGACAGCTTAGGTTTCTATCAAACCAAAATTCACATGGTGTCATCTCAACGGATTTAGATGGTGCCCTATTTAAAGTGAATGTAGTTGTCTCTAATGCATAACCCCAAAATTATAGTAACAAAACGATAAGAGACATCATAGCATGCACCATATCCAATAGAGCAAGACTATGACGTTCGGACACACCATCACACTATGGTGTTCCAGGTGGCGTGAGTTGTGAAACAATTTTCACATTGTCTAAAGTTGTATGCCAAACTCATAACTCAGATATTCACCTCCACGATCATATTGCAAACATCTTTATCTTCTTGTCACGATGATCTTAAACTTCACTCTGAATTTGCTTGAACCTTTCAAACGATTCAGACTTGTGTTTCATTAAGTAAATATACACTATATCTACTCAAATCATCAGTGAAGGTAAGAAAATAATGATATCCACCGCACACTACGAGACTCATTGGATTGCATACATCAACATGTATCATTTCCAATAAATCACTTGCCCGCTTCATCAAAACAAAAATGGGGTCCTTAGTCATGTTGACCAAGAGGCATGGTTCGCATGTCTCAACCGATTCGAAATCGAATGAGTCCAAAGATCCATCAGCATGGAGTTTCTTCATGCGCTTTATACCAATATGACATTTAGCGGCAGTGCCACAAGCATGTGGTACTATCATTACGAACTTTGTATCTTTTTGGCATCAATGTTATGAACATGTGTATTACTACGATCAAGTTTCAACAAACCATTCTTACTGTGTGCATGACCATTGAAGGTATTATTCATGTAAATAGAATAACCATTATTCTCTAACTTAAATGAATAACCGTGTTGCAATGAACATGATCTAATCACGTTCATGCTCAACGCAAAAACACCAAATAACATTTATTTAGGTTCGTCACTAATCTCGAAGGTCGAGAGAGCGTGCGATGTTGATTACATCAACCTTGGAAACTTTTCCAACACACATCGTCACCTCACACTTAGCTAGTTCTCCGTTTATTTCGTAGCTTTTATTTCGAGTCACTAACATTTAGCAACCGAACCGGTATCCAAAACCCAGGTGATACTAGGAGTACTAGCAAGGTACACATCAATAACACGTATATCAAATATACTTCTGTTGATGTTGCCAGCCTTCTTATCTACCAAGTATCTAGGGTTTTTCCACTTCAGAGACCGCTCTCCTCATAATTGAAGCACTTAGTCTCGGGTTTGAGTTCAATTTTGGGTTGCTTCACTGGAGCAGCAACTGACTTGCTATCCATGAAGTTTCCCTCCTTGCTCTTGCCCTTCTTGAAACTTAGTGGTTTTAACTAACCATCAACACTTTGATGCTCCTTCTCGATTTCTACCTTCGCGGTGTCAAACATCACGAATAGCTCAGGGATCATTATTTCTATCCCTGGCGTTTTATAGTTCATCACCAAGTTCTAGTAGCTTTAGTGACAGTGACTTGGAGAACTATATCAATCACTATCTTATCTGGAAGATCAACTCCCACTCGATTCAAGCGATTGTAGAACCCAGACAATCTGAGCACATGCTCAACGATTGAGCTATTCTCTTTCATCTTACAGGCAAATAATCTTGTTGGAGATCTCATATGTCGCAACACGGGCACGAGCCTGAGATCCTAATTTCAGCTCTTAGAACATCTCATATGTTCCATGACATTCAAAACGTTTTGGAGCCTCAATTCTAAGCTGTAATGCATGACGCACTAAACTATCAAGTAGTTATCAAAACGTGCCTATCAGATGTTCACAACATCTACAAACACCGCTAGAGGGTTTGGTGCACCGAGCAATGCATTAAGGACATAAGCCTTCTATGCAGCAATGAGGACAATCCTCAGATCACGGAGCCAGTACACAACATTGCTACCATCATCTTTCAACTCTATTTCTCTAGGAACATATAAAAATTCACGGGAGCTACAGCGCGAGCAAGTAATCTACAACATAATTTGCAAAGATACTACTGACTATGTTCATGATAATGAGTTCAATTAATCATATTACTTAAGAACTCCCACTCAAATTGACATCCCTCCGGTCATTCGAGTGATACATGATCCAAATTCACCAACTCAAGTCCGATCATCACGTGAGTTGAGGTGGTTACAATGGTGAACATCATCATGTTGATCATATCTACTATATGACTCATGTTCGACCTTTCGGTCTCTTGTGTTCCGAGGCCATGTCTGTACATGCTAGGCTCATCAAGTTTAACGCGAGTGTTCTGCATGTGCAACACTGGCTTGTACCTGTTGTATGTGAACATAGAGTCTATCACACCCGATCATCACGTGGTGTCTCAACACGACGAACTTTCGCAACGGTGCACACTCGGGGAGAACACAATTTATCTTGAAATGAAGTGAGGGATCACCTTACAATGCTACCGTCGTCCTAAGCAAAACAAGGTGCATAAAAGGATTAACATCACGTGCAAATCATAAGTGACATGATATGGCCATGAACTTGTGCTTTTGATCTCCATCATGAAAGCACCGGCATGATCTACATCGTCACCGGCATGACACCATGATTTCCATCATCTTGATCTCCATCAACGTGTCCCCGTCGGGGTTGTCGCGCCCACCATGCTCCTACTACTATTGCTATCATTTAGCGATAAAGTAAAGCATTACATAGCGCTTAATGATTGACACACAGGTCATACAATAATTAAAGACAACCCTATGGCTCCTTCCGGTTTCCGTACTCATCGACATGCAAGTCGTGATAATCTATACATGACATGATCATCTCATACATCACATATATCGCATCATGTAATTGGCCATATCATATCACAACATACCCATTAAAAACAAGTTAGACGTCCTCTAATTGTTGTTGCATGTTTTACGTGGCTGCTACGGGTATCTAGCAAGAACAATTCTCATCTACGCAAAAACCACAACGGTGATACACTAGTTGCTTTTCAACCTTCTCAAGGACCGCCTTTGTCGAATCCGATCCAACTAAATTGAGAGAAACTAGCACCCGCAAGCCATCTATGCAACAAGTTGCAGTCGAGGGAACCGGTCTCTCGTAAGCGTACGAGTAATGTTGGTCTAGGCCGCTTCATCTCACAATACCTCTGAACCAAAATCCGACCAAGGGAGGAAGCAATCTAAGCATCAACACCCACAAACCTTTTGTGTTCTACTCGAGATCTCATCTACACATAGACCTAGCTCATGATGCCACTGTTGGGGAACGTTGCATGGGAAACAAAAAATTTCCTACGCACATGCAAGATCTATCCATGGTGATGAGAATCTACGAGAGGGAGAGTGGATCTACATACCCTTGTATATCGCTAAGCGGGAAGCGTTAAGAAGCACGGTTGGTCTAGTCGAACGTCTTCGCGATCCAAATCGCCGAGCGTCCCGCGATCTCATCACGATCCGTCCCGTGAACTCATCACGATCCGTCCTGCAAACTCATCACGATCCATTTCGTGATCTTGATCACGATCCGTCCCGCGAACTCATCACGATCCGTCCCGCGAACTCGTCACGAACCTTCTCACGATCTTGATCACGGTCCTTCCGATCTAGCGCCAAACGGACGACACCTCCGCGTTCAGCACACGTGCAGCTTGTTGACGATCTCCACCGTCTTGCTCCAGCAAGAGGAAGTGGAGAGGAATAAGAGTTCATGGGCAGCGTGATGACGCTCCGGCGATGGTGGTGGCGCAATTCCGGCAGGGCTTCGCCTAAGCACTGTAGAAAACCGATCTAGAGGAGAAACTATGCACTAGAGGAACGGGTAGCACGTGGCTGAAAATTCTGTGCCAAAAACCCTAAAATCCTCTACTATATATAGGAGCAGAGGGAGAGGAGTCTTGGCTGCCAAAAAGCCAGCCCTTTGGTCGACCAAAGTGGGGAGGAGAGGAGGACTCCTCCTCCAATCCTAGTAGGACTAGGATTCCTCCTTTTTTGGCCCTTTTCCACCTTTTTCCCTTTGGGCTTTTTCTCCCAGCCGCATGGGCCTTGTGTGGGACTTCCACCAGCCCACAAAAGGCTGGTTTTTACTCTCCTACAGCCCATGAATCCTCTTGGGTCGAAATACCCCTCCCGGTGGTCTCCCGGTACACTACCGGCACTCCCGGTACATTACCGATTAGCCCGAAACTTTTCCGGTGACCAAAATGGGACTTCCTATATATCAATCTTTACCTCCGGACCATTCCGGAGCTCCTCGTGATGTCCGGGATCTCATACGGGACTCCGAACAAACTTCGGTCACCACCATACATAACTCTATACTACCGAAATGTCACCGAACCTTAAGTGTGCAGACCCTGCAGGTTCGAGAACTATGTAGACATGACCGAGACACCTCTACGGTCAATAACCAATAGTGGGACCTGGATTCCCATATTGGTTCCTACATATTCTACGAAGATGTTTATCTGTCGAACCTCTATGTCAAGGATTCAGTTAATCCCGTATGATGTTCCCTTTGTTCTTCGGTATGTTTACTTGCGCGAGATTCGATCGTCGGTATCTCCAGACCTAGTTCAACCTCGTTACTGGCAAGTCTCTTTACTCGTTCCGTAATACAAGATCCCGTGACTAACACTTAGTCACATTGCTTGCAAGGCTTATTGTGATGTTGTATTACCGAGTGGGCCCTGAGATATCTCTCCGTCACACGGAGTAACAAATCCCAGTCTTGATCCATGCCAACTAAACAGACACCCTCGGAGATACTTGTAGATCACCTTTATAGTCACCCAGTTACATTGCGACATTTGTTACACACAAGGTACTCCTCCGATGTCAGTGAGCTGCATGATCTCATGGTAATAGGAACACATACTTTGACATGCAGAAAACAGTAGCAACAAACTGACACGATCATATGCTATGTTTGTAGTTTGGGTCTTGTCCATCACATCATTCTCCTAATGATGTGATCCCGTTATCAAATGACATCTCATGTCCATGGCTAGGAAACCTTAACCATCTTTGATCAACGAGCTAGTCCATTAGAGGCATACTAGGGACATGGTTTTGTCTATGTATCCACACATGTATCTAAGTCTCCGATCAATACAATTATAAACGATTATCATGAACAAGGAAATATGATAATAACTAATTTATTATTGCCTCTAGGGCATATTTCCAACACTATGTACTTGTTGGAAAGATAATTCTAGGTAACTACTTGAATTCCCACCTAAGAACTTTCGAAAACTTTCTTGTTTATGCGATTTGTGTTGCGGGCCCAGGAACCTATCCTAGATAGTCAGTTGCAACTACACCCACAACCTTCCACACCATAATTCAAGAAACTCCGCAAAATCTTCTAATCTTGAATCCTCGAACTCACAACGATACAAAACCATGATGGTACCCTGGACGCCTCCCCAGTACCGGGTGACTCCGACCTTATCTCACCACGATAAGTATTGAAGCAATTCTAAAAACCCTCTGTCCTGAGATATTAAAATATGAATGATAACGATGTGCCAACATTCCCTGGAGCTCAACTCCCTGGAAGAAATCAAGTCAGATAGGAAACACCCAGACAGAGCCCTGTCACATCGGCATCATATAGTTTCCAAAATACTTGCGTGATCCTAAATTTTTTTTTGAGGAGGAAGAGGAGTAGAATCAAAATTCCTAAGTCGATTACCTCACTAGAGCATAGAAGAGGAGTAAAATGAATCCTACTCTCCGATATAACTAGACTCAAAATAGTTTGATTCTAGACTCGACTCGGCCAAGTTCGATCAATCAAGGGGGGCTCCTAGGTCGGGAACCTGGCTCTGATACCAACTTGCCACGCCCAAGATGCGGTCCTATCCTTATTTTTGGCACGAGGGCCTCGACGGGGATAGAAGCGCATCTCGATGCGTTCGCAAGAATGGATATCATTACAAGTACATGTACAAAAGACATGAGTATATGGAATTGGCTTACACTCGCCACAAGCTACATCGGAGTCACATCAATACAACAACATACTCGAACACCATACAGAAGAGCAGGGTCTGACTACGGACGAAACCAAACGATAAAATGACATCCACCCTTCCTATCCCAGGCTGCCGCCTGGAACCCATCCAAGATTGATGATGACGAAGAAGAAGAACTCCAAATCAAATCAAGCAACACGCTCATTTCAAATCATCACATTACCTATACCTGCAACTGTTGTTGTAGTAATCTATGAGCCACAGGGACTCAGCAATCTCATTTCCAAGGGTATCAAGACTATTAAAGCTTAATAGGTAAGGGATGGTTAAGTGGTGAGGCTGCAGCAAGCGACTAAGCATTTATTTGAGTGGCTAACTTACGAACACAGAAATTAAAGTATGGTGGTCTACGCATAACGGACGAGAACTAGAAATGATCACTAACTGATCCTAAACACCTACTTACGTCAAACATAACCCCACCATGTTCTCTTTCAGATAAGGACTCACGAGAAGAGACAATCACGGTTACGCACACAGTTGGTGTATTTTATTTGAGTTTACTTCAAGTTTGCTATGACCGGGTGTTAAACAAAGTATCCAAGTTTGCCACATAACCGTTGGCACGACTTCTCAAAAATATTTAACCCCGCAGGGGTGCTCCAACTCATCCATCACAAATTAACCACACGCAGCGGGAATAACCTCAACCACGGATCTCGTGATCTTCCTAGGAAATTCCAAAGTAAATCCGACACCTCGAGATAGCCCGAAGAAGATCAGAGTTCCTCACTCAAGACGTTCGATAAAGGTAAAACAAATCCAGCAAGGCCTCCCGACGTGTCGACGAACCCGATAAGAGCCGCGTATCTCAGTCTCAGGACATGACGGATTGTCCAAACTTCCGATAGGCCAAACACAGAGTTGCCCCTGGTGGCCACCGGCTGTTGACATTTTGGACCAACACTCATGCGGAGCACTGGCCCGGGGGTTGATTAAATTATCCACGGGGTCCGGAAATCCCCTATGCAAGTTCATTACCTATGAGGCAAATGTAGTACCAACGATGGGCCTTGCCAGACAAGCTTTATTCTAACCCGAAAATCAAGGGGGTCCCATAACAACCCCGAGCATGTTAGGAGCGCTCAATTATGGAACATAACACCGGTTCACAAGTAACTGGGGCAGCAAGAGTGGAACAAAACACCGAGCAAAAGGCCAAGCCTTCCACCCTTTACCAAGTATATATGTGCATTAAATTAAATAGCAACAATATAGTGATATAGCAAAATAAATGACCATGTTGGAACATGGAAGCAATTGCACCTGCAGCTATAAATGCTATAAGAAGGGCTAGCAAGCGGTAACATAGCCAAACAAAGGTTTGCTGGGACGTGGAGGGGTTAGAGGCTTATCATGGCAATGTTGGGAGGCTTATCAAACAGTGGTAGGTAGCGTGACATAGCGATAGAAAATGAGACATCTAGCATGGCAATGATAGTAATGGTATCCAAGGAAATGAGTCATCTTGCCTGAGATCCCGGTCGGAAGAAGAATGAATCCATGAAGAAGATGTGCCAATGTAGTCGAACGAATCCTCACACTCCGAACGCTTTCGAAACTCTATCGAGAAGAAGCAATCCGAAACAAACAATCAACAAAATATACACCACAACATATGCATGGCACGATGCGCAAACAATTATGATGCATGCCCGGTTTAATATGCAATGCATGACAATTCACGACAATCGATACTACACATTAAGTGAAGCTCAATATGCAACGAGTTGCATATTGACGAAACTCCACGTTCGAATTATTTAGTTCACTCTTGTTAGGTACACAACAATATTAAATGTTGTTAAACATGGCAAGAGGTGAAGCATAAGTAAACTATCTACCTAGGCATTTTAAATGAGGTCGGAAACAACTTATAACGTTTCCGAAACGACCTCATATGTTAATTTCTAAATTGGTCCAGATCTGAACTAGTCATATTTTATATTTGTTAAACAGCAGAACAAGGCATACCATGACATTCTACACGTCGTACTAGTCGATTTACATATATGGAACATCTCAAACGGAGCTACGGTCTAAAAGATATGAGCAATACAAGATGCACATGTCATGAATGCAAATGCATGGAAAATACAATCACAAACATTTTAATTCATGAGAATGCAACAAGTTATTATGAAGCTACATGAGATTCTAAGCAAGTTTCGTATGCAACATGTTCAAAACGGAGCTACGGTTCAACCACAATCAACGAAACAAGTTTTAGTTGAAATCTGCCAAAAACAGCAAGATAGCATTTTTAACTCATGAAAACAACAAGCTACAAGATTCCAAAATGCACAAACTAAGCATGGGGAAGTAGTATACAACATCCACTTCATTTCATTTTCACAAATCATATCCAAAACATGCATGGATCACTTGGTAGGAAGCTCAGAAGAAGGTACTTGAAAACAGTTTCAGACTTAGTGAAAATAGCAGTTTTTGACAGTGCAGTCTTTATCACGAAGGCATATTGACAGCAGCAAAACTATATGCTACAGAGCATATTATGGCATGAAACTTAACAGCATACTAGAGGACAATATCAACTACAAATAACTCCATTACACCTACCACAAAAGAGTTCTAGATCACTAGCAAATCACATGGCAAGACAGCAACAAAATATTACAGATTCCAGACTTAGAATTATTTTAGTATCTCTAAAACAGCAGAATTTTTATAGCAAGTGGACCACAACCAAACAAGCCCTAACATGCACTTCTATGACAATCAAAATGTCCAAGGGCTAGGACACATATCAAAGGGCATTTCTCATGTTGAAAATTAATTCATATCATGCACAGATTAAATCACAGGAAAATGACAAAAGGCATCGCGGTATAAATGACATGCACACAAAATGATCAAATGGCAAAACTAAATGCACAGATAAATCACATGGATTTTTCTACCCCGAAAACATATATAATATGCATAGGTTCATGTAGAAAATTAATCACAATTAATTATGCGAGTATTAGGCCTAATCACATTATAGCAATTCATTTATGCAAAATAAATGCAAACATGATGCCGACAATTTTACCATGCATCAAAATGCGATGCCAATGAGATGAACATTTTTAATACTTTATTATATTAATTTCGAAGCACGGTTAATTAATGACAATGCAATATATATGCGAATATGCAAAAACAACACAAATGGCATGTTAGATATTTAGGCATGGATGAAAATGAAGTATTATTAATCTACGCAATTTTCTAACCATTTTACATATTCAGAATATTGTTATACGATGCACGGATTAATAGATATAATCGTTTAAAATCGCAATGACCTAAAAAAACAAAAGAGGCTGGCTGGGCTCACCCTGGGCTATTGGGCCGGCTGGCAGGTGGGCTGGCGATGCTGCTGGGCCGAGCCCATGCGGGCAGAGGAGGTGGTCAATGCTCGGGCGAGTGGAGCCCTCCCGTGCTCGATCTCCTCGAGCATGAGGAGGACATGGCGGCGGCGGCTGGGCAACCGGTGACGTCTCGGGGCGGATCCGGCCAAGGGGAGGCCGGGGGTGGCAGATCCGGCGACGGCGGCCTGGTTCCTGGCGGCGAGGTGTCCTGGCGGCGCGGCGGCACGGAGATCTGGCGGCGGCTGCGACCTGCAACGGGAGAGAGAGCCGGCGGGGTTAGAGGAGAGAGGGAGAGGTAGAATAAGGGAGAGGAGAGGCGGCGGTCCGGGCGACCGGCGGCGGATGCTCCGGCGATGAGGTCCGGCCGGGCGGCGCGCTGGCTGCGGGGTGGAGCTCGGGAGGAGCGGAATGCATGGGAGCGACGCCATGGGAGGAGCTCGGGAACGGGCCCAGATGGGCTTTCCCGGGGTCAGATGGGCTCGGGCGGGCCTAACGGCTGGATGAGGGAGAAGCTAGGGTTTGGCACGGGGAACTAGGGGATTAGGGTTTGCTGCCCAATTAGGACGGGGGAGGGGCTATTTATAGGTTTTCGGGCCTACGCTTTACGATCGCAGTCGGTATTCGGGCCGTCGGGTGTCGACTCGACGTACCGGAAGTGGAGAGGGGCTACGGTGGCATTGCAGATGGGCTACGAGGGGAAGAGAGAATGGTGGCCCGTGACACAGAGGTTTTGAAATACCGAAAAATGTCCGATGGTAACCGATGACCGCACTGCTACGGATGACCGACGGGTTATCTAACGAACTCAGAACGCGACGAAATCCAACGGACGGTCTACCTACAATACAACAAGACCGCACGACAAGTTTCAACTCAATCCGAGAATATTTTTGCGCGCGCTTAAAAACGACTTTATTTAAATGATGCCACGGGCGCGTGCATGTGTGGTTGGGCTCGAAACGGGCAACAGCAAGAACGAAGAGAACCGGCGATTACGAACGGATGCAAGTTTTCGAAAAACGAGAGATGATGCTATGCAGATGATGCGAATGATGCGATGATGAATGTGACAACCAGACGAACACATGATGAGAACGGAAAAAGGGGAATCTTCTGGAATCTTCTGGAGCGTCGGTCTCGGGCTATTACATGATGCCTATATGCATAATCATTGCCTTGGATATCTTCATAATTATTCGCTTTTCTATCAATTGCTCGACAGTAATTTGTTCACCCACCGTAATACTTGCCATCATGAGAGAAACCATCTAGTGAAACCTATGGCCCCCGAGTCTATTTTCCATATTATACTTTCAGATCTAAAACCTAAAATACCAAAAATACTTGCTGCCCTATTTTTACTTTCCGTTCAAGCATCCTATTATATCTATCTCTATTAGATCTCATCCTTGCAAGTAATCGTGAAGGGATTGACAACCCCTTTATAGCATTAGGTGCAAGAGTTTGATTCTTTGTGCAGGTACATCTATTGGTGACTCGCTTGTATCTCCTACTGGATTGATACCTTGGTTCTCAAAAACTGAGGGAAATACTTATCTACTTTGCTGCATCAAACCATTCCTCTTCACGGGAAACCAACGCATGCTCGAGAAGTAGCAATGATAATTTTCAGAGTGAGTGGTCCATATTAGTGAGTTCAACCTCACGATGATCTATATCCCAGTGATAGAATGGGGAGAAGGCACGTGATGTGTTGTTTCTACTAAGGATAAAATGACAGGGATTGATCTTATTCCTAGGTTTCTTTCTATCTATATCATGTCATACTGCTTATTGCATTACTCTATATTTAATTAAACTTAATACCTTGAGATGCATGTTGGATAGCAATTTCGGGGCGGAGTAATAGTAGTGGATGCAGTTGGATTATGGTCTACTTTTCACGGATGTGACGCCCATACAAGATTATTCCATGAATGATCATAGTTATGTATGTTACTTTTCTGTCAATTCCCAATAGTATTTTGGATAGAGCTGCCACAAGTAAACCTATGCCCCCTGGGTCCATTCCCTATCAATACATGTGTTCCTAAATTGCTCTTTAGTTACTCTTACTATTTTGCCGCTTTGTCGTATCAGTTCTACCACTATTACTTTTTATCCTTACAACTAGGAAGACGATGGTGCAAGCATTTATTTTGTTTGTGTGTACATGTTGCTTATCTTTTTAGCTCGGAGACTCCTGCTGGTTCGATTAAACCTTGGTTCTTAACTTAGCAAAATACTTTCTGTTGTTGTGATACATCACCCATCCTCTTCGGGGAAATACAACAACTCATACGGGAGTAGCAG
The DNA here is from genome assembly GCA_022496015.1 of Hordeum marinum. Lineage (NCBI taxonomy): Eukaryota > Viridiplantae > Streptophyta > Magnoliopsida > Poales > Poaceae > Hordeum > Hordeum marinum. The sequence goes on from CM039678.1 coordinate 274,143,084, forward strand.
AGGCGAGAGTGAGATGAAAAATTATGGGATGTTCCCTTCGGCATGGAGGCGAGAGACGATGTGAGATCTTTGGACTTCAACCATGGATATAGTGACGAGATGGTTTAGGATGCGTTTTTCCGTTCAACGACATCGACATATGGCGATGGGCTGAGAGACTTGTGCACAAATGTTGATAGTGAGGGTGAGTTCACCACTATCCCCATATATAATGAGATTCCCCAATTGCAATGTGAGGAGATCCATCACCACCACATGCGTGAGATGAGTGACCACCATATGTGACTTTGAGTGCACCAACCTTGAGGTAGTGAGTGAGCCACCACAGAGAGATAATGGGCTAGTTTATATATCTTGTCAGGCCATTTTAACTTTTAAACATTTAACCTCCACCCCTATTATGTATTCTTACTTGGTGCAAGGTCCCATACATGATGGCGCATCGATCCTCGACAACTTTATGCCTTTCATGGTCAAGATGATAGCCATGGTGTAAAATGATGTACCCCCACATGGTTCCATCAAGATGATAGCCATGGAGCTTCAAAAAAACCACGAGTTGATCTTTTCCACGTCATCTACACCACATGAGTGGAATGAGAAAGGTTACATATAGGTGATGGTGATCAACTCGTGCCAAAAGTGGACATTGATTACTTGCATGATGATGACCTCCCTATTTCCATGTATCATGTTAGTATGATTTACCCATGTGATGGTTTCTTGCCCATTAATGATGTTCATGTGGAGGATATTAGTTGTGTTGCTATGTTACATATGATATCTTGTGAGAATTCCTTAGGTCTCATGTGGATGATAACCTCCACCCCTATTCCAACTCCTTAATCCTTTTCCTACGAATAATATTGCCAATGAAAATCTTTACACTTACTTCATAGTGCCTATGACATGCCCATTTAATTAAAATTAATTTGTGAAAATGGCATATATGAAAAATTTGCGGTTGTTGTCAATTTCTTGATTTTTGATGATATTTCAATTCGCCGTTTACATAATTTCAGAAACTGTTCACATATGCCATGACATGACCACCTAGGTTCGGACATACATTGTTTAGATGTGGTCAATTTTCTCCATATAATGATATCACTATTGCACATGAGGAACCCCCATAGTTTCCTCATACATATGAGGGGAACTTGATCCATCATATAAATTGCAAGATTCCCATGTTGGTGTGCACGATATGCTTCCCATCGATATGAATAGTATGCATGTGCCACATACAAATCTGATGCTGCTAATTTATACGGTTTATCAAATCACCATTGTCAACTTTTTCCCCTTGGGTCAAACTTGGTGAAACCTCTCATTTATACCTAGCCTTTGACCCTGGTAAGTATATCAGTAAGATGGTAACATCTTCTTGCCCAAAACACCACCAAACACCTTCTGGTGATTTGGTAGAACCCCCATTTTCACCCTCTTCTCTTTTACCCTTGCCCCCAACTTTCTACCACAACCTCACATAGATACATTTCACCTCCAGTAGAAGTCCCAAGCCATCAAGCCACTGTGAGGTGGGGTAAAACCCCTATTTTCACCCCTGGACATCATATTTTTCTATCTTTCCCTTTCCCTTTCTTTTCTCCCTAGCCCTGCTTAGCCTCTAAGGCATCCAAAGAGCATCTCCAGGCCCTCCAGGTGCTAGTGGACATGGTGGGGCACCCAGAGCGCGTAGGCAACGGCAATGCCAGCCATACGCACGCTCTAGACCGCGCTATAGTGCGCTCTCGCATTGTATCCGCCACCCAATGGCCGGCCCCGGCAGCCTTGGGCCTCCCTCGGCGTTCGTGACACGGCAAGCGGTCGGCCCCCCTCTCTCCTCTCTCCTCCGCCCTCCCACACGCGTGCCCATCGCCGCCCGGTTCAGCCAACAAGGGAGCTCACACGCGCGGGCATATCTCCCTCTCTCTTTCTTCCCTCAGGCCTAGATCGACCCTAGGAATGGCCCTAGCTTGCCCTCTCTCTCTCGGTGCCCCTGGCTTCGGCCACGAGCTCGACAATGCACCAGTGTTCAGTGGACTCGCCCCCGCCTATAAAAGGGCCTCTCGGGCCCCTCTCTCCCCTTTGGACCCCCTCTTCTCTCCCTAGAAACCTCCTTGTGCCCCCCCTGAGAGCCCCCGACGTCTCTGTGCTCGGGATCGACCCAAGGGCCGCCGCGGCCATCTCCCCGTCGATCTCTGGGCACGAAGCCTGTCTAGCCCCCATTTATCTCTCGTTGGTCCTCCCTTGCCCTCCTGATGCGATCCCCCCTCCTTCTCGTCTTCTTTGCAGCCCCAGGCAGCCCCGGCGACCACCTCCTGAAGGCCCTCACCGCGGGTGCTCACCGCCGGCGGCTTCGACCTTCTCCGGCCGCCCTTCCACCTCCAGAGGATCGGTGGGTCGACACCGAACCCGTTCCCGCCACCAGATCCCCTCGCCGCGCCTCCCTTCACCGCTAGTGAGCTCTCCCCCTTCCTGTCCCGACGTAGGAGAATGACCCGATAGGTGGGGCCCACCTCTTGGCCTCTCCTCTCGTTTCCCGCGCCTTCTCTCTCCCCCACGGTCACTGATGGCTGGGCCTTGCGTGTCAGGTTTAAACCTGGCCTCGCGCGAGGCCGGCTGGCCGCTTCTGACCTGGGTCCCCGTGACCCTTTTTATTTTTCCTTTTCTGTGAGAGTTTGCAAAAATCCCACAGGGCCAAATTAAATCCCTATGAAAATAATTCTTTCACCTAAATTCTTAGTAGAATCCCTAGAATTTAATAGTGCCATTTGTAAGAATGTTTGAAAATATTTTTAGTATTGTTTCATTTTAAAACCTATATTTAGGCACCTTTTTACCTCTGTTAATTTATTTCCAAAATGTTTTTCACAACAAACCCCTAGGGGGGTATTTTTAGTATGACATTGGGTATTTATCAGAAAAGATTAAATTTTTTAATAAGTAGTTGAGTGCTTTGTTTTTGTGTGTTGCTTATTTTATCGCGACGATAGATTGTGTTGTTGATGAAGAAGTTGGACCCGAAGACATTGAAGACTCTGGAGACTTTGTTGAGACAGGCAAGCAGCCCTTTGACCATGATGAGAAACCATTTTTATTGCATGTCATATAGCACTTTACTTTCATCATAATAGACCATATGATGTTGCGTTCCCCATTCGGTGGGATGCCTCCGATACGTTTCCATTGACATTTGCATCGTGCATGACCCTAACACCTTATGAGGGTTATGCGGGTGGGTGTAGATAGGATGCTAGTAGATGCTATGCAAGTGGGATTGGGACTATGCATAGTGTTGGAAAGAGAGAAATGATTTCAGGAACTTTCGAAAACCCTGTCGGTTGCCACTAATGCCCGAGGGAGATACTGATGAGATGGGCGACCACTTGAGAAAGAAGTAGTGTGCCGGAACAAGTGAGTATGTGCTTTCGAAAACAAAGAGTTCTAAGGTTTGTTGACCATCCTAACCTTACATGCGCAACCATGATACCCCTTATGGGATGGGTCTTTGTTGATTACTATGGTTGTTACTAGCAAGGAGCCTGCATTACTAGTGGCAAGAGTGAAGTGGTCACTCTTGAGAAGGGGTCGTCCCAGAGAGGAAGGTCATGCGCTGTGTCTACAAGCACCAGACACACTGTTGCGTGCCCTCATGGATGATACGAGTGATGTATATCATAAGGGGTGGCACCAACGAGTGGACACTTTGTTTAGTATCACCATGGGAAAGGCATTTGTTCGGGTGCTTACCTCGGTTATGTTATATATACCGCGAGTCATGGATGACATGGAAGTTCCCCGAGTCTTGTGGGTAAAGTGTGCAACCCCTGCAGAGCGTAAAACTATTCAAATAGCCGCATCCGCGGTCATGGACAGTTGGAGTTCCTTCTTAGACTACGTTTGGATGTTTTCATAAACCTTGGTGTGAGTATGGGTGTGGTGGTGACAAGAGGTCACATGAGCTAAGTCCTATGACTTAGCGTGAGGATTGAACTAAGTCCGATGACTTAGCGTGAAGAGTGAACATAAGATGTTCAACCAATACTTATGATGATATCTGCTATTTGTTCACATCGATACCTGCTAGTTGTTGAAGCATGCTCACTAGTTACTTGATCATGTCATTTGTATACAAAATTAGCTTTCCGCAAATTTACCTACTTAGTGTTATATCATGCATCATTGTTACCTTGTTCCACAACTTGGGTTGCTTGTGAGTACATTCAAAATACTCATTAGCTTGCCACTCGTTATTTAATTGGCCAGGCATGGAAGAACATGAGTTAGTTGAAGAGTTTGTTGGTAATGAACATGCGAACTAGGACGCTTCCCGGTCAGAATGCGTGTAGGTTAAGTAAGATGGCATGGGTTCACACTTTCGACCAAGATTTCCGTTGCTTGTTCTATTTAAGTATTTGGCCCTCGTGGCCCTATCTATGTAAGACTAAGACCTTCGTGGTCATCATTTGTGTAAGACTTTAAGTGTGGATGAAAGACTCTTGTTATTTAGATTCTGTGTGTTTAGTGAGCATTGATCTCTGGGATCACTACATGTGCATTCGGTGATGATGACTTATGAGTCGGGGTCCCCATAGAGCTGGTATCAGAGCCATCCTAACTGTAGGAAGCCCTTAGTTATCATGGACGTTAGACAGGATAAAAGTCGTTTTCAAAACTATACTTAGCATAGGAACTTAGGAATTCTGAACTATTTACCTCTCCTATACTTCACACAACACTTTGTTGACTCTCCTCCTTTCAAACTTTTGTAGATGATCGTCGTACCTGAAGCCTTCCTAACATCCGGCTTTCCCTTACTCCTTGGAGATAGCCTGGAGAAGTGCTAGGTTTGCCAACCACCATTTTCCTCTACCACGAGCACTGGGTCAATGCTGTCATGATGGAGTACCACGTAGTTGTGGTCGTGAAGGCAAACAACTCCCCGACCAGTTGGTTCTTTGAAGGACCATGGATGGAGACCATGATGTTTGACATTGAGACAGTTGAACGTAAGGCACTCGTACACCTTCGAGATATCATTCCAGAGATGTGTGACGATCCGACTACTCGCTAACTTCCCTTCAGGAAGGATGACCTTGGCGAGAGTTGGACGCTGATTCCGACCAAGGAAGATGGCACACCACTCAGGCTCCAGACCTACTTCAGCCTCTCCGTTGATAGACTGGTTCATAACCTAATGAAGGAGTCCATGAAGCTCTGCGAGGAACTTCACCACACCCGAGAGCTACTTCGACAAGCCAAGACAAAGCCAGACAAGATCAAGAAGGATGGAGCCCCTAATGGATGACCGGCTGTCGCTTATCGAGGAGGAGTACCCCCAGCTAGTGATGCACCTACACGTCGTCATCGCATGAGTGCAAAGGAGTATCGTGAGCTCTTCACCGACACGCCAGCAAAGCATCATCGGGATGGACCTCCTTGTTCCCCGACCCCTTCGACCAGGAACGACACCGTTCAGATGATGAACAGGAGGAAGACCCAGAGGAGTGTGACTATGCGACCGAGCACTCCACCACCTGAGTCTAAGAACCCCTAGGGTAGGATCAGTCATGTGTCCCTCATGTGAAGTCGAGTCCATGTAATGGTTCATATGAAACCATGTGTGCTTGTTGTTTGTTTTGTTGTTTGTGTTCCGATGCAAGTCGTGCTTTTGCCTTAACCAACATGTAAGCGACTCCATCGTCTATCTTAATATATGTTGGTCTCTCGACCTTTGATTAACACACTAGCACTTGACCGACCACCTTAGGCACGCTTTTATGTTATTGCTTGTCTTGTCAATCCCAGTTGTTTGACTTGGCTGCTCCAAATAGGATGGTGACTGCTACCTCCAACAACTCTTTCACCAACCCTGAAGCCGGCAACTCTAGCCAGCAACAGGGAGCTGGTTTGGCTGCTCATGCTGGAGGACACCAGGAGCAGCCACAAGGCAACATTCCCCCTCCACCACCTCTGCCGGAGAACATGACCATCGCTCAGTTTCTCCAAGTTCTCCAGGAGGAACGCCAAGCCAACAATGCTGCTATCCAGCAGATGGCTCAGGCTCCCGTGAACAACCAGTAGCAAGGCAGGAACGGCAATGGCTGCTCCATGCTATCTGAGTTCATGAGGAACTCGCCCCCAACCTTCACCGAGACTGCTGAACCATTGGATGCTGATGACTAGATCCGCACCATCAAGGACCTCCTTGCACTGGTCAATTGCAATGAGGATCGCGAGAAGGTGCTTTATGCCTCTCACTGCCTCGAAGGTACCGCCCGAGCTTGGTGGGATGGATTCAAGGTCATGCAAGGAGAACGTGTGATCACGTGGAATGACTTCAAGGAAGGATTCCACACGGCCCATATTCCTTCTAGGATTATGGCTATCAAGAAGAGAGAATTCCGAGCACTAAAGCAAGGAAGTGGCTTTGTCAAGGAGTACTTGCAGAAGTTCAACCTGCTGTCAAGGTATGAACCTGAAGATGTCAGCACGGAGGCTGCCAAGAAGGAACGCTTCATGGAAGGACTTCAATAGGTCCTGAAGTATCATCTCATCATTTGCGACTGTCGCACTTTCTTCGACTTGGTCAACAAGGCCCTCATGTTGGAAGACAAGCGTCGTGCCATAGACGACACTCGCAAGCGCAAGATGATCAGCATGGGTAGCCTTAGCAACTAGAAGCCTCGCCCCTGGCAGCTAGCCCTAGCCAAGCCGACCTATCAGCTACAGCAGGCCGGACCTCCCGCACCTCGTCCGAGCTACCAGCCTCAGTAGTATACCAATCCCAGGCCAGCCGACAACAACAACTCCAATAACAACAACGGTGGAAGGATCTTCAACAACAACCCTGGGCAAGTTACTTGCTTTGGATGTGGTTAGTGTGGACACATCTCTAAGCTTTGCCCCAACAGGAAGCCAGATGCACCGCGCCCCAATGCGCCAAATCAAGGTCAAGCCCGTGGAGCACCACCAAGGAACCCAGCTTCCCGCAACCAGCCCAACAATGGCAAGGTTCGTGTAAATCACGTCACTGCAGAGGAAGCCCAGGAAGACCCGAACATCATACTGGGTATGCTCCTCGTCAACTCAACCCCGGCAACAATACTATTTGATTGTGGAGCTTCGCATTCTTTTGTCACCCAAAAGTTTGCACTAGAGAGTGGCATGAAACCTACACCCCTGGGTAGCCGTGTGTTGATACAAACCCCCGGTTCAGTTATGAAGTCTGGTATAGGGTGTAAGGGAGTGAAGATTGACATCAACGGGGTATACTTCCTAGCAGACCTTATAGTTCTGGATTCACATGGCTTGGACCTCATCCTTGGCATGAATTGGTTGACCAAGCACCAAGGCATGCTAGACTGTGCCAACAGGATTGTCACCATGACTAATAGCCAAGGAGTGGAATTCAAGTATGTCCCCAACCCTGCCTCCACTCAAGCCCCTCAGGCCAACTGCCTATCGGGAGTTGAGTTGGATCAAGTGCTAGTGGTATGTGAGTACCCGGATGTGTTTCTTGATGAGCTGCCCGGAATGCCTCCTAACCAAGACATTCAGTTCATCATTGAGCTTATGCCCAGATCAAGGCCCATCTATAAGAAGGCCTACAGGATGGGATCCGAAGAGTTGTCTTAATTGAAGAAGCAATTGGCAGAGCAGCTCAGGAAAGGATTCATTCGCCCTAGTGCCTCTCCTTGGGGATCACCTGTTCTGTTTGTGTCAAAGAGGGACAGAACTATCAGGCTTTGTGTCGATTACCGTTCTCTCAATGAGGTCACGATAAAGAAAAAGTACCCACTCCCCAAGATTGAAGACCTGTTTGATCAGTTGAATGGAGCTAAGGTGTTCTCCAAGATCGACCTCAGGTCTGGGTACTACCAACTGAAGATCATACCCCAAGACATTCGGAAGACGGCATTCGTAACCCGGTATGGACTGTATGAGTACACAGTCATGTCATTTGGGTTAACCAATGCCCTGCCTACTTCATGTACCTCATGAATTAGGTCTTCATGGAGTACTTGGACAAGTTCGTTGTTGTCTTGATTGATGACATACTTGTCTTCTCCAAGTCTGAAGAAGAGCATGAGGAACACTTGAGATTGGTCCTAGAGAAGCTTCGAGAGCACCAACTTTATGCCAAGTTCAGCAAGTGTGAATTCTGGTTGTATGAAGTTGGATTCTTGGGACGTGTGTTGACTGCAGAAGGATTATCAATGGATCCTGCGAAGATTGAAGCTGTGACTAAGTGGCAAACCCCAACCACCGTGAAGGAAGTCAGGAGCTTCCTCAGACTCGCGGGGTATTACCGCAAGTTCATGGAAGGGTTCTCAATCATTGCCTGAACCATGACCCAGCTTTTGAAGAAGGATAAGAAGTTCGAGTGGACAGCCAAGTGTGAGGAAAGCTTCCAGGAGCTCAAGAAGAGATTGACCACATCCCCTATTTTGGCCACCCCCGATATTCACAAGGAGTTTGTGATTTATTGTGATGCATCAAGAACTGGGCTTGGAGGAGTTCTGATGCAAGAAGGAAGAGTTGTAGCATATCTATCAAGACAGCTGCGACCCCATGAATAGAACTACACAACTCATGATCTTGAGTTAGTAGTCGTGGTTCATGCCTTGAAGACATGGCGACATTACCTTCCGGGGAAGCGATGTGAGATATTCACAGACCACAAGAGTTTGAAGTATATCTTCACTCAAAGGGAATTGAACATGAGGCAGCAAAGGTGGTTGGAATTGATCACGGATTACGACCACGGTGTTTAATACCACCCCAGAAAGGCCAATGTTGTAGCAGACGCCTTGATCAGAAAGGCTTGTTCCTTAAATGCTATGATTAAATAAAGGCTACCCTCCGTCGGCTTGGAACAGGTTGCACCAGGATTCCTCACCAACCTCGAAGCAAAGCCTACCTTGATGGATGATATCAAGGAAGCCGAGAAGGGACACGAGAGCATTAAAGGCACCAAGAGGAAAATAAAGGCGGCAAGGCCCTAGGATTCTCAGTTGACGAACAAGGAGTTGTATGGTTCGGGAATCGCATCTACGTACCCAACAAAGAGGAGCTAAGAACCTGATCTTGCAAGAAGCTCATGACACTCCCTACTCCATCCATCCTGGAGGAACGAAGATGTATCAAGACCTCAAGACAAGATTCCGGTGGCATGGCATGAAACGGGAGATAGACACCTTTGTCGCCAAGTGTGACATATGCCACAGAGTCAAAGCTGAGCACCAGCAACCCGCTGGGCTATTGCATCCTCTCAAGGTGCCTGAATGGAAGTGGGATAAAGTCAGGAATTTCATCACTGGTTTACCAAGGTCAAGCAAGGGACATGATTCCATTTGGGTTATTGTCGACCACCTGACCAAGGTAGCCCATTTCATTCCCGTCAAGACCACCTATGACGGTAACAAGTTAGCCAACCTCTACATCGAGCGTATCGTGAGCCTTCACAGAGTTCCAAAGGAGATTGTGTCAGATCATGGCACCCAGTTCACCTCAAGATTCTGGAAAATGTTTCAAGAAGCTATGGGAACCAAGCTGTCCTTCAGCACTGCTTTGCACCCCCAGACCGGCAGGCAAACAGAATGAGTAAATCACATACTCAAAGATATGCTCCGCGCTTGTGTTTTGGCATATGGAGGCAAGTGGGAAGATTGCCTACCATTCGCCGAGTTCTCATACAACAACAGCTATCAGTCGAGTCTGCAGATGACACCATTTGAGGTGTTGTATGGACGCAAGTGTCGTACTCCCCTCAATCGGTCAGAGACCGGAGAAGGATTAATTTTTGGACCAGACATCCTCCGCGAAGCCGAAGAGCAAGTTCAACTTGTCCAAGAACGCTTCGAGACCACTAAGTCAAGACAGAAGAGTCACGACGACTCCCACCGCCGAGAAGTGAACTTCTGTGTCAGTGACCATGTCTACCTCCGGGTCATGCCTCTCAAGGGAACCAAGTGCTTCCACGTCAAGGGTAAGCTCACACCAAGATACATCGACCCCTTCAAGATCATGGCTACACGTGGAGAAGTTGCCTACCAGTTAGAGCTACCTTCCGAGCTGTCGGATGTGCACAACGTCTTTCATGTGTCACAACTCCGAAAGTATCTGCAAGTTCCCAACCGCCCCGACCTCTACAAGCACATCGACCATCAAGCCATCGATCTTCAGCCATATCTCACTTATCGTGAGAGGCCAGTTCACATCTTGGATGAAGCTGAGCACTGCACCCGAAGCCGCACCATCAAGTACTTCAAGGTTCAATGGAGCAACCACACTGAAGCTGAAGCAACTTGTGAGCATGAAGATTATCTTAGATCGGAGTTCCCTTATCTTTTCAGCGCTTAGCCTAGGAATCTCGGGGACGAGATTCTTGTAAGGGGGGAAGGTCTGTCACAACCAGTGTTTGTGTCACATTGTTATGTTTCGGTTTATCAAATATGGAGCCAACTCAAAGTTTTTCTATGTGCTTGTACTTGCTTGCTATGTTGTCTGCTTGCTTGATGATTGTGGTGTGGCACTACTAGGTTCTATTCCACTTCAAATTCATCTTCCATGTCCCCAAACCTCTTGCCCAATGAACATGCCATGTGAATAGTGCCCTAAACTATTTTTATCAAATTTTGTTTAACCAAAAATGATTTGTTCAAATTAGGTTTTCAAAACCCCCCTGAAATGAGGTTTGCACTGCAAGTCTTCAAATTAGGTGGACCCTTCTTTCCAAAGGCTTTATTTCAAACCTACTATATATATATGACTTCCCAAAACCACCAAATATTATTTTTAAAGATTATTTTCATATTTTATTTAAAGGCTTTTTCTTACGACCAAAAATGGTTTTTCCTAGGGAAAAATTATTTAAATGCTTTGAATTTTTTTTGACAAAATTTAGAGAAACTCAGTGGACATATATTCTCCATATATATGTGTTTCAACACAAGGGCATGGATAGATGATAGGCAAACCCCTCAAAACCCTTTCTGTTCAAATCAAACTTTTGGAATATTTCTATAAGAAATATTCTCAATAAATTCCAGGAAAATTCCAGCAAGTCAACACTATCATAGGTGATGATCTTGCAAAGTTTCATCTCAATCCAAGTTGGTTTGATTCATGAAGCCATCCCAAAACCATTCCTGTCCATAATCAAATTTGAGCAACTTTACATTGTGAAGTGTCTCCCCTTGGCCTCAAACCTTGTGGGCATGCTCTTATGGCCAAATAGTAATGATACACTAAGTGGTGCATCAAGGGTAAAAGCCTAGGATCAATTGATCTACAGAAATCTGATTCTGCTAATTTATAGGGTTTATCAAATCACCATTGTCAACTTTTTCCCCTTGGGCTCAAACTTGGTGAAACCTCTCATTTCTACCTAGCCTTTAACTGTGGTAAGTATCTCAGTAAGATGGTAACATCTTCTTGCCGAAAACACCACCAAACACCTACCGGTGCTTTTGGTAGAACCCCCATTTTCACCCTCTTCTCTTTTACCCTTGCCCCCAACTTTCTACCACAGCCTCACATAGATACATTTCACCTCCAGTAAAAGTCCCGAGCCATTAGGCCACTGTGAGGTGGTGTAAAACCCCTATCACCCCTGGACATCATGTTTTTCTAACTTTCCCTTTCCCTTTCCTTTCTCCCTAGCCCTGCTTAGCCTCTAAGCCATCAAAAGAGCATCTCCAGGCCCTCCAGGTGCTAGTGGACAAGGTGGGGCACCCCAGAGTGCGCAGGCAACGGCAATGCCGGCCATAGGCACGCTCTGGAGCGTGCTATAGTGCGCTCCTGCACTGTAGCCACTACCCAATGGCCGGCCCCGACAGCCTTGGGCCTCCCTTGCTTGTCCCCCGAGACGCCCTCGGCGTCCGTGACACGGAAAGCGGTCGACCCCCTCTCTCTCCTCTCTCCTCCGCCCTCCCACACGCGTGCCCGGTGGTGCCCGGTTCGGCCAACTAGGGAGCTCACATGCGCGGGCATCTCTCCCTCTTTCTTTCTTCCCCCTGGCCTAGACTGACCCCAGGAATGCGCCTGGTTCGCCCTCTCTCTCATGGCCTCTGGCCTCGGCCACGAGTTCGTCGGCACACCAGCATTCAGTGGACTTGCCCCCGCCTATAAAAGGGCCTCCCGGGCCCCTCTCTCCTTTCTGGTCCCCCTCTTCTCTCCCTAGAAACTTCCCTGAGCCCTCTTGAGAGCCCCTAATGTCTCTGTGCTCGGGATCGACCCAAGGGCCGCTGCAGCCCTCTCCCCGTTGATCTCTGGGTACGAGGCCTCTCCGGCCCCCATTTCTCTCCCGTTGGTCCTCCCTTGTATTCCTAACGCGACCCCCCTCCTTATCGTCTTCTTTGCAGCCCCACGCGTCCGCAGCGACCACCTCCCGAAGGCCCCTCCATTGCGGGTACTTGCCGCCGGCGGCTCCGACCTCCTCCGACCGCCCTTCCACCTCTAGAGGACCGGCGGGTCAACGCCGAATCCGTTCCCGCCTATAGATCCCCTCGCCGTGCCTCCCTTCACCGCCGGTGAACTCTCCCCCTTCCTGTCCCGAGGTGGGAGAAGGACCCGACCGGTGGGGCCCACATGTCAGCCTCTCCTCCCCTCTCGCGCGCCCTCTCTTTCTCCCCCGCAGTCGCTGACGGCCGGTCCCCGCACGTCAGGTTTAATCCTGGCCACGTGCGAGGTTGGCTGGCTGGCCAGCTGGGCCAGCCCAGCCACTAGCCGCTTCTGGCCTGGGTCCCCATGGCCCTTTTTCTTTTTTCCTTTTCTATGGGATTTTGCAAAAATCCCATAGGGCCCAAATTAAATCCTATGAAAATAATTCTTTCACCCAAATTCTTAGTATAATCCCTAGAATTTAATAGTGTCATTTGTAAGAATGTTTGAAAACATTTTTAGTACTATTTCATTTTAAAACCTATATTTCTGCACCTTTTTACCTCTGTTAATTTATTTCCAAATTTTTTTCACAACAAAACCCTAGGGGGATATTTTTAGTATGACATTGGGTATCTATCCGAATAGATTAGCATTTTTAATAAGTAGTTGAGTGCATTGTTTTTGTGTGTTACTTATTTTATCGCGACGATAGATTGCGCTGTTGCCGAACAAGTTGGACCCGAAGACTTCGAAGACCCTGGATACTTTGTTGAGCTAGGCAAGCAACCCTTTGACCATGATGAGAAACCATTTTTATTGCATGTCATATATCACTTTACTTTCATCATAATTGATCCTGTGATGTGGTGTTCCCCTTTCGGTGGGATGCGTCCGATACGTTTGTATTGACACTTGCATCGTGCATGACCCTACCACCTTATGAGGGTTATGTGGTTGGGTGTATATAGGATGCTAGTAGATGCTATGCAAATGGGATTGGGACTATGCATATTGATGGAAAGAGAGAAATGATTTCTAGAACTTTCGAAAACCCCGTCGGGTGCCACTAATGCCCGAGGGAGATATTGATGAGATGGGCGATCACTTGAGAAAGAAGTGGTGTGCCGGAACAAGTGAGTATGTGCTTTCAAAAACGAAGAGTTCTAAGGTTTGTTGACCATCCCAACCTTACATGCGCAACCATGATACCCTTTATGGGATGGAGCTTTGTTGATTACTATGGTTGGTACTAGCAAGGAGCCCGCATTACTAGTGGCAAGAGTGAAGTGGTCACTCTTGAGACGAGGTCGTCCCAGAGAGGAAGGTCATGCGCTGTCTTTACACGCACCGGGCACACGTTGCGTTCCCTCATGGATGATACGAGTGATGTATATCATGAGGGATTGCACCAATAAGTGGACTCTTTGTTTAGTATCACCATGGGAAAGGCATTGTTCGGGTGCTTACCTCGGGTATGTTATATATACCACAAGTCGTGGATGACACGGAAGTTCCCCGAGTCTTGTGGGTAAAGTGTGCAACCTCTGCAGAGTGTAAAACTATTTGAATATCCGCTTCCGTGGTCATGGACAGTTGGAGGTCCTTCTTAGACTACGTTTGAATGTTTTCATAAACCTTGGTGTGAGTATGGGTGTGGTGGTGACAAGAGGTCACATGAGCTAAGTCCGATGACTTAGCGTGACAATTGAACTAAGTCCGATGACTTAGCGTGAAGAGTGAACATGAGATGTTCAACCAATACTTATGATGATATATGCAATTGGTTCACATGGATACCTGCTAGTTGTTGATGCATGCTCACTAGTTACTTGATCATGTCATTTGCATAGAAAATTAGATTTCCGCAAATTTACCTACTTAGTGCTATATCATGCATCATTGTTACCTTGTTCCACAACTTGGGTTGCTTGCGAGTACATTCAAAGTACTCATTCGCTTGCCACTGGTTATTTAATTGGCCAGGCATGGAAGAACAGGAGTTTGTTGAAGAGTTCGTTGGTGACGAACATGCGAACTAGGATGCTTCCCGGTCAGAATGCCTGTAGGTTAAGGCAGATGGCATGGGTTCACGCTTTTGACCAAGATTTCCGCTGCTTGTTCTATTTAAGTATTTGTCCCTCGTGGCCCTATCTATGTAAGACTAAGACCTTTGTGGTCATCATTTGTGTAAGACGTTAAGTGTGGATGTAAGACTCTTGTTATTCAGCTTCTGTGTGTTCAGTGAGCATTGATCTCTGGATCACTGTACACGTGCATTCGGTGATCACGACTTATGAGTCGGGCTCCCCACAGAAAAGTTGGAACATCGTGCCTATTATGAAATCATAAAATATGAATAAATTTATAATAGTACCTAAAGTAGTTGATATGTCTATTACATTAATGGATCCCGCGAGGTTTTGTTAAATATTGTGTGGTAAAGTCTTCAAGTTTTTGTCGGGGTTCTGGGACCAGGGGTACCCAGACATGCATGTCTCTGGCTAGCGCGTGGCCCGCCATCATGGCTCGGTATGGCCCAGCGACAAGTTCCTTTGGTCAAGACCCTCACGAGGGCCCCCGCCTCTCGAGAGTGGAGATTCCTATGCAAGTGCCCAACTTCCTGAGGATGGGATGACGTGGGTTCTAACGATGAAGCCAGGTGGGCACCAGCAGGAGCAGGACGAGGACAGTTTCCTCTTTTGTGCTAAGGAGACAGGGACATACGTGGGTTCCCAAGGAATCCCCCAAAGGTTTCCTTCTTGGTGAAACAAGACCGAGACCACATGCTAGGTAGGAAGGATGTCAGCACCGGGCCCACCACTGCGTCACACCCCAAAGTTTGAAGGCGAAGACCACCTTTCTGCAGGATAGGATGTACCGCCATTCCCCTTTCAAATTTAGCAATTGTGGATCCCTTCCCGCATGTGCAATAAGGGAAGAGGACCGTGGCCCCTATAAATAGCCGCCCACTCCCATCGTAGAAGGCATGTTGAGTAGAGCTAGTTCATCACCACCAAAGGTCCTCATGACGCCACACCCCACTGTACTAGTTCATCCTTAGCCTCCTCGTGAGGCAAATCCACCACAAAGTGGGAATAGGGTTTTACACCACAAGGTGGCCCGAAGCTGGGTAAATCGCCAAGTCAACTTTCCCCCTCGCTTGCATTCGCCCATCGTAGCTAGGACGTAGGGTGACAAGCGTGAGACCTTGGGCCGGTTAGATCGTCGCACACACCCTAGTGTTCGAAACCCTCTGGATTTGGCGGAGCCCCGAATCAGACATTTTGTGCGCTAGGTAGGGGCGTGTCGAAATCTTCTCCGGTTCAACCCTGCCTCCGCTCTGCCGCTCCCATGGACAACGCCCACCAAGTTCGTGTCGAGTGCAGGGCCGTTCACGTCGCCCAAACAGCGCTTGTGGGCTGTGGCGCCCCATGCCGTTCCATCTCCCCGGCAGCCAACGCCCGGCCCGGTTGTGCAATAGCAGCAGGACTCGTTGTTGTCGCCTTCTGTGCACCATGACGACTACACCGCCACTCCGTCCCGTGTCCCTACAACGGCGTTGTCCTCCCACTCTTGCTTTGGACCGGCGAACCCACGGACTACACTGCTCATGGCGCGTGAGCTACTGCGTTACTACCCCACCAATGACTGCTACGAAGACTGGCTAGGCCGTATCACCAAGCTCGTTGACACTGCCGATCTGCCGACGAGGCCCCAGCGCCGTCCAACTCGCTTCGTCCCAAACCCTTCCAAGTGGTAGACGTGGCCCACGCCGTGCCTCCTCCTTTGTCCCTGCAAAGTGCCGACCTCGAGCCCAAGAGCGAAGTGCTCCCTCGAGACTCGCCACGCACGACACCAGCGTGCGTGAGAGGAGGCGAGCTACCAGGTGGTGCTTCGGCCACAAGGTGACGCACGCGCACTCCGCTCACCGCAGCGCCAACACCAAGGCCACGCGTTGCAGGTGGCGGCTAACAAGCATCAAGACCGGGCTCCCCTAGTCCACGATGTGCCGAAGAGCGACTCGGCCTGCCGTGCCTTCACCTTAGAGCTGCGCCGTGTCTTCTGGCCCAATAAGTTCAAGAAGGACCTACCTCCGTGCTACGATGGCACTGGCGACCACACATAGTTTTTTCCGCTCTACTCATTGAGCATCGAGGCGGCAGGGGCAGCGAAAAGGTGATGGCAAACTGGTTCCTCATGGCTCTGAATGATGTGCACGCTCCTGGATCCTCAACCTCACGAAGGAGTCGATCTCCTCTTGGTAAGGTCTTTGCGAGCGTTTCACCGGCAACTTCCATTGCACCTGGGACCACCCTACAACGGTGAACTACCTGCGGCACGTGAAGCAACAGGAAGGATAGGCCCTCCACAAGTACATACAATGCTTCACAAGCATCCGCATCAAGATTACAAAGGCGTCGGATGAAGCCATCATATCGGCGTTCACGGAAGGCATCAGGGACCTCAGGATGAGAGAGGAGCTCGCCATCCACTATGACTTGTGCTCAGGTCTGGAGATATTCAACCTAGCGAGCAAGTGCGGAAAGGACGAGGCAGGCTACCTCTCCCTCCCCAAGCTTCCAGATGCGGACCCCGAGGACAAGAAGGCCAAGCCCAAGGATGTGAAGTGCAAAAAAAACCACCGTGCTGGCAGCAGAGCCCGAGACGAAGCGTGGTCGATACCAGGAAGAACCCCCCAAGAGCAATCGCTCGTACTGCATTTTCCACTAAACCAACACCCAGAGCACCAGTGACTACCAAGAGCTCAAGGTCCTCCATGACAAACGCCTTGGTCGCCGCCCCGAGCGTAGTGGTCGTGGCTACTACCGTGGAGGAGGCCACATCGAAGGCCGTTGGGACAACCGCGACTCGCGACAGGACTAGCATGAGCAGCCTTGCGAAGATTGCTAGCGTGACAAGCCACATGACAGAACCTGGCATGATCAACTTTGGGAGGCCCATCCTCGGGACAGGACCGGCCTCCCTCCGTTGCCACCGCCACCAAGGAGGAATGATGACGACCAAAGGGATGATGCGACTGGGGCTTCCAAGAGCCTTGTGTGGTTGCCTGCATCCTAGGGGTGCTTAGACCCCAGCCTGCAACCGCATCTTCAAGGAGTTCTCTCGCAAAGTGAACGCCGCCCTCGGGAAGCTTGAGGCCACTTGTCCGCTCAAGTAGTCAAACTGGGCCATCACCTTCGACTCCAAGGACCAGCTCAAGTGCTTAGCTACCACGGGTGCGCTCCCTCTACTCTGCGTACCCATCATCAGCAATGTCCTCATCACCAAGACCCTCAGCGACGGTGGTGCTGGACTCAATGTCCTCTCCATCGAGACCTTCGAGATGCTCCAGGTGCCCTACGACAAGCTCATGCCAACTAGGCCCTTCTCAGGGGTGACCGACGGTTCCACCACACCGCTGGGGCAGGTGCGCCTCCCGGTCACCTTCGGCAGGCGCGAGAACTTCCTCACCGAGCTCATCAACTTCGATGTCGCCCACATCGACCTTCTATACAAACCCATCCTCGGGTACCCTGCACTCGCCAAGTTCATGGCAGCTATTCATTCTGGCTACAATGTCCTCAAGATGTTAGGATGCCATGACATTATCAGGGTCGCCTGTGACGTGAAGGCTGCAGTCTGCTCCCTTGAGCATGCCTTCTAGGTCGCGGTAGCCGCAAACTCTGACGGCAAGCGCGATGTCTTGCCTCCCGAGGATACACGCATGAAGCTGAAGTAGCTCCTCCCAAAGAGTCGCCTGGGGCTGGGACCTCCACAACTGGCATCCCAGGCCCGACGCCCGCTGCTGGGGTGCCTCCCGCTCTCACATAGGAAGGTGCGCCTGGCGCCTCCCTCAAGGCAGGCTTGGGGGCTTCACCTAGGGAGCCTTAGGCCTGACCGATGTGACGGGGGAGGAGCTCGGGCACAACGCAGAGGCGTGCTTCAACACGTGCCCCCGCAAGTAGGAAGCAAGACGCGAGGCGCCAGGAGCAAGAGAGTTAATCAAAAACGTGATCAAGGAGCTTGAGGATGCGCAGGCCATACATAGTGAACACCGTCCTGCATCAACCAGAGCGGCACCCGTCCACGACATCCCGGGCCTCACCAGGGCCTCGTCACAGGGCCTATTCTGGCATTCGTGTGTCGGGCGTAGAGAGGGAGTCCCCTGCATATGCATCTGCATGCCCTTTGTCCTAGTGAACGAGGGCGCTTCATACCAGCGCCTCATGAAGACCGCGCACGTGTCTCATGAGGCCCGATTCCACGCAGTTCTTCAGGACATCCCAGGACCTCACGAGCCCCTAGAGCCTCTAGAGCGCTCCAACTCATGATGATCTAGCCTCGATGACTTCCCTGATGCTTCGACAACACCGGCGCCTGGTGACTTTTGGTTTGTTCAATTGAGTGCGCCCCTCGGGCTGCATTATCCTCAGGCATCTATGGCCCATCCCCGCAGTTGTATCATTTTCCGCATGCACCAGACTGATTCTGCATCAGATGAATTTCCTAAGTAATCCAATAGCATGGCTAGTGCTTCGTCACCATGAATGTCGCCACAGCGTTACAATCTCGCCTTTGAACACCTCATGATTAAGGGCTCGCACGGCGTTTGTTCTGGTGTCCGTCCCTGCAACTCTAATAAACCCAAGCGGCTAAGCTCTATCTCGCGGGCTTGCCTCGTGTGCGTCACCTCATCGAGTCCATTGGTGCTTGTCCTTGCCTGAGCTAATCGAATGTGGGTGAGTCAGGGTGTGCGGCCCGGTTCCAATAACTGCTCCTTGGCGCTTCGCCGTTGTGGGAGCCGCACGACGGATGTTTTTCCTCGGGATGGTCGCATGCGATGACTGGGCACGACGTCTTTTCTAGGGTACTTCCCTGCAGCGTCGCGAAACTCAACGGCTGAGCTCTGTCTGGTGGCTTGGCCCTGTGCATTTCACCTCCCGGGGTCATTGTTGTTCGGCCTTCTCATGCGATGGCCTCTTGAGATTCATTCGGCATAGGTTACCCACACCCTAGAGGTCCTGCAAGAGCGCCTCACGCTATACAAGTTCAAAAGAGCGCCTCGTGCTACGAGAGTTTAGAAGAGCGCTTCGGGCTTCAAGAGTTCAGAAGAGCTCCTCATGCTATAAATTCAGGTGCAACCTGCCTTTGAGGTAGGGCCTCGTGAGACCCGTGTTGGATCACGAGTGCCCATATACACCTCCCAATTCTGCCGTGCAAGCCACGAGTGCGAACTTATTGGTCTGTACATGCCCAGAAACTCTCACACAGAGCTCCCTTCCCATGCCCAAGTGGAAGGCCCATGCTCCGCGCTGGCGAACAACACTATCGCTCAGCGGCTATGCCCACGCCCAGTGGAAGCCCCATGCTCATTGCTGGGGGATAAACAACTGAGGGTGCGCTAGCAGTTAAACCAACCTCGGGATTTCCTCTCGGATCTTCGCCCAACTCCATCACGCAACATTTCCCCGGAATGCACGCGAGAGGGGGCTGTCTGGGGAATACACCCAGGACTAGCCTAGTGTGAGCCACCTCACCAGGTTCCGGCACCTGGTCTTCTCACGTCCCTCCCATACATTGCCGGAAAGGCACGTTGCCGGGACAAAGATTTGTAGTAATTTGATAGATAGATCACAAACAAAATAAATAGAAATAAAACATAGCCAGGTATTTTTGTATTTTTGGTTTAATAGATCTGAAAATAAAAGCAAAGGAAAAGTAGATCGCAAAGGCAAATATATGAGAAGAAAGACCTGGGGGGCGTAGGTTCCTTAGTGGCTTCTCTTGAGAAGAAATAGCAAACGGTGGGTGAACAAATTACTGTTGCGCAATTGATAGAACTTCAAATACTCATGACGATGTCCAGGCAATGATCATTACATAGGCATCACGTCCAACATTAGTAGACCGACTCCTGCCTGCATCTACTACTATTACTTCACACATCGACCGCTATCCAGCATGCATCTAGTGTATTAAGTTCATGGATAAATGGAGTAATGCAATAAGAACGATGACATGATGTAGACAAGATCTATCTATGTAGGGATAGACCCCATCGTTTCATCCTTAGTAGCAACAATACATACATGTCGTTTCCCTTTCTGTCACTGGGATCAAGCACCGTAAGATCAAACCCACTACAAAGCACCTCTTCCCATTGCAAGATAAACAGATCAAGTTGGCCAAACAAAACCGAAATATCGGAGAAGAAATACGAGGCTATAAGAAATCATGCATATAAGAGATCAAAGAAACTCAAATAACTTTCATGGATATAAAAACATAGATCTGATCATAAACTCAAAGTTCATCGATCGCAACAAACACACCGCAAAAGAGTTACATCATATGGATCTCAAAGAGACCATTGTATTGAGAATCTAGCGAGAGAGAGAAAGCCATCTAGCTACTAACTACGGACCCGAAGGTATACAAAGAACTACTCACGCATCATCGGAGAGGCACCAATGGAGGTGGTGAACCCCATCCGAGATGGTGTCTAGATTGGATCTGGTGGTTCTGGACTCTATGGCGGCTGGATGAATATTTCGTCTGTCTCCTTTAGGGTTTCTAGAATATTAAAGTATTTATAGAGAAAAGAGGAAGTCCGGGGGCACCCGAGGTGGGCACAACCCACCAGGGCACGCCTGGGCCTCCTGGCGTGCCCTGGTGGGCTGTGCCCCCCCTCGGGACACCCCCTAGGCGCAACCGGGGCCCGTTGTGTTCCTTCTGGCCCATAAAAAATCATTGTGAAGTTTTGTGGCATTTGGACTTCGTCTGATATTGATTTTCTGTGATGTGAAAAACATTGAAAAACAGCAACTGGCACCTGGCACTATGTCAATAGGTTAGTACGAAAAATGAGATAAAATGACTATAAAATGATTATAAAACATCCAAGATTGATAATATAACAGCAGGGAACAATCAAAAATTATAGATACGTTGGAGATGTATCAGCATCCCCAAGCTTAAGTCCTACCCGTCCTCGAGTAGGTAAGTGATAAAAATAGAATTTTTGATGTGGAATGCTGCCTAACATGTCATATCATATTCTTTTCCTCATAGCATGGACATTTGGACTTTTAGTTGTTCAAAGCAATAGTCTAGTTTTCACATAATAATTTGGATACTCAAACATATCAACAAGCAACCATGTATTTCAAAATATCAACACTAAAATAAGTTATCCCTAGCCCATCATGCTCAAACATTGATCCATTCATGAAACACACTCGAATATTAGCTACACCCAATACTTAAGTACGATCATATTGCCTCCTAGTTGGTGTTTTGGCAAGAGAATATGGAGACTCAAATTCAAAAAGAAAAATTGCATAAAGTAAAAGAAAGTCCCGTCGTAGAGGGAAGTGTGGATTTGTAGAGGTGCCAGAGCTCAATGCGAAAAACTTAGAGATAAAAACATTTTGGGAGGTGTATCCATCCCACCAACGAAAACGACTTAGAGTTCCCAACACTTTCAATGCTAGATATATCATAGGCGTTTCCCAAACAGAAAATAAAGTTTATTCCTTTTCCACCGTACTTTCACTTTCCATGGCTAACCGTAACACAGGTGCCCTCAATACCAACACTATCCAAGGAATTTATTATTTGACAACATAAAGTAAATTCATTTTTGCATTTCGAGACTGGGCATCCCTAATAACTTTGCCTTACTCTCGTGCAATGACAAGTGAATAAACACTCATCGTGAGAATAACACATCTAGCATGGAAAATATTAGCCACCCCTAACTGCTTTGCAAGCGAAACAAACACACAAAAGAGAAGTTTATTTTAAAAATTAGGGATGACACATACAAATTTGCTTTAGAACGTCATGGAAATACCGCATATAGGTAGGTATAGTGGACTCATGTGGCAAAAACTAGGTTTAAGGATTTGGATGCACAAGTAGAGCTCATACTTGGTGCAAAATGAAGGCTAGCAAAAGATTGAGAAGAAACCAACCAAGAAACGGATAATCTCATAAGAAAGAATTAAGCATAAATAACACCGCATAATGCACCACAAGTAGGATATAAATACACTGCGTGACTATTGACTTTCGTACTTGCATTCAGAATCACAAACCTTAACACCAATATTCTTACGAAAGCATAATTACTCATCAACATAACTCACATATAACATCATCATATCTTAAAACTATTACTAAGAATCAATTTTATTTTGTCCAATGATCTTCATGAAAGTTTTTTTTATATCCTTCTTGGATATGTATCACTTTGGGACTAATTTTCATGTGTTGCTTTTCATAAGCTCAAACAAATATAAGTGATGATCAAGAGCATAATTTTTCTTCTTTCTCCCAAAATAATTTAAGTGAAGCAAGAGAGAATTTATTGGAAATTTTACTAACTGTCAACTAAATCTGAGTGAAGTAATAGACCATTTCTTCAAAAATACTAAGCACATCGTGCTCAAAAAGATATAAGTGAAGCACTAGAGCAAGTCCATTGCTCATAAAAAAATTATGTGAAGCATAGAGAGCAATTCTAACAAGTCATGCCATAATTTTGGCTCTCTCAAATAGGTGTGTCCAGCAAGGGATCAAGACTTAAAACACAAAATAAAACAAGCAAAGACTCATATGATACAAGACGCTCCAAGCAAAACACATATCATGTGACGAATAAAAATATAGTTTCGTGTAAAATACCGATGATCGTTGGAAGAAAGTGGAGATGCCACTCGGGGGCATTAATAAGATTAGTTGGTTGATAATTTTTGTATAATATCTTGGTATGCCGGGGCATCCCCAAGCTTAGGCTCTTCTGTCGTTCCTTCATCCAACGTAAGATAACCCAAAACTTGAAAACTTCAATCACACAAAACTCAACAAAACCTTCGTGAGATCCGTTAGTATAAGAAAAATAAATCACTACTATAAGTACTATATTACACCAATTCATATTTGGTTCTTGCATTATACCTACTGTATATCAACTTTTGTATGGCAAAAACTCATCAACTAAAACCATAAAGCCATCAAAATAAGCACACAGTGCAAAGAAAACAGAATCTATCAAAACAAGATTGTTTGTAGTAATCTGATTTGTTCGAATACTTGTGTAACTCAAAAAATTCTACTACAATAGGACTTCCTAGTTAATTTTTTTATCAATCTTTTTTAAACAATTCATATGAAAATCAAGTTTCTGTGATTTACTACAATTGTTTTCGTGAGCGCATAAGTTTCTATTTTTTTCCAGCAAGATCAAACAACTATCACCCAAGAAGATCCTAAAGGCTTTACTTGGCACAAACACTAATTAAAACACAAAAAACACAATCATAATAGTATCATAATTGTTTAAAAATCAAGAACAGAAAGCAATAAGCAAAAATGAATTTTATTCCTTGGGTTGCCTCCCAACAAGCACTTTTGGTTTACGCCCTTAGCTAGGCATAAAGCAAGGATCTAAGATTTGTCATCTTTGTTCTAAGATACATAAGATGCCATCATGATTGATTCATATGGTAGCCTAATTCTTGTTCTAGGAAAGTGTTCCATACACTTCTCAAAGGAAATTGGAACTTAATATTGCCTTCTTTCATATCAATCACGACACCGATAGTGCGTCAAAACGGTCTACCAAGAATAATTGGACAAGACGGATTGCAATCAATGTCAAGAACAATAAAATCTATAGGCACATAATTCCTATTTGCAAGAATAAGAACATCATTAATTATCCCCATAGGCTTTTTAATAGTAGAATCCACCAAGTGCAAATTTAAAGAACATGATTTAATATTGGTAAGACCAAGCACATCACATAAAGATTTCGGAATTGTAGAAACACTAGCACCCAAGTCACACAAAGCAAAACACTAGCACCCAAGTCACACAAAGCAAAACACTCATAATTTTTAATCTTTACTTTGATAGTAGGTTCCCATTCATCATGCAATTTTCTAGGAATTAACACTTCTATTTCCAATTTTTCTTTGAAAGCTTTCATCATAGCATCAACAATATGTTTAGTAAAAGCTTTATTTTGTTCATAAACATGGGTGAATTTATCATGGATTGCAACAAAGAAATAAAATCAATCAAAGAGAAACTATCATAATTAAAGTCTTTGTAATCCAAAAGAGTGGGCACATCACTAGTTAAAGTTTTGACCTCTCCAAACCCGCTTTCATCAATTTTCTCAACAAGATTTTCACCCTCCAAAATATTGGGATGCCTTCTACCTAAAGTTGACTCTTCTCCAGTCCCTTTTTCATGAATCTTAACTTTACTAAAGAACGAATCAATAGAAGAAACAATAATCATTTTAAGATCTTCATCACTTTTACGAAAGAAATCACTAGAAAATGCTTTTTCTGAAAATTCTCTTTTATCTCAAAGCATAGCGGTTCTTTTCTTACTTTCATCCATAGAAACATAAAGAGATTTAATTGATTCAACTACCTTAGGCACAAAAAAATTCATCTTGAGAATTTCCACATCATGAGCAATTCTATCAACACTTCTAGACAAGTCATCAATCTTACTCAACTTTTCTTCTATGGAAGTGTTGAAAACTTTTTGTGTATTGATAAATTCTTTAATATTATTCCCAAGATGAGAGGTGTTCCTATTATTATCATAAGATTGATTAGCATAGCAATTACCATAATTATTAGAGGAATTACAAGGAAAAGGCCTAGGATTAAAATTACCTCTATAAGCATTGTTATTGAAATTGTTTCGAGAAATAAAATTCACATCTATGGCATCACTATTTTGCTCAATCAAAGTAGACAAAGGCATATCATTAAAATCAATAGGAGCACTTTTACTAGCAACAAATTTCATAAGAGCATCAACTTTTTCATTCAAAGAAGAAATTTCTTCAACCGAATTAACCTTTTTACTAGTAGGAACCATTTCGGTATGCCATTGTGAATAATTTGCCATGATATTATCAAGAAATTTGGTGGCTTCACCCAAAGTAATTTCCATAAAAGTACCACCCGCGGTGGAATCTAAAATATTACGAGAAACAAAATTCAATCCCGCATAAAAAAATTGTATGATCATCCAAATATTTAACCCATGAGTTGGGCAATTACTTAGCATCATTTTTGTCCTTTCCCAAGATTGTGAAACATGCTCATGTTCAAGTTGCTTGAAATTCATGATCTGGGTTCTAAGAGAAATAATTTTTGGAGGAGGAAAATACTTAGTGATAAAAGCATCTTTGCACGTCTTCCAAGAATCAATACTATTGTGAGGCAAAGAAGAGAACCAAATTTTTGCACAATCACGCAAAGAAAATGGAAATAATATCATCTTAACCACATCATTGTCCACATATTTTTTTCGTTTGC
Organism: Hordeum marinum; assembly: GCA_022496015.1. NCBI lineage: Eukaryota > Viridiplantae > Streptophyta > Magnoliopsida > Poales > Poaceae > Hordeum > Hordeum marinum. The sequence goes on from CM039678.1 coordinate 274,168,832, forward strand.
ATATCGCATAATTCCACAAAGTTATTAAGATGGGACACGGCATCCTCATTAGGGGTACCAGAAAATTGATCTTTCATAACAAGATTCAGCAAAGCAGTATTAATATCACAAGACTCTGCACTAGTGGCGGGAGGAGCAATCGGAGTGCCAATAAAATCATTGTTGTTGGTATTTGAGAAATCACATAACTTGGTTCTCTCTTGAGTCATGATGGCCAGACAACAATATTGCGCTCAGAAACAAATCCGGCAAGAAAACGACGAACGGAAAAAGGGAGGCGAATAGAACGGATTTTTTTTGTGAAGTGGGGGAGAGGAAAAGGAGAGGTAAATGGCAAATAATGTCAATTGCAAGAAGATGAGATTTGTGATTAGGAACCTGGTATAGGTTGAAGACCCTCCCCGGCAACGGTGCTAGAAATTCCTTTTGATGTCGCTTGAAGCTATGTCGGTATTTCCCCAAAGAGGAAGGGATGATGCAGCACAGCAGCGGTAGGTATTTCCCACAGATATGAAACCAAGCTTATCGAACCAGTAGGAGAACCAAGCAACACAACATAAAAAAACGCTGCACACAAATAACAAATACTTGCAAGCCGACGTGTTAAAGGGGTTCTCAATCCCTTTCGGGTAACGGCGCCAGAAAGGCATCTGATCGGGAGAAAAATTTGTAGTAATTTGATAGATAGATCACAAATAAAATAAACAGAAATATGAGGGCCACGTCATCCTCACGCGATCAGGGCATACCCCTGTTTCGTTTGAGCTCCGGCTCGCTGCCATCGCCGTCATCTTCAACCTCTGGCCGCTGGCAAGCAAGTGAACGTCGCCGCTGCTCTAGGCCCTCCTAGAGCCCGCTCTCGACGTCTCTGCAACCGTCGTGAGCCCCTGGTCCTTTCCACCCTTTCCCCCCTTCGAATGAGCCCTCTAGCTCCGAGTTACTCCCGAGCCGTCCCACCTTCGGCCGCCTCAGGAGAGGGTTGGGCACGCGACTGTGCTTGGGTGCGTCCCTGCAGCGTTGAAAAATCCAGTGACTGAGCTCTGTTTGGCGGGCCGGCCCCGTTCACTTCATCTCCTAGGGTCACTAGTGCTTGGCCCTCCCATGGCCTTAGGGAGGACGCTCGGTGCAGGCTACAATGAAAATTCTAGGACTTCGGACAACGCCACCTACGAGAAGACCCAGGCGCAACCTGCCTTGAGGTAGGGACCTCCCTAGGCCAAAGCACCCTTGTGAGCTCCGAGATACACCTCCCAGTTCTACCATGCCAGCCATGCGTGTCAAAATCGGTGGATATCTAGTAGGGGGTCCCGAACTACTAGGCTAGAACTGATGGTAATAGGAGATGAGGGGGACATAGATTTACCCAGGTTTAAGCCCTCCTATGGAGGTAATACCCTACGTCCTGCTCGGATATATTGATGATATGGGGGGTTACAGAGTTGATCTATCTTGAGATTGTATAGCTAACCCAAGATGAGTTGTTCTGTCTCTACACCCCAAATCCCTCCGACTTATATAGACGCTAGGGGTACCTAAGGATTACATATGGTCGGTTGCATGCCGAAGAGTTAAACATGCCTATCTACGCTTGCCGACTTGGAGAATACATCATAACTTCTCGAGGCCTCCATTTTGGCGATAGTGACCCTGATCGCCCAACGTCCACCTTTACAGCCCACACAGCCCAATCCATGAGCAATAGGTCGCCACCCGAGGATCCCCTGATCCAGGACTCCCTCAGTAGCCCCGTAGACTATCCTTCAATACAGATGGATATCCGGTCAGTCTCCTTGTGTCATCATCTTTGGCTTACGAGGCGAGTCCCTCACTCCTCTTTATTCGGCATCCGACCAGTCGTCGGCAAGATTCCAAGCATCGCGAACATAGATCCATTATAATAACTGCCCCGTTCCTCGATTTCCACGTGTCATGGGGAGGTGAGTGGTCCATGGTTTTTACAAACTTACCCCTCCACAGCAAAGGCATCACCCATTTAGTCAAACCAAACCGAGGTTCAGTCCACATGCTCCTCCTCCCCATCGGAAAATACTCGTAGAGGAAGATTGACGAAAATCATGGCCAACGCCCCCAGATCCTCTACACACCCCTATGGCTCATGTCCAGGGGACTAGACTAGCTATTCCGTAGCAACCTTGCGGCTCTGTAATCTGGAGATGCATGGGGTATCTCCCTTCTTCTGATCCGGTGGTAACCCGTGAAGGATTAATTGCTTGCAACAACGAGGATTTCGCCGAGCGTTTCCCCAATCCTCATAGGGGGGAGCATGTATGCTTCATCCCCTTCCTCCTGCGGGGCCTCGGGTTTCCTATTCATCCATTTCTGAGGGGGATGTTGGATTTCTATGGGATCCAACTCCACCACCTTACTCCGAGGTCCATTTTGCACATCTTAGGCTTCGTGGCCCTCTGCGAGATGTTCTTGGGCTGCGAGGCACCTTTTGACTTGTGGAGGAAATATTTCTGTTTCGTTCCCCGAACTAGGGACAAGACGATCTTGGAGGTCGGCGGCGCCAAAGTATGCCATATAGCGGGGACGGGGTATCTGGTGGGTACACCGAAGATATCCAAAGAGTGGACTTCGGAATGGTTTTATATTGAAGACATCCCGCTGTTCGAGCCAGCCCGGACGGGTCTACCAGAATACTCTAATGCCCCTTTGAAGAAACGGTACAACTTGCGGCCGAGGAGTTCGTCCCAGGAGGAAAGCACCAAGGTGCACCGCCTGGCGAATCAGGTGCGGGTGGTTGCCCACCACCGGCTGACCATGATCAATGTCACGGCCGCTGCCGTCTCCCGATGCATGTAATCCCTCCAACAGAGGCTGCACCCCTTATGGCGCTATAACAGGACAAGCAACACCACGCACTCCCAAAGACCTGGTCCCACCGATCAGATGGCTCTTGTCGCCACACTTCCCGACCAGTACAAAGAGAAGCAAGAGGACTTTACTTGGCAGGCAACCAAGGAGGGTTATTCAACCCACAATCCCATCGAATGGGTAAGTACTTTTACCTCTTGCAGAGCTCAAGGTTTCCATTTCTTTCTTTATCTGACCGAAGCCTTAGGTGGATAGGAGTGGAGGAGCTTTATAGAGACAGTCAGCTGTCCGACTCCTCGGCCCGAAAACTATCCACATAATAATGATCCGGGTTTGAATGAGGACCCGGATCTTTCGATCGACTTTTAGGACGAAGTCTTCTATCAGGATAGCATCGACCAGTCCCAAGTGGCTATCATAGTTTCCAATCCCAGATCACTCTCCATTCTTGTGACGGACAAGAATAAGAAGAAAGGCTCATCCCACAACACTGGCAAGCGAAGCCAGCCCTCACTCCCATATATCGTCGATCCTCGTGCCATACACTGGCAAGCGAAGCCAGGGCCAAGTCAGATGCCAACAAGGATTCTCCCAAAGGGCCGAGCATGGGGACGAATCTTCCTGCCCGCTCATCCTGAAGGTATATTGTTCGGTCATCCGCTTATTGTCACAATAAATTAGAGCCTTACGGCAGTTTATTTCATTGTGATAATTAGGCAAAATGACCAGTCTTCTCCTGTCGAAGAGGTTGTCAGGGCGTCCGGAGACGCCCAAAATTCCAGAAGCACCGCTCAAGCTGCTCCTGTTACAGAAACACCCATGGCCAATCCAGCACCTGCCGAATCTGGTGATGGTGTGTCTATTACAAAGTCGGAAGTGGAAAGCGCCATGCATCATCGGCGACGACGGGAAGCCATACAGCACCCAATATTCTCCGAACAAGAGTTCGGTGCCTTTCACACAGTGGACGCACACCTTGGCCCCGCTCGAGCCGGGTTTGGCAAAGCTATGAAGCTGATATCGGCCAGCCTGCAAGTAAGTTATTTGTTTTATAGATTCTAAACACTTATGTGCACCCCATAGCCCCCGATCCTTGAATTGGTTTGAAATAACCAATTAAGGATCTTCGTGCTATGTTACTGCTAATGCAGGCTTCAAAGCAATAGGCCGAGCATCTAACGAAGGAGCTGGAAGATAGCCACATACAGGTGCAGTCTGTAAAGTCCGAATTGGAGCAAGTCAAGAGCTTCACCCAGGAAGCCCATGGTGAGTATACCTTTGTTGCTAATCTTTATGTAGCACCATGTTCGCCACAAGGATGCCTTGTAGCAGCCGAATCAAGAGGACATATGGAAATGTAGCTGCAGGAGACCCGGGACTCTCAGCGGTACGCCGAGTCCCAACAACAGGCTGGTTGTGTTGTTGTGCAAAAGCAGGCCGAAGAAATTAAGAATTTGAAAATTCAATTGTCCCAGTCTCAAGAAGAGAACCACAAACTTCAGAAGAGCAGGTTCGGTAAGTGTGATTTGATCATCAGTATGCTTTTCGTATGAAGGAAGTAAAATATGCATTTGGCTCATGTACATGTCTCTTGTCCGGGCATCCTGCAGAGGAGTTCAGATCATACCGGGGAAACCTGCTGAAAGAGTTGACCGCTCTCCATGGACGTGCGCGGAAAGCGATGAAGAGCATGGTGCAGGCACTATGGCCAGCCAAACAGCCTCCCAAAGGGCTATCCGAACTCGTCAATCGATTTAAGGGAGCTCAGAGCAGGTTCGAGATATGGAAGACTTCGTCTTGCCGAGAGGGATCACGGGAGGCATGGGCAATGATAAAGACCCTTTACACCTGTCACATCCCTAGCTAGTTGTCATAGGACATCATGTGTGTGCATCATATTTCAATTTTGCATCAACATGAAGTGGGGCTTAAAAGAAACCCCAAACCCTCATTTGAATCAAACTAAATTAAAGTTAGTGAAATATCAAGAAATCCAAACTACACATCTAAAATGTCCCCTATGTCTGATAAATATGGACCTGAATATATCAGGGGCCATCTTAAATATTTGAACATTTATAGAAATTTAAAATAAATAACAAAGCTACTGAAAATGCCAAATAAAGCATTATCATTATTTTAGATTTAAAAATATCCTGAAACTTTTTACACAAGTTTGAAATGTTCAAACTTAATTATATAAAATATTTGGAATATTTTATAATAGCATTTGTACTTGAGAAAGAAATAAAACAAATGTCAGAATTAGAAAATAGATAGAAAAAAAGAGGAAGAAGCCTAGGGGGAGCCGGCCCAACTGGCACGTGCCAGTCATCCCTGTCCTCTCGCCACGAGGACAGGGGCACGCGCTCGCCGTGCACGGGCACGCGCCCGGCCACCTCCTCCCTGCCTAGCTATTGCGTGGAGGGCCCCGAGAGCGCCAGCGCGAGGCCCTCACCGTGGCCCTCTTCTCCTCCCCTCTCTCGCTCGCGCGTGCTCCCTCGTCCCCCTCCTCTCCTCTGTCTCCCCCTCGCTGGACTGAAGCCGCCAGCGTTTCGCTGTCTCCCATGCGTCCCCGACCACGCCAAGGCGCCAGAAGCCCCTCCGGTGAGGCCCCAGATCGTTTCCCCCTAGTCCATCGCCGTTCCCCTCCTCTAGCCCCGTCTGTCACTAGAGCAGAGAGGAGCTCGCCGCCGGCCATGGCTATGCCATGGCCACAGTGACCACAGCTCGCACCTGACCGCGGGCTCGTGCTCGTAGCGCTCCCAGGAGCCTATAGTCATCCCTAGCTCCTCCTCCCGTGCCCTCTAGCGCCATAGCCAGTCCTGCCCGAGCCGCCGCCGCCGCTAAGCTCGTCGCCGACGTCAATTCCGACCACCCCAGCCCCTGGTTTGGGGCTAGATTGACGCGCGCTCAAGCGTATGCCCTCCCAGTGCCCTCCGCCGTCCTTTTGGTCACCGAAGGAGGGGTTCTGACCCCCTCTGCCATCTTTGACGTCCCCGGCGGCTCAACGCCGGCGACTCAACCGGTGTTGACCATGAGGTTTGACCCCAGGTCAACTGGCAAGTGGACCCGCCATTTTTAGTTAGAATTAGATTAAAAAAACAATTAAACTAAACTAATTATGTTAATGACCCACTAACGAGTGGGCCCAACCCTAATCTAATTAGTAATTAGTTAAATAATTAACCTTGTTAGTAACTCGGTCACTGACTAGTGGGCCCCACTAGTCAGGTTTGACCTGTCAACGTTCTATTGACCAGCTGATGTCATGGTGATGTCATGCTAATACAGTAATGACTTCTCTGAATTAAAATAAATCTAGAAAATGTTTAAAACTTGAAAAGTTCATATAAATTAATCTGTTAATTAGATGAAAATAATTTATATATGAAAATTTATCAAAAAAATCCAATGAATCCAATGGCGCTATTATCATGCATGTTAGAGCAACCCATGTAGATGAACATAGAAATTTACCTATAGGTTAATATAAGAAATATGAAATGGAGAATGATTTTGAACCTATATTCAAACTTCCTTCATTTAACATGGACAATAGTTGCATTAGTTCATCCATACATGCTGCCATGTCATGATCATGCATCATACTATTGCATTTGCGTGTACTGATTGTTATTTACATGCATTATGGTAGGCCCTGCTTCCGAGGATAGCTCTGAGTATTCCAACAAAGGAGAAAACCTTCCCGCTACCCAACAGGGCAAGCAACCCCATTTGATCATTCCGATAACATCCCACTCTCTCGCTTCTGCTCTTGTTTATTGCATTAGGACAAACGTTCACTTGTCTGTCATACAGGGTAGATGAACCTATTTTTTTGCATGACCTGTCATTGTCATAGTAAATAGCTAAACCTTGCAACCTAGCATACCTGGTAGATGCTTGTGCCATGATGTGCTTAGCTTACTTTGCTTTCTATGCTTGCTATGCTTAGAGTTGTGTCAGGTCTGATTCATCTAGTGATGAACTAGGGTGAAACAATGTTGTTCTGATGTGATAAGCTTATGATGAACCCAATTTGGTAAAGGTTGCGATGAGAGGCTATGTAGGAGTACATAGTGGGTTGTCTCATTGGGACCGTTCTTAGGAACTGAGTTCCGTGTTTGTGATCCAAGACTAGATACTAGCACATGCTGGGCCATGGAATATGAGCCCGCTGGACTTACCAGTCGCTTAGTGCTTAGTCCAGGAGTTGGAAGTAGTTTTTGGTGTTTATAGCATGCTGGACGCCGTGCGTAACGCTGACCCTAGGGGTGGGTTATGACGCGGTAGGCAGTGGCATGGTGTACCAAGGGTCACACGAATGGTGGGCTTGGGAACCCTATGCACATCATTTGGGGCCATAGCGGAAACTTCGACCGGACTTCCGTGTGGGTTCAGTCTCAAATAGGCAATTGCCTGGACTAGAGGTCTTATGTGATTGACGGTCATGGACGACTCCCTTGGTGGGCTTCCTCTTGAAGGTTGCCGAGGTGCATGGTTTTATGAGCACACATCGATAAGTGAGTGTGTGAGGAAGTACACCCCTGCAGGGTATAAAACTATTCGAATGGCCGCATCCTCGGATATGGACTACTTGGACAACTTATGCTGTTCATAGATAATCAAATGGATACTCATAAAAATATCAAGACAGGTGTGAGTACCGTGGATGGCACTCTCCCAGGAGAGGGAACTGAATCCATGGTGGTGTATTGTTATGGAGTTAGTGGACTCGTGTGCGATATCTAGAATTTAAGCAAAGAGTTAAAATTGTGTAGTCTAGGTTAGCCATGAGTCAAAGCTGGCATTGCTGCATAAACTCCACCATTCCCCTTATTGATACATGATCATGAATAGACTAGGTCTGTTCTAAAGACTTGTTGAATACGTTTGTACTCACGTTTGCTTAATAAATGTTGCAGATGAGACCCAGGACCCATCGTGTGGGTACTATCTAGATGTCGACGATGCCGAATAGCTGGTGTCCTAGCTACGACCTTGTGCCTTGTGGCGGGCTGTAGATAGTCAGGCCATGTGCCTTTTTACCCTTTCATCTGTCTGTACTTAGACAGCTTTATGCTTCTGCTTGGTTTGTTTGAACTTGTGTGTATGAATTGAGTGTTGGGTCATGTGACCCCTATCTGTAAGAACATATTATGCAAGGCTCTTCTGAGCCTCTTAAATAAAAGTTGTGTTGTTGTGTGGTTATGTTGTGATGCCATAGTTGTATCTATGCATATCGGGTATGTCGTGCGTACATGTGACGTGCAACGGTATGTATGGGATCCGACACCTAGTCGTGTGCCTTTAGTAGTACTTCTTACGGGAAACTGCCTCTTTGTGCTTCCACCGAGCCCTGGTAGCTTGCTACTGCTCCGGACACATTGATTGACCGACATGTATTCTTCTTTGCTGCTATGTTTGTCCCTTCAAGGAAATATCTCACGGTGTAATGGAGTCCTTGTAGCCTGATACAACTCGTCTACATGCAGTGATGGCATTCATGTCTCACAGTGTAATGGAGTCCTTGTAGCTTGCTATGACTCGTCTACACATGCTTGAGGTCGACACCTGCATTGCTGGGTTACGTATGCCTGTTTCCATACGGATGTGCCACTTGGGTTCTATGACTAGTCATGTCGGCTCGGGTTCTCTATCGTTTGATTGCCACCGACATGTTCACATACGGGAGCCAAAAGACGCAAACGGTCCCGGCTAAGGTAAGGCTGCAGTCGTGGAGCTTACCGTGCGTGAGGCCGCAAAGTGATGTGATATGTTACAATCTGGATTCGTATGACTTAGCATCGGGGTCCCGACAACGTTGGTATCAGAGCCTGACTGACTATAGGAAACACTATAGAAAAGTAGCGGAATTGATTGTGGAAGGGAACGTAAGGCTCTTTTTACTCCTCTTCCCAGGTTATTCTATTTTGAGTCATTCTCATCTTTTCTATGGGGATAAGAACTAGGCTTCTCATCTATTGCTTAGGATGATGAGTTACTAACCATGGACTATTAGCTAGCTTGTTTGCAAGTGAGTGTTGGTACTCAAGTATTGTTGGTGTGACAAATAGCTGGAGAAGAGATTTGAGTCTAGAAAGACGAGTGGTTATGGTTTTCCAATCTTTTGCAGTTGTCTCAAAATCCATTTTGAGCAATTACAACCATTATGCTGCCCAATTTCTGCTAGAAGCTCTAATGTCTTTGCATCATTCTCTATTTCAGATGCCCCCTCGTCCCTTCTGTCAGGTGGTCCGTCTGACCAGGTAGATCGATGTACCAGGTCACATGGCCATGTTGGTTAGAGTTATGATGGTGGCTGGTTACCGTTGGTACCCAGAGTACACAGTGGAGGAACAGTATCGAGATTTCAACAAGAGTCAGTATTTGTGTACTGTTAAGATATATCCTTCATATCGTAGATCTGCAGAGCCGCTTCACTGGACTTATGGATTAGGTGTCACCATAGACATGACAGTTCAGGAGGCCGCCTACACCATGCTGACTATCATGAGGTTTCACCATGGTCTGCTTCAGAACATAGAGTTCTGTTATGTTCCTACTTCTCTGGGAGGAGAGGATAGCTATCTTAGCGCAGCCTACAACGATCATTCTCATGAGGACCCTAGGCTATAGGTGACCGTTCAGATGTTGGAGAACAGGGATCGTGATGCACGTGCACTTCGCATGGAGCTTTATGCTCCCCGTGCACATCTTTGGACAGCCCTGACGCAGTTGGGACCTGTCGTGCAGACAGGCTATGGAGATTTGGAGATGCTGAACCCATCACGGACTCATCTGCCAGCACGCGTAGACTGGCCTAATGTTGGAGGCATCACCCCTCTTCAAGCACCGCTGTTGCCGCCAACAAGGGGACGAAGGCCACATCCGTATCCTTACGGTTTCCATGGATCAAAGGCTAGAGTGTTTCCAGATCCTCAGGTTCAGCTCCCAGGACATGGGGTAACCTATATGAGGCATTCTACGGCGATGCTTGAGTACGTGGATGTTAGTACTAGTATGGTAGTAGTCGTATCGCCACAGTCCTGCGTGTCTTGTGGGATATGACTAAGGTTGAGAGTTGAGTTCCGAAGGTGTAGATAGATAATGTATAGGAAGCTTGTAATTCCTCCGATGAGTTGTGTCATCTCTCTGTAGTTTGTATTCAGCTTGGGCTTGTACTGAACTTTGTCATGGTGTGTATTAATCATGGTGTTCATATGGCAGTTGTTTTACTATGATGATTGGGTGTTCACCCTGCATGCCATGTTGTCAAGTACATTCCTTATCTCATGTCTTAGAGTTGATGCCCTCTATGTCTAAGCTATGGGTTTGCTTCCCAGGATGGTGGCCACTAGGAATAACCCCGTGCCTGCCCCTAAGCAGGGCGAATGAAGCCAGCCAAGGCAAGAGAACCTGCCACACGCGCCCTCTTTGGTAGAAGTGATGCTTGAAGCTGAACGGAACAAAAGGGAGACCAACAGGCTGTTGGAAGGAATTGAGCATAACACAATGCATGCTCCCCGCAATGATCCCAATGATGGCATGTCTCTTGGTGATTTCCTCAAGCTGTACCCAACTAAGTATCATCATTCGGTCGACGCACTCGACGCAGATGACTGGCTGACCAACATGTCCCGTAAGATCCGAGCTGCCAATGTGTCCGAGGACAACAAGGTGACCTTTGCTACTTACTTTCTGGAAGGACCCACCAATTTGTGGTGGGAAAATTATGAAGCCATGAGTCCCGTAGGCCCCGCACCAACTTGGGTGGAATTCAGCACAACATTCCGTACCCATCACATCCCAGAAGGGCTGATGGATTGCAAGAGAGAGGATTTCTGTGCTTTCACCCAAGGCAGACTGTCACTGGATGCCTATAGCTGTGAGTTCGACAATCTTGCTTGCTATGCTTCGGAGGAAGTTTCAACTGATGCCAAGAAACAGGCTAGGTTTTGTAAGGGACTTAATCCTGAGCTCCATCGAGATCTGTGCCTGCATGAGTGAACAACCTTCCAGGCTCTCATCAACAAGGCTATCAATGCCGAGACTGGATAAATTGACTTTGAGGCCACGAGGAAGCACAACCGTGACTTCAAGCCCACATCTGGCTCGAGCTCCAACAAACGTCAGGTGTGGGTGCCCAACGCTGCTCTACCACCAAGATACACCGCGAGGCCATCATTCCAGGCACCTCACCCAGCTCATCCCAACCCTCCAGCCAGGCCATTTGGAGGTCCTCCTGCCAATGCTGCTCCCCATGCCACCGTGGTCTGCTACAAATGTGGGGAACTAGGACACTAATCCCATGAGTGTCCTCAGAACAATGCTAAGCCGGATGGATGTGGGAAACTGGGAAAAGCCTTCTATGTGAAGCCAGCTCCTCCTCATGGACGAGTGAATTATGTTTCCGCTGAGGAAGCTGTTGAGGACCCTGATGTTATCTTAGGTACGCTCCTTGTCAATAGTCATCCAACATCTATTCTATTTGATACTGGGGCATCTCATTCTTTCATCTCAGAAAGTTATGCATAGTTGCATAACATGTCTTTTTGTGATATCCCTACTCCTTTAGTAGTTCAGACTCCTGGTTCAAAATGGCAAACTTCTAGGGTGAGCCATGACAATGAGATTCTTGTGGATAGGCTAGTCTTCCTAGCATCTTTGATAACCCTCAAGTCTTCGAACATCAATATCATCTTAGGCATGGACTGGATGAAAGCCCACTATGCTAAGATTGATACTCATTCTAGGAATGTTCAACTTACACATCCATCGGGTGAGATAGTTAATGTCTCCACTCGAGCAGCCAAGCGCCAACTCTATTCCCTCAATGCTAGCCCTCTTCCTAAATTAGAAGATATTCTGGTAGTCTATGACTTTCCAGATGTCTTTCCAGAAGAACTGCCAAGAATTCCACCTGTCAGAGATGTTGAGTTTGTGATAGAGCTCATTCCAGGGACTATCCCAATAGCGAGAATACCCTATAAGATGGCAACCTTAGAACTAGCCAAACTTAAGATTCAACTCGATGAGGCTTTGAAGAAATATTTCATCCGTCCTTGTTCTTCTCCTTGGGCTTGTCCCATCCTCTTTGTCAAGAAGAAGGATGGATCGGATCGGATGGTTGTGGATTATCGGCCGGTGAATCTGGTCACCATAAAGAACAAGTATCCACTCCCCAGGATCAACGATTTGTATGATCAACTCGCTGGATCCTTTGAATTTTCCAAAATGGATTTGCGGTTGGGATAACATCAAATCAGAATTAGAAACGGGGACATTCCAAAAATGGCTTTTGTTACTCATTATGGCCAATACGAGTACAGCGTCATGTCCTTCGGTTTAACCAATGCCCCAGCCACCTTCTCTCGCTTGATGAATTCGATCTTCATGGAGTATTTGGATAAATTCGTCGTGGTTTACCTCGACGATATACTCATCTACTCGAAGAATAAATAGGAACATGCCGAACATCTAAGGCTGGTGTTGATGAAACTTCGAGAGCATCGCCTGTATGCCAAATTCTCCAAGTGTGAATTTTGGTTGCTAGAAGTGACCTATCTGGGCCACGTGATCTCTGGTAAAGGTATTGCTATCAATCCTGAGAGATTTCAGGCCGTCCTTGATTAGACTCAACCTGAATCAGTTAAGCAAGTTCAGAGTTTCCTTGGCTTAGCGAGCTATTGTCGCTGCTTTGTCGAAAATTTCTCCAAGGTTGCGAAACCGCTGACTGAACTCCTCAAGAAAGCTAAAAAGTTTGAGTGGACTCCACAATGCGAGCACAATTTTCAGGAGTTGAAAAGACGACTGACCTCTGCTCCCGTTCTGGTGCCACTAGATTTCTCTAAGGACTTTGTTATCTATTGCGATGCCTCACAACAAGGATTAGGTTGCATTCTCATGCAAGATCGTCATGTGATTGCATACGCATCTCGACAGTTGCGTCCACATGAGGATAATTATCCAACACATGATCTTGAGCTTGTAGCTGTAGTCCATGCACTAACAACCTGGCGACATTACCTTCTGGGTAATCATTGCGAAATTTACACTGATCACCAAAGTCTGAAATATATTTTCACCCAGCCGGATTTGAATATCAGGCAAAGACGATGGGTTGAGTTGATTACATATTACGACTTAGGGATAACTTACACCCCAGGGAAAGCCAGTGTCATGGCTGATGCACTAAGTCGTAAGTCTTAGTGTAACAATCTGATGTCGCAACAAGGTGAACCACTTCTCTATGAGGAATTTCGGAAGTTAAACCTCCACCTTGGTCCTCAAGGATTCCTTTCCAACCTGGTGGCGAAACCTACTCTTACGGATCAAATCATAGAAGCCCAGAAGCATGATGCCGGGATATATTTGATCAAGGAAAACATTAAGAAGGGTAATGTTAGTTGCTTCTTGGAAGATGATCGAGGTGTTGTCTTCTTTGAGAATCGATGTATCAGGACCTACGCCAGAGGTTCAGGTGGACTAGGATGAAGAAAGAAATTGCTCAATTCGTTGCTAACTGCGAAGGCCTGCTGGCACCCTTCAACCTTTAGCTATTCCAGAATGGAAATGGGATAAAATCGGTATGGATTTCATTACCGGATTTCCTAGGACTAAGAGAGGGAATAATGCTATCTTTGTGGTCATCGACCGCCTTTCCAAAGTGGCTCATTTTCTTCCTGTTCGGGGGAGTATAACTGCTAGCCAGCTAGCGGAGTTATATGTTTCTTGAATAGTTTATCTTCATGGTGTTCTATTCGAGATTAACACAGACTACGGAAGTATCTTTACTTCCCGATTCTGGGAAAGTTTTCAAACTGCGATGGGGACTCATATATCCTTTAGCACTGCTTTCCACTCGCAATCAAGTGCTCAAGTTGAGGGAGTCAATCAAATCCTCGAAGACATGCTCCGAGCTTGTGTTATATCCTTCGGTATGAATCGGGAGAAATGTCTTCCATTTGCCGAATTTGCTTATAACAATAGTTATCAATCAAGCTTAGGCAAAGCCCCTTTTGAAGTTCTCTATGGACGAAGGTGTCGAACACCTCTTAACTGGTCAGAAACCGGAGAGAGGCAACTCTTTGGCCCGGATATGATCCAGGATGCAGAGGAGCAAGTTCGCATTAGTCGTGAAAAGTTGAAAACAGCCCAATCTCGTCGAAAGAGTCATTATGATCGCCATCATAAGGTTGTGACCTATGAAATTGAAGAGAAGGCTTAAATTTGGGTTACACCTCTGAAGGGTACCCATCGATTCGGTATCAAGGGCAAGTTAGCTCCTCGTTATATTAGACCTTTTCGCATTCTTGCTAAATGAGGAGAGGTTGCCTACCAATTGGAACTTCCGTCGCATCTTTCCAAGGTTTATGATGTCTTCCACGTCTCGCAACTCAGGCATTGCTTCTCGGACCCTGTCCGTGAAGTAGACCATGAAGCGCTTGATCTCCAAGGTAACCTTACCTATCGAGAATACCCTGTTCGTATTCTTGAACAAGCTGAGCGTACCACTCGGCGTCGGAACATCAACTTTTTGCAGGTTGAGTGATCACACCATTCTAAAAAGGAGGATACATGGGAAAGAGAAGATCGTCTTCGACTAGAGTACCCCGCGCTCTTCCCGACGACTTCAAAATCTCAGGACAAGATTCTTTTGAGTGGGGTGAGTTGTCACATCCCTAGCTAGTTGTCATAGGACAGCATATGTGTGCATCATATTTCAATTTCGCATCAACATGAAGTGGGGATTAAAAGAAACCACAAACCCTCATTTGAATCAAACTAAATTAAGGTTTGTGAAATATCAACAAATACAAAATGCCCATCTAAAATGTCCCATATGTCTGATAAATATGGACAAGAATATATGAGGGGCCATCTTAAATATTTGAACATTTATAGAAATTTAAAAAAAATAACAAAGCTGCTGAAAATGCCAAATAAAGCATTATCAATATTTTAGATTTCAAAATATCCTAAAAATTTTTATAGACGTTTGAAATGTTTAAACTTAATTATATAATATATTTGGAATATTTTATAATAGCATTTGTACCTGAAAAAGAAATAAAACAAATATCAGAATTCGAAAACAGAGATAAAAATAAAAAAAGAGGAAGAAGCCCATGGGAGCCGGCACAACTGGCCCGTGCCAGTCATCCATGTCCTCTCGCCATGAGGACAGGGGCACGCGCTCGCCGTGCATGGGCACACGCCTGGCCACCTCCTCCCTGCCTGGCTGCTGCCTGGAGGGCTCCGAGAGCGCTAGCGCGAGGCCCTCGCCGTGGCCCTCTTCTCCTCCCCTCTTTCTCTCTCGCGTGCTCCCTCATCCCCCTCCTCTCCTCTGTTTCCCCCTCGCCGGACTAAAGCCGTCGGCGATTCACCGTCTCCCATGTGTCCCCGACCACGCCAAGGCGCCAGAAGCCCCTCCGATGAGGCCCTGGATCGTTTCCCCTTAGCCTCGTCGCCGTTCCCCTCCTCTAGCCCCGTCTGTCACTAGAGCCCAGAGGAGCTCGCCGCCGCGTAGCCATGGCCACAGCGGCCACAGCTCGCACCTGACCATGGGCTCATGCTCGTAGCACTCCCAGGAGCCCGTAGCCGTCCCTACCTCCTCCTCCCGTGCCCTGTAGCACCGTAGCCGGTCCTGCCCGAGCCGCCGCCGCCGCTAAGCTCGTCGCCGGCGTCGATTCCCACCACCTCAGCCCCTGGTTCAGGGCTAGATCGACGCGCGCTCAAGCGTAGGCCCTCCCAGTGCCTTCCGTCGTCCTTTTGGTCACCGGAGGAGGGGTTCCGACCCCCTCCGCCATCTCTGACGTCGCCGGCGGCTCAACGCCGGCGAGTCAACTGGTGTTGACATGGGGTTTGACCCCAAGTCAACTGGCAAGTGGGCTCGCCCTTTTTAATTAGAATTAGATAAAAATATATTAATTGAACTAAACTAATTATGTTAATGACCCACTGACGAGTGGGCCCAACCCTAATCTAATTAGTAATTAGTTAAATAATTAACCTTGTTAGTAACTGGGTCACTGACCACTGGGCCCGACTGGTCAGGTTTGACCTATCAACGTTCTGTTGACTAGCTGGTGTCATGATGATGTCATGCTGATGGAGTAATGACTTTTCTGAATTAAAATAATTCCAAAAAATGTTTAAAACTTCAAAAATTCATATAAATTTATCTGTAAATCAGATGAAAATAATTTATATATGAAAATTTATCAGAAAAGTCCAATGAATCCAATGGTGCTGTTATCATGCATGTTAGAGCAACCCATGTAGATGAATATAGACATTTACTAATAGGTTAACATACGAAATATGAAATGTAGAATGATTTTGAACCCATATTCAAACTTCCTTCATTTAACATGGACAATAGTTGCATTAGTTCATCCATACATGTTGCCATGTCATGATCAAGCATCATACTGTTGCATTTGCATGTATAGATTGTTATTTACCTGCATTGCAGTAGGCCCTGCTTCTGAGGATACCTCTGAGTATTCCAACGAAGGAGAAAACCTTCCCGCTACCCAGCAAGGCAAGCAACCCCATTTGATCATTCCGATAACATCCCACTCTCTCGCTTTTGCTCTTGTTTATTGCATTAGGACAAACGTTCACTTGTCTGTCATACACGGTAGATGAACCTATTCTTTTGCATGACCTATCATTATCACAGTAAATAGCTAAACCTTGAAACCTAGCATACCTGGTAGATGCTTGTGCCATGATGTGCTTAGCTTACTTTGCTTGCTATGCTTAGGGTTGTGTCATGTCTGATTCATTTGGTGATGAACTGGGGCGAAACAATGTTGTTCTGATGTCATAAGCTTATGATGAACCCGATTTGGTAAAGGTAGCGATGAGAGGCTATGTAGGAGTACGTAGTGGGTTGTCTCACTGGGTCCGTTCTTAGGAATTGAGTTCCGTGTTTGTGATCCAAGACTAGATACTACCACATGCTGGGCCCTGAAATATGACCCCGCTCGACTTATCACTCGCTTAGTCCTTAGTCCAGGAGTTGCAAGTAGTTTCTGGTGTTTATAGCATGCTGGAGGCCATGCGTAGCGCTGACCCTATGGGTGGGTGTAACAGCCCGGGACCAATGCTCCAGAAGATTCTAGAAGATTCCCCTTTTATTTGCATTCTCGTCTATGTTTCGTCTGATTGTCACATTCATCATCGCATCATTCGCATCATCTGCATAGCATCGTCACTCCTTTTCAAAACTTGCATCCGTTCATAGTTGCCGGTTCTCTCCGTTCTCGTCACTGACCATTTTGAGACTAACCACACATGCACGCGCCCGCAACATCGTTTTAAAATGTTTAAAAGGCGTGCTAAAAATATTCTTGGATTGGGTCAAAACCTGGCGTGCGGTCTTATTATAGTCTAGGTAGACCGCCGGTCGAATTTCGTCGCAGTCCGAGTTCGTTTGATACCCTGTCGGTCAGTCGTAGCAGTGCGGTCATCGGTTATTTGTCGGAGGTTTTTGGTGTTTAAAAACCCTCGTGTCACGGGCCACCAAACTTCCCTCTCATCTATCACAAGGCCCTCTACACAGCCCGCTAGCCCAACCTAGCCCCTTCCTCCATTTGTGGTCATCGGATCGTGATCGGACGGACGAGGTCCAACCCCCAACCCTAGTGCCTTCCCTATATAAACCCCCATGGAGAGAGCCCCTCACTCCCTAGGGTTTCCCCCCTTGCCAAATTGCAGCCACCCCCTACCAAACTCCACCTTCTAGCTTGACATCCCTCCAATCCCAAAATCCACTCCTCCCCCTCCATTTTCAGCCCTCAAATTCATAATTAGAAGAAAATTTCGTCCCTGCAGTCTACCGGACATGTCCGGCCACCGCAGAGCCCCGCCGCTGCCCAAGCCTTCCATGGCGCCCGAGCGCCTCGACCCCACAGCTCCCTTAGTCTGCCCTCGCCGGAGAGCCGCCGCTGCTGGAGAACCGACCCGCTGGACCTCCTCTCCTCCCCTTCCCTCTCCTTCCTCCTCCATCTCTCTCACCCCGGCCTCCCTCTTTTCCCACAGGTCGCCGTCGCCATGGACTCCAGCTTGCCGCCCCAAGCCGCCACCGCTGCCAACCTCCGGTCAGATCCGGTAGCACCGGCCCTGATCCGCCCGTCCCCGGCCTTCCCCGGACTTCCCCCTCGCCGGAGCGCCGTCCTGCTGCCCGCCGGCGCCACCATGACCGTCCTCGCTCTGGGCCGAGCAGGAGGACGACGCCCTCGCCCGCACTAGCGTGCGATGCCTGCGCGTGGGCCTCGCCTCGCCTCTGGCCCAGCCGCCCGTCGGCCTAGCAAGCTGCTCCACCACCTGGGCCAAGGCCAGCAAGGTGAGTAGCCCCCCTTGCGCCGTTTTTTTTCCTGTTAGGCCGTCACATTTTCTTTAATTTCAGTAAATGGCATATTTTAAAATCGCTAATATTTAATTAACCGTACGTCATGTAAAAATGTTTTATATATGAAAAATGCTTAGAAAAATGTGTATATTAAGTATATGCCATTTTCATCCATGTCAAATACTTAAACTTGTTGTTTACATCATTCACATAGATGCCACATTTTGCATTGCACATATACGTTTAACCGCGCCTCGAATTAATCAAACCCTATATGTAAAATGTGTAGAATTGGGTGGAGTTTCATAATATCGCATTTTCATGCATGATAAAAGTGTTGGCATGGTGTTTGCATTTATTTTCCATAAATGACCTTGCTAATAAATTATGCCATAACTTGAATAATTAACTGTGACTTATTTTTCCACATGATTCTATGCATTTTAGATATGTTTTCGGGGTAGAAAAATCCATAGAATTTATCTGTGCATTCACTTTGTCATTTGATCAATTTTGTGCGCATGTTATTTTTCTGTGATGCCCTTTTCTTAATTTTGTGGGATTTAATCCATACATGATATGAAATAATTTTGAACATGAGATGTGCCCTTTGATATGTGTCCTAGCCCCTGGACATTTTGCTTGCCATAGACATGCATGTATAGGTGTTGTTTTCTTGTTGACAACATGCTATAAAATTACTGCAGTTTTGAGGGTCCAAAATATTTCTAAGTCTGGAATCTTTAATATTTTGTTGCTGTCTTTCCATGTGTTTTGCTAGTGATCTAGAACTCGTTTGGGGTTGGTGTAATGAAGTTAGTTGTAGTAGATAATGTCCTTTAGTATGTTTTTAAGTTTCATGACATATGATGACCTGTAGCATATAGTTTTACTGCTGTCAATATGCCTTCGTGATAAAAACTGCACTGTCAAAAACTGCTATTTTCACAAAGTCTGAAACTGTTTTCAAGTAGCCATCTTGTGAGCTTCCTACCATGTGATCCATGCATGTTTTGAGTATGACATATGAAGATGAAATGAAGTGTGTGTTATATGCTACTGCCCCATGCTTAGTTTGTGCATTGTAGAATAGTGTAACTTGTTGTTTTCATGTGTGCAAAATGCTAAGTTGCTGTTTTGGGCAGATTTCAAGTAAAACTTGTTGTGGTGTTTGTGGTTGAACCGTAGCTCCGTTTTGGACATGCCATATATGAAACTTGCTTAGAATCTCATGTAGTTTCATAATAACTTGCTGAATTCATGATTTGAAATGTTTGTGATGGTATTTTCCATGCATTGCATTCGTGACATGTGCATCTTGTGTTGCTCATATCTTTTAGACCGTTGCTCCGTTTCAGATGTTCTATATATGTAAATCGACTAGAATGACGTGTAGAATTGCATGGTATAATTAATTATGTTGTTTAACAAATATAAAATATGATTAGTTCAGATCTGGAACAATTTCGAAATTAACATAGGATGTCGTTTCGGAAATACTATAATTTGTTTCCGACATCATTTAAGATGCCTAGATAGTGTAGTTTGCTTATGATTCACCTCTTGCCATGACTAACAACATTTAACATTGATGTGTACCTAAACGGGAATGAATTAAATAATTCGAACGTGGAGTTTCGTCAATATGAAACTCGTTGCATATTGAGCTTCACTTTAATGTGTAGTAGTTGTTTGGTGTGAACTATCAGGCCTTGCATATTTAAACCATTCATGCATCATAATTTTTTGTCCATCGTGTCATGCATGTGTTGTGGTGTTCTGTGTGTTGATTGTTGTTTCCGTATTGTTTCCATCTCGATAGAGTTCCGAAAGCGTTCGGAGTGTGAGGATTCGTTCGACTACGTTGGCCGTCTTCTTCATGGACTCGTTCTTCTTCCAAGCGGGATCTCAGGCAAGATGACACATTTCCCTGGATACCACTATTATCATTGCCATGCTAGATGTCTCATTTTTATCGCTATGTATCGCTACCTACCACTTGTTTGTCAAGCCTCCCAACATTGCCATGAAAAGCCTCTAACCCTTCCACATCCCAGCAAACCGTTGTTTGGCTATGTTACCGCTTGCTCAGCCCTTCTTATAGCATTTCTAGCTGCAGGTACAATTGCTTCCATGTGTCAACATGGACATTCTTTTGTTATCACAATATTGCTGCTATTTAATTTAATGCACATATATACTTGGTAAAGGTGGAAGGCTTGGCCTTTTGCTTGGTGTTTTGTTCCGCTCTTGCCGCCCTAGTTACTTGTGAACCGCTGTTATGTTCCATAATTGAGCGCTCCTAACATGCTTGGGGTTGTTATGGGGACTCCCTTGATTTTCGTTTTGGGATAAAACTTGTTTGGCAAGGCCCAACATTGGTACTACATTTGCCTAATAATTAATAAAATTGCATAGGGACCCGCCGTTACCCGCGGATAATTTAATCAACCCCCGGGCCAGTGCTCCTCATGCGTGTTGGTCCAAAATAGAGGACTGTGCGGGGCCAACCCAGGTCAACTCGGGAGATTTCTATTAGGCCATTGTATGCGTCGTCTTCTGCCGTGCCCTGAGAACGAGATACGCGGCTCCTATCGGGATTCTCGGCACGTCAGGAGGCCTTGCTGGACTTGTTTTACCTTTCTCCAACGTCTTGAGTTAGGAACTCTAATCTTCTTCGGGCTATCTCGAGGAGTCGGATTTCCTTTGGAATTGCCAAGGAAGATCACGAGATCCATGGTTGAGGTTATTCCTGCTACGTGTGGTTATTTTGTGATGGATGAGTTGGAGCACCCCTATAGGGTTAAATCTTTTCGAGAAGCCGTGCCCATGGTTATGTTGCAAACTTGGATACTTTGTTTAACACCCGATAATAGCAAACTTGAAGTAAACTCAAATAAAATACACCAACTGAGTGCGTGTCGTGACTGTCTCTTCTCGTGAGTCCTTATCCGAGAGAGAACACGGTGGTGTTATGTTTGACGGAGGTAGGTGTTCAGGATCAGTTAGTGATCATTGCTAGTTCTCGTCCGTTATGCGTAGACCACCATACTTTACTTTCTGTACTCGTAAGTTAGCCACTCAAATAAATTCTTAGTCACTTGCTGAAGCCTCACCACTTAACCATACCTCACCCATTAAGCTTTAATAGTCTTGATACCCTTGGAAATGAGATTGTTGAGTCCCTATGGCTCACAGATTATTACAACAACAGTTGCAGGTACAGGTAATGTGGTGATTTGACGTGAGCGCGTTGCTTGTTTGATTTGGAGTTCTTCTTCTTCATCAATCTAGGATGGGTTCCAGGCGGCAGCCTGGGATAGGAAGGGTGGATGTCATTTTATCGTTTGATTTCGTCCGTAGTCGGACCCTGCTATTTTGTATGATGTTTGAGTATGTTGTTGTATTGATGTTACTCTTATGTAGCCTGTGGCGAGTGTAAGCCAATTCCATATACTCACCTCTTTTGTACATGTACTTGTAATGATATCCATTCTTGCAGCATGACGAGATGCACTTCTATCCATGTCGAGGCCCTCGTGCCAAAATAAGGATAGGACCACATGTTGGGCGTAACAGTGGGTTACGACGCGGTAGGCAGTGGCTCGGTGTACCAAGGGTCACCCAAATGGTGGGATTGGGAACCCTGCGCACATTGTTTGGGGCCGTAGCGGAAACTTCGGCTGGACTTCCATGCGGGTTCAGTCTCAAATAGGCGATAGCCTGGACTAGAGGTCTTATGTGATTGACGGTCGTGGCTGACTCCCTCGCTGGGCTTCCACTTGAAGGATGCCGAGGTGCATGGTTTTATGAGCACACAGTGATAAGTGGCGAGAGCATGTGTGAGGAAGTACGCCCCTGCAGGGTATAAAACTATTCGAATAGCCACGTCCTCAGATATGTACTACTTGGAGAACTTATGCTATTCATACATAATCAAATGGATACTCACAAAAATATCAAGACAAGTGTGAGTACCGTGGATGGCACTCTCCCAGGAGAGGGAAGTGAATCCATGGTGATGTATTGCCGTGGATTTAATGGACTCGTGTGCGATATCTAAAATTTAAACAAAGAGTTAAAATTGTGTAGTGTAGGTTAGCCATGAGTCAAAGTTGGCATTGCTGCATAAACTCCACCACTCCCCTTGTTGATACATGAGCATGAATAGACTAGGTCTATTCTAAAGACTTGTTGAGTACGTTTGTACTCACGTTTTCTTAATAAATGTTGCAAATGAGACCCAGGACCCATCAGGTGGGTTCTATCTAGATGTCGACGGTGCTGAATAGCTGGTGTCCCAGCTACGACCTTATGCCCTGTGGTGGGCTATAGATAGATAGGGCATGTGCCTTTTTACCCTTTCATCTGTCTGTACTCAGACAGCTTTATGCTTCCCCTTGGTTTGTTTGAACTTGTGCGTATGACTTGAGTTTCGCGTTATGTGACCCCTATCTGTAAGAACATATTATGCAAGGCTCTTCTGAGCGTCTTAAATAAAAGTTGTGTTGTTGTATGGTTATGTTCTGATGCCATAGTTGTATCTATACATATCGGGCATGTCATGTGTACGTGTGACATGAAATGGTGTGTATGGGATCCGACATCTAGTCGTGTGCCTTTAGTAGTGCTTCTTACGGGAAAATGCCTCTTTGTGCTTCCACCGAGCCCTGGTAGTTTGCTACTGCTCCGAACACATTGATTGACCGGCATGTATCCTTCTTTGCTGTTGTGTCTGTCCCTTTAGGGAAATGTCTCGTGGTGTAATGGAGTCCCTGTAGCCTGCTATGACTCGTCTACGTGCAGTGATGGCATTCATGTCCCACGGCGTAATGGAGTCCTTGTAGCTTGCTATGACTCATCTACACACACTTGAGGCCGACACCTATATTGCTAGGTTACGTATGCCTGTTTCCGTACGGATGTGCCACTTGGGTTCTATGACTAGTCATGTCGGCCCGGGTTCTCTGTCGTTTGATTGCCAGCGATATGTTCATATACGTGAGCCAAAAGACGCAAACGGTCCCGGCTAAGGTAAGGCTGCAGCCGTGGAGCTTACCGTGTGTGAGGCCGCAAAGTGATGTTATATGTGACAGTCTGGATTCATATGCCTTAGGATAGGGGTACCGATAACACCGGACTTAATCCTGAGCGTATGGTGCGGGTTGGTCCCATGGGACCAGATGGGCAAGAAGTACCATTACACCTGGTGTATGATCAGGTAATGCGTGTCGCCCGTCTTTCACACGAGTAATGCCCCCTGGACACTATAATCGATGATCTTGATCAGCAGCCGAATGTGTAATGATGTATATTATTTATATGGACAATCTGTGTTGTAAACTTTGTCTTAACAGGACATCGGCTTATCCCTCCCGTGCGAAGAGCTTGGGAGTGTCTCATGATTCGCCACTATAAAAAAGCAACTTATGTTCAGGGAACCAGGCAATCCAGCCATGTGGTACAAACAGACAAAAAGCACACAGAGAGGTATGTTATATTACTACGTAGCGTACGAAACATCTTCCGAAGAAAATAGCACCTCCATCGATGCCTTTCATTGGGACTCTACGAGAATTTTATAAAGAAGGAAGTATACTGAAAGTATGCGGCTAAGGGTATTTTGGGGAGCAAAAGACCCAGGCAATAGTAACGAAGACCATAGCCATGTTAGGTGTTTCCGTCACAGCCGACCAATTGTCTACGTAAGATAGCTAGCTTTTGGCTTCACCCGTATGAGCTACGTATCTGGATGACCCGGTCATAACAATCACAGAGGTGCTCCCTTTACCCTCTAGCCAAACAATCGGGAATGTAGAGGGTAACCATAGGAGCTAGGCAACCCAACTTGGCATAGTCTTACTTCGAATTGATGCATATGATGGTTGAGCGTGACAAAGAAAACGTGTGTACACAATAAGTGTGAGGATAAAAGCATTTGTTTCGAGAAGAATCCCCCAGGTGTTGTGTTCGGATTTAACACTTTATGGTGTATGCCGAAAACCTTAGTACATGATCGGTTTGACCGAACGTGGGAGAAAAGAAAATTAAAACTATCAAACAACAATGTGGGAAGGGAAGAAAAAGGAAAAAGGAGAAAAATACGAGAAATAGAATAAGAAAAATATTGGAGAGTTGGACGACGCTGATTTATCCGTAGAAGTGTCGTAGACGAGCTGTGTTCCATGTGTTTGGTTCAAGGCGATTGTTTGATGGACTCCGAAGACGATAGGATCCTCGCATGAGTACTTCATCGATAATGAAGGGGCCCTCCCATTTGGGGTTGATTTTGTGCTTCTGCTTCTCTGGGAGATGTAGGATGAGTTCGCCTACGTTGTATGATTTTTCCCTGACCTCCCTACTCTGGTAGCACCGTGCTTGCTACTGGTAAAAAGTAGAGTGGGCCCGAGCTATGTCACGCTCTCCCTCTAAAGCGTCTAGGTCGTCCTGCTGATCCAACTCGACCTCTTTTTCCTCGTACATGTGCACTCATGGTGCGTCACGAATAATGTCGCACGGGAGGACCACCTCAGCCCCGTAGACCATGAAGAACAATGTGTAACCTGTCGATCTATTCGGGGTGGGGCGCAGGCCCCATAAAATAGAGTCGAGCTCCTCAACCCAATGGCAGTTGGACTCATGAAGAGACCAGACCAAACGTGGCTTAATGCCTCTCATAATGAGACTATTTGCCTGTTCGACTTGTCCATTGGTCTGCGGGTGATACACTAATGCATAATCACTACAAGAATTAGGGATTTTGTCGTCTTCCATGGTGGACGGCAAAGGGGATGACCCCGGACGACAAAGGCCTTTGCCTTCCGTCAATATACGTCAACCATCACGGCAAAGAAAAACCCAGTAAAGCGGCCCTTTGCTATCGGCTTTAGGACTAGCGATGGGAAAGAGTCTTTGTCGTGGGGGAGCTGACAGCAAAGAGGGTCAACGGCAGACCCACTGGGCTAGGTCCGTCAAGTGTTACCGACAGTCTTTGCCACCTGCCAAGGACCCCCCTTAGCCGTCTGCCTAGCCCCCCCTCCTTTGCTGTCGGTGGGCCGACAACAAAGAGTAAGTCCCATGCCTCCTGGGGTTCCCCTTTGCCGTCCGCCCAGCCCTTCCTTTGCCATCGGTTTGCCGACAGCAAAGAGTAAGGCCCATGCCATCTGGGGTTCCCCCTTTGCCGTCTGCCCAGCCCCCCCCCCCTTTGTCGTTGGTGGGCCGACGACAAAGGATAAACAGAATGTCCTTTTTTATTTTTTATTATAACAATTTTCAAAGCAATATGATATATATATATATTTCACAGAAATAAATATGTTGCCATAGGGATAACAATGTTAAAATAAGTTTCATCCATCCATACATACATATTATGCAGCTTTCATCCGTAACAAACCATATTACAATAGTTTCATCCATAAATACATAGTTTCATATCCATATGGAGCAAGTGTCACATTGTTCATCGATACAAAATAAAAAACACAAGTAACCCAAGCACTCCATCAATGCAAATTTTAGTGAAGTGAATGTAATCCGCAAAATGGGAAGCTCCAAAATTAGAAGAAGGAGACTAGATGAAGAAGAGAACTAAGTAAACTTATTATGTCATTTATGAGGGAACTTAGCTAAGTATATGTATTTTTTAATAAAATAGGCCATTTTGGAGCTAATTTAGCTTACTACGTCATTTAGGAAGAAACTAAGCTAACTATGTGTCATTTTAAAGCGAACTTCCGTAAAAATAGGTCATTTTGGAGTTAACTATGCTTATTATACCATTTTGGAGATAACTAAGCTAATTATAGGTCATTTAATAGCTAAGTTGGGTAAAATAGGTCATTTTAGAGCTAGGCAAGCTTATTATGCCATTTAGGAGTGAACTAAGCTAAGTATAGGACATTTTTGCCTAAATAGGCATTTTGGAGCTAATTTACCTTACTATGTCATTTATGAGGAAACTAAGCTAAATATATGTCATTTTTGAGCTAACTTAGGGCAAAAAAGGTCATTTAGGAGCTAACTAAGCTTATTATGCCATTTTGAAGCTAACTAAGCTAATTATAGGTCATTTAATAGCTAACTTTGGTAAAATAGGTCATTTTGGAGCTAGCTAAGCTTATTATACCATTTTGGAGTAACTGAACGAAGTATAGGTCTTTTTTGATAAAATACGCCATTTCAGAGCTAATTTAGCTTACTACGTCATTTAGGAGGAAACTAAGCTAACTATATGTCATTTTAGAGGTAACTTAGCTAAAAATAGGTCATTTAGGAGCTAACTATGCTTATTATGCCATTTTGGAGCTAACAAAGCTAAGTATAGGTCATATAATTGCTAAGCTACTTACAATAGGTCATTTTGTGGCTAGGTAAGCTTATTATGTCATTTAGGAGAGAACTAAGCTAAGTATAGGGCATTTTTCATAAATTAGGCCATTTTGGAGCTAATTTAGCTTACTATGTCATTTATGAGGAAACTAAGCTAATTATAGGACATTTTTGATAAAATAGGCCATTTTGGAGCTATTTTCGCTTACTATGTCATTTTGAAGGAAACTAAGCTAAATATATGTCATTTTGGAGCTAACTTAGGTAAAAATAGGTCATTTAGGAGCTAAGCATGCCTATTATGCCATTTTTGAGCTAACTAAGATAATTATAGGTCATTTAATAGCTAACTTTGATAAAGTAGGTCATTTTGGAGCTAGCTAAGCTTATGTCATTTTGGAGCTAACTAAGCAAAGTATAGGTCATTTTTGATAAAATATGCCATTTGGGAGCTAATGTAGCTTAGTATGTCATTTAGGAGGAAACTAAGTTAACTATATGTCAGTTTAGAGCTAACTTAGGTAAAAACAAGTCATTTATGAGCTAACTATGCTTATTATGCCATTTTGGAGGTAACTAAGCTAAGCATTGGTCATTTAATAGCTAAGCTAGGTACAATAGGTTGTTTTGGAGCTAGGTAAGCTTATTATGTCATTTAGGAGAGAACTAAGCTAAGTATAGGTCTTTTTTTTATAAAATAGGCCATTTTGGAGCTAATTTAGCTTACTATGTCATTCAGGAGGAAACTAAGCTAAGTATAGGACATTTTTGATAAAATAGGCCATTTTGGAGCTAATTTAGCTTACTATGTCATTTCGAAGGAAACTAAGCTAAATATATGTCATTTTGGAGCTAACTTAGCTAAAAATAGGTCATTTAGGAGCTAAGTATGCTTATTATGTCATTTTGAAGCTAACTAAGATAATTATAGGTTATTTAATAGCTAAATTTGATAAAGCAGGTCATTTTGGAGCTAGCTAAGCTTATTATGTCATTTTGGAGCTAACTAAGCGAAGTATAGGTCATCTTTGATAAAATATGCCATTTGGGAGCTAATGTAGCTTACTACATCATTTAGGAGGAAACTAAGTTAACTATATGTCATTTTAGAGCCAACTTAGATAAAAAAACATGTCATTTATGAGCTAACTATGCTTATTATGCCATTTGGGAGCTAACTAAGCGAAGCATAGGTCATTTAATAGCTAAGCTAGGTAAAATAGGTCATTTCGGAGCTAGGTAAGCTTACTATGTCATTTAGGAGAGAACTAAGCTAAGTATATGTCATTTTTTGATAAAATAGGCCATTTTGGAGCTAGTTTAGCTTACTATGTTATTTAGGAGGAAACTAAGCTAAGTATAGGACATTTTTGATAAAATAGGCCATTTTGGAGCTAATTTAGCTTACTATGTCATTTAGGACGAAACTAAGCTAAGTATAGGTCATTCTAGAGCTAACTTGGGTAAAATATGTCATTTTGGAGGTAAGGTAAGGTAAGGTAAGTAACCATTATTATGCGGTTGTTAAGCAAAACACTAGAAAAAACATACCATTCTCGTTAGCACGGAGGTGAAGTACGATGGCTCTAGTTTGTTTCGCCTGGAGAAGGCTGCCCTATAGAACGGTTGTGCGATGCATTTCGAGAGATATTCTACACCAAACATCATTTGCAATGTGTCGTTAGCATGATGACACTCAAAAGATCACTGCATTGAAATGAAACACATCGTCCCCGCCATGTTAATGACTCGCATCGCCAGAGGAACGTGGCCGGTCTTCTCGCACATAGACTCTACATTTGGTTTCGACAAGTCAAACTTTTTAGTTGTTAATGAAACGAACATTAAAACACAAGATTTGACAAATATGAAGAAGAAAGTTACCACGAAGAGTTCATACATGGCCCTATTAGACACATCGTTCCGTGCCCTCTCCGCCTCCATCAACGCAGCCGTCCTCTCCTCCATCTCCTTATCCTTCGCCGCCAAAAGCGCATGCGTTGCCTCTCTCTCTTTCAGAATAGCAGTCTGCAACACAACTCATTGTTAGCATTGTAATCATATTGGTTCACACACACAATGTAATGCGAAAAGATTGTTGAGTCCATTAAACTAACCTCGATGGCGAGCTCAACTGGCTGTGGACGAGGTGTTATCTCAAGACATGAGCTCGTTTGGCGTATCTGCCGGAGAGTGCTAGGACAACGTATAAGGCCGTCTCCAATGGCAATCGAGGCATGGGGCCTCCCGGTGCCAGCTATCATCACCAGCTTTGGATCAATAGGCCCTTGGCTCGGGTTAAAGTCCCCCCCTTTCCTCGCCTTCCCGTGATCTCTATACTTCATGAGCTTATGGTGGGAGGAGATGTTGGTGAAGTTTTCGGGATGATCGAGGTCAGACTCGGAGAATGCCTTGACCTTCTTGTACGAGGTAGTATGGGCCATCACATAGAGGTCATACATCTCTGGCACCTCTGTCTTATTGTGACGCGCCTAAGAGAGAGAGAGAGGAAAAAGTATTAGTAAAGGGATCAAGCTAGCATAAAGAATGAATTGCATAAGTCATGAAGCCAACCACATACCTAGTTCGTACCAAACTCATTTAAGTTGACGCTCTCTTGATGGTGTGGCACACAAACCATTTTGCCATGCCTCTCCTTGACAGTGTTGTGGCTGGCCTCACACTTTTCGGAGCACCACGGATCCACCAAGGCCTCCCAACAATCCATCTGATCCACACACCATCTCGGGGGCACCTAAGTTAATAAAGCGAAATTTGAGTGCTATGCGTAAGAATCAAATCAAGGAAACTAACTACAAGTCCTTAATGTAATTACCTTCATGTAATGCTCCTTCCCCATCTAATAATTGCGGCACTTCGTGTCACATCCCTAGCTAGAAGTCATAGGAACAGCCTATGTTTGCATCATGTTTCAATTTGGCATCAACTTGAAATGGGAAGTTGAAGAAACCCCAAGCTCACATTGAATCAAAACAATTCAAAGTTAGTGAAAATTCAACAAATCCAAAATGCTCTTTAAAAATGTTCCTTATGTCTGATAAATTTGGACATGATTATAACAGGGACCATTTTACATATTTGAACATCCAAAACAATTTAAAAATAAAGGTTAAAGCTCCTGAAAATGCCAAATAAAGCATTATCACTACTGTTGTTTTCAAAATATCCTGAAACTTTTTAGATAAGTTTGAAATATTCAAACTCCATTATAGAAAATACTTGGGACATTTTGCAAAGTCATTTTGTACCTGCAAAAGAATTAAACAAATGTCAGAAATTAGAAAAAGAAATGAAAAAAAGAAGAAAAAAAGGAGAAAGAAGCCCAGGCCAGGCCGGCCCACCTGGCCCAGGGAGGTCATCGTCCTCCTGGCAGCCAGGAAGATGGGAGTGTGGCTGGCGTGTGCGCGCTGCCTTGCCTCCATGCCGGCAGCTGCCTGCCTGCTTCCCCCTCGCCAGCGCGATGGGGAAATGCTCCTAGAGCTGTCCCCATCGCTCCCTCTCTCTCTCTCTCACCCGCCTCTCTTTCTCCCCTCCTCTGCTCCGCCATGGCCGAGCTGCTCATCGCCGTAGCACCGCCATTTTAGCCGCCCCCGCGCCCTTTTGAGCCCACCAAAGGTTCCGCCTAGATCGTCTCTTCCTTCTAGCCAAGCCACGCACCGTCGGGAGCTCCGTGTCGCTGCCATCGCCGTCGTCTTCAACCTCCGGCCGCCGACAAGCAAGTGAAGCTCGCTGCTGCTCTAGGCCCTCGTCGAGCCCACTCTCGACGTCTCTACAACCGTCGTGAGCCCCTGGACCTTTTCCCCCTTTTCCCCCTTTCGAAGGAGCCCTCTAGCACCGAGTTCCTCTGAGCCCAAAAGCTTCTCGGCGCCGGCGAGGTCGTGGCCGCCGTTGCAGTGGCCCAAGCTTGCGTCTGAGCACGTGGTCGTGCTCAGGATGTCCCCAGGAAGCCCTAGAAGGCCTTAGGTGCCTCATTTGAGCTTCGGCTCCACGGGCCCCTACCCGCCCGAGGTCCGGCAGCCGCCAAGCTCGCTGCCGGCGTCGATTCCGACCATCTTAGCTCCTGGGAGGTGTCGGGATGGACGCGCGCGTGAGCATAGGTCCGTTTGGTGCCCTCCGCCATTCATTTGGTCGCCTAAGGAGGGATCCCGAGCCCCTCCGCCGTCTCTTGAGCCACCGGTGGCTCAACGCCAGTGGGTCTTGCCGGAGTTGACCACGGGGGTTTGAACTCAGGTCAATTGGCAAGTGGTCCCGACCCTCTAATTAAGTTAGATTAATAAAAGTTAATTAATTAAGTTAATTAACCTAATTAACCACTGACCAGTGGGCCCACATCTGTTAATTAGTTAGGATTAGTTCTAATTATTTAGTTAAATGATTGAGCCACTGACATGTGGTCCCCACATGTCAGGTTTGACTCTGGCCTGGTCCGCCGACCAGCTGACGTCACTCTGACGTCAGGCTGATATCATAATTCTATTTTCTAGTTTTAAAATAATTCCAGAAATTATTGCAAACTTCAAAAATTCATATAAATTAATGTGCAAATCAGATGAAAGTAATTTATACATGAAAATTTATCAGAAAAATCCAATGAATCCAATGGTGCTATTATCATGCATGTTAGAGCAACCTATGTAGATGAACACGGACATTTACTAATAGGATAGTATATGGAATTTGAAATGAAGAACGATTTTGAACCTATATTCAAATTCATTTCAAATCAACATGAACACTAGTTGCATTAACTCATCCACACATGCTATCACGCCATGATCATGCATCATATTGTTGCACTTGCGTGTATTGATTGTTTCTTATCTGCATTGATGTAGGCCATGCTTCTGAGGATACCCCCAAGTATTCCAATGAAGGAGAGAACCTTCCTGCTACCTAGCAAGGCAAGCAACCCCATTGATCATTTCGATAACATCCCACTCTCTCGCTCCTACTCATGTTTACTCAATTAGGACAAACGATCACATGTCAGTCATACACGGTAGATGAACCTATTCTTATGCATGACCTGTCATTGTCACAGTAAATAGCTAAACCTTGCAACCTAGCATACCTGGTAGATGCTTGTGCCATGATATGATTAGCTTACTTTGCCTGCTATGCTTGCTATGCTTAGAGTTGTGTCAGGTCTGATTCAACTGGGTGATGAACTAAGTGAAACAATGTTGTTCTAATGTGATGACTTATGATGAACCCGATTTGGTAAAGGTAGCGATGCGAGGCTATGTAGGAGTACATAGCGCGTTGTCTCATTGGGACCATTCTTAGGAACTGAGTTCTGTGTTTGTTATCCAAGACTAGTTAATAGCACACATTGGGTTCCGATAACTCGACCCCTCTCGACTTATCAGGCCCTTAGTCGTTGGTCCAGGAGTTGCAAGTAGTTTCTAGTGTTTATAGCATGCTGGAGGCCATGCGTAGCGCTGACCCAAGGGGTGGGTTATGACGCGGTAGTCAGTGGCACGGTGTACCAAGGGTCACCCGAATGGTGGGCTTGGGAACCCTGTGCACATCGTTTGGGGCCGTAGCGGAAACTTCGGCCGGACTTCCGTGCGGGTTCAGTCTCAAATAGGCTATAGCCTATACTAGAGGTCTTATGGGATTGACGGTCATGGCCGAGTCCTTCGCTGGGCATCCGCTTGAAGGTTGCCGAGGTGCATGGTTTTATGAGCACACTACGATAAGTGGCAAGAGCATGTGTGAAGAAGTACACCCCTGCAGGGTATGAAACTATTCGAATAGCCGCGTCCTCGGATATGGACTACTTGGAGAACTATGCTGTTCGTAGATAATGAAATGGAGACTCATAAAAATATCAAGACAAGTGTGAGTACCATGTATGGCACTCTCTCCGGAGAGGGAAGTGAATCCATGGTGTTGTATTTCTATGAAGTTGGTGGACTCGTGTGCGATATCTAAAATTGTAGCAAAGAGTTAAAATTTGAGTAGTGCAGGTAAGCCATGAGTCAAAGCTGGCATTGCTGCATAAACTCCACCACTTCCCTTGTTGATACATGAGCATGATTAGACTAGGTCTGATTTAAAGACTTGCTGAGTACATTTGTACTCACGTTTGCTTAATAAATGTTGCGGATGAGACATAGGAACCATTAGGTGGGTTCTTTCTAGATGTCGACGATGTCGAATAGCTGGTGCCCCAGCTACGACCTTATGCCCTGTGGCGGGCTGTAGATAGTCAAGCCATGTGCCTTTTTACCCCTTTCATCTGTCTGTACTCAGATAGCTTAAGCTTCCGCTTGGTTTGTGTGAACTTGTTTGTATGACTTGAGTGTCGGGTCATGTTACCCCTATCTGTAAGAACATATTATGCAAGGCTTTTCTGAGCCTTTTAAATAAAAGTCATGTTGTTGTATGGTTATGTTGTGAAGCCATGGTTGTATCTATGCATATCGGGCATGCCGTGCGTACGTGTGACGTGCAACGACATGTATGGGATCCGACACCTAGTTGTGCGCCTTTAGTAGTACTATTTACGGGAAACTGCCTATTTGTGCTTCCACCGAGCCATGGTAGCTTGATACTGCTCCAGACACATTGATTGAACGGCATGTATCCTTCTCTGTTGTTGTGTCTGTCCCTTCGGGGAAATGCCTCGTGGTGTAATGGAGTCCCTGTAGCCTGCTACGACTCGTCTACACACGCTTGAGGTCGACACCTGCATTGCTGGGTTACGTATGCCTGTTTCCGTATGGATGTGCCGCTTGGGTTCTATGACTAGTTATGTCGGCTCGGGTTCTTTGTCGTTTGATTGCCAGCGACATGTTCACATACGTGAGCCAAAAGACGCAAACGGTCCCGGCTAAGGTAAGGCTGCAGACGTGGAGCTTACCGTGCGTGAGGCCGCAAAGTGATGTGATATGTTATAGTTTGGATTCATATGACTTAGGATCGGGGTCCCAACACTTCGCCTTTTCCTTCCTAATACGCCGCGAGGCGTAATAGTCTCGAACAGCCAACACCCGAGCCTCGTGCCGCCAGTTTTGAAGTAGGCGGCGGCATTCGGTTTCGATAAACTGTGTTGCGGCCTCCTTGTATCCCTCCTCACACCTGTAGAAGGTCTGCAAACGAGACAACACTGATTAGTACAATAACTACCTAGTGTTGATTTTTAATTATGTAAAGGAGAAATTACCAAGAACTGTCGGATCACCAAGTCGGCCCTTGTGTGTCACAAAACACCATCGATCTCCACCTCCGGCGGGGCCGGGGCCCCAAAGTAGTGCTCCCAAGTCATTCCTACCTCTCGCTCCCGACCGGGGAATGTAACAAACCCCGGGAAGTTTTGATGGCAAAGCACACCAAGGACGCTGTTGGGCTTGCGGACACCCTTAGCAACAATCCAATCCCTGCAATATGACAAATTAAAGCCAACACATTAGATATTTGAGAATACGTGAGGGCAAAAGGTTAAATAAGTGTAAATGAACTTACTTCTCCCCATTTGTCTGAATCGACCACCTCTGATCGTGGATCGCCGATAGGGGCGAGAGCCCCATACTACCACGCCGGTAGATGGTGGCCCCCTCACCTAGCTCCTCGTCGCTATCAGCATGGCCACTTGGCTCCGGCTGACCCAGATCAGGCCAGGTATCCCACTGGGTCTCTTGGTACATACCCTCATCCCTTCTTTGCTCCGGATTCTCCTGGAATGAAGCCTCTGGGATAGGAGTCTCGTGGGTCGAAGGCTCGTCGACTTGAGGCTCGTCGACCTGAGGCTCATGAACTGGAGTCTGTGTAGCCTCCACCTCAGACGGGTCCACCCTAGCAATCCTGTGCTCAGGTGAATTAACTGGGGGTGGTGGCGAGGAAGGAGTGGCAGACACCCTACCTCTCCCGCAGCCACGTGTACCTTTAGTAGCTCTCTTCTTCGCGGGGGGTCAACCTCCTCTCACAGGGGCCGCGGTCGTCGAAGAAGCGGCCACTCCATGCAGAGTAGAGAGCAAGGCTCTCTAGAGAGACAGGGCAGGAATGGGAGTACCCATTCCATCACCCACCGACGAGTAAGGAGCCTCTGAGTTCTCTCGACCCTTTCCCACCATCTTTTAACACCTGACATGACAAAGAGTAAATGAAATTAGTACAACATAAATACCAACATGAGTAATAAAATGTATATAAGTTCAGTGTATCATCATCATAAATACCAACATGAGTAATAAAAATTGAATACCTAACATGAACTAAAATTTTATATATGTATATAATAATAGTTGAATACCTGACATGAACAAATAATAGTCTTGATCATCTATATATGCTTCGGGATCAATAAATGCATCATGATCATCACTACCATCAATAAATGCAGCATCATCATCACTATCAGGAAGAACATGTGGAAGGCCTCCATTATGTAATCAGTCAAGAAGTGACAGGTCATCCGCAGCAGTAACGTCTTCTTCTTCCGGCTCTTCCTATTCCCGCTCAGGGGTTAAGACGGATTCACTGTCGCTGTCTACTTCAATGTTCTCGAGTGAAGTAGAGCGGTTCTTGAAATGTTTTTTGGAAATACATGTTTCTTTGAAGATTCTCCTTCATATGTCTCTTGGTTAATGTGAGGTTCATAATCCTCTTCATTGAGGGTAGGTGGTCTAAAACTTGGAGGCACTTCATAAACGACATCCCAACCTTTCAGATTTGGATCAGTTTGGCAGGCCCATGGTGGATAGAAAACTTGTGTCGCCTATTGAGCCGTAATATATACGTCGGGAACATCTAAATGGGTGCTTTGGTTGATTTCGACTAGCCCTATATGTTCATGAGTCCTTCTAGTCTCCTTCGGCTGAAACCGATAACATTTGAAGACTACGACGGTCGATGGGTTTTCACCGTAGAATAGAAGTTCATAAATTGCTTCAACTCTTCCATAATACTCAGTACCTCCTTTGCCGATAGCAAAGACACAACAATTTGTAGTCTTTAGGTCGGGCATAGATAGCTCTTTGCCAAAGGTACGAAAGCGATACCCATTGATGTTGTATTTGTCAAATGAACGAACCTTATAGTCAAAACCATTAGGGACTTGTCTCAACTCGGCGTCCATAGACTCTACATCAGCCTACAAGTTTAATATGGAAGAATGGATGCAATAGCCACAAATTAGACTAAGAAATCAAATGGTCCATTAATGGTAATGAATTACCCTTTGTTGGAACCAAGTGATGAAACCGGGATAGTCACCTCCATGATTTGCCAGAAGCTCATATTCTTCGACGGAATCCTTTTCGATGACTGCTCCATCCGAGAATTTGGCGACGTATCGACTATATAAAATATCCAGGAATAAGGGCAGTTCAAAGGAATTAGAATTTGTGGAACAATAATTTATCGAGAATTTACACGATGTACGACCGCACTTCTGTTAGGTTGTTGAAGGTATACAACAAAATGGTCCGCCATTCTTCGACATCCAACTACTTCCCTTTCAAAGCACCAGCTGGTGCGAGCTTCCCTTTGAATAGGCTGAGGTTGGATCTACCTTTTTTAGGATCGCCCTCATTGTAGAGAGGCTTCAGGTTATGCAAATGATGATTTTTGGCTTCGTAGTGTGCTATCACGAAGTTCGCCGCCTCCTCAGTAATGAATGCCTCGACCATCGATGCTTCAACTCTATGTTTATTTTTACATTTAGCTCGAAGCGTCTTCTGCATCCTCTCAGTTGAGAAGCACCATCGATTTTGAACTGGCCCCCAATCTTGCCTCGGTAGAGAGATGCAAAATCAAATGCTGCATTGGATTAAACAAGCCCGGTGAAAAGATCCTTTCTAATTTGCAGATCAACTCCGGCGCCAACTCTACTATTTCATCTAGCACGCCAAGCGATAGTTCTTTCGCACAAAGAGAACGGAATAAATAGCTCAGCTCTGCCAGTACTAGCCATTCATCCTCAGGGATAAAGCCACACAACATCACCGGCATTACCCGCTCAAGCCATATGTGCCAATCATGACTCTTGAGACCAAATATTTTTAATTTTTCAGGACTCGCTCCCCTCTTTAGATTCATAGCATACCCATCGGGGAACATCAACCGCATTTTCACACACAATAGCATTTCCCACATAGCTGGTCTTCCAAGATTGAACCATGCCTTTGGCTTCTCTACGCTTTCCTTTCCTTTCTGTTGTCGCAAGTTTTGTAATGGTCTATCACATAGAGCCTCCTCGTCGATTCTAGCCTTAGGATTATCCCTTGACTTCCCTTGTATGCGGAACAATGTACCAAAAATGGCCTCCGCCATATTCTTGTTAGTGTGCGTCATGTCATTGTTGTGTGGGAATATGAGGTCCTTGAAGTAAGACAGATCCCATAAGCATGACTTGTGAGTCGAGGCGTGTTCTGTATTATACCCTTTGAAATACCCTAGACGCAAAGGATTAAGGTCGAGAGCGTTTAACTCATCAAGGGTCTATTGGCCTGTACGCAGGTGGTGCGGTGCTTTTGACAACTCTACCTTTGATGAAATTCTTCTTGTCTTTTCTAAACTTATGGTCAGGATCCAGGAACTGTCTATGCATGTGGATTCAAGAAAACTTGCGACCCGCCTATAGCCAACGGAACTGAAGAGCTGCCTTGCATGTGGGGCACGGGAACCTTCCATGCACACACCGGCTAACGAATAGCACATACGCTAGATAGTCATACATCGAGTGCATGTACCACACATGCATTTTGAAGTTTCTTCTGGTACCGGCGTCGTATGACTTGATCCCATTATCCCAGGCTTCTTGCAATTTATCCTTAAGTGGTTGCATGTACACATTCATATTCTTCCCTGGATATTTGGGCCCTGGAATTATCAACTTCAGGAAAATGTTCTTTCTTTTCATAATCTCTCCCGGGGGGGAGATTGAGTGGAATGCCAAAAACAGGCCAACAACTGTATTGTGTTGCCGTCACACCATACACTTTGAACCCATCTGTGTTGATGGCAACTCGAGCATGCCTTGGATTTACCGATTTATCCTTATGTAATGCATCGAAGTGCTACCACGCAAAAGCATCTGAAGTGTGTACCAACATCTTGTTCCCATCCGCATCTAGTTCGATTCTTTTGCCCAATTTGTGCCATGTCATCTGTCTGGCCGTCTCTTCGGCCATGAAAAGACGTTAAAGTCTTGGTATGATTGGCAGATGCCGAAGAACATTAATGGGGATTTTTGTTTGAATATTCCCACCCATACTGTTGTCTACCACAATATACCAGGAAGAATTGCAAATGGGGCAATAGTTCAATGCCGCATACTAAAGCGTAAGTAAGGCACATCAATTCTCACATGCATGTATCTTCTCATAGGGCATCTTAAATACAAGGAGGATTTTGTCTGACTGGTACAGGTTTGCAGGAAGTACATGGCCTTTGGGTAGAAAGCATTCAAATATTGTCATCGTCGCGTCATATCATTCTCTGCCTAGGTTGAATTGAGCCTTCAGAGCCATTACTTACGCGATGGCATCCAGCTGACAAAGCTTAGTGTGCTTGTGGAGAGGATGTTTTGAAGACTCCAACATTTCATAGAAGGCCTTTGCAGATTCCTCCATCTCATCGTCCGAATACCGAGCATCATCAAAGTCTTGCACCATGTCTTCGATCTCGGTACCATGCTCGTCGGTGCAACGACGAACCACCTCAGCTCTGGCATGTTGGTTAGACTCACTAGGAAAAGTCCACACCGTATAACTAGGCGTAAAACCCCACTTTTGCAGGTGTTTACCCATTTCAAACTTTGTCTGCCTTTTAATGTTGTCGCATTTGGGATAGGGGCACCATGTTTTTGCTGGCCATTTGCAAATGCAGCTCTCACAAACACCCTGGTTTTTGTTAACCATTCATTGGTCATGTCTTCTTGACTAGGGTGACCAGTGTACATCCAAGAACGATCACCCATCTTGCCTACCTACTAAACGCAAAAGAAATGTACATATATAATTCATCATCTATATTCACCCATTAATCAAGTTTGTCAGTTTTATTATGTCCATGCAACCTAGACTATAATAGGTAGAGATAGTTCCTAATCCCACCC
The DNA here is from genome assembly GCA_022496015.1 of Hordeum marinum. Classification (NCBI taxonomy): domain Eukaryota; kingdom Viridiplantae; phylum Streptophyta; class Magnoliopsida; order Poales; family Poaceae; genus Hordeum; species Hordeum marinum. The sequence continues at coordinate 274,207,453 of CM039678.1, forward strand.
GAGTATGTGTATATTGGGTTCGTTTTCCCATGCTCTACTCCGGATCCGACGTAGAATTTCAGAAGCACCTCCCTGCTGTTCTCGTGATACACGTCTCGGCAATAAGCAGAAAGGATGTCTACCCAGAGAACAACAGGGAGGCACTGCCGAAATTCTGCATCGGATCCGGAGCAGAGCATACGGGAAAACGAACCCAATCTACACATACTCGGGTTGTCCATCGATAACGTTGGACAATTCGAAAGAATCACGGTTATAAATATGTAAATGCATGCATATTTATAGATGTAACCCTTTCGAACGGGAGACGCATAGTGGTCACGCATACTGATGATTCAATCTACTTACAGCTAGCATGTTTCATCGGCACGAAGACCGGGACATAGCAAATTAAAGTGCCCAGGGGAGGATATGTCATTTGTGCTCACCAATGAACGCAGCAGGGGTGTTCGTCAAACGTACGGGGAGGTCGTCGAACAATGCACATTGAAATTCACCTGATCAACTCAAATATGATTTTAGTTATAAAAAAATCAGAAAATATGTGACCTAACTCATAATTGACAAAACAGTGACCTCCTCGGTCTCTGGAAGGTCTAAGAGCACCTTTTCGGTCAACAGGAGGCAACATAGGTGTCAGGGGTCGGGGGTCGGGGGTCAGTGGCGATGGTAGTCAGTGTCGTCGAGGGTCCGTGGTGTCGGGGGTCGGTGGCGTCGGGTGTTAGTGGCGTCGGTGGTTGGGGGTAAGTGGCGTCGGTGGTCGAGGGTCAGTGGCGTCGGGGGTCAGTGGCATCATGTCAGGGTGTCGGGGCGTCGTGTCTTGGCATCGTGTTGGGGTGTCGGGGTGTCATGTCGGGGCATCGTGTCGGGGCATCGTCTCGGGTTTTTTTCTTCTAGGTTTTATCTTTTACTAATAAATAAGCCAACTAACCTAAACCTAAACTAACCTAATAAACCAACCTAAACCTAAACCTAAACTAACCTAATACTATAACTAAACTAACCTAAACTAACCTAAAACTAAAACTAAACTAACCTAAACCTAAACTAACCTAAAACTAAACCTAAACTAACCTAAAACTAAAACCAAAGTAACCTAAAACTAAAACTTAACTAACGTAAAAAACAAAACAAAAAACAAACAAAAACTCACCTTGGGTGGCCTGGTGGAGGACGAGTCCGGTAGAGGACGGCTGCCGTAGGGAGGACGCCAGTGAGGCAGTGCCGGAGAAGGTTCGCGAAGGCGGGGCCGACTGGGGGAGGGCTGGCCGGGGGAAGGACCGGTCGGGGGAGGGGCGACCGGGGGCTGACGGCAGCACGAGGGCTAACGGCCAGGGGAGGGCCGGCCAGGGGAGGGCGGCCGAGGGCTGGCGCCGGCATGGGGGAGGGGCGGCCTGGGTCGCGGGGGAGGGGTGGCGCGAGGGCTGGCAGCGGCGCGGGGGAGGGGTGGCCGGGGGAGCGGCGACGAGGGGGCTGACGCTGGCTATCGTAGGGGGAGGCGGGAGAGAGTGAGGGTGGAGAAAGTGAGAGAGAGAGAGGAGTGATTGAGAGGAGTGGGGGTGACCATTAGTAGGGCATCCCCTTTGTCGTCCGCCCCCTGACGGCAAAGAGGGGTAGGGCCAACGACAAAGGGGACTGGACGACAAAGACCTTGTCTGATTGGACCTAGCCAGGCCCAAGATCCAGTGGGACTCACATTAGCTCTTTGCCGTCTGCACTAGCTCTCTTTGCCATCTAGGGGTAGATGGCAAAGAACTAGCACATGGCAAGTAGTGCCAGTGTTGTGCGCCAGTTCTTTGTCGTCTGCTTTGTAACAGCGGACGACAAAGAGCATCTTTGCCATGTGTCAGCAGACGGCAAAGGCCTCGCACATGGCAAATAACTGAATTCCAGTAGTTAATCTAGCTTAATGCCCATTTTTGCGCACCAGTCCTTGACCTCCTGGGCCGTGAAGTTTCATCCATTATCCATTATTATACTGTGCGGGATACCGTAACAGCGTACCACACTGGATATGAAGTCGATAATTGGTCCGTACTTTGCCGATTTGATGGGATTTGCCTCTATCCACTTAGTGAATTTGTCAACCTTGACCAGTAAGTATTTATTTTTCTTGGTCCCCCCTTTAATGGTCTGACCATGTCCAGCCCCTAGACCGCGAAGGGCCAAGTGATCGGAATAATCCGAAGAGCTGTTGGGGGCATGTGACTTTGGTTGGCAATGATTTGACACCCTACGCAATGTTCGTCGAGGGAATGGGCGTCCGTCTGAGCTGTGGGCCAGAAGAAACCCGCTCGGAAGGCCTTGCTGACTAAGGCTCTTGCTGCGGCGTGATGGCCGCCCATGCCTGCGTGGACTTCGGCTAGAAGCTCACATGCTTCTTCCTTGGATATGCACTGCTCCAATACTCCAATTGTGCTTTTCTTGTATAACTCGCCCTCGTGTACTTTGTAGGCCTTGGATCGCTGAACTATGCGCCGTGCCTCTATCTGATAATCGGGGGTCCTTGCGAAGCTCTGTCCATTGCATGATTACAGTCATTACTTCATGAGCCGAAGGCATTTCATTCATTAAGGAGCCGCCAACGATGTGATTGTCTGGTTTGTTTTCAGGGGGGACAATATCGTTCGCCGTATCGGGACTGACGCTTCGGTCCTCGTTGTACCATACTATAGATGGCTTAAAGAGTCATTCCGAAAGGTGTTTCTCGGGACAGGGTCACGTTTGGCTCCCATGCGGGCCAGTATGTCGGCGGCCTGGTTGTTGTCGCGAGCGACATGGTGAAATTCTAATCCCTCGAACCGAGTGGATATCTTAAGGATGGTGTTTCTGTATGCCGCCATCTTCGGATTTTTGGCATCGAATTCGCCATTAATTTGGGAGATGGCCAAGTCAGAATCTCCCGGGACCTCTAGCCATCGTATGCCCATAGATACTGCCATCCAAAGACCGTGAAGTAGATCTTCATATTCAACTGCATTGTTGGTGTCGGCATACATGATTTGCAACACGTATCGAACGTTGTCGCCTGTGGGGGATTTGAGAATGACTCCAGCCCCCAGTCTGGCCAGAGTATTGGACCCATCGAAGTACATAGTCCAATGGAAGTATGAGCTGTACTCCTTGGGGAGCTCGGCCTCTGTCCACGCAGGCAGGAAGTCTGCCAACACCTTTGATTTTATGGCACGACATGTCTTATAGGTTATTTCCAAGGGAAGGAGCTCCATGGCCCACATGGCTATGCGGCTAGTGGCGTCCCTGTTGTTTATTATATCATTCAAGGGAACTTCGGATGCAACTGTGACCACACACTCTTGGAAGTAGTGTCGGAGTTTTTGCGATGCCACCAACACTGTGTAGGCTATTTTTTGGTAGTGCGGATATCTGGACTTGCATTGTGTTAGACCAGTTTTTGAGTCTAGAATCTGTGTCCCTCTTCATCTTGTTCAACAACGAGCACCGCACAGACGACTTGATTTGTGACCGATATGTATAACAACATGGGCTCACCAACGCCTGGTGCGGTGAGTCGGATGTCAGTAGTGTTTTCATTTCTTCGAGCGCAGCCGCTACTTCATCGATCCACTCAAATTTATTGGTCCATTTCAATAGTTTATAGAGCACCAAAGCTTTCTCTCTGAGGTGGGATATAAAGCGGCTTAACGCAGCTACGCACCCAGCTAACCTCTGGACATGCTTCAACTCTATGGGGATCGCAAGTTCATATAGAGCGCAGATCTTATCTCGATTTACCTCTATTCCTCTATGGGAGACAACAAATCCAAGCAATTTTCTAGAAGGAACTCCGAATAAACATTTTTCTAGGTTGAGTCGGATGTCATACTCGCGTAGACTGGCAAAATTTTGTCGTAGGTCGTCGACCAACTGGCTGACATGTTTAGTTTTGATGACCACGTCATCCACATATGCCTCGACCATCTTACCGACCTACATGACGAGAAAGGTCTGGATCATGCACTTGTATGTGGCACCAGCCTTTTTTAACCCAAAAGGCATCATATTGAAGCAAAACGGCCCGTAGGGGGTGATGAATGCCGTTGCCGCTTGCTCGGACTGCTTCATTTTGATTTGATGGTTAGCACTATAAGCGTTGAGAAAACACAATGAATCGTGTCTGGCTGTGGCGTCGATGATCTGGTCTATACGTGGTAAGGGGAAAGGGTCCTTAGGGTAGGCTTTGTTGAGGTCTTTAAAGTCGACACATAGCCGCCAGGACTTTTCTTTCTTTGACACCATCACCAGGTTAGCCAACCATTCGGGGTGCTTAATATCCCCAATGAAGACGGACACGAGCAGTTTGGCTAATTCCTCACCCATAGCTTGCCGTTTGGGCTCGGAGAAACGGCGGAGAGTCTGTTTAGTGGGCTTAAAGCCTGAGATAATGTTCAGGCTGTGTTCGGCATGTTGTCGTGGAATTCCGGGCATCTTGGAAGGATGTCAGGCAAAAATGTCCCAATTTTCATGACGAAAATTCTGTAGTGCCTCATCCACAAGGGGTTCGAGCTGGGCTCCAATGGACGCTATCTTGTTGCGGTCTGTCGAATGCATGGTTTAAAATAGCAGATAACGGGTTGGTAGCAAATTGGGTTCCGCGTAGCAGAATGCGGATAGCGGCCGATATTGCGGGTGCTATGTCCATGTAGCAGGTTAATAAATACACTAGATTCTTGTTTATATCACTAGAGCATGAAGAAAAAGTAATGACATTTAATTTGAGTGATAGCGGTCGCTATTGCGCTAGCGCTATTGCGGACCCAATAGCGGATGCTATCTTCACTATTTCAAACTATGGTCGGATGTACTTCAAACTTGACGATTTCTTCCGCGGGTTTGAAGGACGTGGACTTGGGTCTTTTGCTAAGGATCATGTCATCCTTATCGACTATCGACCGTAGTGCGGTTAATTCTTCGGCAGCTAAAGTCTCCTCTAATGCCTCGAGGGCGAGTGTTGCGGTTTTGTTTTCATCCCGAAGGGCTATGTACGGATCACTAGAGATTGTGATCACTCCATTTGGTCCTGGCATTTTAAGTTTCATGTAACCATAATGGGGTATGGCCTAGAACTTTGTGAAGGCATCGCGTTCCTATAGGGTGTGATAGCCGCTTGGGAAGGGTACGATGTGGAAAAGAAGTTCTTCAGATCGGTAGTTTTCGGGCATGCTCAACACTATGGTCACGACGATACGACTGGAATAACGCGCCTCTTTCCCTAGAATAATTCCTCAGAAAGTTGTATTGCTATGTTCGATGCGAGATTGGTGGAACTTCATTTTTTCCAAGGTGCATGCGTATATTAGGTTTAAACCACTACCTCCATCCATTAGCACCTTATGTAGCCTATATCCGTTAATAGTGGGGTTCAAGACTAGTGCGGCTGGTGAGTGACCAGACAGGATGGCCGGCTGGTCAGTATCCTTGAAGGTAATCAGTATATCTGCCCATGCACTGGTTGCTGCTACATGGTAGACCTGTCCGAGCTATCTAAGATCCCTTTTTCTCATGTTCCTAGGGAACGTTTCATAGACCGTCAGGACTTCGACATTGTCTTCGGACGACGATGAGGATTACTCATTCGTCGGAGGTGTTTTGAGGATGGCCTCGCCACTTTTTGCCACTTGCCTGACGACCCGACAAGCTCTGAGGCTATGAGTCGGGCTCGTGTTGAACAACACGGATTGTATAGGGCAAGGTTTATCTAATAGTCCATCGAGGACAGTGTTGGCCCCTGGAGGAGGCCTATTTCTTTTTTCGGCGGGTTCGTATCTGCCTGGCAAGCTTGGAGGCACCCTCTTTCTCTGATCTCCACTAGGGTGCTTGGGGAAGGTTGGCTCCGAAAACAACCGTTAAAATTGCCAAGCACTTTCCATGGCACAGTATTTTTGCACCACATCGGACAATTCTGAGAAGTCACGAATGTGTCTGCGGTCCAGGGCGTTAAGAATCCCTTCATCATGGCAGTTGTGAATAAAAATTGTCATTATCTCTTGGTCGCTAACACCCTTTTCTCCGCTCCTAACAAGTAGGAGTCTTGCCCAAAAGTGATGGACTGAGTCCCCCTGTAGGTGCTTTATATCCCGAAATTCCGAGTATGCGGGTTTCGATGCGATACTGGGATGATTGTCTTGGTTGGTGGGTGGGGAAAAATTTGATCCCACATCACATTGAGTGTTTGGAATTACAGATTCCGAATTATGTGATAGACCCCGGACCGATAGTGATCTGGCTCTTAGGTGGTTCTTGGCCTCCATCACGCCGATGAAGTCTCAGTGATCGGAGATTGGGGTGTAGACTATTTTTAGTTCTGGCGGTTGGGACGAATCATCGGTCGGGCACTCCATGGTAATGACAAGGTGGGTGACTGGAGGGACATGAATCTCCCTGTCATCAGGCTTGATCCCGAGACGGTCATAAACCGGAACCTGGTCACCCGGTACCCACATGGCCATGGTCTAATTGGACAACTCATTTATAAATGAGGCGATGGTGGGATGTGTGTCGCTAAGGCGAGTAGATTCAATGATCGTCGTGACGGCTCCGGAGCCGCACCAAAACGGATCCATGCCCAGCTTAGCCGTGGGGCCTGTTGTTTTTGGCATCAAGGCGTCCGGACTTGCAGGCTTCTTCTCAAGGTTCGAGGGTTCCATTAGAACAGGTGGTCCCCATGAATTAGCGATGAACTCTAAGGTTCCAAATTTGATCCTCAGATTGGGGGAACAGCTCCCGATCCGACTAAGGCGGATGATCGGGCTGGCGCGTGACAGGATGTCACCGTCTACGAGATTCTGGTCGGGGGAAAGAATCCGTAGGATGCCGATCTCGTTGCTCGCGATGAAGTGGGCCATCGATTCCTTGGGTTCTCACTGAGGAACTCTCAATGAAAGCACCAATGTCGGTGTCAAAACCGGTGAATCTTGGGTAGGGGGTCCTGAACAGTGATGCTAGAACAAATGGTAACAGGAGACGAGGGGACATAGATTTACCCAGGTTTGGGCCCTCTTATGGAGGTAATACCCTACGTCCTGCTCGGATATATTGATGATATGAGGGGTTATAGAGTTGATCTACCTCGAGATCATATAGCTAACCCTAGGTGAGTTGTTCTGTCTTTACACCTTGAAACCCTCCGGCTTATATAGAAGTCGGGGGTACCTAAGGATTACATATGGTCGGTTACATCTGGAAGAGTTAAACATGCCTATATACGCTTGCCGTCTTGGAGAATATGTCATAACTTCTCGAGGCCTCCATCCTAGTGACGGTGAACCTGATCGCCCAACGTCCACGTTTATGACCCACACAACCCTACCCATGAGCAATAGGTCAGCCACTTGAGGACCCCCTAATCTAGGACTCCCTCAACCCACCCCCCGAGGACGCGGAGGGGTTCCCTTGAATGCAATGTGGCACCCACAGCTCCGTGCTGGAGGAGAAGTTAACACTGCCCACCAATGGCTATGCCCATGCATTGTGGAAGACACAGCTCTGTGCTGGCGGTCAACACGGTCCACCAATGACTATGCCGACGCAATGTGGAAGCCTTGTGCCCTGTGCTGGGGACAAACAACTAAGGGCACCCTGGTAGTTGCATCAAACCTCAGGAAGGCTCCTTGCGGCCCCGTTTCGCTGCATTCTCTAGGATATACGCGTGAGGGGGCTGCATGGGGCTACTACGTGGCCGGTCCTGGTACTTGCCACCTTCCCAGGTCTGCCAAACCTAGGTCTTCACATGGTCCTCTTAAGAAAAGCTAGGGAGGAAAGGTATGGGAGCCGCTCGTACGTCAAGGGGGACTCCTGAGCATCATGACTCAGGAGCCTCACTGTCTCCGTAACCCCTCACCCCTTGGGACCGTCCTTGGTGATCCGGTCGGCCCCGACGGTGGATAAGGTATTCGCGGGACAGGGCCCTGCTGAAGCAGAGCATAAGGTGTTCGAAATTTCCAAGCTAAGCCTATCTTCACCATGTACCCTTCATGAGGGCTACTCGTACATCAAGGGGGACTCCTGAGCATCGCAACTCAGGAGCCTCACTAACCACGTAGCCCCTCACCCCTTGGGACCGTCCTTGGTGATCCGGTTGGCCCCAGTGGCGGTTAAAGTATGTGTGGGACCAGGCCCTGCCGACGCAGAGCAACACAACAAGAAAGAAGGAAACAAGGCGAATAAGGCAATCACGCAGTTCGATAGTTATTACAAGCCTTAAAAGTTTTTGCGAATACAAACAAGCCTTCACAAGGCATGACGAATTATGCAGGAAAGAAACAAGGAAGAGGAATCAGGAGGAGCCTTCGCCGCCACTCACCTCGTCCACAGAGAACTCGTCGTCGTCATTGATGGCATCGTCCTCTTCACCACTAACCTCCATAGTTTCAGGAGGCGGCTGAACGGTGATGCGGGTGAACCTCTTCACCAGCGCCTCCACGGCAGACTTCACTGCCTCCGCAGTGCTGTTGCGCACCTTGGGGCGACCGGGCAGATCACGGTGTCGAATTCGAACACTAGCTCGCAGAGGTGAAGGTGGCTGAAGATGCGAGTCACGGCCTCAAAAAAGAGGTCGCGACCCTTGCTATCCAAGACCCCCTCCACCTTGGGAATGGCGCCCTCACGCGCCTCGACGAACTTCATAGTGAGCTCCGCGAAGCTGCTCTCTGGAGCCACTAGAGGTTCCGCAAACCCTTCCCAGCAGAGAGAGTGGAGCGCTCGGCGAAGCCTGAGCTCGATTGGGGGAAGGGCGCTAAGCTTCGCGGCCTTTCTCTCCCTGGCCTCAGCTAGAGCCTTTTTCGCGGTTTCAAGACGGGCCTTCTCCAGGGCTGCCTCCTTCTCCCGCATGTCCAGGTGCCCTCACGCCGCGGCACCGTCGGCCTTCGCCTGGGAAAGCTCAGAGTCCCGGTCGATGAGCTGGGCCTTGTAGGTCTTGAGGGCCTCCCGCTGCTCACAAAGTTATTCCTCGAGCGCAAACTTCTCTTCATGAAGGACCTTCAAGTGGAACTCCACCTCATTGTGGCACCCTTCAGTAGACGCCACATTGGCTAGCGCCACCTCGAGGGCTGCTTTGGCCAAAGTGGCCTCCTTCTCGCTCCTCGCCACAGAGGCCTTGGCTTGCCCGCAGGACGCCACGACAGAGGCGTTGGCCCGGAGACACCCAAAGAGGAGCCCCAAAAGCCCGCTCGCGAGGCGGTCATCAGCACCCGTGAGGGCATCCCGAACTTGGTCTAGGACATCGAGGCCGTGCCGCAAGGGCACCAAGGCCTCCTCCATAGGATTTGCCTACATGGCCGCGGGTCGCGTCTCCTCGGAGATGTCAGCATGAGGAGCAGGAGGCTCCGGAAGCTACACAGCAACGAAGGGCAAGACGGATGGAGACGGATCGATGGGAGGCTGGCCCTCGGGGCTGGTCCAACAGACAGTAGTGCTGACACGCCATCAAGAACAGGAGCGACCACATCAAGAGGTGTCGACGGCTTGGGGGGCTTTGCGGTTGTGACCAGGAGGGTTGCCTCGCGAACCTCCACCCCCTTGCCCGCGGGCAGCTTGTCAGGCGACACCGGCACGACGGGAGCAGGTGGAGCATCGGAGGACACCTTCGGGTTAACGCCTGCCTTCTTCTTACTTGTCTTTAGCACGGGGGCATCCCTAGTTACCAGGCAAAGGAAGAACCATTAGCACCCATGCTACCGACAAGCATGCATGGCCGAACCAGGTACTTACTCCTCAACGTCGCACCACTTCCTCTTCCCCTCCGCTCCGGCGATGATGGCGATGCCCTTGCTCTCTCGGTGAGGGCACCTCCATGCCGGGGAATAGGAGCACTACGTGCCAAAGCTGCCGCTGGAGGGGTCGCTGCGGCCGTGGCCTCGTCCACCCGACCCGTGGGTAGCGACTCGGGTGGGGGCAAGGCCGGTACCTCCACCGCCATGAATGCAGAGGCAGGGAACACGAGAGGAGATTTGGGCCCACGCCTCTTGGGGGCTATGAGGCAGGTGGACCGCGTGGCATGAGGGGCTGGCACGAGCCCCTTGGGAACCTTGGCGGGACGAGGAGAGCCTGCAGCAAAAGCTTCACAAGCGTCGTCGACGTCGTCAAGATCACGCAGGAGCACGCTCTATGACAGGGGAGATGCCCCTACCGGGTCATCCTCCCACGTCTTCTCTGAATCTTCCCCTTTTGCGGTGTCGCCGGAGGACACCGTCACAGGGGAGCTAAGGCCCTCGACTGGGGAGATCCCCAATTTGTTGAAGGCAGGCATGTTGGCGACCAAATCGTCTGGGTCGTCGGGAAGGTACAGCAGGGTGCAGGCCTAGGGGAGATCTCCCGGGTCACCGTTGACCAGGGTGGCCACAAGCCTGCTCAATTCTTCAGGGGTACTGTGCACGGACCGAAGCCTCATGCTGTCGCCACTGCCCTAATAGTCCCATAGGGGCCTAGAGTGGGAGTGGAGGGGCGTCAAGCGCTTTGTCAAGAACTGCTTCACTGTCATCCCTCCAGTCAGCTTCCTGGCGATGATGTCGCAGGAAATCCTCTCCAGGACGGGCTTGGACTGGGGGTCAGAAAGCTTTGTGGAGATCCACACAGAGGTCTTCTCCGACAGCCCCTTCGGCAGCTCCAAGCAGGTGTTGGGACTCCCAAGATCCATGAAAAACCAGCGGTGCCGGAAGCTCTGAAGCTTCTTCCTGACCTTCAAGATCATGTTACCTCTCTAGACCGCAACGAAGGAGACGCATGCCGACCGCTGAGAGGCGTCGTGCACCCGCAAACTGAAGAAATGTCGAAAGAGGCCCACCGAACGCTTCACGCCCACGAAAGCCTTGCTGTAAAAGGTGAAGACGGACAATAGCAGGCTGGAGTTGGGATGAAGGTGAAGTGCCTGGATCTCATAGTTGTCGAGGATGATGGTGAAGAACGCAGAGAAAGGAGGAACGAGCCTGACGAAGATGCTATGGAGGAAGAATTGATAGGCTGACCTAGACGAGGGTCGTCTCTCTGAGGAACCGCCCCATATCAAGGTCCGCCCGTGCTCGTTGGTCTCGTCCGCTATCGACGGGAGCAACGGGACTAGGTCACCATTCTTGGCAATGGTGGACTCGGATAGCGCCGGTGAGATGGGAGCGGAGGCCTAGCTCTGGGCCTCTAGTTTCGGTTTGCCGGCGGGATCCATTTGGGAGAAAGACGAAACAACGCAAGATCTGGAGACGTCTTAGCAAAGGCCGGGATTTGGGAGCAAGAGAAAGAACGCAAGAGAAGAAAATAGTAATGGCTTGGTGCTAGAAGTCAGGCCATTTGTCGATTCAGGCGGTGGCCACCAGCATGCCCAGTGTCAATCGCATGGTGCGGGCCAGTCCTGGATCCGCAGGCATTTGGGCCCCGTGGAACTTCAGGCCAAGTCAAGTCTTGACCCTGAAGGCAACACGAGCGCACCTTGGGCTCGGGGGCTACTTTCGGCGTTTGGGAACGAGGGTACCTAGTCCTGCCTGCCTGCGGCCCAAGACATGGCCCACTTCGTCAGCCAGGCGTGGCCCATCGCGAATCTACTCAAGACAAGGCCCTCCTAAGGACCCTGGGCTTGCGAGGAAGAACAACAACAAGACCAGCAAGGATAGGCCTCCTCAGGCCTCTCCTGAGCGGCGGAGATCTCTATGGAGAGCCCGGCCTCAGGACTCAGACATAATGCGAGGAAGGATAGGCGGGCGCCAGCGTGCCAGGCGGTGCAGTTTCCCCTGTGGTACAAAGGGAGCAAGGGCATACACGGGTTCCCAAAGTGCCACCCAAAGGTTTCCATGCCAGTGCAACAAGACCACGACCACGAGCCCTGGAGGGCGGCTATCGTCGCTGACCCCGCCATTGTATCATCAACAGCCACTTTGCAGGCAAAGACCACCTTTGGACATGGCGCGGATGTAGTCTTGTCCCCCTTCAAATTTGGCCATTGTGGGATCCCTTCCCACCATTATTATAAGGGAAGAGGACCTGGGCCACTTCTATATATAGAGGCAAGGCCACACCATAGAGAGGGGCGATCCAACAATTAGCCACTCAACAAACCACCACATGTCGGGGAGCCAAGAACACCACCTGAGCGCCCTCTGTACTAGTTTATCCACCACACCTCCGTGAGAGACAATCCACCAAAGCAGGAGTAGGGTATTATGCTTCACAACGGCCCGAACCTAGGTAAACTGCCATGTTCATCTTCCTCCTCGTCATCATGCGAGTTCGCCGTAGTAACCATAGATTAGCAAGCAGATTTGGCGAGGCTGCTGGAGATCTTCGCACACGCTCCTGTGTTGGAACCTTGAGGGTTTTGCGGAGCCCGAAATCTGGTAGCTAGCTCCTCCCGAGGCTGCACCGCTGTGCCCTTAGGAGCGAACCACTTCCTCCACCGACGCTTGGGTCACTGCGGCTGCGATAGGGGGTGCCGCCTCGATAGTCTTCGCGCCCCTAGTGATGTGTCCCCCAAGCGGTGCACCATGCTGGTGTACGCCTCTATCGTGTCCCGAGGCAGGCGATGCCCCCAAGACACGGGTCTCTCTAGGCACAACACTCGCCTTCCTCCTCTTCGGCTAGACCTCGACCCTGGCCGTCAAGAGGGGGAGGACCGTGAGCGAATCCATAGTTCAAGATCAACCAGAAGCAAAGAAAGGCTACTTACTCCTCGCGTGCAACCCATTTCCTCTTCAGCTCCACCTCAGCACAAGTTGGGATGCCCCCACTCCCATTTGGCGCGACCCTGGTTGTGCCCAGTGCACGTACTAGGTGCCGCACCAACCCTCAGTGAAGTGCCGCCAGCCGAATAAGTGTGGAGGGTGCCCTAGGGATCCACGGTCGGTGATCCCGTGTGATCCCGGGCAGCACCTGCCCTGTCTCCCGACGACAGTGCGGGCTGGGACGAGCCCAGTGTCTCGGTCGCCTTGCTGTGACGTGAGAAGTCCTCCAGAGGGGATGCAGTCGCATGCTTCTTCAGGGTCGCCCAGCCGGACAACCAGGCAGCCTTGGGGGAAGGCCCCGGCCCCCTGGGCACCCTGGCAAAGCATTAGAAGCCAGTGGTCGGGGGCTCATCATCGTCGTCGTCAAGATTGCTGAGCAGCATGCTCCGCGTCGGAAGGGACGCCTACTCTATATCATCCACACTCTCCTCTAAACCCCCCTCACTGCTAGTGTCCAGAACCGGGGGATGCTCGGGTGGCGTGAGTCCCAAGTCATCGATGTCAGACATAGTGCCAGCCGGAGGCACGCCATCATCGCTGCAGTACAGCAAGGCATAGGCCTCGGGAGGATCCTCAGGATCGCCGTTGCACTGGATGTTCATGGCCCTATCCTACTGCTCGCCACTCAGCTTGGCAGATCCGAGCCTGATGCCGTCCACCCTGCCTGTGTACTCCCACATGGGCTTTGAGTGCTGCTTGCGTAGTGCCAGGTGCTGCATCATGAAGTCCTTCACCATCATCACCCTGGTCTGCTTCCTGGCATCCATGTCCGAGGAGATCTGCCTCAAGACGGGCGCCGCCCGAGGGTCGGTGAGCTTCACACAGGCTCACGCGAGAGTCTTCTCAGGCAGTCACGTCAGAAGCTCTAGATGCGGGTCAACCCCCTTGACATCTAACAAGACCCAACGTGGCCTATAGCCTTCCACCTTCTTCCCTACCTTTCGGAGCATGATGGCACTCTAAACCGTGAGAAGGAGGCACATCCTGACCGATGCACGCTATCATGAAGCCACATGCTAAAGTAATGGCGGAAGAGGGCCACGGAAGGCCTCACACCCACGAAGTCATCGTAGTCTAAAGTGGAGATAGACAGGAGCAAGATGGAGTTGGGCTGAAGGTGGAGAGCCAGGATCCCGTAGTGCGCTAGGATGGCGGAGAAGAACCCGGAGAAGGGCAGGAGGATCCCATAGAAGATGTTGCGAAGTAAGAAGGGGTAGACTGTCTTCGCCAGGGTGCGCCACCTCGTAGAGCTGCACCAGATCAAGGTCTCCCCCCAATCATTGGCGTCTCCCGTAGTCAATGGTGGCGCCGGGGCGAGGCCCCCCTCCGTGGAAATGGTGGAAGTCGTGAGCGCCAGAGAGGAAGAAGAGGGGGTTTCATTCGTCTTCTCGGCGGGTGCCATTCACAAGATCTCTTAAGGAGGAGATCAAGAGGAAGGATGATTGTGCGTCAAGACTTGGAGGAGTTTTTTTGGATTTTGGGCTCCACAAAACCCTCATGGTTTGACGGGGTTTATACCCCTAGGTAGGACAAAGCGACGGGGTCTTCCCCCTTTACGCTTCGAAGAAAAACTATGCGGCCGGCTGGCCATGGCCGGCTGGAGGACGTTCAGCGCAAGCCAGAGCCGGCTGGCGCCCCGGCCGTCTGATCAAGGATCCGGTTGGGCCCTCGGACGGCTGGGCACAGCCGGCTGCCCACAGGCCGACTCTTCCGTTGACATTAGGACGGACATGCCCCGTCCCGTCCCCCTGCGTGCAGGTACGACGACGCGACGTGACCGCTTACGCACCGCAGTGCATGGCTACAGTCCAACTATCCTGGCCGCTGACCTCGGTGAGCACAACCGGGCAGGGAAACAGTGCCGGAACACCCTTGCTACTTGATTACCTGCCCTGGAGTGGCTACAGTGCCGCCGGCCATACCGAAGACTTCCGCCGGCTGGCGCTAGATGACGCCCCCTAGGCGGCTCGTGCCGTGGCAGGTGGGCGAGGACCAATCACAGAGCCAGTTGGTGGGCCCCAATGGGAGATGGGACCGGTCGGCCGGCGGGCCCCGCCCATGACAAGACGGCGTGAGTGGCGGGACCTTTTGGCCAGCCGGAGAGACTGCCGGCCGGGTCCCCCACCATTGTACTTACGACATATTGTAAGAGCCGGGGGGTTGGCCTATAAAAAACCCCGAGCCCCCCATGCAATAGGGACGGACGAATGGTCTCACACACGCATCCACAGAACGCTCATTCCCTCCTCTAGTAGCAGAGGAAGACGAGCCGGTTGCTCCTTCTTAATTCCTCCTCTAGACACAGCTCCAGGAGCATCCTTGTACACATACCCATCCATCAAACTAGACCAAGCAGGACTAGGGGTGTTACCTTCCACGGAGGGCCCTGAACCTGGGTACATCGTGTGTCATCACCACTTGTGCCCAATCCCGCACCCAGAGCCCGTCGGCGTCCTCTGGACCCAACCACTCATGATAAGCGACCCCATGGCATCTGTCGTGAGAATACGACGATAGTTGGCGCCCACCATGGGGCCATACGCGGCACCGGCGGGATACATGGTCTGGGCGGTACCCCTCGCCATCCCCACCATTGTCGCTCGTCCCGGCGAAACTGTGGGGAGCTCGTGGGGCTTGCCTCAGCATGCCCTACGGGAACTCTGTTGGCCTCGCGGCCGACATCGACGCGCTCAGCCTTGCCAAGGGTCCGGCTGCTGACGAATACCCCGCAACAATGCTCGTCTGCGCTGGCCCGCCCACAGCAGTGGGTGCACTCGCTGCGGCCCAGCCTAGCGGGTCCCATGATCGCATGGGGGTGCTGGACTTCACTTCCCCCACCACATCCAGATGGGCGTGGGTCGTGCCTACCGTTGCCATCGCCCGCATCAGCACGTCCGACCCGCTCGGTGTGTCCCTCTGGGGCTTGGGCACTCTGATCGACCCAATGGCGAACCCCGACACCGCCACGACCGATCTCGAGGCGGCTCACCGCATCCCTTTCGAGGATGCCACCGCCCTCGCGGACACACGGCGCCGCATGGAGGTGGCACAGCGGGAGTACGCTTCCGCCTACAGACTCACCCCGGCTGGCACCGAGCCCAGCCGGCGTGGGGCTGTGCGCGATCGCGACTGCGTGGTCGCGGAAATCCTCGGTGGCAAAATGCCCGTCTATGACCCCCCCGCGGCCAACCTGCGGGCTCTCAAGGTGGCCTACGAGGAATTGGCTACCTTGGAGGGCGTAGAGCGTGTCTCCCATTAGCGCCACATCAAGGAGCTCATCGATGCTGCTGACGCACAGCAGCATCTGCTCGCAACGGGCTGTTCCGCCATTGAAGGCCCCCGGCCCGAGCGCGATGGCACGGGAACTGCCGGCCACACGGGCGGCCCAGTACTCTTGCTCCCCTCACGTTTCCGGCCACTGGGCCGAAGCAAACTACTCCCGGCCTTCTCAGACACCGGGGAGTGAGCAGCCGGCTGTTAGCAGCCGGCGCACCAACGAGCCACCTTGGAGTGGCCGCCACCACGAAGCACCGGGATTCGGCAACCGGCGTAGCCAGGGGTGCATGCCGCCTCCGCGACGCGAGTCGCAACAGTCGGCGCCGCCCACCATCCGCTCCGAACTCTCGGCTCGGCTCGGACCGCGTGTCCCCCGCAGCGAGAACGACGCCCTCAACCGCATCGACAAACTCGCGCAATCCACCCTTCTCGAGGAGGAGGGCTCGATTGGTTAGGCTTGCTTCTGCCCCCGGATTCGCACCGAGCCATTCCCAACCGGCTTCATGCTCCCTATGGACACCCCAAAATACAATAGGGCCGTCAAACCCAAAGACTAGCTGATCGACTACACCACTGCGGTGGGTATCACCAGGGGGAATAAGCGCGTAGCCGTTTGCTATGTCCCCCTTATGCTGATCGGCTCGACCCGCACCTAGCTCAACAGCCTGGCGGCCGGCAGCATCAACACTTGGACGAACTTCAAAGAGGCCTTCGTCCGCAACTTCACCGACACCTACAAGCGGCCCGGCCGTCCCTATGAACTCACCATGTGCGTTCAGGGGCCAAACGAGTCCCTCCGCGACTACCTCACCCGATGGACCGAGCTCCGCAACTCCTGTGAGGGGGTGCACAAGGTCCAAGCCATGCAGTACTTTATCAAGGGCTGCCAGGACTGCACCCCTCTCAAGAACAAGCTCCTGTGCTCCGAGCCGGACACACTCACGAGCTCATGACCAAGGCGGACAAATATGCCACGGCCAATTCGGCCATCCTGGTCAAGACGACCCTGCCCGCCAAGGCAACAACAATGCCGACCATGACCCGACAGGCTGCCGACAACCGGTAGCCGCCGAACAACAAGCGGAAGAACGACCAGCCGGATCCCTGCTACAGGAGCTGGTAGGTCAATACTGTCGAGGATCAAGAGCCGGCTGCCTAGACTTCTGGCTAGTGCCAGCGCATCGGCAAGGCTGCCTGGCAGGCAAAGGTCACCTTCAAGCAAATTCTTGATCTCCCCTGCAAGAACCACTCAGGGGCCAAGCTCTCTACGCACACGCTCCGGCAGTGCAGCTTCTCATAGTGATTGGCCCGGGGAGACGGCCTTCCGGCTCCTCCCGCGCCGCCAGCCCGGACGGTGGCCCCGGCCCAAGCAGCCGCCCCGACGCCTGCAACCTCACGAGCGCCTACCACACGTTGTTGGGTCGGCCGACTCTTGTCAGCTTCATGGTGGTCCCCCATTATGCTTACCTCAAGCTCAACAAGCCGGGCCAAAAGGGGATCATCACCATCAAGGGCGACTACAAGATGTCGCTCGAATGCGTTGGAGACGGCAGCCGGCTGGCCGAGGCCCTAGAGATCGCCGAGGAGAAACGGCAGCTCGACCAGCTCGTGGCCCTTGCTGCCATCTAGCCGGCCGTGCCGGCTCCACCCTCGCAATCCACCGGGGAGGCCTCCTTCCAGCCGTCCAAGGACGCCAAGTAGATCCCGCTCGACCCGGCCAACCCGGCTTAGTGCGTCATCATCGGCTCCCTCCTAGACAGCAAATAGGAAGGCGAGCTCGTTGACTTCCTCCGTGAGAATTGGGACATCTTTGCATGGTCCCCCAAGGACATGCCGGGTGTTCCAAGGAAGTTCGCCGAGCACAAACTCCATGTCTGGCCAGAAGTCAAGCCGGTCAAGCAACCCATGCGCCGCTTCTCCAAGGAGAACCGCCGTACTATAGGCGAAGAGATCGCCCGGCTGCTCGCAGTCGGGTTCATCATGGAAGTATTCCACCTGGACCGGCTGGCCAACCTAGTCCTGGTACTGAAGAAGAACAAGACCTGGCTCATGTGCATCGACTACACAAGCCTGAACAAAGCATGTCCCAAGGACCCGTTCGCCTTGCCGTAGATCGAACAAGTCATCTACTCCACGGCCGGCTGCGACCTGCTGTCCTTCCTGGACGCCTACTCAGGCTACCACCAAATCAAGCTAGATCCTGAAGACTGGCTCAAAACCTCCTTCATCACACCCTTCAGGGCCTACTGCTACGTCACCATGTCCTTCAGCCTGAAGAATGCAGGCGCCGCCTTCCAACGGTGCATGCAGAAGTGCCTCCTGCATAAGATAGGCAGGAACGTCCATGTCTACATCGACGACATCATCGTCAAAACCAAGAAGCACTTCAGCCTCCTCGATGACCTTCGGGAGACCTTCGCGAGCCTATGCGAGTACAAGATCAAGCTCAACATGGAGAAGTGTGTCTTCGGTGTCCCTGCCGGACAACTCTTGGGTTTCTTCATGTCCGCCCACGACATCGAAGCTAACCCCGCAAAGATCAGCACGATCGAGCGCATGCCGAATCCGACCTGGCTCTGCGACATCCAGAAGTTCACCGCTGCCTCGCCTCGCTCAGCCGGTTCATCAGCCGGCTGGGAGAGAAGGCCTATCCCTCTACGGGCTTCTTCGCAAGACGGCTCTGATCGAGCCGGGTCAAACCAAGAGGCCGGGCTTCTTCGACTAGCCTGATGAGGCGGACAAGGCCTTCCACGGCCTCAAGAAGGCTCTCACCCACGCGCCCATCCTGGCCACGCCGGCTGAGAAGGAACCCTTGCTCACCTACATCGCGGCGACCACCCGCGTCATTAGCGTCGTTCTGGTGGTCGAGTGTCCGGAGGAGGGCAAGTCCCTGCCGGTCCAGTAACCCGTCTACGACCTCAGTGAGGTCCTCTCCGCATCCAAGTAGAACTACCCCCACTATCAAAAGATGTGCTACGGCGTATACTTCGCCACCACGAAGGTCAAGCAATACGTCCAAGAGCACACCATTACCATGGTGAGCACGACCCCGCTTGGTGAGATCATGAGAGACCGGGACTCCACCGGCCGGATCGCCAAGTGGGTCATCACCCTCGCCGACCATGAGATCCGGTACGAGCCAAGAACTTCCATCAAGTCATAGGCGTTGGCAGATTTCCTCGTCGACTCGGCGAAGATGGAGTTCGTCCTGCCTCCCCAGACTCCACGCATTGGTGCATGCACTTCGACGGCTCAAAAATGAGGACCGGCCTAGGTGCCGGCATAGTCCTCTCCTCCCTGAAAGGTGATCAGCTCAAATATGTCCTACAGATCCACTTCGCCGCCTACAACAACATGGCTAAGTACGAGGCCATTGTCCATGGCCTCCGTCTCGCCAAGGAGATCGGCATCAGGCACATCCTCTGCTTCGGCGACTCTGACCTCATGGTGCATCAAGTCTCTGGTGAATTGGACGCCAGGGATGGCAACATGGCTAGCTACCGCTTCCTCGTACAACAGCTCACCGGCTCCTTCGAGGGTTGTGAGTTTCATCACGTCCTACGGGCGGACAACGAGGCGGCGGATGCGCTGGCGAAGATTGGCTCCACCCGGCAGGCCATCCTAGGCGGCGTCTCCCTCGATCGGCTGCTCAAGCCGTCGATCAAGCTTTCCCCAGAATCGGAGTCAATCTTTGTGTCGACGGGTGTCGCCAGCCCATCGACGGCCCTGGCCGCCTCTCCGACAGCTTCTCCGCCAGCCGCCCAACTGGCCCCGATCGAGCCGGCGGCGCCAGAGGCAGCTAGTCCTAGCGGCATGGCCGTCATGGTGATCACCAGCCAGCCGGCCCTAGGGGCCGGCGAGCCAAACTCGGGGGCTGCCCAACCAGCCTCGGGGGCTCCCAAGTCGGCCCCGGGGTCCGGCAAACCGGTCCCGGGGACTGATCAACCAGTCCCAGGGGCTCCCGAGCTGGCCGCCATCGCGGCCCCCTCATGGGCCCAACCCATCTTGGCATTCCTTCTGCGGGGCGAGCTGCCTCCGAACGAGGCTCTGGCTAGGAAAATCCAGCGCCGAGCCACGGCCTACGGCATCATCAACAACGACCTCGTCCACCGTAGCACCACTGGCGTCTTCCAGCAATGCGTCGAGCCGGCAAAGGGTCTAGAGATCCTCCTCGACATTCATCAGAGCAAGTGCAGGCATCATGCCACCTCCTAGACCCTACTAGCCAAGGCTTTCCGGCAAGGCTTCTTCTGGCCGACGGCTCTCGACGCGGCCAAGAATTAGTCGACGAGCGTGAGGGCTGCCAACGCTTCAGCGTGCAAATCCACCTGCCGACAACGGCCCTCCAAACCATCCCCCTCTTGTGGCCTTTTGCCGTTTGGGGGCTGGACATGGTGGGCCCATTCAAGACCGCTCGAGGCGGCATGACACACTTACTGGTGGCCATTGACAAGTTCACCAAGTGGATCGAGGCGCGACCAACCAAGAAGCTGGACGGCCCCATGACCGTCCGGTTCATCGATGACATCACGGTACGCTACGACTTTCACCGACAACGGCACCAACTTCGCCAAGGGCACACTCGCGCGTTTCTGCTCCAAGAAAGGAATCTGGCTTGACCTGGCCTCCGTCGCTCATCCGTAGTCCAACGGCCAGGTCGAGAGGGCGAACGGCCTCATCCTATCCGGCATCAAGCCCCGGCTCGTGACGCCGCTGGTATGGCCGGCCAGCTGCTGTATCAACGAGCTGCTGACAGTCCTTTGGAGTCTCAGGACCACCCCGAACCGGTCAACCGTCTAAACTCCCTTCGTCCTCGTGTATGGGTCCGAGGCGATCATCCCCACCAACATCGAGTTCGATTCGCCTCGGGTCACCCTGTACACGAAGAAGGACGCAAAGGAGGAAAGAGAAAACGGTGTTGATCTACTTGAGGGAGCTCGCGAACTGGTCTTGAGTCGGACGGTGGTCTACCAACAAAAGCTCCGACACTACCACAACAAGCGGATCCGGTCACTCTCGTTCCGCAAGGGGGACCTGGTCGTCAGACGGATCCAGCGAACCGCCGGAGAGCACCAGTTGTCCTCCCCATGGAACGACCTGTTCATCATCAGCAAGGCGCTATGCAACAACTCGTACTACTTAATAGAAGCCCAAAAGCCGCAGAAGCGCAAAAGAGACACTTCCTATGAAGAAACAGAGCGCCCATGGAATGCAGCACTCTTGCGACCGTTTTACTGCTGAGGAAGAATCAATGTATGTCTGTATCGCCATCCTTTTGGGCTTATGAATGCAATGGTCACCCCAAGCCGGCTCTTGGGGCGTGCCCCCTTTCGTTTCTTTCAAAGGTGTTCCTCACTCACCGACTCCCCGGCCTGGCTCCTGGGCCCGAGGGCTAGCCGGCTGGGCCTACAAGCGGCTCTCTGAAAAACGGCTAAGTAGCATGTGCCGGCCAAACTTCCCCACACTTACCAGCTATAGAACCGGCCCCCTTCTGTCCAGCTGACGGAGCCCTGGGGCGGCAAGGTTTGGCTCACACGAAAAAGTAGAAACATAGGGAGACCCCTTTGAGGCCCAGCCGGACCCTCGCCGCGTCTCTACCACTCTACTTATCCCAAAAAACCCTCGCGATTCCTAAGTTTTGAACCGGCTCCCCTGAGGCGGATGCCCCGACCAAGCTACAGACCGGCTCCCGGCTGGCGGGCTAGCGGGGCCAAAACCAAAGGGGAAAAGGAGTAGAAACGGAAAGAGTCGAGGCGGACGAAAAGGGATAAGGACGAGGTAGCATGATTCACAAGGCAAACACAACAAAATATTCATGACACAAACATTAAAGGCAAAAGTGGTCCACGGCCAGCATTCGGTTCATTACACAAACACCCCCAGTGGGAGGATTCAAGTTTTTACACGCAGGGAAAAAAGAAGATAAAAAAGATGCCCGGGGGCTTAGGCCACCGGCTCGTCACCAGCCTGCGTGCCCCCAGCCGGCGTGTCGCGAGGCGTCTCGGTCCTAACCTCGAAGGTGTTCGCAGTCTTTCGGTCGGCCTCCTTGGCCTTTGAGGCGGGCTACTCGGTCTCGGCCGTCTTGCCGCTCGAGTCGGTGCTCTCATCGGCGACTTCGTCATCCGCCGGGACCTAAGGGATGTCGAAGGAGTCCTCGGGCAATGGCTCGCCATCCTCGCCAAGGGGCGGAAGGAATTCATCCGTGTCAACGTATGACGCGAGCTCGTTGGCCCGCTGGACAAGGGCCGGCTCGCGGGCCTCCCGCTCTGCAGCCGGCAGGTCCCACATGGTCGCCAGCCGGCCCAGGTCCACGCCACGGTACCAAGACGTCACGAACCGGAGCGCCATATGCGCCCCGAGTCGGGCGTCCGATGCCTTCCAGGCCTCTAGGCGAGGGACGGCATGCTCCAGTCACTGAGCCACGCGATGCGTCGGAGCTCCCCCGCAGTCTCGAACCGCTCCATGCTGCGCTCGAGATGGGTCATCCGCATCTCGACGGGGATCCCAATATCGTCCATGTCCCACGCGGCGTGCTACTCGATGGGGCAACCACACTCCTGAAGGTATTCCTAGTGCTCCTCAAAGGTGCGTGCAGCGCGGCGATGAGTTTCCTGGGAATGCCCTCGAAGGAAGGACAAGAGAAGGAAAGAAAAAGCAAGATAAAACACGAGAAAAGGCAAAGGGAAGATCAACCGGCTGGGGAAAGAGAGAGATTGGTACATACCTTCGATCGCATCGGCCACCCCAATGGCGACGTGGAACGCTGCCTTGCACTCCGACTTCCGGGCCGCCTCCGAGGTGGCGAGGGAACCCTTGACCTCCTCGAGCATCTTCTCAAGGCGGGTCACCTTGACTTGAAGGGCGGCGGTCCTGAGGGCGGCGTCAGCCGCCTCCTTAACGGCCGCCTCCCAGGCCGCCACCTCCTTTGCCACCTCGGCCTTGAGTCGGTCCCGGGCCGCCTCCCCATCGACCAGCAGCATAGCCAGCCGGTCCGTCTCCTGCGCGGCCGCCTGGACATCCCCGTCAGCCGGTCCCGTTCGGTGAAAAGCCCGGTCTTCTCCCCTCGGAGGGTGGCCAGCTCGCCTGCAAGACGCAACCAACATCAGCCAATTCCCGGGGGCTATATGCCACTCCTACAAAGTGCAACCTACCTTGCACGCGTGCCGCCTCCTCCTCGAGGCGGTAGAACCCATGTTTGCCGCGGTCGTGGATGGTGATCGCTTCCACAAACAGCTTCTGCCGCCGGGAAGCTCCCTCCTATTGCAAGAAAGGGGGGCAAAGGTCAAGAAATGCTCAAAGGAGATCCGGCTCGGCTGTCCGTCAGCCGGTCAGCCGGCCCGCATCTTGGGGGCTACACCCAGTGGGTGCGCTTTCTGCCTCCGCAAAAGTTCCGGATTACCCCTGCAAACCGGGCCAGCTCCTGCCAGCACCGGTCCAGGACACTACCCAAGTCCGCGAAGGACGGCACCGGGCCGCCTGCCTGGCGGGCCGGCAGGGCCAGCACGCTCGCCAGCACCTCCTAGTCCCGGATGACCTCCTGCATCGACCGTAGGGCCCTCTGGCCCGGCAGCCATTGCCACCCGGGCTCGCCGTGGCTCTAGCCGCCGGGGGTGGATTGATGATGGCAAGCGGCCGAGAGTCGCCTCCCGTCGGCCCCCTGCCTAGTGCCGCAGTCGCCTCCTCTCCCGGCCGCTCCGGCGCATCGGTCGCGCCGAAAGGTACCTCCACCTCCATGGCCGCCGTCTCCGGGACCACAGGAACCTCCGGCATCATGAACCGGGCCAGCTCGGCCGCAGGGGGGTCACCTTCGGCACCTCAGGCCGGGTCGCTTGACGGAGGCCTCGACATGCGGGTGGACTCCGCAAACGAGTCCGTCGCCCTTATGGGGTCACCGACCCCCTCCGCCTCCTGCCGCTTGAGGTCTCGCAATATGCGGCCCCTCCTCGCGTGCCAGACCGGGAGGCTCGTAGCTCCACAAGCCTCCTCTTTTCCTCCCGCTGGGTGGCCGCGTGCTTGCGGGCTAGCCGGTCAGCAGCATCCGTCGTCTCCCCCACTGACTCCTCGTCTTGGAGCTCGATGGGGTCAATGCAGCGTCCAAAACCGGTCGTTAACCGACTCGCAAGGCGTAAGATGAAGAACTTACATGATAACAAGGGGCAGGGCCCGCTTGGCGCGTGGCGGTGGCTTCCGTGCGGGCACTTCCTAACCCCGTTGAGCCGGCCTCTTCCCTCGGCCGGCTGCTTCGGCCGCCGGGCCTCGAGCCGGTCGCTCCTTGCTCCTTCGCTCCTGGCATGCCGCGGCAGGATGTCCGTCTAGAATCATCAAATCGACATCATCATCGTCATCGGCTGTCCAGTCCCGGATGGAGGGGGCAAGAGGGAACTCACCCGCTCCGCTAGGTTCCCCGGCTGCACCGGACCCTCCGGTCCCGCCAGAAGCGACGCCTCGCGGATCTGCCGGCTCGTCGCCCCGCGAGGAGTCCACTCCCTCCTCCGGGGGGCCTCCTGTCTGGAAGTCTCGAGAGTCGGAGTCCTCGTGCTTCGCCTCAAAGATCTACGGGTGTGGGCCGTCCGAAGTGTTCTATCGCACCAGCAGCTATGGTCAGCACTTCAACGTAAGTTCTCCAGCCGGCTACCGGCTAGGGAATACCAAACGAGAAAGAACCGCCTCGACGAAAAAACTCACCAGGGGAGGCCGGTTGATGCGATCGTGCGGCTCCATGCCGAAGGACCACAAGGCGGGCTTCCGCTTGAACGTCGTGAGAGCGTTCACCCGCTTCGCCACCTGAGCTAGCATCAGCTTGCTGGTGGACTACCGACAAGTGTCGTGCTGACCAGACATGTCGTAGATCCAGTGTGGCCTCATCTGGAGGGGCGACACCTAGCGCGTGACAAAGGCCACCACTAGGTCGGCAGCAGCCAGCCCCTCGGCGCTCTTCAGCTGCGAGAGCCGTGTGAGCTCGTCCAAGGCCACGCCGCGCGGGGCAGGTCCCAGGCAGTTCTTCTAGGAGGACTGCCAGTCCTCGAACGATGGCAGCCGGATGTAATCCGTCCTCGGGTCGACGTTCTTCGCATAGAAGAACGATCGGTGCCACCGCTTGACGGACCCGATTAGAGAGAGAAAGAGGGGGAAAGCAAGCGATGCCGCGGCAACACACCACCGTGCCCCCGCAAGCGTGGCGCTTCAAAGAATTGAGATAGAAGAGGGCATTGCAGAACTCGAGGAAGGAGAGAATGCCGAGGTACCCCTCGCACAACGTCACGAAGGCGGAGAGGTACAAGATCGAATTCGGCCCAAGGTTGTGCGGCTGGAGGTGGAAAGTGTCAAGAAGAAGACGGAAAAAGAGACTCACCGGGAGCCTGAAGCCTCAGGAGAAGTGCCAGAAGAACACGACGTGTTCCCCTGGCTGCGGTGCCGGCACTATCTCGTCGCCCGGCGCGCGGGCGGCCACCCGCTCTGCCGACGACAACATGCGTATGAGGCGCAGCTCGGCGATGTCCGCCTCAACCACAAAGGAACCAGCCCAACTACCTTCGCGTCCATCAGCCATCGCGGCGGCGGTGCGGTGTGCGGGCGCGGGCGCGGGCTCGGTTGCAACAGCGTGCGACGGAAGGAAAGAAGCGACGATGAAGCAAGGCAGCAAGGAGGCAACTGGGCGTGGGTACCTCCGCCTCTGCCCTTCCTGCGCTTTTATAGGGGAGGCCACGACCGGGGGACGTGGGATCGTCTGCGCCCACTCCTCCTGGATATTGCATGCACGTGGGTGGCCCCGGGCCGTAACGGCCGCTTCGGGGCGCAGAGGATCCTGTCCTGCACCCCGATGCCTACTAGGGCTACACCTGGGCCCTACCGGGCTAGGCCTGGGCGACGTCCCATCTCCCCGCATGCATGGGACCCGCAACATCAATACTCTCCACGTGCCCTGCCGTGTGCCGACGTGGGACCCGGGCCGGTGTGCCGGAACCCAAGGCGTCGGATCCAACAGCCGACCCGGCTGCCCCTTCGCCTTCGCTCCGGGGGCGGCTGGTGCTGAGGGGAAGCCGTCGGCTCCCCACCGTCTGCCAGACACGGGCCCCCGCTGGGTTCTCTAGCTACCGACGAGGTTTATACCCCTAGGTTCGACAAAGCAATGGGGTCTTCCCCCTTTCCGCTTCGAAGAAAAACTACGCGGTCGGCTGGCCATGGCCGGCTAGAGGACGTTCAGCGCAAGCTAGCGCCGGCTGGCACCCCGGCCATCTGATCAAGGTGCCGGTTGGGCCCTCGGCCGGCTGGGGTGGCCGACTGCCCACGGGCCGGCTCTTCCATTGACATCGGGACGGACATGCCCTGTCCCATCCCCCTGCGCGCCGGTACGACGACGCGACGTGACCGGCACGACGAGCAGCCCTGTGGCTACAGTGGCTACTTACGCACCGCAGTGCACGGCAACTGTCCAATGGTCCTGGCCGCTGACCTCGGTGAGCGCGACCGGGCGTGGGAATAGTGTCGGCATGCCCTCGCCACTTGATTACTTACCCCGGCATGGCTACAGTGCCGCCGGCCGTACCGGAGACTTCGAACGACTAGCGCTAGACGACCCCCCCTGGGCGGCCCGTGCCGCGGCAGGTGGGCGAGGACCATTCACAGAGCCGACTGGTGGGCCCCAACGGGAGATGGGACCGCTCGGCCGGCGGGCCCCGCCCACGACAAGACGACGCGAGCGGCGGGACCCTCTGGCTAGCAGGAGAGACTGCCAGCTGGGTCCCCCCACCATTGTACTGACGAGATATTGTAAGAGCCAGGGGTTGGCCTATAAAATGCCCCGAGCCGCCCATGCAATGGGGACGGACGAATGGTTTCACACACGCATCCACAGAATGCTCATTCCCTCCTCTAGTAGCAGAGAAAGACAAGCCGGCTGCTCCTTGTTCCTCCTCTAGACACAGCTCCAGGAGCATCCTTGTTCACATACCCATCCATCCAACTAGACCAAGCAGGACTAGGGGTGTTACCTCCCACGGAGCGCCCTGAACCTGGGTACATTGTGTGTCATCATTGCTTGTGCCCAATCTCGCACCCGGAGCCCGTCGGCATCCTCCAGGCCTAACCACTCATGATAAGCCACCCCATGACATCTGTCCTGAGAATACGATGACAAGGTTCGAACATAGGGGCGTGTGTGAATATCCCTTGCTGCCTCGCCCTACCTAGCTTTCTACTCGATGGTTACTACGGCAAACTCGACCGATGATAAGGAAGAATATGAACACGACACTTTAGCCAAGGTTGGGTCATTGTGAAGCATAAAACCCTACTCCTGCTTTGGTGGATTGCCTCTCCGGGAGGTGTGGTGGATGAACTAGTACAGTGGTCTCGAGCCTCGTGATGGGGATCGAGTGGTGTTCTTGGCACTCTACCTTGTCTGGTGGTTCGTTGGGTGGCTATGTCATGCATCAGGTCCCCCCTGTGGTGTGACCTTGCCTCTAAATATAGCAGTGACCCGGGTCCTCTACACTTATCACAATGGAGGGAAGGGATGCCACAACGACCAAATTTGAAGGGGCACAGGAGTACCTCCGCACCCAGTCCAAAGGTGGTCTTCCCAATGCGGAGGTGGGCTCGGTGATGACATCCGCCCTCTACGGCTCGTGGTCGTGGTCGTGTTGCACTGAACTGGAAACCTTTGGACGGCGCTTTGGGAACATGCGTACATCCTTGCTACCTTTGCAAAAAAATGGAAACTGCACCGCCTGGTGCGCTGGTGCCCTCCTGTCCTTCCCTGTGTCATCTTTGACTCCTGAGGCCGGGCTCTACATAGGGATATCCACCGCTCTAGAGGGGGGCTGAGGAGGCCCATCCTTGTAGGTCTTAGTGTTGTTCTTCCTCGCGAGCCCAGGTTCCTCATGAGGGCCTTGCCTTGAGTAGAGCCACGCCAGGCCATGCCTGGCTAGCAAAGTGGGCCATGTCTTGGGCCACAGGCAGGCAGGTCTGGGTACCCCCGTTGCCAGAATGCCGACAGTAGCCCCCGGGTCCAAGGCGCGCCCGAGTTGGCTTCTAGGCGAAGCCATCGAAGGTGGACTGAAGTGCCGCAGGCCCCAATTGCTCGTGGGCCAAGCCGAACACATGGTCTGAGGGAGAGGGCCAAACCTTCTTTTCCATGCCAGCTCAGCCATCACCATGTTTGCAAATTGCCTGGTACACACCACCAAGCTGCCTTCGTTCCCTATCGATCTTGCCGCATGTTACCCTTCTTTCATGACTTTCTTCCTTTCTGCTAAATCCTTGCGCGCGCCGCCCCGCCCCCTTGCCATGGTTTCCAAGAAGGGAGAGGGCGAAGGACTGAGGGTGCCGGCCAACGCCTCAGCGCCTATGCCCGTGCTGGGCCGGTCTTTGGTGGTGAACTTGGAGGGGTTGGAGAAGGTCCAGCTAGTGGTGGCCGGCAGGTCCAACGAATGGGCAGCGACCAAGATGTGGCCAGGCTCGCAGCCCCCGGGCAAGCTTGCGGCCCCTGCCATGCGCCTCCATATCCATGCCCTTCTTTCAGGCATGCTGCCACCATTTTCAGACTTCCTCTCCACCGTGCATTCGCACTATCAGATCCACATGCTCCACCTTGATGCCGGACTCTCCCCCAAAGGTAGAAGGGTTCCGACGGTAGTGGGTGTACGTCGATGCAGCTGAGGCCGGCCCCCTATTTCAGCCCCCGCCGTCCCCCGCGGCGCCGCACAATGGGTGGATGCACGAGGAGCTTTCCGACCCACGACGCGCGTGGGTTCTAGCTAGGCTCACAAGGCTGAAGGAGGCCGGCGTGACGATGGCAATGGTGGTGCAGGAGTTTGTAGCAAAAGAATCACCCCTCTAGCGCCACTCCCGCCCAATGTGGGCCATCACATGTCCCTGCGATCCCATGAGGATTCAGGTCCCATCTCTTTCTCCTGACGTGTTGTGCGAGATGCTTTGCCGCTTGACCGGTGGTGAGCCCGGCGAGCTCCCTCATGGCGGCCTACCCTTGTATAACTATAAGGACTGGGAAGCCCTTGTCCTGAAGATGCCATGCTTCGACGAGTGGGGGGTCCTTCCTCCGGATTGGCCGCATCCCTTGGATGTCCCCTCCTCGGGGGCTTCGTCCCCTGGGGTCCTGAGGGCACTGCTCTTCCCGTGGTAGAGATGTGCGCCCTTCGCCGCCTGCTACTCCTGTTCCCGCCACGGGTCAACCCCGGGGTCATGGGCGGCACCCTGTCGATGCGAAGGGTCGCCGCCTGCGCTCTTGAGTGTAGGATGTCGGTTGTTAATTCCTCGTCCCCCAGCCTGTGCTCCGACCGGAAGAGGAAGGCAGCCAGGGGCGGCCGTTCTTCGGCACCCTAGGCGCAGGTGAAGAGGAAGTGGATCGTCGTGGATGAGTGACTACCCTTTGTCCTCCCCTTTGGTGCCCTCTTTCTGGGCTTGTGTTACACAGGCTTCCCCAAGGTGAAGGAGGAGCCGAGTCATCGCTGCCTGACTCCTCAGCCACCGAGCTTCCGGTGGCCACGCCTCCTATCGGCCGTGGGGTTCTGGTAGCCAGGTCGCGTATGAGCCCCCTATGATCTTCTTTGCCCGCGGTCTTCATCTCCACAAGATGGGGCAGCGTCGCCGCTTGATGACGTGGGCCCCCAGGAAGTGTGTCATTCTTCCGGAGCGGTTACGAGGGACCCCTTGCCCCGAGAGACCCGTCTAGGCTGGGTGGTCGCTCGCATGCCTCCCCTATATGTCCTGAGGAGGGTGGGGACCCCGGCTGGGACCTTGAGCTCATGAGTGACCGGAGCGCCGTGCGGGGGGGGGGGGGGGGTCTCCAAACTGCGGCGAAGGCGCTAGGACGTCTGGTTGTGGAGCTCGCCAACGATGATGCCCACTTGGAGAGGGAGCGTCAATGCCTTACGCAGGAATGGCATCGTCTCGAGGTCGCCGTGATCTTCCGGAGCCTACAGAGCGAGTGCGCTCGTGCGAAGGCTGAGGAGTCCCTTGCCACGGTGATGGAGGCCCGCGAGCATGCCCTTGCTGAAGCTTAGGAAGCCGACTGCCGGCATAGGGCCTCATAGGAACGCCTCGAAAAGCTCCAAGCCTTCAATGCCCCCCTTGAAAGGTAGATCCAGGCACGGAAGAGCACGCTTGATGGTCTGGCACCCTAGTTCATACTCGTTGATGCAGACCCCCGCGTGCGCTTGGACTTGTTGGCGATGGAGGTGCTGGAGCAGAGCCTTGTGCAGGAGAGGCTGGAGGCGAGGGAGTGCCAGGTGTCGCTTGTCGAGGAGTCCCTCACTTCCTGTGAGGCAAGGTTCCTAGAGGAGGTCGACAACAAGCTGGCAGAGGCATGGCGCTCTGTTCTCCAGGACTATCAAGCGAAGATGAATTTCCAGTAGTCCAGGTTCGGCAAGCGACATGACCTCCTGAAAGGCGAGGTTGATGCCCTCAAGAAAAGGTTAGACCAAGAGGAAAAGTACCGGCAAGCCACGATGGATGCCCAGGCCGCTGCCGAGGCTGAGTTAGCTTTTCTTCATGAGCAAGTAAAGGGCGTTGCTTCTCTGGTGGAGGAGACTTCAGACGAGGCGGACCGTGATAGCAGCCTCCAGCACATGTGTTCCCAGATGTTCCAATCCCTTGAGAGGAGGGCCAACCGGGTCTTGAGCAACATCTGCGGCGCAAGCATCTCGAGCCCCTTTGTTCCGGATGACACTGAGTACCTGGGCTTCTTTCGAAGGTCTTTGAGTGCCTTGAGGGGGCGCGGAGAAGGTACTCGCGCTTGTGAAGGAGAAACACCACGACCTCCTCGCGCGGCCGGCCTCGAACATCTTCAGCCACCTCCTTCGCCACGAACATCTTCAGCCACCTCCTTCGCCTCGAACATCTTCAGCCACCCGCACTTCAATTTCGGGGCGGCGCTTGGTCCCATGCCCGAAATGACTCACGCCGCCCTCGCCGAGCGGGTCAAGGACCACGTGGAAGACTTGATGGTGGGTCTATCCTTCGATGAGGCAGATGGTTAGGCTGGATCCGAGAACCACAAAGCCATCGATGGCAGCGATGGCAAGAATGGCGGCGACTACGTGTTCCCTGGTGTAGCCTCCTCGTTTTTTTGGCAAGGTTATGCATGTGGACTAATGGCAACCTTATTGTATTTTCGAGAATACCTTTGAGCGTGCATCCGAGCAATAGGGTGTATTACGCTGTGCTTCCTTTTGCTTGCGGTTGCTACCAATCCAATTGGCATGCTTGCGACGGCCTTCTATGTTAGGGAGGTTATGCAATGGTGCCTCAGGGGGCGGGGAGGGGCGAATACCCTGAGGGCTTCTCTTCATCTTGCGTGTGAGGTAGGTCGGGAGCCCTTTCGGAACTCTATGTTTATAGGCCCAGTCCCGCACATTTCCCTACCACTGTAGTGTATGATCGGTTCACCAAGGAGGGAACTACGAGGTCAGGCCCCGACACCCTCGATGTCGACCGGATAATGAAGGACGGCAACAACGGTGCCGAGTGGCTATAGGACCGGTAAGGCTCCTGAGGCATGTCGCACAGGAGCCCCCTTCGATACTCAAGCAGCTCTACGTCGGCAGGTCCCAGTCCTGCACATTTCCCTACCACCATGGTGTATGACTGGATCACCAGGACGCAACGACGAGGTGGGGCCCCGACACCTTGGATGTTGACTGTATCACCAAGGACGGTATCGAGCGTGCCGAGTGGCTATATGACTAGTTAGTCTCCTGAGGCGCATTGGTCAGGAGCCCCGTTTGATGCCCTAGCAATCCCCATTTCATCCTGCCGAGTTCTACCTCAAGAGGCACTTGGGCCACCTGAGGCTCCATGCTGTAGCGCTGTGCTGCGGTCGGAGCCCCCGAACGAGGGTCGGCTGCCAAAAGATGCAAGTCCCTGAGGCAATAAGGCCTTGCTATCCAGCTCCGAGGTACCCCCGGGAGTGCCTTAGTGCATGGCCCCTTGCGAAACACCAATCCAAAAAAGGAGAACTCAACATCGGTAAAAAAGAGAGTGCAATGAGAGAAAAGTCCTTGCCCCCTTTTCTTTTAAATATAGAACTCTGAACTCTTCAAATTTCATTCCAAAAAGTGGAAATTCGAACACAAAAAGAAGAAAGAAAACGCCGCGCCCGGCACCTAGGCTAGTCTTCATCTTCCCCCAGCGCTGAGCGTAGGGCATCCACGTTGCATGGGCATAGCCATTGATGGGCAGTCTTGACTTTTCCACCAGTGCGGAGCATGGGGCTGTCGCATTGCATGGGTGGGAACCACTCCACATCCTCGGGGGGCTCCGGGCATATACAACCCACTCATAATTATGTGAGAGCATCACAAGTTGGTGAAGTAGGGTCGGTTCGGGATGGGCCCTCGGGTGTAGAGGCAGACCCCACCCCACACCCTAGACCCTGTAACCAGGTGGCATCACCGTAGTGAAGTCATAACCTCCCATTGAAAGCACATTCGCTCCCTTGGTGGTTTTGGTAATTAATAACAACATATAAGTCATTTAACTAACGTTTCCACCAAGTATATTTCAGGAAAAGTTCAATGATAGGGATGGCAAAAGGATTGTGGAGATTGTGGAATCACCCCAAGATGCAAGGAAATAGGTTGGCCAAGCTTCAAGCCAGAGGACTTTTCATTTTACATTTGTGAGAAATCAATTTGTGTCCATAGGAAAGCCAATACTATTAAAAGGGGGTAAGGTTTTGTTGGTGAACAAAATACTCATACGTGCACAAGTAATAGTCACCAAAAACATCCACAAGCTCTCCCACCAAAGTCTATATCTAGCCAAACATTCACAATCGGTGCAACCAACATTCCTATCCCGGTGCCATTGATTCTAAATCCTAGATAGACTCAGCCAAACCCTAGCCACGTCGGTGCAGCCGACACTTCTTTCGGTGCCACCGAGTTGGGTTGCCAACTTTCTGTTATGCAAGTTCACACTTTCGATCCGTCCGAGAATGTTGAATCGGCGTCACCGAGTTTGGCATTTCTGACCGTTGGTCACCTTTGTTGGTGCAACCGAGATTCCTATATCGATCTCACCGAGATTCAAAAGTTGCCACCTTTTGGTCACTTTGGTACCACTGAGATTAACACATCGGTGTCATCGAGTTGGTCATTTTGTGTGTCACGGTTGGATTTTTGGGGATGTGTATATATACCCCTTCACCACCACCCACTCGTAAGAGAAGCACTCAGAACTGTTCCAAACCTATCCTACTTAGTTTTCTGAGAGAGAACAACCTACCCTTGTGTTGAGGTCAAGATCTTCCACTCCAACCATATGGATCTTTATTTCTAGCCTCCCCAAGTTCCTTTCCACCAATCCCATCTCTTCTACCAAGCCAAATATGTGAGAGAGTGATTGTTTGTTGAGGAGTCTATCATCTTGAAGCACAAGAGCAAGGAGTTCATCGTCATTACCGAGCCTATTATCTTTTGGAGGGTGGTGCCTCCTAGATTGGTTAGGTGTCTCTTGGGAGCCTCCTACTTCGTGTTGTGGAGTGAACAAAGAAGTTTGAAGGGGCAAGGAGATCACCTACTTTGTGAAGATCTACCCCGAGTAAGGCTAGTCCTCCATAGACGTAGTCTGTCATGGCATAGTCAAGGTTGCTTCTTTGTGGAACCCTTTGTGGGTAGAGCCCTTCGTGGACTCTCGCGACTGTTACCCTCTGTGGGTCGAAGACTCCATGAACGTGGATGTACGATATCAGCACCTATCGGAACCATGGGAAAATCATCGTGTCTACAATTGCGTTTGATCTTCCTACCCTATCTCTTTTACTCATGCTTGAGGTTACTTTCCACTGCTATACTCTTCGATTTGCATGTGTAGGTTGTACTTGACATCCTATGAATGCTAAAAATTGCCAAGAATTAAAATTGGGAAAAAGAATAGTTCTATTTGGTCAAGTAGTCTAATCACCCCCCTCTAGACCTACTTTCGATCCTACACCCGCGCCACGGGCTGGGCCATGCGAGCCCATCCGTTGTGCGCGAGTCCAGCACCCTGGGCGGTGCGCCAACACGCCTCTATGTGGTGCCTGGGGTCCAGATGCAGGTACTCGAGGCCCTGCCTCTAGGCTGGGCGAGTCGGGCCTGGGGACATGGGAGAGTATAGGATCGCCCACTGGTGATCGAGCAAAACCCGGCTCGGAGACATGGGCGTATGCTCCACCCTCCGTCTCCAAGAGGGTGCCGCGCTCCCTGGAGACAGGGCCGTGTGTCCCACCCCCTGTCTCCAGGTTGGGGTCATTTGGCCCGAAGACATGGGAATGTGTTCCATCCTCTGCCTCCAAGATGGGGCCACTGGACCCTGGATCGTTGGCGCGTGTTTCGCCCTTCGTTCCCAGGCTAGTGACCCTCAGTCCCCAGACCCAAATGCCTTCTCAAGGCAGCTCCCTACAAGAGGATGCGCCTCGTGAAGGTGCTTGGGCTGGGCAGCCTCACAAGGCCAGTCCGTCAAGTCGCCCTCGCGAGGCTGCGCATGCCACCCCCTGCGAGAGCGGCTCATGAACTCGCATACGTGCCTCCTATAGCCGTGGTAGCCACCGCTTCAATCGAGCCTCTTGTGCAGGCTGCATGCACATTGGTCTCTGTCGGCGCCTATGGCCAGCTCCCACGCCCCGGCACCCAGGGCCAAGCCCCGCGTGAGCGCGGGTCGTCGCGGACGTCTTGAACGTGCCCGTGCGCTGGTCCTGCCAGTTGAGTGGGTTCACGGGCACGAGCCTAGCTGAGGTACACTGGGGCCCGACTGGCGGAAGTGATGCGCCTAGGGGCACGCCCGGCCTAGGCATTGCAACGGTCACGCGCCGCGCGCTGGCACTATAGCTCGTGTGCCACAAGGAGCGCTACGTGTCTACGCATTGGGTCGTGGTAGTTCCGTAAAGGAGCTGGTGCACCCTAGACTCGGGGAAGGGCCGTGCGGTGAGGGCGCGTCGTGTGATTGGTGAAGGCCCAGCCGGCGATGGTGCCTGCCGATAGAGAGGTTGGACGTCGCGGTGCGTCGAGGCCCACTGGCATCGCTCGCCCCACGCGTGCAGCTTGCCGCTTAGCACGGGCTCAACGTCCTTTTGCCATGAGTGCGGCAAGTAGAGGCGGGGCATCTTGAGGAAGATTTAAACACGCCCCCTACCTATCGCGCCAAATGTCTGATCTCGGGCTCTGCAAAACCATCAAGGTTCAAACGCAGGGGCATGTGCCAAGATCCCTTGCATTCTTGCCCTACCTAGCTCGCTACTCGATGGTTACTATGGCAAACTCGCACGATGACGAGGAATTAGATGAACACGACTGTTGGGGATATAACCCCATTGTGAGACCCACCCAGGTGGGGCCGGGTTACGCTTGGCGGCTCATAAACCAGACAAAGGCATGTGGGCCCTGAGACATATGGCGGTTTACCAAAGATGGGCGTGGGTGAGGCCCAGACGAAGAAAGCATGAAGACCCGGGCGGTTAAGCCGCTCGGAGACGGTTTGCCCAGGAAGGCAAGGTGACATAGAGATAGAATCGGATACATTGTAAGAGTCGGTATGAGACTTGTAACCCATGGTCTTGGCCTCCTATATAAGGGCGAGACCCTGGGCGACTTAGACAGAGACTTAGCAATCGAGAACTAGGTCAAGAGAATCCACTCCCTTGTAATCGATACCCCCGTCAATACAACACGAGTAGGACATAGGATTTTACCTCATCTCGAGGGGCCGAACCTGGGTAAACTTGTGTCCTTCGTCCCAACCAACCCCTTTGAGTCCATCACCTTAGCGATGGCCTCGAACATAAGTCCTCGGACATCTGCCGTGACAAAACCATGATAGTTGTCGCCCACCATGGGGCTAGCACTTGGTGGTGTTGAGTTCTCAAAGGTCTCTCTTCCAGGGATCAAGGGATAAGTTGTTAGCAGGATGAACAAGAGTCGCCATGGTCGGCTCTACATCAACGACGCTGGCCGGGGCCCCGAGGCTGACTTTGTCATGGATTTTGAATTCCTTTCGGTGGCATCCATGTTTTCATCGGCACGGTCGGCGGATCTACACCCGACCGGACATCTGCACCAACATCGTCGAGCCAGCTCGGCGCATGCAACCCGCTCAGCACGTGCAACCCGCCCATGTTAATCCAGGCAGGAAGCATGTCTTCGTCGGTTTTACACAAGACACGGATCTGGACGGGTCCATGTCATAGGAAATTCTTGTCTGTTCGGAGGATGGATCTTCGAGCAGAGAGACGAAATCAATCTACCCGCTTCACAATGATAGGCTCGAGGGCTACGACGAGCTTTATCCCGAGTCGGAGTATCATGAGTCAGAGTATTATGGGTCGCCAATCCATGCGGCTGTCTTCATGATGGCTTCAGCACCGGGCATGAGCAGTACAGCTGTTGGGGCTGCAGGGACGGGGGCTGACCCGCCACCGGCTCAAGTTCTCCTGGATCTGATGAACGAGCTCACTGCCCTGATGGCAACTGAGGAGACACCAGAAAATCAAGCCATCCGGAATGTAGAGAATGCAAGGATAAAGGACCAGATGATGGAAGTCTAGCAAGGGATCAGTGTGCTGAAGGCCCAGATGGACGCAGAGGTAGAACGCCTTAAGGCGAATGCTTTCCGCCTTGAGCTGGAGCAGCAATCCGCGGCGGAGGTTCAATGGATGAGACACCAGTCTCGCCTACCAGAGTAGTTCTAGGCCAAGAATCTTTTTACACGCCAGGGGCGGGATGGACCGCAGAAGCACCAGAGAGTTGGCCGACGGCTCGATAGCAGCGCCCTAACCCGCCCCGACGGAACCAGCCCTCGCCCATGGCTTTTCCAACGCCGGAGGTTCACTATTCAAACCCGGCGGAGAACATGGTGGTGGCGGCAACCCGGATCGGTATGATTCCTATCCCGGATGTGGCCCCTTCGCAGAAGAGGTGAGGAATGACATTGGATACCTGCGGACGGCGATGGCCCATCAGGAGAAATATACCGAGAGCCAGAGTCGTGTGCACTCAACCCCCGTCCCCAGCCGCAGCTTCAGCCGGCATTATGAGTCTCCGGCGGTGTCTAGCAGTGACCGACACCGGAACCTGCCACGAGACAATTAGGCAGCTTTTGATGCTCAGGCTCTAGTGGACTGGGCAAGGGCACGACATGAGGAGGCGGCTCTGGCGACGTCAGTGGCTCATCAAGAACCGGCACCTTCTATCTCAGTAGGGTTAGGAGTAACCACCAGGGCCGTGGGAGTGCCGTGGTTGGCGCCGGCTTTACGGAACGAACGTCTGCCAAAGGATTTTAAGGGCCCTAGCAAGGTCCCAAACTATACTGTTGATCTGTCTTCGATGGATTGAGAGCTATGAGCTAGCGATGGAGATGTTAGATGTCAGTGATGTAGTGTGTGCCAAGTATTTTATTATGATGTTGAAAGGGCCGGCTCACACATGGTTGAAGGGCTTGCCACCCAACACTATTAATTCCCGGGCTGAGTTAAAGGCGAAGTTCATCAAAAACTTCTAGGGAACGTGCAAACAGCCCATGATGATTGTGGATTTCGATCATTGCGTTCAGTAGGAGAATCAGTAGGCTCATCCTTGGGTCTAACGGGTCTCAACTATTATCCACTCGTCTGAGCGGATCACAACGGCTCAAGTAGTTTTGATTCTAGAGAAGAATTGCCGCTTCATGCCTTCAAAGCAGAAGCTTGGCCGGCTCATGAGCTCATGTCAGGATATGGGGGAGCTCATGGCGGCTCTCAGAAAGTACGCTGACTCTGATAATATGAAGGATCCTGGTTCTGACGAAGAGAAGCCCGGTCAAGGCAAGAAGAATAACAATGGAAAGAGTCTGACAGACAATGGCAACCAAGGCAAGTTGAAGAATCCAGACCGCGGGTCAGAATTGGTGGCCAATACCAGCACCGGGAACAATTGTGCTAAAGCCAATGGGAACTTTAGACATCCCTTTAATAAGGGTAAAGCTCCTTTTAATTTGGAGGAGATGCTTAATAATCCTTGCCCAGAGCACATCCAGACCGATAAGGCGGCAAATCACTCTTGGATAAATTGCCACATCATGCACAAGTTTCGGGATTAAAGTCTGCGGCAGCATAACAACATTGGCAGAGGCCCGCCGGGCCGCTTAGGGCTAGGTGGGTCAGGTACCGGCTCGGGGTCTACTGGTTCAGGATCTGGCTATCAGGGCTAGGGCAACCAAGGAGGGCATCATCAGTAGACCAATGGTAATAATCAGCAGCAAAACAACCAATCTTGATATCAGAGTAATCCAAAGCAACTCAGCTCAGGTCAGTATCATGTTTTTACAACCTGCCTTAACAGGTGGGACCCGAAGTTCACACAAGCGGGTGGTTAATGCCGTCACGTCGGCTCTCCCATAGTACTTGAAGTGGTGAGAATACGACATAACCTGCAGCAGAGAGGATCACCCGCCATGTGTTGATGACCCGGGATGGCTGGCATTTGTAGTTGCCCCCCAAGTTGGAGGATATGTGTTTACCAAAGTGCTTATGGATGGTGGCAGCAGCATCAATATTTTGTACTACAACACTTTCCACCGGATGAAGTTGCTTGATAAGGATCTTAAGCCCTTCTCCACCGTTTTTCACGGTGTAGTGCCTGGCAAGTCATCATATCAGTGGGAAGGATTTCTTTGGAAGTCGCCTTTGGCGACAAGTACAATTACAGGGTAGAGACCTTGTGTTTTGGGGTGGTCAAGATCAAGAGTCCATATCATGCGCTGTTCGGACGTCCGGCTTACACTAAGTTCATGGCTAGGCCTTGTTATGTGTACTTACAGCTCAAGATGTCGTTCCTAAAAGGAATGATTACGGTGCACGGTGATCGAGAGACGGCTATTGAGTGTGAGGAAGGAGATGCGGCTTATGTAGAGTCAAGTCGCGCGAAAGCAGAGCTCAAGTTCTATAAGGAGAATGTTAACCCGGAGGATATGACTCCGCTCAAAAAACCCACCACGGAATCTGATCCGCCCCTCAATTTCTTGGCGGATGACAACAAGCTAGTGGATTTTACTCCAGGCGACTCTTCGCAACAGTGTACTATTGGGGCCAATATGGATCCCAAATAGGAAAGCGCGCTCATAGAATTCATCCTTTAGAATCGTGACATCTTTGCATGGAAGCCTTCTGACATGCCGGGTGTACCGAGAGAGTTTGCTGAGCACCACGTTAATGTGGATCCTAAGTTTAGACCGATCAAAATGTTTCTGCGCTGGTTCAATGAGGAGAGGCGCAAGGCCATTGGGGAAGAGGTGGCCTGACTCCTGGCAGTGGGTTTCATCATTGAAATGTTTCATCCAGAGTGTCTTGCTAACCCGGTGCTAGTGCTTAAGAAGAGCGACACGTGGCGCATGTGTGTGGATTACATAGATCTTAACAAAGCCTGTCGGGCGGACCCGTTTGCTCTCCCCTGAATCGACGAGATCATCGATGCAACGGCGGGTTGTGAGAGCTTATGTGTCCTGGATTCTTATTCTGGTTATCATCAGATCAAGAATGCAGTCAAGGACCTAGAGAAGACGGCTTTCATCACGCCTTTTGGTGCCTTCTTCTATGTGTCTATGCCTTTCGGGCTCAAGAGTGCCCAGGCGACTTATCAACGTTGTGTGCATAACTGTCTTCATAGCCAAATTGGACGCAACGTTCATGCATATGTGAATGACATTGTGATTAAATCCATGAAGAAGGAGACGTTGCTAGATGACCTAAAGGAGACCTTTGACAACTTACGAGTCTACAAGATGATGCTTAACCTGGCTAAGTGTGTTTTCGGTGTTCCTGCAGGAAAGCTCTTGGGATTCCTAGTTTCTAAGCACGGCATTGAGGCTAATCCAGATAAGATCAAGGCTATCACTTCCCTATCTGAGCCGGCATGCATCAATGATGTTCAGCGCCTAGCGGGACGGATCGCTGCATTAAGACGGTTTATAAGCCGCCTTGGTGAGAAAGCCATCCCCTTGTACCAGATGATGATGAAGACAGACAACTTTGTCTGGAGTATGGCAGCGGTTGAAGCATTTGAAGCCCTTAAAAGGCAGCTCATAGAGCCGCCAATTTTAGCAGCTCCGGATGAGCAGGAGCATTTGCTCTTATACGTGGTGGCTAATAACAAGGCAGTCAGCGTCGCGATCGTTGTTGAGCGTAAGGAGGTAGGGAAGGAATATCCGGTTCAAAGGCCGGTTTACTACATCAGTGAAATCCTGACAGAGTCCAAGATGAGATATCCACATTGGCAAAAAATAGTGTATGGATTGTTCATGGCCAATCGTAAACTGAAGCATTACTTCATGGGATACCAGATCACTATGGTCAGCTCTGCTTCGTTGGGAGATATAATTCAAAATAGAGAGTCCACCGGCAGGATGTCTAAGTAGGCATTGGAGCTTGGACCTCTTAATCTGAAATACATTCCTCGCACGATGGTCAAGTCTCAAGCCCTGGTGGAATTCATAAACGATTGGACAGAGTGTCAGGCGCCCGAGGAAAAGCCGGATAACACATATTGGACAATCCATTTTGATTGGTCCAGGCAGCTGGAAGGATCGGGGGCCGGAGTTGTCTTAACTTCCCCCAAAGGTGACAAATTTTGTTATATATTAAGGTTGATGTTTCCTTGTACTAATAATGCAGCTGAGTACAAAGCTCTGCTTCATGGCCTCCGGGTGGCTAAGAAGATGAACCTGAGCCGGGTTAGGTGTCTTGGTAACTCAGACCTGGTGGCTCAGCAAGTTTGAGGCACTTGCGATTCCAAGGACCCGCGGATAGCGGCTTATCTTCAGGTAGTGGATGTCATCGCTGGTCATTTCAAGGGTTATCAGGCGGATCATATTGATCGTCGCAGGAATGAGGCGGCTGATGCCCTGTCAAGGCTGGGGTCCCAGCATAAGACGGTACCGCCTAATGTTTTCTTAGATGTATTGCATCACCCGTCGGTTAAATTACCTTCGGAGGAGGAATTGGTCGTACCTGACCTGGAGGGACAACTGGTGGCAGCTCTACATGCTATTCCAGACTGGACTGTGCCTTACTTGGCGTACTTGACTCGCGGCGAGTTACCTGATGATGAAAAT
Source organism: Hordeum marinum (assembly GCA_022496015.1). NCBI lineage: Eukaryota > Viridiplantae > Streptophyta > Magnoliopsida > Poales > Poaceae > Hordeum > Hordeum marinum. Next base: position 274,248,528 of record CM039678.1, read on the forward strand.
CTGGCTAGACGGATCACTAGGCGGTCTAAGTCTATGACTATAATCAATGGCAAGTTACATAAGTGCAGTGTTACTAGCATCTTGCAACATTGTGTTTCACCTGAAAAGGGCAAGGAAATCTTGAGCGAAATTCATGCTGGCGACTGTGGTCATCATGCTGGTTCAAAATCCCTGGTGGCCAAGGCTTTTCGACATTGCTTCTTATAGATGATGGCTCATAGAGATGCAGAGGATTTGGTTCGCAAGTGCGATGGATGTCAGAAGTTTGGCCGACGTACTCACGTTCCGGCTCAGGAGTTGCACATGATTCCAATTACTTGGCCGTTTGTAGTCTGGGGGCTTGATATGGTCGGGCCTTTCAAGAGATCCAAGGACATGTAGACCCACCTTTTGGTGTCGGTGGATAAATTTACCAAGTGGGTAGAATCTGAGATGGTTAGCAATTGTGACGTGGTTACGGTGGTTCAATATATTAAGAAGTTGATCCACTGCTTTGGTTATTCTCACAGTATCATCACAAAAAATGGCACAAACTTATCCAAGGGGGCTATGCAAGTGTTCTGTGAAAGTTAGCACATCCGGCTTGATGTTTCTATAGTGGCTGATCCACAATCAAATGGTCAGGCAGAACATGCTAACCAGGAAATCTTGCGAGGTATCAAACCCCGGCTTATGGTTCCTTTGCATCTTACACCGGGTTGTTGGGTGGAGGAGTTGTTGTCCGTCTTCGGGAGCATCAGAACCACTCCCAACAGATCAATAGGTTTTACACCTTTCTTCATGGTTTATGGCACAGAAGTTGTATTGCCAAGTGATATCCGTCATGACTCGCCATGAGTGGCGGTTCATGTTGAGGAGGATAATGAAACAACACATCAAGACGCATTGGATGCCTTGGAGGAAGAACGTGATCTTGCGGTGGCTCGATCGCCGATCTATCAGCAAGAACTGCATCGCTACCATAGACGCAGGGTTAAGACCCAGACGTTTCAAGAAGGAGATTTAGTATTGCGGTTGATTCAAGACCAGACGGATGCACACAAGTTGTCCCCTACATGGGAAGGGCCTTTCGTGGATAGAAAGAATCTCAACAACGGGTCATATTACCTCAATGACGTCCGGGACGACTCAAATACTTCTAGGCAGGAGACCCGCCGGCCGTGAAACATAGCTCATCTACCATTACACTTAAGTCATTGAGACTGAACATTGTACACCATCATTGTGCATATCATATATATATATATATATATATGAATAAAGTTGGAATCCCTGCAAGCAGGGGCCTCTGCCATTTCACATATCTCAGTTGTCCAAAATAAAGGTCGTCTAGGGGGCTGCCAACCCGCTGGATTTAGCGTATCTCACCCTATCGATCGGCTCTCAAGCCAAACAGTTGATTTCGTCAACAAAGGTCGTCTAGGGGGCTTCCAACCCACTAGGTTTAGCTTATCTCACCCTACCGATCGTCTCTCAAGCCAAACAGTTGATTTCGTCAACAAAGGTCGTGTAGGGGGCTTCCAACCTACTAGGTTTAGCTTATCTCACCCTATCAATTGTCTCTCAAGCCAAACAGTTGATTTCATCAGCAATGGTCGTCTAGGGGGCTTCCAACGCGTTGGGTTTAGCTCATCTCACCCTATCGATCGGCTCTCAAGCCAAACAGTTGATTTCGTCAACAAAGGTCATCTAGGGCGCTTCCAACCCACTGGGTTTAGGTTATCTCACCCTATCGATCGGCTCTCAAGCCAAACAGTTGATTTCATCAACAAAGGTCGTCTAGGGGACTTTCAACCCACTGGGTTTAGCTTGTCTCACCCTATCGATCGCCTCTCAAGCCAAACAGTTGATTTCGTCAACAAAGGTCATTTGGGGGCTTCCAACCCACTGGGTTTAGCTTACATACCCTCTTGATCGGCTCTTAAGCCGCGAGAGTTAAACCTGCCCGTTTGCAACTTGCCACTCCACCAGGTGACCCGCCGAACTCCTACCAGTTAATCTCGCCTAGAGACCCTGAGCCGGTTCAAAGATATTGACGGCCAATCTCGTTAGAGACCCTGTACTCATTAAGGTTAAACCAACGGTTCTAGTCACGTGAGGGCTTGCTTACGGAAAGAAAGGATAAACTCTCTCATCTACCGCTGACTCTCCGCTATGTGGCCCGTTCATACTCTTAGACACTCAATCCTTTGGAAGACCCTGAACTGTTTAAGGTTTAAACGACGGGTTTATCTCATGTGAGAGGCAGTTTTTGAGTTACCAGGGTGCTCATGCCCTGTCGTGTCTCTCTCTTTGGACGCTACACTTCCTATCAGTTAATCTCGCTTAAGACCCTGAGCCTTTCTAAGTAAGGACGGCCAATCTCGATAGAGACCCTATACTGGTTAGGAGTTTTAATTAGCGAGTCCACCCAGAAGAACCGGAACATGAGTTCAATTTTTTCCAGAAAATATATGTGGAAAGGTATGACATCTCCAGGTTGTGCGGTTCTAGGCTGCCATACTAAAAAGTACGGAACATATTCTGTTTGTACAGGTTGGTTATCTCAAGAAGAGCCGCCATGAACTTTAGTATGAATCGGAGCACAGTGACGGGGTTTATGCCCCTAGGTAGGCCAAGGCAATGGGGTCTTCCCCCTTTTTGCTTCAAAGAGAAATTACGCGGCCGGCTGGCCATGGCCGGCTGGAAGACGTTCAGCGCAAGCCAGTGCCAGCTAGCGCCCCGATCGTCTGATCAAGGAGTCGATTGGGCCCTCGGCCGGCTGGGCGCGGCCGGCAGCCCACTGGCTGACTTTTTCGTTGACATCGGGATGGACACGCCCCATTCCGTCCCTCTACGCGCAGGTACGACGACGCGACATGACCGGCACGATGGGCAGCCCTATGGCTATGGTCGCCGCTTATGCACCGCAACGCATGGCTACAGTTCAACCATCCTGGCCGCTAACCTCGTTGAGCACGACCGGGCGGGGGAACAGTGCCGGCACGCCCTCACCACTTGATTACCTATCCCGGCGTGGATACAGTGCCGTCGGCTATACCAGAGACTTCGGCCGGCTCGCGCTAGACGACGCCCCCCGGGCAGCCCATGCCACGGTAGGTGGGCGAGGACCAATCACAGAGCCGGTCGGCTGGCCCCAATGGGAGAAGGGACCGCTCGGCTGGCGGGCCCCGCCCACGAAAAGATGGCACAAGCGGCGGGACCCTCTGGCCAGCCGGAGAGACTGCCAGCCGGGTCCCCCCACCATTGTACTTATGACATATTGTAAGAGCCCCCGCTGCAATGGTGACGGATGAATGGTCTGAAACACGCACCCACAGAACTCTCATTTCCTCCTCTAGTAGCAGAGGAAGACGAGCCGGCTGCTCCTTCTTCCTCCTCTAGACACTGCTCCAGGAGCATCCTTGTACACTTACCAATCCATCCAACTAGACCAAGCAGGGCTAGGGGTGTTACCTCCAATGAAGGGCCCTGAACCTGGGTACATCGTGTGTCACCACCGCTTGTGCCCAATCTCGCACCCAGAGCACGTTGGCGTCCTCCGGCCCCAACCACTCATGATAAGCCACCCCATGGCATCTGTCGTGAGAAAACGACGACAGTTGGCACCCATCGTGGGGCCATACGCGGCGCCGACCGGATTCATTCCCCGGGCGGGACCCCTCGCCATTCCATGTCGTCACCACTCGTCCTAGCGAAACCGTGGGGAGCTCGTGGGGCTTGCCTCAGCACGCCCTACGTGCGACTCTGTCGGCCTCGCGGCTGAAATCGACGCGCTCATTGAGCGCTTCGGCAGGCTCAACCTTCCCGAGGCTCCGACCGCTGACGAATACCCCACGTCTTTACTCATCTGCGCTGGCCCGCCCACAACAGTGGGCACACTCACTATGGCCTAGCCCATCGGGTCCCATGATCACATGGGGGTGATGGCCATCACTTCCTCCACCACATCCGGACTGGCGTGGGTCGCGGCTGCCGTTCCCGCCGCCTGCATCGGTACGTCCGACTGGCTCGGTGCGGCCCTCCAAGGTTTGAGCACCCCGATCGCCCCGACGGTGAACACCGATACTGCCGTGGCTGATCTCGAGGCGGCTCACCGCATTCTGTTCGAGGATGCCACCACCAACGGACTCAGCCTGGCTGGCATCGAGCCCAGCCGGCATGGGGCTGTGCGTGACTGCAGTCGCATGGTGAATGAAATCCTCGGCGGAAAAATGCTCATCTACGACACCCCCGCCGCTAACCTGCGGGCTCTCAAGGTGGCCTATGAGGAATTGTCTACCTTGGACGGCAAAGAGCGTGTCGCCCACGAGCGTCACATCAAGGAGCTCATCGATGCTGCTAACGCACAGCAGCATCTGCTCGCGATGGGCGGCGTCGCCACTGATGGCCCCCAGCCCGAGCGTGAGGGCACGGGAACTACCGGCCGCCAGGAGGCCGAGTACTCCTGCTCCCCTCGCGTTTCCGGCTGCCAAGCCGAAGAAAACAACCCCCAACCCTCTCAGACACCGGGGAGTGAGCAGCCGACTGTTAGCAGCCGGTGCACCAATGAGCCGCCTCGGAGCGGCCACCACCACGAAGCGCCGGCATCCGAGCAATCGGTGCCACCCACCATCCACCCCGAGCTCTCAGCTCGGCTCGGACTGCGCATCACCCGCAGCGAGAACGACGCCCGCCAACGCATCGACAAACTCGCGCATTCCGCCCTTCTCGAGGAGGAGGACTCGATTGGTCCGGCCTGCTTTGGCCCACGGATTCGCACCGAGCCATTCCCAACCGGATTGACGCTCCCTAGGGACACCCAGAAATAGAACGGGCGTGCCAAACCAGAAGACAGGCTGATCGACTACACCCCCGCGGTGGGTATCGCCAGGGGGAATAAGCGCATAGCGGTTCGCTACACCCCCTTATGCTGATCGGCTCGTCCCGCACCTGGCTCAATAGCCTGGCGGCCGGTAGCATAAACACTTGGACGGACTTCGAAGAGGCCTTCGTCCGCAACTTCACCGGCACCTACAATCGGCCAGGCTGTCCCCGTGAACTCACCATGTGCGTTCAGGGGCCGGATGAGTCCCTCCGTGAGTACCTCACCTCGTGGACCGAGCTCCGCAACTCCTGCGAGGGGGTACACGAGGTCCAAGCTGTGCAGTACTTTATCGAGGGCTGCCGGGATGGCACCCCTCTCAAGCACAAGCTCCTATGCTCCGAGCCGGCTACGCTCGCCGAGCTCATGACCAAGGCGGATAAATACGGCACGGCCGATTCGGCCATCCGGGACAAGACGACCGGCCCGCCAAGGCAACAACAACGCCCGCAACGATCCGGCCGGCGCAGCGGGAGTCCGCTTCCGCCTACGGACTCACCCCGACTGGCACCGAGCCCAGCCGGTGTGGGGCTATGCGTGAACACGGCCGCGTGGTCGCTGAAATCCTCGGTGGCAAAATGCCCGTCTACGACACCCCCGCCTCTAACCTGCGGGCTCTCAAGGTGGCCTACGAGTAAATGGCTACCTTGGAGGGCGAAGAGCGTGTCGCCCACGAGCGCCACATCAAAGAGCTCATCGATGCTGCTAACACACAACAGCATCTTCTCGCGACGGGCGGCGCCACCACCGAAGGCCCCCGGCCCGAGCACGAGGGCACAGGAACTACCGGCCGCCAAGCGGCCCAGTACTCATGCTACCCTCGCGTTTCCGGCCACCGGGCCGAAGCAAACACCCCCCAGCCCTCTCAGACGCCGTGGAGTGAGCAGCCGGCTCTTAGCAGCCGGTGCACCAATGAGCCGCCTCGGAGCGGCCATCACCATGAAGCGCAGGCATCTGAGCAGTCAGCGCCACCGACCATCTGCCCGAGCTCTCAGGTTGGCTTGGACCGCGCGTCCCCCGCAGCGAGAACGACGCCCGCAACCGCGTCAACAAACTCGCGCGATCCGCCTTTCCCAAGGAGGAGGACTCGATTGGTCCGGCCTGCTTCGGCCCCCGGATTCGCACCGAGTCATTCCCAACCGGCTTCACACTCCCTAGGGACACCTCGAAATACAACGGGGCCACCGAACCCGAAGACTGGCTGATCGACTACACCACCGCGGTGGGTATCGCCAGGGGGAATAAGCGCGGAGCCGTTCGCTATGCACCCTTATGCTGATCGGCTCGGCCTGCACCTAGCTCAATAGCCTGGCGGGCGGCAGCATCAACACTTGGAAGGACTTCGAAGAGGCCTTCTTCCGCAACTTCACCGGCACCTACAAGCGGCCCGGCCATCCTCGTGAACTCGCCATGTGCGTTCAGGGGCCGGATGAGTCCCTCCGCGACTACCTCACCTGGTGGACCGAGCTCTGCAACTCCTGCGAGGGGGTACACGAGGTCGAAGCCGTGCAGTACTTTATTGAGGGCTGCCGGGACGGCACCCCTCTCAAGCACAAGCTCCTGTGCTCCGAGCTGGACACGCTCGCCGAGCTCATGACCAAGGCGGACAAATACGCCACCACCGATTCAGCCATCTGGGTCAAGATGACCCCACCCACCAAGGCAACGACGACGCCTGCCATGACCACCGGCTACTTACAACCGGCAGTCGTAGAACAACAAGCGCAAGAACGACCAACCGGATTCTTGCTACGGGAGCCGGTAGGTCAATACCATCGAGGATCAAGAGCCAGCTGCCCAGCCTTCCGGTCAGGGCCAGCGCACAGGCAAGGCTGCCTGGCAGCCGAAGCTCACCTTCGAGCAAATGCTCGATCTCCCCTGCAAGAACCACTCAGGGGCCAAGCCCTCTACGCACACGCTCCGGCAATGCAGCTTCTCACAACGACTGGCCCAAGGTGACGGCCTCCCTGCTCCTCCCGTGTCGCCAGCCCGCATGCCGGCCCCGGCCCAAGCAGCCGCCTCGACGGCAGCAACGGCTCCGAACGATAGTCGCCTGATCGACCAGTTCCCTAACCAGGACGGTTTCTATGTCGTCTTCACTAGTGAAGAGACGGGAAAGCATGCTCAGCGCCAGCTCCGCCGTGAGGTGAACTCCACCATGCCGGCAACTCCATAGTTCATGCACTTGTCAGAGAAGCCGGTCACTTGGAGCCGATCACCCTGCCATGATGCCAAATCCCGGCAGTTATGGCTTGGTCCTCGAACCCATCATCGCCACCAAGGAACGAGCTTGCCGCTTCTCGCGGGTGCTGATAGATGGCGGCGGCAGCATCATCAACATTCTGTAGCTCGACACGATGCATAAGCTGGGGCTAAAGATAGAAGATCTGCAGGCGAGCCAGACGGTTTTCCATGGCATCGTGCCTGGAAAGTCTTGCTCCCTTGTTGGCAAGATCACGCTCAACGTCCTCTTTGGCGGACCCGGTCATTTCCGCCGTGAGCCAATGCTGTTCGAGGTCGTGGACCTCACGAGCCCCTATCAGGCGTTGTTGGGCCGGCTGGCTCTTGTCAGCTTCATGGCGGTCCCCCATTATGCTTACCTCAAGCTCAAGATGCCGGGCCAAAAGGGGATCATCAACATCAAGGGCGACTACAAGATGTCACTCGAATGCGCTCGAGACTGCATCCGGCTGGCCAAGGCCCTAGAGATCGCCGAGGAGAAATGGTAGCTCGACCGGATCGTGCCATTGCCACCAGCCAGCCGGCCTTGCCGGCTCCACCCTCGCAATCCACCGGCAAGGCCTCCTTCCAGCCGTCCAAGGACACCAAGCAGATCTCGCTTGTGACAGCCCGAGACGGACGTTCCAGAAGATTCCCCTTTTATTTCCATTCTCGTCATGTGTTCGTCTGGTTGTCGCATCATTCGCATCATCTGCATTGCATCGTCACCCGTTTTCTAAACTTGCATCCGTTCGTAGTCGCCGGTTCTCTTTGTTCTTGACGTTGCCCGTTTCGAGACCAACCACACACGCCCGTGCCCGCGACACAATTTAAAATTAAACCGTTTTTAAGTGTGCACAAAAATATTCTTGGATTGGGTCGAAACTTGGCGTGCGGTGTTATTATAGTCTAGGTAGACCGTCCGTCGAATTTCGTCGCGTTCTGCGTTCGTTTGATGCCCCGTCAGTCAGTCGTAGCAGTGCGGTCATCGATTATCGTGGGACGTTTTTCGGTATTTTAAAACCTCTGTGCCACGGGTCACCATTCCCTCTCTCTTCCCCACTTAGCCCCTCTGCACAGCTACCGTAGCCCCTTTCCGCTTCCGGTCCGTCGAGTCGACACCCGACGGTCTGGAAATGGATAGCGACCGTAAACCTAGCCTGAAACCTATATATAGCCCCTAGTCCCCTCGTTCCCCGTGCAAACCCTAGCCTTCCCCCTCCTCCAGCCGCCAGCCCGCCCGAGCCCAGATCTGAGCCCGGGAAGCCCGTCTGGGCCCATTCCCGAGCTCCCCCGTGCCTCCCATGGCTGCCGCGCTCCCATGGAGAGCTCCTCCCGTCCCCGTCGCTTGCTAGCCCCATCGGAGCCGCCCTCATAGGAACCAACCCTAGCCGGCCGTCGCCTCTCCCTTCTCTCTTCTCCTTCCTCCTCTCTCTCCCTAACCCCATGGCCTCCTCTTCTCCCGTAGGATCCGCCACCATGGATGCCCGAGCTCCGCCGCTGGCCGCCTCCGCCGCCGGGATCGAGCCCAGCCGCCGCCGGATCCGCCACCCCGAGCGGGATCGGGCGTTATCCCTCGTCCCTGCCTTCCCCCGCCGTTGTTGGTCGCCGCCGTAGCCGCTCGCTCGTCCCGCTCGGGGAGGACGAGCCTGCGCCCAAGCGCGAGCGCTCTGCCCGCGTTGACCAGCGCTCGCTCACGTGGGCCTGGCCAGCGCAGCGGCCCAGCTTCGCCTCCCTCTGTCCCGAATCGGCCCAAGTGGCCTGGGTGAGCAAGCCCCTCCCCTCTGCTTATATAGCGCATGTGCGCTCCGTAGCTATTAGACGCCCATGCCCTTTTGGGCCTGCCTATTAGAATAGGCCCGTTAAACGTTTTTATTCAGTCTTCGAATTTAGTAAATATCCGGGATTTCTGCTAATTGCAGATTAGTCCCTGATTTAATTTTGCTAATAACTTTTAATCCGGACATCACATGTAAATACTTTGAACATGTAAAATTCTTAGAATAAAACGTAGATTAATAATATGCCATTGCATCCATGCTAAAAATACTTAACATGTCATTTCCTGCCATTTTGCATATATGTCATAATTGCATTTTTGCATAATTATTTAACCATGCATCGGGTATCAATAAAATCACATATTAAAAATGTTCATCTCATTGACATCGCATTTTCATGCATCATAAAATTGTTGGCATGATGTTTGCATATTATTTGCATTAATGAATTGCTATAAGGTGATTAGGCCTAATACTTGCATAATTAATTGTGATTAATTTTCTACATGAACCTATGCATATTATATATGTTCTGGGGGTAGAAAAATCCATAGGATTTACATGTGCATTTAGTTTTGTCATTTGAGCATTTTTGTGTGCATGTCATTTATGCCGTGATGCCCTTTTTTCATATTCGTGGGATTTAATCCATGCATGTTTTGTAATAAGTTTCAACATGAGAAATGCCCTTTGATATGTGTCCTAGCCCCTGGTCATTTTACTTGCCATAGAAATGCATGTATAGGTGTTGTTTTCTTGTTCTCAACATTCTATAAAAATTCTGCTGTTTTGAGATGCCAAAATATAAATTCTGCTGTTTCGAGATGCTAAAATATTTCTAAGTCTGGAATCTGTAATACTTTGTTGCTGTCTTGCCATTTGATTTGCTAATAATCTAGAACTCTTTTGTGGTTGGTGTAATGGAGTTATTTGTAGTTGATAATGTCCTTTAGTATGCTGTTAAGTTTCATCCCATAATATGATCTGTAGAATATAGTTTTACTGCTGTCAATATGCCTTCGTGATAAAAACTGCACTGTCAAAAACTGCTATTTTCACCAAGTCTGAAACTATTTTCAAGTAGCTACCTTGTGAGCTTCCTACCATGTGATCCATGCATGTTTCGGATATGATATGTGAAGATGAAATGAAGTGGATGTTGTATGATACTGCCCCATGCTTAGTTTGTGCATTTTGGAAACATGTAGCTTGTTATTTTCATGTAGGCAATATGCTATCTTGCTGTTTTTGGCAGATTTCAACCAAAACTTGTTTCGTTGATTGTGGTTGAACTATAGCTCCGTTTTGAACATGTTGCATATGAAACTTGCTTAGAATATCATGTAGTTTCATAATTACTTGTTGCATTCATGATTTGAAATGTTTGTACTTGTGTTTCCCATGCATTTGCATTCATGACATGTGCATCTTGTGTTGCGCATATCTTTTAGACCGTAGCTCTGTTTGAGATGTTCTTTATATGTATATCGACTAGAAAGACATGTCGAATTGCATGGTATGCTTTATTCTGCTGTTTAAAAATATAAAATATGATTAGTTCAGATCTGGACCAATTTCGAAATTAACATATGAGGTCGTTTCGGAAATGCTATAAGTTGTTTCCGGCCTCATTTAAAATGCCTAGGTAGATAGTTTACTTATGCTTCACCTCTTGCAATGTTTCAAAACATTTAATATTGTCGTGTACCTAACGGGAGTGAACTAAATAATTCGAATGTGGAGTTTCGTCAATATGCAACTCGTTGCATATTGAGCTTCACTTAATGTGTAGTATTTGATTGTTGTGAATTGTCATGCATTCCATACTAAATCGTACATGCATCATATTTGTATGTGCATCGTGTCATGCATATGGTGTGGTGTATCTTGTGTTGATTGTTTGTTTCAGATTGCTTCTTCTCGATAGAGTTCCAAAAGTGTTCGACTACGTTGGTTCGTCTTCTTCATGGACTCAATCTTCTTCCGAGCGGGGTCTCAGGCAAGATGACTCATTTCGTTGGATACCATTACTATCATTGTCACGCTAGTTGTCTCGTATGTTATCGTTATGTCACGCTACCTACCACTTGTTTGATAAGCCTCCCAACATTGCCATGAAAAGCGTCTAACTCCTCCACATCCCATTAAAACCGTTGTTTGGCTATGTTACCGCTTGCTTAGCCCTTCTTATAGCATTGCTAGCTGCAGGTGCAATTGCTTCCATGTGTTAACATGGAACTTCTTTTGTTATATGACAATATTGCTTCTATTTAATTCAATGCACATATATATTTGGTAAAGGTGGAAGGCTTGGCCTTATGCTCGGTGTTTTGTTCCACTCTTGCCGCCCCTAGTTACTTGTGCACAAGTGTTATGTTCCATAAATGAGCGCTCCTAACATGCTGGGGGTTGTTATGGGGACCCCCTTAATTTTTGGGTGAGAATAAAGCTTGTTTGGCAAGGCCCAACTTTAGTACTACATCTGCCTAATAATTAATAAAATTGCATAGGGACCCGCCGGCACCCGTGGATCATTAATCAATCCCCGGGCCAGTGCTCGTCATGAGTGTTGGTCCAAACTAGAGCACTATGCAGGGCCTACACGGGGCAACTCGGGAGATTTCTATCAGGCCACCATACACTAGCTTATCCGTCGTGTCCTGAGAACGAGATACGGGGCTCCTATTGGGATCGTCGACACGTCAAGAGGCCTTGCTGGATTTTTTTACCTTTCTCGAACGTCTCGAGTGAGGAACTCTGATTTTCTTCGGGCTATCTTGAGGTGTCGGATTTCCTTTGGAATTGCCTAGGATGATAACGAGATCCGTGGTTGAGGTTATTCCCACTGCGTTTGGTTAATTTATTATGGATGAGTTGGAGCACCCCTGCAAACTTGGATATTTTGTTTAACACCCGGTCATAGAAAACTTGAAGTAAACTCTAATAACATACACCAATTGTGTGCGTAACCGTGACTGTCTCTTTTCGTGAGTCCTTATCCGGAAGAGAAAACGGTGGGGTTATGTTTGACGTAAGTAGGTGTTCAGGATCAATTAGTGATGATTACCAGTTCACATCCGATATGCGTAGACCACCATACTTTACTTTCTGTACTCGTAAGTTATCCACTCAAATAAATGCTTAGTCGCTTGCTGCAGCCTCACCACTTAACCATGCCTCACCTTTTAAGCTTTAGTAGTCTTGATACCCTTGGAAATGAGATTGCTGAGTCCTTGTGGCTCACAGATTACTACAACAACAGTTGCAGGTATAGGTAATGCGATGATTTGATGTGAGCGCGTTGCTTGATTTGATTTGGAGTTCTTCTTCTTCTTCTTCATCAATCTTGGATGGGTTCTAGGTGGCAGCCTGGGATAGCAAGGGTGGATGTCATTTTGACGTTTGATTCCGTCCGTAGTCGGACCCTGCTCTTACGTATGATGTTTGAGATGTTATTGTATTGATGTGACTCTGATGTAGCTTGTGGCGAGTGTAAGCTAACTGCATATAGTCATCTCTTCTATACATGTACTTGTAATGATATCCATTCTTGCGAACACATCGACATGCGCTTCTATCCCCGTCGAGGCCCTCGTGCCAAAATAAGGATAGGACTGCATCTTGGGCGTGACACCGCTCGACCCGGCCAACCTGACTCAGTGCGTCACCAACAGCTCCCACCTCGACAACAAATAGGAAGGAGAGCTCGTCGACTTCATCCATGAGAATCGGGACATCTTTCCATTGTCCCCCAAGGACATGTCGGGTGTTCCGAGGAAGTTCGCCGAGTACAAACTCCATGTACGGCTGGACGCCTAGCCGGTCAAGAAACCCCTGCGCCGCTTCTCCGAGGAGAAGCGACGTACTATAGGCGAAGAGATCGCTCGGCTGCTCATAGCCGGGTTCATCATGGAAGTATTCCACTCGGACTGGCTGGCTAACCCAGTCCTGGTATTGAAGAAGAACAAGACCTAGCGCATGTGCATCGACTACACTAGCCTGAACAAGGCATGTCCCAAAGACCCGTTCGCGCTGCCGCAGATCAATCAAGTCATCGACTCCATGGCCGGCTGCGACTTAATGTCTTTCCTCGACGCCTACTCAGGCTACCCCCAAATCAAGGTGGATCCTGAAGTTTGGCTCAAGACCTCCTTCATCACACCCTTCGGGGCCTACTGCTACGTCACCATGTCTTTCGGCCTGAAGAATGCTGGCACCAGCTTCCAATGATGTATGCAGAAGTGCCTCCTGCCTCAGATAGGCAGGAACGTCCACGTCTATGTCGGCGACATCGTCGTCAAAACCAAGAAACATTTTGGCCTCCTCGATAACCTTCAGGAGACCTTCGCTAACCTACGCGAGTACAAGATCAAGCTCAACCCGGAGAAGTGTATCTTCGGCATCCCTGCTGGAGAACTCTTGGGTTTATTCGTGTCCGCCCGCGGCATCAAAGGTAACCCCAAGAAGATCAGCACGATCGAGCGCATGCCGAAACCGACCCGGCTCCACGACGTCCAGTAGTTCACCGGCTGCCTTGCCTCGCTCAGCCGGTTCATCAGCCGGCTGGGAGAGAAGGCCCTACACCTCTCCGGGCTCCTTCGCAAGACGGTTGTGATCAAGCCAGTTCAAACCAAGAGACCGGGCGCCTTCGACTGGCCTGACTAGGCGGACGAAGCCTTCCGTGGCCTCAAGAAGGCTTTGACCCGCGCGCCCATCCTGTCCATGCCACCAGAGAAGGAACCCTTGCTCGCCTACATCTCGTCGACCACCCGCGTCATCAGCGTCGTTCTGGTGGTCAAGCGGCCGGAGGAGGGCAAATCCCAACCGGTCCAGCGACCCGTCTACTTTCTCAACGAGGTCCTCTCCGCGTCCAAGCAGAACTACCCTCACTATCAAAAGATGTGTTATGGCATATACTTCAATGCCAAGAAGGTCAAGCAATACTTCCAAGAGCATACCATTACCGTGGTGAGCATGGCCCCGCTTGGCGAGATCATGAGCGGCCGGGACTCCACCGACCGGATCGCCAGGTGGGTCATCGCCCTCGCTGACCATGATATTCGGTACGAGCAAAGAACTGCCATCAAGTCACAGGCATTGGCGGATTTCCTCATCGACTGGGCGGACACGGAGTTTGTCCCGCCTCCCCCAGATTCCACGCATTGGTGCATGCACTTCGACGGCTCGAAAATGAGGACTGGCCTGGGTGCCGACATAGTCCTCTCCTCCCCGAAAGGTGATCAGGTCAAATATTCCCTACAGATCCACTTCGCCGCCTCCAACAACGTGGCTGAGTATGAGGCCATCGTCCATGGCCTCCGGCTCGCCAAGGAGATCGGCATCAGGCGCATCCTCTGCTTGGCGACTCCGACCTCGTGGTGCAGCAAGTCTCTAGTGAATGGGACGCCAGGGACGCCAACATGGCCACTTACCGCTTCCTCGTACAGCAGCTTACCGGCTCCTTTAAGGGCTATGAGTTTCATCACGTCCCATGGGCGGACAACGAGGCGGCGGATGCGCTGGCAAAGATTGGCTCCACCTGGCAGGCCATCCTAGCTGGCATCTCCCTCGAATGGCTGCTCAATCCCTCGATCAAGCCTTCCCCAGAATCTGAGTCAATCTTCGTGCGGGCGGGCGTCGCCGGCCCATTGACGGCCCTGGCCGCCTCTCTGGCAGCATCTCCGCCGGCCCTCGAATCGTGAGCCGTCCAGCCGGCCCCGATCGAGCCAGCGGCACGTCCGTCATGGTGATCACCAGCCAGCCGGCCCTAGGGGCCGGCGAGCCAAACCCGAGGGATGGCCAACCAGCCTCGGGGGCTCCCGAGTCGGCCCTGGGAGCCGGCGAACCGGTCCCGGGGTCTGATCAACAAGTCCCGAGGGCTCCCGAGCCGGCCGCTGTCGCGGCTCCCTCATGGGCCCAACCCATCTTAGCGTTCCTTCTACGGGGCGAGCTGCCTCCGGACGAGGCTCTGGCTAGGCCAATCTAGCGCCGAGCCACGGCCTACGACATCATCAACAATGAGCTCATCCACCGCAGCACCACTGGTGTCTTCTAGCGATGCGTTGAGCGAGAAAAGGGTCTAGAGATCATCCTCGACATTTAACAGGGCGAGTGCGGGCATCATGCCGCCTCCCAGACCCTAGTGGCCAAGGCTTTTCGCCACGGCTTCATCAGGCCGACGGCTCTCGACGCGGCCAAGAAATTGGTCGACGAGTGCTAGGTCTGCCAACGCTTTAGCGCGCAAAGCCACCTGTCGGCAACAGCCCTCCAAACCATCTCCCTCTCGTGGCCTTTTGCTGTTTGGGGCTGGACATGGTGGGCCCATTCAAGACCGCTCGAGGCGGCATGACACACTTACTGGTGGCCATCGACAAGTTCACCAAGTGGATCGAGGCACGACCAATCAAGAAGCTAGACGGCCCCATGACCGTTCGGTTCATCGACGACATCACGGTACGCTACGGCGTTCCCCACAGCATCATCACCGACAACAGCACCAGCTTTGCCAAGGGCGAACTCGCGCGTTTCTGCACCAAGCAAGGAATTCAGCTCGATGTGGCCTCCGCCGCTCATCCGCAGTCCAACGGCCAGGTCGAGAGGGCGAACGACCTCATCCTATCCGGCATCAAGCCCCGGCTCGTGACGCCATTGGTAAGGTCGGTCGGCTGCTGGATCGACGAGCTGCCGACCGCCCTTTGGAGTCTCAGGAGCACCCCGAGCCGGTCAACCGGGTACACTCCCTTCTTCCTCGTGTATGTGTTCTGGGCGATCGGCCCCACCGACATCGAGTTCGATTCGCCTCGGGTCACCCTATACACGAAGAAGGACGCAAAAGGAGGCAAGAGAAGACATCATCAATCTACTCGAGGAAGCTCACGAACTGGCCTTGAGCCAGACGACGATCTACCAGAAGAAGCTTAGGCACTACCACAGCAAGCGGATCCGGCCATTCTCGTTCCACGAGGGGGACCTAGTCCTCAGATGGATAAAGCGAACCGCCGGACAGCACAAGCTGTCCTCCCCATGGGAGGGCCCGTTCATCATCAGCAAGGCGCTATGCAACAATGCGTACTACCTAACAAATGCCTAGAAGCCGTAGAAGCGCAAAAGAGACGCTTCGAGTGAAGAAACATAGTGCCCATGGAACGCAGCGCTCTTGTGCCCGTTTTACTGCTGAGGAAGAATCAATGTATGTATGTATCCCCGTCCTTTTGGGCATATGAATGCAATGGGCACCCCAAGCCGGCTCTTGGGGCGTGCCCCGTTTCGTTTCTTTCAAAAGTGTTCCTCACTCCCCGGCTCCCCGGCCTGGGTCCTGGGCCCGGGGGCTAGCCGGCTGGGCCTAAAAGCGCCTCTCTGAAAAACGGCTAAGTAGCGTGTGCCAGCCAAACTTCTCCACCCTTACCAGCTATAGAACCAGCCCCCGGCTGTCTGGTTGACGGGGCCTCGGGGCGGCAAGGCTTGGCTCGCACGAAAAGTCGAAGCAAAGGAATACCCCTTCGGTGCCCAGCCGGACCGTCGCCACGTCTCTACCACTCTACTTATCCCAAAAAAACTCACGATCCCTGAGGTGGACGCCCCGACCCAGCTACAAACCGGCTCCTGGCTGTCGGGCTGGCGGCGCCAAAACTAAAGGGGAAAAGGAGTAGAAACGAAAAGAGTCGAGGTGGACAAAAAGGGACAAGGACGAGGCGGCATGATTCACAAGGCAAACACAACAAAATTTTGACGACATAAACATTAAAGGCAAAAGTGGTCCACGGCCAGCATTCGGTTCATTACACAAACACCCCCAGTGGGTGGATTCAAGTTTTTTCACGTAGGGAAAAAAGAAGATAAAAAGATGCCTGGGGGCTTAGGCCACCAGCACGTCGCCAGCCGGCATGCCCCCAGCCGGCGCGTCACGAGGCGGCTCGGTCCTCGCCTCGGAGGTGGTCGCAGTCTTGGTGTCGGCCTCCTTCGCCTTCCAGATGGGCTCCTCTGTCTCGACCGTCGTGCCGCTCGAGTCGCTGCTCTCGTCGATGACTTCGTCATCCACCTGGCCGTGAGGGATGCCAAAGGAGTCCTCGGGAAATGGCTTGCCATCCTCGCCAAGGGGCGGCAGGAATTCGTCCGCGTCAACGTATGCCGCGAGCTCGTTGGCCCGCTGGATAAGGGGCGGCTTGCCGGCCTCCTGCTCTGCAGCCGGCACGTCCCGCATGGTCGCCAGCCGGCCCAAGTCCATGCCGCGGTACGAAGACGTCACAAAATGGAGCGCCATCTGCGCCCCGGCTCGGACGGCCGATGCCTTCCAGGGCCTCGAGGCGGGGGACAACATGCTCCAGCCACTAAGCCATGCGGTGCACCGGATCTCCCCACGGCCCGGCCACAGCGCGGCAATGACCTCCTTGTCGGCGGTCTTGAGCCACTCCACGCTCTTCTCGACATGGGTCATCCGCATCTCGACGGCGATCCCAATCTCGTCCATGTCCCGCGCGGCATGCTCCTCGATGGGGCGACCGCACTCCCGAAGGTATTCCCGATGCTCCTCAACGGCGCGCGCAGCGTGGCGATGGGTTTTCGGGAAACGCCCTGGAAGAAGGAGAAGAGAAGGAATGAAAAAGCAAGAGTAAGCACAAAAAACGGCAAAGGGAAGAGGAACCGGCTGGGGAAAGAGAGAGATTGGCACTTACCTTCGATCGCGTCGTCCACCCCAATGGCAAAGTGGAGTGCCTCCTCGTGCTCCAACTTCCGGGCCACCTCCGAGGTGGCAAGGGAACCCATGAACTCCTCGAGTGTCTTCTCAAGGTGGGTCACCTCGCCTTGTAGGGCAGCGGTCCTCAGGGCGGTGTCAGCTGCCTCCTTGACGGCCACATCCTTTGCCGCCTCGGCCTTGAGCTGGTCCCGGGCCGCCTCCCTGTTGACCAGCAGCGTGGCCAGCCAGTCTGTCTCCTGCGCGGCCGCCTGGACCACCCGTGCCAGCAGGTTCCGTTCGGCGACAAGACCGGTCTTCTCCCCCCGGAGGGTGGCCAGCTCGCCTGCAAGACGCAACCAACATCAGCCGATTCCCGGGGGCTACATGCTGCTCCTACAAAGTGCAGCCTACCTTGCACGCGTGCCAGCTACACCTCCAAGTGTTAGAACACATTTTTGCCTTGGTCGTGGATGGCGACCGCTGCCGCGAACAGCTTCTGTCGTAGAGAAGCTCCCTCCTATCGCAAGAAAGGGGGGCAAATGTCAAGACATCCTCAAAGGAGATCCGGCCCAACTGCCCATTAGCCTGTCAGTCCGCCCACATCTCGGGGGTTACACCCAGTGGGTGCCCTCGCACGCCCCCACTGATAACTCTAAGCCAAAAGTGTCGTCTTACCTATGCACCCTGAAGGGCGGCGTCAGCCACCTCCGCAAATCGGGCCAGCTCCTGCCGGCACAGGTCCAGGACACTGCCGAAGTCCGCGAAGGACGGGACCGGGCCACCTGCCTGGGGGCCCGATAGGGCCGGCGTGCTCGCCAGCGCCTCCTAGTCCCAGATGACCTCCGGGCCAGGTCGCCGCTGCCACCTGGGCTCGCCACGGCTCCAGCCGCCGGGGGTGGGTTGATGACAGCAAGGGTTCGGGAGTCGCCTCCCGTCGCCCCCCCCCCCCCGCCCGATGCCGTAGCCGCCTCCTCGACCAGCCGCTCCGGTGCACGGTCACGCCGGAAGGTACCTCCACATCCATGGCCGCCGTGTCTGGCGGTGCCTCCGACGCCATCTCTAGTACCACTAGAACCTCCAACATAATGACCCGGGCCAGCTCGATCGCAGGAGGGGTCACCTCCGGCACCTCAGGCTGGGTCGCCTTAGGAGCCGGCTCTGTCGTCGCCTCCCTCGTTGGGGCCGTTTCTTGTGCGAGCGGAGGTGCTGGCGAGTCCATGGCCACCCCCCGTGGCTCGCTTCATGGAGGCCTCGACATGTGGGTGGACTGCGCAGCCGAGTCCGTCACCCGTGGGGGGTCCGCCGACACCCTCCGCCTCTCTCCGCTTGAGGTCCCTGAGTGTGCGACCCCTACTCTCGTGCCGGACCGAGAGGCTCGCAGCTCCGCGAGCCTCCTCTTTTCCTCCCACTGGGTGGCCGCGTGCTCACGGGCCAGCCGGCCTGCGGCATCCGTCATCTCCCCCGCCGGCTCATCATCTTGGAGCTCGATGGGGTCACTACAGCATCCAAAAACCGGTCGTTAACCGGCTCGCAAGGCGAAAGAAAAAACTCGCACAAAGATGAAGAACATACGTGATAACAAGGGGCAGGGCCCGCTTGGCGCATGGCGGCGCCTTCCGTGCGGCCACCTTCACCCGCTTCGGGCCGGGCGGTGAGGCCGCCGGCCCCGTGTGAGCCGGCCGCTTCGGCCGCCAGGCCTCGAGCCGGTCACTCCTCGCTCCTCCGGTCCTGGCACGCCGCAGGGGGATGTTCGTCTAGAATCACCAAATCGTCATGATCATCGTCGTTGTCTTTCTAGTCCCAAATGGAGGGGGCAAGAGGGAACTCACCCGCTCCGTTGGGTTCCCCAGCTACGCCGGACATTCCGGCCCCGCCAGGAGCGCCACCTCGCGGATCCGCCGGCTCGTCGCCCCCCCCCCCCCGAGGAGTCCACTCATTCCTCCGGGGGGCCTCCCGTCTGGAAGTCTTGAGAGTCGGAGTCCTCGCGCTCTGCCTCTAAGATCTGCAGGTGTGGGCTGTCTGGCGTGTTTTGTCACACTAGCAGCTGCGGTCAACACTTCAACGTAAGTTCTCCAGCCGGCTGCCGGCTAGGGAATACCAAACGAGAAAGAACCGCCTCGACGAAAAAACTCACCAGAGGAGGCCAGTTAATGCGGTCGTACGTCTCCATGCTGAAGGACCACGAGGTGTGTTTCAGCTTGAACGTCATGAGGGCGTTCACTCGCTTCGCCACCTGAGCCGGCATCAGCTCGACGGTGGACTATCGGCAGGGGTTGTGCCGGCCAGACATGTCGCAGATCCGGTGTGCCTCATCTGGAGGGGCAACACCAGGAACAAGACAAAGGCCGCCACTAGGTCGGCGGCAACCAGCCCCTCACATAGAAGAATGATCAGTGCCATCCCTTGACGGACTCGACCAGAGATAGAGGGGGAAGCGAGCGATGCCGTGGTAGCACACCACCGTGCCCCCACACGCATCACTCTTCAAAGATTTGAGATAGAAGAGGGCATTGAAGAACTCGAGGAAGGGGATGATACCGAGGTACCCCTCGCACAACGTCAGGAAGGCAGAGAGGTACAACATCAAATTTGGCCCGAGGTGGTGCGCTAGAGGTCGAAAGTGTCAAGAAGAAGATGGAAAAAGAGACTCACCGGGAGCTCGAAGCCCTGGGAGAAGTGCCAGAGGAACACGACGTGTTCCCCTGGCTGCGGCGCCAGCGCTATCTCGTCGCCCGCCGCGTGAGAAGCCACCCACTCCGCCGACGGCAACATGCGCGCGCGGCACAACTCGGCGATGTCCGCCTCAACCACAAAGGATCCATCCCAACTACCTCTGCGTCCATCTGCCATCGCAGCGGCGGTGCGGTGTGCGAGCGCGGGCGCGGGCTCGGCTGCGATGGCGTGCGAAAGATGGAAAGAAGCGACCACAAAGCACGGCAGCAAGCGGGCAAGTGGGGGCATGGGTACCTCTGCCTCCTGCCCTTCCTCCCCTTTTATAGGGGAGGCCACAACCGGGGGACGTGGGATCATCTGCGCCCACTCCTCCCGGAAATTCCGTGCACGTGGGTGGCCCCGGGTCGTAACGGTCGCTTCTGGGCACAGAGGATCCTGTGCTGCGCCCCGAGGCCTATGGGGGCTACGCCTGGGTCCTACCAGGCTAGGCCTGGGTGACGTCCCTACTCCCCACGTGTGCAGGACCCATGACATCATTACTCGTCGCGTGGCGTGCCGTGTGCAGGCGCGGGACCCGGGGTGACACGCCGAAACCCGAGGCTACGAATCCAATGACCGACCCGGCTACCCCTTCGCCTTCGAGTCGGGGGCGGCTTTTGTTGAGGGGAAGCCACTGGCTCCTCACCATCCGCCGAACGCAGGCCCCACCGGCTTCGGGGACTACTGACGGGTTTTATACCCCTAGGTAGGCCAAAGCAACTGGGTCTTCCCCCTTTTTGCTTCAAAGAGAAACTACGCGCCCGGATGGTCGTGGCCAGCTGGAGGACATTCAGCGCAAGTCACTGCCGGTTCGGCCCTCGGCCGGCTGGGCGCGACCGTCTGTCCACGGGCCGGCTCTTCCGTTGACATCGGGACGGACATGCCCCATCCCGTCCCTCTGCGCATGTACGGCGACGTGACGTGACAGGCACCACGGGCAGCCCTCTGGCTAAAGTGGCGCGTTGCTACAGTCCAACTGTCCTGGTCGCTGACCTCGGTGAGCGTGACCGGGCAGGGGAACAATGCTGGCATGCCCTCAGCACTTGATTGCCTATCCCGGCGTGGCTACAATGTCGTCGGCCGTATCGGAGATTTCGGTCGGCTGGCGCTAGATGACGCCCCCCAGGCGGCCCATGCCGCGGCAGGGGGGCGAGGACCAATTACAGAGCTGGTCAGCGGGCCCGAACAGGAGAAGATACCTTTCGGCTGGCGGGCCCCACCCACGACAAGACGGCACAAGCGGCAGGACCCTCTGGACAGACGGAGAGATTGCCAGCCGGGTCCCCCCACCATTGTACTTATGACATATTATAAGAGCCGGGGGTTGGCCTATAAAACCCCTCGAGCCCCCCATGCAATGGGGACGGACGAATGGTCTCAGACATGCACCCACAGAACTTTGATTCCCTCCTCTAGTAGCAGAGGAAGATGAGCCAGCTGCTCCTTCTTCCTCCTCTAGACACGGCTCCAGGAGCATCCTTGTACACTTACCCATCCATCCAACTAGACCAAGTAGGACTAGGGGTGTTACCTCCCACGGAGGGCCCTGAACCTGGGTACATCGTGTGTCACCACCGCTTGTGCCCAATCTCACACCCAGAGCCCATCGACGTCATCCGGCCCCAACCACTCACGATAAGCCACCCCATGGCATTTGTCGTGAGAAAAGGACAACACACAAGGCAGATACAATATGTTAAAGTAGTGCGATTCCTATGTGCACGATGGCATAGTTCAGGCAACACAACGTTTTTACTACAAGCCTATTACGATGCTCTTCACAGAGCTCAAAAGCAATGACTTAAAGTTTTTTACACGCCTCAAAGTTCGGCGGGCCATAAGACCCAGATTATCCATGGCATTATCACAGGGCTCAGCTGGATGGTGGGTCACCATGCGCCAGGTCTTCAACTTCCTCGATCTGGAGATTGTCCATGTCCCAGTTTCAGTTATTTAAAGCTTCAAAGGTTGCCTCTTAAAAGAGGGGAGATGGGTCAAGATTAGGAGCGTAGAAGTGCTTACGGCATGCAGGAATTAAGTCTGTAGCCTCGAAGGTTGGGCCACACACGCGCTTGTTCTCGACATTGTAAGCCACCTGATGCATTCATAGGTTCACTTCTTCCGCCAGCACCGATGCAAGGACTCTGAAGGCCTTCATGCAACGGGCGTAGTCGGCTGCTGTGAACTTTGAGCCCTCGTTCTTCTTCGATGGAAACCCGTCCATCATTTCCTTGGGAGTTAGCTCTAGGGCAAAGGCTAAGGCCCGGGTTAGGGACACAATGGCTCCTTTTCTGGCGGATGATTTCTTGAGCTCCTGGAGATGCTTGGGCAGGGTAGATAACATTTCTATGACCCCCATCATGGACTTGGGGATACTCTCCTTGTTAAGCATCGCCTTGATGGTGTAGAGTGTTCCGCAATACAGCTGTTCTGAGAGAGTATAAAAGGCTTTCAGAGACAACAGGCTGTCAGCGACGATTTGACAGCTCCTTGGACCTGTAGAAGATGGATTTTTTATAAGCCGCCTGCATAAGTCCTTACACAAACATGTTGAGTAGAGTACTTACCAAACATAGCATCAGACATCTTTGTTATAAGGCGTTTTAGGGAGTGTAGTTCATCGGATACTTCCATGAGCCGCTGGTCAGCATTATCTACATGCTGAGCCAGGGCAGTTTTCTCCATCTCAGTAGCCTTCTTAAAGGCGGCGAACTCAGCTTTAGCTTTTACAAGCTCTTTGGTCGCAAGCCGGCACTTTTCTTCTGCTGCACTCCTAGCGGCCTGTTGGGAGGCCAGATTGCTCTTCAAGTCGGTCAGTTCAGACTTGGCATTATTTAAGGCTTCCTGTGACAAACAAAGGTACAAGAAAGGTAAGTCGCTGGGATAGCATGTTGTCAGATGATCAGGCTAACAAATGGAATGCAAGTTTCAACCAGATTGCAAGCAATATACTTGACACTTGGGGGCTAATGTATATTTGCTCTCCAAGACTACAAGTACGTTCCGGCTCATCTTTTTCAAGTTAAGCTAGCACGTGGGGGCTAATGTATATTTGCTCTCCAGGACTACAAACTACAAACCACATTGTAAGTCCTGACTCGTCTTTATCAAGTTAAGCCGGCACTTGGGGGCTACAACTGGCTCTTTGTTCAAGTCTACATTGAAGTCCCGACTCATCTTTATCAAGTTAAGCCGGCCCTTGGGGGCTATATTTGGCTCTTTCCAGGAAGAGATACGGCCCATTATTTCTATACTGACCCGAACTAGGGGGCTACAGTTGATCAAAGACTTGAAATTAAGTACCAGCTTAATATTTGCATATTAAGCCGATACTTGTGTGCTACAGGTTAAGTGTTCCTACTCAAAGCATGGATTGGAAGACCTGGCTTACCATTGACAAATACTAAGCCGGCTCTTGGGGGCTACATAAGAATATATGGAAAGGAAAAGAGTACCTCTTATTTTTTCTTCATCAGGTTGACGAGCTTGAGTTCCATGTTCCAGCTCGTGTTGAGGCGGTTCAGATAACCGGCGTGCAGCTAGTCAGCATTTAACTTCTACAACACCAGGAGTTCAAGGTCTAGCTTGTCAGAGGCTTCAGTTTTCTCAGTGTGTTTTGTCAACACATGAGGTTCGGGAGTTTGAAAGCCGGTCCCGGTGATAATGACATCCAGCGTAGTTGAATCATTAGTGGCCGCCGAAGGGCTCAGCGGCTTGGAATTGATCCTTGGAGGGCTCTCAATGGCCATCTCATGGGCCGTCGGCTCGGCAGAAAGACGAGTGTCTTCAGGTGCATCCTTGGAGGCTGCAGAAGGATCAACATGTGCAGCCGGAGAGTCCAGCTTGGCAGCCTTCGATTCTTGAGCAGCGGGGGCCGAGGTAGACCCTGGAAGACATAGAAAGTTGTTATATAAAAGTCAAAGGATAACAAAGGATAAGATGCAAATATGAAAGCACATACTTTGGGTTGACCTTTAGAGGCGTCAGTTTGGTTGTCGTAGAGTCGCCTGGAGAAGGAGGTGATTCCTGAAAGCAATTAAAGTGTGGTATAGACAGAGTAAAGTCATAAGGCAAGACTAACAAAATTAAGCCAAGTGAAACACATACCTCAGCCGACTGTTTCCGTTGAACCGGTGAGTGAGATAACCCGGCCATGAGGTCTTCAGAGCTAGTGCTCCGGGTCTGGCGCCGGGAGACTTGTTGTTGCTTTTTAAAAAGAAAGTTTGGGTCTAAGGAAGCAAGAGGATGAGAAAATGGGACTTTTCGGATGACCCGCCGTATCTTTTGTGGTGCAAGATGTTCTGAATCAGATGAGACATAAGTTACCTCAGGGGCGTTGGCCTGGCTTGTCTCCATCTCGTCCTGAGAAGTTATTGTTGTCAGTAAAGTATATGAAGAGATGGCAAGAGAATCAAGTTTTACCTTTGAGTCGTCAGCCTTAGGCTGTTCTTGGGGTCCCGGTTTCTTCTTTCGGCCGATGACCTTTTCCTTCAGCTTCTTTAGAGGAGGAACATACTTGTTTTCCAGAAGTTGGAGTTAGCCTGGAAGTTAAAGCAGACAAAGGAAGATAAAAATTATGAAACATACATGGATAGCTAAATGTGCAAGTCAGGAGGTTCAGAGTCGCCCTTAAATTCAGGGTCGGGTTTGCGGTGCAGAAGGTTGATAACCCGATGGTGCAACAAGAGTCTTGATATTCCTGGGTAAGACTTTCGACGTAAGTCGGATCATATTTCGCTCGTTCAGAGGTTGGCATTCGGTTAGGGAGTTCGATTGTCGTCTTGAGTGGAGAAGGGCGATAATCGGGCAGTGGATGCTCTCGCTCTGTGTCACATCCCTAGCTAGCTTACTTAGGACAGCATGTGTGTGCATCATGTTTCACTTTTTGCATCAACTTGAAATGGGGATTAACAGAAACCCCAAACACCCCACTTGAATCAAATCAATTCCGTGATTGTGAAAACCAACAAATCCAAAATGCCCATAAAAATGCCCCCTATGTCTCTTAAATGTGGACATGATTATACAAGGGTTCATTCTAAATATTTGAATATTTATAGCATTTCAAAAATAAATATTAAAGCTGCTAAAAATGCCAAATAAAGCATTATAAATATTCCAGTTTTCAAAATATTCTAAAACTTTTTATAGAAGTTTGAAATATTCAAACTAAGTTCTATAGAATATTTGGAATATTTTATGCCTAGCATTTGTGCCTAAAAATAAATAAAACACATGTCAGAAAAATAAAACAAAAACTGGAATATTTTTTTAAAAAGAAAGGAGCAAGCCACCTAGGCCGGCCCAGCTGGCCCAGCACCGTCGTCATCCTCCTAGCGGATAGGAGGACGAGAGTGTGCTCGTCGTGCGCCCGAGCCGGTGCTGCCACGCAACTCACTGCGTGCCTACATCCCCCGATGCGCTGGCGAGAGGATGAGGACGCCATTGCCGTCCCCATCGCTCTCTCTCTCGCCATTCGCCCCTGCCTTTCCCCTCTCCTCTGACCGCCATGGCCACCGCCTTCTCACCACCATAGCCACCACTCCAGCCGCTCCCCCTGGCTCCCAAGCCCCCCTTTAGCTCCGCCTTGACGTGCTGGTCCTCTCCACCGAAGGAATCGAGCCCGGAGGCCTCCATCGTTGACCTGGGCATCTTCTTCCTCCTCGGTCACCGGAGACCGCTGTCGTCCGTTCGTCGCAAGCAGGGCCTCCTAGAGTCTACTCTCGTTGTCGTCGCGTCTGCTGTGAGCTCCTGCTCCTTCTCCCCCTTTTCCCCTTCGCTAGCGCCTTCTAGCGCTGAAACCCCTCGGGTCCGAGAGCTCCTCGCCGCCGGCGAGGACGTGGCCATCGCTGCGGTGGCCCAAGCTCACACCTAAGCACGTAGTCGTGCTCAGGAGGAACCTAGGTAGTCTTAGGAGCCCTTAGTTGGGTCATTCGAGCTCGGACTCGATGAGCCCGTGCTCGCACGAGCTCTGGCAGCCGCCGTGCTCATTGTCGGCACCGACTCCGACCATCCCAGCCTGTGGGAGGTGTCGAGCTCGATGCGTGCGAGCACGCAGAGCTGATCGGTGCCCTCCGCCATGCATTTGATCGTCGTCGGAGGAAACCCGATCCCCTCCGCCGTCCCTGACATCGCTGGCGGCTCAACGCTGGCGAGTCAACCAATTTGACCACCGGGGGTTTGACCCCTGGGTCACTGGCAAGTGGGGCCAGGCCCTGCTAATTTAGGATTAGTGAAGTTAATTAATTAATTAATTGAATTAAGTTAATGACCCACTAACCAGTGGGCCCTACCCTAATTAATTAGTAATTAATGTTTTAATTAACATTGTTAGTAGCTGGGTCACTAACAAGTGGACCCTACTGGTCAGGTTTGACCTGTGAACGGTGTGTGGACCAGCTGATGTCATGATGATGCAATAGAGAATTTTTTGAATTAAATTAATTTCAGAAACTATTTAAAACTTAGAAAAATCATAGAAATTAATCTGTAACTCAGAGTGAAATAATTTATATATGAAAATGTATCAGAAAAATCCAATGAATCCAATGGTGTTGTTATCATGCATGTTAGAGCAACCTATGTAGACGAACATTGATATTTACTAATAGGTTAACATATGGAATACGAAAAAAAGAATGATTTTGAACCTATATTCAAAATTACTTCATTTAACTTGGATAGTAGTCGCATTAGCTCATCCATACATGCTGCCATGTCATGATCAAGTAGTTTCTGGTGTTTATAGCATGCTGGAGGCCATGCGTAGCGCTGACCCTAGGGGTGGTTTACGACGTGGTAGGCAGTGACACGGTGTACCAAGGGTCACCCGGATGGTGGGCTTGGGAACCCTGCGCACATTGTTTGGGGTCGTAGCGGATACTTCGGCCGGACTTCCATGTTGGTTCAGTCTCAAATAGGATATAGCCTGGACTAGAGGTCTTGTGTGACTGTCGGTCGTGGTCGACTCCCTCGCTGGGCTTCCACTCTAAGGTTGCCAAGGTGCATGGTTTTACGAGCGCATAGCGATAAGTGGCGAGAGCGTGTGTGATGAAGTACACCCCTGTAGGGTATGAAACTATTCGAATAGCCGCGTCCTCGGATATGGACTACTTGGAAAACTTATGTTGTTCATAGATAATTTAATGGATACTCATAAAAATATCAAGACAAGTGTGAGAACCGTGGATGGCACTCTCATAAGAGACGGAAGTGAATCCATGGTGGTGTATTGATGTGGAGTTAGTGGACTTGTGTGCGATATCTAAAATTTGAACAAAGAGTTAAAATTGCGTAATATATGTTAGCCATGAGTCAAAGCTGGCATTGCTGCATAAACTCCACCACTCCCCTTGTTGATACATGAGCATGAATAGTGTAGGTCTGCTTTAAAGACTTGCTGAGTACGTTTGTACTCATGTTTGCTTAATAAATGTTGCAGATGAGACTCAGGACCCATTAGGTGGGTTCTATCTAGATGTCAACGATGCTGAATAGCTGGTGTCCCAGCTACAACCTTATGCCCTGTGGTGGGCTGTAGATAGTCAAGCCATGTGCCTTTTCCCCTTTTAACTATCTATACTCAGACAACTATATGCTTTCGCTTGGTTTCTATGAACTTGCTTGTATGACTTGAGTGTCGGGTCATGGGACCCCTACCTATAAGAACATATTATGCAAGGCTCTTCTGAGCCTCTTAAATAAAAGTTGTGTTGATGCATGGTTATGTTGTGATGCCATAGTTGTATCTGTGCATATCGGGCATGTCGTTCGTACGTGTGACGTGCAACAGTATGTATGGGATCCGACACCTAGTCATGTGCCTTTAGTAGTACTCTTTACGGGAAACTGCCTCTTTGTGCTTCCACCAAGCCTTGGTAGCTTGCTACTGCTCCGGACACATTGATTGATCGACATGTATCCTTCTTTGCTGTTGTGTCTGCCCCTTCGGGGAAATGTCTCGCAGTGTAATGTAGTCCCTATAGCCTGCTACGACTCGTCTACGTGCAATGATGACATTTATGTCCCACGGCGTAATGGAGTCCTTGTAGCTTGCCATAACTCGTCTACACATGCTTGAGGCCGATACCTGCATTGCTGGGTCACGTATGCCTGTTCTTGTACGGATGTGCCACTTGGATTCTATGACTAGTCATGTCGGCCCGGGTTCTCTATCGTTTGATTGCCAATGACATGTTCACATATGTGAGCCAAAAGACGCAAACGGTCCCGGCTAAGGTTAGGCTGCAGCCGTGGAGTTTACCGTGCGTGAGGCCGCAAAGTGATGTGATATGTTATAGTCTGGATTCATATGACTTAGGATTGGGGTCTCGACAGTGTTGGTATCAGAGCCTGACGGACTGTAGGACTACCAAGCCAAACCGGTCGAAGTTGAGTCTAGAAACCCTATAGAAAAGTAGCAGAATTGATTGTGGAAGGGAACGTATGGCTCTTTTTACTCCTCTTCCTAGGTTATTCTATTCCGAGTCACTCTCATCTTTTCTACAGGGTTAAGAGCTAGGCTTCTCATCTATTTCTTAGGATGACAAGTTACTAACCATGTACTATTAGTTAGCTTGTTCGCAAGGGAACGTCGGTACTCGAGTATTGTTGGTGTGACAAACAGTTGGAGAAGAGATTTGAGTCTAGATAGCCGAGTGGTTATGTTATCCAATATTTTGCAGTTGTCTCAAAATACTTTTGAGCAATTACAGCCGTTATGTTGTCCCAGTTCTGCTAGAATCTCTAATGTCTTTGCATCATTCTCTATTTCAGATGCCCCCTCATCCTTCCCGTCAGGTGGTCCATCTGACCAGGTGCAAAGATGTACCGGGTCACACGGCCATGTTGGTTAGAGTAATGATGGAGGCTAGATGAGTACACAGTGGAGGAGCAGTATCGAGATTTCAACTAGAGCCAGTATATGTGTACTGTTAAGATATATCCATCATATCTTGGAGCTGCAGAGCCGCTTCATTGGACTTATGAGTTAGGTGTCACCATAGACATGGCAGTTCAGGAGGCCGCCTACACCATGCTAACTATTATGAGGTGTCACCATGGTCAGCTTCAGAACACAGAGTTCTGTTATGTTCCTGCTTCTCTGGGAGGAGAGGATTGTTATCTTAGCGCAACCTACTATGATCATTCTCATGAGGACCCTAGGCTGCAGGTGACCGCTCAGATGTTGGAGAATAGGGATCGTTATGCACGTGCGCTTCGCATGGAGCTATATGCTACTCGTGCACGTCTTTGGACAGACCTGACACAGCTAGCACCTGTCGTGCAGACAGGCTATGGAGATTTGGAGATGTTGAACCCATCGCGGACTCATCTGCCAGCACACGTAGACTGGCCCGATGTTGGAGGCATCACTCCTCTTCGAGGACCGCTGTTGCCATCAACAAGGGGACCGAGGGCACATCCGTGCCCTTATGGTTTCTAGGGATCACAGGCTAGGGTGTTTCCAGATCCTCAGGTTCAGCTTTCGGGCCATGTTGGTAACCTATATGAGGCATTCTACGGTGATGCTTGAGTACGTGGATGTTACTACTAGTATGGTAGTAGTCGTATTGCCACAGTCCTACGTGTCTTGTGGGATATGACTCGGGTTGAGAGCTGAGTGCCGAAGGTGTAGATAGATAAGGTATAGGAAGCTTGTAATGCCTCCGATGAGTTGTGTCATCTCTCTATAGTTTGTATTTCAGCTTGGGCTTGTATTGAACTATGTCATGGTGTGTATGAATCATGGTGTTCATATGGCAGTTGTTATTACCATGTTGATCGCGTGTTTACCCCTGCATGCCATGTTCTCCAGTACATTCCTTATCTCATGTCTTAGAGTTGATGTCCTCTATGTCTAAGCTATGGGTTTGTTTTCCCAGGATGGTGTCAACTAGGAATAACCCTGTGTCTGCCCCCGAGCAGGGCAAGGGAAGCCAGCCAAGGCAAGAGAACCTACCGCAGGCGCCTTCTTTGGCACAAGTAATGCTCGAAGCTGAATGGAATAAAAGGGAGACCAACAGGATATTGGAACGTATTGAGCAGAACACAATGCGTCCTCCCCGCAATGATCGCAATGATGGTGTGTGATAGCCTGGCTTATTAGGGATGATAGACTACTCATATTAATAAGGAATTCCTTGTTTTCCGGGAGCCCATTCGAACAGACCTCCGAGGTTAAGCGTGCTTGGCTTGGAGTAGTTCTAGGATGGGCGACCGACCGGGAAGTTGGTCCCGGGTGCGCATGAGTGAGGACAAAGTGCACAGAAAGACTAGTATTGATATGTGGGGCCAGTCTAGATCCTGCCAGGAGTAACGACTACCAGCGGGTGTGTACAGGGCGTTACAAGTTGGTATCAGAGCCGACCCTCGCGGTTACACGGATGTTTGCCGACAGGTGCGCGGTCATGTTGTTCATGAAGTTTGTGACCCGTCGTGGCACACGGAATGACACATGTATTGGACTGAAAGCAGAGACATTTGTGCAAAGAGGGAACGTTCCTGTGACCCGACAAGGATGTCGGTTCCTCTGAGTGGTGGTGTATATGATATCCTGGCTTATTAGGGATGATAGACTACTCATATTAATAAGGAATTCCTTCTTGTCTGGGAGCCCATTCGAACACAACTCCCATGTTAAGCATGCTTGTCTTGGAGTAGTTCTAGGATGGGTGACCGACTGGGAAGTTAGTCCCGGGTGCGCATGAGTGAGGACAAAGTGCGCAGAAAAGACTAGTATTGATATGTGGGGCCAGTCTAGATCCTGCCAGGAGTAACGACTTCCGGCGGGTGTGTCTGGGGCGTTACATGGTGTGTCCCTCAATGACTTCGTCCAGTTGTGCCCACCTAAGTTTCATCATTCGGTCGACCTGCTCGACGCGGATGACTGGCTGACTAGCATGTCCCGCAAAATCCGAGCTGCCAATGTATCTGAGGCCAACAAGGTGACCTTTGCTGCATACTTTTTGGAAAGACCCGCCAATCTTTGGTGGGAAAATTATGAAGCTATGCGTCCTGCAGGCCCCCGCCAACTTGGGCAGATTTCAGTGAGGCATTCTGTGCCCATCACATCCCGGAACGGGTGATGGATCGCAAGAGAGAGGAGTTCTGTGCTTTCACCCAGGGCAGAATGATAGTGGATGCCTATAGCCGTGAGTTCGGAAATCTTGCTCGTTATGCTCCGGAGGAAGTGTCAACGGATGCCAAGAAACAGGCTAGGTTCCTAAAGGGACTTAGTCCTGAGCTTCGTCGAGATCTACGCCTGCATGAGTGCACAACCTTCCAGGCTCTCGTCAACAAGGTTATCAATGCCGAAACTGGACAAACTGACTACGATGCAACTAAGAAGCACACCCGTGACTTCAGCCCCGCATCTGGCTCAGGCTCCAACAAATGCCGGGTGTGGGTGCCCAACGCAGCTCTGCCGCAAGGGTACACCGCAAGGCCATCCTTCAAGGTGCCTCGCCCAGCTCCGCCCAACCCTCCAGTCAGGACATTTTGAGGTCCTCCTGCCAATGCTGCTCCCCGTGGCACCATTGTCTGCTACAAATGTGGAGATCCAGGACACTACTCCTGTGAGTGTCCTCAGAACAATGCTAAGCTGGGTGGACGTGGGAAGCCGGGAAAAGCCTTCTATGTGAAGCCAGCTCCTTCTCGTAGTCGAGTGAATTATGTATCTGCTAAAGAAGCCCTTGAGGATCCTGATGTTATCCTCGGCACGCTCCTTGTCAATAATCATCCAGCAATTGTTCTATTTGGTACTGGGGCATTTGATTCATTTATCTCAGAAAGTTATGCACAGTTGCATAACATGTGTTTTTGTGATATGCCTACTCCTTTAGTAGTTGAGACTCCTGGTTCAAAATGGCAAATTTCTAGAGTAAACCATGACAATGAGATTCTTGTGGTTAGGCTAGTCTTCCTAGCATCTTGGATAGCCCTCAAGTCCTTGGACATCAATATCACCTTCGGCATGGACTCGATGAAATCCCACTATGCTAAGATTGATACTCATACTAGGAATGTTTAACTTACACATCCCTCGGCTGAGATAGTTAATGTCTACACTCGAGCAGCCAAGCGCCAACTCTATTCTCTCAATGATAGCCCTCATCCAGAATTAGAAGATATTCCGGTAGTGCATGACTTTCCGGATGTCTTTCCAGAAGAACTGACAGGAATTCCACATGTCAGAGATGTTTAGTTTGTGATAGAT
Organism: Hordeum marinum; assembly: GCA_022496015.1. Taxonomy (NCBI): domain Eukaryota; kingdom Viridiplantae; phylum Streptophyta; class Magnoliopsida; order Poales; family Poaceae; genus Hordeum; species Hordeum marinum. Next base: position 274,280,996 of record CM039678.1, read on the forward strand.
CTCATTCCAGGGACAGTCCCAATAGCCACAAGACCCTATAAGATGGCACCCTTAGAACTAGACGAACTTAAGAAACAACTCGATGAGGCTTTGAAGAAACATTTCATCCATCCTAGTTCTTCTCCTTGGGCTTGCCTCGTCCTCTTCGTCAAGAAGAAAGATGGATCGGATCGGATGGTTGTGGATTATCGGCCAGTGAATCTAGTCACCATATAGAACAAGTATCCGCTCCCAGGATCAACGATTTGTATGATCAACTCGCTGGATCGTCTATCTTTCCCAAAATGGATTTGAGGTTGGGATAGCATCAAATCAGAATTAGACACGGGCACATTTCAAAAATGGCTTTTGTTACTCGTTATGGCCAATACGAGTACATTGTCATGTCCTTCGGTTTAACCAATGCCCCAACCACCTTCCCTCGCTTGATGAATTCGATCTTCATGGAGTATCTGGATAAATTCGTCATGGTTTACCTCAATGATATACTCATCTACTCCAAGAACGAACAGGAACATGTCGAGCATCTAAGGCTGATATTGATGAAACTTCGAGAGCATCGTCTGTATGCCAAATTCTCCAGGTGTGAATTTTGGTTACCGGAAGTGACCTACCTAGGCCACGTGATCTCTAGTCAATGTATTTCTATCAACCCCGAGAGAGTTCAGGCCGTCCTTGATTGGACTCAACCTGAATCGGTTAAGCAAGATTGGAGTTTCCTTGGCTTAGCGAGTTATTGTCGCCGCTTTGTCGAGAATTTCTCCAAGGTTGTGAAACCTCTGACTAAACTCCTCAACAAAGAAAAATAGTTTGAGTGGAATCCACAATGCGAGCACAGTTTTCAGGAGTTGAAAAGACGCCTGACCTTTGCTCCCGTTCTAGTGCCACCAGACTTCTCTAAGGACTTTGTTATCTATTGCGACGCCTCGTGACAAGGATTAGATTGCATTCTCATGCAAGATCGTCATGTGATTGCATACGCATCTCGATAGTTGCATCCACATGAGAATAATTACCCAACATATGATCTTGAGCTTGCAGCTATGGTCCACGCACTGAAAACTTGGCGACATTACCTTCTGGGTAATCGTTGCGAAATTTACACTGATCACCAAAGTCTGAAATATATTTTCACCCAGTCGGATTTGAATCTCAGGCAAAGATGGTGGGTTGAGTTGATTACAGATTACGACTTAGGGATAACTTACACCCCAGGGAAAGCCAATGTCATGGCTGATGCACTAAGTCGTAAGTCTTATTGTAACAACCTGATGTTACAACAAGGTCAACCTCTTCTCTATGAGGAATTTCGGAAGCTGAACCTCCACATTGTTCCTCAAGGATTCCTTACCAACCTGGTGGCGAAATCTACTCTTCAGGATCAAATTATAGCTGGCCAAAAGCGTGATAAGGGTATTTCCCGGATCAAAGAGAACCTCGTTGGTGGTATCGCTAAGGATTTCTCTATCGATGATCAAGGTGTGGTGTTCTTTCAAAACCGTTTGGTGGTTCCCAAGAACCAACATCTTCGGCAGTTGATCCTTAAGGAGGCTCATGACTCTCCTCTCACAATTCATCCGGGTAGTACCAAGATGTATCAGGACCTACACCAGAGGTTCTGGTGGACTAGTATGAAGAGAGAAATTGCTCAGTTCGTTGCTAACTGCGACGTTTGTCGTCGCGTTAAGGCAGAAGATCAAAGGCCTGCTGGCACCCTTCAACCTTTAACTATTCCTGAATGCAAATGGGATAAGGTCGGTATGGATTTCATTACCGGATTTCCCAGGACTAAGAGAGGGAATAACGCTATCTTTGTGGTCATAGACTGCCTTTCCAAAGTGGCTCATTTTCTTCCTATTCGGGAGAGTATAACTGCTAGCCAGCTAGCGGAGTTATATGTTTCTCGTATAGTTTCTCTTCATGGTGTTCCATTGGAGATTAACTCAGACCACGGAAGTATCTTTAGTTCCCGATTTTGGGAAAGTTTTCAAACCACTATGGGGACTCATCTATCCTTTAGCACTACTTTCCACCCACAATCAAGTGGTCAAGTTGAGCGAGTCATTCAAATCCTCGAATACATGCTCTGAGCTTGTGTTATAGCCTTCGGAATGAACTAGGAGAAATGTCTTCCATTTGCTGAATTTGGTTATAACAATAGTTATCAATCAAGCTTGGGCAAAGCCCCTTTTGAAGTTCTCTATGGACGAAGGTGTCGAACACCTCTTAACTGGTCAGAAACCGGAGAGACGCAACGCTTTGGCCCGGATATGATCCAGGATGCAGAGGAGCAAGTTCGCATTACTCATGAAAACTTGAAAACAGCCCAATCTCATCAAAAGAGCTAATATGATAGTCATCATAAGGCTGTGACCTATGAAGTTGACAAGAAGGCTTATCTTCGGGTTACACCTCTAAAGGGTACCCACCGATTCGGTATCAAGGGCAAGTTGGCTCCTCGTTACATTGGACCTTTTCACATTATTGCTAAACGAGGAGAGGTTGCCTACCAATTGGAACTTCCGCCGCATCTTTCCAAGGTTCATGATGTCTTCCACGTCTCGCAACTCAGGCGTTGCTTCTCGGACCCTGTCCGTGAAGTAGACCATGAAGCGCTTGATCTCCAAGATAACCTTACAGATCGAGAATACACTATTCATATTATTGATCAAGATGAGCGTACCACTCGACGCCAGAACATCAAGTTTCTCAAGGTTCAATGGTCACACCATTCTGAGAAGGAGGCCACATGGAAAGAGAGGATCATCTTCGACTAGAGTACCCCGCGCTCTTCCCGATGACTTCCAAATCTCAGGACGAGATTCTTTTGAGTGGGCGTGAGTTGTCACATCCCTAGCTAGCTTACTTAGGACAGCATGTGTGTGCATCATGTTCCACTTTTTGCATCAACTTGAAATGGGGATTAATAGAAACCCCAAACACCCCACTTGAATCAAATCAATTCATTGATTGTGAAAACCAACAAATCCAAAATTTCCATCAAAACTGTCCCCTATGTCTTATAAATATGGACAAATATACAAGGGGTCATTCTAAATGTTTGAATATTTATAGCATTTCAAAAATAAATATGAAAGCTGCTGAAAATGCCAACTAAAGCATTATAAATATTTCTGTTTTCAAAATATTCTGAAACTTTTTATAGAAGTTTGAAATATTCAAACTATGTTCTCTAAAATATTTGGGATATTTTATGCCTAGCATTTGTGCCTAAAATAAATAAAACAAATGTCAGAAAAATAAAACAGAAACTGGATATTTTTAAAGGAGGACGCCACCTGGGCCGGCCCATTTGGCCCAGCACCGTCGTCGTCCTCCTGGCGGCCAGGAGGACGGGCATGTGCTCGCCGTGCGCCCGCATCCGTGATGCCACTTAGCTCCCTGCGTGCCTGCATCCCCCACTGTGCTGGCGAGAGGATGAGGACGCCAATGCCGTCCAATCGCTCTCTCTCTCTCGCCATTTGCCCCCTGCCTTTCCCCTCTCCTCTACCTGCCATGGCGGCCGCCTTCTCGCTGCCGTAGCCGCCGCTCCAGCCGCTCCCCCTGCTCTCGGGCCTCCCTTTAGCTCCTCCTTGACTTGTTGGTCCTCTCCGCCAAAAGAATCGAGCCCGGAGGCCCCCATCGTCTACCTCGGCGTCCTCTTCCTCCTCGGTCACCTGAGATCGCCGTCGTCCATTCGTCACAAGCAAGGCCTCCCCGAGCCTTCTCTCGTCGTTGTCGTGTCCGTTTTGAGCTCCTGCTCCTTCTCCCCACTTTTCCCCCTTCGCTAGTGTGTTCTAGCGCCAGATCCCCTCAGGTCCGAGAGCTCCTCTCCACCGGCGAGGACGTGGCCGTCGCTGCGGCGGCCCAAGCTCGCACCTGAGCACGTAGTCATTCGAGCTCCGGCTCGGTGAGCCAATGCTCGCCCGAGCTCCGGCAGCCACCATGCTCATCGCCGGTGCCGACTCCGGCCATCCCAGCCTCTGGGAGGTGTCGGGCTCGACGCACATGAGCACGCAGAGCCTATCGGTGCCCTTTGCCGCCCATTTGGTCGCCGGAGGAGGAAACCCGATCCCCTGCGCCATCCCTAAAGTCGCCGGCGGCTCAACGCGGGCGAGTCAACCAGTTTGACAACCGGGGGTTTGACCCCTGGGTCACTAGCAAGTGGGGCTGGGCTCTACTAATTTAGGATTACTGAAGTTAATTAATTAATTAATTTAATTAAGTTAATGATCCACTGACCAGTGGGACCTACCCTAACTAAATTGTAATTAGTGTTTTAATTAACTTTGTTAGTAGCTAGGTCACTGACCAGTGGACCCCACTTGTCAGGTTTCACCTATCAATGGTTTGTTGACCAGCTGACGTCACGATGATGTCATGCTGATGCATTAAAAAATTTCCTGAATTAGATTAATTTCAGAAACTATTTAAAGCTTAGAAAATTCATAGAAATTAATCTATAACTAAGATTGAAATAATATATTGATATATGAAAATTTATAAAAAAAATAGAATGAATCCAGTGGTGCTGTTATCGTGCATGTTAGAGAAACCTATGTAGATGAACATTGACATTTACTAATAGGTTAACATATGGAATATGAAAAGGAGAATGATTTTGAACCTATATTCAAAATTACTTCATTTAACTTGGATAGTAGTTGCATTAGCTCATCCATACATGCTGACATGTCATGATCATGGGTCATATTGTTGCACTTGTCGTGTATTGATTGCTACTTATCTGCATTGCGGCAGGCCCTACTTCTGAGGATACCTTCGAGTATTCCAATGAAGGAGAAAACCTTCCCGCTTACCAGCAAGGCAAGCAACTCCATTGCTCGTTCCGATAACATCCCATTCTCTCGCTCCTGCTCTTGTTTATTGCATTATGACAAACGTTCACTTGTCTATCATACATGATAGATGAACCCATTTCTTTGCATGACCTGTCATTGTCATAGTAAATAGCTAAACCTTGCAACCTAGCATACCTGGTAGATGCTTGTGCCATGATGTGCTTTGCTTACTTTGCCTGCTATGCTTAGAGTTGTGTCAGTTCTGATTCATCTGGGTGATGAACTGGAGTGAAACAATACTGTTCTGATGTGATAAGCTTATGATAAACCCGATTTGGTAAAGGTAGCGATGAGAGGCTATGTAGGAGTACATAGCGGGTTGTCTCATTGGGACCGTTCTTAGGAACTGAGTTCCATGTTTGTGATCCAAGGCTAGTTACTACCACATGCTGGGCCTTAACATATGATCCCTCTCGACTTATCAATCGCTTAGTCGTTGGTCCAGGAGTTGCAAGTAGTTTCCAGTGTTTATAGCATGCTGGAGGCCGTGCGTAGCGCTGACCCTAGGGGTTGGTTATGATGTGATAGGAAGTGGCACGGTGTACCAAGGGTCACCCGAATGGTGGGCTTGGGAACCCTGCGCACATCGTTTGGTGTAGCGACCCGACCTGAAAGGTCGAATCTCCGGTGTTTTCGTACCATCCCAAGATCATGCTGGTACACACACGGTACATCAATGTATATATCAAAGGGAAATCACACAACATTATATTAATCGAAATCTCATATCGAGTCCTTTATTACAATAAAGTGGCTGAAGGCCAACTCATGAGAATAACTAAGTCTTGCGGAAACGTCGAAGGTAGATGAGTCCATCTGACTCCAAGGGCATCTCACCGAGCATTGAACGTGTCCTCACTCGTGGTCGGAAAAGTACTCTGCAACATGATACATTGCAGCCGTGTAGGTCAGCATATGGAATATGCCGGCAAAGTCACAAGAAAGGGGTGAAAAGATAATCATCTAGTCTACATGCATATATGGCAGGTGGGGTGGTAGTTTTTTTTGCGTAAAGCCAAGTTTTTCCTACATCAAGAGAGGGGCTAAGCAAAATTATTACTAAGTTGGTTGATTAATGAGATGGTTCCACCAACCAATTCTCATACCCAAGTTATTAATACCCACATCATCATATTACTTGTGTTGAGAATTCCGGAAGTTTCAGTTCCTTTGGCTCAAGTCGTCCATGACCGTGGACACGGCTAATCGATTAGGTTTGAGTACTCTGCAGAGTTTTGCACACGTTCCCCACAAGATTTGGTCGCCTCCGTTTGATTGCTCGCACTTCATGGTGTTTGAGAAACGGATGACCAAAGCATGGTCTTCCAAAGGGTTTCCCTGCGACTCTGTCGGTGCCATTCCTTTCCTACCGTTCTTCTACATCTCGTAGCACCGCCTGTCCAGGGTCACCACGATCTCCAACCAAGCTAGAGTGCATAATGACTTGTGGCTGTGCAGGTAAGCCTTGGGTCTTGAAGCATCCATCCATCTCTTTGTGCCTGGGTGGACCTTTCCGCGTGCATATTGGCCATCTCCAGAAACACCTAGGCAAATCCACTGGTTTCTCCAGGGTGCCGTTCAACCATCATCCACCCAGAGGTAAGTTGAAAAATCGGAGTCTTGAAGTCTTGATCATTATGTAGGTCTTGAAATTTTTAACTCTCTCAACTCTCATGAATCACACAACCAACCCTGTCTACTAATAGCATAGCAAAAAGTAAAACAACGTTTCCCGGGGCCAATGTGTCAAGGTTTGAGAGTGGGTACCTACCATATGATACTACAACCGTAACCAAGTTTCCAATTACCTACTTTTTATGCAATTGGGGGGGGGGAGATGGTAGAACTAATGCAATAAAAACATGGGTAAAGATGATCAAAGTGACTTGCCTGATTGACGATCTTCGTACTCGAGGGACTCTAAGTAACAAACCTCGCACTCCGGATAATCTTACGAAGCAAACAAGAGCACTCAAAAAGCATACAATAAAAATATTGTAACTCACAAAATCAGCAAGGAATTAGAATCACTCAAGACAAACAATGCACAATCACATGGAAAGAAAAACAACACTTAGTTTGGTTTTCTAAAAGATGATGGGTAAATTACTACTAACATAACAAAACTATTTGTGTTAACCAAAACAATAGTTGACAGCAAGAAAACAATAAAATATTTTATTAATAAACAGAATAAAATCAAATTAAGTTTGTTGGGAAAACTTTAGTAAAGTTTTTTTTTAGTTTTGATAAACACTATATGAATCAACTATAGCTTTACTAACAAAAGAGCAAAACATAACTTATTATTTATTAACAAAACCTGTTCTTAACAGAAAAGAATGTACAAATAAACTTGTCTTAGAAAACAGAATTAAATTATATAAAACTTTGCTGAAAGAAAACTATTACTAACTAGTTGTTTTAATCAAATTAAACCTATTTGAAAAGAAGTTGTGATTCCTATATTAACAAAGAAATAAACTAAACAATTTTATATTTTTATTAACAGTAAGTAAAACACTAAATGTTCAAGCAACAGAACCTACTAAAACAAATTAAAACTAAATCTGATTGAAGCGAACTAAAACTAAGTAAATAAAACTATACTATAGTACTAGGCAGATTCTGTTTATAGCTAGAACACTAATCAAAATCATTCTAAAAATCCTCAAACTAAGCAATCTTCTAGTCCTAACTAATACCAAGCAGTAGCAAAAAGATTCATATCAAAATCTATTTTTAAACTCTAGTTATTCAGATTTGAATGATTTGAGCAAATTTGATTCAATTCAAATTTTAGAGTTCAAATTTGAAATCTAAAACTACAGGGTGAAACTACATGAAATTAGGAACCTAATGCAAAAAGAATTAGTTCAAAACATTAAACAGATTAAAAGATATAGCTAAAACAAATTTTTGAAAAGTTTCTGTTAACTAAAATAAAACAGAAAAAAACAGAAAACTATCGGACGGCCAGGGGCTACGTGGCAGCCTGTGAGTGGCTAAGGGGGGTGTCCGAGCGGGGTTACGGGCAGTCGACCGAACTAATGAGGATACCGTTTCGGGTTTTAAACTGTTCTAATCCTATGCGTTGATTATAGATCCGACGGTTCAGGGAGCTTACAGAGGAAGGGGTCACCGGCGAGGGGTTCTCCGGCGAGTCCAAAGCGGTGAGGTCATCGGGGAGGTTGCTCCGATGGTCGAGGGAGGCGTCGGAGGGGTACAAATGGCAGCGGCGGGCGTCCGGCGTCGAGTGGTGGGGTCGGAGGGGCGAGGGGACGTCCGAGGCGACGGGCACGAGCGGTGGGGTGTTCGGTGGTCGGAGCAACTCTGGCGAGGTGATTTGGGCAGCGTCTTGGCAAGGGAGAGAGGGATGCGGGGGGATGGAGATAGGAGTGGCAGGGGCTACTTATAGGGTGCTCGGGTGGGTGCGGGGAGGAGAGAGGAGGGAGATGTAGGGCAAGGGAATCTCGGCGACGGCGGCGCACGCGCGAGGAAGGAGGCGACTGCGGCGCGTGCGGGATCGGACGGGTGGGTCCCGCTGTCAGTGAGGGAGAAGCGGCGGAGGCGCAGCGGTCGACCGGCTCGTAATCAATTCGCGAATAAATGCCCGTGGGCCCGCCCGTTTAAATGCAAATCCGTTACTCCTTTTAATATTCAGAGCAGTAAAACATCTTTAAAGCATTCAACACATTTTCAAACATAGGAGTATTATATATCGAAATTAACATAATAATAAATGCCATTTATTGAACATTTTTATTCTATCATTTTAACACTTTGAAAAAAAATATTATTTTCAGAAATGGCCTATTTGCTTTTAAATCCTTTTGCAAATATTTTCAAAACAACCCCTGGTTTTTTTTGTTCAAATAAAACACCAATTAGGTCCTGGTGTGGAGTGTCATGTTCCTCCTCTCTTATTTGAACTTTTTACCAAGAATTTCAATTAGGTGAAAGCAGCACATTGAAAGTAGAAAGGGCTTTCAGAAATTTAGAAGGAGCATTTCAACTATTTCATATATTCAAGCAATGATGATGATGATGCATAGCTATATTTCATAACATTCCAAAATGGAATTTTGGGATGTTACAAACCTACCCACCTTAAGATGAATCTCGCCCTCGAGATTCGGGTTGGCTAGAAAATAGGTGCGGGTGGTCTCTACGAAGATCTTCTTCGCGTTCCCAGGTGGCTTCTTCGTCGGTGTGGTGACTCCACAAAACCTTACAGAACTTGATGATCCTGCTGCGGGTAACTCTATTGGCAGTCTCGAGGATTCTGACAGGCTTCTCCTCGTAGGTCAGATCACTGTCAAGTTGTATGACCTCTAGGGGCACTTTGTCTCTCAAAGGAATATCAGTCATCTCAGCATGACATTTCTTCAGCTGGGAAACATGGAAAACATCATGAACTCCGGATAATCCTTCCGGCAATTCCAGCTTGTATGCAACTTCGCCTCTACGTTCAAGAATTTTGTAGGGGCCTATGAATCTGGGTGCTAACTTTCCTTTAACACCAAACCTCTTGATTCCTCGAAGTGGGGACACACGAAGATATGCCCGATCTCCCACTTCATATGTTACTTCCTTGCGTTTGTTGTTGGCATAGCTCTTCTGTCGGGATTGAGCTATTTTGAGTCTGTCACGAATCAACTTGACTTTATCTTCTGAATCTCGAATAAGGTCGGGACCAAAAAGTTGTCGGTCTCCAACACCATCCCACGTCAATGGTGTTCTGCACCTCCTTCCGTATAATGCTTCGAAAGGGGCCATCTTCAGACTGGTCTGATAACTGTTGTTGTACGAGAATTCTGCGTAAGGTAAGTTGTCATCCCAACTAGATCCATAATCTAGCGCACAAGCTCTCAACATGTCTTCCAGAATCTGGTTGACTCTCTCAGTCTGTCCATCGGTCTGCGGATGAAAAGCTGTACTGAACTCCAGTCTTGTACCCAAAGTTTCATGTAACTGATGCCAAAACTTTGAGGTAAATTGTGTTCCTCTATCTGACACGATACTCCTCGGAACTCCATGCAGACATACGATCCTGGTCATATATATCTTGGCTAGCTTAGCGCTGGTATAAGTGGTCTTCATTTGAATGAAATGAGCCACCTTGGTCAAGCGATCGACCACTACCCAGATTGAATCATAACCTGAACGGGTCCTGGGTAATCCTGTGATGAAGTCCATACCAAGCTTTTCCCATTTCCACTCGGGTATCGGCAAAGGATGGAGTAACCCTGCTGGTTTCTGATGTTCTGCCTTTACTCGCTGACAAACGTCACATATTGCCACATGTTCCGCAATATCCTTCTTCATACCTGTCCACCAATAACTTTCCTTCAAATCTAGGTACATCTTGGTGTTGCCTCGGTGTATTGAGTAAGGGGAATCGTGGGCTTTTTGAAGTATCAACTTCCTGAGCTCTGGGTCATTGGGCACATAGATGCGGTTCTCAAACCACAGAGTTCCTTGTTCATCCTCACGAAAACCTTTAGGTTTATCATCTTTCATTCTTTGCTTAATCTCAGCTATCTCCTTGTCCGATTTCTGGGCTTCTCGAATTCTTTCGGTCAAGGTGGACTGGATTTCTAGTGTGGCAACATATCCGCTTGGAACTATCTCTAGCCTGAGCTCTCTGAGATCATCGGCTAACTCCTGGGGTAATCCTCCCACTGTGAGTATGTTTACATAAGTTTTCCGACTCAAAGCATCTGCTACCACATTTGCCTTGCCTTGATGGTAGTGTAATCTCATGTCATAGTCCTTGATTAACTCTAACCATCTCCTCTGTCTGAGGTTCAACTCTTTCTGCGTGAAGATATATTTCAGGCTCTTATGATCAGTGTAAACATCACAACTATTTCCGATAAGGAAATGTCTCCAGGTCTTGAGTGCGTGCACTACGGCTGCTTGTTCCAAATCATGGGTGGCATAATTCAACTCATGAGGTCATAGTTGTCTGGATGCATAAGCTACAACCTTTCCATCTTGCATGAGTACTCCTCCAAGTCCTTGATGTGAAGCATCACAATAAACCTGGAAGTCCTTCCGAATATTGGGCAAAATCAACACTGGGGCTGTGACCAAACGTTTCTTCAATTCCTGGAAACTGGCTTCACATTTCTGAGTCCAAACATACTTAGACTCTTTCTTCAACAACTCTGTCATGGGCTTGGCTATCTTTGAGAAATTATCAATGAACCTTCGGTAATATCCGGCAAGTCCGAGGAAACTGCGGATCTCCTTAACTAAGGTGGGTGACTTCCACTCGGTGACGGCTTCAACCTTAGCGGGGTCTACGACTATTCCTTCTCCGGAAATAACATGTCCAAGGAATTTGACTTCCGTCAGCCAAAATTCACATTTGCTGAACTTGGCATATAACTGATGCTCTCTCAGCTTCTCCAGAACTAAACGCAAATGTTCCTTGTGTTCTTCCTCGTTCTTGGAGAATATCAAAATGTCATCGATGAACACCATGACAAACTTGTCTAAATATTCCGTAAACACCTTGTTCGTCATATTCATGAAGTAGGCAGGAGCATTAGTCAAACCAAAGGACATGACAGTATACTCATACAAGCCATACCTTGTGGTGAAAGCTGTTTTGGGTATATCCTGTTCACGAATCATCAGTTGGTGATACCCTGATCGAAGATCGATCTTGGAGAATACTTTGGCGCCTACTAGCTGATCAAACAAGTCATTAATCATCGGTAGAGGGTACTTGTTCTTGATAGTCACCTCGTTCAAGGCACGATAATCGACTACACATTCTCAAGGTTTTATCCTTCTTCTCCACCAAAAGAACTAGGGCTCCCCAAGGTGAAGAACTTGGGCAAATATATTCCTTGTCCAATAACTCCTTAATTTGCTTCTTGATTTCCACCAGATCATTTGCGGGCATCCGATAGGGTCTCTTGGAAATTGGGCCTGTCCCTGGTTGTAGCTCTATTAGGAACTCAATCTCCCTATCTGGTGGCATGCCTGGTAATTCTTCCGGGAATACATACGAAAAGTCTTGTACAACTGGTACTTCCTCCTGAACAACTCCTGTGAGGGAATTTAACCGAGCACTCATACGTGTGCGTCGGGATACATACTTAATCCTCTTGGTCTCCGGGGTGGTGAGTGAAACAGACTTACTGGGGCAATCAAGATTTCCTTCATACTTGGTCATCCAATCCATGCCTAGGATTACATCCAATCCCTGGGATTCTAAGACGATGAGGTCGGTGGGAAAAACATGGTTTCCTATATTGAGTTTCAAGGCATGGCATCCTATCCCTGCCATCATCATACCTCCTGGGAACTGACCTTAATGGGCTGACTAAGGGTTTTGGTGGGCAAACTATACTTATCCACAACTACCCTTGATATGAATGAATGAGTAGCACCGGAATCAAAAAGTACTGTAACTGGACGTGAATGCAATAAAAACTTACCAACCACAGTCTCGGGTTGATCATAGACTTCTTCCACGTCGAGGTGGTTCACCTGGGCACGAGGAAACGGATTTGGCTTCTTGGCTGCGGAGTTGCTGTTTCCATTTCCCTGCTTGCTCTGGGGACACTCAGTAGCATAGTGCCCTGTCTTCTGACACTTGAAACAGGTGATGTGGCTCAGATCCTTCTGAGTAGGAGCGTGACGGTACTGGTTGTTGTTCCCATTCCCATTGTCAGTCTTGAAGTTGCCATGGTTGGGACAGGCATTCCCATTTCCTCCATGGTTGTGGCCTCCATGGTTGTGCACAGCATGAGTGTGCCTTCCAAACTTACCGGTACCTGATCCAGTATTTACTAAGTACGGGGAGTAGCGGGGCTTCTGATGAGCTCCAGAGTTAAACTTCCCCTGAGTGTATTTCCGCTTGCGGTTCTCAATTTGCTGTTGTTTACCCTCCAAGATGAGGTCCTTGTCCACCAGCTCTTGGTAGTTGTTGAAGGTAGCCACTACCAGCTGCATGCTCAACTCATCGTTGAGTCCTTCCAGAAACTTCTCTTGCTTGGCCGCATCATCGGCCATGTCTCCTGGTGCATAACGGGCCAATGTGCTGAAGTCGTCCACGTACTGGGCCACAGAGCGATTTCCCTGACGCAAGTTGTGAAACTCGTGCCTCTTCAGACTCGTGGCTCCAGCTGAAACATGTGCGGTGCGGAAAGCTTGCTTGAACTGCTCCCAAGTTATATCAGCAAAAGGATATGTGGTGGTGTAGTTCTCCCACCATGAAGCTGCTGGTCCATCCAGTTGATGTGCGGCAAAGCGCACTTTCTCAGCATCAGTACATCCAGCGGTGACTAGTTCTCTCTCCATCTTACGGAGCCAGTTATCTGCTACAATGGGCTCAGTGCTGCTGGAGAAAGTTGGAGGGTTCAACCTCAGAAAACGGGTGAGATTGTCAGCCTGAGGTGGATGATGATGGTTGTTGGTCTGATTCTGGATCAATACCTGCATCAGTGCATTCTGCTGCTGAAGGAGTTGCGTGAGTTCCGGCGGGAAGGTGAAGTCGGACTCACGTCGTGGAGGCATCTTGCTGTTTTCAGAGGGGTGAGAATTAGAATAGAACAAGGGCCTAAAGGGAGAAATTCACTACCCATATGCAATGCAACAACATATCACACCAAACACTCATTCATTTATTCAATCAATGTCAAACATCGAGATACAAGTCTCAATCAAACTAAGCATCGACCTACGCTTTTAACGTTGAAAATAAAAGATACATGGAGGGCATAACTAAAGTTTTCCTCAGAAGTACATGGTGACTGAGTCTCCTCCAGTGGTGCTCTCCTCATAGTCATCATCGTCGCTGATGAAAGGAGCCAAGTCTCCCTCAGGATGAAGATTTTCACCCATGGCCATCTGTTCCTCCAGAGTGGCGATGCGAGTATTCAGCTTGTCGATCCTCTCTAAGAAATCCTTCACTTCATACTCATGTTCATAGATGGCTTCCCGCAAGTCAGCTTCGAGGTCAATCTCACGGTTCATCAGATTCTTGATTGTCTTCGTATCAGCACGAACTCGAAGCTCCAAAGTCCTGATGTGAGTGTCCAAGGTCTGGATATAGGAAATGGTGGTGTCTGTAGTGGGAGGGGTTATGATGTTTCCATTGGCATCTCTGCGACAAATCACGCTGAGTCCTGGTGAAATGGTTCCACCTTTGTATTCCTCCTGAATACGTCCAAGGGCATGACGAATGGCCATGTCTCTCCCAAGTATCCAGCTAGGTGCCACAAACTTGAAGTCGATGGGTTCCTTCCGATTCCCAGAGGTCTTCCCTGGGATGTGCACCTCAATCCTGTAGCGTCCATCTTGTGGAAAGGACATGATAGGAGTCCCGGTGATGCTCGGCAAAGCAATTCTTACGTCCTTGACGATCCTCATCAGCTCCTTACCAAAGGGCATCGTTGTGTCAGGCTGGCAAAACTCCACGATCAACATTGGAATGAAGGTGGCCATCTATAAATTTTGAAATAATCGGAGAGAACTCAGAAACGAGTAGATGAAAGGTCGAATCTCCGGTGTTTTCCGTACCATCCCAATATCATGCTGGTACACACACGGTACATCAATGTATATTTCAAAGGGAAATCACATAGCATTATATTAATCGAAATCTTATATCGAGTCCTTTATTACAATAAAGTGGCTGAAGGCCAACTCATGAGAATAACTAAGTCTTGCGGAAACGTCGAAGGTAGATGAGTCCATCTGACTCCAAGGGCATCTCACCGAGCGTTGAACGTGTCCTCACTCCTGGTCGGAAAAGTACTCTGCAACATGATACGTTGCAGCTGTGTAGGTCAGCATATGGAATATGCCGGCAAAGTCACAAGAAAGGTGTGAAAAGATAATCATCTAGTCTACATGCATATATGGCAAGCGGTAGTTTTTTTTTGTGTAAAGCCAAGTTTTTCCTACATCAAGAGAGGGGCTAAGCAAAATTATTACTAAGTTTGTTGATTAATGAGATGGTTCCACCAACCCATTCTCATACCCAAGTTATTAATACCCACATCATCATATTACTTGTGTTGAGAATTCCAGAAGTTTCAGTTCCTTTGGCTCAAGTCGTCCATGACCGTGGACACGGCTAATCGATTAGGTTTGAGTACTCTGCAGAGTTTTGCACACGTTCCCCACAAGATTTGGTCGCCTCCGTTTGATTTCTCGCACTTCAGGGTGTTTGAGAAATGGATGACCAAAACATGGTCTTCCAAAGGGTTTCCCTGCGACTCTGTCGGTGCCCATCCTTTCCTCCCGTTCTTCTACATCTCGTAGCACCGCCTGTCCAGGGTCACCACGATATCCAACCAAGCCAGAGCGCATAAGGACTTGTGGCTGTGCAGGTAAGCCTTGGGTCTTGAAGCATCCATCCATCTCTTTGTGCCTGGGTGGACCTTTCCGCGTGCATACTGGCCATCTCCAGCAACACCTAGGCAAATCCACTGGTTTCTCCAGGGTGCCGTTCAACCATCATCCACCCAGAGGTAAGTTGAAAACTCGGAGTCTTGAAGTCTTGATCATTATGTAGGTCTTGAAATTTTTAAATCTCTCCACTCTCATGAATCACACAACCAACCCCGTCTACTAATAGCATAACAAAAAGTAAAACATTATTTTTCCCGGGGCCAATGTGTCAAGGGTTGAGAGGGGGTACCTACCTCATGATACTACAACCATAACCAAGTTTCCAATTACCTACTTTTTATGCAATTGGGGGGGGGGGATGGTAGAACTAATGCAATAAAAACATGGGTAAAGATGATCAAAGTGACTTGCCTGATTGACGATCTTCGTACTTGAGGGACTCTAAGTAACAAGCCTCGCACTCCGGATAATCTAACAAAGCAAACAAGAGCACTGAAAAAGCATACAATAAAAATATTGTAACTCACAAAATCAGCAAGGAATTAGAATCACTCAAGACAAACAATGCACAATCACATGGAAAGAAAAACAACACTTAGTTTGGTTAATGCAAAAAGAATTAGTTCAAAATATTAAACAGATTAAAAGATATAGATAAAACCAATTTTTGAAAAGTTTCTGTTAACTAAAACAAAAGAGAAAAAAACAGAAAATTATCAGACGGCTAGGGGCTATGTGGCAGCCTGTGAGTGGCTAAGGGTGTGTCCGATCGGGGTTACGGGCAGTCGACCGAACTAATGAGGATACCATTTCGGGTTTTAAACTGTTCTAATCCTATGCGTTGATTATAGATCCGACGGTTCAGGGAGCTTCCAAAGGAAGGGGTCGCCGGCGAGGGGTTCTCCGGCGAGTCCGAAGCGGTGAGGTCGTCGGGGAGGTTGCTCCGATGGTCGAGGGAGGCGTCGGAGGGGTGAAGATGGCAGCGGCGGGCGTTTGGCATTGAGTGGTGGGGTCGGAGGGCGAGGGGACGTTCGAGGCGACGGGCACGAGCGGTGGGGTGTTCGGTGGTCGGAGCAACTCCGGCGAGGTGATTTGGGCAGCGTCTCGGCAAGGGAGAGAGGGATGCGGGGCTACTTATAGGGTGCTCGGGTGGGTGCGGGGAGGAGAGAGGAGGGAGATCCGGGGCGAGGGAATCTCGGCGACGGCGGCGCGTGCGGGATCGGACGGGTGGGTCCCGCTGTCACTGAGGGAGAAGAGGCGGAGGCGCGTCGGTCGACCGGCTCGTAATCAATTCGTGAATAAATGCCCGTGGGCCGGCCCGTTTTAATGCAAATCCATTACTTTTTTTAATATTAAGGGCAGTAAAACCTCTTTAAAAGAAATCAACACATTTTTAAATATAGGAGTATTATATATCAAAATTAACATAATAACAAATGCCATTTATTGAACATTTTTATCCTGTCATTTGAACACTTTGAAAAAATATTATTTTCAGAAATGGCTTATTTGCTTTTAAATCCTTTTGCAAATATTTTGAAAACAACCCCTGGTTTTTTGTTCAAATAAAACACCAATTAGGTCCTGGTGTGTAGTGTCATGTTCCTCCTCTCTTATTTGAACTTTTTACCAAGAATTTCAATTAGGTGAAAGCAGCACATTGAAAGTAGAAAGGGCTTTCAGAAATTTAGAAGGAGCACTTCAACTATTTCATATATTCAAGCAATGATGATGATGATGCATAGCTATATTTCATAAGATTCCAAAATGGAATTTTGGGATGTTACATTTGGGGCCGTAGCAGAAACTTCAGCCGGACTTCTATGCAGGTTCAGTCTGAAATAGGCGATAGCCTGGACTAGAGGTCTTGTGTGATTGACGGTCGTGGCCGACTCCATCGCTGGGCTTCCGCTTGAAGGTTGCCGAGGTGCGTGGTTTTATGAGCACACAGTGATAAGTGGCGAGAGCGTGTGTGAAGAAGTACACCCCTAAAGGGTATGAAACTATTCGAATAGCCGCGTCCTTGGATATGGACTACTTGGAATAGTTATGTTGTTCATAGATAATTTAATGGATACTCATAAAAATATCAAGACAAGTGTGAGTACCATGGATGGCACTCTCGTAAGAGATGGAAGTGAATCCATGGTGGTGTACTGATGTGGAGTTAGTGGACTCATGTGCGATATCTAAAATTTGAACAAAAAGTTAAAATTGCGTAGTATAGGTTAGCCATGAGTCAAAGCTGTGATTGCTGCATAAACTCCACCACTCCCCTTGTTGATACATGAGCATGAATAGTCTAGGTCTGCTTTAAAGACTTGCTGAGTGTGTTTGTACTCATGTTTGCTTAACAAATGTTGCATATGAAACTCAGGACCCATCAGGTGGGATCTATCTAGATGTCGATGACGCTGAATAGCTGGTGTCCCAGCTACGACCTTATGCCATGTGGCAGGCTGTAGATAGTCAGGCCATGTGCCTTTTCCCCTTTCAATTGTCTGTACTCAGATAGCTTTATGCTTCCACTTGGTTTGTATGAACTTTCTAGTATGACTTGAGTGTCGGGTCATGTGACCCCTACCTGTAAGAACATATTACGCAAGGCTCTTTTGAGCCTCTTAAATAAAAGTTGTGTTGATGTATGGTTATGTTGTGATGCCATGGTTGTATCTATGCATATCGGGCATGTCGTTCGTACATGTGACGTGCAACGATATGTATGGGATCCGACACCTAGTCATGTGCCTTACGGGAAACTGCCTCTTTGTACTTCCACCGAGCCTTGGTAGCTTGCTACTGCTCTGGACACATTGATTGGCTGACATGTATCCTTCTTTGCTGTTGTGTCTGTCCCTTCAGGGAAATTTCTCGTAGTGTAATGGAGTCCCTATAGCCTGGTACGACTCATCTACGTGTAGTGATGAGATTTATGTCCCACGGCATAATGGAGTCCATGTACTTGCTATGACTCGTCTACACACGCTTGAGGATGACATCTGCATTGCTGGGTTACGTATGCCTGTTCACATACATGAGCCAAAAGACGCACACGGTCCCGACTAAGGTAAGGTTGCAGCCGTGGAGTTTACCGTGCGTGAGGCTGCAAAGTGATGTGATGTGTTATAGTCTGGATTCATATGACTTAGGATTGGGGTCCCAACACTCTGGAGAGGTATCTTTGCAATAAAACTAGGTTTGGTTCCAGTCTTTGGGATGACTTGGCATCCAAACAGCCAGAAAGCTCATGTCCTGTCTTCGTTGGAGGTAGATCCCACCAAGCTCCAAACTTGGGCAAGCTGCCACTTCGTTCTGGCGGTTTACGTAGAAGAACTCGCAGAAGGGGTCAACGGATGGCTCTTCTCGTAAGTAAACTTCACAGAGAATTTGAAAGTTGCACATGTTTGAAACATAATTATGTGCAATATCCTGAGGGTGTAGCTTGAAGAAGTGATGAACATCTCAGAAGAATTTTGAACCGGGCGGGCTGAAACCACGTATAAGGTGGTCTGCGAATACAACCACTTCACCCTCTTGGGGATGGGTTTCTTTTCTTTGCCTGGAACATGCCAGTGAATGACATCTTTTGCTCACAAATCCCTGCTCTATGAAGTCCGTCAAAAACTCTTCAGTAACAGCAGAGCCGACCAAGTTGCAGGTATTGGATGTGTGAGGCATAATATCGTCCTCAAAGTTGTGGAAAGTAATAACGTGTGGCGGGTTAGAAGGTGACATACAAGCTAACGAAGGCTGATGAAATTTAAGTTCTACGAGGCTGAGCCACTTGTGTAGTTTAGGGCGAAAGCCGGAAGTCTAATGGCAGGTTACGTTGCAGAAGAAATGGGGCAAAATACTGCAAAATGTGGAAAATAGGTTTCACATGTTATCTATATGAGCACGGATCTACAGATAAAGTAAAAGGAAAGTTTATTCTAAACCTAACGATGAACGGAGGAACTGGTGATATTCGCAGACGGTAAAAGGAAGCAACTACTGATCTAACTTGAGTTATCTAAGATGTCCTAAAGTTCACCGCGTCAGGAAAAGATTCATCATGAGATTCACGGGGTATTATATCATTGGGCATTACGAAGAACTCGCGTTATGAGCGGATGGAAGAACTCATGGATTCACTACCCTAAGACTACGGATCTAGGGATGAAGAAGGACGTACCGGAAGAGATGCGACAGAAGTGGATGATGCTCTGGTCCGTTCAGGTCCATGCCGCGGCCTCGGGCGATGACGGCGCAGGAGGTTCACCGGAGCGAGAGAGATCGGGGGCGACGACGTCGAGAGGAAGAAGAAGAGGCGCGAGTTACGAAGGAAATGGGAAGTACTTTTCGTAGACCTATTTAAGAGGCTGGAAAGAGGAAACGGGCGCGGGAATCCAGGCGACCGAAACTAACAGACCGAGATGGACACCTCGATTTTTGGCCCATCAGTTTAATGATGAAAGATCCGTTGTGGTCGTCAGGGAATCTTTTTGGCATATACAATATGACTTCACGGCAGGTTACATTTTGGCAAGGAAGAGACTCACCGCTAAGTAAAATGGACGATTGACATGAGCAAGCTCAAATCAACCTGGGGCCTAATGTTGGGGATATAACCCCATGGTGAGACCCACACAGGTGGGGCCGGGTTACGCTTGGCGGCTCATAAGCAAGACAAAGGCCGGTGGGCCTGGAGACATATGGCTGTTTACCAAAGATGGGCCTGGGTGAGGCCCAGACAAAGAAAGCATGAAGACCCAGGGGTTAAGCCGCCCGGAGTCGGTTTGCCCTCGAAGGTAAGGTGACATAGAGATAGAATCGGATACATTGTAACAGTCGGTATGAGACTTGTAACCCGTGGTCTTGGACTCCTATATAAGGGCGAGACCCGGGGCGACTTAGACACAGACTAAGTAATCAAGAACTAGGTCAAGCGAATCCGCTCCCTTGTAATCGATACCCCAAACAATACAACACAAGCAGGACGTAGGCTTTTACCTCATCTTGGGGGACGAACCTGAGTAAACTCGTGTCCTTCGTCCGAACCAACCCCTTTGAGTCCATAACCTCAGCGATGGCCTCGAACATAAGTCCTCGAACATCTACCGTGACAAAACCACGACCACGGCAGTTTAGCCAGGTTCGGGCCGCTGTGAAGCATAAAACCATAGTACTTCTTTGGTGGATTTCCTCTCGGGGAGGTGTGGTGGATGAACCGGTACAATGGTCTCGAGCCTCGCGTGGGGGCTCAAGTGGTGTTTTTGGATCTTTGCCTTGTCTAGTGGTTCGTCAGGTGGCTATGTCATGAATCGGGTCCCCCCTATGGTGTGACCTAGCCTCTATATATACCAGCTGCCCGGGTCCTCTTCCCTTATCACAATGGCAGGAAGGGATCCCACAACAGACAAATTTGAAGGGGGACATGAGTACCTCCACGCAGGTGGTCTTCGCCCGCAAAGTAGCCACAGATGATGCGGAGGTGGGCTCGGTAATGACATCCGCCCCGCGGGACTCGTGGTCGTGGTTTTGTTGCACTGAACTAGAAACCTTTGGGCAGCGCTTTGGTAACCCACGTACATCCTTGCTCTCTTTGCACCAAAGGGGAAACTGCACCACCTGGCATGCTGGCACCCACCTATCCTTCCCTGCGTCATCTTTGACTCTTGAGGCCGGCTCTGCATAGGGATCTCTGCCGCTCCGGAGGGGGCCCGAGGAAGCCCATCCTTGTTGGTCTTGGAGCCGTTCTTCATCGCGATCCCATGGTCCTTGCGAGGGCCTTGTCTTGAGTAGATACGCGCTAGGCTGCGCCTAGCTGGCAAAGTGGGCCATGTCCTAGGCCGCAGGCAGGCAGGTGTGGGTACCCCCGTTCCAAGGACGCTGACAAGTTTCTCACGGAGGGAAGAGGATCTGAGCAAGGGAGCAAGGCGTGGAGAAGAAGGGTAATTATAGCCCCATAGTGGGCACTTGGCTTTTGTTAGCCTGGAAAGTTGCCAAGGCGATTTAGGGCGGGGTTGTCCGCTCCATGTCGTGTGCCATGCATTGAGCATGACTCGCACGCGATTGGGGTCCCACGGCTTTTAACCTTCAGCCCTCGCCTTCATCTCATAGCCAGGGTTAACACGGCTTTGGCCCAGGGGCTACTCTTAGTGTTTTGGGACCAGGGGAACCCAGACTTGCCTGCTTGCAGCCCAGAGGGTGGCCCACCATCATGGCCCACTATGACCCAGTAACAAGTTCCTCGGGTCAAGACCCTCGTGAGGTCCCCCGCCTCACAAGGAGGACGACATCAAGACCTGCAGAGAGTGGCATCCCTCCAGGCAGCCTCTTGAGGAGCAGAGATTCTTATGCAAGTGCCAAATCTCCCGAGGACAAGATGATGTGGATTCTAACGACGAAGCCAGGAGGGCGCTAGCAAGTGCAGGAGGAGGACAATTTCCCCTTTGTTTCTTAGGAGACAAGGACATACGCCGGTTCCCAAGGAATCCCCCAAAGGTTTCCTTCCCAGTGCAACAAGACCGAGACCAGGAGCTTGGCAGGACGGATGTCATCACCGAGCGCACCAGTGCGTCACCCCCCGAAGCTTTGCAGGCGAAGACCACCTTTCCTCAGGATAGGATGTACCTCCTGTCCCCATTTCAAATTTGGTCATTGTGGACCACTTCATGCCTGTCCAATAAGGGAAAAGGACCATGGCCCCTATAAATAGCCACCCACTCCCACTGTAGAAGACAGGTTGAGTAGAGCTAGATCATAACGACCAGAGGTCATCGTGAGGCCAACCAACCATTGTACTAGTTCATCCTTAGCCTCCTCATGAGGCCAATCCACCACAAAACAATAGTAGGGTTTTACAACGCAAGGTGGGGTGAACGTGGGTAAATCTCGTAGTCCACATTCTCCCTCGCTTGCATTTGCTCATCGTAGCTAGGGTGATAAGCTTGATACCTTGAGCTGGTTAGATCCTCGCACATGCCCTAGTGTTCGAACCTTGTGGGTTTTACGGAACCCCGAATCCGACAGTTTGGGGTGAGACCATGATAGATGAATGAATAAGGAGCGGCAAGACCCTAAGCTTGGGGATCCCCAAGTCATCAAAGGTAATATTCGAGGATGACCCAAGTGCTAAGCTTTGGGATGGCCCACAAGATATCCCCTCTTTCGTCTCCAATCTATAGGTATGTTAGTTGGAGCTATATTTTTATTCATCACAACACTTGGAGAGTCATGTATTATAGTTTATTTAATTTTACTTTGCCACAATCATCGTTTGATGTACACACTTTACGGGAGAGACATGCTTTCATCATAATTTGTTAGAATACTCTATGTGCTTCACTTATATCTTTTGTTAGAATACCATCGGTTGTTGCTCTAGTGCTTCACTTATATACTGAACATGATCATATACACCAAGTGGCTGAGAACAAGAAGGATAGGAAGGACCAAGGTATAAGGAAGTGGAGAGTTGTGGATATCTATGCCACAAGGAGGAAAACTGATGTGCACTATAGATTCCACGACGAGGAGCAACATGATTTCTATGAGACAGTGCTCCTCAATAAGAGTCCAAAAGTTTGTGATATGAGATATGTTGATTGGAAATATATTGAAAACAATGTTGACTACTTTCCCCACATGCACAAGAGTTGCCGGCTGATGGGCATTGATGCTTTTATTGGTAAGGAGTTGACCGCTTGGATTGACGGGCTTATCATGTAGTTCAACCTCACCACACATGTATGGCCTGATGGAAAGATTGTGTGGATGTTAGAGGGATACAGGTACGTGTCCACAATTGATGAGAACTCATTGGTGCTCCTTAGGTCAAGGATGGTGGTGTGGATGTCTATGGTGAATCCAAGAAGGGCCACAACTCTATGGCCAATATGTACACACCCAATCCGAAGGAGTATCTGAAGTCTCACTAACTTGGCTCAGTTTATTTCTTTAAAGTGGTTCTTCCTACCTCTAACACCATCGTGAGGTATACTTTGATGCCTAAGTGTAAGTTCATCTAGAATCCCTTACTGAAATATATGTATTGAAGACTTATAGATTAAGAGACTAATGTGTTTGTAAGTGTACACATGTTTTATTAGTCCCTAGGAAGTTTAGTATAACCAACGGATGTCGACCCCTAAAAATGTGTGTCTTCATCTAAAGAATTTTTTGCTCTTCCTGAAGACATTGAAAAGAAGAAATGGATGTGGCCTTGAAGATATTGATCCGAGGACTATGAAGATCGAAGACTTTGATTCCATAGTTTCTTTTCCTTTCTTTGAGTCATAGGAAACACCGTATTGTTAAAGGGGGTCGAGGTAAAACTAAGTAAAATTTCAAAGTGTTGCTCATCTCAGATACCTACAAAATTCCCAATCCTTCGAGAGAAGCCTTTGGAAATCTCCTATAGTTCTGTCAAATTCTTAAGTGACAAAGAGATTGATCTTTTGGTCTTTGATGAAATTGGTCTAACTAAGCAGTTAGAATTTCGTCAGTACCAATTGCCTACCATATGGAATATGATAGCCCTGAGGAATTTGAGAGTTTGGAATTACGATAGTCGATGTGCTTAGTGCCAGCTGTCCAAAGTATCTTATCCTATCAACCGCATATCATTAAGGGCACTTATTTCTTATCATGTAGGGTTGCGACCCGGCTATAAATAGCCGCACCCCCACAACCACTAGGTGGTTGGCTACTCTGAGAGATTGACAAGTGTTATTTAAAGAAACCCATCGTCATACGACTTTGAGACAATCACCAGTGAGGAGAAAATCTAAAACACCAAAACCTAAACTCCAAAGTGATTGAGCATCACTGAAGAGATTCTCCTGTGTGAACCAATGTTTTTTTACCTTTGAAGATTTTGCATCTTCTAGACGGTTAGGCGTCATGGTCTAGAGCATCCAAGAGGAAATTGTGGATTGTCGGGTGACAGAGTTTGTGAAGGTTTAGAATTATCCCTTGAAGAATCACCATGAGTGACTGGGCATAGTCTGTGTGACTTAAGCTCAAGGAGAATACGATAAGGACTGTGTGTCCTGGGACTGTGTGTCCTTTGGTTTAAATACCCAGCCATTCCAAACTAGACATACGGCTATTACAAAAGTTGGAACTGGTAGACTAAATCATTGTCTTCACCGACCAACTGGTTCTATTTCCTCAACCCATTCATTTCCTTGTTTACTTATTGATTGTTATTGTTTGAGGACTTTGACTGAAGACTTACTCAATTTCTTTAACCTGAATTCTTGAGTCACCTTGTCTTTCAACTGCTTATCTTGGTTAGTTGCTACTTCCGCATTTTGTATGTTTCATTTCACCATAATGACTTTTCTATTGCCATGTTATGCATGCACTTGAGTACTTCTTCCGCTAAATGTATTTCCTCACCTAGAAAATTCCTCAAGTAGTAATTCCTCAGTGACGAATTTCTATATATTGCCAATTCACCCCCGCCTAGTCGATATAACACAATTTCAATTGGTATCAGAGCAAGATACTCCCTTCCTCTATCTGATTTTCGTTTAACCACCTGGAGTTTTAGTTATGTCGACTATAGGTATGATCAAGGTCTTGGCTACGTGTCTTACCATTGATGGGACAGACTACCCCTACTAGAAGAACAAGATGTGCATGCATCTTGAAGCAATTGACAATGATCTCTTGTATGTTGTGGAAAATGGTGCTCCCTCCATCACTCCCACTATCACTGTTTCTGATTTGAAGAGATTCAAGCAACTCGACTCTCATGCAAAAGTTACCATATGTGGCCCTCTGAGAAATGGATAGTATAGCAAATTGAATGATTTGGAATCTGCCAAGCTTATCTAGGACATATTGTCCAAATTCAACGAAGGAGTCTCAACTCAATGTGACTCCCAAGTTGATGTTCTTTGCAATATCTTAAACCGCATCAAAAGACTCGATAATGAAAATGTTTAGTAAACCTTCGATCGCCTCACTGATATCTCAAATGAGCTCCACGCTCTTGGTACCACTGAGATCACCGACCATGAGATGGTGAAGAAACTATTGAGATCTCTTGATTCCTTATTTGAAACACTGGTATTGACGATTAAAGAGCATGGAGACTAGAAGTCACTAGATCCCGCTCATATTCTTGAATGTCTCAATACTCCTAAATTCCAGCAAGCTAGGAAGAGCGAACTCTATGGGCCATGCTATGGAAGATCTCGTGCACTGAAGGCTAAGGCAATTTCCTCTGAAGCCGAAGACTCTGACAGCATCCTTGGTGATCGTGAAGAATAGAGTTAGAAGCTAGCAATGCTAATGAGGAAATTCCAGAAGTTCTTCAGAACAAGTCGGTTTGGAAAATCTTCAAGAAGTGATGTGAGAAAACCAAAATCTTCATCACGTGACTACAAGAAATGAACTTGCCACAAATACAAGAAGTCTGGCCACTGCATTGTTGCTTGTCCTCTCTAGGAAAAGGAATCAAAGAAGAAGAAGTATAACGATGATATTCTCACGACATGAAGAAGAAGAAGAATAAATCTTCCAAGTCCTCATCTTCAAAGTCCCCATCTCACAAGCAGAATAGTTCCAGAATGGCTCGGGCACTTATTTGCAAGAAAATTGATTCTGGAGAAGAATTTGAAGAATATGAGGAAGAGGAGGAATATAAGGAGGAGTCAGACTCTGGTGTGGTGAGTTCAGCTCTCGCTACTGCTTTCATCACGAAGTCCATCTTCAACACTCAGGAAAATGGCAACATCAGCGACACTAACGTTAGCGACAATGACTTTGCTCCCACCTATTCCTTCATGGCGAAAGGTGCCAAGGTACTGAAATATCATTCCTCCACTAAATCAAGTGGGAAAATCTGATATTAATCTAAAGCCTAGCTATTCCAACCTTCCTATTATTGCCACTAAACAAAAAAATGCTATGAAAAGGATTCAGAAACTGCTAGACAAAAGCGATGACCTATTGAATGAGGAAATGGATCGAACTCAAACAATGATTGATGACATTGAAAGTCTTCAGTCTAAGTATGATGACCTTCAAAGTCTTCATGAGACTCGCTTAGTTGATCATGAGAAGCTTTCTTATGAATTTCTTGAAAGAAAGCAAGATCTTGAGAAACTAAGGGTGTCTCGTGTTGATCTTCAAAGGGAAAATGATTCTTTGATTGCTCAATAGATCAATTCCCTTTAGGATGATTTTGTTCCACCTTGTTTGAAATGCATCGAATGTGAAACTATTAATTCTTCACCTGAAATTTCAAATGCTTCGATTGTTACAACTTTTTCAACTATGACTGTGGTTAGAAATTCCTCAAATGAGGAAACCACAAGTGTTGCTGACGAAAATGCAGGTTTGAAGGAATTGTATGTGATAGGAAAATAAAAAAGTCTAAAAGGGAATAAAACTCTTTGCGATGTACTTAAAAATAAGATTCTGAAGAGGAACCCCAGGAAAGAGGGTGTTGCATTTGAGAGGAAACTCAATGTTGATGGATCCAATACTTGTAAACTGGTTGGGATTTCCCGAAAGAGTAGGGGATGATGCAGCATAGTAGAGGTAAGTATTTACCTCAATGAGATCCAAGGTTATCTAACAAATAGGAGAACCACGCAAACTCTTGTCTTCAGCGCCTACGCACAAACGAGCAAACACCTGCACCCAACGCGGGCAAGTGGGTTGCCAATCCCCTTGAACTCGTTACTTGCAAGCGATCAGTAGTGATAGATAGATAATTTCATAAATATCAATTGTAAATAAAAAGGAATTAAATGATGGAAGCAATATTTTAGGAGTTTTTCTGATTATATTTGTGAAGATATTCGGGGGCCATAGTTTTTGCTAGAGGCTTCTCTCTTGAACAAGGCATGTGGTGGGTAAACAAATTACTATTGGGAAATTGATAAAAAATCACATAGTTATGCAATATTTAGTCACAAAAATTATCATGTATATAGGCATCACATCCATAAACAAGTAGACCGACTCCTACCTACATCTACTACTATTAATCCACCCATCGACCGCTATCTAGCATGCATCTAGAGTATTAAGTAAAAAAGGAGTAATGCTTGGACGAGGATCAAATGATGTAGACAAAGTAAATATAGTTAATATGAATGAACCGCATCGTTTTACCCTTAGTGGAAGCAATACAATACATGCCATGTGCCTTTCTTTCACTAGGATTGAGCACCGCACGATTGGACCCACTACAATGCACCACTCTTGTTTGAAGATAAATCAATCTTGTTGGCCATACCAGACCGATAGGTCAAAGTGCATTACAATGCTATAACATTCATGCATATAAATAAGCAGCAAAGATTCAATATATTTTCATGAATAATCTGAACATAAACTGAAAATTCACTAGATCCCAACAAACACACCACAAAGATTGATTACATAAGATATATCATCGCGGGAATCGCGGTGATCTTGGCAATGAAGAACATAGATAGCGAGATAACCATCTAGGTACGAACTAAGGACCCGTAGGTCTACGGTGAACTACTTACACATCACCATGGGAGCAACAAGGTTGATGTAGAGGCCCTCCGTGATTGAACCGCCCTCTGGGAGCGCACCGGAACAGGGCCCTAGATGGGCACACGGTGGAATAGAGACTTGCGACGACGGAAAAAGTGTTTCGGGAGGTTCTCTATGGTCTTTAGAATGTTGGAGAATCTAGAGGCTAGAGATAAGGGCCAGAAGAGTGGGCAGGTGTCCCCAAGCAATTAAGGTGTGGCTACCCCACTTGGCGTGCCCTGTTGGCTTGCGGTTACCTCGTGTGTCCTCCGGTCTTTGTCAAAAGCTTCCATGTCTTATTTTAGTCTAGAAAAAACATCAAAACGTTTCAGGGTATTTGGACTTCATTTGGTACAGTATTCCTTAAAAGCCAAAAAATGTTGAAATCAATAACTTGGACTTGGCACTGGGTTAATAGATTAGTGCTCGAAAATAATATAAATTAGCAAGTAGATGCTTAAAAATTATGCTGGAATGATAATATAATACCATGTAACAATCAAACTTATATATATGTTCAAGATGTATCAACATCCCCAAGCTTAATTCCTACTCGTCCCCGAGTAGGTAAATGATAAAAACAGATTTTTTGATGTGACATGCTACCCAACACATAATCTTTTCAAGTATGATCATTGAGAAATTATAAATAAACAAACATTAAGATAGTAATATCCATAAACATAAGTAACATAATCATCAACTCTCAAAATATACGATCCTTCAAGAATGTTTACCACACATTCATTTTATCATATTAACATGGCGTGGCTCCATCTTCACCACATAAATACAAATGTCAAGCACTACAGTGTTAAGCTAAGCAATTGGATTATACTTTTTCACGTGCTTGAGCATTTTATACCTCACTCAATACATGAGCGTGAACCATGGACATATCATATAGGTGTAATAGAATATGGTGGTCGGTTTCGAAGGGGTAAAAGTGTTGAAGAAAGTGTCTCATTCTAGGTAGATCAATGGTCTATGGAGATGCCCATCAATCCATATCAATGTAAGGAGTAGGTATTGCCATGCAACGAATGCACTAGATCTATAAGTGTATGAAAGCGCAAATGAAGCTATGTGTGTGTGCATCCAACTTGTTTTCTCATGAAGACCTCGGCCATTCGACGAAGCCCGTCATCGGAATATACAAGCTAAGTTCTATAATGAAAAATTGCCACTAGCATATGAAAAGTACAAAACATGAGACTCTCTATATGAAAACATGGTGCTTTCTCTAAACACAAGTGTGGAAAAAGAGGTAGTAGCATTGTCCCTTCTCTCTTTTCTCTCATTTATTTCTTTATTTGTTCTTTCTTTCTCTCTTTTTTTATTTTTTATTTCTTGGTGGGCTCATTTGGCCTCCCCATATTTTATTTTTTGTCCGAAGCTCATCCCGAATTATGGGGGAATCATTGTCTCCATCATCCTTCCCTCACTAAGGTAGTTCTCTCATAATGATAATCATCACACTTTTATTCACTTACAACTCGGTATGAAAAACTAATAAACAATATGAATCTATATGAATCCCTCTAGCAGTGTACCAGGATGTGCAATGATCTAGCATAACATGTAAACAATGATAAAAGGTGGCTTTGCCACAAATTCTATGCGAGCTACTTGATCATGACAAGCAATATGAGAATGACTGCACAAGTCATATGATGTAACAGTCGAAGTTGCATGGCTGTTTTGAGGAAGATATAAGGAGGCTTATGTGCAACAGAGTGTATCATGTCATGGGGTTTGGATGCACCAGCGAAAGCTGCAATGATCTTCGACATGAGGCAATGCATTTCACCAAAGAGGCTAGCACACTATGAAATGGTGAGAACGCATACATCCATGGATTCACATTAGTCATAAAGAACTCATATACTTATTGCAATGTTTTATTAGCTCTCTTGTAGCAAAGTCTTACTTGCATACCCTAGGGAGGAGGTTGGTGGGAGTTAACTATGACGCCCCCATTTTGATCATAAGCTAATCATACACGCAAATGCGTACGACCAATATTAGGGACTCACGGGAAGATATCACAACACAAATCTAGACACAAATTAAAGTCATACAAGTTTCATATTACAAGTTAGGGGCCTCGAGGGCTCGAACACAAAAGTTGAATACAAGCAAGTCAGCAAAAGTAAATAATATCGGAGTATAGACATAAGTTAAACTAGTTTCCTTAAGAACACACGCACAAACATAACATTGGACCGAAAGATGCAAGGCCTCCTCCCTGGGAGCCATCCTACTGTCAGTCGGGGGAAGCCTCCACGTAATAGTAGGCACCGTCGGTGTAGTAGTAGTTGTCGGCGAGATCCACTGTCTCTGAGGCTCCTTCATCTGGTCATGGCAATCGTATCAACAGGAAAAGGGGGAGCAAAGCAGCGGTGAGTACTCATCCAAAGTACTCGCAAGACTGCCATCACAACTATGCTAAGTATGCAATATTATCAAAGGAACAGGGCTATATCTTTGGAATGACTATAGAAATGCTAGAATAGAGAGAAGGCCTAGTCATATCGAAGACTAGCATCTTCAGTGTGTTGCGGCATTAGAAGAGTGCATCTTAGCATAATTATAATATAGCAAGTTTATTAGCAACACCTAGAGATTCTTTCTCAACTCCCTGAGAGAAAGCAATCTCAGAGCCAAACATTTCAATTTTAAGTCGCAATTGTATTTGTCTTAGATCGAGATACAACTCCAAGTCATCCTATTACCATTGACATGACTATTCAAATAGCTGAATTCATCCCTACAGGGATGCACCCTATCTCCCAACTCGCTTGATAACCTCTGGCCGGACACACTTTCCTGGGTCATGCCCATCCTTGGTATATCAACACGTCGTCGCGCTACCTAGGTTCAATAGACAGGCCAGCCCGCCAGTCTAAATCCTAAGCACGTAGGGGTAATGGGCAGATAAGGTCAGTCCTAGCACCTCTTATACAACATCAATGATGTCCAGGACCACTCGGGCGCATGCTGCTCCATTGCTCACATCCGAAGAGCTTCGGCTGATACAACGATGCCGAGTACACTTAACTTATCCCATGTGAAGGTTCGTGTGAAAAAGGTCAATCGACCAACTAAGATCAAATACCCAACCCATCCGCATTTTGGCAACTACGGTGACGAGCGGGATACACGATGTGTGGTCCCGTCAGCCTGTCTCGAGGACTTGTGGCTGTCGGCATTCTGGGAATGGCCCACCTTGTCAGCTAGCCACGGCCTGGCGCAGCTCCACTCAAGACAAGGCCCTCGCGAGGACCCCAGGCTCGCGAGGAAGAATGACACCAAGACCTGCAAGGATGGGCCTCCTCAGGCCCACTCCGGAGCGGTGAAGATCTCCAAGCAGAACCCATCCTCAGGAGTCAAAGATGGCGCAAGGAAGGACTGGCGGGCACCAACGCGCCAGGCGGTGCAGTTTCCCCTTGGATACAAAGGGAGCATGGACGTATGCTGGTTCCCAAAGCGCCTCCTAAACATTTCCATTTTAGTGCAACATGACCATGACCTCTGCATCATCGAGAACTATTTTGCCATTGTGATCCCTTCCCGTCATGGTGAAAAGGGAAGAGCACCCGGTCCACTCATATATATAGAGGCTAGGCCACACTATAGAGGGGGATCCGGGGACATCACCATCCGGGAGAACCACTTGGCGAACCACAAGACAAAGCAGAGAGCCAAGAACACCACTAGAGCTCCCTCGCGAGGCTCGAAACCATTGTACCAGTTCATCCGCCACACCTCCCTGAGAGGCAATCCACCAAAGCAAGAGTAGGGTATTATGCTTCCCAATGGCCCAAACCTGGGTGAACCACCGTGTTCAACTTCTTCCTCGTCTTCGTGCGAGTTCGTTGTAGTAACCATCGAGTAGCGAGTTAAGGAGGGAGAGGCTTTAGAGGATCTTTGTGCACGCCCCTGTCTTCAAACCTTGAGAGTTTTGTAGAGCCCGAAATCTGACATTTGGTGCTCCAGGTAGGGGGTGTGTCGAAGCCTTCCTCGAGCCAAGCTCTTCTCCCACATCGCCGCTCCGATGGCTAACACCCGCCAAGATGGAGCCGCGCACCGAGATTCCCATATTGCCCATATGGCACCCGTGGGACGGGCCGGCGCTCACCGGTCCCCCTCGCCTGCGGCCCATGCCACCACGGGCCCGGACGCCCATGAACATCAAGACTCCTCCCAGTCGGTCACCGCGTAGTGCGACGGCCACATCGCCACTCCATCGATCATCCTTGCTACCAAGTCATCCTCCCACGTCCGGCCTGGTTCGGTGCACGGTTAGGGTGCACTCGCCATGGCGAACGAGATGCTCCACTACCGCATCGCCCCCGACTGGCTTTGGCGCATCGCGGAGCTCGTCCGTGCCACTAGCGATGCTTCAGCGTTCTCCTACTCGTTCCGACCCTGCCCTTCCCTGGCAGATGATGTGGCCCCCAACGCACCGCAACCTCCTCCACAACGCGACGTCGACCTTGAGCCTAGGTGTAAAGAGCGCCCATGTGACCAGCCCCATGAGCCGCGGGCAAGGGCAAGCGATGAAGTAAGCTGCCAGGTGGTGCCCCGGCTGCGCGTCAATGTGCATGCGCTCCCCGCGCTGTCGGACTGGCGGCGTGACCGGGCACCACTCGGGGTGACCCCTCAGGAGCATCAAGACCAGGCTACGCCCGCATGTGCAGCAGCACCCGTCGAGCCGGTGGGCTGCCTCGTCATCGCGTCGGAGCTCCATCCAACTAAATGGCCTTGCAAGTTCAAACCCGATCTACCCCCTTGCTATGACTGTACCTTGGATTCCATCGAGTTCCTATAGCTCTACTCACTAAGAATCCGGGCGTCCGACGGGGAAGACAGGGTCATGGCGTGCGGGTTCCCCATGGAGCTCAAGGGTGGCACGCTCTTCTGACTCCTTAACGTCCTAGAGGGGTCCATCACCTCCTAGGATGACCTGCGCAAGCACTTCGTCACCAACTTCCAAGGTACCCTTGACCGCGCGCTCGTCGTGAACGACCGGCGGTGTGTGAAGCAATAGGATGGAGAGATCCTACACAAGTTCATACAACGCTTCATGACTATGCGCCTCAAGGTCCCGAACACGTCAGATGAGGCCATCATCGCCGCCGTCACCGACAGCGTCATAGATCTCACAATGAAAGAAGACCTCGCTATGAACAACGAACTGTGCTCCGCCCTGGAGATGTCCAACCTAGTGAATAGGTGCACCAAGGACGAAAAGGGACGCCTCTCACTCTGCAAGCCTCCGATGGCAGAGCTAGAGGAAAAGAAGACCAAGGCCAAGGAGGCCCTAGCGGTACTCGCGGCCGAGCCTGAGGCAAAGCATAGACGAGGCGAGGAGCATCCCGTAGTGGGGAGACCGAGCTGCATCTTCCATGGCACCAACAACCACAACGCCACCAATTGCCAGGAACTCAGGCTGGTCCATGCCGAACTCTTCGGCCGGTGCCCCAGACGCACTGACCGTGGCTTCGGATGCGACGGAGGTCATGGTGGAGGCCATTGGAACAACCGGGAACCATGCTAGGGGTGGCGGGACCAGCCTCAGGAGGACTGCTAGCGCGATCAGGCTCAGGAGGACCGCTGGCGCGATGACCCTCTGGAGGGGTCACGCCGTGGCTAGCCTCATGAGGTTCACCATCATGAGGATAGGCAAGACGATGGGGCTGGGGCGTCCAGGAGGTCAGGCCGGTAGCCTGTATCCTGGGCGGTGCCCAGGCCCCAGCATTGAACCGCCTCTGCAAGCAGTACGCGCGGGAGGTGAACGTGGCTCTCCCAAAGCCCGAGGCCATGCTCCCCCTCAAGTGGTCCTAAACTGCCATCACCATT
Source organism: Hordeum marinum (assembly GCA_022496015.1). NCBI lineage: Eukaryota > Viridiplantae > Streptophyta > Magnoliopsida > Poales > Poaceae > Hordeum > Hordeum marinum. Next base: position 274,314,616 of record CM039678.1, read on the forward strand.
GACTCGAGGGATCAGCTCAGGTGCTCGGCCATGGCTGCCAAGCTCCCCATGTTGTGCACTCCGACCACCAGCAACGTCTTCGTCACCAAGACCCTCATCGACAGTGGAGCGGGGCTCAATGTCCTCTCCATTGAGACCTTCGAGATGCTCCAAGTACCGCACGACCAGTTCATGCCGACCAAGCCCATCGCAGGAGCCACTTATGGGTCCAAAGTTCCCATTGGGCAAGTACACCTACCCGTCACCTTCGGCGGACGCAAGAATTACCACACCGAGATCATCGTCTTTGACATCACCCACCTCCACCTCCTGTACAACGTGATACTCGGCTAGCCATCCCTCGCCAAGTTTATGGTGGCGACCATCATGGCTACAACATACTCAAGATGCCAGATGGTGGCGATGTCATCACCGTCGCCTGCGATGAGAAGGATGCCGTCTTCTCCCTTCAGCATGCTTCCCGCGCTACTGCGGCCGAGCTCTCGGATGACGAGGAGGAATCCCCGCCTCATGAGGATGCACGCAAGAAGAAAAAGTAGCTCACCCCCGCGTAGCACCATGGGGCTGGAACCTCCAAGGGCGGTGTCACACCCTCTGTTTGTATCACCTTGTTGTGTTTGGATTTATAAACATTTGGAGACAACTAAAACTTTTGATCAATGCTTGTGCTTGTTTGAATTATTGCTTGTTGCTTGTTGATTGTTGTGTATGGCACTCTTGGATTCTATCCCTCTTCATATTCATGTTCCTTGACCCAAACTTCTTGCCCAATGATCATGCCATGTGAATAGTGCCCAAAACTATTTTTATCAAATTTTATTTTGACCAAAAAGGATTTATTCAAACTAGGTTCTCAAAAAAAACCCTGAAATGAGGTTTGCACTTCAAGTACTCAAATTGGGTTTACTTCAAACCTACTACATATATGACTTTCCAAAACCACCAAATATTAATTTCAAAGATTATTTTTATATTTTATTTAAAGGCTTTTCCTTAAGGCTAGAAATGGTTTTTCTTAGGGAAAAATTATTTAAATGCTTTCAAAATATTTGAGAAAATTAGGAAAACCCATTAGACATATATTTTCCATATATATGAGTTTCAACACATGAGCATCTTCAAATCATGGGCAAAACCCCTCAAAACCCTTTCTGTTCAAATCAAGCTTTTGGAAATTCCAAGAAAATTCTAGCAGGTCAAAACTATCATAAGTGATCATGTTGCAAAGTTTCATCTCAATCCAAGTTGATTTAGTTCATCAAACTGTTCCATAGCCCTTCCTAACCAGATTCAAATTTGAACAACTTTACATTGTGAAGTTTCTCCCCTTGACCCCTAACTTTATGGACATGCTCTAATCACCAAATTATGATGCTAAACTAACTGGTGCATCAAGGGTAAAAGCTTAGCATGACTAGATCTATAGAAACCTAATTATATTGATTTCTAGGTTTCCACAAAGTCACATTGTGAACTTTCATCAAACCCTCTCAAACTTGGTGATAAGCCGTACTTTTGACCACCCTTTGATCCTGTTAATTATCAAGGCATGTCGAATTCATCTACTAGGCCAAATTACCATCAAACACCTTCTTGTCAAATCTAGAAACTACCCTTTTCACCCTTTTTACTATTTCCCTTGCCCCCAAATTTTTGCCACAACTGTCTGGTAATGCATTTCACCTCCAGTAACTTTCTCTGGCCTAGACTCAATAGGTAAGTGGGTAAAACCCTCATTTTACCTCCTGGATAGAAGTAAAACCCTCTTCTCTCCCCTTCCCTCTTATTCTAAGCTACTCACCAGAGCATCCAAGGCCATTTCCAACTTTCTTATTCCCTCCTCTACCCCCTAGACACCTATGGCCACACCTAGGACACCGTTGGCATGACATGGCATGCCAAACACGTGCTCCAGAGCAAACTACAATGCACATCCGCACTGTAGCTGCCACCCAACCAGAACCCTCGACAGCCTCGGGACCCCCAGCCTTGTCCCTTGACATGCCCACGATGTCCACAAGACGTCAGGTGGTCGGGCCCCTCCTCCCTCCTCCTCTGCTGCCCCCCTTGCTCGCGCACGGCGCCGCCTGAGCTGGACAATGGAAGAGCTTGCACGTGTGGACGCTGGAACCCTTCCTTGCTCCCTCTCTCCTCCCTCGCGGGCCTAGACCGACCCCGAGAATGCCTCTGAGCTGCCCTGCGAGCTCTGTTTCCCCTCTGGCCTCGGCCACGACTTCGCTGGCACACGGGTCCATGGTGCTCCGCCCATCCCTATGTTTAAGCCCCCAGGCTTCTCTCTCCCCTCCTCTGGCTTGCTCTCCACCCCATAGACCGCCAGTAGAGCCCGAGCTACTCTCTCTCCTTCTGTGCTCGGGATCGAACCGAGGACCGCCACGGCAGCCCCGCCGTCGATCTCCGGGTACAAAGCCTCTCCAGCCCTATTTCCTCTTCGACTCGTCCTCTCTCCCTCCTCTGATGCGATCCCCCCTCGTCACCATCCTCTTTGCAGCACGAGATGGCCCCGATGAGCACTCCCAAAACTCCCTCCGCCACGGGTGCTCGCCGCCGGCGACTCCGACCGCCTCTAGTGCCCCTTTGACCTCCCCTGGAACGGCGACTCGGCCCCGAGCACGTTCCCGCCTTCGCCTGCCGTTGCCATGCCCAGCATCATCACCGGTGAGCTCGCCGGCCTCCCTGTCGCGAGGTTGGAGATGACAGGTTGCGCCCGCCTGTCATCCTCACCTCCCTCCTCCTCCTCTCCCTGTCGCTGGCCTTCGTGCCCTAGCCGTCAGGTTTGAACGCGGGCGCGTGCACGCGCCGGTTCGCCTGGGCTGGTTGGCCTCTGGGCCGGCCTAGTTGTAGGTTGCCTCTGGCGCAGGGTCCCGTGCCCTTTTCCCTTTTTCTTTTTTGTGGGATTTTTCAAAAATCCCACAGAGCTCAATATTTATCCATTGCCCAATATTCCTCCACCTAAAATCGTAGAATATTCCCTAGAATTTAATAGTGCCCCTTTTATAAACTTTTGAAAATCTCTCATGCACTGTTTTACTATAAAACCTATATTTAGGCACCTTTTTGCCTATGTTTTATAATTTCCAAAATATTTTTCACAACAAAATCTTAGGCAAATATTTTTATTATAGTTTTAAGTATTTATCAGAGTAGTGTAGCATTTTTAATATTAGCTTGTGTCCTCTATTTTTGTGTGATGCTTATTTTTACCGTTATTTACACGACGATAGATTGAGTTTCTACGAGGGAGTTGGACCCAAAGACTTTGAAGACCCTGAAAACTTTGTTGACCCAGGCAAGCAGCCCTTTGACCATGTTAAGAAACTTTTTCATGCATGACAAATAGAACTTGTTGTTTTGATGATTGATCATGATGTGGTGTTCCCCCTTCGGTGGGTTGCCTCCGATACCCTTACCGTTGACACTTGCATCGTGCATGACGCTACGACCTTATGAGGGTTGTGCGGGTGGGTGTAGATAGGATGCTAGTAGATGCTACGCAAGTGGGTTTGGGATTTATGCATAGTGATGGAAAGGTGGAGATGATTTCAAAGACTTTTCAAAAACCCCATCGGGTGCCACTAATGCCCGAGGGAGATGATGATTATATGGGGACCACTTGAGAAAGAAGTGGTGTACTGGAGCAAGTGAGTGTGTTTTCAAAAACGGATTAGATTTAAGATTCGTCGACCATCCCAACCTTACATGCGCAACCACGATACCCTTTATGGGATGGGGCTCTGTTGATTACCTTGGTGGGTACTGGCAAGGAGCCCGCATTACTAGTGGTGGGAGTGGCATGGTCACTCTCGATACGGGGTTGTGCCAGTATGGACAATCATGTTCTATCTTCATAGACACGGGGCACACCATTGGTCCCCTCATGGATGGTATGATCTGGAGTAAGGCTTAACGGATGTACATCATGAGGGATGGGTACCAATCGAGTGGACTCTTTGTTTAGTATCGCAGGGGGAAAGGCATTGTTCGGGTGCTTACCTCGGGTATGTTATATACCGAGAGTCGTGGATGACACGGAAGTTCCCCAAGTCTTGTGGGGAAAGTGTGCAACCTCTATAGAGTGTAAAACTATTCGAATAGCCGTGTCCACGGTCAAGGACAGTTGGATGGTGCTGCTTAGACTATGTCCACATGTTTTTCGTAAAATTGGTGTGTGTGTGGGAGATAGACGGATGATACTTAAGACAAGTCTGAATACTTAAGGTGATGAATGAACATGAGATGTTCAACCTCTGTTTATGATGATATCTGTAACTTGTTCATATGGATATCTCCCAACTGTTGATGCATGCTAACCAAGTACTTGATCATGTCATTGCATTCAAAATTAGCTTTCCGCAAATTAATTACTTAGTGATATATCATGCATCATTATTACCTTGTTCCACAATTTGGGTTGCTTGCGAGTACATTCAAATTACTCATTGGCTTGCCACTTGTTATTTAATTGGCCAGGCATGGAAGAACAGGAGTATGTTGAAGAGTTCCTTGGAGTCGAACATGCGAACTAGGACGCTTCCCAGTTAGAATGCATGTAGGTTAAGGCAGATGGCATGGGTTCATGCTTTCCATCAAGATTTCCGCAGTTTGTTCTATTTAAGTGTTTGGCCCTTGTGGCCCTATCTATGTAAGACTAGACCTTCATGGTATTTATTTGTGTAAGATGCTAAATGTGAATGTAAGACTCTTGTTAGTCAGCTTTTGTGTGTTTAGTGAGCATTGATCTCTGGGATCCCTATACACGTGCATTCGGTGATCACGACTTACGAGTCGGGGTCCCACATCATCGCAACTCAGGAGCCTCACTGGCCACGTAGCACCTCACCCCATGGGACCATCCTTGGTGATCCGATCGGCCCCAACAACGGCTGAGGTATGCGTGGGGCTGGGCCCTGCCAACACGGAGCGCAAGGAGGTTGAAATTTCCAAGTTAAACCTATTTTGATCATGTTTCCTTCAAAAGGCTGCTCGTACATCAAGGGGGACTCCTGAGCATAGTGACATTGGAGCCTCACTGGCCACATAGCCCCTCACCCCTTGGAACCATCCTTGGTGATCTAGATGGCCCAATGGTGGCAGAGGTATGTGCAGGGCTGGTCCCGCTGACACAGAGCATCATAGCAAGCAAGAAGGAAACAAGGAAAAGAGGGCAATCACGCAGTTCAATAGATATTACAAGCATTAAAATTTTTCCTCAAATACAAATAAGTTTAACATCTCCACGAGGCACGTTGAACGTTGCAGGAAAGGAACAAGGAAGAGGAATCAGGAGGGACAACCACCGCCACTTATCTCGTCCGCAGGGAACTCGTCGCCAACATCGCCGGTGTCGTCTTCTTCACCACTATCCCCTACAACTACAGGAGGTGGAGGAACGCTAATGGGGGTGAACTTCTTCACCAGCGCCTCCACGACACCCTTCACTACCGCTACAGCGCTGCTACGCACCTCGGGGGCGACTGGGCAAATCACGAAGTTGAAGTCAAACCTTGGCTCGCGATGGTGAAGGTGGCTGAAGACGCACATCGTGGCCTCAAAAAAGAGGTCGCGACTCTCACTCTCCAAGACCCCTCCACCTTGGGAATGGGGACCTCAAGTGCCTCGACAAGCTTCAAAGTGAGCTTCACGAAGCCGCTCTCCGGAGCCACCAGGGGTTGCACAAACCCCTCCTGAGAGAGTTAGTAGAGTGCTTGGCGAAGTCTGAGATCGACCAAGGGAAGGGCGCTAAGCTCTGCGACCTTTTTCTCCCCAGCCACAGCTAGAGCTTTTTGTGTGGTTTCGAGACAGGCCTTATCCATGGCAACCTCCCTTTCCCGTGCATCTATGCGCTCTCGCGTCGCAGCACGGTCGACCGTCGCCTAGGACAACTCGGAGTCCTTGTCGGCAAGCTGGGCCTTGTAGGTCTTGAAGGCCTCCCCCTGCTAGCGCAGTTGTTCCACAAGCTTGGACTTCTCTTCCTAAAGAACCCTTAAGCGGGAGTCTACCTCATCATGGTGCCATACAGCAGACGCCACGTCGGCCAGCGCCACCTCGAGGGATGCTTTGGCTAACGCGGCCTCCTTCTCTATCTTCACCACGGCATCCTTGGCCTAGCCCCAGACCGCCATGACAATGCCGTCACCCCGGAGCCACCCAGAGTGGAGCCCCATGCGCCCACTCCCAAGGTGCTTGTTAGTACCCGCGAGGCCATCCTGAACATGACCCAGAGCAGTGAAGGCCCCGTTTGGGACACCGAGGCCGCATGACAAGGGCACCAAGGTCTCCTATGGAGGATTCGCCCGTGGGATCGCAGGCGACATCCCCCAAGAGATGGCAGCACGAGGAGCAAGAAGCTCTACAGGCTGCACAGCAACCAAGGGCAAGACAGACATGGACAGATCGATTGGTAGCCGGCCCTTTGTGGCTGGCCTTCTGGACAGCAACACCGACACAACCTCAAGGGCAGGAGCGACAACGCGGGTAGACATTGCGGGGTCGGGAGGCTCCATGGAGGAAACTAGGAGGTTTGCCTCGCGCGCCTCCACCCCCTCACCCGCAGGCGCCTCGTGAAGCGATGACGGCATGATAGGAGAAGGCGGAGCATCACAAGATGCCTTCGTCTTGATGCCCGCCTTCTTCCTCCTCATATTCAGTGCGGCAGCATTCCTAGTTACTAGGAAAATGAAGAATAGTTAGCACACGAGCTACTGGCAGGTGGTCAAGGCCGAACCGGGTTACTTACTCCTCAACCTCGACCCACTTCCTCTTCCTCTCCGCTCCGATGACAACGCTGGCGCCCTCTCCTCTCTCGGTGAGGGTACCACCCTGCTTGGGAGCAAGGGCATTGTACACCAAAGCAGCCGTTGGAGGGATCGCCCCAGCCCCGGCCCCGGGTTCATCCACCTGGCCCACGGGCTGCGATTTGGGTGGGGTGAGGTCGGCACCTCAACCACCATGCCTGCAGAGGCAGGGCACACCAGAGGAGACTCTGCTCCGTGCTTCCTGGGGGTCGCGAGGCAGGCAGACCATGTGGCACGAGTGGTCGGTCCAAGCCCCTGGGGACCTTGGTGGGACGCGGAGAGCCTGCAACAGAAGCATCACCAGCATCATCGTCATCCTCAAGATCGTGCAACAGCACACTCTGTGATGGGGGAGACGCCCTCGCTAGGTCGTCGTCTTCTGTGTTCTCCGAATCCTCCCCGCCTTTGGTTTCGCCGAAGGACACCATCACCGGGGAGCCAAGGTCCTCAACAGGGTAGAGACCTAGTTCGTTGAAGACAAACATCTAGGCAACCAAATCGGCCACGTCATTGTGGCGGTACATCGGGGCGTAGACGTCAGGGAGATCTCCGGGGTCGTCGTTGAGCAGGGTTGCCACAACCCTACTCAATTCCTCGGGGGTTATTGTAGGATCGAAAGTAGTGCTAGAGGGGGGATTGGACTACTTGACCAAATATAAATCTAATTTTTCCCAATTTTAGTTCTTGGCAGATTTTAGCATTCATAGTATGTCAAGTACACCCTACACATTCATGTGTACGAGTATAGAAGCAGAAACTAAAGACGAGCATGTAAGTAAAGAGAGGGTAGGAATTTAAACACAATTAGTAAGACGATGATTTTTCCTGTGTTTCCGATAGGTGGCACTATCATACATCCATGTTCATGAAGTCTTCAACCCACCGAGGGTAACGGTCGCGAGAGTCCATAGAGGGCTCTACCCATGGAGGGTTCCACGAAGAAGCAACCTTGACTATACCATGACGGCCTACGTCCACGGAGGACTAGCCTTACTCGGGGTAGATCTTCACGAAATAGGCGATCTCCTTGCTCTTACACACTTCTTGGTTCACTCCTCAACACGAAGTAGGAGGCTCCCAAGCAACACGTAACCAATCTAGGAGGCACCACCCTCCAAATGGTAATAGGATACATAATGTCGACAAACTCCTTGCTCTTGTGCTTCAAGATGACAGACTCCTCAACATACAATCACTCTCTAACATATTTGGCTTGGTGGAAGAGATGGGATTGGTGGAAAGCAAGTTGGGGAGGCTAGAGATCAAGATTTATATGGTAGGAATGGAATGGCATGATCTCAACACATGAGTAGGTGGCTCTCTCTCAGAAAATCAATAGGTATGATTGGTGAAGTATTCTGAGAGCTTCTCTTGTGAGTGAGTGGTGGTGAGGGGTATATGTAGGCATCTCCAAAAATCCAACCGTTACACACAAAATTACCAACTCGGTGACACCGATGTGTTAATATCGGTGGTACCAAAGTGACCAAAAGGTGGCAACTTTTGAATCTCGGTGAGACCAACATAGGAATCTTGGTTGCACCGATAAGGTGACCAACGGTCAAATTGCCCATTCTTGGTGACGCCGATCCAACAATCTTGGAGGGATCGAAATTTTGAACTTGCGTAATAGAAAGTTGGTAGCCTAACTCGAAGGCACCGAATGCAGAATTGGTTGCACCGACAACCTAGGGTTGGGCTAGGTCTATCTAGGGTTTGGAATCGGTGGCACCGAGTGTAGAATGTTGGTTCCACCAATTTTGAGTATTTGGCTTGGATAGACTTTTGTGGAAGAGCTTCTGGGTGTATGTGGTGACTATCACTTGTGCATATATGAACATTTGTTCACCAACAAAACCTTACCCCCTTTTAATAGTATTGGCTTTCCTATGGACTCAAAGTGATTTCTCACAAATGTAAAATGTAGAGTCCTTTGCTTGAAGATTGGACAATACTATTCCTTGCATCTTGGAGAATTCCACAATTCTTTTGCCAACCCATCATTGAACTTTTCCTGAACATACTTAATGGAAACATTAGTTCAGTGACATATATGTTGTTATTAATTACCAAAACCAACAAGGGTGCAAATGTGCTTTCAATCTCCCCTTTTTGGTAATTGATGACAACATATAGATCAAAGCTTCGACATATGATATAATACATGAATATAATTTTTGCTTTGAGAAGTATGTGATAAGAAAGAGACCCCCTAAATTTGTGCATTATTTATAAATTTGCATTTGAATCCAAATGCACAATCGATTAGGTACATGGGGCACTTCTTCCATGTCACCTACATCTTGGTCGTGTGTGATGGTAATAAGAGTTAACAATATAACACAACACATCAATGAAAGTGAAGTATCATCACATAACCATCAAATGATAGGAAATAGTACCAATTCACATAACAGCGTATGATCAAACACAACACAAAAGTAACTCACATCAAACCAAAATAGCCAAATGTTCTGTGAAACCAGCAATAAAAGCAAGATGCTCTCTCACTCAAAGCCTAGATCTATATACAACTTCTCCCCCTTTGGCAACAAGTTAGAAAAAATTTCGAAGAGATATAGCTAATCAATATGAGGCTGATCTCCTCTGGTCATCGATTTCGTAGTTGAGAGAACTGCGTCGGCGAAGACTTCCGCTGAAGTCCTGGATGGAGCTAGAGTAGATACTTGAGGCACTGGAGCTGATGGAGCTGATGTCACTGTAGATGGAGCAGAAGATGAAGGCCTCATCTCTGGAGCTGGTATTTTAGGAGTCCTAGCCTTAATCATGAACCGGGTAGTCATCCTGACAGGTACACTATCCTCCTCATAATGAGAAGACTCAGACTCTAAAGAGGTGGGATGGATTGGGGCTTTATCAACTTCCTTCTTGAGCTCATTGACTGCCATAGTTAGCTAATCTACCGGGTCATTCACAGTTTTCACTCTATCATCAATAATGTTCGCAAGGCTCCACTAAGTGTCCATGATGGTCTTGATATCCTTCTTCATATCCATGACAGTGGTGATCAAAAGATCCATCTGCTCGTTCCTGCACCTGGGAACCTGAGCACTAGTGGCTCAAGCTGCCTTAGCTTCTGCTTTTGCCTATGCTTGAGCTGCAACTGTTGTGGGATGGTCTGGGTCCATAACCACAACATTGTCCTCTAGGTCTGGCTGAAGTGGAAGTGTGGACTTTCTCGAGCAAAAATTTGCTTCTCAAGATGAGAGTTGATAAGCATCTGAATGTAGGGTGCGTAGCATCAAGAACACTTCTGATCAGCAGCAACCCTCTTCACTGTCTCTACTATTAAGTCCATCACTCGAATCCTGGTGTGATGGTCAAGATGTATGAGCATATTGATGGAGTATCCATGAATCATCTTCTCATCTCTAGACTTGGGCATCAAGGTATGCCTCAGGATAGTCTTCATGGAACGGAGGCCTGGCTGGAGGAAGTAGATAGAACCAAGCTTGTGAGATTGCACTTTATCTGCAGGGATAGGATTATACATATCCTTCATGGAGTTGTGGCTCTCCTTGGATTCTGAGTAGACATGCAAATATCCATCCTGAACCTCTGGGACTACTAAGATTGTAGCCCACTCATAAATAGTAGACTCATATCTTGCTCCTTCTATCATCCAAACAATCCTGCCATCTCCATAAAAATGAGTAGTGGAGTAGAACTGCATGATCATGTCATCGTTCCAAGCAGTGAACTCCTTCCCAACAAATTTATCAATGCCAATGTAGTGGAAATTATCTTGGACACCTAGAAAGTAATCTGTGTTATCCTTGATACACTACCAATCGACATATCTCATGTCACTCACAGCTGGACTTTTGTCAAGCAAAACTATCTCATAGAAGTCTTGCTCTTCCCTTGTGTAAAACATATAATCAACAGTAGTTTTTCTCCTCTGGGCATATGGATCAATTGGTCTCCATGCCCTCAAGCCTGAATCCTTCCTCTTCTTCATATCCTCAGCTACTAGGTGTCTTGCATCGTGAACTGGAAGGTGAGGTCTGAGCTTCATTAGCACTGACAAGCATCATCATCATCAGCTTCTCTGAAAGTGGACTTCTTGTTCTTCTCTGTAGCGGGTATATCTCTGGTTGTGCCCTTAGACTTTTGTGCAGCAGCTTTCTTGGGAGCAGCCTTGGTGCTCTTGGAGGGGCCTTGCTTGGGCATAGCATCAGCCAAAAGTTTCTTGGCGTTCTTCTTAGGAGGGGCCTGAGCAGCAGGTTCCTCCTCTTCCTCCTCAGCAGCAGCAACACCAACAATAACAACCTCCTAAGGATCCTCAAACTTAGAGGTAGGCCTGCACTGCACACGGATGATCCTCTTCCTAGCAGTCTTCTTATCTCCTGCCTTCTTAGGCAATGCTTTCCTCGAGGTCTAACCAGACATGGTTGCCCTAGCACTCTCAGGTGCTCTGAAGATCTCTGCAGGTGCATAAACTTTCCTAACTACCCTCCTAGATGAGGTAGCCTCTTTTCCAGATTTCCGAGCACCCTTCTCTTGCTTCTTAGCAAGAACCTCTTCGAAACAAAATCAGAATCCTGTTCCTCTGAGTTGAGTCTCTTCCTTGTCCTTGTTGTAGCCTTAGGCAACCCATGAGAGATGGGAGTGCCTGGATCTATGGAAGAACTGGACTCAGGACTCGAGACGGAACTCATCTTAATGTTTTGCTCTGGCAAATTCTGACTATTTAAGCCTGACATGCTGATCTTGTGAATAGAGTATAGAAGAGTAGAATAGGATAAGTCATGACAAAATGCAGATGTTTCTGAAAGTTTGAACAAAAGATTTTCCAAGTTTTGAATTCTGTCAAGTGTATTTCGGTACAGCCGAGGCAGAAATTTCGGTCACACTAAGACAGACAAACCTTCTTTCTAGGACCTTGAAACCATTTTCGGTCAGACCGAAAATGAGCACTCGATTCCACCAAGGTTTTCTCAGTGTGGCAGAAACTAAAACCGGTGACACCGATTTTTCCACATCGGTTCTACCGAGATACGGGTGGCGGACGACAAAAAACTAAAAATCGATCATTCGCTACACTACGAGATTTTTCTTGTGAATGGAAAGCTTTCAGACTGAGCCGTGTGGATAGAATCAATTTCATTGCGCAAGATTTGGACGAGGAGCGCAAGAAAATTTGGATCCGTACCCTAGCTGGGCAATAGATCCGCTACGGCGGGAACGGGGGCGAAGATGCCCATCGACGGTGAGATTTCCAGTGGCGGAGGCACTCGGGAAAGTGAAGGCGATGATTAGGGGGTCCTGTTGTGACAGCTTAGGGTTTGGGGCGCGATGATTGAAGATTGAAATTTCGAACCGTCGGGACCACAACTTACATACCCTTCACTGTCGGTGATGCTAATTTGATATTTTCGGTGTCACCGAGTTTCACAACTATCAGCGGAAAGGGAAACTCGGTGTAACCGAGAATATAAAATCGGTAGTACCGAGATTGAAAACCAGATCAACCGTAGGCATTCGGTGAAACCAAGACTTTTGAGTTTGTTCCACCGAGATGCACTTGGGAGGTTTTAATGGTCAGTCCTTGACGATACAGAAGTCTGATTGCTCCTCACATAGAGTGATCGAAAAGTACTTGTTTTAATTATGTGGTGCAGTATGAATAGAATATGAGGTGAGAAAGCATGGATAGCTCAAGAGGTGGTCCTAGGCATTCTTGTATGTCCAATTGGCTAATAAAAATTAAAAGCCAAATAGCAACAATTGGATATCCTCAAATGAGAAAATAATTGCAGACCAACATGCTCACACAATAACATATCAAAAGAAATCATGGCAAACATGCATAAACACAACAACATCTAACAAGCACTTTGGCGATGACGGAGTCATCTATATATGAGGATATTGACTTAGGATCCAAGTAAGAATACTTGATCATAGGTCATACTCATCGTTGAAGCACAAGTGGGTTACCACTTTTACATAAAGCTTTTAATGTTGTCACATTCTTATGAGATGCTTTGACTCAAGTTTTAGAGGAAATATCCCCCTTGATGTTACATCTCCCCATAGGAGGGATAAACTAACCTTGGGTTTTGTCAATATAGACTTCATGTTCGTGAGGTAGTGGTGGATGCTCAAAGTTGATGAAGATCACCAAGTATTGGGAGCATCCTTGTTGTTTCCTTACTTTTCTCACCTACATGGGTTAATCCCAGCATACAAGAGACAAATAGAAGGATATCTATGGACATGGAGTGCAAAGCATGTGTTACAATGTCCATTGATTTGTTGATCACCTTATCTCTTCCTTACATTTGAGGGAATGTGTGACTCCTTGAACTATTGCATAATGTTGATGTTGATTGCAACTAGTTCTTGCCAATAATGAATATGAGTGAATTTCATTGGCGGAGTCACCCCTCAAGAACTTCTGTAGTCCTTCTTCTTGGGGACCCACTTCACCAAAGCTCGCAATTCATCTTCATATGAGTCAATGTCCTGTTGAAGCTTGTCCTTGCCCTTGAGCTTGGGGTCTTGTTGTGGAAGGTCATCTTGCACCATTGTTCCCTTGGGGGGAGTATTTTCATACTTCTCCTTTTGAGGAACAAACTTGCGGTTGGGGAATTGACCTTCTTCCCATTCAACTCCGTTAGCGTTGAAGTAGCCAACACCATGATTTTTCTAGTATCCTCCATGATTGCATACAATCTCCTCAAATTTTTTGCACCCTTCAAGACTCTTGTAGATACCTTTCTCTATAATCCCTTTGAAGAGTTCGCTCAACTATAACTTGGCTAACAGAAGAGTTAGTGGGATCTAGAGAACTACTAGAAGCAATATCATTAGATTTATCATTTTTATTGCTACTAGTTGAAGAACCTTTCTTTCCTTTGTTACTAGCTTGCTTAGAATTAACTTGAGGCATGAATGTGGATAAGAGATGTCGCTTGGCTAGATAATAGGAAGTCTTGTTTCGAAGATCATCATTGGTAGCTTTAAGGAATTCATGCTCTTGCTGTAAGTTGAGCTTCTCGAAGCGTAGCTTCTCATGTGTCCTTACAAGCTCTCTACGATCTTCTAGAGTTGACTCGTGAGCTAACTTAAGAGTTTTTAGTTCTTGAGTTAGTTGTTCTATTTCCAATTTATCACCAATGCACGACTTATCTACACTAGTCTGAGTACTAGCAAGTTCATTTTGACTAACATTACTAGATGTGTCAAATAGTAAGTCATCTTCAATTAACAAGGCATCTTCATCACTATTGAAATCATGATACTCGGGGTGTGATACCTTGGGGACTTTAGCCATGAAGCAACGCCCACTCCCTTCATTTGGCAAATCAAATATGTCATAGGAGTCGGTTGTCACTAGTGCAAGAGCTTCTCTTGGAGTGGTTGTCCGATTTGGAGCCAGAAACTCATTGACCAACATGAGCTCGATGTTTTTCTTGAGCAGCTCTGGGTGTACTTGTCCTTCTTCTTGGAGTCCCTACTTCTCCTTGAGGGTCTTCGTTCATAACGATCATCTCTACTCCTTGTTTCTATTCTAGGTGATTCGTCTCTTCAGCTTTGTCTTCTTGGTGACTCTTCTTTCCTCTTGTAAGGAGTCGTGCACTAATTTGTGTAGTGTCCTGGCATCCCACAATTGTAGCAGTTTCAGTCACTACTTGACATACGCTTCTCTTCATATCTTGAGTTGGAACTTCGATCTTTGCTTCTATTCTTGTAAAACTTGTTGAATTTCTTGACCATGAGGCTTATCTCTTCATTTGTGACAAGTTTGTTGCTAGAGGTAGCGGCAGCATCACTTGTGGCTTTGTAAGCACCACTAGACTTGTGGCCAAGCTCTTCCTTGTCTTTGAGTGTCATCTCATGAGCAAAAATCTACCAATCACTTTTGTTGGCTTGAGATCTTTGTAGTAGGGCATCATTTGGATCAATGTGCAAACGGTGTCATATCGATCATCCAAAGCTCGAAGTATCTTCTTGATGATGAATTTGTTAGTCATTTCTTTGCTTCCTAAGCTGGCCATCTCATTGGTGATGAGAGCTAGCCTAGAGTACATCTCAGCGACTCCTTCACCATCCTCCATCTTGAACTTGTCAAGCGGACTTTGACAAACATCTAACTTGGATCCTCTCACAGATTCTATACCATCATGCATATCAATCAAGGTGTCCCAAATCTCTTTTGCATTCTCAAGACGGCTGACTATGTTGAATTCTTCGGGGCATAGGCAGTTGAAGAGAATGTCTGTGGGGACTCCGACTCATAAGTCGTGATCACCGAATGCACGTGTACAGTGATCCTAGAGATCAATGCTCACTGAGCACACAGAAGCTGAATAACAAGAGTCCTACATCCGCATTTAACGTCTTACACAAATAAAGACCATGAAGGTCCAGTCTTACATAGATAGGGTCACAAGGGCCAAACACTTAAATAGGACAAACAGTAGAAATCTTGATCGCTAACGTGAACCCATTGCCATCTTCCTTAGACCTATAGGCATTCTGACTGGGAAGCGTCCTAGTTCGCATGTTCGTCACCAACAAACTCTTCACCGTACTCCTATTCTTCCATGTCTGGCCAATTAAATAACCGGTGGCAAGCCAATGAGTACTTTGAATGTACTCACAAGCAACCCATGTTGTGGAACAAGGTATAAAAATGCATGATATAGCACTAATAGGTATTTGCAAAAAGCTAATTTTGAATGCAATGACATGATCAAGTAACTAAGTAAGCATGCCTTATCAGTTCAAACACCACGTCAGGTCATCTGACTTATCTCAAGTGTCATCTCTGTGCAATCCACACACACACACACACACCAAGTTTGCGAAAACATCCGGACTTAGTTTAAGAAGGACCTCCAACTATTCATGACCGCGGACACGGCTATTCGAATAGTTTTAAACTCTACGGAGGTTGCACACTTTACCCACAAGACTCGGGGAACTTCTGTCTGATCCATGACTCACGGTATATAACATACCCGAGGTAAGCACCCGAACAATGCCTTTCCCTTGGCGATACTAAACAAATATTCCACTCAATTGGTACCCAGCCCACATGATGTACTTCACTCGTAGCATCCATGCAGGGACCAACGGTGTGCCCGGTACCTGTGAAGACAGTGCATGATCGTCCATACCGGCACGACATCATATCGGGAGTGACCACGCCACTCCTGCCACTACTAATGTGGGCTCCTTGCAAGTACCCACAAAAGTAATCAACAGAGCCCCGTCCCATAAGGGGTATCGTGGTTGCGCATGTAAGGTTGGGATGGTCAGCAGACCTTAAAATTCTCCGGTTTCAAAAACACACTCTCAACTCGTTGCGGTACTCCACTTCTTTCTCAAGCGGTCACCCAACTCATCATCATCTCCCTCAGGCATTAGTGTCTCCCGACGGGTTTTCGAAAAGTCTTTGAAATCAATTGTGTCTCCATCACCATGCATACTCCCGATCCCACTTGCATAGCTTCTACTAGCAACCTAACCTACTCCCACCTGCACAACCCTCATAAGGAGTTAGGGTCAGGCACGATGCAAGTATCAACAAGACAGTATCGGAAGCATCCCACCAAAGTGGACACCACATCATCATGATCAATGCAACAAAATAAAGTGCTATATGCCATGCAATAAAAGGGGTTCATAGTCATGGTCAAAGGGCTGCTTGCATGGCTCAACAAAGTCTTTGGGGTCTTTGAAGTCTTTGGGTCGAACTCCCTCGTCAATAGCGCAATCTATAATCGCGATAAATAACGATAATAATAAGCATCACACAAAAATAGAGCACACAACGCTATTAAAAATGCTACCCTATTCTGATAAATACTAAAAACTATAATAAAAATATCTTCTAGGGTTTTTCTATGAAAACCATTTTTCAAATGTGATAAATAGAGGCAAAAAGATACCAAAAATGGATTTTAAAAATAAACAATGTATAAAAAGTTTTCAACACTTTTTGAAAATGGCACTATTAAATTCTATGGAATATTCTAGGATTTTAGGTGGAAAAATAATGGTCATTGGATTTATTTTCTGGTCTGTGGGATTTTTGGAAAACAGGGAGAAAAAGGAAAAACAAAATCGCACTGTGCCCTGGGCCAGAGCCAGCCAGCTGCTGGGCCGGCCCAGTGGCCAACCAGGCCAGGTGTGCTGGCGCCCCCGTGCGCATCAGGTTTCAAACCTAACGGGTTGGGCCCAGTGGCCAACCGGAGAGATAACGCGGGAGGGCGGAGATGAGAGGCCGATAGGTGGGGCCACCTGCTGGATCCTTCTCCTAACTGGGGCAGAGAGGATAGACCCTCACCGACGGCGATGTAGCGCACGACAATGATGGGCATATGTGGGGTCCGGTTCGGGGTTGAGCCGCCGGTCCCCTGGAGGTCGAAGGAGCGCCGGAGGGGGTCAGAGTTGCCGGCGGCGAGCGCCCGCAGTGGATTAGCTTTAGGAAGTGACCGCCGGGGCTGTCCTAGGATGCAAAAAGAGTAGGGGAGAGGGGGGATGGCATCAGTGGGGTGAGAAAGGAGCCATTAGAGAGGAAAGTGGGTCGAAGGGGGTCACTACCAGGAGACCGACAATGGGCCTGCTGCGGCAGTCCTCGGCTCGATCCTGAGCATAGAGGCTTCGGAAGTTCACCGGGGGGCATAGGGGGTCTGCTGGCACAAGGAGAGAGAGGCTAGGTGGGAGAGGAAGCTTGGGGAGGGCCTTAAGTAAGAGGCCCTCGGTCCACCGAGCTCAGGTGCACCCGCAAGCTCGTGGCCGATGTCAGAGGCCATGGGAGAGGGAGGGAGCATGTCTGGGGCGCTTGTAGAGTTGGTATAGGCCAGGGGGAGAGGAGAGAGGCGGGGGAGCACGCGCGTGCGAGCCCTGCGGTTGGCCGAGCTGGGCGGCACCGGGCACACGTGTGGGAGGTCGCCGGAGAAAGAAGGAGGAGGGGGCCGACAGGGTGGAGTCTTGCGAACGTCGAGGGCATCTCAGGGGACAGCTCCCTGCACCCCTAGGCTGTCAGGTGGCTCGGGATGGGTGCGGCTATGGTGTGGGAGCAAACTATAGCACGCTCCAGAGCGTGCATATGGCCGACATTGCTGTTGCTCGCGCGCTCTGGGGTGCCCCACCATGTCCTGAAGCTCATGGGGGTTTCTTAGATGTCCCTTGGATGCTATGGAGCTAGGGTGAGCTAGGGACAAAAGAAATGGGAGGGGAGAAGCTCCTGTCATGGTGAAACACAGGGTAAAATGGGGCTTTTACCCCACCCACTATTGAGCTGAGGCCACACAAGTATTACTGGAGGCAGCTAGTAACCCTGAGAGGTTGTGGTAACAATTTGTAGGCAAGGAAAATAGTAAAAGGTCATCAAAACATGATTTTACCAAACGTGCAAAAGGTGTTTGATAGAGGTTAGGGCAAGCAAATGGACTTGCCTTGCCATAGGAATTGAAAGCGTCAAATGGTGGTTAGAAATAGGCCTGATCACCAAGTTTGAGATGGATTCATGAAAGTTCACAAAGTATCTTAGTGGAACCATAGTAATCAATAGAATCTGGTTTCTGTAGATCTAATCATGCTAAGCTAATACCCTTGATGTACGACTTAGTGTAGCATCCTTATTTGGTGATTAGAACATGTCCACAAAGTTTGGGGTCAAGGGAAGAAACTTCACAATCTAAAGTTGTTCAAAATTGAATCTAGAGAGGGAGAGTTTTGGAATAGTTTCATGAATCAAATCAACTTGGATTGAGATGAAACTTTTCAATATCATCACCTATGATAGTGTTGACTTGCAGGAATTTTCTTGGAATTTATTGAGTACATTTTTTACAAAAATATTCCAAAAGCTTGATTTGGACAGAAAGGGTTTTGATGTGTTTTGCCCATTATTTTTAATATGACCATTTGTTCAAACTCATATATATGGAAAATATATGTCCACTGAGTTTCCCTAAGTTTCCTCAAATGTTTTGAAAGCATTTAAATAATTTTTCCCTATGAAAAACCATTTCTGGTCCTAAAAAAGCCTTTAAATAAAATATAAAAATAATCTTTAAAATAATTATTTGGTGGTTTTGGGAAGTCATATATGTATAGTAGGCTTCAAATAAAGCTTTTGGGGAGAAAGGGTGAACCCAATTTTAGGACTTGCAGGGCAAACCTCATTTCAAGGTTTTTTAAAACCTAATTTGGATAAATCCTTTTTGGTCAAAATAAAATTTGTTCAAAATAGTTTTGTGCACTACTCACATTGCATGATCATTGGGCAAGAAGTTTTGGTCAAGGAAGATGAAAAAGAAGAGGAGTGGAACCTAAGAGTGCCACACACAAACAACCAACAAGCAAACAAGCATTGAAAAAGTTTTAATTGGCTCCAAATTTTATAAATCCAAACATAACAAGGTGATACAAACATAGGGTGTGACAGACCTACCCCCCTTACAAGTATCTCGTCCCCGAGATTCCTACGCTAAGCGCTAAAAAGATACGGGAACTCAGATCAAAATAGTCTTCATGCTCCCAGGTTGCTTTAGGTTGAGAGTGGTTGCTCCATTGGACCTTGAAGTACTTGATGGTGCGGCTTCGGGTGCAATGTTCTGCCTTATCTAGAATGCTAACTGGCCTCTCGTGATAAGTGAGGTCTGGCTGAAGATCGAAGGCTTGATGGTCGATGTCCTTGTAGAGGTCGGGGCGGTTGGGAACTTGGAGACACTTCCGACGTTGTGACACGTGAAAGACGTTGTGCACATCTGATAGCTTGGAAGGTAGCTCTAGCTGATAGGCAACTTCTCCGCGCGTAGTGGTGATCTTTAAGGGGCCGATGTACCTTGGTGCAAGCTGCCCCTTCACATGGAAATGCTTGGTTCCCTTGAGAGGCGTGAGTTGGAGGTAGACATGGTCACCGACACAGAAGCTCGGTTCTTGGCGGTGGGAGTCAGCGCAACTCTTCTGTCTTGACTTGGAAGTCTCAAGGCACTCTCAGGCGAGTTGAACTTGCTCTTCTGCTTTGCGGAGGATGTCTGGTCCAAAAACTAATCCTTCCCTAGTTTTTGACCAGTCGAGGGGACTACAACTCTTGCGTCCATACCACGCCTCGAATGGTGTCATTTGAAGACTCGACTAGTAGCTGTTGTTGTAGGAGAACTTGGCAAATGGCACACAATCTTCCCACTTGGCTCCATATGCCAAAACACAAGCACGGAGCATACCTTCAAGTATCTGATTTACTCGTTCTGTCTGTCCGCCGGTCTGGGGGTGAAAAGCAGTGTTGAAGGAGAGCTTGGTGCCCATGGCTCCTTGAAACATCTTCGAGAACCTCGAGGTGAACTGGGTGCCTTGGTCCAAGACAGTCTCCTTAGGAACTCCGTGAAGGCTCACAATACGCTCGATGTAGAGGCTGGCTAGCTTGTTACCAGTCATAGGTGGTCTTGACAGGAAAGAAAAGGGTACCTTGGTCAGGTGGTCGAAAATGAACCAAATAAAATCATGCCCTTTACTTGACCTTGGTAAACAGGTCATGAAATCCATCCCGACATTGTCCCAGTTCCATTCAGGCACTTTGAGAGGTTGCAATAGCCCAACGGGTCGGTGGTGCTGAGCTTTGACTCTCTGGCATATGTCAGATTTAGCAACGAACGTGCCTATCTACCGTTTCATGTCATGTTACCAGAATCTTGTATTGAGGTCTTGGTACATCTTAGTTCCTCCAGGATGGATAGAGTATGGAGTGTCATGAGCCTCTTGCAAGTTCAAGCTCTTGATCTTCTCTTTGTTGGGTATGCAGATGCGATTCCCGAACCATACAAATCCTTGTTCATCCACTGAGAATCATGGAGCCTTGCCTGCCTTAATCTTCCTCTTGATGCCTTCAATGCTCTCATGTCCCTTTTGAGCTTTTTTGATATCATCCATCAAGGTAGGCTTTGCTTCGAGGTTGGCAAGGAATCCAGGTGCAAATAGTTCCAAGCCGAAGCTTTCAAGCTCTTCATATAGGGTGGGTAGCATTTCCTTAATCATGGCATTCAAGGAACAAGCCTTTCTACATAAGGCGTCTACTACCACGTTGGCCTTGCGGGGGTGGTATTGAAGACTTAGGTCATAATCCTTGATGAACTCCAACCATCTTTGCTGCCTCATGTTTAATTCCCTTTGGGTGAAAATATAGTTCAAACTCTTGTGGTCTGTGTATATCTCACATCACTTCCCAAGGAGGTAATGTCGCCATGTCTTCAAGGCATGAACCACGGCTGCCAACTCGAGATCATGAGTAGCGTAGTTCTCTTCATGAGGATGTAGCTCGCTAGATAGATATGCTACTACTCCGCCTTTTTGCATCAGAACACCTCCAAGACCGATACTTGATGCAACACAATATATCACGAACTCCTTGTGAATATCGGAGGTGGCCAAAACTTGGGCTGTGGTTAATCTCTTCTTGAGCACTTGGAATCTTTCCTCGCACTTAGTTATCCATTCGAACTTCTTATGCTTCTTCAAAAGCTGGGTCATGGGTCGGGCAATGCTCGAGAACCCTTCCACGAACTTGTGGTAATTTCCTGCGAGTCTGAGGAAGCTCCTGACTTCCTTCACGGTGGTTGGGGATTGTCATTCAGTCACGGCTTCAATCTTGGCAGGATCTAGTGACAATCCTATTGAGGTCAACACATGACCCAAGAATCCAACTTCATGTAGCCAGAATTCACACTTGCTGAACTTGGCATAAAGTTGGTGCTCTCGAAGCTTTTCTAGGACCAATCTCAAGTGTTGCTCATGCTCTTCTTCAGGCTTGGACATGACGAGTATGTCATCAATGAAGACAACAATGAACTTGTCCAAGTACTCCATGAAGACTTTATTCATGAGGTACATGAAGTAGGCAGGGGCATTGGTTAACCCAAATTACATCACCATGTATTCATACAGACCATAACGGGTTACAGATGCCATCTTCGTAATGTCTTGGGGTCTGATCTTCAGCTGATAGTACCCACACCTGAGGTCGATCTTGGAAAACACCTTGGCTCCAATTAAGTGACCAAACAGGTCTTCCATCTTGGGGAGTGGGTACTTGTTATTTATAGCGACCTCATTGAGAGAACGGTAATTGACACAGAGTTTGATAATTCTGTCCCTCTTTGACACAAATAGAACAGGCGATCCCCAGGGAGAGGCACTAGGGCGAATAAATCCTTTTCTGAGCTGCTCTGCCAGTTGCTTCTTCAATTCAGCCAACTCTTTGGATCCCATGTTGTAGGCCTTCTTATAGACGGGACTTGATCCGGGCATAAGCTCAATGATGAACACAATGTCGCGGTCAGGAGACATTCTGGGCAGCTCATCAAGAAACACATCCGGGTACTCACATACCACTAGCACTTGATCTAACTCAACTCCTGATAGGCAGTTAGCCTGAGGAGCTTGAGTGTAGGCAGGGTTGGGAACATACTTGACTTCCACTCCTTATCTATTGGTCATGGTAACAATCCTCTTGGCACATTGTAACATGCCTTGGTGCTTAGTCAACCAATTCATGCCAAGGATAACATCCAAGCCGGGTGAATCCAGAACTATAAGATCTGCTAGGAAGTCTACCCCGTTGATGTCAATCTTCACTCCTTTGCACCCTATCCCAGACTTCATAACTGAACTCGGGGTTTGTATCAACATACGACTACCCAGGGGTGTAGGTTTCATGCCACTCTCTGAAGCAAACTTTTGGGTGACAAAAGGATGTGAAGCTCCATAATAAAACAATATTGTTGCTGGGGTTGAGTTGACAAGGAACGTACCCAGTATGATGTCCGAGTCATCCCGGGCTTCCTATGCGATGACGTGATTCACACGACCCTTGCCAATATTGGGATGGTTGCGAGGAGCTGGGTTCCTTGGTGGTGCTCCACGGGCTTGACCTTGGTTTGGTGCAATGGGGTGCGGTGCATCTGGCTTCCTGTTGGGGCAAAGTGTGGAGATGTGTCTGGACTGACCACATCCAAAGCAAGTGCCTTGCCCAGGGATGTTGTTGAAGTTACTATCACCGTTGTTGTTATTGGCGTTGGTGTTGTAAGCTAGCTTGGGATTGGCATACTACTGAGGCTGGTAGCTCGGACAAGGTGCAGGAGGTCTAGCCTGTTGTGGCTGAGAGGTTGGCTTGGCTAGGGCTGGTACCAGGGACGAGGCTTTTGGTTTCTTGAGCTACCCTACTGATCATCTTGCGCTTGCGAGTGTTGTCTATGGCATGACGCTTGTCTTCCATCATGAGGGCCTTGTTCACCAAGTCGAAGAAGGTACGACAGTCGCAAACGATGAGCTGGTACTGCAGGACCTGTTGTAGTCCTTCCATGAAGCGTTCCTTCTTGGCAGTCTCGTGCTGACATCTTCAGGTGCATACCTTGACAGCAGGTTGAACTTCTGCAGGTACTCCTTGACAAAGCTACGTCCTTGCTTTAGCATCGGAACTCTCTCTTCTAGATGGCCATGATCCCAGAAGGAATGTGGGCGGTGCGGAATCCTTCCTTGAAGTCATTCCATGTGATCACGCGTTCTCCTTGCATGACCTCGAATCCATTCCACCAAGATCGGGAAGTACCTCTAAGGCTGTGAGGGGCATAAAGAACCTTTTCACGATCCTAATTGCAATTGACCAGTGCAAGGAGGTCCTCGATGGTGTGGATCCAGTCATCAGCATCCAAAGGTTCAGCAGTCTCGGTGAAGGTTGGGGGAGAGTTCCACATGAACTCAGACAGCGCGGAGCAGCCATTGTCGTTCCTGCCTTGCTGCTAGTTGTTCACAAGGGCCTGAGCCATGTGCTGGATAGCGGCATTGTTGGCCTGGCGCTCCTCCTGGAGAACTTGGAGAAATTGACCTATGGTCATGTTCTCCGATGGATGTTGTGGCGGGGTAATATCGCCGTGTGGCTGCTCCTAGTGTCCTCCAGCATGAGCTGACCCACCAGCTCCCTACTGTTGGCTTGAGTTGCGGGCTTCACAGTTGGTGAAGGAGCTGTTGCGGGTAGCAGTCACCATCTTGTTTGGAGCAGCCAAGTCAAAAAATTGTGATAGACGAGTGGAAAATCAACAATGGAAAAGAGCGCCTAAGGGGGTTGGTCGAGTGCAAGTGTGTTAAAACAAAGGTCAAAAGACCAACAACATATATTAAGATAGACGATGGAGTCGCTTACACGTTGCCTATGGCAAAAGAGCGACTTGCATCGGATCACAAACAACAAAACAAACAACAAGCACACATGGTTTCATATGAACCATTAGGAGGACTCGACTTCGCATGAGGGATACATGGTTGATCCTACCCAAGGTTCTCGGACTCAGGTGGTGGAGTGCTCGGTCTCGTAGTCACACTCCTCGGGTCTTCCTCTTGTTCATCATCTAAACGAGCATCGTTCCCGGTCGAAGGGGTCGGGGAACGAGGAGGTCCATCCTGATGATGCTTTGCAGGCGGGTCGCTGAAGAGATCATAGTACCCCCTCGCACTCATGCGACGATGAAGTTTGGGTGCATCACTAGCTGGGGGTACTCCTCCTTGATACGCGACAGCTGGCCGTCCCTCGGGGCCTCCATCCTTCTTGATCTTGTCTGGCTTCGTCTTGGCTTGCCGAAGTAGCTCTCGGGTGTGATGAAGTTCCTCGTGGAGATTCACGGACTCCTTCATCAGGTTATGAACCAGGCTATCGGCGGAGAGGCTGAAGTAGGTCTGGAACCTGAGTGGTGTGCCATCCTCCTTGGTCACAATCAGCATCCAACTCTCGCCAAGGTCATCCTTACTCAAGGGAAGGTAGCGAGTAAGCGGCTCGTCACCATCTCTGGAATGATGTCTCGAAGGTGTAGGAGTGTCTTGCGTGCAACTGTCTCGACTGCGAGTATCAAGGTCTCCATCTGTGGTCCTTCAAATAACCAACCGGTCGGGAAGTCGTTTGCCTTTACGACCACATCCACGTGGTACTCCTTCGTGACGGTATCGACCCAATGCTTGTGGTTGAGGAAAATGGGTGGTTGGCGAAACTGGCACTTCTCCAAGCTATCCCCAAGGAGTAAGGGAAAGCAGGACGTTAGGAAGGCTTCGGTTACGATGGCCATCTACAAAGGTTTGAAAGGAGGAGAGTCAGCAGAGTGTTGTGTGAAGATGAGAAGAGGTAAATAGTGCAGAATTTTTAAGTACAAATGCTAGGTGTAGTTTTGAAAGTCGGTTTTATCCTGGCTAACATCCATGCTAACTAAGGGCTCCCTACAGTTAGGACGGCTCTGATACCAGCTCTGTGGGGCCCCGGCTCATAAGTCGTGATCACCGAATGCACGTGTATAGTGATCCCAGAGATCGATGCTTACTGAACACATAGAAGCTGAATAACAAGAGTCTTACATCCATACTTAACGTCTTACACAAATAATGACCATGAAGGTCTTAGTCTTACATAGTTAGGGGCACGAACGCCAAACACTTAAAATAGAGCAAGTAGCAGAAATCTTGGTCGAAAGCGTGAACCCATGCCATCTACCTTAACCTATTGAAATTCTCACTGGGAAGCGTCCTAGTTCGCATGTTCGTATCCAACGAACTCTTCAACATACTCCTGTTCTTCCATGCCTGGGCAATTAAATAACCAGTGGCAAGCCAATGTGTACTTTGCATCAACACCAGGCAGATATCCATATGAACAAGATACCGATATCATCATAAGTTGGGGTTGAACTCTCATGTTCATTCATCATGCTAAGCCATCGAACTTAGACCACTTCCCATGTTAAGTCATCGGTCTTAGCTCAAGTAACAACTTGTCACTGTCACATACATACTCACACCAAGTTTCCCGAAAACACCCGGACATAGTTTAAGAAGGACCTCCAAATGTCCATGACCGTGAACGCGGCTATTCGAATAGTTTTACACTCTAGAGAGGTTGCACACTTTACCCACAAGACTCGGGGAACTTCTGTGTCATCCACGACTCGCGGTATATAACATACCTGAGGTAAGCACCCGAACAATGCCTTTCCCATGGTGATACTAAACAAAGAGTTCACTCGTTGGTGCCATCCCTCATGATATACATCACTCGTATCATCCATGAGGGCACGCAACGGTGTGCCTAGTGCTTGTAAAGACAGCGCATGACCTTCCACTCTGGAATGACGCCGTCTCAAGAGTGACCACTTCACTCTTGCCACTAGTAATGTTGGCTCCTTGCTAGTACCAACCATAGTAATCAACAAAGCCCCGTCTCATAAGGGGTATCGTGGTTGCGCATGTATGGTTGGGACGGTCAGCAGACCTTAAATCTATTCCATTTTCGAAAACACACACCCACTCACCTATTCCGGCATACGATTACTTTCTACGGTGGCTACCCAACTCCTCATCATCTCCCTCGGGCTTTAGTGTCACCCAACACGGTTTTGGATAAGTCTTTGAAATCATCTCTTCCCTTCCATCACTATGCATAGATCCCGATCCCACTTGCGTTGCATCTACTAGCATCATAACTACACCCACCCGCATAACCCTCATAAGGTGGTAGGGTCATGCACGATGCAAGTGTCGATGGTAAGAGTGTCGAAAACAACCCACCGAAGGGGTCACTACTCCACATGATCAAATATGATGAAAGTAAGGTTCTATATGACATGCAATAAAAATGGTTTCTTATCATGGTCAAAGGGCTGCTTGCCTGGCTCAACAAAGTCTCCGGGATCTTTGAAGTCTTCGGGTCCAATTCTTCGTCAACAGCACAATCTGTCGTCGCGAAATAAAGCTTTAAAAATAAGCAACACACAAAAATAGAGCACTCAAACTACTATAAAAATGTTAACCTACTCTGATAAATACTAAATGTCATACTAAAAATATTCTCCTAGGGTTTTGTTGTGCAAAACATTTTGAAAACTAAATAATAGAGGAAAAAAGGTGCCTAAATATAGATTTTAAAATAATATAGTACTAAAAATATTTTCAAACATTTTTACAAATAGCAATAGTAAATTCTATGGATTATTTCAAGATTTAAGGTGGAAGAAATATGGGCATTAGAAAAATATTTAGATCTATGGAAAAGGAAAAAGGAAAAAGGAAAAAGGAAAAAGAAGCGGGCACAGTGCCCTGGCCGGAGGTGCAGCAAGTGGGCCGACCCAGAGGCCAACCAGCGCAGGCAAATCGGCGCGCGCGCACGCGTTCGAACTTGACGGCTGGGCCCCAAAGGCCCCGCCTATCATTTTCAACCTCGCGGCAGGGAGGCCGGCATGCTCACCAGCGATGATGCATGACATGGCGACGGTAGGCAAAGCGGGGCTAAGCACTGCATCGACCCGCCGTTCCTCTAGAGGTCGATGGAGCACCTGGGCGGACCGAGTCGCCGGCGACGAGCTCCTGTGTTGTTTCTAGCTGCAAACATGACGGGGGGGAGGGGGAAACGTGTTAAGAGGGCAAGGGAGGACCAATGGGAGAGAAATGGGGACCGGAGAGGGCTACTACCAGGAGATCGGCGATGAGGTCGCCACGGCGGTCCTCGGTTCGATCCCGAGCGCAGGGGCTGCGGGAGGTTTCCGGAGCATGCAGGGGGCTACTGGGATAGGAGAGAGCGACCAGAGCTGAGAGAGGGTTCACGGAGGGCCTTAAATAGGGGACCGCCGGTCCATCATGGTCGTGGTGCGCCGGCGAGGACCAGGGTGTCGCCACGGGCCACGAGGGCGAGCCGGGGCATGTCTAGGGGCTTCGTGGACGCGGTCCGTGCCCAGGAGAAGGGAAGGCAGCCAGGATGGGGCCCGGTGGTGCGCGTTTGTGAGCACGGCCACTGGCCAGTTCGGGCGATGTCGTGCGCGCGAGAGAGAGAGAGAGGGGAGAGATGAGGCTGACCGCCTGCCGCGACACGGACACCGAGGCCGACCAGGGGGACACATGGGGGAGGCCCAATGCTGTGGGGTGGCGCTGGATAGGGGCGGCTACAGTGCGGGAGCGCAATCTAGCGCGCTCTAGAGTGCCCAAATTTTAAGCCCACTGTGTGTCCTCTTGTGTCTTGGGGCTTTAGAAGATTCCCAACGGCTAGGAGGTGCTAGGGAGGGCTCTAGAGAAGCCTTAGGGCTGAAGAAAAGGGTGAGAGGGGTAGAAAAAGAAGCTGCCAGGGGTGAAAATGGGGGTTTTACCCCACCTCCCAGTGACTTGAGGACTTGGGTTTTTTACTGGAGGTGAAAGTTGACTACAAGAGGCTTTGGTAAAATTTTGGGGGCAAGGGTAAAAGGGTAAGGGGTAGAAATAGTGATTTTACTAAATCACAAGAAGGTGTTTGGTATGGTTTTGGGCAAGATAGGTTTTCCAACTCCCTGAGATATTTACTAGGGTCAAATGCTAGGTAAATATGAGAGGATTCACCAAGTTTGAGATCAAGGGGAAAAAGTTTACAATGGAGGTTTGTTAAACCCTAGAAATGTGTAGAATCAGGTTTGTGAAGATCTATTGATGCTAAGATTTTACGCTTGATGCACTACTTAGTGTATCATCACTATTTGGTCATTAGAGCATGCCCACAAAGTTTGGTGTCAAGGGAAGACACTTCACAATGTAAAGTTACTCAAATTTGATTCTGAACATGGATGGTTTTGGGTTGGTTTGAGGGACCAAACCAACTTGGATTGAGATGAAACTTTGCAATAACATCACCTATAATAGTGTTGACTTGCTGGAATTTTCCTGGAATTTATTGAGAATATTTCTTATGGAAATATTCTAAAAGTTTGATTTGAACAGAAAGGGTTTTGACGGGTTTTGCCTATGATCTGATCATGCCCTTGTGTTTGAACTCATATATATGGAAAATATATGTCCATTGAGTTTCCCTAAATTTTCTCAAATATTTTCAAAGCATTTAAATAATTTTTCCCTATGAAAACCCGTTTCGAGCCTTAACAAAAAGCCTTTAAATAAAATATAAAGATAATCTTTAAAAATATTATTTTTGTGGTTTTGGGAAGTCTTATATATAGTGGTTTTGAAATAAAGCCTTTGGGAAAGAATGATCCACCTAATTTGAGGTCTTGAAGTGCAAACCTCAATTCAGGGGGGGTTGAATACCTAGTTTGAATAAATCATTTTGGTTAAAACAAAATTTGACAAAAATTGTTTTGGTCACTATTCACAGGGCATGATCATTGGGCAAGAGATTGGGATAGGGAGGATGAATATGAAGTGGAATGGAATCTATGAGTGCCATAAATCACAATCATCAAGCAAGCAACAACATTGCAAACAAGCACAAGCACTTTGAAAAAAAATTAGTTGGTTCCAAATTTTATAAACCCAAACATAACAATGTGATACAAACATAGGGTGTGACATAGGGCTTCTTATAGATGGGCCTGGATCCGGGCATTAGCTCAATGATTAACTCAAAGTCGCGGTCAGGAGGCATTCCGGGCAGCTCATCAGGAAATACATCCAGGTATTCACATACCATTGGAACTTGATCCAACTCAACTCCTGATAGACAGTTAGCCTGAGGGACTTGAGTGGACGTAGGGTTGGGAACATACTTGACTTCCACTCCTTGACTATTGGTCGTGGTGACAATCCTCTTTGCACAGTCTAACAAGCCTTGGTGCTTGGTTAACCAGTCCATGCCTAGGATCACATCCAAGCCTTCTGACTTCAGGATAATTAGGCCTGCTAGAAAATCTACCCTGTTGATGTTAATCTCAACTCCCTTACAACCTATCCCAAACTTCATAACTGATCCCGGGGTTTGTATGAACATACGACTACCCAGGGGTGTAGGCTTCATGCCACTCTCTAGTGCAAACTTTCGGGTGACAAAAGAATGCGAAGCTCCAGAATCAAATAGTACTATTGATGGGTTGAGTTGACGAGGAATGTACCCATTATGATGTCCAAGTCTTCCTGGGCTTCATCTATGGTGACGTGATTCACACGACCCTTGCCATTGTTGGGCTGGCTGCGGGGAGCGGGGATCCTTGGTGGTGCTTCACGGCCTTGACCTTGAGCTGGCGCATTGGGGCGCGGGGAGTGAATTTATTGAGTCTTTTCCTTATGTTATCAAATAAATTAAGGTCAAAGTAAATGTTGTGGCAGATGCTGTCTCCCGCAAATGCATGCTTGTTACTCAACTAGAATTGAATGTTGTTGGTTTTGAACACATAAAAGACTTGTATGAGCATGAGGATTCTTTTTCTATTCCTTATGCCAATTGCAAAGTGAAAACTTGTTGGGAGAGCTACTACATGAAATAGGATATCTTATGCGTGCTAACAAACTTTGCATTCCAAAGTCTTCTCTTCATTTCCTACTTTTGCACGAGGCACACGGTGGAGGACTAACGGGTCACTTTGGATGCAACAAGACATATGGCACCCTCTCCGACATGTTCTATTAGCCAAAGATGCTTCGCAATGTCACACATTTCATCAACCGATGCTCTACATGCCGCAAAGCTAAGTCAAAAGCTCAATCCCATGGTCTTTTCATGCCTCTTCCGATTCCATTCCAACCTTGGGAGGATATTAGCATGGATTTTGTTCTTGGGTTGCCATGAACAAAAAATGGCCATGATTCCGTTCCTTTTGTTGTGGATCATTTTCCCAAAATGGCTCATTTCACTCCTTGCCACAAGATCGACGATGCTTCACATATTACCAATCTCTTTTGTAGGTACATCTTACGACTACACGGAGTACCAAAGACCATTGTCTCCGATCGCGACGCCAAGTTCTTGAGCTACTTTTGGAAGACCCTTTGCGCCAAGCTCGACATCAAGTTACTCTTCTCTTCGGCCTACCATCCAGAAACCGATGGCTAAACATGAAAGAACATTTTGTCCCTTGGTGGTTTTGGTAATTAATAACAACATAGTCATTGAACTAATATTTCCACTAAGAATGTTTCAGGAAAAGTTCAATGATGGGTTGGCAAAAGGATTGAGGAATACCCCAAGATGCAAGGGAATAGGTTGGCAAATCTTCAAGCAAAGGACTCTACATTTTACATTTGTGAGAAATCACTTTTGAGTACATAGGAAAGCCAATACTATTAAAAGGGGGTAAGATTTTGTTAGTGAACAAAATGCTCATACGTGCACAAGTGATAGTCACAAAAAACACCCACAAACTCTCCCACCAAAGTCTGTTCAAAGCCAAATACTCAAAATCGGTGCAACCAACATTCTACACTCGGTGCCACCGATTCCAAACCCTAGACAGATTCAGCAAAACCCTAGCTTTTCGGTGCAACTGATACTGCATTTGGTGCCACCGAGTTGGGCTGCCAACTTTCTATTATGCAAGTTCACAGTTTCGGTCCCTTCGAGATTGTCAAATCGGCATCACCGAGATTAGACACTCTGACCGTCGGTCACCTTATTAGTTCTACTGACTCACTAAGATTCAAAAGTTTCTAACTTTAAGTCACTTCGGTACAGCCGAGATTCACACATCGGTTCCACTGAGGCTGACTTATTTTGTGTAACGGTTGGATTTTTGGAGATGCCTATGAATACCCCTGCACCACCACCTAATCAAGATAGAAGCACTCAGAACTGTTCCCCACTCATATCTACTGATTTTCTGAGAGAGAAGCACTTATCCTTGTGTTGAGGTCAAGATCTTCCACTCTAACCATATGGATCTTGATTTCTAGCCTCCCCAAGTTGCTTTCCACCCAATAAATATATTCTACCAAGCCATATCTGTGAGATAGTGATTGTGTGTTGAGCAGTCTACCATCTTGAAGCACAAGAGCAAGGAGTTCATCGCATTACCGAGCCTATTACCTTTTGGAGGGTGGTGCCTCCTAGATAGGCTAGCGGTCGCTTGGGAGCCTCCTATTTCGTGTTGTGGAGTGAACCAACAAGTTTGTAAGGGCAAGGAGATTGCCTACTTCGTGAAGATCTACCCGTAGTGAGGCTAGTCCTTCATGGATGGAAGTCGTGATGGTATAGTCAAGGTTGCTTCTTCGTGGAACCCTTCATGGACTCTAACGACTGTTACCCTCCGTGGGTTGAAGACTCCATGAATGTGGATGTACGATAGCACCACCTATCGGAACCACGGGAAAAATCATCATGTCACCAATTGCGTTTGATCTTCCTATGCTCTCTTTACTTACATGCTTCTCTTTACTTTCCCCTGCTATACTCTTAGACACGCATGTGTAGGGTGTACTTGACATACTATCATGCTAAAATCTGCCAAGAATTAAAATTGGGAAAAAGTAAATTTTCATTTGGTTAAGTAGTCTAACCACCCCCCTCTAGCACTACTTTCGATCCTACAAGTGGTATTAGAGCTTTGGTCTCCATTGCATTGATCTCACAACCTAGGAGAGTATGGCGTCTAGTGAGGGAAATTATCACTGTAGAGGTCCGCACTTTGATGGCACTAATTTTGCTAGTTGGAAGCACAAAATGAAAATGCATTTTCCTAGTCATAACCCTGTTGGTTGGGTTGTTGTCATGTTGGCATGCAAGGTGAATTCTTTTTGGAAGGAAGGGAACCCGATTGTGAAGCGACCGCGGATGAGTTGAAGATGTTGCAACTCAATGCTCAAGCATGTGACATTCTCTTCAACTATCTATGCCCCGAAGAATTCAACAAAATTAGTCGTCTAGAGAATGCAAAAGAGATTTGGGATACTTTGATTGATATGCATGAAGGTACAGAATCTGTGAGAGAATCCAATTTGGATATTCTTCAAAGTCAACTTGACAAGTTCAAGATCAAGGATGGTGAAGGAGTCGCTGATATGTACACTAGGATAGCTCTCATCGCCAATGAGATTTCCGACTTAGGAAGCGAAGAAATGATTGACAAATTGATCATCCAGAAGATACTTCGTGCTATGGACGATCGATATGACACCGTTTGCACATTGATCCAAATGATGCCCAACTACAAATATCTCAATTCAACGGAAGTGATTGGTAGAATTGTTGCTCATGAGATGAGACTCAAAGACAAGGTAGAGCTTCACCACAAGTCTTGCGGTGCTTACAAAGACACAAGTGATGCTCCCGCTACCTCTAGCGATAACTTGTCACAAATGACGATATAAGCCTCATGGTCAAGAAATTCAACAAGTTCTACAAGAATAGAAGCAAAGATCAAAGCTCCAACTCAAGATATGAAGAGAAGTGTTCGTCAAGTTGTGATCGAAACTGCTACAATTGTGAGAAGCCCGGACACTACTACAATGAGTGCACGACTCCTTACAAGAGAAAAGAAGAGTCACCAAGAAGACGAATCTCAAGAGATGAGTAACCTCGAAGAGGGAGAAGGAATATAGATGATCGTTATGAACGAAGACCCTCAAGAAGTAGTAGGGACTCGGAGAAGAAGTACAAGTACACCAAGAGCTACTAATAAAGGAAAGAAAGGTTCATCAACTAGTAGAAATAAAAATGATGTCACATACCTAGCTAGATGTCATAGGACAACATGTGTGTGCATCATGTTTCAATTTTGCATCAACATGAAATGGGCATTAAAAGAAACCCCAAGCTCACATTGGAATCAAATTAATTAAAAGTTGGTGAAAACTCAACAAACTCAAAACGCCCATACAAAATGTTCACTATGTCTGATAAATATGGACATGAATATATCAGGGGCCATTTTAAATATTTGAACAATTATAGAAATTTAAAAATTAATAACAAAGCCTCTGAAACTGCCAAATAAAGCATTATCAATACTTTATATTTCAAAATATTCTGAAACTTTTTATTGGAGTTTGAAATATTCAAACTTGATATTATAAAATATTTGGGATATTTTATCAAAGCATTTGTACCTAAAAAAGAAATAAAACAAATGTCAGAAAAAGAAAATTAGAAAGAAAAGAAAAGAAAAAGGGCAGAGGCACAGGGGAACCGGCCCACTGGCCCATGGCTAGTCATCCATGTCCTCTCACCGGGAGGACAGGGGCGTGCGCTCGCCGCACGTGGGCACATGCCAGCCACCTCCTCCCTACCTGTCTGTCGGCCTGGAGGGCTCTGAGAGCGCCAGCACGAGGCCTCCTCGCCGTGGCATCTTTTTCCTCTCCCTCTCCCCTTCAGGAGCTCTCTCTCTCTCGCTCGCTGTCCTCCTCTCTACCCGCCATGGCCGAGCTCGTCGCTGCCGCGCCGCCGTAGTTCTAGCCACCCCCACGCCCTTTTGTACCCACCAACAGCCCCATAGTGACCCCCTCGTCCTCCCCGCGAAGTCAATTGATGCCGGGAGCCCTCCACGACGCGCCACCGCCGTTTCTTCCTAGCCGGCAACCGAAGCTCCACCTCGACGATTCGCCCCGTCAGGACTTCCCCCACCTCGCCGTCGCCTCTACTAGAACCGCGGTG
Organism: Hordeum marinum; assembly: GCA_022496015.1. NCBI lineage: Eukaryota > Viridiplantae > Streptophyta > Magnoliopsida > Poales > Poaceae > Hordeum > Hordeum marinum. The sequence goes on from CM039678.1 coordinate 274,348,774, forward strand.
AGCCACTGGTGTTCCTCCCCCTCTTCCCCTGCTTCCCCGTGCCCTCTAGCGCAGTAGCCGGTCCTACCCGAGCTGCCTCCGCCGCCAAGCTCGACGTGGTCATCGTCTCCGGCGACCCCGAGCCCCCTCTGCTGCTTCGTTAGATGCGCATGTGCGCGGGCTACCTTCTGGTACCCTCCACATGCCAAATGGCCACCGGATGCGCAACTCTGGTACGTCACCGCCATGCTTTTGGTCACCGCCAGCCCTGCTCCGGTGGGCACCGACGTGGCCGGCCATCAGGGCCTAATCCCCCTGTTAATTAGCCCCCCAGCCACTGACCAGTGGGCCCAGATGCGGGTCAAACCCTGGTCAGCATGGGGATTGCGCCCGTGTCACTGACGTGCGGGCCCCGCATGTCAGGTTTGACCTGGCCTGGTCAGCTGACCTGTTGACGCCATGATGACGTCAGGCTGATGTAATAAAGGAATTTCTAGTTTTAATATAATTCCTGAAAATATTTAAAACTTCAAAAATTCATATAAATTAATCTATAACTCAGATGAAAATAATTTATATATGAAAATTTATCAAAAAAAATCCAATCAATCTAATGGTGCTATTATCATGCATGTTAGAGAAACCTATGTACATGAACATTGACATTTACTAATAGGTTAATATATGGAATATGAAATGGAGATTGATTTTGAACCTATATTCAAACTCACTTCAAACTAACTTGGACAATAGTTGCACTAGCCCATACTTATATGCTACCATGTCATGATCATGCATCATGTTGTTGTACTTGCATGTATTGATTGCTATTTATATGCATTACGGTAGGCCCTGCTTTTGAGGATACCCTCGAGTATACCAACGAAGGAGAGAACCCTTCCGCTACCCAGCAAGGCAAGCAACCCCCTTGATCATTCCAATAATATCCCACTCTCTCTCTCTCTCTTGCTCTTGTTTATTGCATGAGGACAAATGTTCACTTGTCTGTCATACCCGGGAGATGAACCTATTCTTTTGCATGACCTGTCATCATCACAGTAAATAGCTAAACCTTGTAACCTAGCATACCTGGTAGATCCTTGTGCCATGATGTGCTCAGCTTACTTTGCACGCTATGTTTGCTATCCTTAGAGTTGTGTCAGGTTTCATTCATCTGGGTGATGAACTAGAGTGAAACAAAGTTGTTCTGATGTGATAAGCTTATGATGAACCCGAGTTGGTAAAGTTAGTGATGAGAGGCTATGTAGGAGTACATAGCGGGTTGTCTCATTGGGACCATTCTTAGGAACTGAGTTTCGTGTTTGTAATTAAATACTAGTTACTACCACACGTTGGGATACTTAATTGACCCTCTCAACTTATCAATCGCTTAGTCCTCAGTCCAGGAGTTGCAAGTACTTTCTGGTGTTTATAGCTTGCTGGAGGCCGTGAGTAGCACTGACCCTAGGGGTGGGTTATGACGTGGTAGGAAGTGGCACGGTGTACCAAGGGTCACCCGAATGGTGGGCTTGGGAACCCTGTGCACATCGTTTGGGGCCGTAGCGGAAACTTCGGCCGGACTTCCGTGCGGGTTCAGTTTCAAATAGGCGATAGCCTAGACTAGAGGACTTACGCGATTGATGGTCGTGGCCGACTCCCTCGCTGGGCTTCCGCTTGAAGGTTGCCGAGGTGCATGGTTTTAAGGGCACATGGCGATAAGTGGCGAGAGCATGTGTGAAGAAGTACACCCCTACAGGGTATGAAACTATTCGAATAGCCGCGTCCTCGAATATGGACTACTTGGAAAACTTATGCTATTCATAGATAATCAAGTGGGTACTCATAAAAATATCAAGAAAAGTGTGAGTACCGTGGATGGCACTCTCCCAGGAGAGGGAAGTGAATCCATGGTGGTGTATCATCATGGAGTTAGTGGACTCGTGTGCGATAACTAGAATCTAAACAAAGATCTAAAAATGTTGTAGTGTAGGTTAGCCTTGAGTCAAAGCTAGCATTGCTGCATAAACTCCACCACTCCCCTTGTTAATACATGAGCATGAATAGACCAGGTCTGTTATAAAGACTTGCTGAGTATGTTTGTACTCACGTTTGCTTAATAAATGCTGCAGATGGGCACTAGGACCCATCAGGTGGGTTCTATCTGGATGTCGACGATGCCGAATAGCTGGTGTCCCAGCTATGACCTTATGCCTTGTGGCGGGTTGTAGATAGTCAGGCCATGTGCCTTTTTACCCTTTCATCTGTCTGTACTCAGACAGCTTATGCTTCCGCTTGGTTTGTATGAACTTGTTTGTATGACATGAGTATCGGGTCATGTGACCCCTATCTGTAAGAACATGTTATGCAAGGCTCGTCTGAGCCCCTTAAATAAAAGTTATTGTATGGTTATGTTGTGATGCCATGGTTGTATCTATGCATATCGGGCATGTCGTGCGTACGTGTGACATGCAACGGTATGTATGGGACCTGACACCTAGTCGTGTGCCTTTAGTAGTACTCTTTACGGGAAACTGCCTCTTTGTGCTTCCATCGGGCCTTGGTAGCTTGCTAGTGCTCCAGACACATTGATTGACCGGTATGTATCCTTCTTTGCCGCTGTGTCTGTCCCTTCGGTGAAATGTCTCATAATGCAATGGAGTCCCTGTAGCCTGCTACGACTCATCTACGTGCGGTGATGGCATTTATGTCTCACGACGTAATGGAGTCTTTGTAGCTTGCTATGACTCATCTACACGCGCTTGAGGCCGACACCTGCATTGTTGGGTTACTTATGACTGTTTCCATACGGATGTGCCACTTGGGTTCTACGACTAGTCATGTCGTCCCGGGTTCTCTGTCGTTTGATTGCCAGTGACATGTTCACATACGTTAGCCAAAAGACGCAAATGGTCCCGGCTAAGGTAAGGCTGCAGCCGTGGAGCTTACCGTGCGTGAGGCCGCAAAGTGATGTGATATGTTATAGTCTGGATTCATATGACTTAGGATCGGGGTCCCGACAGCATTGGTATCAGAGCCTGACTGACTGTAGGACTACCAAGCCAAGTCGGTCGAAGTTGAGTCTAGAAACAGTATCGCAAAGTAGGGGAATTGATTGTGGAAGGGAATGTAAGGCTCTTTTTACTCCTCTGCCCAAGTTATTCTATTCCGAGTCATTCCCATCTTTTCTACGGGGATAAGAACTAGGCTTCTAATCTATTGCTTAGGATGATGAGTTACTAACCATGAACTAATAGCTAGCTTGTTTGCAAGTGTATGTCGGTACTTGAGTATTCTTGGTGTGACAAATAGATGGAGAAGATATTTGATTCTAGAAAGTTGAGTGGTTATGTTTTTCCATTATTTTGCAGTTGTCTCAAAATCCTTTTTGAGCAATTACAACCGATATGATGTCCAATTTCTGCTAGAGTCTCTAACGTCTTTGCATCATTCTCTATTTCAGATGCCCCCTTGTCCTTCCCATCAAGTTGTCTGTCTGACCAGGTGCATCGATGTACCGGGTCACACAGCCATGTTGGTTAGATTTATGTTGGAGGGTGGCTACCGTTGGTACCCAGAGTACATAGTGGAGGAACAATATCGAGATTTCAACCAGAGCCAGTATCTGTCTGCTGTTAAGATTTATCCTTCATATCCTAGAGCTTCAGAGCCGCTTCACTGGACTTATGGACTAGGTGTCACCATAGACATGGCAGTTTAGGAGGCTGCCTACCATGTTGACTATCATGAGGTTTCACCATGGTATGCTTCAGAACATAGAGTTCTGTTATGTTCCTGCGTCCATGGGAGGAGAGGATGGCTATCTTAGCACATCCTACTATGATCATTCTCATGAGACCCTAGGCTGCAGGTGACCGCTCAGATGTTGGAGAACAGGGATTGTGATGCACATGCCTTTTGCATGGAGCTTTATGCTACCCGTGCATGTCTTTGGACAGCCCCGACGCAGTTGGAACCTATCGTGAAGACAGGCTATGGAGATTTGGGGATGCTAAAACCATCGTGGACTCATCTACCAGCATGCATAGACTGGCCCGATATTGGAGGCATCACCCCTTTTTGAGAACCGTTGTTGCCGCCAACAAGGGGACCAAGGCCACATCCGTGTCCTTACGGTGTCCAGGGATCACAGGCTAGAGTGTTTCGAGATCCTTAGGTTCAGCTACCTGGTCATGCGGGTAACCTATGTGAGGCATTCTACGGTGATGCTTGAGTACGTGGACATTAGTACTAGTATGGTAGTAGTTGTATCACCACAGTCCTGCTTGTCTTGTGGGATATGACTGAGGTTGCGAGTTGAGTTCCGGAGGTGTAGATAGATAATGTATGGGAAGCTTGTAATGCCTCAGATGAGTTGTGTCATCTCTCCGTAGTTGTAATTCAGCTTGGGCTTGTACTGAACTTTGTCATGGTGTGTATGAATCATGGTGTTCATATGGCAGTTGTTATTACCATGTTGTTTGGGTGTTTACCATGCATGCCATGTTGTCCGGTACATTCCTTATCTCATGTCTTAGAGTTGATGTCCTCTATGGCTAAGTTGTGGGTTTGTTTCCCATGATGGTGGCAACTAGGAATAACCTCATGTCTGTCCCTGAGCAGGGCGAAGGAAGCTAGCCAAGGCAAGAGAACCTGCCACATGCACCTTCTTTGGCAGAAGTGATGCTTGAAACTGAGCGAAACAAAAGGGAGACCAACAGGCTGCTTGAACGAATTGAGAAGAACACAGCGTGTGCTCCCTACAATGATCACAATGATGGTGTGTCCCTTGGTGACTTCGTCAAGCTGTGCCCACCCAAGTATCATCATTCGATCGACCCACTCGATGCGGATGATTGGCTGACCAGCATGTTGTGTAAGATCTGAGCTGCCAATGTATCCGAGGACAACAAGGTGACCTTTGCTACCTATTTTTTGGAAGGACCCGCCCATTTGTGGTGGGAAAATTATGAAGCCATGCATCCCGCAGGCCCCACACAAACTTGGGCAGAATTCAGCGCGGCATTCCGTACCCATCACATCCCGGAAGGGCTGACGGATCGCAAGAGAGAGGAATTTTGTGCTTTCACCCAGGGCAGACTGTCAGTGGATGCCTATAGCCGTGAGTTCGGCAATCTTGCTCATTATGCTTCGGAGAAGTTTCAACCGATGCGAAGAAATAGGCTAGGTTCTGCAAGGGACTTAATCCTGAGCTCCATCGAGATCTGCGCCTGCATGAGTGCACAACCTTCCAGGCTCTCGTCAACAAGGCTATCAATGCCAATTCTGGACAAACAGACTATGAGGCCACGAGGAAGCACAACCGTGACTTTAGCCCCACATCTGGCTCAGGCTCCAACAAACGCCGGGTGTGGGTGCCCAACGCAACTCTGCTGCCAAGATACACTGCAAGGTCATCCTTCCAGGCGCCTCGCCCAGCTCAGCCCAACCCTCCAGCCAGGACAATTGGAGGTCCGCCTGCCAACGTTGCTCCCCGTGCCACCATGATCTACTACAAATGTGGGGAACCAGGACACTACTCCCGTGAGTGTCCTTAGAACAATGCCAAGTCGGATGGACGTGGGAAGTAGGGAAAAGCTTTCTAAGTGAAGCCACCTCCTTGTCGTGGACGAGTGAATTATGTTTCTGCTGAGGAAGCCCTTCATGATCCTGATGTTATCATAGATACGATCCTTGTAAATAGCCATCCATCATCTGTTCTATTTGATACTGGGGCATCTCATTCTTTCATATCAGAAAGTTATGCTTAGTTGCATAACATGACTTTTTGTGATATGCCTACTCCTTTAGTAGTTTAGACTCCTGGTTCAAAGTGGCAAACTTCTAGAGTGAGCCATGATAATGAGATTCTGGTGGATAGGCTAGTCTTCCTAGCATCTTTGATATCCCTCAAGTCTTCGGACATCAATATCATCTTAGGCATGGACGAGATGAAAGCCCACTATGCTAAGATTGATACTCATACTAGGAATGTTCAACTTACACATCCATCGGGTGAGATAGTTAATGTCTCCACTCGAAGAGCCAAGTGCCAACTCTATTCCCTCAATGCTAGCCCTCTTCCAGAATTAGAAGATATTCTGGTAGTCCGTGATTTTCCGGATGTCTTTCCAGAAGAATTGCCAGGAATTCCACCTATCAGAGATGTTGAGTTTGTAATAGAGCTCATTCCAAGGACTGTCCCAATAGCCAGAAGACCCTATAAGATGGCACCCTTAGAACTAGCCGAACTTAAGATCCAACTCGATGAATCTTTGAAGAAAGGTTTCATCCGTCCAAGTTCTTCTCCTTGGGCTCGTCCCGTCCTCTTCATCAAGAAGGATGGATCGGATCGAATGGTTGTGGATTATTGGCTAGTGAATCTGGTCGCCATAAAGAACATGTATCCGCTCGCGAGGATCAACGATTTGTATGATCAACTCGCGGGATCCTCTATCTTTTCCGAAATGGATTTGTGGTTGGGATACCATCAAATCAGAATTAGAAATGGGGAAATTCCAAAAACGGCTTTTGTTACTTGTTATGGCCAATACGAGTACACCGTTATGTCCATTGGTTTAACCAATGCCCCAGCCACCTTCTCTCACTTGATGAATTCGATATTCATGGAGTATTTGGATAAATTCGTCGTGGTTTACCTAGACGACTTACTCATCTACTCGAAGAACGTACACGAACATGCCGAGCATCTAAGGCTGGTATTGATGAAACTTCGAGAGCACCGTGTGTATGCCAAATTCTCCAAGTGTGAATTTTGGTTTCCAGAAGTGGTCTATCTAGGCCATGTGATCTCTGGTAAAGGTATTGCTGTCAATCCCGAGAGAGTTCGGGCCGTCCTTGATTGGACTCAACCTGAATCGGTTAAGCAAGTTTGGAGTTTCCTTGGCTTAGCGAGCTATTGTCGCCACTTTGTCGAGAATTTCTCCAAGGTTGTGAAACCTCTGACTGAACTCCTCAAGAAAGATAAAAAGTTCGAGTGGACTCCACAATGCGAGCACGGTTTTCTGGAGTTGAAAATATGACTGACCTCTGCTCCCGTTCTGGTGCCACTAGATTTCTCTAAGGACTTTGTTATCTATTGCGATGCCTCGTTTCAAGGATTAGGTTGCATTCTCATGCAAGATCACCATGTGATTGCATACGCATCTCGATAGTTGTGTCCACCTGAGGATAATTATCCAACACATGATCTTGAGCTTGCAGCTGTGGTCCATGCACTAAAAACCTGGCGACATTACCTTCTGGGTAATCGTTGAGAAATTTACACTGATCACCAAAGTCTGAAATATATTTTCACCCAGCCGGATTTGAATCTCAAGCAAAGACGGTGGGTTGAATTGATTACAAATTATGACTTAGGGATAACTTAGACCCCGGGGAAAGCCAATGTTATGGCTGATGCACTAAGTCATAAGTCTTATTGTAACAACCTAATGTTACAACAAGGTCAACCGCTTCTCCATGAGCAATTTCGGAAGTTAAACCTTCACATTGTTCCTCAAGGATTCCTATCCAACTTGGTGGCGAAACCTAATCTGAAGGATCAAAGAGTAGCTATCCAGAAGTATGATAAGGGTATATCCTGGATCAAGGAGAATATTGCTAGCGGAAACGCTAAAGATTTCTCCAAGGACGATGAGGGTGTTGTGTTCTTCCAAAACCGGTTGGTGGTTCCCAAGAGCACAAGCTTAAGTCAGCAGATCCTTAAGGAGGCTCTTGATTCTTCTCTCACAATTCATCCGGGTAGTACAAAGATGTATCAGGACCTACGCCAGAGGTTCTGGTGGACTAGGATGAGAGAGAAATTGCCCAGTTCGTTGCTAATTGTGACGTTTGTCGTCGCGTGAAAGCAGAACATCAAAGTCCTACTGGCACCCTTCAGCCTTTAGCTATTCCCGAATGGAAATGGGATAAGGTCGGTATGAATTTCATTACCGAATTTCCTAGGACTAAGAGAGGGAATAATGCTATCTTTGTGTTCATTGACCGCCTTTCCAAAGTGGCTCATTTTCTTGCTGTTCAGGAGAGTATAACTGCTAGTCAGCTAGCGGAGTTATATGTTTCTCGAATAGTCTCTCTTCATGGTGTTCCATTGGAGATTAACTCAGACAGTGGAAGTATCTTTACTTCCGAATTTTGGGAAAGTTTTCAAACCGCTATGGGGACTCATCTATCCTTTAGCACTACTTTCCACCTGCAATCAAGTGGTCAAGTTGAGCGAGTCAATCAAATCCTCGAAGACATGCTCTGAGCTTGTGTTATATCCTTCAGTATGAACTGCGTGAAATGTCTTCCATTTGCTGAATTTGCTTATAACAATAGTTATCAATCAAGCTTGGGCAAAGCCCCTTTTGAAGTTCTCTATGGACGAAGGTGTCGAACACCTCTTAACGGGTCAGAAACTGGAGAGAGGCAACTCTTTGGCCCAGATATGATCTAGGATGCAGAGGAGCAAGTTCGCATTATTCATGAAAAGTTGAAAACACCCCAATCTCGTCAAAAGAGCCAATATGATCGCCATCATAAGGCTGTGACCTATGAAGTTGACAAGAAGGCTTACCTTCGGGTTACACCTCTGAAGGGTACCCATCAATTCGATATCAAGGGCAAGTTGGCTCCTCGTTACATTGGACCTTTTCTCATTCTTGCTAAACGAAGAAAGGTTGCCTACCAATTGGAACTTCTGCCGCATCTTTCCAAGGTTCATGACGTCTTCCACGTCTCACAACTCAAGCGTTGCTTCTCGGACCCTGTCCGTAAAGTAGACCACGAAGCGCTTGATCTCCAAGATAACCTTACATATGGAGAATACCCTGTTCGTATTCTCGATCAAGCTGAGCATACCACTCGGCGTCGGAACATCAAGTTTCTCAAGGTTCAGTGGTCACACCATTCTGAAAAGGAGGCCACATGGGAAAGAGAAGGTCGTCTTTGACTAGAGTACGCCGCGCTCTTCCCGACGACTTCAAAATCTTGGGACGAGATTCTTTTGAGTGGGGGTGTGTTGTCACATCCCTAGCTAGATGTCATAGGACAACATGTCTGTGCATCATGTTGAAATTTTGCATCAACATGAAATGGGGATTAAAAGAAACCCCAAGCTCACATTGGTATCAAATTAATTAAACGTTGGTGAAAACTCAACAAACTCAAAATGCCCATACAAAATGTTCCCTATGTTTGATAAATATGGACATGAATGTATCAGGGGCCATTTTAAATATTTGAACAATTATAGCAATTCAAAAATAAATAACAAAGCCTCTAAAAATGCCAAATAAAGCATTATCAATACTTCATATTTCAAAATATCCTGAAACTTTTTATTGGAGTTTGAAATATTCAAACTTGATATTATAAAATATTTAGGATATTTATCAAAGCCTTTGTACCTGAAAAGAAATAAAACAAATGTCACAAATAGAAAATCAGAAAGAAAAGAAAAGAAAAAGGGCAGAGGCCCAGGGGGAACCGGCCCACTGGCCCATGGCCAATCATCCCTGTCCTCTCGCCAGGAGGACTAGGGCGTGCGCTCGTTGCGCGCGGACACACGGCGGCCACCTCCTCCCTGCCTGGCTGCCGGCCTGGAGGGCTCGGAGAGCACTAGCGCATTGCCAACTCGTTGTGGCCTCTTTCTCCTCTCCCACTCCCCCTCGCAAGCTCTCTCTCTCGCTCTCCCCCTTTCTGCCCGCCATGGACGAGCTCGTCACTGCCGCGCCACCGTAGTTCTAGCCACCCCCATGCCCTTTTGAGCCCACCAACAGCCCCGCAACGACCTGTTCGAAATATGCCCTAGAGGCAATAATAAATTAGTTATTATCATATTTCCTTGTTCATGATAATAATTTATTATCCATGATATAATTGTATTGATCGGAGACTTAAATGCATGTGTGGATACATAGACAAAACCATGTCCCTAGTATGCCTCTAATGGACTAGCTCATTGATCAAAGGATGGTTAAGGTTTCCTAGCCATGGACATGAGATGTCATTTGATAACGGGATCACATCATTAGGAGAATGATGTGATGGATAAGACCCAAACTACAAACAGGAGAGAAAGTCCTAAAGCCAAAAGTGGAAAAATCAGCCAATAGGAGGCAATCCAACTCCAACTAGGATTGGAGGTGAAGTAGGATTGCTTCCCACCTCCTATTTCGGCCGACCCAAAGGCCTTGGCTGCCTCTCCTCTCCTCTCCTCCTATATATACTAGTGGATTGGGTGGTTTTTGGACAGAATTTCCGGCCACGTGCTACCCGTTTCACCGGTGCACAGTTTCTCCTCTAGATCGGTTTTCCGCAGCGCTTAGGCGAAGCCCTGCCGGAATCACTCCACCACCATCACTGGAGCGCCGTCACGCTGCTGGTGAACTCTCTCTCCTCTACACCTCCTCTTGCTGGATCAAGACGGTGGAGATCGTCATCAAGCTGCACGTGTGCTGAACGCGGAGGTGCCGTCCGTTCGGCGCTAGATCGGAAGGACCTTGATCGACATCGCGAGACAGTTCGTGATGAGATCACGGAACGGATCGTGATGAGTTTGCGGGACAGATCGTGATCAAGATCGTGAGATGGATGGTGATGAGATCGCGGGATGGATCGTGATGGGATCGCGGGACGGATCGTGATGAGATCGCGGGACGCTCGGCGATTTGGATCGCGAAGATGTTCGACTACACCAACCACGTTTCTTAACGCTTCCCGCTTAGCGATCTACAAGGGTATGTAGATCCACTCTCCCTCTCGTAGATGCTCATCACCATGGATAGGTTTGCGTGTGCGTAGGAAAATTTTGTTTCCCATGCGACATTCCCCAACAGTGGCATCATGAGCTAGGTTGATGGTTCGATGAGATCTCGAGTAGAACACAAAAGGTTTGTGGGCGTTGATGCTTAGATTGCTTCCTCCCTTGGTCGGATTTTGGTTCAGCGGGATTGTGAGATGAAGTGGCCCGGACCAACATTACTCGTACGCTTACGAGAGACCGGTTCCCTCGATGCAACTTGTTGCTTAGATGGCTTGCGGGTGACAGTTTCTCTCACTTTAGTTGGATCGGATCCGACAAAGGCGGTCCTTGAGAAGGTTGAAAAGCAATCTATGTATCACCGTTGTGGTTTATGCGTAGGTGAGAATCGTTCTTGCTAGATACCCATAGCAGCCACGTAAAACTTGCAACAACAATTAGAGGACGTCTAACTTGTTTTTGCAGGGTATGTTGTGATATGATATGGCCAATTACATGATCTGATATATGTGATGTATGAGATGATCATGTGATGTATAGATTATCACGACTTGCATGTCGATGAGTACGGCAACCGGCAGGAGCCATAGGGTTGTCTTTAATTATTGTATGACCTGCGTGTCAATCATTAAGCGCTATGTAATGCTTTACTTTATCGCTACGGTAGCAATAGTAGTAGAAGCATGCAGGGCGTGACAACCCCGATGGCGACACGTTGATGGAGATGATGGTGTCATGCCGGTGATGATGGAGATCATGCCGGTGCTTTCTAGATGGAGATCAAAAGCACAAGTTCATGGCCATATCATGTCACTTATGTTTTGCATGTGATGTTAATCCTTTTTATGCACCTTGTTTTGCTTAGGACGACAGTAGCATTATAAGGTGATCCCTCACTTAATTTCAAGATAAATTGTGTTCTCCCCAAGTGTGCACCGTTGCGAAAGTTCGTCGTGTTGAGACACCACGTGATGATTGGGTGTGATAGACTCTACGTTCAGATACAACGGGTGCAAGCCAGATTTGCATGCGCAGAACACACGGGTTAAACTTGACGATCCTAGCATGTACAGACATGGCCTCGGAACACAAGAGACCGAAAGGTCGAGCATGAGTCATATAGTGGATATGATCAACATAATGATGGTCACCATTGAAGCCACCTTAACTCACGTGATGATCGGACTTGAGTTGGTGAATTTGGATCATGTATCACTCGAATGACCCGAGGGATGTCAATTTGAGTGGGAGTTCTTAAGTAATATGATTAATTAAACTCATTATCATGAACATAGTCAAAGTGTCTTTGCAAATTATGTTGTAGATTACTAGCTCGCGCTGTAGCTCCCTTAAATTTGTATATGTTCCTAGAGAAATAGAGTTGAACGAGGTTGGTAGCAATATTGCGGACTGGGTCCATGATGTGAGGATTGTCCTCATTGCTGCACAGAAGGCTTATGTCCTTAATGCACCGCTCGGTGCGCCACCCCCTCTAGCGCGCGTCTATTGATGTTGTGAACATCTGACATGCACGTTTCGATGACTACTTGATAGTTTAGTGCGTCATGCATTACGGCTTAGAATTGAGGCTCGAAAACGTATTGAACGTCACGGAACATATGAGATGTTCTAGGAGCAGAGATTGTGATCTCAGGCTCGTGCCTATGTTGCGAGATATGAGATCTCCAACAAGATTCTTTGCCTGTAAGATGAAGGAGAATAGCTCAATCGTTGAGCATGTACTCAGATTGTCTGGGTACTACAATCGCTTGAATCAAGTGGGAGTTGATCTTCCAGATAAGATAGTGATTGATATAGTTCTCCAAGTCACTATCACTAAAGCAACTAGAACTTAGTGATGAACTATAATACACCAGGGATAGAAGTATTGATCCCTGAGCTGTTCGCGATGTTTGACACCGCGAAGGTAGAAATCAAGAAGGAGCGTCAAGTGTTGATGGTTAATCAAACCACTAGTTTCGAAAAGGGCAAGAGCAAGGAGGGAAACTTCATGGATAGCAAGTTAGTTGCTGCTCCAGTGAAGCAACCCAAAGTTGAACTCAAACCCGAGACTAAGTGCTTCTATTATGAGTTGAGAGGTCGTTGAAGCGGAACAACCCTAGATACTTGGTAGATAAGAAGGCTGGCAACATCGACAGAAGTATATTTGATATATGAGTTATTGATGTGTACCTTGCTAGTACTCTTAGTAGCACCCGGGTATTGGATACCGGTTCGGTTGCTAAATGTTAGTAACTCGAAATAAAAGCTACGGAATAAACGGAGAACTAGCTAAGGGTGAGGTGACGATATGTGTTGGAAGTGTTTCCAAGGTTGATGTGATCAACATCGCATTCTCTCTCTACCTTCAGGATTAGTGACGAACCTAAATAAATGTTATTTGGTGTTTTGCGTTGAGCATGAACATGATTAGATCATGTTTATTGCAATACGGTTATTCATTTAAGTTAGAGAATAATGGTTATTCTGTTTACATGAATAATACCTTCAATGGTCATGCACCCAGTGAGAATGGTTTGTTGAAATCTTGATCGTAGTATTACACATGTTCATAACATTGATGTCAAAAGACACAAAGTTAATAATGATAGTACCACATACTTGTGGCACTACCGCTAAATGTCATATTGGTATAAAGCGCATGTAGAAACTCCATGCTGATGGATATTTGGACTCATTCGATTTCGAATCGGTTGAGACATGCGAACCATGCCTCTTGGGCAAGATGACTAAAGGACCCCGTTGGATGGAGCGGGCAAGTGATTCATTGGAAATGATACATGTTGATGTATGCAATCTAGTGAGTCTTGTAGCATGCAGTGGATATCGTTATTTTCTTACCTTCACTGATGATTTGAGTAGATATAGTGTATATTACTTAATGAAACACAAGTCTGAATCGTTTGAAAGGTTCAAGCAAATTCAGAGTGAAGTTTAAAGATCATCATGACAAGAAGATAAAAATGACTGCGATATGATCGTGGAGGTGAATATCTGAGTCACGAGTTTGGCATACAACTTAAGACAATGTGAAAGTTGTTTCACAACTAAACGCCACCTGGAACACCATAGTGTGATGGTGTGTCCGAACATCATAGTTATGCTCTATTGGACATGGTGCGTAATATGATGTCTCTTGTCGTTTTACTACTATAATTTTGGGGTTATGCATTAGAGACAACTACATTCACTTTAAATAGGGCACCATCTAAATCCGTTGAGATGACACCATGTGAATTATGGTTTGATAGAAACCTAAGCTGTCATTTCTTAATATTTGGGGCTGTGACACTTGTGTGGAAAATGTTTTCACCTAATGAGGTCGAACCCAAGGCGGACAAATGCATCTTCATAGAATACCCTAAGATCAGTTGGGTGAACCTTCAATCTCAGATCCTAGTGCAAAGTGTTTGTTGTTTAAATGGATCCTTTATCGAGGAAATGTTTCTCGCGAAAGAATTGAGTGGGAGGAAGATAGAACTTGATGAGGTTGTTAAACCTTTGTTCAACCAGAGAGTAGCGCATCGCAGAAAGATGTTTCTGTGAAGCCTACGTTAGTTGAAGAGTAAGTTAATGATGATGATCATGAAGCTTCAGGATCAAGTTACTATCGAACTTCATGGGTCGACAAGGATGTGTACTGCTCCTAAGTGGTACGACAACTCTGTCTTGGAGATCATGTTGTTGGACAACGATGAACCTATGAGCTATGGAGAAGCGATGATGGGCCTGGATTCCGACAAATGGTTGGAGGCCATGAAATCCGAGATAGGATCCATGTATGGAAACCAAGTGTAGACTTTGGTAGACTTTCTCGTTGGACGGCAGGTCATTGAGTACAAATGGATCTTTAAAATGAAGACAGACACTGATGGTGAATGTCACTATTTGTAAAGCTCGACTTTTTGCAAAGATGTTTGTGACAAGTTCAAGGAGTTGACTACGATGAGACTTTCTCACTCGTAGTGGTGCTAAAGTCTGTTGGAATTATGTTAGCAGTTGCTGCGTTTTCAATGATGAAATCTGGCAGATGGATGTCGAAACCTCGTTTCCTTAACGGTTTACTTGAGGAAAGGTCGTATGTGATACAACCAGAAGGTTTTGTCAGGACTAAGGACGCTAAAAGGTGTGCAAGCTTCGGTGATCCTTCCATGGACTGAAGCAAGCATCTCGGAGTTGGAATATACGCTTTGATGAGGTGATCAAAGTTTTGATGTTTATACAAAGTTTACGAGAAACTTGTATTTGCAATAAAGTGAGTGGGAGCACTATAGAATTTCTGATAAGTATATGTGGATGACATATTGTTGATCAGAAATAATGTAGAGTTTCTGGAAAGCATAAAATGGTCATTTGGAAAGTGATTTTCAAAGGAAGACCTGGATAAAGCTACCTAATTGTTGAGCATAAAAATCTATAGAGATAGATCAAGATGCTTGATGAGACTTTCAATGAGTGTATACCTTGACAAAATTTTGAAAGAGTTCAAAATGGATCAGCCAGAGAAATAGTTCTCGTCTGATTTGTAAAGTGTGAAGTTGAGTGAGACTCAAAGCTCGACAACGGCAGAAGAAAGAGAAAGGACCAACGTCGTCCCCTATGCCTTAGCCATAGGCTCTATATTATGCCATGCTGTGTACCGCACCTATGTGTGCCTTGCCATGAGTCTGTCAAGGGGTACAAGAGTGGTCCAGGAGTGGATCACTGGACAGCGGTCAACATTGTCCTTAGTAACTAAAAGACGAAGGAGATGTTCCTCGATTATGGAGGTGATAAAGAGTTCGCCGTAAAGAGTTACGTCGATGCAAGCTTTAACACCAATCAGGATGACTCGTAGTAGCAATCTGGATACGTATAGTGGAGCAACCATTTGGAATAGTACCAAGTGGAGTGTGGTAGCAGTGTTTTCGGTTTGACATAGAAATTTGCAAAGTACACACGGATATGAATATCACAGACCCGTTGACTATAAGACCTCTCTCACATGCAAAGCATTATCGAGCCCCAGAACTCATTGGGTGTTAGATTCATAACAATGCGAATCACATGGTGATGTGACCTAGATTATTGACTCTAGTGCAAGTGGGAGACTGTTGGAAATATGCCCTAGAGGCAATAATAAATTAGTTATTATCATATTTCCTTGTTCATGATAATCATTTATTATCCATGCTATAATTGTATTGATCGGAGACTTAAATGCATGTGTGGATACATAGACAAAACCATGTCCCTAGTATGCCTCTAATGGACTAGCTCGTTGATCAAAGGATGGTTAAGGTTTCCTAGCCATGGACATGAGATGTCATTTGATAACGGGATCACATCATTAGGAGAATGATGTGATGGATAAGACCCAAACTACAAACATAGCATATGATCATGTCAGTTTATTGCTGCTGTTTTCTGCATGTCAAGTATATGTTCCTATGACCATGAGATCATGCAACTCACAGATATCCGAGGAGTGCCTTGTGTGTATCAAACGTCGCAACGTAACTAGGTGACTATAAAGGTGCTCTACAGGTATCTCCGATGGTGTCTGTTGAGTTGGCATGGATCGAGACTGGGATTTGTTACTCCATGTGACGGAGAGGTATCTCAGGGCCCACTCGGTAATACAACATCACAATGAGCCTTGCAAGCAATGTGACTAATTGTTAGTTGCGGTATCTGGTATTATGGAACGAGTAAAGAGACTTGCCAGTAACGAGGTTGAACTAGGTATGGAGATACCGACGATCGAATCTCGGGCAAGTAACATACCGAAGAACAAAGGGAACATCGTACGGGATTAACTGAATCCTTGACATAGAGGTTCGACCGATAAAGATCTTCGTAGAATATGTAGGAACCAATGTGGACGTACAGGTCCCGCCATTGGTTATTGACTGTAGAGGTGTCTCGGTCATGTCTACATAGTTCTCGAACCCGAAGGGTCTGCACACTTAAGGTTCGGTGACGTTTCGGTAGTGTATGGTGGTGACCGAAGGTTGTTTGGAGTCCCGGATGAGATCCCGGACGTCACGAGGAGCTCCGGAATGGTCCGGAGGTAAATATTCATATATAGGAAGTCCCAGTTTGGTTTCCGGAAAAGTTTCGGGCTCATCGGTAGTGTACCGGGAGTATCGGTAGTGTACCGGGAGTGCTGGTAGTGTACCGGGGGACCTCCGGGAGGGGTATTTCGACCCCAAGAGGTCCATGGGCTGTGGGAGAATAATAACCAGCCCTTAGTGGGCTGGGAAAACAGCCACAAAGGCCCATGGCGCAGGAGAGAAAGTCCTAAAGCAAAAAGTGGAAAATCAGCCAATAGGAGGCAATCCTACTCCAACTAGGATTGGAGATGAAGTAGGATTGCTTCCCACCTCCTATTTCGGCCGACCCAAAGGCCTTGGCTGCCTCTCCTCTCCTCTCCTTCTATATATACTAGTGGATTGGGTGGTTTTTGGACAGAATTTCCGGCCACGTGCTACCCGTTTCACCGGTGCACAGTTTCTCCTCTAGATCGGTTTTCCGCAGCGCTTAGGCGAAGCCCTGCCGGAATCACTCCACCACCATCACCGGAGCGCCGTCACGCTGCTGGTGAACTCTATCTCCTCTCCACCTCCTCTTGCTGGATCAATATGGTGGAGATCGTCATCAAGCTGCATGTGTGCTGAACGCGGAGGTGTCGTCCGTTCGGCGCTAGATCGGAAGGACCTTGATCGACATCGCGAGACGGTTCGTGATGAGATCGCGGAACGTATCGTGATGAGTTCTCGGGACAGATCGTGATCAAGTTCGTGAGACGGATCGTGATGAGATCGCGGGACGGATCGTGATGGGATCGCGGGACGGATCGTGATGAGATCGCGGGACGCTCGGCGATTTCGATCGCGAAGATGTTCGACTACACCAACCGCGTTTCTTAACGCTTCCCGCTTAGCGATCTATAAGGGTATGTAGATCCACTCTCCCTCTCGTAAATGCTCATCACCATGGATAGGTTTGCGTGTGCGTAGGAAAATTTTGTTTCCCATGCGACGTTCCCCAACACGACCCCCTCGCCCTCCCCATGAAGTCAGTCGACACCGGGATCCCTCCACGACGCGCCACCGCCATTTCTTCCCCGCCGGCCACCGGAGCTCCACCTCAACGACTCGCCTCGTCTGAACCTCCCCCAACCTCGTCGTCGCCTCTGCTGGAACCGCGGTGAGCCGCTGGTGGTCCTCCCCCTCTTCCCCTGCTTCGCTGTGCCATCTAGCGAGTAGCCGGTCCTGCCCGAGCCGCCGCCGCCAAGCTTGACGTGGCCCTCGTCTCCGGGGACCCCGAGCCCCCTGTGCTGCTTCGTCAGATGCACGCGTGCACGGGCTACCTTCTAGTGCCCTCCGCGTGCCAAATGGCATCCGGATGCGCAACTCCGGCGAGTCGCCGACGTGCTTTTGGTCGCCTACGAACCCGCTCCGGTGGGTGCCGACATGGCCGGCCATCAAGGGCTAATCCCCCTGCTAATTAGCCCCCCAGCCAGTGACTAGTGGGCCCCAGATGCGGGTCAAACCCTGGTCAGTGTGGGGATTAGGCCTATGTCACTGACGTGCGGGCCCTGCACGTCAGGTTTGACCTGCCCTGGTCAGCTGACCTGCTGATGCCATGATGACGTCAGACTGATGTAATAAAGGAATTTCTAGTTTTAAAATAATTCCAGAAAATGTTTAAAACTTCAAAAATAAATATAAATTAATCTATGACTCAGATGAAAAAAAATTATATCTGAAAATTTATCAGAAAAATCCAATGAATCTAATGGTGCTATTATCATGCATGTTAGAGCAACCTATGTACATGAACATTGACATTTACTAATAGGTTAATATATGGAATATGAAATGGAGATTGATTTTGAACCTATATTGAAACTCACTTCAAACTAACTTGGACAATAGTTGCACTAGCCCATCCTTATATGCTACCATGTCATGATCATGCATTATATTGTTGCACTTGCGTGTATTGATTGCTATTTATCTGCATTACGGTAGGCCCTGCTTCTAAGGATACCCTCGAGTATTCCAACGAAGGAGAGAACCCTTCTGCTACCCAACAAGGTAAGCAACCCCCTTGATCATTCCGATAATATCCCACTCTCTCTCTCCTGATCTAGTTTATTGCATTAGGACAAACGTTCACTTGTTTGTCATACATGGTAGATGAACCTATTCTTTTGCATGACCTGTCATTGTCACAGTAAATAGCTAAACTTTGCAGCCTAGCATACCTGGTAGATCCTTGTGCCATGATGTGCTTAGCTTACTTTGCCTACTATGTTTGCTATGCTTAGAGTTGTGTCAGGTCTGGTTCATCTAAGTGATGAACTGGAGTGAAACAAAGATGTTCTGATGTGAGAAGCCTATGATGAACCCGATTTGGTAAAGGTAGCGATGAGAGACTATGTAGGAGTACATAGCGGGTTGTCTCACTGGGACCGTTCTTAGGAGCTGAGTTCCATGTTTGTAATCCAAGACTAGTTACTACCACACGTTGGGATACTTAATTGACCCTCTTGACTTATCAATCGCTTAGTCCTTAGTCCAGGAGTTGCAAGTAGTTTCCGGTGTTTATAGCTTGTTGGAGGCCGTGCGTAGCACTGAACCTATGGGTGGGTTATGACGCAGTAGGCAGTGGCACGGTGTACCAAGGGTCACCCGAATGGTGGGCTTGGGAACCCTAAGCACATCGTTTGGGGCCATAGTGGAAAATTCGGCCGGACTTCCATGCAGGTTCAGTCTCAAATAGGCGATAGGCTGGACTAGAGGTCTTATGTGATTGACGGTCGTGGCCGACTCCCTCGCTAGGCTTCCGCTTGAAGGTTGCCGAGGTGCATGGTTTCGAGAGCACACGACGATAAGTGGCGAGAGCGTATGTGAAGAAGTACACCCCTACAGAGTTTAAACCTATTCGAATAGACACGTCCTCGGATATGGACTACTTGGAAAACTTATGTTGTTCATAGATAATCAAATGGATACTCATAAAAATATCAAGATAAGTGTGAGTACCGTGGATGGCACTCTCCCAGGAGAGAGAAGTGAATCCATGGTGGTGTATCGTCATGGAGTTAGTGGACTCGTGTGCAATAACTAGAATCTAAACAAAGAGCTAAAAATGGTGTAGTGTAGGTTAGCCATGAGTCAAAGCTGGCATTGCTGCATAAACTCCACCACTCCCCTTGTTGATAGATGAGCATGAATAGACTATGTCTGTTTTAAAGACTTGCTGAGTATGTTTGTACTCACGTTTGCTTAATAAATGTTGCATATGAGACCCAGGACCCATCAGGTGGGTTCTATCTAGATGTCGACGATGCTGAATAGCTCGTGTCCCAGCTACGACCTTATGCCCTGTGGTGGGCTGTAGATAGTCCGGCCATGTTCCTTTTTACCCTTTCATCTGTCTGTACTCAGACAGCTTATGCTTCCGCTTGGTTTGTATGAACTTGTTTGTATGACTAGATTTTCGGGTCATGTGACCCCTATCTGTAAGAACATGTCATGCAAGGCTCGTCTGAGCCCCTTACATAAAAGTTGTTGTATGGTTATGTTCTGATGCCATGGTTGTATCTATGCATATCGGGCATGTCTTGCGTACGTGTGACGTGCAATGGTATGTATGGTATCCAACACCTAGTAGTGTGCCTTTAGTAGTACTCTTTACAGGACACTGCCTCTTTGTGCTTCCATCGGGCCTTGGTAGCTTGCTACTGCTCCGGACACATTGATTGACCGACATGTATCCTTCTTTGCTGCTGTGTCTGTCCCTTCGGGGAAATGTCTCGCGGTGTAATGGAGTCCCTATAGCCTGCTACGACTCGTCTACGTGCGGTGATGGCATTTATGTCTCACGACGTAATGGAGTCCTTGTAGCTTGCTATGACTCGTCGACATGCGCTTGAGGCCGACACCTACATTGTTGGGTTACGTATGCCTGTTTTCGTACGGATGTGCCACTTGGGGTTCTATGACTAGTCATGTCGGACCGGGTTCTCTGTCGTTTGATTGCCAGCGACATGTTCACATACGTGAGCCAAAAGACATAAACGGTCCCGGCTAAGGTAAGGCTACAGCCGTGGAGCTTACCATGTGTGAGGCCTGATGGGATATGTTACAGTCTGGATTCATATGACTTAGGATCGGGGTCCCGGCGAATGGTAAATCCAATGATATTGCTTCTAGTAGGTCTCCTTATCTCACTAACTCTTCTCGTAGCCAAGTTACACTTGAGCAATAAAATGAAGTCTTGAAAGGTATTATAGAGAAAGGTATATACAATAGTCTTGAAGGGTGCAAACAAATTGAGGTGATTGTACGCAAGCATGGAGGTTACCGGAAGAATCGTGGTGTTGGCTACTTCAATGCTAATGGAGTTGAATGGGAAGAAGCTCAATACCCCAATCCCAAGTTTGTTCCTCAAAAGGAGATGTATGAAAATACTCTTCCGAAGGGAACAAAAGCTCAAAATGACCTTCCACCACAAGACACCAAGCTCAAGGATAAGAACAAGCTTCAAGAGGACATTGACTCTTATGAAGATGAATCCCAAGCTTTGGTGAAGTGGGTTCCCAAGGCTACTACAAGCTCAACTTCTACAAGTCCTACTTCAACACCAAGGATCCCCATCAACTTGATGTGCGTCCCCAAGAAGATGAACTAGAGAAGTTCTTGAGGGGTGACTCCGCGAATAAAATTCACTCATATTCATTATTAGCAAGAACTATTTGCAAACAACATCAACGCTATGCAATAGTTCAAGGAGTCACACATTCCCAAGGTAATCAACAAATCAATGGAGATCATAACATATGCTTTGCACTCCATGTCCATAGATATCCTTGTATTTGTCTCTTGTATGTTGGGACTAACCCATGTAGGTGAAAAGGGTAATGAAACAACAAGGACGCTCCCAACTCTTGGTGATCTTCATCAACCTTGAGCATCCACCACTACCTCACCAACACGAAGTCTTCATCGACAAAACCCAAGGTTAGTTTGTACCTCCTATGGGGGTGTTGGCTTCTACCGTAGGCGCATCGCATGGAAATTAAAATTTTCCAACGTGTAGAACATCCAAGAACATGCTACGAAGATGGATCACCGTTTGTTAACACTAGACGCGCAGTGCCATGCAGCGAAAGTAGAGTTAGGGAAGCGCGTTTGTGTGGTTTGTCTCCTCCTCGTCTGATCTCCCTCGAACAGCCTTTCCGATCTCCCTTGAACAACCGGTAGCCGGATCCCACATATAGGTTCTTTAGAGCAGCACAAGTGCACCGCCTCTAACGGTATCCACGCGTGCAGGAGGAACACTCGCGTGGCATACTGCTAGGTCCGATTACACGGTCGACGGCGGCGAGTGGAGGTGGCTAGTTGCAACTCATGGAGATCCCTAATCACGGTGCCGAAGCAGTCAACAGGATGGGTGTGCCACACCTCCACTGTATATATGCATCCGGCGCGGGCTCAACTCTTGGGCCTCGCATGGATCCTAACGCCCATGTGTTCCTTCCCTTAAGTGTGTGACCCTTTAGGTTGTCGTCCACTTGGTCACGATTCAGATCACATCCGACTCGACCGGTCAGTAGCGGCCTCTAGCAAAACGTGCCAACTCCAAGTGTTCGATGAAGCTAGTTAGGCGAACCTATACTTCACACTTATGTTCCCTTTGCCACACGATATATGTTGTCATGCACAAGGCGACATGGTCATCCTTGTTTCAGCACGACCTCTTTCTCGTTCCAATGAATCCAACCAACACTTCAGATTATCTCATAATCCTCATTCCATGGCCATGCTTATCTAGGTCGGATCACCCGACGGGCCCAGAGTATATCTCTCCTAATCGGAGGGGCAAATCCCATCTTGCTTGACCATGTCTCATAGCATGGGTGTGGACAAGCCTGAAACCTACCTTTGTAACTACCTAGTCACGGAGTAGCGTTTGGTCAGTCCAAAGCAAGTCTTTCACCATCCCAAGTACATGCGATAGCTCAGGTCTTAGGAAATAGAACATATTTGTACTAGAGACTAACAGATGACCTATCGCCGCGTCTCATAGTTGGGTCTATCCAACACAGACCTTATCTCGACTCGGATCTGACTATGTCGAATCTGACCAGACTTTCTGAGTCCATTTTATCCGTCTAGCATCCAATGCTACATGGTCAGTGAGACCGGACCATGCACCGTGTCTTATGCTAGTCTAACTGGTTGCGCGTCCACACAGCCCTTTCAACTAGGGACCATTTAGGACAGTCATCATACAATGCATAGTCTCACAAACAATTCACATACTTGTTAATACACATCAATGATAATGTCCAAGGACTATCTTTATTCATAAACAAATAGGAAATATCATCATACATGATTGCCTCTAGGGCCTACCTCCAACAGTCTCCCACTTGCACTAGAGTCAATCAAATAGACATCGAATATGCATAGCTCTAACGTGCCCCTTATGCTTGGGTTGTGGAAGCGGCTTAGTCACCGGATCTGCAACATTTGCATCCGTATGAATATTTCCCAAATTGGTATCACCTTTCTCTATGAGTGTTCGTAACAAGTGATATTTTCGGTTTATGTGCCTGGTCTTGTGGTGTTGTGTCAGCTCCTTGGCCTATGCGATGGCACCTAAATTATCGCAATAAAGGTGCAACGGTTTTGACTAGCACGGGAACACACCAACATCTTCCAGAAACATCCGAATCCAAGCACCTTCCTTTGCGGCTTCACAAGCCGCAATGTATTCGGCCTCTATTATGGAGTCGGCCACTGTATCTTGCTTGGAACTCGTCCAACTCACTGCTCCTTCATTCATGACATACACAAATCCAGTTTGCGATCGACAATCATCCCTGTCGGTTTGGAAACTAGCATCAGCAAAAACCTTTACATAGAGATCCTCCTCACCTCCATAAACTAGGAACATATCTTTAGTCCTTTTTAGGTACTTCAAGATAGTTTTCACCGCTGCCCAATGACTCTCACCTGGGTCAGCCTGGTATCTGCTTGTTAATCTTATTGCATAGGCAACATTAGGCCGTGTACATAGGATGGCATACATGATGGATCCAATTGCCGAGGCATATGGAATCCTACTCATCTGGTTTTGCTCATCAGAAGTCGTAGGACTTTGAGTCTTGCTTAGCCTTACACCATGTGAGATGGGGAAGAAGCCTTTCTTGGCCTCACTCATGTTGAACCTCTTCAACACTTTGTCTATGTAGGTGCTGTGGCTCAAGCCGAGCAGCCTCCTCGATATATATCTATAGATCTTGATGCCTAAAATGTACACTGCCTCTCCAAGGTGTTTCATCGAAAACTTGCCATTCAATGATTCCTTGACTGAGTTCAGCATGGAAACACCATTTCCAATCAGCAGTATGTCATCCACATAGAAGATCAAAAATACTACCGAGCTCCCAATAGACTTCTTGTATAAACAATAGTCTTCTTCGTTCTTGATGAAACCAAGGTCAACGATGACTTCATCAAAATGAATGTTCCAACTCCGAGCTGCTTGCCTCAATCCATAAATGGGTCTCTTGAGCTTGCATATTTTACAATCATTAGTTGGATCGACAAAACCTTCAGGCTATATCATCTATACTTCCTCTTTTAAATTTCCATGAAGGAAAGACGTTTTGACATCCATCTGCCATATTTCATAATCAAAATATGCAGCTATAGCTAGTATGATCCTCACCGACTTTAGCATCGCTACTGGCGAGTAGGTCTTGTCATAGTCAATTCCTTGAACTTGTCCATAACCATTAGTGACAAGCTGAGCTTTGTGGATATAAAAATGTCCATCCACATCGGTTTTCTTCTTAAAGACCCATTTACAACCAATGACTACAATGCTAGGTGGCGGATCAACCAAGTCCCAAACTTGATTGTCATCCATGGAATTTAACTCGGAAATCATGGCCTCGAGCCATGACTCGGAATCAGGGCTCTCCATCACTTCTGCATACATGGCCGGCTTGTTGCTTTCTAGCAACAATACATCACTAACTCTGTGTAATCTTTCCAAACTTTGTGGCTCCGGTGCCGACTCCACTACAAGTTCTCTCACCGACTCTGGTGTGATCTCATCACCAACCGAGTTGTCCCTCACTGGCTCTCAAATTTCTTCGAGTCGCACCGTTCTTCCACTGGCCTCCTGACTGAGAAACTCTTTCTCTAGGAAAAGCCCGTTCCGAGCAACAAACACTTTGTTCTCTTCTCGGTTGTAGAAGTTATATCCCAAGGTTTCCCTCGGATATCATATGAATATGCATTTATCCGACTTGGGTGTATGCTTGTCCGACATGAGTCACTTGACAAACGCTTCACAACCCCAAATCTTTAGAAAAGAAAAACTAGGACTATTCCCAGTCCACATCTCATGTGGTGTCTTGTCTACGAATTTTGATGGTACCTTATTAAGTGTGAAAGCTGCAGTTTCTAGAGCGTATCCCCAAAATGACAAGGGTAAATCCAATTTGCTCATCATCGACCGGACCATGTCCAACAAGGTTCGATTTCTCCGTTCCGACACACCGTTTCTCTATGGCATACGCGGAGGTGTGAGCTGAGGTACTACACCTCGGCTTTTCAGATGATTATAAAACTCCTGGCTCATGTACTCCCCTCGACGATCTGATCGTAGAAGTTTTATCGTCTTGCCGAGCTGATTTTCAGCCTTGTTCTGAAACTCTTTCAACTTTTCAAAAGTTTCTAACTTGTGCCTCATCAAATAGATATATCCATATCTACTCAAGTCATCGGTAAAAGTCACAAAGCACAGATAGCCACCTCTGGCCGTTGTGCTCATTGGACCACACACATCACTGTTTATAAGCACGAACAGCTCGGACGCCCTCTCGCAACTCTTTGCAAAAGGTGACTTAGTCATCTTTCCTAGCAAGCATTATTCACATTTCTAGAATGACCCGAAGTCGGACGATGTTAGGATTCCATCATCATGGAGCTTCTTCATGCGTTTCAGACAAATGTGCCCAAGCCGGCAATGCCAGAAGTATGTCAGATTTATCTCATTAGGCTTATGTCTCTTGACATTCGTGTTATAGATTGGTTCTGTTTGTAGATTTAAAATAAATAGCCCATCTACTATGGGTGCATATCCATGGAACATTCCATTCAAATAAAATGGAGAACCATTGTCCTTTATATATAATTCATAACCTTGATTCATCAAGCATGAGGCAAAAATAATGTTCCGACTAAGTGCGGGAATATAATAATAATTATTCAAATCCAAAATAAATCCAGAAGGAAGGTTGATCTGCATCGTGCTGACCTCCAACACAACAACTCTTGCTTTGTTGCCGACCCTGATGTCAATCTCCCCTTGTGCCACACACCTAGTTCTTACTAGCCCCTACATCGAGTTGCAAATATGAACAACCGATCTGGTATCAAATACCCAAGAGCTACTAGGTATGTCATCAAGGTAAATATCTATCACATATGTAACAAGTGTACCTTTGCCCGAAGAAGCATCTCCGGCCTTCTTGCCGTGCTCAGCAAGCCACTTGCTATAGTAACTCTTCCAGTGCCAGCTTCCTTGCAGCGAAAGCAAATGGTCTTTGAGTTCAGTCCATACTTTGGCTCATCGGCGGAGACATCCTTCTCCATACCCTTTTTCTTGGACCAACTCTTCTTGAACTTAGCCGAGTTCTGCACCATCAACACTTGATGCATGCCTTTCTTAATATCTTGCTCTGCCACCTTGAGAATCCCATGCAATTTAGTGAGCTTCTTATCCATGCCGCGCATATGATAGTTCGACACGAACGTCCCATAGATAGGTGGAAGAGAACCCAAAATTGCATCCGTGGCCAGCTCATCCCCAAGTGGGAAGCATAACTGATCCAAAGCTTGCATGTACCCGATCATCTTGATCACATGTGGGATCAGTGGATCACCCTCCTTCAGCTTACAATCCATCAAGGATTGCCATACGTTGAACCTCTCGGTCCTAGCCTGCACCAGAAACATGATCTTCAGTCTCTCGATCATATCGAAAGCCTGAATATTTTCAAAATGCTGTTGCAAATCGGGCTCCATACTAGCCAGCATGAGGTAGCTGATCTCGTTTGATTCATCAACAAGTTTCTGGTGGTCAATCTTGGTTGTGGCATTATCTTTCTCGGCAGGTTCCTCTAGAAGTGGATCCTCTAGAACATGTTCCTTTTTATCATGCTTGAGAACAATTCTCAAATTTCTATACCAGGTGGTAAAGTTTGTTCCATTCGGTTTATCCTTTTCTAGAATTTATTTCAATGCAAAGTTGATTTGACAAGGTGGTTCCATTGATCTATAATAGAAAATATGCAATCACCAAGCAACGTGTTTATGTAGAGTAATTCAAGCCTTAAACAGAACTACTCCCACTGAAGTTGGCATCCCTCTGCAAACTCAGTGATTCAGGACCTGTCTAGCATGAGCGACTAGTGAGCTTTAGCATCACTGCTAGCCAACTTGCCTATTTGGTAAGCAACATCTTGCTAATCTCATCTCTATACGACTCATGTCGGTTGGTTAGGTATCTCATACCCCGGCTCCCAACCTTCTTTGCCACAAGGCCGAAAACCGTTTTGATAGCCTTGTCAAGTTAACCTGATGCAATGCATGTCCGTGTCCGACACGAACCCTCTAGTTCAAGGACACCTAGTAGCACTTCCTTTTTATGAGCCCACTATTAGACGTACTTGATGTGCGAAGGTGCAACATCCGGAATGGAAATGTGCTTGATATTAACGAGGGATCTTTCCACCATTATAACATGCATAGAAACAAGGAGCAATATCAATCACATATAAACATAAATATGTGAAATAGTATGGCTCCTTCATCGTCATCCTTCCATGGGCGACTCCTACTCCGATGACCAAGGCGGAAATCCATCTTGTCCGTCATGCCGAGACACCAAAGCTTCGAACTTGATCTCTGTCCTCCAACTACTACAACTAGTAATGAATTGACAGAGAATCACAAGTAGCCAAACATGTCGTTATACAATATAGTGACAGCACTTTGGCTTCTGCCGGCTGACATCATGACACATCATGTTACATGTCATGTTAAGTTACACACATGCATCACATATATATGAGCCATACTATTCACATGAAACCTGCAAAACAAACATATGCACAGAATCACAGTCTACCGGTTCGTGATATCGTGTATGAAATACAAGGCGCTACGCACATGGCGGTCCCGCTCCGATCACGCTCGTGATCGTTTTCGGAAATCACAGATCGCATCTGCACTCCGATCACATCGAATTTTCTGATCTGACCGACCTCATTGATCATCACGAACCCGATTCGGATTTATGTTTCGCGGTTAACCCCGATGGTGGATACTGAATGATACGGGTAGGTTGTGTCATGACCTCATCGATTCTGATTGATAGTAAACATAGCCTCAATCTATCCCGATGTGCAGTTGATCTCATCAACTGTGAAATAGTTGATCTCATGAACGACAACAAATCTCATTTGCCGCCTGCACACATCAAATATGCATCCGATCTGAATCAAAATCCTATAACAGAGGCTCTGATACCACTGTTGGGTTCTACTATAGGTGCATCACATGCAAATTAAAAATTTCCTACGCACAGAACATCCAAGAACATGCTATAGAGATGGATCATAGTTTTTTACCACTAGACACGTAGTGCCGTGCAGCGGATGTAGAGCTGGGGTAGCGCATTCATGTGGTTTGTATACTCCTCGTCCGATCTCCCTCGAACAGCCGTTCCGATCTCCCTCGAACAACCGGTCACCAGATCCCATGTATAGATTCGCCGGAGCAGTCCAAGTGCACCACCTATAACGGTATCCACGCATGCAGGAGGAACACCCGTGCGGCAGACTGATAGGTCCTATCACACGGTGTGTGGCGGCGAGTGGAGGTGGCTAGTTGCAACTCATGCAGAGCCCTAATGACGGCGCCGAAGCGATCAACTGGAGGGGTGTCCCGCACCTCTACTATATATAGGCATCTAGCGCAGGGTCAAATCTGGACCAGAGTATATCTCTCCTGATCGGAGGGTCAAATCCCATCTTTGTCGACCATGTCTTTTAGCTTGGGTATGGACAAGCCTGAAACCTACCTTTTAAATACCCGGCCATGGAGTAGCGTTTGGTCGGCCCAAAGCAAGTCTTTCACCATCCCGAGTACATGCGCCAGCTTAGGTCTTAGGAAAAAAACGTATGTTATACAAGGGACTCACTAATAACCTATCGCTGCGTCTCATAGTTGGGTCTATCCAACTCAGACCTTATCTTAACTCGGATCCGATTATGTCACATCTAACTAGACCTATCTGAGTCCATATTGTGCGGCTAGTATCCAATACTACATGGTCAGTGAGACCAGACGATCCGCCGTGTCATATGCTAGTCTAACTGGCTGCGCATCCACACAGCCCTATCAACTAGGGACCATTTAGGACAGACATCATACAATGCATATAGTCTCACAAACAAGTCACATACTTGTTAATAGACATCAATGATAATGTCCAAGGACTATCTTTATTCATAAACACATAGGAAATATCATCATACATGATTGCCTCTAGGGCATATCTCCAACAAGGGGGAGGTCACATCAAGGGGGAGCTTTACTGTAAGACTTGAGTTAAAGCATCTCTTAGTATGTGACAACATTAAATGCTTTATGTAAAAGTGGTAACCCCACTTGTGCTTAAACGATGAGTATGACCTATGATCAAGTATTCTTACTTGGCTCCTAAGTCAAACACTCATATATAGATGAGTTCATCATCCCCCAAGTGCTTGTTAGATGCTAATGTGTATGTGCATGTTTGTCATGATTTCGTTTGACATGTTATTGTGTGAGCATGTTGGTCTGCATTTATTTTCTCATTCGGGGACATCCAATTGTTTCTATTTGGCTCTTGATTTTATCTTTTGCCAATTGGATGGACAAGAATGCCTAGGACCACTCCTTTAGCTATCTATGCTTTCTCACCTCATACTCTATTCATGCTACATCACAAAATTTGAACAAGTGCCTTTCGATCCCTCTAGGTGAGGAGCACTCGGAGTTTCGTATCGTCAAGGACTGACCATTAAAAGCTCCCAAGTGCATCTCGGTGGAACCAACCCCAAAATCTCGGTCTCACTGAATGCCTAGGATTGATATAGTTTTCTATCTCGATACTACCGATTCCATATTCTCGATTACACCGAGTTTCCGTGTCAGCTGATAGTTGAGAAACTCGGTGACACCAAAAATTTAAAATTAGTATCACCGATAGTGAAGGGTATATAAGTTGTGGTCCCGACAGTTCGAAATTTCAATCTTCAATTTTCGTGCGCCAAACCCTAAGCTGCCGCAGAAGGACCCCCTGGTCATCGCCTTGCCATGCCGTGCATCTCCGCCACTAGGAATCTCGCCGTCGACGGGCATCTTCGCTAGCGTCACCGCCATAGAGGATCTGTCACTGAGCTAGGATAAGGATTCGACCTTTCTTGTGCTCCCCGTTTGATTCTTGCACAATAAAGTGGATTTTCTCTATAATTCTTAGTTTGCACAACTTTCTATCCGCGAGAAAACTTCGTAGATTAGAGAACCATCAATTTTCTAGGGTTTACCTTACACCCGATGGAACTCGGTAGAACCAAAGTGAACAAATCGGTATCACCGATTTGCCTGTCTGTGTTGCTGAGAACCGTCTTGTTGAAACCAAGTACTTCTTTTCGGTCTCACCGAAAAGAGTGCCAAGTTTCTGTTAATGGGATGGTCAGTCTCTGTAGCACTGGAATTTTTGCTTCGGCTTTACCGACTTTCATGTGACAGAATGTAAAATATAGAAAATCTTTTGTTCAAACTTTCAAAAATCAGCCTCATTTTGTGATGACTTATCCTATTCTACTCTTCTATACTCTATTCATAGGGTATGCATGTCAGGTTCAGATAGTCAGAATTTGCCAGAGCAGAACATTGAGATGAGTTCAGCCATGAGTCCTGAGTCCAGTTCTTCCACAGATCCACGCACTCCCAGTTCTCATGGGTTGCGTAAGGCTTCCACTAGGATAAGGAAGAGACTCAACTCAGAGGAAGAGCATTTTTATTTTGTCCCGGAAGAGATTCTTGCTAAGAAGCAAGAGAAGGCTACTAGCAAGTCCGCCAATGAGGCCACCTCATCTAGGAAGGTGGTCAGCAAAATTTATGCTCCTGTAGGGACCTTCAAAGCACATGAGAGTGCTAGGGCAACAATGTCTGTTGAGGTCCCCAGGAAAGTTGTGCCAAAGAAGACAACCAGGAGGAGGATCATCCGTGTGCAGGGCAGGCCTACCTCAATGTATGAGGATCCAAAGGAGGTTGTTCCTGCTGCTGAAGAGGAAGAGGAGGAACCTTCTGCTCAGGCCCCTCCTAAGAAGAAGCCAAGAAACTTTTGGCTGATGGTATGCCCAAGCCAGGCACCTCCAAGAGCACCAAGGAAACTTGAAAGAAAGTTTTTGCACAGAAGTCCAAGAGGACTACTAGAGACATACCTGCTACTAAGAAGAACAAGAAGTCCACTTTCAGAGAAGCTGATGATGATGATGCTATGACTGCTCTGATGAAGCTTAGACCTCACCTTCCATTTCATGATGCTAGCCACCCAGTAGCTAAGCATATGAAGAAGTGGAAGGATTCAGGGTTGAGGGCATGGAGAGTTATTGATCCATATGCCTAGAGGAGAAAGGCTGCTATGGACTACAGGTTTTATAGCAAAGAGCAGGAAGACTTCTATGAGACAGTTTTGCTAGACAAGAGCCCTACAGTCAGTGACATGAGATATGTTGACCGGAAGTACATCAAAGATAATGAGGATTACTTTCCATGTGTCCAATACAACTTCCACTGCATTGGAGTTGATAAATTTGTGGGGAAGGAGTTCACTGCTTGGAACGATGAGATGATCATGCAATTCTACTTCACTTCACATTTCTATGCAGATGGTAGGATTGTCTGGATTATTGAAGGAGAAAGACATGGATCTTCTTTTGAGGAGTGGGATACTATCTTAGGAGTCCCAGAGGTTCAGGAGATTTGGATGTCTACACATAATCCAAGGAGAGCCACAATGCTATGAAGGATATGCATAATCCTATCCTTGTAGATAAAGTGCAATCTCACAAGCTTGGTTCTATCTACTTTCTCCAGCCAGGCCTCCATACCATGAACACTATCCCGAGGCATACCTTGATGCCCAAGTCTGGAGATGAGAAGATGATTCATGGGTACTCCCTCAACATGCTCATCCATCTTGATCGTCACACCAAGATTCGAGTGATGGACTTTATAGTAGAGACTGTGAAGAGGGTTGCTGCTGATCAGAAGCGCTCATGCTACTACGCACCCTATATCCAGATGCTTTTCAATTCTCAGCTTGAGAAGCACATCTTTGCTCTGGACAGTCCCTATTTGCCACTTCAGCCAGACTTTGAGGATAACATTGTGGTGATGGACCCAGACCATCCCACATCAGTTGCAGCTCAGGCACATGCAGAGGCAGAAGCAGCGGCAGCTCAAGACACTAGTGCTTAGGTTCCCAGGTCCAGGAACGAGCAGATGGATCTTTTGATCAATACTGTCCTGGAGATGAAGAAGGACATCAAGACCATCATGGATACTCAGGAGAGCCATGCAAACATCATTGATCATAGAGTAAAAACTCTAAATGACAAGGTTGATGGGATGACCAAGACAGTCAATGAGCTCAAGAAGGAGGTTGATGAAGCCCCAATCCATCGCACCTCTTCAAAGTCTGAGTCTTCTAATGGTGTGGAGGATAGTGCACCTATCAGTACGACTGCCCAGTTCACGACTAAGGCCAAGACTCCTAGTGTACCATCTCCAGAGATGAGGCCTTAATCCTCTGCTCCATCCAAAGTATCTTCAGCACCGTCAGCTCTAGTGCCTCCAGTATCTACTCTAGCTCCATCCTAGACTTCAGCAGAAGTCTTTGCCGACGTAGTTCTCTCGACTCTGCCATCAACGACCAGAGGAGATCGGCCGTAGAACGTTAGCTATATCTCTTTAAACGTTTTGGTAACTTGTTGCCAAAGGGGGAGAAGTTGTATATAGATCTTAGGCTTCCAGTGAGAGAGCGTCTTTTTTTATTTGCTGGTTTTACAAAACATTTTGCTCGTTTGGTTTGACATGAGAGACTTTTGTGTTTGTGTGTGATCATACGTTGTTAGGTGTGTTGCTACTATTTCCTATCATTTGATGATTATGTGATCATCACTCACTTTGATTGTTGTGTTGTGCTATGTTGATTAACTCTTATTACTCTTGCACACCACCAAGTTGTATGTGACATGGAATAAGTGCCCCATGCACCTAATGGATTGTGCATTTGCATTCAAACGCAAATTCAAAATAATGCACAAATTTAGGGGGAGATCTTGATTATCACATACTTCTCAAAGCGACAATTATATTCATTGATTATATCAAATGTCGAACCTTTGATCTATTTGTTGTTATCAATTAACAAAAAGGGGGAGATTGAAAGCAAATTTTCTACCTTGGTGGTTTTGGTAATTAATAACAACATATATTTCATTGAACTAATGTTTCCACTAAGAATGTTTCAGGAAAAGTTCAATGATAGGTTGGCAAAAGGATTCTGGAATACCCCAAGATGCAAGGGAATAGATTGCAAAGCTTCAAGCAAAGGACTATACATTTTACATTTGTGAGAAATCACTTTGAGTCCATAGGAAAGCCAATACTATTAAAAGGGAGTAAGGTTTTGTTGGTGAACAAAATGCTCATACGTGCACAAGTGATAGTCAACAAAAATACCCACAAACTCTTCCACCATAGTCTGTCCAAAGCCAAATACTCAAAATCGGTGCAACCAACATTCTACACTCAGTGCCACCAATTCTAAACCCTAGACAGACTCAGCCAAACCCTAGCTTTTCGGTGCAACCGATACTACATTCGGTGCCACCGAGTTGGGCTGCCAACTTTCTGTTACGCAAGTTCACAGTTTCGGTCCCTCTGATATTGTCGAATCTGCGTCATCGAGATGGGACATTCTGACTGTTGGTAACCTTATCGGTGCAACCAAGATTCCTAAATCAGTCTCACCGAGATTCAAAAGGTACTAACTTTAAGTCACTTCGGTACAGCCGATATTCACACATCGGTTCCACCGAGTCTGACTTATTGTGTGTAACGGTTGGATTTTTGGAGATGCCTATATATTCCCCTCCACCACCACCTACTCGAGATAGAAGCACTCAGAACTGTTCCCCACGCATATCTACTGATTTTCAAAGAGAGAACCACCTATTCTTGTGTTGAGGTGAAGATCTTCCACACCAACCATATGGATCTTGATTTCTAGCCTCCCCAAGTTGCTTCCGACCCAATAAATCTCTTCTACCAAGCTATATCTGTGAGAGAGTGATTGTGTGTTGACGAGTCTATCATCTTGAAGGACAAGAGGAAGGAGTTCATCGCATTACCTATTCTATTACCTTTTGGAGGGTGGTGCCTCCTAGATTGGTTAGGTGTCTCTTGGGAGCCTCCTACTTTGTGTTGTAGAGTGAACCAATAAGTTTGTAAGGGCATGGTGATTGCCTACTTCGTGAAGATCTACCAATATTGAGGCTAGTCCTTTGTGGACGGAAGCCGTCATGGTATATTCAAGGTTGCTTCTTAGTGGAACCCTCAATGGGTAGAGCCCTTCGTGGACTGTCATGACCATTACCCTCCGTGGGTTGAAGACTCCATGAACGTGGATGTACGATAGCACCACCTATCGGAACCACAGGAAAAATAATCATGTCACCAATTGCGTTTGATCTTCCTACCCTCTCTTTACTTACATGCATGTCTTTACTTTCCGCTGCTATACTCTTATACATGCATGTGTAGGGTGTACTTGACATACTATGAATGCTTAAATCTGCCAAAAATTAAATTTGGGAAAAAGTAAATTTTCATTTGGTCAAGTAGTCTAATCACCCCCCTCTAGCACTACTTTTGATCCTACAAAACTGACATGACAAACCGGACACTTGGAACTATTCTCCGCGTGTTGATCAAGAGCAACATCAAGGAATGGGAAGATTGCCTCCCCATCGCCGACTATGCCTACAATCGCGCACGACACATCACCACCAACAAGTCTCCCTTCGAGGTGGTCTATGGCTTCAACCCATTGTCCCCATTAGACATCATTCTGCTATCACAACAAGAACGAGTCAACATGGATGCAAGCGCAAGGGCAAGCTACATCAAGAAAATGCACCAAGATACATGGAACACCACCGAGCGCCAACTGGAACGCATCACCGCCAAGCGCAACACCAACGAACACCCCATGGTTTTCGAACCCGGTGACATTGTGTGGCTACATCTCCGAAAGGACCGCTTTCCCAATGAGCACAAGTCCAAGCTTCTACCTCATGCCGATGGCCCATTCAAGGTGCTGGAGCACTACAACAACAATGCCTACAAGATCGACATTCCGCACGACAAGTACAACATGAGTGACACCTTCAACGTCGTGGACCTCTCCCCTTTCCATGGCGATGAAGATCTTGATCCGAGGTCAAATCGCTCGCAAGGGGGAGAATATGCACAGCACCCCATGTGAACCACCACGGACCCTTCACCAACACCTCAAGGTACGAAAGGTCCCATGACGAGAGCCCATGCACATGCCATTACAAATGAGGTGACATCCCTCCTATATGATTCTCCCTTTGATGTTATTAGAAAGTGGATGCTCCTCAAGTGGAAACTCTTTGCATGATTAGGTACGATGGAGACGACCTAGGGAATGCTCGGAGTGAAGGACAAGTGTGATAGCCTGGCTTATTAGGGATGATAGACTACTCATATAAATAAGGACTTCCTTCTTTTTCGGGAGCCCATTCGAACAGAACTCCCCGGCTAAGTGTGCTTGGCTTGGAGTAGTTCTAGGATGGGTGAACGATCGAGAAGTTGGTCCCGGGTGCGCATGAGTGAGGACAAAGTGTGCAGAAAATACTAGTATTGATCTGTGAGGCCAGTCTAGATCCTGCCAGGAGTAATGACTACCGGCGGGTGTGTCCGGGGCGTTACAAGTTGATGCCCAAGATGTGGTCCTATCCGTATTTTGGTATGAGGGCCTCCACAGGGATAGAAGGGCATCTCGTCATGTTGCAAGAATGGATATCATTACAAGTACATGTACAGAAGAGATGAGTATATGGAAATGGCTTACAGTGTGTGCAGAAAAGACTAGTATTGATATGTGAGGCCAGTCTAGATCCTGCGAGGAGTAACGACTACCGGCGGGTGTGTCCGGGGCATTACAAATTGACGCCCAAGATGTGGTCCTATCCGTATTTTGGCACGGCACTAGTAGGAAAAGGGCTATAGCTAATATAGACATTAGTGGCGCACTATGTATGTGTTGCGCCAGTGGCGCACCAGATACTGGTGCGCCATTAATGGCCATATTACTAATGGTGCACCTGGTGTGTGGTGCGCCATTAATAGTTGTTTGCTGGCCC
This sequence comes from Hordeum marinum, assembly GCA_022496015.1. Taxonomy (NCBI): domain Eukaryota; kingdom Viridiplantae; phylum Streptophyta; class Magnoliopsida; order Poales; family Poaceae; genus Hordeum; species Hordeum marinum. The sequence continues at coordinate 274,385,130 of CM039678.1, forward strand.
CACACCCCTCCCCAGACTTAGCAGTGGCGCACCAGGTGGAAGTGCGCCATTACTAGTTTTAACTATTAATGGCGCACCACACATACGGTGCGCCACTACTAACAATTTATTTTCATTTTTTTTTCAAAACTAGTAATGGCGCACCATGCACTAGGTGCGCCATTAGTAAGCCTGGTTACCAATGGCGCATTCTTAGGAGGTGCGCCATTGGTAACCTGAGAGCAGCAATATATTTAGTTTTTTACAGCCACCTACCACACTCACTTTCCCCAGTTCATTCTATCCACCTCTAGCTACCAAGCTTGGTCTCGGCTGCCTCCTCCTCCTCACCTCATTTGCACCATAGATTCACCCAAATTAAGTGGTTAAATTTCCTTTTTTTGATAGGTAAGTAAGGGGAAAGCTTTCTTTATGTTCTAGATCTAATTTTTTCTCCCTCCAATGTACACACTTTTTATGGCCTAGATCTACGTATGTTTGTGGTGCGCCTTTATTTGTGGTGATGTCCCTCCCCTAAATGTTGCCACTATTTTGCCGGAATGTTGATTCATTTCCGTTTCGGCGAGAATTTGGCACTTTGAATTCTTTTTGGTCCTATTTTTAGGCAAAGTCATGCCGATTTTGTTTTGGTTCTAAAATATCGTTTTGCTCTACCCCGCAGGCGACCATGGTCCGCACAATGACCGAAGGCATCGTGAATAGGTTTTTGAGCTTCGCGAAGGCCGAGATACTTCAAAAGAATGAGACGGATATAAGATGTCCGTGTCGAAGATGCAAGCTGAAGAGCCTTATGAACCCGGATTCCAGACAGGTGTGGGACCACCTGCTCGTGCGATATCGACTTTGTAATGTGACGATAAACTCAGCTAATACGATGAACTTTGCTAATGTCTCGAGACCTAAACTTGTCTCATGTTTGAACTTTGTTCGCTATTTCGAATTTGGAGACTAATATGATGAATTCGATTGTGTGATGTTTATATTCTGTGCTGTAACGTATTTTGTAACCTGTGCAAATACCAGAGAAGCAAAAAATAATAATTCCTAATATTCATAGTAGTGGCGCACCATATTGAGCATTAGTGGCGCACCAGGGCCAAATACCAGTGGCACATTATGGGGCATAGTAATGGCGCACCTGGGGGCATAGGTGGAGGCAAATATGGCCCCCTAGGAGGCATATTAATGGCGCACCGTTGGACATAGTAATGGCACACTCTGTGGTGCGCCACTATTACCTGGGATACTAATGGCGCACCAGAGGTGCGCCATTACTATTTGTTACTAGTGGCGTGTTAATAGTGGCGCACCCATAGTGCGCCATTAACATTAAAAACGGGAGCGCCACTAACAGCCTATTTTGTAGTAGTGCGAGGGCCTCCACAGGAATAGAAGCGCATCTCGTCGTGTTGCAAGAATGGATATCATTACAAGTACATGTATAGAAGAGATGAGTATATGGAAATGGCTTACACTCGCCACAAGCTACATCAGAGTCACAACAATACAACAACATACTCAACCATCATACAGAAGAGCAGGGTCCGACTAAGGACGAAATCAAGCGATAAAATGTCATCCACACTTGCTATCCCAGGCTACCACCTGGAACCCATCCTAGATTGATCATGAAGAATAATAACTCCAAATCAAACAAGGATCGCTCTCGCGTCAAATCATCGCATTACCTGTACCTGCAACTGTTGTTGTAGTAATGTGTGAGCCACAGGGACTCAGCAATCTCATTTCCAAGGGTATCAAGACTATTAAATCTTAATAGGTGAGGTATGGTTAAGGTGTGAGGCTTCAACAATCGACTAAGCATTTATTTGAGTGGCTAACTTACGAATATGGAAATTAAAGTATGGTGATCTACGGATAACGAACGTTAACTAGCAATGATCACTAACTGATCCTGAACACCTACTTACGTGAATGATAACCCCACCATGTTCTCTCTCGGATGATGTCTCACGAGAAGAGACAGTCACGGTTACGCACACAATTGGTGTATTTTATTTGAGTTTACTTCAAGTTTTCTATGACCGGGTGTTAAACAAAATATCCAAGTTTGCCACATAACCGCGGGCACGGCTTCTCGAAAAGATTTAACGACTTGTAACGCCCCGAACACCCCCGCCGGTAGTCGTTACTCCTGGAGGGATCTAGACTAGCCTCACAGATCAATACTAGTCTTTTCTGCGCACTTTGTCCTCACTCATGCGCAGCCGGAACCAACTTCCCGGTTGGTCACCATCCTAGAACTACTCTAAGCCAAGCACGCTTAACCTGGGAGTTCTGTTCGAATGGGCTCCCAGAAAAATGGGCTCCCGGAAAAGAAGGAATTCCTTATTGATATTAGTAGTCTATCATCCCTAATAAGCCAGGCTATCACATACACCACCACTCGGAGGAACCGACGTCCTCGTCGGGTCACAGGAACATTCCGATACATGTGTCATTCCGTGTGCCACGATGGGTCACAAACTTCATGAACAACATGACTGCGCACCTGTCGGCAAACATCCGTGTAACCGCGAGGGTCGGCTCTCATACCAACTTGTAACGCCCCGGACACACCCGCCGGTAGTCGTTACTCCTGGTGGGATCTAGACTAGCCACACAGATCAATACTAGTCTTTTCTGCGCACTTTGTCCTCACTCATACGCACCCCGGACCAACTTCCCGGTCGTTCACCCATCCTAGAACTACTCCAAGCCAAGCACAATTAACCTGGGAGTTCTGTTCGAATGGGCTCCCGGAAAAGAAGGAATTCCTTATTGATATGAGTAGTTTATCATCCCTAATAAGCGAGGCTATCACAACAAGTCACTATGAAGACGGATCTGAGAACATGTGGACAAGAGGACCAAAGGAAGGGCAAGTCACCTCCCAGGCCTCGGACATCAGGCCCCCAGACTAGACATCTAGCCCCAGGGGACTCCCACAATGCCCAGGCAAAGCTACATGCATCGGACATCCGGCCCTGCCCCGATCATTTGGTACCGCCCCGGAAATCCGGCCCCGGCGCCGTATATCCGACAAGATCGTGGCCCGTTCATGTGGAAACCTGCCCCGCCGGCCTATTCATCTAGGCCTCGAGCCTAGACATCCGAACACCCACTGAAGCCCCGGACATCCAGCCCTTGGCCCGGACATCTGGCCCCTGTGTGGGCAGACTAGGGCCCAAAGGGCCATGTGTCTTCTCCCTTGCCCCATTTCCCCCTAGTACTATATAAGAACATCCTCCCCCTCTCTTTAGGGTTAGCTAATGTTTGCTCCTCAGCTTAGCTCCGTTACTTGACTCTCTTGAGGAGATTGCCATCCTTTGGGAGTACATCCAAGTGATGCCAAGGCCCCTCTAGATGGAAGATCCACCATTGATTGAAGGCCTATCCTACAGAGTGGGAGATCACGTACTGGTACTTGTATCGTTGGTTGATTTGGGATCTTGTTCTTCTTGTGCCTTTATGGGTCTAGTGGATATGTGATTGAGTTTGCTTTTGAGTGTTTCCTCTCATTCTTCCCCGTGTTCTTCATGTTTCCCCCTCCAATTCATCAAAGATCGACCACCACGGGTCTTGCCCCATATCAAAAGCTTAATGGGTGAGGTATGGATAAGTGGTGAGCCTACAACAAGCAACTAAGCATTTATATGAATGGCTAACTTGTGAGTATAGAAAATAAGTATCGTTGTCTACGCATAATGGACATGAACTAGAACGATCACTAAGTGATCCTGGACACATACTTACGTCAAACATAACCCCACCGTGTTCTCTCTTGGATGCAGAACTCAGAAGCAGAAAGAATCATGGTTACACACACAGTTGGTGTATTTTCTTTGACTTTACTTCAAGTTTGCTTTGACCGGGTGTTAAACAAAGTTTCCAAGTTGCCACATAACGGCGGGCACGACTTCTAGAAAAGATTTAACTCTATAGGGGTGCTCCAACTCATCCATCACAAACTAACCACACGCTGCGTCGAATAACCTCAATCTCGGAAAATCCTTGATCTCCTTGGAAATGTTGTTGGAAAAACTCAACCTTGAGATAGCTCAAAGTATCCTCATAATCCCTCGCACAAGACATTTCAGAAAGGTAAAACAATTCTAGCATGGCCGCCCAACCTGTCGAAAATCCTGATAGGATCCGCGTATCTCGTTCTAGGGCACGGCGGATAATCTACGCATACAATGGCCTAATAGTAATCCCCCGAGTTGCCTGGGGGTGGCCCCAAATAGTGCTCTATTTTGGACCAGCACCATCAGTACTGTCCCTAAGTATTATGTTAAATTACTCCTTGGGTTCATGACGCCTTATGCTTTAGAAACATTGTTCATTATTATTATGTTGGGAAAATGTAGTACCAATATTGGGCCTTGCCAGAAGAGTTTTATCCCAAACTTAAAGTCAAGGGGGACCCCATAACAACCCTGACCATGTTAGGAGCGCTCAATATGGAACATAACAACGGTACAAAATTAACTATGGCGGCAAAAGTGGAACAAAACACCGAGGAAGCCAAACCTTCCACCTTTTATCAAGTATATATGTGCATTAAATTACATAGCGATAATATTTTGATATAAAAAGATCCATGTTGTCACATGGAAGCAATTGCACCTGCAGCTAGAAATGCTATAAGAAGGCTGGGCAAGCGGTAACATAGCCAAACAAAGGTTTGTTGGGATGTGGATGGGTTAGAGGCTTATCATGGCATCTTGGGAGGCTTGACAAACAAGTGGTAGGTGTTGGTACATAGCGATAGAAAAGAGACAACTAGCATGGCAATGATAGTAGTGGCATCTAGGGAAATGTTCATCTTGCCTGAAATCCCACATGGAAGAAGAATGAATATGTGAAGTAGACGAACGGGCGTAGACGAAAGAATCCTCACACTCTGAACGCTTTTGAAACTCTATCGAGAAGAAGCAATCCAGAAACAACAATCAACCAATTGATGACATAATGCACAAACAACTATGATGCATGTCCATACGATTATGTAAGGCATGACAAAGCACAACAATCAAATTCTACACATTAAGTGAAGGTCAATATGCAACGAGTTGCATATTGACGAAACTCCACGCTTGAATTACTTAGTTCATTCCCATTTTGGTACACAACAATATTAACTGTTGTTAACATGCCAAGAGGTTAAGCATAAATAAACTATCTATCAAGGCATCTTAAATGAGGCTGGAAACAACTTATAGTATTTCCGAAATGACCCCATATTTTAATTTTGAAATTGGTCCATATCTGAAATAACCATATTTTATATTCATTAAACTGGAAAATAAAGTATTCCATGTGATTCTACACGTTATTGAAGTCCATTTACATATATGGATCATTCCAAACAGAGCTACGGTCTAAAATTATGACACACACAAGATGAACATGACATGAATGCAAAATGCATGAAAATGATAACCACAAACATTTCAAATCATGAATGCAGCAAGATATTATGAAACTACATGTAATTCTAAGCAAGTTTAATATATGGCATGTCCAAAACGAAGCTACGGTTCAACCACAATCACCAACACGAGTTTAGGTATAACCTGCCTAAAACAGCAACATGGCATATTGCAACCCACAAACCAACAAGCTACAACCTCGTAAAATACACAACAAGGATATGGTGGTTAATCCTACATGATGATCAACTATTCATGTATTAACATAAAGTTGACTGGAAGCATGGATCATTAGGAAATGAGCTCACAAGAAGACATGTTGAACTATACGCTATAGTGCAAATATTGGCATGATACTTCACTTCATGCTTGAGGACATTATGAACTACAAATAACTCCATTGCACCAACCCTAAAGGGGTTGTAGATCATTAGCAAAGCACATGGCAAGACAGCAACACAATATTACAGATTCCAGACTTAAAAATAATTGGGCATATCAAAACAGCAACATTTATTAGACATGTTCACACCTAAACGTAAGATTCGTGGCATAGAAACCCTACCAACAACAAATATACATGACATACCACAACTCTCTCAAAAGCCTCTATCAAATGGAGGCATGGATTGCTTAATACGAGCACTGCAAAATGGAACTCTTCATTAACAGATTTAAGTTTTAACGTGATGGCTACTTGAGAGCAATAAATATACATGATAATGATGTTCTACCTAGCAACCAAAGGCATATCATCAAAGTAGACATATCCTACAACAATACACATGAACACACCACATGCAAAAGGCCTACCAATGACATTTAATCATTCGTGAAACTTAGAACAAAATAACAAATTTTAACTTATTGACAATTACGTCACAGAGCACTTTTGAAACAGATTTATGAGCATTAATATGCAACCTATTATGCATGCAAATGGCAACACCATGTATAGCACGAAGAGTAGATGCATTTTCATATAAATATCATTCTTGTATGATACACGGTTTAATGGATACACCCCTTGCAAAAAGCAATATGAAGTTGATAAACTAGGGACTTAGAGAAATCTCCTCACCCAAAGGAATCTAGATGAGGGGATCCGGGGATGACCCTGGACGACGTTTGAATGGGGACAAGGACTACATCCTTATCCTGACCAAAGGTGGTCTTCGTCTACAATGTAGTCGGTGGTGATGCAGAGGTGGTCTCGGGAATGACATCCGTCCTGCCGAGCTCGTGGTGTTGGTCATGTTGCACCGGAATGGAAACCTTTGAGGGGTGCTTTTGTGTCACGCCCAAGATGCGCGCATATCCATATTAAGGCACGAGGGCCTCACAAGGGATAGATGCGCATCTTGCCGTTAGCAAGTGTAGTATCATCACATCATACAATACTGAAAGGATGAGTATACAATATTGGGTTACACTCGCCACATACTAAATTACAGTCCCACACAAGTTCAAATCATCAAGTTGAAGATAGGGTCCGACTATGGACGAAATCAAATGATAAAACAGATGTGAATGACACTGTCTCGCTATCCCAAAGATCACGACCATGGTCCTCTACTCATCTGGGTAAGTCACGTACATCCTGCCTCTTTCCTCATCATATTTCCACTCGAGTTGGGTAAGATCATCCTGCACGTACTCATCTGTACCTGTACCTGGAGGGTTGTAGTAATCTGTGAGCCACAAGGACTCAGCAATCAAGCGCCCGGGTACCGAGGGTATTCAAGCTTAAAGGTTGGGATGGGGTAAGTGTTTGGTTTGCAGCATCACTAGCATGTATGGTGGCTAACATACGCAACATGAAAATAAATATGAGTGGCCTACGAGGAACGATCGAATCTAGTATGATCTCTATGAGATCCTGAACACTTACTTACGTCATTCATAACCCCACCATGTTCTCTCTCGGATCATGTTCACGAGCAGAGACGATCATGGTTACTCACACAGTTGGTGTATTTTAATTAGATTTTTCTTCAAGTTAACTAAAACCGGTTGTTAAACAAATATCCAAGTTGCCACATAACCGCGGGCACGGCTTCTCGAAAAGTTTTAACCCAGTAGGGGTGCTCCAACTAGTCCATCACAAATAACCACACTCCATGGTAATAGCCACGACCACGGACCTCGTGGTCATCATAGGTAATTCATAAGGAATTCCAACACCTCGAGAAAACCCGAAGAAAGTCAGACTCCACACGCACGACACTCGATAAAAGTAAAACAAATCCAACAAGACCTCCCGACGTGTCGACGAACCCGATAAGAGCCGCGTATCTCATTCTCAGGACACGACGGATGAGTGATGGTTACCACACCAATCACCGAGTTTCCCCGGGCCTCGTTAATAAGCTGCTCTGTGTTGGACCAACACTCATGCGGAGCACTGGCCCGGGGGTTGATTACTTATCCACGGGTTTGCAAGGCCCTATGCAATTTTATTAAGTTGTTAAGAAAATGTAGTACCAATGTTGGGTTTTGCCAAACAAGTTTTAATCTCACCTGAATAAACAAGGGGGTCCCCATAACAACCCCGAGCGTGTTAGTAGCACAAAATATGGAAACCATAACATCGGTAACAAGAACTATGACGGTAACAGTGGAACAAAACACTTAGCAAAATGCCAAGCCTTCCACCAATACCAAGATATATATGTGCATTAAATTAAATAATAGATAATATTGTGATATCCAAATCCATGTTATCACATGGAGCAACCTGCACCTGCAACTAAAAACGCTATAAGAGGGGCTGAGCGGCGTTAACTTAGCCAATCAAAGGTTTGCTAGGATGTGGAGGGTTAGAGGCTTTCATGGAATTTAGGAGGCTGATATCAAGTGGTAGGTAGCGCAATTGTAACGATAGGAGCGAGAAAACTAGCAAGCAAAAATAGTATCGGGATCTGGGTACGATCATCTTGCTTGTTGGTTCTTCAGTGGAACATGTAGCGAGATCCTCGTAGTAGTACTCTCCTGGGTCCTCGTACTCAGTATCAACACTCGCGTCTACCCAAGAGAAACAACAACAATAAACATCCAACCAAGGTTCAATGCACAAACAAGATGATGCATGATCCATTTATAAGAATTTAACATGGCAATCCAAAACTAGTCATGTTTCACATGCAAAGTTTGTTTATTAATGAATCTGGACAGAAACTCATGTTAAGTTATTTAAACATGCATGAACATGGCAAATATGGGTGCAGCATGCAAAATCGATAGACATGTATATAAGGAATGCAAGAAACGGAGGTACCGTTCTCACGATACGCTCACGACAAGGTACGAAGGCAAAAACACAAGACAACCAAAACCATGTGCTAATTCTTGGCATTCCAAGGTATCCATTGGTTAGGCAATGCAAAACCAACCACAATAGACTCAAAAATCAATCAATTCCATGGAGTATAGCTCCCACAAGTCAAAAAACAACAAAACAAACAATCTGCCACAAAACAGCAACATAGCAACTTACACAGCCCACAACTCGAGCTACAGGAACCCTAGAGCCACAAACAAGATACTGAAATAATCTACATAACATATAAATCAACTTATCAAACTACACAAACTGCATAGGAGGCACACATCAATAAGCATGAGGCTATCAAGTTGACAATATGGAACAGTTTTCTGGGACTTGGTGAAAATAACAGTTTTCTGGAATCTGAGTAATAAAGTAGCAAGTTGATAGCAGTACTTAGATATGTTAGAGACCACCTCTTGGCATGAAAATTCACAGGATGATAGTGGCCAACATATACTCCAAAACACTAGCATTGATCATGCTCAAATTCACAACACATCTCAAGATACCATCCACTCTTCATGGCATAAAAATAATAGCAGATTCTCAGAGTTGGTAGTTCTTAGCATGCTGAAACAGAAACATTAAGTTGGCTACTTAACAGCATGGTTCCCACTTATATGGGTTATTCTCAGGTTAAACAAAAATACCATGGCATAAAAGATATTAAACACTAGCACTTCCATGTTGGCAAATACCCAAAGCAAGCAAGGATTAAATCATGCAAAAATGACAAAGTAGCATAATAGCTAAAAATGACAGATTTATGAACTTGCTCAAAAGTGAAATCTGAAAGAACCAATGAATTCATTATCTCTTTCTACCCCAAAACATGTGTCATATTCATATCATCATGTGAAACTACAAGGCACAAACAAGATAGCAAAAAACCCACCTATTCTCATAAGTGGATCATAGCTCTAGTTAAACATGCATAAATGAACATAACCAGATTTGTAACTTATCTAGAGATGGAAATGAGCTAACAATCACAAACATGCATGTAAACAACAAGGGGTATATCAAGTGGGGAAACCCACTAGTCCCCCCCCACACACACATACACTCTACCACACACCCTACAAACAAGCACACACACATGCTCTATGTATGCCCAAGGCATATGCGCACCAACCTCATGAACATGCCACACAAGAAGGGGGTGTTCATCCACACACACACTCACATGCCCACATATGCATAAGCACATGGCACACACACTCACTTTAACAATCAAACATGCATAACACTCACACTAGATGTGTGCAAACTGCCACACATACAGACACACAAGCATATGCACCTAGGTGCAAGCTCACATGCACATTACCTATCACCAATAGCACAAGCACACACCTATACATACACATGCATGTATACCTTAGGTATACACACTTACACACACTCAACACATATGCAAGCACCTACAACTACTCACACACACATGTATGTATGCATAGCATACGCACACTCACAACTCACATGCACATGCTCTCACACACACAACATCTATATGTGCCAAGCACACACCCACATATGAGCATCATATAGATACACACACACTACAACAACAGAAAAGAAAAAAACAACTACACATGCCCCAGATCTGCATCTAAACATACATATGCACTTGGAAGGAAGAAAAAGAAAAGAAAACAAAAAGAAAAACGAAAATAAAAAATGGGGAGGGTTCAGATTCGAACCCATGACCACCAGGTCGTTTCCCCATAGTCCAACCACTTTGCTACGCGCGCTGATCTTAACAGAGGAGGCTCACTGCCTCTCTAATACACACACACGCGTGATCTCTAACAAAACTGACCCCCCGCGACAACGGCGACAGAGCAACTCTGGCAGCAATTCCGGCTAGCCCACGGTGAATGTGGCGACGCCAACGGCTCTCATGCATGAGGGGACAACCAGGGGTTCCATTCGCCTTCTCACCTTGCGGTGTGGAGGAAGGAGGCGAGCGACAAGCACACGCCTTGCGGACGGCAGCGAAAGACGACGGCGGCAACAAAATGGTGGCCTACACGAGGAAGAAGGAGCAGCGGGGACCGGCTCCTCACCAAGGGGAAGGCGACGAAGATGCGCCGGAGTTGAAGCAGGGGAAGAAGATGGCGGAGCGGAATCCTCCGGTGAAGACGACGACGGAGCCGTCACTGTAGAGCCTCTCCGGGGCTCCTAGCGGCGGGGAGCGAATGCGGGGACGAACCCCGAGCTCCTGGACGCCATAATCGACGACGACTCCGGCGGAGACGATGAGCTGGTCGCCAGCGACTACTCTCTAAACGTCACTCCACTCTGAAAGCTTATGTGACAGGGGAAAAGAAGCGAGGAGGGAGAGAGATGGAGGAGGAGATGGGAGCTGCGGCGGGGGAGGGAGGGAGAGGAACCCTAGGCGAGGGGTGCGCACACCGAGGGGAGGCTAAATAGCCACGGGATGACGGTGACGGCGATGGAAAAGGCGGACGGCGGACGACCCTCTCCCTCAGCACTCACTGATGGAGAAGGAAGACGGGGCAGTGCCCGTCTATCCCGCTGGGCCTGTGGGAGCTGTTAGGCCGCGCTGGGGCAAGCCCACTCTGCTCTCTCTCTCTCAAACAGAAAACCGAGAAGGGTTTTTCCATTTAAAAAGCACAACACAAAGGAAAACCCTAGAGAAAAAAATAAAAGGGTTCTGGTGCAACCAAAATACTTTTGCAGAGAAAATAATATGCCCTATTTGAATAAAATATTAAGTTGATTTTTAGGGCAAGTAATTTTAAACAATTAAAATAGGCAGCCCTCTGATATTTGAAAATCACACACATACAAACTTCAAACATCAAAACAAACATACTTAAAATCCATAAGACACATAGGGCTAGCTCTTGAACATTTTTAAATAATTAAAATAGTAACTTAATTCTCATAATTAAACAACATGGGAATTAAGGCATATGATGGGGTTGTTGTAGAAGAGAAAAGAGAGGGGAAGAAAGAGGAGTTGCCCACATGAGCTCCACCCACACTCAAACCATATCTAAACACTCACACACACCACATCATTCAAGGACACATGAAAACCAAACATGGCAAGATGAATGCTATGATGGATGAATGATGGATGATGCATGAATGCAAAACCACACATGGATGACAAGTTGCAAAACATCAATAAACTCATGGCACAAGGTTCATACAATAGGTTACATGCCAATTCAGGTAGGGACAACACTTGGGCTGTCACATTTTGGAACCTCCGTACGTCCTTGCCTGCTTTGCACCAAAGAGGAAACTACCTCTTCTGCGTATGTTGGTATCCGCCTTGCCCGTCCTGTCTCATCCTTGACCTCCCGAGGCTGAGTACCGCATAGAGATCTGCACCACTCAGGAGGGAACCTAGTGAGGCCTCCTCCCTCCGGGAGCCTTTGTGTTGTCCTCCTAGCGAGGGAGGGACTCTCGTGAGGGCTTTGTCTTGAGTGAAACGGCTCTAGGCCATACGGAGCCTTGAAGCGGGCCATGCCCTGGGCCGCAGGTAGGCAAGTCCAAGTACCCCCATCCCCAGGACGCCGACAGTAGCCCCGGGGCCAAGGGCACACTTGAGTTGGTTTCGGGGCGAAGTTCAAGAAGACGGCCCGAAGCGCCGCGACACCCATCGCCTGCGGGCCAGGCCTAGCGCATGGTTCGCAGTTAGACGGGGACGTCTCCGCTCCCATGCCTCCTTGACAAATACCCGGGCCGACAGAAGCCTACCGTTCAGTGTAGAGGAATTATTACCCTCCCACCCAGTGCTCTTGCTCCTTCTCTCAGATACCCATCCTTCGCGAGAACTACTCTAGACTTAGTGTTGCACCGTCCTCCTTCTTGCTTTCTCCACCTCAAGGACTTCTCGATGGCTCTTGCCGGCAAGTCGAAACCCAAACCATTGGGCTCAGCCTCCGCTTCAATCTCGCTGGCGCTTTCTCAGTCCACCATAACCAAGTATGGGGACCTCGCCCCAGTGCTCCCACTGATGGCGGACGAGTCCAACGAGTGGGGGCGGACCTTGCTATGGTGCCGCTCCATGCAGAAGTAGCGCCTGGCTAGGTCAATCTACCCCTTCTTCCTGCACATCATCTTCCCTTTGCTCGTTCCGCCCTTCTCTGAGTTCTTCAACGCCATCCTCGAGCAGTACGAGGTTCAGGCCCTCCATCTGCAACCGAACTCAATCCTGCTCTTCTTTGTCTTTGCCTTCTACTGCGAGGCCTTCGTGGGCGTGAAGCCTTCAGTGTATCTCTTCCGCCACTTCGTCAGCTTGTGACTTCACGACGGTGCTTAGCTGTCAGCATGCGTCTCCTTCGTAGCGGTCCAGAGCGGTAACATGCTCCTGAAGGCCGGGAAAAATGTGGAGAACTTTAGGCGCCGTTGTGTCTTCTTGGATCTCAAGAGCGTCAACTCCCGCCTAGAGCTTCCGAGGGGGCTGTCGGAGAAGTCTCCTACATGGGTCTCTACAAAGCTCTCCGACCCCCGGGCCAGGCCCGTCCTGTAGCAGATCTCTCGAGACATCAGTGCCAGTAAGTTGACTGGGGAAAAGATAGTGAAGGAGTTTGTGGCACAACGCCTGGTGCTGCTCCAGGTCCACTCGAGGCCCATGTGGGAGTACTAGGGCGGCATTGATGACATCAGACTTCGGTTCGCATGCTTGACCCCTGCGGATCTGAAAAGGTCTGTGGCGATCTTACTCAACGGTGACCCCAGGGACCTTCCTAAGGCCTATGTCCCATTGTATTGCCGCAACGACAAGGCCGATCTAGTCGCCGCGATGCCCACCTTAGATTAACTAGGGCTTTCCCTGGCCGAGTGCTCTAGTTCTCCAGTGGCGATGTCCTCTGACGAGACCGCGGATGAGGATGAGTCGGAGGAGGCAGCGGATGACGAACTGGAGGAACTATCTCATCTATCACGGAGTGTGCTTCTCCGGGGCTTCGAAGACGATGATGACACCGGCGAACCCCCTGTCGCAAGTCCTCTACGTATCGCCAGGGACCTCAGGGAGCCACGACCCACACCTCGGGCCGCATGATCTTCCTGATGGGCGACCCCAAAGAGAAGAGAGTTCAGGCATCCTCCGGAGCACCCAACTCACGCCAGCGTGGTGGTTGAGGCACCCGCCTCGCCCCTGTCCGAGCTGCAGCCAGTGGGCGTGACAGTTGTGTCTGGGGCAGGTGCGACTTCCATGGTCGCGACCCCTGGGTGGCTCCTTCTCTCCTCCGCACGGGGGCGCCTTCCCAGAGAAGGGCGAGGGCACTCCCGCCTTTCCCGAGGTGGAGAAGACGAGAAAGTGGGTCGACGTCGAAGAGTAAGTTCTCCTGGTTGGATTTTTGTTGTTAGCTGGTAGCTCATGCGTTGATGGTCCCTGCTTTGTTTGGTAATCAGGAGCACCATCGTGCCAAAGGCGATAAAGAAGAAGGCGGGCATCAAGCCAAAGGAGCCCTCCGACATGAAGTCAATTCCTGGTGCTCTATCGATGCCGGATGAAGTGCCGGATGACATGGGCGACGAGGCTGCCTGAGGGGCAAGCACCCGATACCCAACTGGATGTGGGACCGTTCGTCCCTATCTTGCCTGTGGTGGTACCGCAGCCACCGACGACCTCTGCTCTTCATGCTTCTGCCCCTGTGGAGGTGGCTCCTGGCACCACGCAAGCTCCTCCTTCGGGCCTCGCCCTAGTGCCTCCGACGTGTGGCCTTTGCGCCCTGGATGGAGCCTACGCCACTTTGAGTCAGGTCCGTGACGCCCTCAGGAGCGTCAATGATCGCCTCGTGAAGGAGCGGTTGGGGCTCCTTTCTGGGTGGCTCCAGGCCGACGCCTCTGCTGAGGCGGTTTGGAGCTAAGCCGAGGCCACCGCGGCTGAGAGCAGGTAGGAAGCCGCATCACCCAAGGCAGCCCGTGACACAAAGCAGGCTGAGGCGGCATCTATTGTGGAACGCTGCGACGAGGCGGGGTTCCCCTTGATAGCTCTTCAAGAGAAGACTAAGCTCGCGGAACAGCTTCGCCAACGGGAGGAAGACCTCAAGGCTTGTGAGACCAAGCTTGCCGAGCATGACTCCGTGCTGTCCAAGGCAGTGGCTGACCGGGCCACGGAGTGCAAGCACGTGGACAAGCTAAAAGAGGAAGTAGCTGCGGAGAAGGCTCGGCTCGACTCCAGGGAGAAGGCCCTTGTCACGGTTGAGGAGAGAAAGGCTGCGGAGCTCAATGCCCTCCTCTCCATTGATCTCAGGCTCTGTCAAGCACTGAACTCCATATGGCGTGGACGATTTGGGGAACCCCTGATGGCTCTTGAGAGCAGCTTCACGGGGCTCTCTTCTAAGCTCATTGAGGTGCTTGAGGGTCCCGTTGCCAGGGTGGAGAGAGTCTTGGAGAGTGAGTGTCGAGACCTCTTCTTCGAGGCCGCAACGCGCGTATTTACCCACCTCTACCTTCACGAGCTGGCTTTTGACTTCGGCTCCGTGATCCTACCGGTCAATCCTAAGATTCACACCCCTATGGCGACGGCCGTAGAGGGCACCGTGGCGGTGCTGATGAAGAAGTGGCTGCAAGGTTTAGTGACGACGATGAGAATGGCAGTAACATCGACGACAAGCCCTCCACGGTTGGGATGCGCGGTGGCACCAGCTCCTCCGAGCTCCTCTTCCTGGGTCCTTTCCCGCAACGTTCATTGTGGCTCGCGTAGGTGTTAGACTTGTTTGCATTTTCAAAGACATTATAATGTTTGTAATGACTGCTAAATTGTGTGGTTCCTTCCCTCACCTTGTTTCCTTCCTTCTTGTTGTGGTGCTCTACGTAGGCAGGGCCCGGTCCCACGCATGCCTCAGCCGCTGTTGGGGCATCCAGATCACCAGGATGGTGCAAAGGGGTGAGTGGCTACATGACCAGTGAGGCTCTTGAGTCGCGATACTCAGGAGTCCCCCTTGACGTACAAGCAGCCCTCATGAAGGAACATGGCGAAGACGGGAATGACTTGGAGATTGGGAGCGCCTTGATCTCTGCATCGGTAGGGCCGGGTCCCACACATACCTCGGCTGCTGTTGGGGCATTCGGATCACTAGGATGGTGCCAAGTGGTGAGGGGCTAGGTGACCAGTGAGGCCCCTGAGTAATGATGCTTAGGGGTTCCCCTTGATGTACGAGAGGCTCCCATACCTTTCCTCACTAACTTTCGCTTGAGAGGGACGCTTGAAGACCAGGTATCAGGGACCTGGGAAGGTGGCGTGCGCCAGGCCCGGCCTGGGCATAGCCCCCATGCAGCCCTCTCACGCGAGCATCCCAGGGGAATGTTGCGAGACAGAGTTGCGAGGGGCCATCCTGAGGTTGGATGTAGCCGCTAGGGCACCGTCAGTTGTTTCTCCATCATCGCAGAGCATGGGGCTTCCATGTTGCGTGGCCATAGCCGTTGAGTGACAGTGTTGTCCGCCAGCACGGAGCAAGGGGCTTCCACTTGGGCATGGTAATGGGGGCCCCAACACCTGAGCCCCCTGGCGTGTACAACCCATTATGTTCGTACGCGTGGCTTGCAGGGTAGAACTAGGAGGTGTATTTGGGCCCTCGTGAGCCAGCGCGGGTCTCATGAGGGCCTACCTCAAAGGCGGGTTGCGCATGAGTCTTCCGGTTGAGGGCACCATTGCATGCCCTGTATATTTTCAAGAAACCTACGCCGAATGAATTTCCATGGCCATTGCATGAGAAGGCCGAACACCAACGACCCCAGGAGGTGACGTGAACGGGGCTGGCCCGCCAGACAGAGCTCAGCCATTGGATTTATTGACGCTGCAGGGACAGACCCGAGCACAGAAGTCATGCCCAGTCTTCTCATGCGACAACTCCGAGGAGAAAACACCCGGCGCGTGGCTCCCTTGGTGGCGAAAGGCCGACTGTGGTTGCAGGAACCGTTTCATGCGCCCTGACTCATCCACTCTTGATTAGCTCATGCCAGGACAAAGCACCAAGGACCACGGGAGGTGACGTGCAAGGGGCTAGCCTGCGAGACAGAGCTCGATCTCTTGCATTTACCAATGCCATAGGGACAGACCTGAGCACAGACGTCGTGCCAGCCCTTAATCACGAGGTGGTCGAAGGAAGGATCATCAGGGCGCGGCGATATTCATGGTGGCGATGCACCGAGCATGCAGGATGGAATATTTAGGAAATTGATCAAAATGCATGAAAGGTTCTAGTGAATGCATAAATGAATAGGCTGCAGGGACGGGCCCTGGCTGCTTGAGGATAATGCAACCCAACGTGTGCCCTGAAACTAGGCAAACTAAAAAAATTCCTGGTACGAACCCAAAAGTCACCTAGCAATGGTACCGATCAAGAATGGAGGTAGTCATTGGAGCCTGACCTTGCACCTCTATGAGCCTGGCCTTCATGAGCCCGACGCCTCCCGAGGCCCGGTGCCTCCTCTAGCACCTCACGGCGCCTGACCCTGTAGGGCGCGAGCATGGCCTAGGCAAGGCACTAATACGTGGTGCCTATGTTCATCAGACCAAAGGGCATGCAGAAGTAGTTGCATGGGTAGACTACACCGTGACAGACACGCGACGGCCAGAAGATGTCCTGGGACGCGACCCTATTGATGTCGGGCACGTTGATGCAGATGCACGGCCTAGAGCCCGAGCTAACGACGGTGGTCGTGTCTGGTGATGCAGGGCGACTGCCGCCTCGCATTGCATGTGCTTTGTGAAGCTCTTCCATTCCATCAGCAATGAACTCCCGTGAACTTGGCCCCTCGTGCCGTGCTCCTTGCTTGGGTGGATGCTCGCCGAGACATGCCTCGAGGTTGTGCCCAAACACCTCCCTCATCTCGTTGGTTAGGTCAGCAACCTTCCAAGTTCTAGCCCCCAAGCCCAACCCAAGGGAAGCGTCGATCACACCTTGCTATCCGTGGGAGGATGGGGCCTTGGCCCTGAGCACAGAGCCCGAGGCGCCATCCTTAGAGGTTCCAGCCCCCTGGTGCCCCTTGGAGAGGAGTTGTTTCTTCTTCCTGGGGACATCCTCGCGAGGCAGGACGCCCCCTTCATCATCTGAATTCTCGGCCACCACGGCACGGTAGGCGCGCTCGAGGGAGCAAACGACGTCCTTCTCATTGTTGGCGATGGTAATGACGCCACCACTCCCTGACATCTTGAGGACGTTGTAGCCATGGTGAGTCACCACCATGAACTTGGTGAGGGCGGGGTCCTCAAGTATTGCGTCGTATGGGAGGTAGATGTGGGCGACATCGAAGACGATGTACTTGGTGTGGTAGTTCTTACGCCCGCCTAAGCTGATAGGCAGGCATACCTGTCCGATGGGGACCGTGGACCTATCAGTGCCCCCTGAGAATTGAGCTGGTCGTATGGCACTTGGAGCATGTCGAACATCTCAGTGGAGAGGACATTGAGCCCTGCGCCACCGTCGATGAAGGTCTTGGTGAATAGTACATTGCTGATGGTTGGCGTGCATAGCATGGGGAGTGAGCCTGCCATGGCTGAACAACTGAGTTGATCTTGGGAGTCAAAGGTGATGGCGCATTGGGACCATTTGAGGGAGCGTGCAGCCTCAAGCTTTGGGAGAGCCGCATTCACCTCCCACGAGAACTACTTGAAGATGCATTTCGATGCTGGTGCTTGGGAGCCTCCGAGGATGCAAGCTATCGCCCTGACCTCCTGGAAGCCCCCAGCCTCATCATCCTGCCTATTTTCTTCCTTCCTCCAGGGTGGCGGCGGCACCAGGGGAAGGCCAGCCTCACGAGGGCAGGCCTCACGAGGCTGATCACGACATGGCCCTTGTCGAGGCTCATCACGGCAACGGTCCTCCCGAGCCTGATAGCGCCAATGGTCCTTCTAAGGCCGGTCATGCCAGTCCTGGTGCGGGTCTCGACTGTCCCTGCGGCCTCCTCTATGGTCTCTACCACGACTGTCATGGGGACGATTCCTACATTAGATAGGGTAGGATAACAGAGCATGATCTATTGAGATGCAAATTGGTGCCATGATGGTTGTAGCAAGTTCGGGCCTCTCACGGCGGAGATAACAACCCTACGTCTCGTGCTCCGGAGAGCCTTTGTGTATTTGTCATGAACATGGAGTTACATGGTGTCTTTGAGAGAGAGAAGGGAGAAGGAGCCCCCTAGTCTAGTGGTGGGGGATGGCTTATATAGAGTGTGCCACCCCTTCACCTCCTAGGTTACAAAAATGGGGCATTGATGTCGTAACGTTGGATGGTGCTTTGACTGCCTTGTTGACTGTTGGTCTTCGTATATCCGAGTGAGCCATACGACCA
This sequence comes from Hordeum marinum, assembly GCA_022496015.1. Taxonomy (NCBI): domain Eukaryota; kingdom Viridiplantae; phylum Streptophyta; class Magnoliopsida; order Poales; family Poaceae; genus Hordeum; species Hordeum marinum. The sequence continues at coordinate 274,404,179 of CM039678.1, forward strand.
AGTGATTGATTATCTTCCGAGTGGACGGTACGATGATATGTCCGAGTGGGTATTACGTTTGTATAAGATTTATCTTGACCCACCTGACGTGTGGACCCCATGCTTTACGATACTTCGACCCTTCATGGGCCTACCTATTTTGTGTATCCCCGACAATAGCCCCTGAGACTTTGACTGATTGCTGGCGGTCGGTTGGAGTCTACAGAGTTTATTAAACTTGAATGTTGTTGTCGGAGCTAAACGAACATGATGTTTCTTTTATTTCTCTTCTAGTGGGGGCATGCTAAGTGCACCCACTGGGTGTAGTCCCCGAGCCTCTGTCGGACTAGATGAGTCAGGTAGAGGGTTTATGTCTTCTAGTGCAGAACTGAACTAAACAGGTGAACTCTTATGCGCCTGGCATAGTAAATTGTTGCAATCTGGAGCTGAATCAGTCAGACTGATCCTTGTGCGTTGGGCACAGTAAATAGATATAACCTGGAACTGGGCCAGTCGGGCAAATCTTTGTGTGGCCGGCATGCTGAATGTTTATTGTGTCTGCCTTATATGATTTCTAGATCATGGCTAAGTCCCCGAGTGTTGATGTTGTCCTTACTCAGAGTATTTTCTAACTTAGGTGAATCAGCTTCGCAGCTACGCCCCCGAGTGTGGATCATGTCCACACTCGGAGTAGTTATTGACTTAGGCGATACGGAATCGCGGCTAAGCCCCCGAGTGTGGAGGATGTCTGCACTCGGAGTAGTTTTTGACTTAGGCGATACCGAATCGTAGCTAACCCCCCGAGAGTGGAGGATGTCTGCACTTGGAGTAGTTTTTGACTTAGGCGATACAGAATCCCAGCTAAGCCCCCAAGTGCGGAGGATGTCCGCACTCGGAGTAGTTTTTGACTTAGGCGATATGGAATCATAGCTAAGCCCCCGAGTGTGGAGGATGTCCGCACTCGGAGTAGTTTTTGACTTAGGTGATGCGGAATCGCAGCTAAGCCCCCGAGTGTGGAGGATGTCCGCACTCAGAGTAGTTTTTGACTTAGGCGATACGGAATCGCATCTAAGCCCCCGAGTGTGGAGGATGTCCGCATTCTGAGTAGTTTTTGAGTAGGCGATATAGAATCGCAGCTAAGCCCCCGAGTCTGGAGGATGTCCGCACTCAGCATAGTTTTGACTTAGGTGGTACAGAGTCGCAGCTAAGACCCCGAGTGTGGAGGATGTCCACACTCGGAGTAGCTTTCGATATAGGCGAAGTCAAGTTCGCTATGCCGAGCGATGGCGCATAGGGTGGCCGAGGGATGAAGACGTGCCACACAAAGTGGCGATGACGGGCAATCCGAGTGATGAACACATGCCACACAGGGTGGCGACGCGTGGAGCGGCCAGCTGATGTAGTCATGCCACACGGAGTGGCGATGCGCGGGGCATCCGAGTGATGACGACGTGTCTCACCGAGTGGCGATGCGTGGAGCAGCCAGGTGATGTAGTCGTGCCACACGGAGTGGCGATGCACGGGGCATCCGAGTGATGACGACGTGTCTCACCGAGTGGCGATGCGCGGAGCTGCCAGGTGATGTAGTCGTGCCACACAGAGTGGCGATGTGCGGGGCATCAGAGTGACGACGACGTGTCTCAACGAGTGGCGACACACGGAGCGGCCAGGCCATGTAGTCATGCCACACGGAGTGGCGATGCGCGGGGCATCCGAGTGATGAAGATGTGTCTCACCGAGTGGCGACGCGCGGAGCGGCCAGGTGATGTAGTCGTGCCACATGGAGTGGCGATGCGCGGGGCATCCGGGTGATGATGACGTGTCTCACCGAGTGCCGATGAATGGCTGTTGCGGCGATTGAGCCTGAGTAGCGACGAAGATGGTGCATAGATGCGTCGAGTGATCTCGTAACTCGTGTATGAAAAATAGCACAAGCCAATATAAAAATTTATCAAAGTAATTTGATCTTTTGCTTAAATAATTTGCGTAAAAACACCCATAGACACCCGCTGGGTGTGCCAGGTACTTGTTGGTTCGAGACCAGCAAGGGTCTAACAACGTGCAGGATCCGACTGTACTTGTGCAAGTGAAGGATCCGACGGAACTCGTTTGAGTATTGAACCCAAACGAAGCAGAAGTGAAGTGTTCCCACATAAAAATAAACAACTGAGCACAGAGGTATACTCGGTGGTATGGCCTCCAAGTGAACGTTATGTGCGACTTCCTCGACACTCGGTGATGCAGAAACAACTATTTAAAAAAATGCAGCGTATGACGAATGACTTAGTTTTCTGATGGCGCAGGAGCGGCCAAGTTACGAAGGAGTGTCTAGCTGAGTGACGGTGCACAGAGCAATCGAGTAACAAAGGAACGTCCGGTTGAGTGATGGTGCGCGGAGCGACCGAGTGACAACGGAGAGTCTACTGAGTGACGGCGCACGGAGCGACCGAGTGACGAAGGTGCGTCTAGCTGAGTGACGGTGCACGGAACGACCAAGTGACGAAGGAGCGTCTAGCTCAGTGAATATGCGCGGAGCGACCGAGTGACGGCGCGAAGGAGCGTGTCGTCGAGTGACGAAGGAGCGTCTCGCCGGTGGCGATCCGTCGAGCTGCCGAGTGACGGCGCGAAGGAGCGTCTCGTCAAGTGACGAAGGAGCGTCTCGCCGAGTGGCAAAGCACGGAGCTGCCGAGTGATGAAGACTTGTCTCGCCGAGATACAGTGCATGGAGCTACCGAGTGACGACGACGTGTCCAATAGAGTGACGACGTGTGAAGCGGCCAAGTGATGAAGACTTGTCTCGCCAAGTGACGGCCTGTGGAGCTGTCGAGTGATAATGACACATCCAGTAGAGTGACGGCGCGTGGAGTAGCTCAGTGACCAAGGAGCATCTCGCCGAGTGGCGATGTGCGGTCTTGCCGAGTGGCGATGTGCGGAGCTGCCGAGTGATGACAACGCGTCTATCTAAATGACGGCGTGTGGAGTGGCCCCTTGACGAAGGAGCGTCTCGTCGAGTGGCGATGTGCGGAGCTGTCGAGTGATGACAACGTGTCCAGCTGGGTGACGATGCGCGAAGCGTCCCGAGTTACAATGGCGATGCACGTGGCGGCCAAGCGAGGAAGACGTGTGTCGCCGAGAGGGGACGCGTGGAGCAGCCAAGTGTTGTAGATGCATCTGTAAGACATGCAACATGTGGAGCGGGCGAGTGATGAAGATGCATCCGTCGGAGTGGCAACGCGCAGAGCTCTTGGGTGATTGTGTAACCTGTGTACGGAAAATAGCACAAGCCAACATAAAAAGTTCTCGAAGTAATCTGAGTTTGCTGAAATAATTTAGACCCATAGACACCCACTGGGTGTGCTAGGTGCTAGCTGGTCCAAAACCAGCAAGAGTCTAAAGGGTGAAGGATCTGACTGAACTTGTGAAAGCAAAGGATTCGGCATGAAGATGAAGAACCGAGAGCAGAGGTACACTCGGTGGCGTGACCTCCGAGTGAACGTCATATGCGACTTGAAAGCCTGTAATGCATAAACAATTATTTAACTGAATGTTGTGTGTGAAGAATGTCTTAGCTGTCTGACGACGCGTAGGGCGGTCGAGTGAAGTAGACGCATCCGTCGGAGTGGCGACTCACTGGGCAGCCGAGTGATGAAGACGCATCGTGGCGACGCGTGGGGCAGTTGAGCGATGAATATGCCTCCGTCGGAGTGGTGACGTGGAGGGCGGCTAAATGCCATAGACGCATCCGTCGGAGTGGCGACGCGTGGGGCGATTGAGTGATGAAGATGTGCCACGCGGAGTGACGATGCGTGGGTCTGCCAAGTGAGGACAACACATCCAGAAGAGTGGCGGCGTGCAGAGCGACCGAGTGACGAAGGAGAGTCCAGCTGAGTGACGGCGCGCAGAGTGACCAAGTGACGAAGGTGCATCAAGCTGAGTGATGGTCCGCAGAGCGACCGAGTGACGAAGGAGCGTCCAGCTGAGTGATGGTGCGTAGAGCGACCGAGTGACGGCACGAAGGAGCGTCTCATCAAGTGACGAAGGAGCGTCTCGCCGAGTGGCGATGCGCGGAGCTGCCGAGTGACGGCGCGAAGGAGCATCTTGTCGTGTGACGAAGGAGCGTCTCGCCAAGTGGCGATGCGTGGAGCTGCCGAGTGATGAATACTTGTCTCGCGGAGTGACGGCGCGCGGGGCTGCCGAGTGATGACGATGCGTCCAGTAGAGTGACGACAGGCGGAGCGGCCGAGTGATGAAGACTTGTCTCGCCAAGTGATCGTGCATGGAGCTGCCGAGCGACAATGACGCGTCTAGTATAGTGACGGTGCGCGGAGTGGCCGACTGATGGAAACTCATCTAACTGAAGATGACGCGGAGTGGCCATGATTGCTACGCCCAGGGTGGCGACTAAAGTGCTCGTCCTGGACTGACCTGAGCTCCTGGCAGTCGATGGTCTTATGGGTATTACTATCATGGAAGACGCAGAATGCTCTCCCTCCCGCGGGGGGCTCCTCGTCTTGACTGCGCTTCGCCTCAGGTTTCGCCGCCAGAACCACGGGGGCCTTGCACTTCGTCTCCTTGGTCTTGGTCTTCTTGTCTTCGAGGTCCGCCTCCGGGAGCTTGAGAAGTGAGAGGCGACCCTCCACGGCCTTTGCATACTTGTTGGCCAGGTTGAACATCTCCAGAGTTGAGCACAGTTCGTCGTTGATAGCGAGCTCCTCCCACATCCCGAGGTCCCTGCCACCGTCGATGAATGCAAAGATGATGGTCTCATCCGACGCCCTTGGTATCTTGAGGCAGACAGTAGTGAAGCGTTGTATGCACTTTTGCAGGGTCTCGCCCGACTGTTGCTTCAGGCGACACAGGCCAGACACGGCGAGGGCGCAGTCGTGGGTGCCTTGGAAGTTGGCGATGTAACACTTGCGCAAGTCATCCCAGGAGGTGATTGACCCCTCCGGGAGGTTGAGGACTAGCTGGCCATGAGGGTGCTCCACCCTTGAGCGCCATGGGGAACCAGCTGGCCATGATCTTGTCATCTCCACCGACGGCCTGGATGCCCAGCGAGTAGAGGTGCAAGAACTCGGAGGGATCCGAGGTGGCTTCATAGCGAGGAGGAATGTCGGCCTTGAACTTGCATGGCCACTCGGCCAGATGCAGCTCTGGGGCGATGGCGTGGTAACTCACTGGGCCTGTGGGCGCCACGTGTTCTGGAGGGTCCTGGTCTCGGTCCTCCTATGCAGCTGCCCCCAGCGGGGCCCGGTCGTGATGCTTGCATAGCGGTAGAGGGAGCGCTTGCGCCCACGTGCCGCCGAGGCACCACATGGATGCTTACTTCATCTCTCGCCCTCGCCGAGGGCCTGTGCGGACGTGCTTAACGCCTGGGCTCGGGGTTGACGTCGTGCTGAGGAGGATGGGTCCGCACATCATGGGCCACATTGTCTCCCAGAGAGGGTTGGGGCCAGAGCGAGTAGGAGAGCACCGAGGCGTCGCCGGTGGCACTGACAAGATGTGTGATGCGCCCAAGCCAGTCGTCATAGCGGTTGGGGCGGAGTGGTAACACAGCAGCTCGCGCGCCATGGCGAGTGCGCCCGACCCGCGTGTCGGCCCGGGGCGAGCATGGAACGATGACCTAGTAGCTGGAATGATCGATGGAGTGGCTATGAGGCCGTCGCGCCGTGCGTTGACCGGCTATGACGAGTCCTGACGCGAATGGGAATCCGGGTCCATAGTGGCATTGGCCAGTGGAGAGGCGGATAGAAGCGTGGCGGTGCAGCCCACCAGTGTCGTCTGGGGGATAAGGGCAGCACAATGCTCGGCGCAGGCTCGGCGAGCGTCAGCCACCGGAGTGGTGGAGCAGAGAAGGAGCGAAGCTTGAGGTAGACCTTGACACGCCCCCTACCTGGCCCGCCAAATGTCAGATTTCGGGCTCCGCAAAACCCAAAGAGGTTCGAACAAGGGGCATGTGTGAAGATCCCCAAAAGCTCTTGTCTCAAGCTCACCGCACGACAACTTAGCCCGGTGAACTCATTCAATCACAAGAAGAGGACCAACACACAAGGAATTACCCAGGTTCGGGTCATTGTGAAGCATAAAACCCTACTCCTGCCTTTGGTGGATTGCCTCACGAGGAGGTTTATGGATGAAGTAGTACAGTGGTGTGCAACCTTGCGAGGATGCTTGAGTGGTGTTAGATCTGTCTCTTTTTGGCCGCCCCTTCTACAGAGCTGCCTTGCATCTATTTATAGTGGCCAGTGTCCTCCTCCCTTATGGCAAAGGCGGGAAGGATCCCACAATGGAAAAAATTGAAGGGGTACCAGGAGTACATCCTTATCCTGACCAAAGGTGGTCTTTGCCTGCAAAGTAGCCGGTGGTGATGCAGAGGTGGGCTCGGTGATGACATGCGTCCTGCCGAGATCGTGGTCTTGGTCTTGCTTCATCGGAATGGAAACCTTTGAGGCGTCCTTGGGGAACCTACGTACGTCCTTGCCTCCTTTGGACCAAAGAGGAAATTTTATCCTCTCTACGCGCTGTTACCCGCCTAGCCTATCTTGCGTCACACTTGACCTCCCGAGGCCAAGTATCGCATATATGTCTGTGATGCTCAGGAGGGGGACTGGTGAGTCGTCCTCCCTCTAGGAGCCTTGGCATTGTCCTCCTCGCGAGGGAGGTACTCTCATGAAGGGCTTTTCTTGAGTCAGACTGCGCTGGGTCGTACAGAGCTCTAAAGTGGGCCACGCCCTTGGCCGCAGGCAGGCAATTCTGGGTACCCTCGTTCCTAGGATGCCGACATAAATGATGGCGGCAGCGGCACCAAGTGGAGGGATTGGGCTGGCGGCTGGAGGTTAGTTGAAGGGTTAGGATATGATTTTTTGAAAATGGAGGGGGGCGTCCATATATAGTAGTAGGGGGGTTAGGGTTGGTTTTTCATGCCTCCGATCGCGATCCGATGGCTCCAGTTCGTGGGAGGGCTAGGTTAGAGGTAGTTGTCTTTGTAAAGGGGATGTGGGATGAGGAGAGAGGGAGATGGTGTCCCGTGACACGAGTTTTAAAAACACAAAAAACATGTGCTAATTAACAGATGACGATGACACTACAGTTGAACGTTGGGGTATCAAACGACCTCTGATTGCGACGAAATTTGTCGTGTGGTCTACCTAATATAAAATAGACCGCACACCAAGTTTTGACCCAATCCGAGAAAGTTTTATACACGCTTTTAAAAACAATATTTTATCGGTGCTGCAAGTGCATGCGTGTGTGTTTATTCTCTAAATGGCAACTACACGAACTGAGAGAACTGGCGACACGAACGGATGCAAATTTAAAAAGGGTGACAATGCTATGCAGATGATGTGAATGATGCGATGACGAATGCGACAATCAAACGAATCACACTATGATAGCGGAATAAAAGGGGAATCTTCTGGAGAATCGGTCCCGAGCTGTTATAACTCTCGTCCACTAACAAGAGATCTCGTCCCGAGATCTTAGAAGGAAAAGGGGAAGAGGAAGAGGAAACAAAGATGTAAAACTTAGTTGCTTCTTTGACAAATGAGTGGAACCACAAGAACTTGTAGGATTGCAAGAGATGAAGAATGATATGCGAAATAGGCAAGAATTCAAAAAACAATCAGCTGCACTTCGGTAGGATAGAGAGGCAAAATTTAATAAGGTGGAAGAACTTGAAAAGATATCACAACACTCAGGTTAAATGGACAAGCAAGGAAAGAACAAGATCTTGATAACACGAGATGATGATTCGAAGAGAGCAACATCACAAGGCCTCTGGAACAGAAGAATAGAAGCTATATCGATGTAAAAAAGAATAGTGAACGAAATGACAACTTCTACCTCAAATGAATTTTAAAAGCCACTTACAAATAAGGATTGAACGGAGTTGTTGGAAAATCAACATCGAAAAGAATAAGATACCCGTGGGCTTATGGTAGCATCCCAAACTATGAGGTGACAACCCACCACTAACAGAAACAATGATTACTTGGGAGCAACAAGATATGCAAAACTTCTTAAACCAATAGGGTACACATAAAACTTGGAACATTGATAAACACCTTAACTAGCAATAATCCTTAGGAAATGCTTTAGGAGAAATCCAATCTAAAATAACTGCAAGAAACAAATGATGGGTTTAGATATCTCATTCTTGATAAATTCTCTTCGAGAATCCTCATGAATCAAGAAAGATATAATACCACCTCAAAAGATAAGGGAGAATGGATTGCATTTGGGAATGCAGGATAATGAATACTTGAGGCTGTCCAACAAGAATCTTGAAGAACACTTTGAGAATAAAGTTATCTTTGAAGGAGTACGAAGAACCTTTGGAAGAACTCCGGAATCCAAGGGCGATAGAAAAAGAATTGAAGCTTTGAAAAGAACAAGATTGAGGCCATGCAAAGATTTAGAGAAACTTCACGATGAGATGCTTGAGAAAACTTAAAACTCCGGAAAAGAAAGATGGGAACTTAGAATCGAGAATTTGATACAATGACTACTCCGGAAGAAGGATTAAAAACACCTGGATGAAACAAGAATAACAATTATGTTATGCTTCTCCTTCATCAATTTTAATTGATGACAAGCAACGGATTTGGCACACTGCTTATTCTTCTTGAAAAAGATTGAAGAGAGATATCACAAGCTTGAAGAGGTCTTTGACGGAAAAGCAGTACAAATTTGGAACGATGTGAGGATACTATGAAGGAATGACATGAGAACGAAGATATCATGATCCTCCTAGAGGAAAACTTAAATGAAGCACCGGAATAATTGAGAGATGAACAAAGGGGCATCAAATGAAAAGAATTTGAGATCGAAAGCTGAAAGCTGAGAACGTTTTTTTTCTTCTGAAATGATGGCCTTCGGAGGATCGAGAAAAGAAACGACTCTAAAATGCTCTGCATATATATGGGGGAATTTCCCATGAATGGAAACAATTTCATAGGATAGCATCAAAATGACATGGCAAATCTTCAGGGGAATGGACCAAGATTAAGGAAAGTCTCCTTCGACCTTCAATGCAGAGAATGATGATGAGAAACAACATCATGAATCACTAAGACACCCTGGAACAATGAATAAGGAAAGGTTGAGCCAATGATGAAAATTAATTTGAAAAATGATCTTGGAGAAGGAATATGACTAATGAAAATCAACCTTACATCATATTTGAAAAGTACTTGAGGACAACTCCGCCAAAACTAGAAGAGCCATGTAAGATCCTGGGGAAAATATGGGGGTGATGGGCCCACTCAAAGAAAGGACCACCGTTGAAATGATTGCTTAGAAGGAGAGATTGCACCGAAACAAATGAAAACTTCATGAGATGAGAGCCTCGAAATAATTGGAAGGATGTTGAATCAAAACATGAAACTTTTGAGATATTTTCATGTCAGGGCACGAATGCTCACGGTCACCTATGGGATCAGGAATCCCTTGTGGTTCGGCACGGGGATCACATTGCATGAAGAGTGGAGAGAATGAGACGGTGCAACGATTGGGACACATGCATTTTATCCAGGTTCGGGCTGCTGCTAAGCGTAAAAACCTACTCCTTTTTGGTGTATTGATTGGGGGAACACGAAGAACGCAGAGCGTTTGGCCCTAGCAAGAACTACTGCCACGGAAGGTGTGGCTTTGCGAGTACAAGTGATTGATGGTAGGAATTGCCAACCTTGAGCTAGGTTACCTTGGGCCTCCTTTTATTCTGCAAGGGGTCACCACAATGGCAAAACAGACATTTTCTATCACATAGATCACTAAGGAGAGCTATCATACCTACTCTGGCATACAGGACAAAATGCTAGGATTACTTGCCTAGGTGGCGCTTGGGGGGTGCATTCCTGGCAAGCTCAAGCCACTGCTTGGACGGTCGTTTCTCAAGAACTTGACACGCTACAAGGTGGGTGTCGATCGAGCATAACTTCCCTTCCAATGTGTCGGCACGTGCTTAGCGAGAGCTAATTAGCTGCCTGAGGGCTCGACACCGCATCGATAAGTCACAAACGTAGTGATGTAGTGGAGCGGTGGTTGGATGGCTCATGCTTGCCGGGAGTGGCCTGTCGAATCTTCTAGGAAGCGGGTGCATCTTGGTCCCGGGCAAGCGTTGGGGGCGTTCTTGGCACGTCGCAGTCCAGGCTTGGGCTACCGCGTTGAGCTTCCTGGAGTCTTGTCGTGATTGCTGGCGAGATTCTTTGCTTCTACTCCCTCTGCATAAGTGAGGGGCACTGGGTACCCCTGTACTACTACAACGATAGGAGCCCCCGGACTGGCTCACATGTGCTCGCCAAGAGCCGTTGGGTTAGGCCCAAGTTTCATGCACAAGCGTGCAATGTGAGGGGGTAACTGCCAATTTATTGGTCAGCACTAACCCACCACCTCAAGTCGTCTCTGCCATGCACGCCGCATGCATAGGGGGAGTTAATGACGGGCGCGCATGACTTAAAGTCCTGATCGTCGTAGAAAACCGTAGTGCCATGGATTGGAGCAATGCGGTGGTTACCTGTTCGCCCGCAATCATGGTGGAGTGGAGGAGAGCCAGCCCCCATGCTCTCCCCTATAAATTGGGGGCCGCAAGGGGAGATGCTAATCCATTCTTTCTTCCTCCTCGAGTTCAAGATTTTAGGTCATGCCCTGCTCTTCTTGTACCCGAGCCGCCCTTCCCTCCTCGATGATCAAGGAGAAGGGTTCGGTGGGGGCGCATGTCATCGTGGGCTCTTATTATCGAGCCCACGAAAAATCTCAATCGTGGGATAGTGGCGGAAAGGGCTCGGATTGCAGGTGTGGGCAGTGTGGTGGCCATGCCTAGAGCGATTGTGGAGGAATACCCGTCGTTGCGCCACCTGCTACTTCGGTCTTGGGGGAACGCCGCGTGGCTGACGCCATGTTCGGGTTATTGATGAAGATGCACTGCCACATCTCGCAGTCCTCGCACTGCCTTCTTATGGTGATGAACATAGGATGCTCGTGTGGCATCCAATAGAGTGCGTGAAGATGTGATAATGGCTCATCTCGTATCACGACAGAGTCCCCCTCCCATGGCCCTATGTATACAACACGAGGGGGGTCCTTTAGCTCGTGTGTTCTTCTTAAGGGGAGAAGGGATTCCCGCCTTTACCGTCCGGGACGACCATGCTCTCTGTGGGGTCCCCGGGTTGCCATGCTTGGTGCTTGGGCGATGGTGGGGGCGTCTTCTCGAGTAGCGGCGATGAGGAAGACAATGGCGGCCGGGGATCTACGACGCATGAGGAGCACTGATGAGGCCCCCGACACGTCACGCTCCCTGGCAGCACCATCATCACCAGCTAGGACCCAGTGCCACCATCCGCACCTGCCCACCACCTTCTTTCCCCTTGTCGGTCATGTTTGCTTCGTCGGCTTCGTAAGTCCTTCCTAGGGGCAGGGCCCTTCCGCCGGTCACGTCCCTCTGGGCCTGTCTGGGAAGCTTTGAATCTTGGCCAGGAGCTCCTTTTGCCCTCTATTCCTTCTCAACCTAATCCCTAAGAGGAGAGGGAAAAGAAAGGGATTACGGGGCACTTATTTTTTTATGTTAAAAGATGTAGGCACTTGCCAAATTATAAAGAATCATATTGTAACCTCTACCCATTTTTGTATTGAAAATGAATGAAAACAGAATGCTATTTTTCTCCTGCAAGTACTATTCCTTTCCTTTCCTTATTTGTACTGTATTGGCATGCTTCGTCTCTACCGCATGGGGCTACTTGCCAGACCGTCATTCAAACCACGAGTGCCAGAGTGGGGGGATGAGCAACAGGCAACAAGTCAGAGTTGTTCCCCGGCAGGGCTCCTATTCGGTATCGTCGCCGTCAACCCTATAAGCAAGGATAGGGGGACGGATCGTCCCTACAAGGGTTTTCACAGCATGGATGACTCCACATCCCACAGTAAGGAACATACTAAGGGTTTCCATGAGAAGTATTGAACTAGAAATATATGATATACATATCTTTTGATGGTAGTGTCTACTTTTTTAGCGGGATGGATCGCCATCTTTGTTTCCTTTTCTTCCTTCCCCGTTTTCTTGATGATAAAACACGTAGGGTGAGGACAGTAACAAATATTATGGTCTCATCAAGAATTCTAGGAAATCTATCATATCTAGAAAGTATTAACATTGCAGTCATGAAAGATAATACATAATGATCATATAATGATGATGGTATGACGCAATGCCTAGCTTTTATTACTGTTGCACAGGGTCTACGCCTAGCTTTGTACAAAAGGATACATGCAACATTGGCAAGGCTTTGTACAAAAGGTGGCTACCAGGGACTGAGCCCGGCAACCGCGCCTTATGGGTAGAACTTATGAAGATTCTCAATGTTCTATGAGTTCTGCACCCTGGTGCCATCTTTGGTCTCCAAACAGACAGTGCCAGGTCTGGTGACTCGTACTACTCAGTAAGGGCCTTCCCACTTCGACTTCAACTTGTTTGTACCCTTGGCATACTGAACACGCCGAAGGACAAGGTCGCCTTCCTCAAGGCTCCAGGCATGTACTTTGTGGCCATGGTAGCGGCGCACAGCTTGCTGGTAACATGTGGCACACAAAGTAGCCCAGAGACGGTGTTCCTCGAGGAGCACGGCATCGTCATGCCACATATGTTGTTGCTCTACTTCATAGTACGCAAGCACTCGAGGTGACCCGTATATGAGTTCCATGGGGAGCACTTCTTCCGCCCCATACACTAGGGAGAAGGACGTCTGGCCGGTAGCATGATTTGGTGTCAATCTGAGGGACCAAAGAACTACTGGCAACTCATCTATCCAGTGCCTACTGCCCTTCTGCAGCTTATTGAAAGTTCTTGTCTTGAGCCCTTGCAGCCATCTGCATTCATCCTCTCGACTTGCCCATTGTTCCTTGGGTGAGCAACAGAGGCAAAGGAGGCCTTGCTTCCAAGGTTTCGGATATACTGCATGAAAGCATGGCTCGTGAACTATGTGCCATTTTCAGTGATCACTCTTTTAGGTACTCCAAAACGGCACACCAGTCCTTTCATGAACTTGATAGCTTCTTGTGCGGTCATCTTTATCACCGGTTCCACTTCTGGCCACTTTGTGAACTTGTCGGTTGCCACGAACAAGAATTCAAAGCCCTAGACAACACAGGGGAATGGGCCCAAGATGTCGAGCCCCCAGACCCAGAATGGCCCGCATAGAGGGATTGTTTACAGGGCTTGGGCTGGTGGATGGATGTTCTTGGAATGGAACTGGTAGGCTTCACACTTGGTGAGCACCTCAGTAGTATCCTGGAGGGCAGTGGGCCAATAGAAACCCTGTCGGAATGCATTCCCGCCAAGGGCCCTTGATCCAATGTGGGAACCATGCACTCCTCCATGAATCTCTGCCAACAACATTAGTCCATCCTCCCAACAGATACACCTCAATTTCACAATGTGTGTCTGCCTTCTGTACAAGGCATTGTCGACAAACAGGTACATACGAGATCGACGGGCTACTCTTTCAGCTTCTTCTTGCTCTTCGGGGATTTCTCTTGTCTGAAGGAAATGGACTACATGTTGCACCCAGGTTGGAGCCTGTGGCTCGACAACAAGGACTAAAGACATCTCCTCATCTCCGAGAGTGCTTGCCTCAACCGCTAGACCCCGAGGTCCCGTGGGAGGGACCTACATGCAAATCGGAACGGGATTTCCCCCAGCAGCCTCTCTACTAGCGGCTTTAGGAAGCTCTATTTGGAAATGCTTGCTAGAGTTCATCTTCCTTATATTCTTGGTCATTGTAGATGGGGGTACTAATGGTTGGGTGAGGCGGAGAACAAAGGTCCCTGGTTCCACAGGAAGCTTTTGCGCAAGGCACTTCGATAGGTGATCAGCAATGTTGTTTTCTGCTTGTGGCACATGTTCCGCTTGCAGCCCATCGAAGTGCTCCTCCAATTTCCTCACTTCTCCCATGTAGGCCTCCATCAATAGGCTTTGGTAATCCTTTTTGACTTGCTTTGACACAAGTTGAGAATCTCCTCAGATGATCAGCCTCTTTATCCCGAATTCTACCAGGATTCTGAGTCCGAAAAGGAGCCCCTCGTACTCAGCGGTGTTGTTGGTGACCTCCTCTTGGGTAAAGTGCATCTGGCTGACGTACCTAAGGTTCTCTCCGGTCGAGGTGACAAGGAGCACGCCTGCTCCAGCCCCCAGGTGTGAGGAAGCACCGTCGAAATATATGATCCAATCTCTTCGTGCCTCTTTGCCGGGGAGGACTGTCTCCGGAGCGTCATCATCTGGTGTAGACGTCCATTATGCAATAAACTCGCCAAGGCTCTACTTTGAATGGTGTAAGTGCTCTCATACCTTAATTCAAAGCTTGACAACTCCAGTGCCCACTCAACTATCCTGCCAATGGATTAGGGGTTTCTTTGTATGCGTTGCAACGAGAAACGTGTGAAGATTGTTATCTCATGGTCTTGGAAGTAGTGGCTAAGCTTCCTTGAGAGCATGACGAGGCCAAAGATCAGCTTTTGTACCCCAGAGTACCTTAACCTAGCCCCCTGCACTATAGAACTGACAAAGTACACGGCTCGCTGCACAATTTTGTTCTTCGGCACTCCCCAGGATCCATGGTCAACCACTTGATGAGACTCCCCTTGACCAGCGTTGAGCCATACCATGGAAGTTTCTTTCTCGCCCCTGGTAGCACCAGTAGCGGCTGTGGAATCTTCATCCACCCCTCGTTGTGCAACCAGCGCTGCACTAACCACTTGTTTCGTTGTCGCTAAATATAGAGACACGACTCTTGCGGTTTAGGAGCGACCAAGGTGGGAGCCGAGGACACGTATTTCTTTAGGTCTTGTAGCGTGGCATCTACCTCCGGGATCCACTTCATTGGGCCAGCCTTCTTCAGGATTTTGAAGAACGACAAGGCGCGCTCAGAGGACTTGGAGATGATCCTACTCAACGCGGCAATGCATCCGGTCAGGCGTTTGATATCCTTGATGGTTTTGGGAGCCTGTATCGGCTCAATCGCCTTGACCTTGTCGGTATTGGCTTATATTCCTCACTAGGATGCAAAGACTCCAAGCAGCTTGCCTGATGGAACACTGAACACACACTTTTAAGGGTTGAGCTTTAGGTTGATCTTAAAAAAGTTTTCGAAAGTTTCCTCCAAATCATGTATGAGAGTGGATGCCTCCTTGGATTTTCCCACGATATCATCCATATAGGATTCCACATTTCTGTGCAGTTGTGGTCCAAAACCGAGTTGAACAGCCCTAGCGAAAGTCGACCAACACTTTTTAGCCCAAAGGGCATACGTACAAAGTAGTAGGTGCCATTGGGAGTTATAAATGCGGTCTTCTCTTCATCTAACTTGTTCATAAATATATGGTGGTAGCCAGAGTAGGCATCCAAAAAGGAGAGCAAGTCACATCTGGAGGTGGAATCAACAATTTGATCTATGCACAGCAAGGGGAAAGGATCCTATGGGCAAGCTTTGTTTAAGTCGGTTAAGTCTATGCCAAGCCTCCATTTCCCATTAATCTTTCGTACCACCATCGCGTTTGCCAACAAAGTTGGATGCAGCACCCCTTTGACCAAACTAGCTGTTCAAGCTTATTAATTTCCTCAGCAATGAATTTTTGCTGCTCCAAGGCAAGTTTCCTAACTTTTTGCTTGATGGGACAGGCATGAGGGCATACAACATGGTGGTGCTCAATTACCTCCCTGGGAACACCGGGATATCAGATGGTTGCCAAGCAAACACATCGACATTCTCTCGCAGGAAGGCAATGAGTGCGCTTTCCTATTTGTCAGTAAGGGTAGCACTGATGGTAAAGGTACCACCAGTGTCGTCCTCCCTTGTCGGGACTTTCTTCATCTCGGGATAGGTAGCCTTGGTCTTCCTCCTAGCGGAAGTCTCTGGCAGGTCATCGTCAGGTGCGGCGCACTCCGAAGAGGTGCGCTTCCCGGAGTCCTTTGCCAGCATTCCCGCCAGCCTTCTTCGTCTTCTTTGCATCCTTGGAGGGAGCTAGAATTTCTATGACTCCAGCTGCTACCGCGTCGTGATACATCTGGTCCACGCAAATAACTACGCTCTTCTTGTCGGATGGGATGGAAATGACTCCAATGAGCCCTGGCATCTTCAAAAAATTGTAGGCATAGTGGGATGCCGCCATGAACTTTGCCACAGCTGGGACATGGAACACTATCCTTTCTGTTCGGAAATTCAACTCCCCGCCAAATCTCACAGGTAGAGTGATCTTTCCCTTAGGTCAGCTCCTGCCGAGGTTGATCCCTTGGAATGTACTTGTGCCTTCGAGCTCTTCATCAATGATCTGCAGTTTCTCAACCACTCTAAGATAGATCAAGTTCAATCCGGCCTGACCATTAACTAACATCTAAGACACCTTGAGGTTGCGGATTGTCGGGGAAACCAACAATGGAAAACATCCAACCGTGATAGTATGGTCAGGATGATCCTCTTCGTCAAAGATGATAGCCGTGCGGGACCATCTGAGTGGTTTCATGGATTCTGGAGATGGTTTGACAACATTGACTTCGCGCGCCCACTGCTTGAGTCGGCGGTGAGAGGAGTGCAACGACGCGCCCCCGTCGACGCACATGGCATCAGGTGCTTTCCGACACTCTCTGTCACTTGAATCATCATCACAATCCTTATCTTCACTCACATCATCTATTTCCTTCTTCTCTTGGCCTCTGGCGGCTTTTCCTTTTTACTGAGGGGTTTTGTCGCGGCGACAACTTCTGCCGCCACGGCCCTTCCCGGCAGCGTCGTCCTGCCCCTTTTCCTTGTCGTGTTTCTCATACCCGACCCTCTATTTCTCAACAAGTTGCTTGACCTGTCGACATTCTTGGAGATCATGGTCCTTGGTATGGTGAATTTTGTAGTACGGCTCACCAGACTTCCTGGCCTTCCCAGCGGCAGCAGCCTCCTGGCAATCAATGTTGCGGCAGCTCCCTTGCCGGGGGTTTCGGCTTTTACCTTCTTGCCTACAATGAGGTGTCCGGAGCTCTCGACAGCCAACACTGATTTTCCCTTATGCTTCTTGTTGTGTTTCCTGTCCCTTCCCTTCCGGACGGGGGCATCGTTATCATCATTAGAGTCCATTTCGACACCCACCACTTCCCCGGGGAGTCGCCTCCCTTCTTAAGCTCGAGCACACTTATCCACCGAGGCGTAAAGCTCTTCATCACTGAACCTTGATGTTCATATTGGCTCGCATCCTCCTATTGCACACGTTCTAGTGGAATGCAGCAATCACCACTGCGGGATGGAACTCCGGAATGTTGTGGTGCACTCGGCTAAATCTCTGGATATACTTTGTCAAGGTCTCTCCCTCCTTTTGCAAGAGGATTTGGAGGTCGCTGGGATGGCCTGGCTCCTGGTGGCCACCGATGAAGGAACCCACGAACTCGTTGCACAGATCAGCCCAAGAGGAAATGGTATTCTCCGGAAGGTTCATCAGCCTTGACCTCACGTCTGGCTTGAGCGCCAAAGGGAAATGGTTGGCGAGCACCTTTTCATCTCTTCCTCCTGCAGCTTGAACAACTATATTTAGATGCCCAAGAACTCCGCAGGGTTCATCTTCCCGTCATATTTCTCCGGTAGCTCAGCCTTGAAAGCTCGGGTCGATTGCCAGTGGAGTTGTCGCAGATCGGTAGCAAAGGATGGGCAACCAACCTCATAAGGGAGGTACCCACCGACACTGGGCGCGGGGTCACTGATGCCTCAACCATTGCGCCTATCGGATTGACGGTATGCTTCTCGACATCGCCTCGTCACGGTCGTCAGCATGTGAGGTTTGCTGCGGTAGCCTCTGGGCCTACGGTCGCTGAGGGGATTGCACCGTTGGGGTGGCCTCTTCAACGCGCTCTCCGCCCTGTGCCACTACAACTGTTCGCATACGTCGCGATGGCTCCACATGCTAGGTCCTGTTGGCCTCAATGAAGAAAATCGGACTTTGACTGGTGGCTCTCCATTCATCCATCTTATCCGTCGCGGGCATGAAATTGAGCAGCATATGGACCTTCGCCATGGCCTCCTCCATGGTGCCAAGCATGGAGAAAGAGGTGGACCACGACATTGCTCTACTCTTGGTAGGACCAAGAGAACTTCGCCGCGCCCTTGATGCCATGCGCCACTCGCTGGAGTTTTTTGGTGGGAGGTGGGCCGATCCGGCGAGGACGTAGCTCCACTAGGCGCTCCGTCTCGCTCCACACGGGGTGCACGCCGAACGATCTTGTTGGCGACGGGCGTGTCTAGGGGTTCACTGCTCGCACCGGACTGGATGCCGTTGAGGCGGCCCTAGCCATCCACGCGGCAGGGAGGTGATGAATGGATGTTCCCTCCGCCCATGGTGTAGGGGCCGAGCCCGCCATGCTATTGTTGTAATTGCTCCTTCACGGCGCTTCCTACACCATCCCTAGCCATGGTGTGGTGGACGGGGGCGCTACCTGGGCTGACCACGTCATGCACGACACCCGCGTCACCTGCAGCCGACACGGCGCCAACAGCGTCGGTGACCGCGTGTGAGGGAGCCCTTGAGGTGGAAGGATGCCTGGCGGCACTGGACTTCTTTTTTGGAGCCATTGTTGAAGAAGATAATGATGAAGGTTGATCTGCCGTTCACGAACTCGGGTTCGCGCAAATGATGCACGCCCCTACCTGGCGTGCCAAAGATGTTGGGACACGGATCCTCATGATCACCGATGGGTTCAGGAATCCCTTGTGGTTTGGCAGGGGTGCACGTTGCACGAAGAGCGGAGAGCATGAGATGGTGCAACGATCAGGACACATGCCTTTTACCTAGGTTAGGGCAGTTGCTAAGCATAAAACCCTACTCTTATTGTTTGGTGGATTGGTTGAGGGAACATGAAGAACGCAGAGCGCTCGGCCCCGACAAGAACTACTACCGAGGAAGGAGTGGCTATGCAAGTACAAGTGTTCGAGGGTAGGAATTGCCAACTTTGAGCTAGGTTGCCTTGGGCCTAGTATGGCAAAATAGACATTATCTATCACTTCGATAGCTAAGCAGAGTATCATACCTAACTCTATCATTCAGTACAAAATGTCGTGATTACTTGCCTAGGTGTCACTTGGGGGGCATTCTTAGCAAGCTCTGGCCACCACTTGGCCGGTCGTTGCTCAAGAACTTGACACACTGCAGAGCGGCTGTCGATCGAGCGTAACTTCCCTTCCAATGTGTCACCACATGCTTAGCGAGAGCTGATTAGCTGCCTGAGGGCTAGACACCGCATTGTTAAGTGACAGACGTAGCTATGCGGTGGAGCAGTGGTTGGATGGCTCATGCATGTCGGGGAGTTGCCTACCAGATCTTCTCGGAAGCGTGTGTGTCTTGGTCCCCGACAAGCGTCGAGGGTGTTCTTGGCGTGTCAAGAGTCTAGGCTTGGGCTGCCGGATTGAGCTTGCTGGAGTCTTTTCTTGATTGTTGGTGGGGTTCTTTGCTTCTACTGCCTGTGCATAAGTCAAGGGCACTAGGTACCCTTGTACTAGTGCACCAACACGTCAGCACTTCGGATAGAATAGAGAGAGACGAATAAACAAGAGAGGCTTGGATAAGAACTTCCTATGCAGAAATGCATATAAAGGATGCAAAGGATATGATGAAGCTCGAAATCTTGAATTGAATCCACCGGAAAAGAAAAAAAACTGAAAAATGATGAACTTAGCACTTGAGTGTCTTCACAATGAATCACCGGATACAAAATTGAACAAGTGATAGTGGAAGCATTAGTGAAAAGCAATACACATGGATGAGAAATTAATCAGTCAGGAAAAAGGGCAAGAGGGTCTGAAAAACAAAGGAAACATGGGACAGGTGAAATGAACTTCGGAAATAAATATGTGGATAGATTTTGCAATATTTGAGAGGATAGAATTATCTTGAAGAGAAGCACACCGGTTGAAAAGAATTTCATGACAGTTTGATTGAGCAAAAGGATTAGCATTCCCATAGAAAAATGAGAACACTAGTTAGGAAAGATATGAAATCACCACTTGTCATCGAAGTACCACGAATTACCTTATTCAAAAACAAAACAAAGGATGAGGCTTATGAAACAACCAGAAACAAATACATAACCCATTTGAATTTTCTAGAAGGATAATCCTAGGTAACTACTTGAATTCTCACCTAAGAACTTCCGAAATATTTTTGGTTATGCAATGCGGTCCAATGGATATATGGATCAATTACTGAATAAAACACTGAAGTCCTAGCAATAATACTACCGACCAGTGTATCACGTCCGTCAACACAAAACCGGAAGCCTCGAAAATCCATCTATCTCAGAGTCTCGTAAGCACAATGATACTAAACATGGCAGTACATCTAGACGCTCTCCCCAGTAATGGGTGACGCTAAACTCCTCTCGCCACAAATAGTATTGAAGCAATTCGAACATCCTCCATCCTGAGATACTAAGGAAACTGAATGATAACGATGTGTCAAGGATCACTTGGATCTCTACTCCTCTATAACAGGAGGCACAAAGTACAGAACTCCATCACATCAGCAACATAGAGACTCCAAAATACCCGCATGATCCTAAATTGTTTTGAGTGAGAAGAGGTTTGGAATTAAAATTCCTAAGTCGTAATTCCTCACCACAACATAGAAGAGGAGTAAAAAGAATCCTAATATTCGATATATAAGTAGACTCAAAATAGTTTTTCACTAGACTCGACTGGTCCAAGTTTGATTAATCAAGGGGTTCCTAGGTCGGTAGAACCTCTGATACCAACTTGTCACACCCAATATGCGATCCTATCCTTATTTTGGCTCAAGGGCCTCAACAGAGATAGAAGCGCATCTCATCGTTTCACAAGAATGGATATCATTACAAATACATGTACAAAAGAGGTGAGTATATGGAATTGGCTTACACTCGCCACAAGCTAAAGCAATATCCCATCAGTTCAACAACATATTCAATCATATTACATAAGAGCAGGGTCTGACTACGGACGAAATCAAATGATAAAATGGCGTCCATCCTTGATATCCTAGGATGCCGCCTAGAACCCATCCTAGATTGAAGAAGAAAAAGAAGAACAAGAAGTCCAAATCATACAAGCATCGTTGTGACGCCAGAACATCGCATTACTTGTACCTGCAACTATCGTTGTAGTAATCTGTTGTGGGGACCCCGACTCATAAGTCGTGATCACCGGATGTACGTGCATAGTTATCCCAGAGATCAATGCTCACTGAACACACATAAATTGAATAACAAGAGTCTTACATCCATTACATACCGTTTGTACTCAAAAATGGCCTTTATGGCCAAGTCTGCATAAACTTGGAGCAGAAATCTTCAATGATAGCATGAACCCATGCCACGTGCCTTAACCCTACACGCATTCTGGCTAGGAAGTATCCTACTTCGCATGTTCCTCACCAACAAACTCTTCACCATATTCCTGTTCTTCCATGCATGGCCAATTAAATAACTAGTGGCGAGCCAATGAGTAATTTGAATGTACTCGCAAGCAACCCATGTTTTGGAACAAGGTACAACAATGCATGATATAGCAATAAGTAGGTAAGTTTTGCAAAAATCTAATTTTAACTGCAATGATAGGATCAACTAACTTGAGTAAGCATGCATCAACTGTTGATAGTGTCACATCCCTATCTTTAGCATGCATTAAGGTTAATGTTTTAGTTTGCATCATGTTTAAAGTTTCTTTCAACTTGAAATGGGGATGATCAAACCCTAGCATTATTTCAATTCAAATAAGTTCAACCAATTTTTATTTCAATGAACCAAAGTGGCCTTCTAAAATGTTTATCATTTCTAGAAGAATGTGGAAGCATCACCCAGAGGTGATTCATATTTTTAAAAGTCATTTTTGTTTATTGAATTAAATCAATAAGTATTTGAATTGGAGGTATAAAATACTATAAATAATTTAATAGCTCCAATAAATATGAAACTTGGCCAGGGCCTTTGGAATATTTCAATTAGTGCCCAGGAAAATTTTCCTATTTTTCTAAATTGATTTAGTATTTTTACTAAATCAGAAACAAATTGCAAAAATACAAAAACAAAATAAAAAAGAAAGAGAGGAGGTAGACCTTACCTGCGGCATAGGAAGGGGCTGGCCCAGCAGCCTAGCTGCTAGTCACCCCCAACCTCCCGCCAGGAAGATTGGGGCGTGTGGCTGGGGTAGGCTCGCACACGCCTAGCAACCTCCTGCCTTGCTGCTCACCGTTGGAGGCCGCTGAGAGCGCCAGCGCGACACCCCTCATTGTGCCCTACTTTCCCTCTTCCCCTCGCTCTCTCTCCTTCCCTCTTGCTCGCTCTCACTCTCTCGCTCGCTCGCAGCCGAAGCCTCCAGAGAGCACCGCCATCGTTAGCATAGCCCAGCCACCCCTAGCCACCGCCGTTGAGTCCAGAGGAGCCACCGGGTCGTCTTCTTGATCCTCATCGAGCATCGGGATCCGGAACACCCCATGGAGCTATCAGCGCCGCCCTCTTCGTCCTCGGCACCAACAAGCCTCGCCGGTCGATTCGCCGCCTCCGGAGCTCCCTGACCCCGCCGTCAGCACCAACCACTTCACGGTGAGGCCCTGGTCCCTCTCCCCCTCTCCCCCTTCGTCGATCCCCTCTTCTAGCCCTGCCAACTACTAGAGTCGAGAGGAGATTGCTGCCGGCATGGCGTAGCCATGGCCACAGCAGCGGCAGCCCGCGCCTGAGCATGGCTACGTGCTCAGGGCGCTCGTAGGAGCCCGAAGCCGCCTCCAGATCCTCCTCATGTGCCCTTGGCCTCGAGGCCGTGCTGTCCCGATCCTCGGTCGCCATAGACATCGTCGCCGGCGATGCTAGGGGTTGTCCCGCGCCAGCCCACCTGCTGGGATGGATGTGGATCGCTCCCCGCTTCCTCTAGAGCCGCTCCATGTGCCAAATGGTGGCCGGAGCTGCAACTCCGGCGAGCGTCCACCGTCGGCCAAACTCCAGCGAGGCTGACGTGGCCATGGCATTAGCACTAATCCCCCTGCTAATTCCCCCCTTAGAGGCTGATAGTGGGCCCCACGGATGGTCAAACCCCAAGTAGGCACGGGATTTGACCCCGCTTAGCCACTGGGTCACTGACCAGTGGGTCCAACTGGTCAAGTTTGACCTAGAGTGGTCAGTTGACCATGCTGACGTTTATGATTTTAAATAATTCTAGAAATTGATAAAACTTGTAAAATTCATATAAATTAATCTGTAAGTCACATGAAAATTATTTATATATGAAAATAGATCAGAAAAATCCAATGAATCCATCTGTGACATTTTCATGCATGATAGAGTAACCTAAATAGGTGAAGTTGGACTTTTTTTCAAATACAACATGTGATCTCACATATGAAGTTGATATTGAACCTTGGGTTCAACCTACTCCTTTTAAATATGTTGCTAGATGCATTAGACCAAACCACTTCATATTTGTCGGGACCCCGATCCTAAGTCATATGAATCTAGACTATCACATAACACATCACTTTCCGGCCTCATGCACGGTAAGCTCCACGGCTGTAGCCTCACCTTAGCCGCGACCATTTGCGTCTTTTGGCTCATGTATGTGAACATGTTGCTGGCAATCAAACGACACGGAACCCGTTCCGACATGACTAGTCATAGAACCCAAGTGGCACATCCGTACGGAAACAGGCATACGTAACCCAACAATGCAGGTATCGGCCTCAAGCGTGTGTAGACGAGTCATAGCAAGCTACAAGGACTCCATTACGCCATGAGACATAAATGACATCACTACATGTAGACGAGTCGTAGCTGGGACACCAGCTATTCGGCATCGTCGACATCTAGAAAGAACCCACCTGATGGGTCCTGGGTCTCATCTGCAACATTTATGAAGCAAACATGAGTACAAACGTACTCAGCAAGTATTTAAAGCAGACCTAGTCTATTCATGCTCATGTATCAACAAGGGGGTGGTGGAGTTTATGCAGCAATGCCAGCTTTGACTCATGGCTAACCTACACTACACAATTTTAACTCTTTGTTTAAATTTTAGATATCGCACACGAGTCCACCATGGATTCACTTCCCTCTTCTGGGAGAGTGCCATACACGATACTCACAATTGTCTTGATATTTTTATGAGTATCCATTTGATTATCTATGAACAGTGTAAGTTCTCCAAGTAGTCCATTTTCGAGGACATGGTTGTTCGAATAGTTTAATACCCTGCAGGGCTGTACTTCTTCACACACACTCTCACCACTTATCGATGTGTGCTCATAAAACCATGCACCTCAGCAAACTTCAACCGAAAGCCCAGCGAGGGAGTCGGTCACGACTGTCAATCACATAAGACCTCTAGTCCAGGATATTGCCCATTTGAGACTGAACCCGCACGGAAGTCCGGCCGAAGTTTCCGCTACGACCCCAAACAATGTGCGCAGGGTTCCCAAGCCCACCATTCGGGTGACCCTTGGTACACCTTGCCACTGCCTATCGCGTCGTAACCCACCCCTAGGGTCAGCGCTACGCACGGCCTCCAGCACACTGTAAACACCATAAACTACTTGCAACTCCTGGACTAAGGACTAAGCGACTGATAAGTCGAGAGGGGTCGAGTTACCGGAACCCAATGTGTGGTAGTAACTACTCTTGGATCACAAACACGGAACTCAGTTCCTAAGAACTGTCCCAATGAGACAACCCGCTATGTACTCCTACATAGCCTCTCATCACTACCTTTACCACATTGGGTTCATCATAAGCTTATCACATCAGAACAACAATGTTTCACTCCAGTTCATCACCTAGATGAATCAGACCTGACACAACTCTAAGCATAGCAAGCATAGCAGGCAAAGTAAGCTAAGCACATCATGGCACAAGCATCTATCGGGTATGCTAGGTTGCAAGGTTTAGCTATTTACTGTGACAATGACAGGTCATGCATAAGAATAGGTTCATCTACCGTGTATGACAAACAAGTGAACGTTTGTCCTAATGCAATGAACAAGAGCAGGTGCGAGAGAGTGGGATGTTATCGGAATGATCAAGGGGGTTTCTTGCCTTGCTGGGTAGCGGGAAGGTTCTCTCCTTCGATGGAATACTCGGGGGTATCCTCAGAAGCAGGGCCTGCCTCAATGCAGATAAATAGCATTCAATACATGCAAGTGCAACAATATGATGCATGATCATGACATGGTAGCATGTATGGATGAGCTAATGCAACTAGTGTCCAAGTTAATTTGAAGTGAGTTTGAACATACGTTCAAAATTGTTCTTCATTTCAAATTCCATAAACTAACCTATTAGCAAATCTCAATGTTCTTCTACATAGGTTGCTCTAACATGCATTATAATAGCACCATTAGATTCATTTGATTTTTCTAATAAATTTTCAAATATAAATTATTTTCATCTGAGTTATAGATTAATTTATATGAATTTTCAAGTTTTAAACAATTTCTGAAATTATTTTAAAAATGGAAAATGACTGGCAGAGTGATTGGTATGTTTTCATCAAGTATATTTCATGAAAAGTTCAATGATGGGTTGGCAAAGAGATTGTGGAACATCCCAATATGCAAGGAAATGGATTGGCAAATCTTCAAGCAAGAGGGTTCTACATTTTATATTTGTGAGAAATAACTTTGTGTCCATAGGAAAGCCAATACTATTAAAAGGGGGTAAAGTTTTATTGGTGAACAAAATGCTCATACATGCACAAGTGATACTCACCAAAGACACCGACAAACTCTCCCACCAAATCTGCTCTAAGCCAAACACTCAAATTGGTGCAACCAACATTCCCATCCCGGTGTCACCGATTCCAAATGCTAAATAGACTTAGCCAAACCCTAACCCTTCGGTGCAGCGGTACCACCGAGTTGGGCTGCCAAGTTTCTGTTACGCAAGTTCACATTTTCGGTCCATCCGAGAATGTTGGTTCGGCGTCACCGAGTTTGGTAATTCTGACCATTGGTCACCTTGTCGGTGCAATGGAGATTCCTATATCGGTCCCTCCGAGATTCGAAAGTTTCCACCTTTAGGTAACTTCGGTACCATCGAGATTAACAGATCGGTGTCACCGAGTTGGTCATTTTGTGTGTAATGGTTGAGGTCAAGATCTTCCACTCCAACCATATGGATCTTGATTTCTAGCCTCCCCATGTTCCTTTCCACCCAATCAATCTCTTCTACCAAGCCATATTTGTGATATAGTGATTGTGTGTTGAGGAGTCTATCGTCTTGAAGCACAAGACAAGGAGTTCATCGACATTATCGAGCCTATTATGTTTTGGACGGTGGTGCCTCCTAGATTGGTTAGGTGTCGCTTGGGATCCTCCTACTTTGTGTTGTGGAGTGAACCAAGAACTTCGTAAGGGCAAGGAGATCGCCTACTTCATGAAGATCTACCCCTAGTAAGGCTAGTCCTCCATGGACGTATGCCGTTATGGTATAGTCATAGTTGCTTCTTCGTGGAACCCTCTGTGGTAGAGCCCTCCGTGGACTCTCGCAACCATTACCCTCTGTTGGTTGAAGACTCCATGAACATGGATGTACTATAGCATGACCTATCGGAACCACGGGAAAAATCATCGTGTCACCAATTGTGTTTGCTTTCCTTACCCTCTCTTCACTTACATGCGCAATGTCTTTACTTTCCGCTACTATACTCTTAGACATGCATGTGTAGGGTGTACTTGACATACTATGAATGCTAAAACTTGCCAAGAATTAAAATAGGGAAAAGGCATAGTTTTACTTGCTCAAGTAGTCTAATCACCCCCCTCTAGACCTAATTTCGATCCTACAATTGGTATCAGAGCTTTGGTCTCCATTGCATTGGTTTTCCAACCTAGGATAAGTATGGCATCTAGTGAGGGAAACTATCACCATAGAGGTCTGTACTTTGATGGCACAAATTTTGCTAGTTGGAAGCACAAAATGAAAATGCATTTTCTTGGTCATAATCCTGCCGTTTGGGCTGTTGTTCGTGTTGGCTTGCAAGGTGAATTCTTTGTGGAAGGAAAGGAACCCGATCGTGAAGCGATGACGGATGAATTGAAGATGTTTACAATCAATGCTCAAGCATGTGACATTCTCTTCAACTGCCCATGCCCCGAAGAATTCAACAAGATCAGCTATCTTGAACACGCAAAAGAGATTTGGGATACTTTGGTTGATATGCACAAGGGAACTGAGTCGGTGAGAGAATCTAAGTTAGATGTTCTTCAAGTACAGGTTGACAAGTTCAAGATGAAGGATGGTGAAGGAGTCGCTGAGATGTACTCTAGGCTAGCTCTCATCACCAATGAGCTTGCTGGCTTAGGAAGCAAAGAAATTATAGAAAAATTCATCATCAAGAAGATACTTCGAGCTTGGGATGATTGATATGACACGGTTTGCACATTAATCCAAATGATGCCCAACTACAAAAGTCTCAAACCAACAGAAGTGATTGGTAGAATTATTGCTCATGAGATGACACTCAAAGACAAGGAAGAGCTTCACCACAAGTCTAGCGGTGCCTACAGAGCCACAAGTGGTGCTCCCACTACCTCAAGCGCCAACCTTGTCACAAATGAAGAGATAAGCCTGACGGTCAAGAAATTCAACAAGTTCTACAAGAATAGAAGCAAAGAGCGAAGCTCCAACTCAAGATATGAAGAAAAGCGTTCGTCAGGTCGTGAACGAAATTGCTACAATTGGGGGAAGCTCGGATACTACTCCAAAGAGTGCACGGCTCCTTACAAAAAAAGAGAAGAGTCACCAAGAAGACGAAGCTCAAGAGACGAGTCACCTTGGAGACAGAGAAGAAGTAGAGATGATCGTTATGACCGAAGACCCTCAAGGAGAAGTAGAGACTCGGAGAAGAAGGAAAAGTACACCAAGAGATACTCAAGAAGAAAACATCCAGCTCATGCTGGTGAATGGGTTTACGGTTGCAACTCCGACAACCACTCCGACAGAAGCTATCACTCCAACTCCGACTATAGTCAAGATGAAGGTGTTGCTGGAATTGCACTAGTGACAACAATCTCCTATGATCTATTTGATTCACCGAATGAAGGGAGTGGAAGCTTCTTTATCGATAAAGGCCCCAACTTATCACATTCAGAGTATCGACTTCCAAAGTGATGAAGATGACTTGCTATTTGACCAAACTAGTAATGATAGTCAAAATGAACGTGCTAGTACTCACTCTAGAACAAGAGCATGACTACTCTTACATTCGATCATGGGTCTACTCTAGAAGATCATAGAGAGCTTGTAAGCACACATGAGAACTACGCTTCGAGAAGCTCAATTTAGAACAAGAGCATGAGTTCCTTAAAGGTATCAATGATGATCTTCGAAATAAGACTTCCTATTATCTAGCCAAACGACTTTTCTTATCTACATTCATGCCTCAAGTTAAGTCTAAGCAAGCTGGTAACAAAGGAAAGAAAAGTTCTTCAACTAGTAGCAATAAAAATGAGAAATCCAATGATATTGCTTCTAGTAGTTATCTTGATCCCACTAACTCCTCTCTTAGACAAGTTACACTTGAGCAAGAAAATGGACTATTGAAAGAGATTATAGAGAAAGGTATCTACAAAAGTCTTGAAGGGTGCAAACAATTTGATGTGATTATATGCAAGCATGGATGATACTAGAAGAATCGTGGTCTTGGCTACTTCAATGCTAATGGAGTTTAATTGGAAGAAGGTCAATACCCCAATCCCAAGTTTGTTCCTCAAAAGGAGAAGTATGAAAATACTCTCCCCAAGGGAACGAAGTTGAAAGATGACCTTCCACAAAGTTGAAAGATGACCTTCCACCAAGCTCAAGGGCAGGAACAAGCTTCAAGAGGACATTTACTCATATGAAGATCAATCCCAAGCTTTGGTGAAGTTGGTTCCCAAGGCTACTACAAGCTCAACTTATACAAGTGCTACTACGACACCGAGGATCCCCATCAACTTGATGTGGGTCCCCAATAAGAAGAACTAGGGAGTTCTTGAGGGGTCACTTCGCCAATGAAATTCACTCATATTCATTATTGGCAAGGACTATTTGCAATCAACATCAACTCTATCCAATAGTTCAAGGAGTCACACATTCCCTCAAAGGTAAGCAAGAGACAAGGTAATCAAGAAATCGTTGGACATCATCACATATTCATTGCACTCCATGTCGATAGATATCCTTGTATTTCTCTCTTGTGTGTTGGGACTAACCCATGTAGGTGAGAAGAGTAATGAAAGAACAAGGATGCTCCCAATTCTTGGTGATCTTCATCAACTTTGAGCATCCACCACTACCTCACCAACATGAAGTCTTCATCGACAAGACCAAAGGTTAGTTTATCCCTCTTATGGGGGGATGTCACATCTAGGGGGAGATTTACTTTAAGATTTGAGTTAAAGCATCTCAAAAGACTATGAACACATTAAATGCTTTATGGGAAAGTGGTAACCCCACTTGTGCTTAAACGATGGGTATGACCTATGATCAGGTATTCTTACTTGGCTCCTAAGTCAATATACTCATATATAGATGACTCCATCATCGCCAAAGTGCTTGTTAGATGCTATAGTGTTTGTGCATATTTGCCATGATTTCATTTGACATCTTTGTGTGAGAATGTTGGTCTGCATTTATTTACTCATTCGAGGATATGCAGTTGTTGCCATTTGGCTTTTGATTTATCTTTTGCTTGTTGGATATACAAGAATGCCTAGGACCACTTCTTTAGCTATCTATGCTTTCTCACCTCATACTCTATTCATGCTGCATCACAAAATTTGAACAAGTGATTTTCGATCCCTCTGTGTGTGGAGCACTCGGAATTCCATATTGACAAGGACTGACCATTAAAACCTCCCACGTGCATCTCGGTGGAACCAACACCAGAATCTCAGTCACACCGAATGCCTAGGGTTGATCTCGATTTCTTCCCTCGGTACTACCGATACCATATTCTCGGTTACACCAAGTGTCCTTGTCCGCAGACAGTTGAGGCACTCGGTTACATCGACAATTTAGAATCGGTGTCACCGATAGTAAAGGGTATATATTCGGTGGTCCCAACGGTTCAAATTTCACTTCTCAAACCATCACGCCCAGCCCTAAGCTGCCACAAAAGGACCCCCTAGTCGTCGCCCTTGTCTTCCCGCGCTCCTCCACCGCTGGAATCGCTGCCGTCGATGAAATCTTCACCTCCGTCGCCGCCATAGCGGATCCGTCGCCAAGCTAGGGTATGGGTTTGGCCCCCTCTTGTGCTCCAATCTCCAAATCTTGTGCATTACAGTTTCTACATTATCTTGCCACAGATTGAAAGCCTTCCATCCACAAAGAAAATCCCGTAGAGTAGAGAACCATGGACTTTAGGGTTTTGCCGTCCTCCCAATGTAACTCTGTGGAACCGCAGCAAGCAAATCGGTGTCACCAATTTGTATGTCTATGTTACTGAGAACTATCTCGGTGAAACCGTGTGCACCTTTCAGTCTCACCGAAACGGGTGCCAAGTTTCAGCTAAGGAGAAAGTCAGTCTCGGTAGCTCCGATATTTTTGTCGATGCTATGCCTAAGACTGGTACATCCAATAGCACCAAGTCTACATCCAAGAAAGATGTTGCTGAAAATCCTAAGAGGATATCTAGGCAAATTCCATCTTCTAAAAAGAACAAAGGAACAACCTCCAGAGTTGAAGATGATGATGACTTTACAACCTTGATGAAGCTAGACCGCATCTTCTAGTACATGATGTCAGCCACCTAGTTGCTGAAGATATCAAGAAGAGGAAAGACTCTGGTTTGAGGGCATGGAGAGCTATTGATCCATATGCCTAGAGGAGGAAGACTGTTGTTCATTATTGATTCTACACCAAGTAGCAGCAAGACTTCTATGAGACAATCCTGCTAGACAAGAGTCCTGTAGTTAGTGACATGAGATATGTAGACTGGAAATTCATTAAGGAGAATGAGGACTACTTTCCAAGTGTCCAAGACAATTTCCACTGCATTGGTCTGGATGAATTTGTTGGCAGAGAATTTACTGCATGGAATGATGAAATGATCATGCAATTCTACTCCACTGCACACTTCTATGGTGATGGTAGGATTGTATGGATGATAAAAGGAGCAATATATGAGTCCACTTTGATGAATGGCCTTCTATTCTAGGTGTTCCAAAGGCACGGGATGGTGATTTGGGTGTCTACTCAGAGTCCAATGAGAGCCACAATGCTATGGACAAAATGTACAAGGAGATCCCTGTTGCTAACGTGAAGTCTCACAAGCTAGGATCCACCTACTTTCTTCAGCCTGGCCTCCGTACCATGAAAATCATTCTGAGGCATACTTTGATGCCCAAGTTAGGAGATGACAAGATGATCTAAGGATATTCCATCATCATGTTGATCGACCTTGACACACACACCAGGACCAAAGTCATGGACTTAATTGTTGAGAAAGTTAAGAGGCCTGCTGCTAGTCAGAAGCGCTCTTACTACTATGCACCCTACATCCAGATTCTCATCAACTCCAAGTTGGAAAAGCACATATTTGCTCTAGATTGTCCCCATTTGCCCCTATAGGCAGATCTCGAGGACAATGTCATGGTGATGGACCAAGATCATCCCACATCAGCTGCAGCTCAAGCAGAGGCAGAGGCAGTTCGAGCCACTAGTGCCCAGGTTCTTAGATCCAGAAGTGAGCAAATGGATCTGTTGATCTTATCAGTTCAGAGAATGCCAAAGGACATTAAGGGATTCTGGAAAACCAGATCAGTCTTGTGAGGATCTTTGAAACAAGGATCAAGACTCTCAATGATAGGGTGGACAGGGTGACTAAGACAGCCATAGACCTTCAAAAGGAAGTTGACTCAATGCACATACCTCATGCTTCTTCTTCTGATTATGATGATGATGATGATGATGATGGTGGATCACCTCTCAGGACAGGCACCTAGATTCATACTCAGGCCAGGTCAGCCATAGTGCCAGCTCCCGACTTGAGGCCCTCTTCATCAGCTCCTACTACTGTCAGCTCAGCTGCTGCTCCATCAGCTCTAGTTCCTCCAATATCAACTCCAGCTTTGTCATGGGAACGAGTCTGATAGTAGAAGTTAGGGGTATGAAAGGAGAGGGCAGAGTCCTATCTACGTCAAGGATGTACACACGGATGTATGAGTTCAGGCCCCTCTCGTGGAGGTAACAGCCCTACGTGTCAGTGCTCGGGAGCTTTTGTCGTGTGGAGAGTGTGAGTTACAAAGGTTGCGAACCATTGTGCTAGAGGGGAGGGGCGTGTTATATAGAGTATGCAGCCCCTCATAAGTGCGAGGCATCGAAGGGTTTGATCGTGCGTATAAAGATGAGTGTTACCAGTAACGTACATCACAATTGCTACTAATGAAGATTGGCGGAACCCCTGCCCGTTGGCCTCCCAGGAGTGGCTTCTGGTCTTCTGGCGTCGACTAGAAGTGAGGTCTTCCGCGTGACAGGTGACTGTCGAGTGAAGGGTGAAGCTTCCGAGTGGATGAATGTCGAGTGACTTGAGCACGATGGTGAATCCAGTCGGAATGTCTCTTGTAATCTTTAAGTCCGACAATATGGTGCCCTTAGGTAAGGCATGTAGGTCAGGCCTATGACCCTACCCAGGTACATATCCTCGTCATTAGCCCCCAAATGGATCAGGGTTTGAGTGGTGAAGGAAGGTTTCAATGCCAGTTCTGAAAAAAGGCACCAAACATCAGAATGAATTTCGGGGCTGCAATGAAACTTGCATCGACTGAACTCTTTGTCATTCGCCCGGATCGATTCTGCCTTGAAATTGTCCGAATGAATTCTCAATGTTTATTTTGTTCCGAGTGACCTGAAGGGATCATGCCATCTGAATAGTGCCCAAAACTATTTTCATCCAACTTTATTTTTCCCAATGATCATGCCATATGAATAGTGCCCAATTCTCAATGTCATTTGACCAATGTTCATGCCATATGAATAGTGCCCAAAACTATTTTCATCCAACTTTATTTTGACCAAAAAGGATTTATGCAAATTAGGTCTTCAAAAACCCCTGAATTGAGGGTTACACTTCAAGTCCTCAAATTTGGTGCATTCTTTCTCCCCAAAGGCTTTACTTCAAACCTACTATATATATGACTTCCCAAAACCACCAAATATTAATTTTAAAGATTATCTTATATTTCATTTAAAGGCTTTTTTTAAGACCAAAAATGGTTTTTCATAGAGAAAAATTATTTAAATGCTTTCAAAATATTTGAGAAAATTTAGGGAAACTAAGTGGACATATACTTTCCATATATATGAGTTTCTACATATGGGCATGATCAAATCATGGGCAGAACCCATCGAAACCCCTTCTGTCCAAATCAAGTTTTTGGAATATTTCTATAAGAAATATTCTCAATAAATTCTAGCAAGTCAACAGTAACATGGGTGATGATCTTGAAAACCATCCCAAAACCCTCCCTGTCCAGATTCAAATTTGAATAACTTCACATTGTGAAGTTTCTCTCCTTCACCCCAAACTTTGTGGACATGTTCTAATCACCAAATAGTGATTCTACACTAAGTGGTGTATCAAGGGCATTAGCTTAACATGACTAGATCTACAAAAACAGATTCTGTTGAGTTCTAGGGTTCCAAAAAGATACATTGTGAACTTTCCTCAAACCATCTCAAATTTGGTGATCAGGCCTATTTTCATCTAACATTTGACCCTGTCAAATCTCAAGGCAAGAAAATCCCATTTCCTTGCCCTAATCCCCATCAAACACCTTCTGGTAAATACTAGAACTACTATCTTCACCATTTCTACTCTTCCCCTTGCCTCCAAATCTTTACCATAGTTGCAACCTCACCTCTTACCCCTACAGTAAAAACCTTAAGGCAATAAGTCACTGGGAGATGGGGTAAAACCCTAATTTACCCCACAGTTTCACCATGGCAGATTCTTTTCTACCTCCCCCCACCCCCATTTCTTTTTCTCCTAGCCTCCCCTAGCTCCTAGAGCATCTCCAGAACATCCAAAAGCTCATGGATATGCAAGGACGCATCCAGAGCACGCAGGCATGCCACGACATGCCAAAGGCATGATCTGGAGCATGCTATAGTGCATGCCTGCACTATAGTTGCACCCATGACGAGCCATCCGACAGCCTGGGGATGCAGGAGCATGTCCCCAAGCCGCCCCTCGACGTCCGCAGGATGCCAGGTGGTCGGGCCCCTCCTCCCTCCTCCTCTTCTATCCCCCTTAGACCGAGCACGGCACTCGTAGAAACCTCCAATGGTCGAGCTCGCACACGTGCGCCCCTGGACCCCCCCTAGCTGCCCTTCTCCTACCCGCGGACACAGACTGCGTCCCCGACCAGCACAGACATGGCCCAGGGCGCCACCGTCCTCACCGGCGCACCGCGTCCATGGTGCACCGGCGCCCGCCTATAAAAAGCCCTCCCCTGAGCTCCCGCTGCTCTCCCCTCGCTCTCTCCTCGCCTCAGCCGCTCCCTAGTACCCAGCCCCCTCGTTCCCCTCGTCGGGAGCTCGAGCCCGAGCCAAACCCTCGCCGGCATGCGGGTTTTCTCCCC
This sequence comes from Hordeum marinum, assembly GCA_022496015.1. NCBI lineage: Eukaryota > Viridiplantae > Streptophyta > Magnoliopsida > Poales > Poaceae > Hordeum > Hordeum marinum. The sequence goes on from CM039678.1 coordinate 274,438,751, forward strand.
ACCGGCGATTCCCTCCCCGCTGGCGACCCCCTCGGCCACCCACCAACGCCCGAGAAGCCCCTGAGCATGCTGGTGCCCTCCGGTTGAGCCGTCGTGGCCTGGAATCCCGGCGGTGAGCCTCCCCTGCTCCCTGTCACGAGGAGAGGGATGACAGGTGGGGTCCACCTGTCATACCCTCACCCTCCCCCTCTCTCGCTGTCAAGTAGGGCCCAAGGGAAGGTTTAAAAATAAACCGTCCGCGCGCACCGCTCGACCTAGGCCGGTTCGGCTGCGGCGCTTTTGGCCCAAGTATGCACAATGCCTTTTTCCTTTTTCTTTTGCCCTTTGTTTTACAAAAATTCCTGAGACCAGAAAATAATTCCAAATCCAATAATTTTCCACCTAAAATCTTAGAATATTCCAGAGAATTTATTAGTGCCAGTTGTAAAAATATTTAAAAACCTTTTTTGTACTGTTTCAATTTAAAAACCCTATTTGGCACTATTAGCCCCTATTTTAAATGGTTTTGAAAACCTTTATCACTTGAAAATCTTAAACAAATATTTTTAGTATAGTTTTTAGTATTTATTAGAGTAGGGTATCATTTCAAATTTAGATGTGTGTGCTCTATTTTTGTGTGATGCTTATTTTTATCACTATTTATCGCGACGATAGAGTGCGCTATTGACGAGGGAGTTGGACCCGAAGACTTTGAAGACCCCAAAGACTTTGTTGAGCCAGACAAGTTGTGTACCGAAGCAAGTGAGTGTGACTGGTTTTCGAAAACGGATTGGTGTATAAGTTGCGACCGTTATTCCAACCTTACATGTACGAGCACGATACCCCTTATGGGACGGGGCTATGTTGATTACTATGGATGGTGCTAGCAAGGAGACCACATTACTAGTGGCAAGAGTGAAGTGGTCACTCTTGAGACGGGGTCGTTCCAGAAGTGGAAGGCCATGCTCTGTCTTTACAGGCACCGGGCACACCATTGTGTGCCCTCATGGATAATACGTGTGATGTATATCATGAGGGATGGCACCAACGACTGGACTCTTTGTTTAGTATCACCACGGAAAAGGCATTGTTTGGGTGCTTACCTCAGGTATGTGATGTACCGCGAGTCGTGGCTGACAGGGAAGTTCCCCGAGTCTTGTGGGTAAAGTGTGCAACCTCTACAGAATGTAAAACTATTCGAATAGCCGTGTCCACAGTCAAGGACAGTTGGATGACCGCTCTTGTGCTACGTCCAAATGTTTTCACAATCGATGTGTATGTGTGTGTTGATGACAAGGATGGTACTTGAGCTAAGTCCGATGACTTAGCACGACGATTGACTAAGTCCGATGACTTAGCATAATGAATGGATATGAGATGTTCAACCCCTACTTATGATGATATCTGTAATATGTTAATATGGATATCTGCCAACTATTGATGCATGCTTATCTAGTTACTTGATCATGTCATTGCATTCAGAATTGGCTCTCCGCAAGTTACCTACTGAGTGCTATATCATGCATCATTATTACTTGTTCCAAAACATGGGTTGCTTGCGAGTACATTCAAAGTATTCATTGGCTTGCCACTGGTTATTTAATTGGCCCGGCATGGAAGAACAGGAGTACATTCAAGAGTCTGTTGGTGACGAACATGCGAACTAGGACGCTTCCCAGTCAGAATGCACGTAGGTTTAAGGCAGATGGCATGGGTTCACACTTTTGATCAAGACATCCGCTGCTTGTTCTATTTAAGTGTTTGGCCCTTCTGGCCCTATCTATGTAAGACTAGACCTTCATGGTCTTTATTTGTGTAAGACGCTAAATGTGGATGTAAGACTCTTGTTATTCAGCTTCTGTGTGTTCAGTGAGCATTGATCTCTGGGATCACTATACATGTGCATTCGGTGATCACGACTTATGAGTCGGGGTCCCCATAGTTGTTCTCCCCACATGGGTCTGTTCAAACACATTTTCACTATCAGATCTCAATCGGTCAATAAGGCCAACCCTGAGGACGGTAAAACTCATGTAGTCCAGCTGTGTGGGGGCTTAGGAATCCAGAAGAGAGATAGGAGTTCTTTTCCTTCCATGACCATCCCCGGATCCGTTAGAGGTTGGCAGTCGACATGGTTTTATTGCAAGGATATAGCTTCTCCCAATATGTCGACTGGTCTTGCCCCTTTCACATCAGATCGTCCTGCCATTCCCAAGTCCATTTGGGTGTCGGAGGGAGAGAAAGTCCAAGTGGGAATCCTGGTGGACGCCGTAGTGAACCTTCTCCGTGGCAGAGTGACTGGTATGGATCTCCTGGAGACATTCCTCAGTCGATGCATCTAGCCGCTCCAGGCAACGGACCACACTATGTGGAATTATGCAAGCCCCAAGGACTCTACCCAAATGCACCGAGAAGAGGTTTCATAGAAAACTGTCGAGCAATGGCTTCAAAGCATTACCGGGGCTTGCGACAACCCTTGGGGGCAGGAGGATCCAGCCTTACTCTGCTGAGAATCCGCCAAAGAATCTGGTAAACTTTGCATTGTTGATTGTCATATTACTTTGTTGAGTGATTTATTGATATGTCGGCTGACTTCATTGTTTGCATCCTGCAGGAGTGGACACACATGCATTCGCTCGTGCCCAGTGGGAACCAGCCTGAACATGGCGGTGAGAATGAGGGTGGCAGCATCGATGTCAACTACACCGACGACAGCAAAGATGAGTATGAAGCCTCTAGGGAGAATGATGAAGAAGTCGAGTCTCCTCCATGCAAAGAACATCGCTCCAAGTTACGTCAGGACCCTGAGACTGCCGTGGGTAAGACCTTGCCTTCGAGTGAGAGGAACCCAAAATGGGACTGAACCTCGACTATCGAGTCAAGTGAACGAGCCGCGAAGCAGCCTAAGCCCAACGTGTCGAAACCTCGCAAAGCTCTACCCTGCATGAAGATGGTTGTGCCCGTCATCTCAACATAAGTGTTTGCTTTTGTCTTTCGCTATCGACTGTGACTTCAAGTTCTTGCTAACCGAGTGGAATTTGGTCTACTAGTGCCGCAACCATAGTGACGTCGCCTCCATGGGACATAGAGGCGCAAATGGATGAGGATACTGTTGACGCAGCCACCTCCCAAAGAGGTAAACAAATCTTCACTCAACCCTGTTTCTTGAAAATGATTCGTCGATTGCAAGAGTTAACGTTGCCGATTGATATTTGTAGAGATCATTCAACTAGAGGATGATGATGAACAACCTCGGGGTATGGGGGGTGAAGGTGAGACTGTAGGCACCCCATGTGTTTGTGCCCGAAGAACGTTGTCAGCCCAAACGCCTCAGCGGTCGACTGCTAGATCATCCCAGGGGATAGGCGACTCGTCACGAGCCAGAACTGAACTCGTGGTTCCACTACCGTGTGCTCCAATCGGACAGCCTCAGACTATCCTGACTACTCTAGCCGCAAAATCATTCCAACCGATGACTGCCTTTCCTCTACACCATGTCCTGGAAGACCAAACTAGAGCCGCAAAGGAAGCCATGATCCAGGCGGAGCAAATAATGCTACGCACCAAGGAGGCGTGTGAGGCCAGCAAGCAGGCTTATGATGCCGGCGCGGCGCTTCATACCAACGTCCGAGTAAGTGCGATTGTAAGTGCATTTCCGATTGAATTCCTGTCTTCATTCCATAGAATTTTTGTGAGATTTATGCTCGAATAGATCAGGTATTAGTCGAGTAAATTTCGGTCCAGTGGGGGCACGCTGAGTGCACCCACTGGGTGTAGTCCCTAAGACCATTCTCAAATGACAAAGACATCGGCAGGGGGCTCAGAAACAGACGATTTTCATATGCTTGCGCATGGTGTTTTTTTGTTCTGCCACTCGACAGATTGAGTGTTGGCAGCTCCAGTGGGGGCACGCCGAGTGCACCCACTGGGTGTAGTCCCCAAGACCTCTATTGAGTGCTTGCACTGGCGGGGGTTTGAAAGAGACCATTTTGTACTTGGACAGGGTAGACCTTGTCGAGTGATTTTAGCCGTACCACTCCAAAGCTATCTTGTAGGTTTCATGGACATCATTTCATCAACCATGATATGACGCTACTTTAGAGGTGCGGTGTGCCATGGTGGACCCTTCGAGGGCCACTCGACGGATCGAGTGTTAGCAGGTCCAATGGGGGCACGGTGAGTGCACCCATTGGGTGTAGTCCCCGAGACCGTCATCGAGTGCTTCCACTCGCGGCGGTATGATAGAGATCATCTTGTGGTTGGACAGGGTAGAACCTATCGATTAATTTAGGAACCAATGGGGGCACACTGAGTGCACCCACTGGGTGTAGTCCCCGAGACTACTATTGATTGTTGACGATGAGCAGTAGTCTTAAGAACTTGAACTCACGGTTCTTTGTCGTACGCGGAGTACGTTTGCCACTCGACGTGTTGAGTGGATTCTATTCCTTTAGGTATTCCTCTCCCGAATGTAGGTTTCATGGATATTGTTTCCATCAACCATGATATGATGCTATTTCAGTGGAGGGGTGAGGTAGGCGTCGCCATCCAGTCGACTGTTCTCAACATTCTTCACTCGGGAGTGGAGGAATTTCCATGTCGACGGAACTTGTTTTTTGTTGATTTCAGAGATCTTGTGAACTCGGCACTTAGTACAAGGACCTGAAGGAGGATAGGAACCAGTTGTGATTGGATCTAGAGGTCTCAAAGAACAGCTTAGAGCGTGCGCGGACTGAACTGAAGACTCTGGGAGGTAACCTTCATCGATCCAATGCATAGTTGCCCTTACGTTCTATCCTTTGAACCGAGTGTTCTCACTCGAATAGACGTACGTGATGAAAATCGTCAACTCCAAGAGCGACTTAACAATGCTATTTCTTTAGATACCGTGACGTAGGCACTGGAGGACAAAGACAGGGCGTTTGCTGATGCCCAAAAGGCATCGAGGGAGAAAACTGAAGCCGCCGAGAAGAAACTGGCTGCTGCCAAGAAGATAGAGGCGAAGAACTCCAAACTGAAACTGGAATGGGGTGAACTCATCAAGAAGACCGAGCAGCTGACCAAGAGGAGCAATGGCTTGGAGAAGCACATGGGGGAGTTCGCGAGGAAGATGTACATCATGCTCGACGGTAATTGTCCTTGTCGAATGAATTTCTCCAATTCCCACCGGTTAGAAATTTGATCATTTTCCCATTCCTTTTACCATATAGAATTCTGCCAAGACTTTGAAAAAGAGATCAAAGAAATAGAGCCCAATGTGGATCCCACCAAGTCACCTGTTGGCGATGCTATGTTCATGAACATGTTCTGACTCACGTTTGACTCCAGGGCGTCCAAGCATATATCCTCCGACTGAAACCCGCGCTGGAGAAGATCGACAAGGAGCTGTGGCCCGAAGACACCCTTCAGAATGATCTTGCATCCATGATGGCTCGTCTTAATGATATCCCCAGTCGAGTGCAAGCCTGGAAGAAGTCAGCCTCCCGATGAAGAGCCGATGTGGCGCTATCCCTTGTCAGAGTCCATTGCAAGGAGGCAAGGCAGGACAAGTTGAAGGATCTCCTAGTGATGAACACGAAGAAGCTTCAGTTTGAAGATTTCATGGAGAACTTCATTGATGCAGCCACTAGGATCGCAGAAGGGATCGACTTGGACACCTTCGTCGGGCTAGCAAGTCCGTACGGCGCTTGAAAAACTTGATTCGCAGAGAAAACTTTATTTGTATCGAAATTCGAGTGAAAATGTATCAGTCGTAAAACTTCATTCAGGCCTCAAGACTTTATCCGTGCAAAAACATTTGGATTTATCCGTCTTTGGTTTTCAATCGTTTGCTTGACTGAATTCATTTTTAACTTAGGCGAAAGTTGGTCCGCAGCTAAGCCCCCGAGTGTGAGGATTGCTCAACACTCAGAAAATTTGGTTGGTAGCTAAGTTTCAGGGTGAATAGATAGTAATCCACTCGGAATTTATTTTTAACTTAGGAGAAATCTGGTTCGAAACTAAGCCCCCGAGTGTGAGAATTGCTCAACACTCAGAAAATCTTAGAACTTAGACGAAAACTGGTTCGGAACTAAGTTTCTGAGTGAATAGACTGCTATCTACTCTGCGGGATTTCTAACTTAGGAGAAAGCATGTTCGCAGCTAAGCCTCCGAGTGCGAGGATTGCTTAACTCTCGGAAGAGTTTTAAACTTAGACAAAGATTGGTTCACACCTAAGTCATCGAGTGAATGTACTGTTATCCACTCGCCAGGGGTTTTAACTTAGGCTAAAGCATGTTCGTAGCTAAGCCCCCGAGTGTGAGGATTGCTCGACACTCGGAGAAGTTTTGCACTTAGACGAAGAATAGTTCGCAGCTAAGTCACCGAGTGAATGGACTGCTATCCACTTGGCAGGGTTTTTAACTTAGGAGAAAGCATGTTCGCAGCTAAGCCCCCGAGTGCGAGGATTGCTCGACACTCGGAGAAGTTTTGAACTTAGACGAAGACTGGTTCGTAGCTAAGTCACCAAGTGAATGGACTGTTATCCACTCGACAGGGCTTTTAACTTGCGACAACATGTTTGCAGCTAAGCCCCCGAATGCGAGGATTGCTCGACACTCAGAGTGTTCCCAAAAGTGAAATTGTACGATCGGAATCGACGAAAGACTGAGAAAGACATTATTACACAAATGACATTGTCTATAATACTTTTATTACATCAACACCACTTTGTTTTTAGGTATAGAAACATCAGAGCAGATCTGCATTCCAGGCTTGCGGCTCGTCAGTCTACTTCTTGAGGTTGTACAGGTGACAAGCTTTGTTGTTCAACACCTTGGTGATGACAAAAGGACCTTCCCACGCCATAGAGAGCTTGTGGGGTCGCTGTTAATCCACTCGGAGCACCAAGTCACCCTCATGAAACAACCGACTCTTAACATGTTTCTCATGGAAGCATCGTAGATCTTGCTGATATGTCGCGGTCCCAATCAAAGCCATCTCTTGGTCTTCCTCCGGGAGATCTACGCCATCCTATCTTGCTTGTTCAGCTTCAGCAGCTTCAGAATAAAGATCCACTCGAGGAGAAATGTGAAACAAATCACTCGGCAGGACAGCTTCGGATCCAGAGAATAGGGAAAAAGGAGTTTGTCCAGTCGACCGATTAGCTGTTGTTCTCAAGCCCCATAAAACAGATGGCAACTCTGACAACAAGGCTCCAGTAGCATGTTCTACTTCTTGCATGAGCCGAGGCTTCAGACCTTGTAAGAGAGGCCATTAGCTCGCTCGAGTTGACCATTGGTTTGAGGATGTGCAACGGAGGCATAATCCACTCGAGTGCCTTGCGAAAAGTAGAAGTGTTCTAATTCTTCCGAGTCAAAGTTTGTGCCATTGTCCATGACGATGCTGTGGGGAACTCCATACCGGTAGATTATTTCTCTCATGAACTTTACTGCAATATGAGAGTTCAGTTTGTTTATTGGCTTTGCATCAATACACTTTGTAAACTTGTCGACTGCAACAAGCAAATGAGTAAACCCACTCTATCCATTCTGAAAGGGACCAACCATATCCAGACCCCAGACAGCGAATGACCAAGCGAGGGTAATAGTCCTAAGAGCAGACGCATGTTTGTGAGATACGTTTGAATAGAACTGGCACCCTTCATAGTGATCGACAATGTCCTTTGCATCTCATTGGCATGGGGCCAGGAGAAACTAGCTCGATATACTTTTGCGACGATTGTCCGTGAGGATGCATGATGGTCGCAAGTTCCCGAGTGGATTTCATCCAGGATCATTCGACCTTCTTCAGGGGAAATGCATCGCCGCATCACACCAGTCACACTTTCTCTATACATTTGATCATTGATCACAGTAAAAGCTTTCGATCTTCGCATGATATGTCGTGCTTCAGTCTCATCTTCAGGAAGTTCCTGCCTCAGGATATACGCAATATAGGGCACTGTCTAGTCGGGAATGATGACCAGAATCGCCATGACCAAATCAATAACTGTAGGAAAATCAACCTCAATCAGATCATAGGGGCTCATAGCTTGTGGGGGCTCTTCGGTGAAAGGATCCTCCTGCACCAAAGGAGTGTGGAGGTGCTCCAAGAATACATTGCTGGGGACAGGTCGTCAAGTGGATCCAATCTTTGCCAGTTCATCAGCCGCTTGATTCTTCACTCGAGGAGCATGATGGAGTTCCAGACCTTCAAACTTCTTGTTGAGCTTTCTAACACCATTGAAGTATCCAATCATAACGGGGTTCCTAACATCCCACTCTTTCATCCCGTGATTGACCACCAAATCTGAGTCCCCATAAACCATCAGGCGCTTGACGCCGAGTGAGATAGCCATGCGCAACCCATACAAGAGTGCCTCATATTCCGCCTCATTGTTGGAGGAATCTAAGTGAATCTGGAGAACATAACTGAGTTTGTCGCCTTATAGAGACACCAATACAACGCCAGCGTCGGACCCATTCAACATTTTAGAGCCATCAAAGAACTTGGTCCAGTGTGTCGAGTGAATCTTGACTGACTATTGCTGGTCAATCCACTCGGCCATAAAATCGGCAAGTGCCTAAGACTGGATCACTTTCTTGGCTTCGAACTTGATGTCAAAGTACAGGAGTTCAATTGCCACTTAGCCACTTGACCATTCCGGTCTCGATTGTAGAGAATCTCAGATAACAGAGCATCACTGATGACTAAAATCGAGTGGTCTTGAAAATAATGTGCTACCTTCTTCGCTGATAGATAAATGCCATAGACCAGCTTCTGGTAATGCAGGTACCTTTGCTTCGAACGAGTTAACACTTTAGAAATATAGAAGACCGGGCATTGGACTTTGTAGGCCTTGCCTTCCTCTTCTCGCTCGACAGTGAAAACTGTACTGACGACCTGATTAGTGGTCGTGATGTACAGGAGCAAAGGCTCTTTGCTACGTGGAGCAGCAAGCACCGACTGGGTGGAAAGCAGGGCTTTGAGTTCGGAAAACGCTGCTTCAGCTTCTGGAGTCCACTCGAACGTGTCGGACTTCTTCATCAGTCGGTATAAAGGCAAGACCTTCTCACCGAGACGAGAAATGAATTAACTCAATGTTGCTAAGTAACCTGTGAGCTTATGAACATCGTGCACTCACACAGGACTCTTCATTCAGGTAATGGAGCTGATTTTCTCAGGGTTGACATCGATCCCTTGCTCGGAAACGAGAATACCGAGTAACTTGCTACCAGGGACATCGAAAGTACACTTAGCTGGATTCAGCTTTATATCGTACCTCCTGAGATTGGCGAAAGTCTTGGCCAAGTTAGCCAGCAGGTCGGAACCATTGTGGGACTTAACGATGATATCATCCATGTATGCCTCAATATTCTGAGGGGTCTGGTCGAGTAAACATTTCTGAATCATGCGCATGAAAGTAGCACTGACATTCTTCAAACCAAATGGCATGGTGATGTAGCAAAAACACCCGAATGGGGTGATGAAGGCTGTTTTTATTTCATCCAAACCAAACAGACAGATCTGATGGTAACCGTAGTATGCATCCAGAAAAGATAAACACTCGCATCCCGCAGTCGAGTCAACAATCTAATCGATGCGAGGGAGCGGAACATGATCTTTCGGGCAGGCCCGATTGGTATGCTTAAAGTCGATACACATGTGTAGTGACTTGTCCTTCTTGGGGACCATGACAACATTTGAGAGCCACTCGGAGTGGTAAATCTCCCAAATGAACTTGGCCTGCAAGAGACGAGCCACCTCTTTGCCAATTTTTTACGCTTCTATGCCACCGATCGACGCAACTGCTCTTTCACCGCCTTGGCCTTCGGATCAACTCTCAGTCAGTGCTCACCCAGCTCCCTGGGCTTCCATGCGAAGATGTCCCAGTTCTCATAGAGGAACTGGATGAGCTTGGCATCCTATTTGCTATTGAGTGTTGACGATATGTTGGTCGGCGCGACAGTTGAATCTATTGGGTGAATTTGCACCTTCTTCACTTCCCCTGCCGACTGAAAAGCTGACTCAGAAGCAGGCATCTTAGCACGCAGCAAATCAGCAGGGCCAACCCTATTCTTGTATTCTTCCAACTCGACCATAGCCATCTGATGATCGACAATTTTGGAGCCCTGCTGGAGGCACTCCTCAGCCTCCGAGTCAGAATGCCTATAGGTTAAGGCAGATGACAATTTTGGAGCCCTATTAGTGACAAACATGCGAACTAGGACGCTTTCTAGTCAGAATTCCTATAGGTTAAGGTAGATGGCATGGGTTCACGCTTTCGACCAAGATTCCTGCTGCCTTTTCTATTTGAGTGTTTGGCCCTTGTGGCCCTATCTATGTAAGACTAGGCCTTCATGGTCTTTATTTGTGTAAAACGCTAAATGTGGATGTAATACTCTTGTTATTCAACTTTTGTGCTTTCAGTGAGCATTCATCTATGCAATCACGGTACACGTGCATTCGGTGATCACGACTTATGAGTCGGGGTTCCCACAGAGCTGGCATCAGAGCCATCCTGGCTGTAGGAAACCCTTAGTTAGTATGGACATTAGTTAGGATGAAAACTGCTTTCAAACTATAGCTAGCACCTATACTTAGGGAATTCTGCACTATTTACCTCTCCTATTCTTCACACAACACTTTGCATACTCTCCTCCATTGAAACCTTTGTGGATGGCCATCGTACCCGAAGCCTTCCTGACATCCGACTTTCCCTTACTCCTCGGGGATAGCCTGGAGAAGTGCCAATTTTGCCAACCACCCATTTTCCTCTACCACGAGCACTGGGTTGACACCGACAAGAAGGAATACCACATGGATGTGGTCATGAAGGCAAACGATTTCCCGACCAGTTGGTCCTTTGAAGGACCACGGATGGAGACTATGATACTTGCCGTCAAGACAGCTGCACGCAAGGCAGTCCTACACCTTCGAGACATTATTCCAGAGATGGCTGATGAGCCGGCTACTCGCTACCTTCCCTTCGGGAAGGATGACCTTGGCGAGAGTTGGATGCTGATTCCGACCAAGGAAGATGGCACACCACTCAGGTTCCAGACCTACTTTAGCCTCTCTACCGATAGCCTAGTTCATAACCTGATGACGGAGTCCGTGAAGCTCCGTGAGGAACTTCACCACACCCGAGAGCTACTTCGGCAAGCCAAGACGAAGCCAGACAAGATAAAGAAAGATGGATCCCACGAAGGATGACCAGATGTTGCTTATCGAGGAGGAGTACCCGTAGCTAGTGATGCACCCACACGTCATCATCGCATGAGTACGAAGGAGTACCGTGAGCTCTTCACCGCCCCGCCTGCAAAGCGTCCTTAGGATGGATCTCCTCGTTCCCCGACCCCTTCGACCGGGAATGATGCCTGTTCAGATGATGAACAGGAGGAAGACCCAGATGAGCATGACTACGAGACCGAGCACTCCACCACCTAAGTCCGAGAACCCCTATGGTAGGATCAGTCATGTACCCCTCATGCGAAGTCGAGTTCATGTAATGGTTCATAAGAAACCATGTGTGCTTGTTGTTTGTTTTGTTGTTTGTGTTTCGATGCAAGTCGCGCTTTTGCCTTAGGCAACATCTAAGCGACTCCATCATCTATCTTAATATAGGTTGGTCCTTTGACCTTTGTTTTAACACACTTGCACTCAACCAACCCCCTTAGGCGCGCTTTTCCGTTATTGCTTTTACTCCCGTCTATCCCAGTAATTTGACTTGGCTGCTCCAAACAGGATGGTGACTGCTACCCGCAATAGCTCCTTCATGAACCCTAAAGCCAGAAACTCAAGCCAGCAACAGGGAGCTGGTGGGGTTACTCACGCTGGAGGACACCAGGAGGAGCCACAAGGCGACATTCCCCCGCCATTACCTCCACCGGTGAAAATGACCATAGCTCAGTTTCTCCAAGTTCTCCGGGAGGAGTGCCAAGCCAACAATGCTGCTATCCAGCAGATGGCTCTGGCCCTTGTGAACAACCAGCAACAAGGTAGGAATGGCAATGGCCGCTCCACTCTGTCTGAGTTCATGAGGAATTCGCCCCCAACCTTCACTGAGACTGTTGAACCATTGGATGCCGATGACTAGATCCGCACCATCGAGGACCTCCTTGCATTGGTCAATTGCAATGAGGACCGTGAGAAGGTGTTATATGCCTCTCACTCACTCGGAGGTACCGCCCGAGCTTGGTGGTATGGATTCAAGGTCATGCAAGGAGAACGTGTGATCACTTGGAATGACTTCAAGGAAGGATTCCGCACCGCCCACATTCCTTCTGGGATCATGGCTATCAAGAAGAGAGAATTCCGAGCGCTGAAGCATGGAAGTGGCTCTGTCAAGGAGTACCTGTAGAAGTTCAACCTGCTATCAAGGTATGCACCTGAAGATGTCAGCACAGAGGCTGCCAAGAAGGAACGCTTCATGGAAGGACTTCAACAGACCATGCAGTATCAGCTCATCATCTGCGACTGTCGTACCTTCTTCGACCTGGTGAACAAGGCCCTCACGCTAGAAGACAAGCGTCGTGCCATAGAAGACACTCGCAAGCACAAGATGATCAGCAAGGGTAGCTCAAGCAACCAGAAGCCTCGCCCTTGGTAGCCAGCCCCAGCCAAACCGGCCTATCAGCCACAGCAGGCTAGACCTCCTGCACCTCGTCTGAGCTACTAGCCTCAATAGTATGCCAATCCCAGGCCAGCTTACAACAACAACCCCAATAATAACAACGGTGGTAGAAACTTCAACAAAAACCCTAGGCAAGTCACTTGCTTTGGATGTGGTCAGTCCAGACACATCTCTAAGCTTTGACTCAACAGGAAGCTAGATGTGCCGCGCCCCAATGCGCCAAACCAAGGTCAAGCCCGTGGAGCACCACAAGGAACCCAGCTCCCTGAACCAACCCAACAATGGCAAGGGTCGTGTGAATCACATCACCGCAGAGGAAGCCCAGGAAGACCCGGATGTCATACTGGGTACGTTCCTCGTCAACTCAACCCCAGCAACAATATTGTTTGATTGTGGAGCTTCGCAATCTTTTCTCACCCAAAAGTTTGCATTAGAGAATGGCATGAAACCTACATCCCTGGGTAGTCGTATGTTGATACAAACCCCAGGATCAGTTATGAAGTCTGGGATAGGTTGTAAGGAAGTAAAGATTGACGTCAACAGGGTAGATTTCCTAGGAGACCTTATAGTTCTGGATTCACTAGGCTTGGATGCCATCCTTGGAAAGAACTAGTTGACCAAGCACCAAGGCATGCAAGACTATGACAAAAGGATTGTCACCATGACCAATAGCCAAGGAGTGGAAGTCAAGTATGTTCCCAACACTTCCTCCACTCACGGCCCTCAGGCTAACTGCCTATCGGGAGTTGAGTTGGATCAAGTGCGAGTGGCATGTGAGTACCTGGATGTGGTTCCTGATGAGCTCCCCCGAATGCCTCCTGACATCGACATTGAGTTCATCATTGAGCTTATGCCCGGGTCAAGTCCCATCTATAAGAAGGCCTACAGGATGGGATCCGAAGAGTTGGCTAAGTTGAAGAAGCAACTGGCAGAGCAGCTCAGAAAAGGATTTATTTGCCCTAGTGCCTCTCCTTGGGGATCGCCTATTCTATTTGCGTCAAAGAGGGACGAAACTATCAGTCTCTGTGTCAATTACCATTCTCTCAATGAAGTCACGATAAAGAACAAGTACCCACTCCCCAAGATTGAAGACCAGTTTGATCAGTTGAATGGAGCCAAGGTGTTCTCCAAGATCGACCTTAGGTTTGGGTACTACTAGCTGAAGATCAGACCCCAAGACATTACGAAGACGGCGTTTGTAACCCGGTATGGCCTGTATGAATACACGGTCATGTCATTCGGGTTAACTAATGCCCCTGCCTATTTCATGTACCTCATGAACAAGGTCTTCATGGAGTACTTGGACAAGTTCGTCGTCGTCTTCATTGATGACATACTCGTCTTCTCCATGTCTGAAGAAGAACATGAGGAGCACTTGAGATTGGTCCTAGAGATGCTTCGAGAGCACCAGCTTTATACCAAGTTCATCAATTGTGAATTCTGGCTGCATGAAGTTGGATTCTTGCGTCATGTGTTGACTGTAGAAGGATTATCAATGGATCCTACCAAGATTGAAGCCGTGACGGAATGGCAAACCCCAACCACCGTGAAGGAAGTCAGGAGCTTCCTCAGACTTGCGGGTTATTATTGCAAGTTTGTTGAAGGTTTGTCAAGCATTGCCTGACCCATGACCCAGCTTTTGAAGAAGGACAAGAAGTTTGAATGGACAACTAAGTCCGAGGAAAGCTTCCAGGATCTCAAGAACAGATTGACCACAACCCTAGTTTTGGCCACCTCCGACATTCACAAGGAGTTTGTGATATATTGTGATGCATCAAGAACTGGGCTAGGAGGTGTTGTGATGCAAGAAGGCAGAGTTGTAGAATATCTATCCAGACAACTACGACCGCATGAAGAGAACTACGAAACTCATGATCTTCAGTTCGCAGTCGTGGTTCATGCCTTGAAGACATGGCGACATTACCTTCTGGGGAAGCGACGTGAGATATTCACAGACCACAAGAGTTTGAAGTATATCTTCACTCAAAGGGAATTGAACATGAGGCAGCCAAGATGGTTGGAGTTGATCAAGGATTACGACCTTAGTGTTCAGTACCACCCCGGAAAGGTCAATGTGGTAGTAGACGCCTTAAGCAGAAAGGATTGTTCCTTGAATGCTGTGATTAGGGAAAGGCTACCCGCCCTGTATGAGGAGCTTGAAAGTTTCGGCTTGGAACTGGTTGCACCCGGATTCCTTGGCAACCTCGAAGAAAAGCCTACCTTGATGGAGGATATCAAAGAAGCTCAGAAGGGACACGAGAGCATCGAAGGCATCAAGAGGAAGATCAAGGCAGGCAAGGCCCCAGGATTCTCAGCGGATGAACAAGGAGTTGTATGGTTCGAGAATCGCATTTGCATACCCAGCAAAGAGGAGCTCAAGAGCTTGATCTTGCAAGAAGCCCATGACACTCCATACTCCATTCATCTTGGAGGAACCAAGATGTATCAAGACCTCAAGGCAAGATTCTTCTGGCATGGCATGAAACAGGAGATAGGCACCTTCGTCGCCAAGTGTGACATATGCCACAGAGTCAAAGCTGAGCACCAGCGCCCTGCTGGGCTATTGCAGCCTCTCAAAGTTCCTGAATGAAAGTGGGACAAAGTCAGGATGGATTTCATCACCGGATTACCAAGGTTGAGCAAAGGGCATCATTCCATTTGGGTCATTGTTGATCACCTGACCAAGGTAGCCCACTTCATTCCAGTCAAGGCAACCTACAAAGGGAACCAATTGGCCAATCTCTACATCAACCGGATTGTGAGCCTCCATGGAGTTCCTAAGGAGATTGTATCGGACCGAGGAACCCAGTTCACCTCAAGGTTCTGGAATAGGTTCCAAGAATCCTTAGGAACCAAGCTCTCCTTCAACACTGCTTTCCACCCTCAGACCGATGGACAAACAGAGCGAGTAAATCAGATACTTGAAGATATGCTCTGCGCTTGTGTTTTAGCATATGGAGCCAAGTGGCAAGATTGCCTACCATTCGTCGAGTTCTCTTACAACAATAGCTACCAAGCAAGTCTTCAGATGGCACCATTTGAGGTGTTGTATGGCCGTAAGTGCCGTACTCCCCTCAACTGGTCAGAAACCGGAGAAGGATTAGTTTTTGGACCAGACATTCTCCGCGAAGCAGAAGAGCAAGTTCAACTCGTCCGATTGCGACTCGAGATGGCCAAGACTAGGAAGAAGATCTATGCCGACTCTCACCGTCGAGACATGAGTTTCCGTGTTGGGGACCATATTTACCTCCGAGTCATGCCTCTCAAAGGGAACAAGCATTTCCACGTCAAGGGAAAACTTGCACCAAGATTCATCGGCCGCTTCAAGATCACCGACAGGCAAGGAGAAGTTGCCTACTAGCTAGAGATACCTTCCGAGCTGTCGGATCTGCACAACGTCTTCCATGTATCACAACTCCGGAAATACCTGCAAGTTCCCAACTGAAAGCACAACATGCTCCCTTGGTGGTTTTGATAATTCATGACAACATACATTGTCTCTTGGACTGATACTTTTACCTAGTGTATTTCAGATATAGTCTATAGAGAGGCTTGGCAAAAGGAGACTATGGAGATACCCCAAAATGCAAGGAAATAGGTTGGCCAAGCTTCACGCAAGAGGACTCTACATTTTATATTTGTGAGAAATCACTTTGAGTCCATAGGAAAGCCAATACTATTAAAAGGGGGTAAGGTTTTATTGGTGAACAATATGCTCAAACATGCACAAGTGATAGTCACCAAAAACATCCACAAACTCTCCAACCAAAGTCTGTTCTATACCTAACACTCAAAATCGGTGCAACCAACTTTCCCATACCAGTGCCACTGATTCTAGAACCTAGACAGACTCAGCCAAACCCTAGCCACTTCGGTGCAACCGATTCCATACCGGTGCCACAAAGTTTAGGTTGCCAACTTTCTGTTACGCAAATTCACATTATCGGTACCACCGAGAATGTTGGATCGGCGTCACCGAGATTGGAAATCTGACCATTGGTCACCTTTTCCGAGTTTCCTATATCGGTCTCACCGAGTTTCAAAAGTTGCCACCTTTTCGTCACTTTGGTACCACCAAGATTAACACATCGGTGTCACCGAGTTGGTCATTTTATGTGTAACGGTTGGATTTTTGGGGATGCCTATATATACCCCTTCACCACCACCTACTTGAAAGATAAGCACTCATAACTATTCCACACTTGCCCCATCCAGTTTTCTAAGAGAGAACCACCTACCCTTGTGTTGAGGTCAAGATCTTCCACTCCAATCATGTGGATCTTGATCTCTAGCCTCCCCAAACAGCTTTCCACCAATCCCATCTCTTCCACCATGCCAAATTTGTGAGCGAGTGATTGGGTGCTGTGGAGTCTATCATCTTGAAGCACAAGAGCAAGGAGTTCATCATCATTACCGAGCCTATTACCTTTTGGAGAATGGTGCCTCCTAGATTGGTTAGGTGTCACTTGGGAGCCTCCTACTTCGTGTTGTGGAGTGAACCAAGAAGTTTGTTAGGGCAAGGAGATTGCCTACTTCATGAAGATCTACCCACAGTGAGGCTAGTCCTTCATGGACGGAAGCCGTTATGGAATTGTCAAGGTTGCTACTTTGTGGATCCTTTTGGGTGGAGCCCTCAGTGGACTCTCGCGACCGTTACCTTCTTTGGGTTAAAGACTCCATAACGTGGATGTATCATAGCACCACCTATCGGAACCACGGGAAAAATCCATGCGTCTCCAACTGCATTTGTTCTACCTATGTCAACACTTTACTTCATATGCAATGTCTTTACTTTCCACTGCCATGTCTGTTGACATGCATGTGTAGGGCTGTTAGACTTGCTAGCTTTGCTAAAACTGTTAAAATCTGCCAACCAATTAACTTGGGAAAGGTTAGGTTTTAAATTCCTGCCAATAGTCTATTCACCCCCCTCTAGATACTCTTCTAGTGATCCCTCAATTGGTATCAGAGCATTGGTCTCCATTGCTTTGGTTTAATCGCCGAGGAGGAAGATGGATGTGTCTAGTATAGGGAGTTTGAGTTGTAGAGTACCCATTCTTGATGGAGAGTACTATAGTCAATGGAAATCTTAGATGCTTGAGCTATTTAATTAATTTCAATTGAGCAAGTATTTTATGCGCCCCTATGATCCTCCTATTGATCCTTTGCATCCCACACACGAAGAGGAAATTGATATGCTATGCGATCTTAGAACTGTTAATCTCATTGTTAGAGCATTTCCTAGAAATGTGCTTAACCAAATGAAGAATTTTGCATGTGCTTACACTTTGTGGAATGATTTGGAGAAACAATATCTAAATTATTCATTAAGTAATCTTGATGAAATTCTTCATAAAACCATTGCCTTTCACAAAATGTCGCCAGTGATCCTAAATTTAATGTTTGTCTATTAGAGCTTAGAGACGTCATGCGTGCTAAAGGAGATGTCACAACTACCAACAATGTCATTATAGAGGCCCTTTGCATTCATAAACTTGAACATTCTCATGATCACCATCCTAACGAATCTCTTGTTCTTAATGACGAGGATTTCCCACTTGATGATGACCATGTGGAACATGGCTACTATGATGAAGATGAGATGTTCGACATCGAGTATGAGAAGATCATGAAGAATCTAAGTCTCATGGCAAACTTCAAGGATTACATGTCTGGAGGAAAAGAATGGATTGTCGATAGCGGATGTACTAATCATATGACCGGAGATAGAGAAATGTTTGAGGAGATTACACCTAACCATGGACCGTGAAGGTACGTAACGTTTGGAGACAACTCCAAGGGTAAGGTACTTGCTCTTGGTAAGGTGGCCATATCCCATGATAGTTCTATTCAGAGTGTTATGCTTGTTGAATCTCTTGGCTATAATCTTCTTTCCATGTCTAGACTTGCCGACTTTGGTTTCAATGTGTTATTCACGAAAATACATTACCAAGTGTTTCGTCAAGATAATCATAAAATGGGTTTTACCGGTACCCGTAGAGGTGATATATACATTGTCAATTGCACTAAGAGATCCAAATCTCACACTTGTTTAATTTCTAAATCTTCTAAAGGTTGGCTTTGGCATAGAAGATTAGGACATGTTGGCATGCGTAATTTAGACAAACTTATCAAAGGTGATCATATACTTGGTGTTAAAGATGTTGTCTTTGACAAAGATAGACTTTGTAGTGCTTGTCAAGCTGGAAAGAAAGTAGGTGGAAGTCATCCTGTAAAGAATATCACGACTACTAGGAGACCACTCGAGTTACTTCACATGGATCTTTTTGGTCCCAATGCTTACAAGAGTATCGGTGCAAATTCCTATGGTCTAGTTATAGTTGATGATTTTTCCAGATTTACATGGGTATTCTTTCTTGATGATAAGTCGCAGGTTCAAAAGATCTTCAAGAACTTCACTCGCAAAGTGCAAAATAAGTTTGAAATGAAGATCAAGAAGGTTCGGAGCGATAACGGATCGGAGTTCAAGAACACCTATGTGGATACCTTTCTTGACGAAGAAGGTGTCTCACATGAGTTCTCAGCCACGTACATGCCTCAACAAAGTGGAGTTGTTGAGAGGAAGAACCGGACACTCATTGAGATGGCAAGAATGATGCTTGACGAATACAAGAGGCCAAAACACTTTTGGGCAGAAGCCGTGGAAACAGCATGTCATGCCACAAACCGACTTTACTTGCACAAGCTTCTTGGTAAAACGGCATACGAGCTACTCACTGGTAACAAACCCCAAGTTGGATACTTTCGGGTATTCGTCTCCAAGGTCTACATTATTGATAAGCATCATCATACTAAATTTGCTCCTAAATCTCATGAAGGATTCCTACTTGGTTATGGATCGAACTCTCACGCTTACCGTGTCTACAACAACTTCACTCAAAAAGTTGAAGAAACGGTAGATGTGAAGTTTGATGAATCTAATGGTTCGCAAGTCGAATAATTGCCAAATGATGTAGGTTATAAGAACCCTTCGGAAGCTATCCTTGATTTACCCATCGGCAAGATTCATCCCATGGAGGTGAAGGAAAGTACTTCATCAACTCAAGTGGAAGCCCCTACTTCATGACAAGGTGAACCACAACATGACACGACAAGATGATGAAGAGGAGGAAGTGCATCGTGAAGATCCACCACAACCTCCTTCACCACCACCTGAAGGGAACGACACCTTCAACAACAATGAAGATGAAGGAGATGATGAAGAAGAAGAAGCTCCACCAACCAACAATCGGAAGCTGACCCGAGTTCGAGCACAAGTGACCAAGAACCATCCCCTAAACCAAATCTTTGGTGATATACAAATAGGGAGGATCACTTTCTCTAAAACTCGTCTAGCAAACTTCTGTGAGAGTTATTCTTTCATCTCTAGCATTGAGCCCTTGAAGGTAGAACAAGCTCTTGAAGACGCGGATTGGGTGAACTCTATGCATGAAGAGCTTCACAACTTCGAAAGTAACAAAGTGTGGACACTCGTGAAGAAGCCCGAGGATGAACACAACATCATCGGAACCAAATGGGTATTTTGGAACAATCAAGACGAAGACGGTCAAGTCATGCGCAACAAGGCTCGCCTCGTAGCTCAAGGATATACGCAAGTTGAAGGTATGGACTACGGTGAGACCTACGACCCCATCGCTAGACTTGAAGCTATTCGCATTCTTCTTTCTTATGCCAATCACCATGATATCACGCTTTATCAAATGGATATTAAAAGTGCATATTTAAATGGTGAGATTGAAGAAGAGGTTTATGTTGAGCAACCACCTGGCTTTGTGAATCCTAATAAACCTAATCATGTTTATAAGCTTCATAAAGCTCTTTATGGTCTTAAGCAAGCCCCTCGTGCTTGGTACAAATGTTTAATGAAGCTTCTTATCAAAAAAGGTTTTGAAATTGGTAAAATTGACGCAACCTTATTCACTAAGAGAGTTAATGGTGAATTATTTGTGTGCCAAATCTATGTGGATGATATTATCTTTGGTTCCACTAACCCTCAATTTAGTGAAAGATTTGGAAGGTTGATGTCCGAGAAGTATGAGATGTCCATGATGTGTGAGCTGAAATTCTTTCTTGGCATGCAAATCAAGCAATCAAAAGAAGGAACTTTCATCTCTCAAACTAAGTATACCAAGGACTTGATCAAAAAGTTCAACATGCAGGAGTGCAAAGGTACGAAAACCCCTCTGCCTACCAGCGGGCATGTTGATCTTACCAGAGAGGATGAGCCGGTTGATCAAAAAGCTCATCGATCTATGATTGGTTCATTGTTATATCTATGTGCATCCCATCCTGATATTATGCTTAGTGTTTGCATGTGTGCTAGATATCAAACTGTACCGAAAGGTATTTGGTATCCAGAGGGATCTTCTTTTGACCTTGTTGGCTATTCTGATTTGGACTATGCCGGTGACGAGGTCGATAGAAAATCCACCTCGGGTACTTTTTAATATTTGGGCAGATCTCTTGTATCTTGGTCCTCTAAGAAACAAAACTCGGTATCTCTATCGACTGCCGAAGCTGAGTATATTACTACTGGATCTTGTTGTGCACAATTACTATGGATGACACAAACACTTAAGGATTATGGAATTCATGTTAAAAATGTTCCATTACTTTGTGACAATGAAAGTACTATTAAAATTGGTCATAATCATGTGCAACATTCTCGAACTAAGCATATTCAAGTTCGACATCATTTCATTCGTGATCATGTTGCCAAAGGAGATATTAATCTTAAGCATGTTCGCACTAACAAGCAATTGGCCGATATCTTTACTAAGCCACTTGATGAGCAGACATTTTGTCACTTGAGGCGTGAGTTGAACATCATCGATGCTTCAAACTTGAGCTAGACTCACTCGGTTGCATGCAAGGGCTTGAGCTTTCTTGATATTTCCATGTATCTTAACATTTCATCTTATGCCATGGAATTCTATGCTCCCTTGTATTGTATCTAATCTCTTGTAGGTACTTGGAAAAAACTTCATTCCACAAGATTGCCATCAACTCCAATCATAAGCAATCTTGTCATTGCCAAGTATCCACAACCCCTCTTGATGATGGAAGGAAGAAGGCCACTCAACCATATACTTGACATATACTTGATCAAAATTGCACACTCTCAATTGGTATCATGTCAATTGGATATATCTATTGTTCTTCCTTGCATGACTAATATTTGTAGGTAACCAGTGTACTAGAACAAGAAGGATTGCTCCAAACTCAAGATGATCTTCATCAACCTCGAGCATCCCCAACAAGTTCATCTACAAGCTACGTCATCAACATCACTCAAAGGTATGTACTCATGTCCTTGAAAAGGCTTTACTCCAAGAAAAGAGTTAAAGCAACTCAAGCGATATGAAGAAATTAAAACGCTTAATCAAAAAATGGTAACCCCATTTTGAGCTAAACGTAGAGTATGACCTATGATCAAGTATTCTGGCTTGGCTACTAAGTCGATATACTCTAATATAGGTGACCTAGTCACCACCCATCATCTAGTTAAAAATTTGGTGTGGTTTGCTCTCTATTGCATGATTTCTCATAACTACTCCAATCTTCTCTAATTGATATCCCTTGTAAAAACTTCATATTTCATTGAAAATCTTTCTCTTGACTCTGTGAAAAATAGAAACTTGGTTTCTCTTTCAGAGCCGCCGACTCAAGTATCTCGTTTCTACTGAAATTGCACACAAGCTGCACTACAAAATATTGGTCCCATCGATCCATCTGTCTCGGAGTCACCGATTTTCATTCTATTTCATTTGAATTCATTTTTGCAATTATGTGTTTTCTTAGTGATTTTCTTGTAATACTTCTGTTACTTCGATGATCCCTTTAAAAAAAACTTTGTATTACTTAGGGGGAGAAGAACTAAAGTTAATCTTGAGGAGTTTTCTTCAAGGATCCCTATCTTCAATGAGGAAAGGAGGAGAAGAACAAAGTCCTACAACATCTCAAAGGGAGATAAATCATTTTGAATGACTCTCTTAGTTTTCATTTCTATAAATCCTACATTTTGATGACCCACGTTCTCAAGGATCCCTTCTTAGTCAATGATCCATGTATCTATCCCTGTTTTTGACCTTTTTGGAAATTAATGCCAAAGGGGGAGAAGACCAAAGCTTCATGCTAAAGGGGAGATACATGCTTATGCAAAAGGGGAGATATGATCAAGGGGGAGAGCCAATATCAATACTCATACCTTTATAAACAGGGGAGAATATCAAAGTAGGGGGAGAAGAAATTTTTTGACCTTTGTCACCTTATCCAATCCTAATATCTACATGCTAAGATTCAGGGGGAGAGGATAATCTATTCAGGGGGAGGGGATAATCTATTTTCATATCTATGGTGAGAAAATTCTAAATGATCTTGGAGACATATCAATTCTAAGGAATACTATCTTCTATATGTCCTCCATATCTTGGCAATTTTTGAGTTCTATTGCCTTGCTGTTTGGTAGAATACTCTTGTGTTTCCTAACATTGTTTTCTCAAGTGTGTTTCTATTACCAGGATTCTCAAGAACTCAAGGTAAGTATATGCATCATATCCTTGGTCAAGATGATCTCTTGTTTCTTGCACATATTGTTTGTAAGGGTGATGTCTTGAACAAAGATACATCTCATTCATATATATTTGATGCATATAGCCAAGATACACATGACCTGTTATATCCCTTCTACCTTATGTTTGTTCATGCATTCAAAAGCAACTATCCTTTAAAGGACTGCACACATTTAGGGGTAGAAATTCTAAGTTATGTGTCTATCAAAGTGTTCAGTATAACCATGCATATCTTTATTTGAAGCTTTGATTGTATGTTCTCATCAATTACCAAAAAGGGGGACATTGAAAGCACAACATGCTCCCTTGGTGGTTTTGATAATTCATGACAACATACATTGTCTCTTGGACTGATACTTTTACCTAGTGTATTTCAGATACAATCAATCGAGAGGTTTGGCAAAAGGAGATTATGGAGATACCCCAAGATGCAAGGAAATAGGTTGGCCAAGCTTCAAGCAAGAGGACTCTACATTTTATATTTGTGAGAAATCACTTTGACTCCATAGGAAAGCCAATACTATCAAAAGGGGGTAATGTTTTGTTGGTGAACAATATGCTCAAATGTGCACAAGTGATAGTCGCCAAAAACATCCATAAACTCTCCAACCAAAGTCTGTTCTATACCTAACACTCAAAATCGGTGCAACCAACTTTCCCATACCGGTGTCACCGATTCCAGAACCTAGACAGACTCAGCCAAACCCTAGTCACTTCGGTGCAACCGATTCAATACGGGTGCCACCAAGTTTAGGTTGCCAACTTTATGTTATGAAAATTCACATTATCGGTACCATCGAGAATGTTGGATCGGCGTCACCGAGATTGGAAATCTAACAGTTGGTCACCTTGTCGGTGCAACCGAGTTTCCTATATCGGTCTCATCGAGTTTCAAAAGTTGCCACCTTTTGGTCACTTTGGTACCACCGAGATTAACACATCGGTGTCACCGAGTTGGTCATTTTGTGTGTAATGGTTGGATTTTTGGAGATGCGTATATATACCCCTTCACCACCACTACTATTACACACTTGCCCCATCCAGTTTTCTGCGAGAGAACCACCTACCGTTGTGTTGAGGTCAAGATCTTCCACTCCAATCATATGGATCTTGATCTCTAGCCTCCCAAATAGATTTCCACCAATCCCATCTCGTCCACCATGACAAATCTGTGAGAGAGTGATTGGGTGCTGAGGAGTCCATCATCTTGAAGCACAACAGCAAGGAGTTCATCATCATTACCGAGCCTATTACCTTTTGGAGGGTGGTGCCTCCTAGATTGGTTAGGTGTCTCTTGGGAGCCTCCTACTTTGTGTTGTGAAGTGAACCATGAAGTTTTTAAGGGCAAGGAGATCGCCTACTACGTGAAGATCTACCCATACTGAGGCTAGTCCTTCGTGGACGAAAGCCGTTGTGGAATAGTCAAGGTTGCTACTTCATGGACCCTTTTGGGTGGAGCCCTCCATGGACTCTCACGATTGTTACCCTCCGTGGGTTGAAGACTCCACTAATGTGGATTTACGATAGCACCACCTATCGGAACCACGACAAAAATCCATGCATCTCCAACTGCGTTTGATCTACCTATCTCAACATTTTACTTCATATGCAATGTCTTTACTTTCCGCTACCATATCTGTTGACATGCATGTGTAGGGATGTTAGACTTGCTAGGTTTGCTAAAACTGTTAAAATATGCCAAACAAGTAACTTGGGAAAGGTTAGGTTTTAAATTCCTGCTAGTAGTCTATTCACCCCCCTTTAGATACTCTTCTAGTGATCCCTCACCAACCGCCCCGACCTCTACAAGGACATCGACTATCAAGCCATCGATCTCTAGCCAGACCTCACTTATCGTGAGAGGCCAGTTCGTCTTTTGAATGAAGTCAAATGCTTCACCCGAAGCCGCACCATCAAGTACTTCAAGGTTTAGTGGAGCAACCACACTGAAGCTGAAGCAACCTAGGAACGTGAAGACTATCTTAGATCTAAGTTCCCTTATCTTTTTAGCGCTTAGCCTAGGAATCTCGAGGAGGAGATTCTTGTAAGGGGGAAGGTCTGTCACACCGTGTGTTTGTACCACCTTGATATGTTTGGGTTTATGAAATTTGGAGCCAACTAAAACCCTTTAAAAGTGCTTGTGCTTGGTCGTAATGATGTTTGCTTGCTTGATGATTGTGGATGTGGCACTCCTAGATTCTCTTCCACTTCATATTCATCTTCATTGTTCCAAATATATAGACCAATGATCATGCCATGTGAATAGTGCCCAAAACTATTTTTTATCAAATTTTGTTTTTACCAAAAATGATTTATTCTAATTAGGTTTTCAAAACCCCCTGAGATGAGGTTTGCACTGCAAGTCCTTAAATTGGGTGGATTCTTCATCCCCAAAGGTTTTACTTCAAACCTACTATATATAAGACTTTCCAAAACCACCAAATATTAATTTTAAAGATTATTATTATCTTTTATTTAAAGGCTTTTTCTTAAGACCAGAAATGGTTTTTCTTAGGGAAAAACTATTTAATTGCTTTGAAAATATTTGAGAAAATTTAGGGAAACTCAATGGACATATATTTTCTTTATATATGAGTTCCAACACAAGGGCATGATCGAATCCTGGGCAAAACCCCCTCAAAACCCTTTCTGTTCAAAACAAACTTTTGAAATATATATATAAGAAATAAGCTCAATAAATTCCATGAAAATTCCAGAAAGTCAATACTATCATAAGTGATGATCTTGGAAATTTTCTTCTCAATTCAAGTTTATTTGCTTCACCAAACCATCCCAAAACCCAACCTGTCCAGATCCAAATTTGAGCAACTTTTCATTATGAAGTTTCTCCCCTTGACCCCAAACTTTGTGGGCATGCTATAATGACTAAATAGTGATGCCACACCAGGTGGTGCATCAAGGGTAAAAGCCTAGAATCACTAGATCTATAGAAATCTGATTCTGTTAGTTTCTAGGGTTAACAAAGTTTCCATTGTCAACCTTTCTCACTTAAGCTCAAACTTGGTGATCCACCCTATTTCTAACCACCAATTGACCCTATCAAATCCCAAGGAAAGAAAGTTCCATATGCCTCTCTAAGAACCCATCAAACACCTTCTGGTCCATTCTAGAAACCATCATTTCCACCCCTTACTCTTTTACCCTTGTCCCCAAATTTTTACCACAGCCTCTTGTAGTTACCTTTCACCTCCAGTAAAAGTCTCATGGTCATATCTCAAGTGTGGTGTGGTGAAAAAACCATTTACCCCACCTGGCAACATCTTTTTCTACCTCTCCCCTACCAATTTCTCTTCTCCCTAGCTCCCCCTAGCTCCATGGCATCCAAGGGGCATCTCTAGATGCCCCAGGCACTACTGGACAAGCTAGGGCCCCCAGAGTGCGCGGGCAAGGACTATGCCAGCCATTTGGGTGCTCTATAGCAGGGGCGTCCTGAGGCCTCCCGATCGCCTTGGGATGAGGGAGCTTATCCCCTAGTCGGCCTCGACGTCCGTAGTATGGCAGGCGGTTGGCCCCCTCTCCCTCCTCTCTCCTCCGCCCTCCCGCACGCGTGCCCAACGCCACATGGCTCGGCCAACCGGGGAGCACACACGTGCGCCCTCGCTTGCTCTCCCTCTCTCTTCCTCTGGACGAAGACAGCGTCCACCAAGCCCTCATACACGGCCCGGCTCGCCCCCGTGGCCCGTGGCGATGCCCTGGTCCTCACCGGCGCACCACGTCCACGATGGACCGGCGACCCCCTATTTAAGTGCCTCCCCGAGCCCCTACCCCTCTATCCTCGCTCTCTCCTCCCCTCCGCATCTTCCTCGTGCATAGCCCGCTCGCCCCCGTGGTCAGGAGCCCTCTCCGGAACCAAACCCTTGCCACCATCAGGCGCCTCCCCTCACCGGCGATTCCCTTAACCCTGGCGACCCCGACGATCACCCACCAACGCACAGGAGCCCCCTGAGCGTGCTGGTGCCCTCTGTCTGGACCGCCGTGGCCGGAGACGCCGATGGTGAGCTCCCTCCCATCACTGTCGCGAGGAGAGGAATGACAGGTGGGGCCCACCTCTCATCCCCTCACCCCCTCCTCCTAGCTGGCAATCAGGGCCCGCGGGCAGGTTTAAAAGTAAACCTGCCGTGCATGGTGCCTCGCCTGGGCCGGCTTCCTTCTGTGGGCCGGTTTCGGCTGGGCATTTTTGCCAAAGGGCAGAGTACCCTTTTCTTTTTCGTTTCTGTTTAAACTTCCAAAAATTCCACGGATTTGTATATTCATCTAAATCCAAATATTCTTTCACCTTAAATCTTGAAATAATCCCTAGAATTTATTAGTGCTATTTGTATAAATGTTTAAAACATTTTATGTACTGTTTTAATTTAAAACCCCTATTTAGCACTATAAGCTCCTGTTTTAAATAGTTTTAAAAATCTTTTTAAGTTCAAAAACCTAGACAAATATTTTTAGTATAACTTGTTGTATTTATCTGAGTAGGGTAGCATTTTTGATAGTAATGTGTGCTCTGTTTTTATATGTTGCTTGTTTTTATCGCTTTTATTCGCGATGATAGATTGCGCGGTCGACGAAGAAGTTGGACCCGAAGACTTCGAAGACCCCAGAGACTTTGTTGAGCCAGGCAAGCATCCCTTTGACCATGTTAAGAAACTTTTTCATGCATGACATACATGACTTGTTGTTTCGATGATTGATCATGATGTGGAGTTCCCCCTTCGGTGGGTTGCCTTTGATACTTTTACCATTGACACTTGCATCGAGCATGAACCTACCACCTTATGAGGGTTATGCGGGTGGGTGTAGTTAGGATGCTAATACATGCTACGCAAATGGGATGGGATTTATGCACGGTGATGGAAAGGAAATGATTCTTTCAAGGACTTTTTGAAAACCCTGTCGGGTTCCACTAATGCCTCAGGGAGATGATGATGAGATGGGTGATCACTTGAGAAAGAAGTGGTGTACCGGAACAAGTGAGTGTTTTGGTTTTCGAAAATGGATTGGTGTAAGTTGCGACCGTTGATCCAACCTTACATTTACAACCACGATACCCCTTATGGGACGGGGATTTGTTGAGTATTATGGTAGCAAGGAGCCCACATTACTGGTGGCAAGGGTGTAGTGGTCACTCTTAAGACGGTGTCATCCCGGAAGTGGATGGCCATGCACTTTTTTTACAGGCACCAGGCACACCGTTGCGTGCCCTCATGGATGTTATGAATGATGTATATCATGAGGGATGGCACCAAGGAGTGGCCTCGTTGTTTAGTATCACCATGGGAAAGGCATTGTTTGGGTGCTTACCTCAGGTATGTTATATACCGCGAGTCGTGGATGACACGAAAGTTCCCCGAGTCTTGTGGGTAAAGTGTGCAAACTCTGGAAAGTGTAAAACTATTCGAATAGTCATGTCAACGGTCAAGGACAGTTGGATGACCGCTCTTGTGCTACGTCCAAGTGTTTCACAAACTGGTGTGTGAGTGTGTTGGAGACAAAGATGATACTTGAGCTAAGTCCGATGACTTAGCATGGGAAGTGATCTAAGTCCGATGACTTAGCATGATTAATGAACATGAGGTATTCAAGACCTACTTATCATGATATCTGTAACTTGTTCATATGGATATCTGCCTATTGTTGATGGATGCTTACTAGTTACTTGATCATGTCATTGTATTTAAAACTAGCTTTCTGCAAATTACCTACTTGTGCTATATCCTGCATCATTATTACCTTGTTCCACAACTTGAGTTGCTTTCTAGTACATTCAAAGTACTCATTGGCTTGCCACTAGTTATTTAATTGGCCAAGCATAGAAGAACAGGAGTATGTTGAAGAGTTCGTTGGTGACGAATATGCGAACTAGGATGCTTCCCAGTCAGAATGCCTGTAGGTTAAGGCAGATGACATGGGTTCACGCTTTCAACCAAGATTTCCGCTGCTTGTTCTATTTAAGTGTTTGGCCCTTGTGTCCCTATCTATGTAAGGCTAGTCCTTGATGGTCTTTATTTGTGTAAGACGCTAAATGTGGATGTAAGACTCTTGTTATTCAGCTTCTGTGTGTTCAGTGAGCATTGGTCTCTGGGATCACTGTACATGTGCATTCGGTGATCACGACTTATGAGTCGGGGTCCCCGCAGGTAGGATTGTAAAAAATCACTAAACCACCCATCTCCCACAGCGTGCGAAAATCGAGGAACATGGGTGGTTATTATAATGGACCAAGAAATCTCGTGATGTTTGGGATTTCGCTGAGGACTGGTCAGTTGCCGAACAAGAAGAAGTAAGGGAATTGCCTTGCAAGCCGAATATTGTAACACGTGAAGATTGACCGGATACACATCGGTGTTGAAGGCTAGTCCAAGGGCTACTAAGGGAGTCCTGGATTAAGGGGTCCTCGGACACTCGACCTATTTCTTATGGGCCACACTGTATGGGCCGCAAGGTTAGCGTTGGGTGGTCAAGGGCCCCATCGCCAACGCGAATGCTTCAAGGAGCCATGGCGTGTCCTCCAAGTTGACAACCATAGATAGGCATGTTTACCTTTTCGGCATGTAACTGACCATGTGTAAACCCTAGATACCCTTGACGTCTATATAAGCCGGAGGGTTTTAGGTTGTATCCAAGGAACAACTCATCTAGGGTTAGCTATTCGATCTTGAGGTACATCAACTCTATAACCCACATATCATCAATACAATCAAGAAGGACGTAGGGCATTACCTCTATAGGAGGGACCGAACCTAGGTAAAACATTGCCCCTTTGTCTTCCGTTATCATCGATTCTAGTCTCACAATTAGGGACCCCTTTCTCGAGATCCGCCAGTTTTGACACCGGCAAGGGGTTCGGTTCCTGGTGTGCAGAGGGAGTCAAGGGAGAAGAAAGGGGGGCCAGGGATGCTCTAAACCGTACGGACGGTGATGCCCTGCGGCGGCGGCCCTCCTGCTCGAGCTCGAGCTTCCAAGCACCGGAACGAGGGGGAAAGAGTGTGGGCGCGCAATTGGGAGTTTGAGGAGGCTGGAATCAAAGAGAAACGGGGTCGGGGTCTCTATTTATAACGTTGGCGGGGGTCCTTGTGGATGGGGTTCATGGCCACCAGCGGGCACGACTCTGGTTGAAAAGAAGGGAGGCCAGAGGAGTCTTGCGGTGTTTGTGGGGCTCGTCCATGACGTAGGGGAGTGATAGAGAGGGTAGGGAAAGCTCCAGGCGGCTCCCATGCATGGACAGGGAGTGGTGGAGCTCGGTAGTGCTCGAGCACGAGCGAGCAGGGCATGGGAAGGCGAGGAAGGAGGGAGCCGACAGCCCGGCGTGTCCCGGACGCCAAGGCCAACTAGTAGGTGAGAGGTGGAGCTCGAGGCTGTCGGGGGCTACGATTGGGTGGCGGGTGCAATGCGGGTGTGGACTATAGCGTGCTCTAGAGCACCCGTTTGGCATGCCAACAGCATCTTGGGCGCGTCCATGGGTGTGTAGGGGGTCTAGGAGGGTGTACACAACATGGGACTAGAATTGGATGCTCTGGTGATTCATCAGGGTATAGACGAGTGGAGAGAGAGATGGGTTTCTTCTATCAAGTGTTGGTTTCCCCCCCCCCCCCCATTAGAGACCTGAGGCCATTGGCCCTATACTGGAGGTAGAGGGTGACTAGGGAGAGCTAAGGTAAAAGTTTGGGATCAATGAGAAACAGGGAAGTGGGCAAAACAGGAGCTTTTAAAAATTGACAGAAGGTGTTTGAACTAACTAACATGTTCTCCTTGCTATGAAACTTAATAGGAGTGAATAATAGATAGAAATGAGTCTGGTCACCAAGTTTGAACTTATTTGAAGAAGGTTGCCAATGTGAACTTGGTAAACCCTAGAAATGGGCAAATATGGATTTGCTTAGATCTAGCAAGGCAAATCCAATCTCCTTGATGCACCACTTTGTGTGGATGCATTATTGGAGTATTAGATCATGTCCACAAATTTTGAGATCAACATGATAAAATTAGCAATGTAGAGTTGCAAAATTTTGGATCTGGACAGAGAGGGTTTTGGGACAATTTTGTGAACCAAATGAATTGGGATTGATATGAAACTTGGCAAGATGATCACATATGTCATATGTAACATGCTACAATTTTCTTGGATTTATTTGAGAATATTTCTTATAGAAATATTTCAAATGCTTGAAATAGGTAGAAATGGTTTTGATGTTTTTTCCAATATTTTGAATATGACCATGTGTTTAAACTCTTATATATGGACAAATATATTGAAAGCATAAAAATATTTTTTTTAAATTGTCTTTTCCTAAATTTTCTCAAATATATTGAAAGGATAAATATTTTTTCCAAATAAAAGACAATTTCTAGCCTAAAGAAAAAGCCTTTGAATAAAATCAGAAAATAATCTTTAAAAGTAATATGTTCTAGTTTGGGAAGTTATATACATAGTACGTCCTAAATAAACCCTTTGGGGCAAAATATTCCTCCCAATATGAGGACTCACAATAGAAACCTCAATTCAGAGTTTTTGAAAACCTAAATGATATATGCTTTTTGGCTAAAATAATATTTGATAAAAATATTTTTAGGTCCTATACACTTGGTATGATCATTTGACAACAGATTATATAAAGGAAAAGAGTTTTGAGAGTAGGTGGTTTTATGAATATAGAGCAGCAGCAAGCAATCAAATACGGAAGCAAATAGCACACCAGTCAAACATTCAAGGCAATCAAAAATTTATAATTTGCCCTAATTTTTTAGTCATGTGAACTTAGTCATGAGACAAAACACACGGTGTGACAGACCTACCCCCCCTTACAAGAATCTCATCCCCGAGATTTCTAGGCTAAGGGTGAAAAAGGTGTGGGAATTCACACGTGAGGTAGTCTTCACGTTCCATGTTGCTTCTGCTCTCGCGTGGTTGTCCTTCTGGATCTTGAAGTTCCTGATGATATGTCTTTTTGTGCAATGTTGACTTCGTCTAAGAGTGAGCGGGGTTCTTGCAATATGCTAGGCTTGCCTAATGGTGAAGGGTTTGGTGGAGGAGGTTTTGGCAATGGTCTGGCTTGCGTGTGTATTCAAAAGTTGGAATATGTGGCCAAGTAGTGTGTCTATGTGCTGGTCCTGGGGTTGCTCATGTTGGTTAGTGACATCTAGATCTCCTATGTTAAAATGGAAGTGTCGAGTCTTGGTGTAGCTTCTTGTCGACGAGAAAGTCCTTAGCTTCCTTAAGTAGGAGGTCCTCAGTCGCAGGAGGTCTTCATCCCTCGGGGCATTGAAGCGCGTCATCGTAGGCTTCGCATCGAGAACTTTTGTTTGAACAAGTTGGTTGGGTATGTTCTTCATTCATATTTGTCCATTAGTCTTCATTGTCACGGACGCACGTCTC
Organism: Hordeum marinum; assembly: GCA_022496015.1. NCBI lineage: Eukaryota > Viridiplantae > Streptophyta > Magnoliopsida > Poales > Poaceae > Hordeum > Hordeum marinum. The sequence goes on from CM039678.1 coordinate 274,471,326, forward strand.
TGCCGGGTCTTCGAGTGTTTGGTCTGTTCGTCTTTCCGTAGTCTATTTGTGGGAAGGTTTGGTTGAGCCTCGTCCCTAACACTATCTTAGAGATTTGGTGGAAAAATGATCCCTTCCATGTGAGAGGATCTCTCGGGGGTTTTAAATAAGCTAACTATCCAGAAGTATAGGATGGCCATCTAGTCTTCACAGTACATGGCTTGTCAAGTGGAGGGGGAACTACCTTTGATGGTGGTTTACTTCCTTTGCTTCTTCTTCTTTGTTGTCATGGCTTCTCGACCATTGTGGTTCTTCTACTTGCTTGGGCAAGAATGTCTTCTTCTACAGGTAGGGTGCTTCAAGGAGTCCAACTTTTTCAAGGTGAACCTTTATGCTCGAGTGGCATGGTAATTGGTGTTCCTGGGGCTGGTCCAAACAGGACTAAGATGTTCCTTATCTTATTGGGTAATAAGAATGTCATCCCGGAGGGTAACAACCTATCCCCCCAAGTATCCCATAAACACATTGCTCATGGGATATGTTAGAGGAGTGAGCATTTGCTTCGGATGGTCACTAGCACGTGGGTTCGTGATCCAAGGTAATCTAGTTCTTCGTGTCCACCTTCCTTATGAACAAGATTGGTGGTGGTCAAGGTGGATTATTGTCCATAGTCTAATGACTGAGATCCAAGACCTATTGTTATAATCTGACCATATTATGGCTCGGTAAAGCTTCAGGGTTTCAAGGAGCTTAGGATGTGATTGAATGTCTAACATCTTGTCCTTGAGAAAAATTCTTTAGATGTCAACAGTCCTTACTATTTCTCCAAGCAAAATCATCCTATATTATTGAGGGCATTATCTCATATAAGTTATCTCCAACAACACTCATGCTAGTCATATCTCCATGGCTCTAAGAGAGGGACAACTCATACTCTCATACATATACTATAACTACTCATATACCTCCCTATGTAAAAATCCTCAGGAAAGCATACAAGCCGCTAAGCTTGATCATAACACTACAAATCCAAGTGTTCAGCCAATGTATGCAATGTCTAAGGTGTTGCATGCCGATGCTATCGAAACGCGTAATAAACCAATCCAAGATCTCGTTTCCTTCCTACAAATCCAATTAGTCGATCCACGAATATCATCCACTATTACATGTTCTGTTAGTGCTACAAATCCTGCATTTATGGTGTCCCACATAATCTCCTAGAGTTCATATATAATTGCAAGGACAATTATCATAGTGACAAGGATGTGTACCTAGGGTACGGTCCTTGGCAAGGCCCGCATACCCTACCTAAGGACACCACATGGGAGGACTTGAAGATCAAGCATGAACTTCCGAGTGGGTCTCTGGAGACGCTCAAAGTCACTCGACAGTAATCCACTCGGAAGTTCCCGCTCTCACTCGGCAGTCACGTGTCACTCGACGGACCACTTTTCACTTGACGCCAGAAGACCAGGAGCCATCATCAAGAGCCCAACGGGCAGACGCTGGCTTAATGGCCCTTAATAGCTTTTACTACGTACGTTACCTGTAACGGCAGACTTTACACCCCACGACCAGACCCATTGATGCGAGGCCATTATGGGGGGCAGCGAACTCTATATAAGCCGCCCCTCCCCTCCTGCACAAGGGTTAAGAAAACAATTGTAATCTCTAAATTCCACTCGACATAAAGCTCCCGAGCACTCAGACGTAGGGCTGTTACCTCCACGAGAGGGGCCTGAACTCATACACCTGTGTGTACATCCTCGCCGTAGCTAGGACTCTTCCCTCTCCATTCGTACCCCTACCATCTACTATCAGGCTCGTTCCCACGACCGTTGGCGCCCACCGTGGGGCAGGCGTCTAAGCAACTTCCGGTAAGGTTGCGTTTTTGATCTTTCAACATGTCTTCCGACAATGTTTTTGCTCTGGGCCACAAGATCCGTTTCGGAGCGCTCACTTTCATCGCCGATGATTTGGCATGGCTCTAGGAGGCGCTTCTCGATGTCGAGGCGCTCCCGGTCCGCGGGGCTGCGCATTTCTACGCGAGTCCATGCGGCGTGTTGCTGCGCCAGCCATCGAGCCCTTACGCATCGGCTCCTCTCGCCGTTCGCGGTTGCAAGCGGTCTGACCGCTCACGACTCCAGCGGTGGGTCGAACACGCAGTGGCGCGTCAAGCTTCTTCGCAGGTTGCAACACCCAAACCTGTCGAGTCCCTTCATGGCGTGTTTGAGTCGGATTCAGATCTGTCCGACGTGCCTTTCGAGTGCGAGAGTTGTGATCCCGGAGTGGAGGTCTTGATGGCGGGCTCGCGTCAGAGCTCACCGCCTGGTTTTTGTCGTGGCGAGCACGAGGCTGTTTGCCCGTCGAACGTGCAGTCGCGTCACGATGAGAAGGTCCTTCATACCCCCATCGTCGGCGCAACCGCCGAGACCTGGGCTTTGGAGGCCGTGCACGTTCGTTTGGAAGAGCTCCAGGCAGAAATCGACGAGCGCGCCCGTCCACACCCGCTGCGCCCTAGTCGACGTCAGCGACAATTGTTCCTGACTGGATCTAACGATGGCGTCGAGGTATACCGAACTACCGTGCTTAATGTTACTGCTGCTGCTAGGATAGCAGATTCCATTCAGCATTCCCGGTCAGAGGCTGGTCGAGGGCTGTTGCAGATCAGAGCACTGTTAGATGCAGCACAACGCCAGAATTCAGCAATTTATCAGTCTCATCACAAGATACACAAGAATTCACCCAAGGCAGAGATCGTTCAGTCAGCAGATAGTCCTGGGTTGCCCTTGCGTCGTCGAGGCGGCAGTTATCGTGAAGGGCAAGACAGATTTTAGCACCACCGCGAAGACCACCGTCGAGTGCCCAATCCTCCGCAGAGTGGTCCGTACGCGCCGTAGCGCCAGGACGACAGGCACTCCCTCGGTGACGAGCGAGATGCGGACTTTGATGCCCGCGCGTACCTTGTTCAGAAGCGGATCGACAAGAGGGGAGCCTACAGAGAAGGACACGACAGAGATGTCCCGAGTGGTAGCTTAGCTGTAGTGTCTGGTCCAGAGTGTTTTAGGAGAGCTATACGTTCTGTGGAGATTCCCCCCAACTTCAGAATGGCAGTAGGGATCGGAAAGTTTTCTGGCGAAACAAAACTAGAGACTTGGCTAGATGATTACCGAGTGGCTATGCAGATTGGCGGCAGGAATGACAATGTCGCAATGAAGCACCTGCCTCTTATGTTGGATGGTCCAGCTCGAGCTTGGTTGAATCGTTTGGCTCCTTCTAGCATTCATTGTTGGGAAGATCTTGCCCGAGTGTTTGTCCAGACCTTCGAGGGCACTTGCAAGTGCCCCGCAGGTCTGGTCGACTTACAGCACTTCGTCCAGAAGCCCAGCAAAACCTTAAGGGACTATATTCAGCGATGGTCCACCCTGCATCATATGGTGGAAAATGTGTCGGAACACCAGGCTGTTTGTGCCTGCAAGGCCGGTGTGAGATACAGAGAGCTGTATTTGAAGTTCGGGCACATTGGTGACATTTCAGTCGGCAAGATGATGGAAATTGCCACTCGCTATGCCAATGGCGAGGAAGAGGACCGCCTCCGTAGCGGCAAAGGAAAAGCGATTGCCAACAAGTCTAGCGGCAGTAACAATAGGAAACAAAAGAGGAAGGCTAAAGACCTAGTTCCGGTAGAGGCAGGAGCACTAGCGACTCAGTCGAAGAACAAGGGCAAGGCCAAAGCTCAGTACGCCCCCAATAAGGGGAAGGGTCAGCCAGGAACCGATATCTTGGATCAGCCGTGTGTGATTCACACGAAGAAAGATGCACAAGGCAACCTTATTTTGCCCAAGCACACCACTCAACAGTGTCGAACCCTCATCCAGCAATTCAAGGGAGACTAGTCGAGTGGGAAATCTCCTGAAAAAGAAGATGAAGACGAAGAGAAGGAAACATTCCCGGATGTCACTGCTACCCTAGTGATCTTTGCTGATGTCGAGAGCAAGAGTCGTCTGAAATTCATAAACAGAGAGATCAATATGGCTGTGCGAGACGCCCCCACCTACCTCAAATGGTCTCAGTATGCTGTCACATTGGACCAGACTGACCATCCTTCCCGTGTGGCCACACCCGGTCGATAGACTCTAGTAGTTGATCCGATGGTGCAGCGGCCTGAACATTCTGTATGCGGATACCCTGAAGGGAATGGGCATTCCAATGTCCCGTCTCAGCAAAAGCAGCATGCATTTCCACGGGGTCATCCCAGGAAAGAAGGCTAAGTCACTCGGCCAGATAGCATTGGATGTGGCATTCGGAGATAGCAAAAATTTCTGAAAAGAAAAGTTGACGTTTGAAGTCGTGGATTTCAGGAGCACTTACCACGCCATTTTGGGTCGACCCGCTTATGCACGTTTCATGGCCCGACCATGTTACGTGTATCTCAAGCTGAAAATGCCGGGCCCTAAGGGCGTGATCACGGTCACTGGCAATTGATAGCAGGCCGAAGAGTGTCTCTAGCAAGGGTCCAAGATCGCCGATCAACAGATGAACATGATCGAGCTGGAGGAGTACAAGAAAACCACTAATCCTACTTATTTGCTCCACTCAAAAAAGCAGGCTTCCGAGTTGGCATTTCAGTCGGCAGGTGAAGTGAAGAAGGTCCACATCCACCCGACAGATCCAACCGCTGCCCCGACGAATATCTCGACAACACTTGAAAGCAAATAGGAAGCCGAGCTCATCCAGTTCCTCCGTGAGAACTGGGATATATTTGCATGGAAGCCTGCTGACATGCCGGGAATTCCTAGGGAGCTGGCTGAGCACCGTCTACGAGTGGATCCGAAAGCCAAGCCTGTCAAGGAGCATTTGCGTCGATCCGCGGCTGAGAAGCACAAGGCAATCGGAGAAGTTGTGGCCCGTCTCTTGCAAGCCAAGTTCATTCGGGAGATTTACCACTCCGAGTGGCTCTCGAATGTTGTGATGGTGCCTAAGAAAGATAATCATTGCACATGTGCATTGACTTCAAGCATCGTAATAAGGTGTGTCCGAAAGACCATTTTCCGCTCCCCCGCATAGATCAGATTGTTGACTCGATAGCGGGGTGCGAGCGATTATCGTTTTTGGATGCCTACTCTAGGTACCATCAGATCCGTCTATTTGGCCCAGATGAAATAAAAACAGCCTTCATCACCCTGTTTGGGTGTTTCTGCTACATCACCATGCCTTTTGGTCTCAAGAATGCCGACGCTACTTTTATGCGCATGATTCAGAAATGTTTACTCAACCAGATCCCTCGGAATGTCGAGGCGTACATGGACGATATAGTGGTCAAGTCCCGCAAAGGTTTTGACCTGCTGGCTGGCTTGGCTAAGACATTCGCCAATCTGAGGCGATTCGACATAAAGCTGAATCTGGCCAAATGTATCTTCGGTGTCCCTGGTGGCAAGTTACTCCATTTTCTCGTTTCCAAACGAGGAATTGATGTCAATCCCGAGAAGATCAGTGTCATTACCCGTATGAAGACTCCCGTGCGAGTGCACGATGTTCATAAGCTCACAGGTTGCCTGGCGGCATTGAGTCGATTAATTTCTCGTCTTGGTGAGAAGGATGTGCCCTTGTATCAGTTGATGAAGAAATTAGACACATTCGACTGGACTCCTGAAGCCGAAGTAGCGTTTGTTGAGATCAAAGCCCTGCTGTCCACCCAGCCAGTGCTTGCCGCTCCTGCCAGCAAAGAACCCTTGCTCTTGTACATCGCGACCACAAATTAGGTCGTCAGTACAGTGCTGACTGTCGAGCGAGAAGAGGAAGGCAAAGCCTATAAGGTTCAGCAGCCAGTCTATTATGTCTCGGAAGTTTTGTCCCTCAAAGTAGAGATATCCTCATTACTAGAAGCTGGTGTATGGTATTTCCTTATCAGCGAAGAAGGTGGCACATTATTTCCAAGACCACTCGATCTCAGTCGTCAGTGATGCACCTTTATCAGAGATTTTCAATAATCGCGATGCATCAGGACGAGTGGCTAAATGGGCAATTGAGCTGGGACACTTCAACATCAGATTCGAGGCCAATAAGGCAATCAAGTCCCAAGCATTAGCAGATTTCATGGCCGAGTGGATCGAACAGCAACAGCCTATCCAAGTTCACTCATCGCATTGGTCAATGTTCTTTGACGGCTCCAAAATGTTGAATGGGTGTGGTGCTGGCATTGTTCAGATATCCCCCAGAGGAGACAAGCTCAGTTATGCCTTGCAAATTCTATTTGATTCCTCCAACAATGAGGCAGAGTATGAAGCACTTTTGTATGGGTTGCGCATGGCTATCTCGCTCGGCGTCAAGCGCTCGATGGTTTATGGCGACTTAGATTTGGTAGTGAATCAGGTGATGAAAGAGTGGGATGTTAGAAACCCTGCTATGGCTAGATATTGCAATGCAGTCCAGAGGCTAGAGAAGAAATTTGAAGGTCCGGAACTTCATCACGTTCCTCGACTGAAAATCAGGCAGCTGATGAGCTATGCAAGATTGGTTCCACTAGACGGCCTGTCCCCAGCGGAGTTTTCCTGGAGCACTTGCACACTCCTTCGATTCAAGAGGATCCCTTCACTGAAGAGCCCCCGCAAACCTTAAGCTCCTCGACTCGACTGAAGGCATTGTTCCTGCTGTGATTGACCTGGTCATGGAGGTGCTAGTTATCATTCGCGACCAGACTATACCGTACATAGCCTGTATCCTCAGATAGAAGCTTCTTGAAGATGAAGTAGAGGCTCGACAGATTGTGCGCAGGTCCAAAGCTTTCACTATGATGGGTGATCAGCTTTTCAGAGAAAGTGTGTCTGGTGTCACCCAGCGCTGCATTTCGCCTAAGGAAGGTCGAATGATTCTAGATGAAATCCACTCGGGAACTTGCGGACACCATGCGTCTTCAAGGGCGATCGTCGCTAAAGCATACCGAGCGGGTTTTTATTGGACACATGCTAATGAAATGGCTAAGGACATTGTTGATCATTGCGAACGTTGTCAGTTCTATGCAAACCTGTCACACAAGCCAGCGTCTGCTCTGAAGACAATTTCACTCGCTTGGCCGTTTGCGGTTTGGGGGCTCGACATGGTTGGTTCTCTCCGACCCGGAAAAGGAGGATTCACCCACCTGTTGGTAGCAGTCGACAAGTTCACCAAGTGGATCGAAGCCAAGCCCATCAAGAAGATGAATTCCCGCACGACGGTCACGTTCATGAGGGAGATCATTATCCGGTTCGGCATTCCCCACAGAAGCATCACGGACAATGGCACAAATTTTGACTCGGAATAATTCAAGAGATTCTGTAACTCCCAAGGCACCCGAGTGGATTATGCTTCCGTTGCACATCCTCAAACCAATGGGCAAGTTGAGCGGGCTAATGGTCTCATTCTGGAAGGTCTGAAGCCTTGTCTCATGCGCGATTTGGATCATGTCGTTTGTGCGTGGGTAACTGAGCTGCCGTCTGTTTTGTGGGGGTTGAGGACAACACCTAATCGGTCGATTGGACGAACTCCTTTCTTCCTTGTCTATGGCGCTGAAGCTATACTGCCGAGTGACTTGGCCCACAACTCTCCTCGAGTGGAGCTGTACTCTGAGGCTGAAGTCGAGCAGGCCAGGCAAGATGGGGTAGATCTTCTGGAAGAAGAGCGTGAGATGGCTTTGATCCGGACCACGGCCTATCAGCAAGACTTGTGGCACTTCCACGCAAGGAATGTCAGAAGCCGAGCATTCCATGAAGGAGATTTGGTGCTCCGAGTGAATCATCACCGACCTCACAAGCTAGCTCCTACATGGGAAGGCCCTTTTGTAGTCACCAAGGTACTGAACAATGGAGCCTATCATTTATATAATCTCATGAAGCACATGGATGAGCCACGAGCTTGGAATGCAGACCTGCTTCGACGTTTTTACACTTGAGACATTAGTTTTCTGATGTAATAAGAGTTCTTCATCAATGCAATTTGTGTCTCTGCAATTAATACCTCGTCCATTCCAACCGTGCAGTTATTTACTTGGGGATACTCCAAGTGATGAGCAATCCTCGCATTCAGGGACTTAGCTGCGAAACATGTTTCACCTAAATTAAAAACCTTGTCGGGTGGATAGCAGTCCATTCACTTGACGGCCTATTCGTGAATCCGTCTTCGCTTAAGACAAAAAAACTTGTTGAGACGATGGTAATCCATTCACTCGACAGCTTAGATGTGAATCAACATTCGCCTAAGTTCAAAATACTTCGAGTGATGAGCGATCCTCACGCTCGGGGGCTTAGCTGCGAATACCATTCGCCTAAGTTAAAAACCTCGTCGAGGTGATGGTAATCCATCCACTCGACAGCTTAGATGCGAATCGACATTCACCTAAGTTCAAAATACTCCGAGTGCTAAGCGATCCTCACGCTCGAGGGCTTAGCTGCGAATACATTTCGCCTAAGTAAAAAACAAAAGCAGTCAAAGAGGCGATTGAAAGCCAAATCACGAGAAAGATCCAAAGGATAAAACTGCGGATAAACGTCATGTGCAGAAGCAAATGTACTCAGACCTAAGGCCTGAATAAAGTTTTAAGGGATACATCTCCACTCGGCATACCAAGGAAAATTTAATTGTTTTTTCCGACGACTCAAGTTTCTAGGCAGGTGACGGAATGGTGGGCTCGACAAAAGTGTCTAGGTCGATGCCCTCGGCGATTTTGGTGGCCGCCTCGATGAAGGTTTCCATGAAGTCCTCGAACTGGAGTTTCTTCATGTTCACCACTTGGAGCTCCTTCAGCTTCTCCTCCCTCACGTCCCTACAATGGACCCTGACCAGAGACAATGCCACGTCAGCCCCGCAACGAGCAACAGATTCTTTCCAAGCTTGCACTCGACTGGGAAGTTCGTTCAGGCGATCCATTATGGAGTTGAGGTCAAGATGAAGAGTGTCCTCAAGCCATAGCTCCTTGTCGATCCTTTCCATAACAGATTTCAGTCGAGCGATATAGGCTTGGGCACCCTGGAGCCGAAAGTTAAGCCGCAGCGTGTTCATCGCCACCGCATCAGCAACTGGCGACTTGGTGGGGTCAAGCATGGGCTCAATCTCCTCTGTTTCCTTTTCAAAGTCCTGGCAGAATTCTGATTGAAGAAGGGGGATCGGTGAACTGCAACCCTCAAATTCTTTTTTGCAAATGTCAGTCGACAAGAAATACTCACCATCGAGTACAGATACATCTTCCTCAAGAATTCGCCCAGATGCCTCTCTAGGCCATTGCTCCTTTTGGTTAGTTGCTCGGCCTTCTTGGCAAGATCCGCACGCTCCTGCTTCATCTTGGCGTTCTCCTCTTCCAGCTTCTGGACGGCAGCCAACTTCTGCTCTGCAGCTTCAGTTTTGTCCTTGGTGACTTGTTGGGCGTCAGCAACTGCTTTGTCCTTCTCCTCCAGTGCCCTCTTCATGGAATCTAAAGAAACAACATTGTTGAATCGCGCTTGGAGTCGATGGTTTTCATTGCGCACGTCTGTTCGAGCGAGAGCACTCGGTTCAAAACATGAAAAGCGGAAGATGGGAATGCTGACAGTCGGCAATTATTACCTCCCAAAGACTTCATCTCAGCACATGCTCGTTCCAAGGCGTTGTTGGCAACCGCCGAGTCCACCTGCAATTGGTTCTTCTCCTCCTCCATCTCCTTGTACCGCGTCCCAAGTTCGCAAGCCGTCTGGAACCAACAAAAGACAAGAGTTCAATTAGCAAGGAGTTCTTGGACAGTCGACTGAGTTGTTAAGACCGGCGAATGCCCATGTGGGAAGAATTGAAATAGAAAGTCCACTCGACACATCGAGTGGCTCTAGCGCTCCGCACGCCGTAAACAAATTCAAACAGAAAGCTATGTCTATTAATACCCCTGCCGACGCGAGCACTCGACAGAGGTCTCGGGGACTACACCCAGTGGGTGCACTAAGAACGCCCTCACTGAGACGGTTAACTCTCGATCCATCAAGTAACTCGTCAGAAAACACACTCAACAAGGTCAGCCATGTCGTGACACTCAACCCGTCAAGTGATGCACCCACCCTACTCTATGGAATGCAGCCTATCCTTATGCAGCGTCATATCATGGTTTGTAATTAATATCCATGAAACCTGCATGGAAGATGTGGAATGGTGTGACTCAAGGCGAAGTGTATCCTGTATACAATAGACTCTAAGACCCCTGCCGATGCAAGCAATCGACAGTGGTCTCGGGAACTACACCTAGTGGGTGCGCTAAGAGCGCCCCCACTGAGACGGTTAACTCTCGATCCATCGAGTAACTCGTCAGAAAACACACTCGACATGTCGAGCGACAACAGTACTGTGTGTACTACCAATCCTAGTCCTACTCGATTATCATCTGATCTATTCTACTAGAGGAGGTTCAAACATTCTACGACAATCACCCAGTGGGTGTTCAACAGACAAGTAAAGAAAATAATTCAATCGACAATGGACTTACAATCAAACTTACTCGGACATTGGTGCGGAGGGCTGCACTGATGTCAAAAGCCAGCTTGCTGGACTCGTATGCCTTTTTGGTCCTCAGCATGAGCTGCTCCGCCTGGATCATGGCTTCCTTTGCAACTCTGGTTTGGTCTTCCGGGGTGCGATGCAGAGGGAAGGGCGTCGCAGGTGGGGTCAGCACAGTCGCTGGAGCAGCTGGGGCAGCCTGAAGAGGTTTGGCCGGAGCCGACGTCATGACCGTCAAGTCGCATGGAGGAGCATGCGACGGAGGCGTTGCAGGCTCAACGTTGGGTCACGTCGAGTCACCTCTCCTCTGGGGAAGACTCCGCAGTTGAGCGCTGAGGTGCTTGCGACGATGACGCCCTTCGGGTGTGAGCACGCGAAGTGTCCAGCAGTCCCTCATCGTCCTCCACTTCAATGACCTCTGCAACAATTGGCAACATCTACATCTGCATGTGTCGAGTCCTATTCGGAAAAACTAACAACTTTCTTACCTCTATGAGAAGTGGCAGCATCAGCAGTATCAACATCCATTGTGTCCTCTTTGTCACGATGAGGCGAGGTCACAAATGTTGCAGCTCTGATGGATATGACAGCTTTCACTCAGATATAACTCAAGACTTTAGTCGACAGAACAATTCGGAAATGAACACTTACGAGGCTTGGAGACGACAGGTATGGCCACCCTCATGCGGGGCAGTGCTTTACGAGGCTTGGAGGTGGCTTGCTTGGGCTGCTTGGCCAGTCTTTCATTCGACTCGACAGTTGAGGGGCGGCTCCGCTTTGGGTTCTTCTCACTTAGGCCTGGGGCCTTGTCCTCAGCAGCTGCTGGGTCATGGAGGGCCTTAGTGCGGCCTTCGCGACGAGGAGGCGACTCGACTCCTTCCTCTTCGGTGGAATCTTCATATTCATCCTCAGAGTCTGAAAGCCCGTCGTCGTCCACGCTGCCGCCCTCGCTCACCACGCCGTCATGCACATGGTTCCCGTTGGGAACGGGCGAGTGCATGTTCGTCCATTCCTACATAATTCAAACAAGAGAGTCAGACTACAAGTCAATACATCACTCGACGGTATAAATGTATCAATCGACATCACATGTCTCACCAGGTTCTTCGGTGGGTTTTCAGCCGAGTAAGGTTGGATCCTCTTGGCTCCCGAGGAGTTGTCACAAGCCCCAGTGATGCTCCGAAGCCATTGCTCGACAGTCTCCTGTGTAACTTCTTCTGGATGCATCCTGGTCGAGTCCCCCAGGCCTGAGTAGTGCCACATGGTGTGGTTTCTGGCTTGGAGTGGCTATATATGTCGACCTAGGAACATTTCAAGCAGATCCATGCCTGTCACCCCGCCCCGGATCAGTTGAACCACGACCTCAACTAGGATACGTACTTGGACATGCTCCTCGTCGGTCACCTTCAAAGACATGGGGGTAGCGGGTCAGTTAGGTGAAAATGGAGGAAGACCCGTCGACATCTTGGGTGGCGCTACATCTTTGCAGTAGAACGAGGTCGACTGCCAGCCTCGGACAGACTCTGGAAGAGTAATGGCACGAAAGGAACTACTTTGCCTTTTCTGGACCCCTAAGCCTCCACACAACTGGAGCACGTGGGTCTTCCCATCGGCGGCAAGGATTTTCTTCACAGTCTGTGATCTGACCGTGAAGAGATGCTTAAACAACCCCCAATGGGGAGAGCACCCCAAGAAACACTCGCACAAGGTGACGAATGCCGACAAGTACGACATGATGTTTGGAGGAAAGTGATGCAACCGCGCACCAAAGAAATTCAGAAATCCTCGGAAGAATGGGTGGGGTGGCATGGAGAAACCTCTTTCGACATGGGAGAGGAGAAGAACCCGCTCTTCGTCGCGCGGCTCTGGCTCGCGCTCCTCCCCCAGGGACCTCTAGGCGCCGTCCGCCACCAGCCCGTCGGAGATTAGGCCCTCGAGGTCGGCGTGGGTGACAATAGAGGGAAGAAAATCCCCCTGCATCCACCCCACGGGCGCGGTGAACCAAGCGGTCGAGGGCTTCTTGCCCTTGAGCTTCGACGTCCCCTTCTTTGCGTGCTCCAGCTTCTCCGTCGCGTTCTTCATCATCGGAGCGGCGGCTCTGGTCGGAGGGGAGCGGTGTGCTATGCTGGGGAGCAGAGGAGGTGGAGGAAGAGAGGGAGAATCGGCAGAATGTACTGTGCAATCTCTAGCTTAGAGTGCTTTATATGATGCCCAGTGTCTCACTGACCGGTGGGCCTACGAGATAACCGCACACGCCAACCGCTGACGGTGCCCAGTGCGTGGCAAGATGACCGTCGCGAGAATCGAGGCGTCGTGCCTCCACTTGCCCTGATCGTGGCGTCATCTCCGCGCGTGTGCACGCTTCCCAAAGTTGCATATCCCGGAGAATCTGGGCCCGTTAGACCGACCCGTCACCTCCCCAAGATGCGCTCGATTCACTTGGACACTTTTAAGACCGAATGGATCCAGGCGAACGGAGAAGAATTCAATCGACGTAAATTTCGTTGAAGAACCGAATATCATTTGGAATATTTTGCGTGTCAATCCTGAATGAACGCTAAGGATCAGAGTTAAATCGACGCAAGTTCCATGGAAATTCGAAATATCCTTGGGAGGATTTGATATACTAACTCAAGGTCTATGTTGATTCCTCCTTCCACCACTCAAACCCCGATCCATTCGGGGGCTAATGACGAGGATATGTACCTAGGGTAGGGTCCTAGGAAAGGCCCGCATACCCTACCTAAGGACACCACATGGGAGGACTTGAAGATCAAGCATGAACTTCCGAGTGGGTCCCTAGAGACGCTCAAAGTCACTCGACAGTAATCCACTCAGAAGTTCCCGCTCTCACTCGGCAGTCGCATGTCACTTGACGGACCTCTTTTCACTCGACGCCAGAAGACCAGGAGCCATCATCAAGAGCCCAATGGGCAGACGCTGGCTTAATGGCCCTTAATAGCTTTTACTACGTACGTTACCTGGAACGACAGACTTTACACCCCACGACCAAACCAATTGATGCGAGGCCATTATGAGGGGCAGCGAACTCTATATAAGGCGCCCCTCCCCTCCTGCACAAGGGTTAAGAAAACTATTGTAATCTCTACATTCCACTTTACATAAAGCTCCCGAGCACTAAGATGTAGGGTTGTTACCTCCACAAGAGGGGCCTGAACTCATACACCCGTGTGTACATCCTCGTTGTAGCTAGGACTCTGCCCTCTCCATTCGTACCCCTACAATCTACTGTCAGGCTCGTTCCCACGACACATAGTATATCCACAAACTTAAAATCTTGTGACCAACTAAACTCCAAGGGCGATCGTATATAGATCCTTAAATCGTCACTAACATCTCCTGATTCCTTCTACATATCATCCACCGAGAAACATGGTATCAAGATCAAGATCATCAAACCAAATCTAAATTACTCTGAACCATGTGGTTTGATTGATCTCAAGCACCTATTAGAATCACCTATTTAAATACAAGGTTTACATCTAGTAAGAATTTCCTACTAGTTATTCCAATTACTATTGTAATGTCATCAATCCACTATCAATATTAATTGTTAAATTGAGGTCATTTATCGACTAAACTTTTTAGCTTGTGATCACAGTGGTCCTACTAAATCCAATTCTTTCAAGGGGCAACTAAGTTATGCTACTCTATGAATCTTGATCCACCAAGTTTGTCTACCAACATTAAGCCTCGTAATCCACCAAAGGGTCTCAACTACTTCCTTAATATATCTATTACAACCTCGTCAAATCATTAGCTTACTAGTTATATATCCTTAGAACAATCTTCCATATGGCATCATTAGTTCATGTGTTGGCTTAGGGCTGTAATGTGTCTGTTCACTATGATCACTAGTTCCACAATAAACCTAGTGCTAAGTAGGGGTTATTCAAGCCCAACAGATGCCCTAGCAAATCTGTGTGCGAAACACGTGGTCAGGGGTTTGAGCTGGGGGAGCTTGTGAGGTCTAGGCTGGTCTCGGAGGGGTTTCCAGTCTCAAGGGAGGAGCCTAACCCTACGGGTTGCGTCTGGTTGAGTATGTTGTAGTCATAGTCTTCCATGCTAGATGTCCGTCGAGGTGGATCCTTGGTGCATCTTGTCTTGCCAATCTTTATTCGTTGAGAAGGGTGAGAGGGAAAAGGATCATAGAGGGGAGTGGTTGAGGGGGTGATATTGTGCAAGTGCAATCAAACAAGTGCCGAAAAGGCTAACACATTCATTAAGATTAGATAGGTGGTATATCCGCGTACACGTTTCCTAGGGTAAAAGTATGACTTATACCCAAGCACAAACACATAAAAGCAAACAACACATATCATGGTTTCATTTGAACAAGCACACAGACTCGATTTCGGATAGGAGTTACACAACTCATGCTACCCTAGGGGTTCTCGGACTCAATAGTCGTGCTTGCTTCATGTCTTGTAGGGAAGGATGCTCAATCTTCAAATTCTATGTCTTCTTGTGGCACCAGTGGGTATGCGACAGTTGACTGCTTGTGTTGACATCTCGTGACATGATGCCCAAACTCGCCACACCCAAAACACGTGAAGGGAATGTCGAGGTTGGTATTCACCCTTGGCTTATGACGGTGGTGGCCTGACGGTGGTCCTCCACGTGGTGTATATGGGAACCTATTCTGGTACCTCCTACGCGGGACTCGGTTGCGGACTTCCTAAAGTTCCTCAGTTTGTTGCTTCTAGTTGCTGATGTAGACTTGTAGGGCAGCAATATGTTGTTCTTGCTCGACCACCTGTTTGTTCTCGAGGCAATGGAGGTGTAAGAGTGAAGGTAAATCCTCTCGGGACGTAAGGAATTCTTCAGTAAGGTAACATAGAAGGTAATCTATTGCGTTGGTGAAGCGAGTCTAGAGCTTGAGGGTTGGGTATTCATCTCTTGTGGAAATCACTACTTGAGCAGAGGCTCCTAATCCACTCTTGATGGATAGGTAGCGGGTAGCTTGCCCTTCCTTCATTTCCAGGAGTAGGTCTCGGAGATGAAGGAGGGCTTGATAGGCCGCCTGCTGTATTTCCATGTCTCTTGTTGGCATAGGTGGTCCAACAACGAACCAACTCTGGGGTGGGGTCTTGGCAGGTACAACTACCTTGGCGTAGAACTCCATCCCAAACTCACCATTGTCCAGTTCGTGCAGGGTATACATTGGCTCTGAAGGATAATCACATTACTGGAGGTAGTTTCTTGGGAGAGGTGGGAATCCGGTCATGAAGAGTCTCTTGGGAGAAACGACAATCTACAAGATGGTGAGAGAAGGGTCAATATGACAAGAGAGGGTTAGGTGAACATAAAAGGTTTTATAGTGGCTAGCTTAGAAGAGGGTAGAAGTGCAATAGTTTTTGCAAGTGATTTCGGGTCTGAGGGCTAGTTCCTGTCCTAACTAACGTCCATGCTATCTAATGCCTTCCTACAATCAGGATGGCTCTGATACCAGCTCTATGGGGACCCCGACTCATAAGTCGTGATCATCGTATGTATGTGCACATTGATCCCAAAGGTCAATGCTTACTTAACACACATAAATTGAATAACAAGAGTCTTACATCCATTATATACCATTTGTACTCAAAAATGGCCTTTATGGCCAAGTCTTCATAAACTTGCAGTGGAAATCCTAAATGATAGCGTGAACTCATGCCATCTGCCTTAACCCTATCGGCATTCTGGCTAGGAACCATCCTAGCGCATGTTCTTCACCAATGAACTATTTGTCGTATTCGCGTTCTTCCATGCCTGACCAATTAAATAACCAGTGGCAAGCCAATGAGTACTTTGAATGTACTCGCAAGCAACCCATGTTTTGGAACAAGGTACAACAAATCATGATATAGCACTAAGTTGGTAAGTTTTGCAGAAAGCTAATTTTAAGTGCAATGATATGATCAATAACATGAGTAAGCATGCATCAATTGTTAACATGATCATCTGAACAAGTATTAGTTATCATCATTAGTAGGGGTTGAACATCTCATGTTTATGATCATGCCAAGTCATCAGCCTCAGCTCAAGTATCAACCTCGTGTAATCCACACATGCACACACACCAAGTTTGTGAAAACATCGGATGTAGTTTAAGAAGGACCTCCAACTATCCATGACCCTGGACATGCTTTTCTAATAGTTTTACACTCTACAGAGGTTGCACACTTTACACAAAAGAGTCGGGAAACTTCCGTGTCAAGCCGCGACTCGCGGTATGGCCCATACCCGAGGTAAGTACCCGTGCATTGTCTTTCCCCTAACGATACTAACAAAGAGTCCACTAGATTGGTACCCAGCCAACATGATGCACATCACAAGTAACATCCATGTAGGGACAAACGGTGTCCCCGGTGCCTATGAAGACAACGCATGATCGTCCTTACCGGCATGACCCCGTATCGAGAGTGACCACGTCACTCCCGTCACTAGTAATACGGGATCTATGCTAGTACCCATCAAACTAATTAACAAAGCCCCATACCATAAGGTGTACCATGGTTGTACATGTAAGGTTGGGATGGTTAGAAAATCTTAAATCTCTCCGTTTTCGAAAACACACACACACACACACTTACTCCGGTACACCACTTCTTTATCAAGTGGTTACCTAGCTCATCATCATCTCTCTCTGGCATTAGTGGCACCCGACGGGGTTTTGAAAAAGTCTTTGAAAGAACTTTGTTTGCATCACCATGCATATTCCCGTCCCACTTGCTACTCCCACCCGCACAACTATCATAAGAATGGTAGGGTCATGCACTTGGCATGTATCAACGGTAAAGTATCAGAGGCATGCCACCAAAGTGATCACCACATCAACAAGATCATCATCACGGAAACAAGTGCTATATGAGATGCAAAGAAAAGGGGTTCATAGTCATGGTCAAAGGGCCACTTCCGTGGCTCAGCAAAGTCTTCGAGGTCTTCACACGCTTCTCCTTCACTCCGAGCACTCCGTCTACTTCGTCAATGTCATGGGAATGAACATCTATGGGATCATAGAGACCCCTTTTGGTTTGGCGGGAGGAAGGATCGCACAAAGAGCCGGTCTGATGAACCGCATGTAGGAATCTTTACCCAGGTTCCGGCCGCACGGATGCGTAAAACCCTACTCCTGCTTCATTGTATTGAGAGTCCTCTTAGGGTTCTAGCTACAGGAGTGCTATGAGCAAGTGCCACATACTGAGCTAGAAAGTCCCAAAAGTCTAGAGGTTAAAAAGTCCTCTATCATCTCGCCTTGGGCCTTCTTTTATACTCCGAAGGGGATCCCAATAGTGGTGTACAGTGTGTACGCGGGGTGTACAGAGGTATAGTGCTATCATACCTACCACTGACGGAGTAGGACAGTCGCATTTAATGCACTGTTAGGCATCTCTGTTCGTCAGTGGGACGGGACGGGGGCCCGTCCCATTGGCACCGCTTAGCGCCCTCCTATGTCGACGCCGCGACACGCGTCCAGGTGGATTGACACCTGCCCTAAGCACTGGCGGGGTCTTTCCGGAGCTTCACCTTGCCAGGATGTTGCCTTGCCGGGGGCTTGCCTAGGGGTTCAATAGCCCTCCAAGGAAGGTCTTGCCGGTGATCTGATTTTCTTGTGTTGGTATCTGGCAAGTACCTACTGGGCTTGCTGCTAGGGTGCCTACTACTACCCGTGCACGAGTAAGGGGCACTTGAGAGCCCAAAACTCTGGTGCACCGATAGGAGCCCCCGGGCTTGGGTCACACACGTCGCGAGACGCTGTTGGGCTAGGCCCAATCAATGCACGGGCACGCGTGGCAGGGGCCTTGCACTTGTGATCATTGCACTCATTTTGCTTCCCCATGATGCCCATTGAATGCGGGACATGGGATACGTGCGCGGTGCAGCCGTCAAATTTTTAATTATCGCGTTAGGTCACTTCCACCATGGGCGCCGCATGCATAGCGGGGAGCCAACAATGGGCGCCCACGATTTAAAGTCCCTGGGAAAAGCAGTAACTGCAACACCATGGATTGGGGCAACGGGCGGTTGGTGTTCGCCCCTCGATCGAAGGCGCCGCTATTGGAGGAGGTGGGCAGCATCGTTTGGAGTGGAGAAGGGCCGGCCTCCATGCCTCCCCTATAAATTGGGGGCTAGCGAGGGCAACACTCACTCATCCTCCTTCCATTTTTTGAGTGCAAACCTCCATAGTTTGCCCACCCACGTCTTCACAACTTTCGAGCGGTGCTCGCCCTTAGACATGACCAGGGGGCGAGGGCAGCCACCATCCTCAACTTCGAGAAGAAGCTCTCGTCTGGATCATGCCACCGTTGCAGCCACAGAGGCGGAGGGTGGCCCGAGCACGGGTGGTGGAAGAGGCGCGAGGGACCATGGCCACTATGGAGGCTGAGGTCGTGGGAGGCAGAGCACCGCTCCACCTCCTCCTTTGATGTCAGGCCTCTCCATTGAGGAGACCCATGCCGAGGGCACAACACTGGACTTCGTCCTCGAGCTGGACGGTCCCCTCCGGAGCCATCTGCGCCTCCCTCGCCTCTTTGCCACGGTGATGGAGGGCGACAAGCCGCCCGTCCTATGGCTGCAGGTAGCCGGTTGCTGTAAAGGCGCGATGTGGGTAAACGTCGATTACCCAACGAACCGTGTCATGTTCCTCAGGCGTGGCTGGAAGACCTTCGCCCGCGCCAACAACCTCAAGGTGGGGCATGTCCTTTGCTTCAAAATAATGGAGGCTAATATGCTCTCCGTCAAGATTTATGGTTGCTTCGGCGTATGCCGCAGCTGCTACGAAGAGAGCTCGAGCTGCGCCGAAGGCCTGTCCTCGGGCAAGAGTTTTGGGGAGGATAGTGGCGAAGACTACGACGATGAGCCCAGTCTTCGAGCGGTCAAGTGGGAGCTCAACAACTCGAGCTTGGACTAACCGCCGGCCGCACCATCACCGCTATCCTCACGCCTCTCCCCCTCATGGTAAGATGTCCTTGTTGCCGGGGGCCTTAGTCCCGGGCGCTACCTCATCTTCCAGTTAGGTCTTCTGGCAGGCCCGTGGACTTCGGCTTCCGGGGTCCATCCCCCTTTTTGCCCGCGCTGGCCCTCTCCTCGATGCAATGCTGGTCCAGGCAGGGTCAACATCTTGCCTGCCCATCTGGCAGCCTTGCTCCTCCACACAGTGCTGGTCTGGAGGGGTCAGGGTGGGCTTCTGCTGGGGGCCACTCGCCATATTTCTCTTCTTGTAGCTCGCCTCCCCTTTCCATCTTTTTCTTCTTGTAATCTCCCCTAGGGGAGAAAGTCAAATAAAGATGTACTAAGGAAAAGAGGTATCTTATGTAAATTTTACCCTATTTTGAATGATTGCGTATTACCTTCCTTGTTGGA
The DNA here is from genome assembly GCA_022496015.1 of Hordeum marinum. Taxonomy (NCBI): domain Eukaryota; kingdom Viridiplantae; phylum Streptophyta; class Magnoliopsida; order Poales; family Poaceae; genus Hordeum; species Hordeum marinum. The sequence goes on from CM039678.1 coordinate 274,491,156, forward strand.
CCTTTCCTATGTATGGAACTTTCCCTACGCCTTCTTGGGAAAATCTTGTCGGCGTGCGTAGCCCTACCGTGAGTGTTTCAAGGAACGGGTCCTTTGTCGCCTGCTGGCGGTGCTACTGGCGACAAGATACCTTAGCACCCTTGGTATTGTCATTCAAGGTGTTGGTCTCGCTCGAAACAGAATAAGGGCACGAGCGCTGTCACTTGAGTCATTGAGCGGACTCGAAACGAAACAAGGAGCACGGGCGTGGTCACTTAAGCCATTGAGAGGTCCCAAACACGGTGAGGGTGCAGCCAATCGCGGCAAGGTTCTCGTGTGTGCAGGTTTTCCGTACAGAGGTCAGAATTGCCAAAGGAAAATAATTTCGTGGCAAGGATTCACTTGGGGCTTTTGCATCTTATCTTTTTGTTGTCGTGCTCCCTCCGACATGTTTTTTTGGGACGTTGCTCATAGGTATCCGTACCACCATTCCCCCCGACAAAGCTGCATGCGAGGTGTCCTTCTGTCGTTTGAGAAAAAGAAAGAAGAGAAAATATGGGTATGGAACCTTGGCGGTCCGTTAGCCCTTGATGGGATTAAGTGCGATGCAACACTTCTGATAAACATGTACATAAGGAAACATGAGAATCGATCAGGATTGCAGAACACTTATCTTTATTTAACTACGCACAGGGTGTGAAACCTGCTTTGTACCAAGGATTACATGCTTCAGCGGCAAGACTTGTACAAAAGGTGGTTGCCGGGAGGCCCGGCAACCTCGCCTTATGGGTATAACTTGTGAAGGTGTTCGATATTCTAGGAGTTTCTCACTGGGATACCATCTTCAGACTCGTGGCGGACTGCGCTAGGCCTGGTGACTTGTACTACCCGATAAGGGTCTTCCCACTTCGGCGTCAACTTGTTGGACTGAACTTGCCGAAGAACAAGGTCGCCGTGCTCAAGTCTTCTGGCATTAACTTTGTGGCTATGGTGGTGGCGCAAAGCTTGCTGGTAGCGTCCGGCTCTCACAGCAGCCTGATGACGGCCTTCCTCAAGGAGCGTCGCGTCGTCTTGCCTCCGCACTCATAGCAGCCTGAAGACGGACTGCCTCAAGTTCTCTTGCTCTAGCTCATCATAAGCGAGCACTCGAGGCAACCCGTACATGAGTTCCATGGGGAGAACTGCCTCCGCCCCATAGACAAGGGAGAAGTGTGTCTGACCGGTAGCTAGATTTGGTGTCGTTCTGATTGACCAAAGAACCACCGGCAACTCATCAATCCAGTTCCTTCTGCACTTGTGAAGCCTGTCAAAAGTTCTTGTCTTGAGGCCTCGCAGTACTTCAGCATTAGCCCTCTCCGCTTGGCCGTTGCTCCTCGGGTGAGCAACGGAAGCAAAATAGATTCTTCTACCAAGGTCTTGGACATATTGCATGCGACTCGCGAACTGTGTGCCGTTGTGAGTGATGATCCTGTTGGGAACACCAAAGCAAAAAAACTAGTCCCTTGAAGAACTTGACGGCTGACTGTGCTGCCACATTTCTCACTGCTTCCACTTCCGGCCACTTTGTGAACTTTTCGATTGCAATGAACAAGTACTCAAAGCCACCGGCAAAGCGGGGAAAGGGGCCCAAGATGTCAAGCCCCTAGACCGAAAATGGCCAGGAGAGTGGGATCGTTTGAAGTGCTTGAGCCGGTTGATGGAATCTCTTTGAATGAAACTAGCACACTTCACACTTGGTGACTAATGCCGTTGCATCCTGGAGGGCCTATGTGGCTCCCACATAGAATCAAGATCCCTTGCTGGAAAGCCTTTCCGACAAGGGATCTTGATTCTATGTGGGGGCCAGATATGCCTCCATGTATCTCTGCCAACAGCTCATGTCCATCGTCTTGGGAAATCCATTTGAGTTTCACACTGTTCGGCCTCTTCCTGTACAGGACGTTGTCCATGAAATGGTATATATTAGCTCGGTGGGCTACTCTTTGCTTCTTCTTGTTCCCTGGGAAGTTCTCCTCTCTGAAGGAAACGAACGATGTGTTGTGCCCATACTAGAGCCTGGGGCTCGACAACAAGGACTAAAGGCATATCCTCTGCCAGGGTAGCATTTGTCTCAACAGCAAGGGCCTGAGGACCTGCCGGAGCCCGTTGTACCCCGTCAAGCCTGGAGGGAGCATGCACTTCCATGGCAAGAGCCGGGGGCCCTGCCGGAGCACAGTTCTCACCGACAAGCATGTCGCTTTCTCTGGCAACCTTCTCGCCGGCGGTTTCCGGGAGATCTGCCGGAAAATACTTGCTGGAACTTAACTTCCTTCTCTTTTCTTATCCAGTTGATGGTGTCACAGAGGGTTGAGTTAGTTGGAGCACGAAAGTTCTCGGTTCCACAGGTAACTTAAGGGTAGCACACTTTGACAGGCCATTGGCAATGTTGTTCTCCGCACGTGAAACATGCTCCATTTGCAGGCCGTCAAAACGTTCTTCCAAATTCCTCACTTCATCTACATAGGCTTCCATCAACGGGCTATGGTAATCTTCGTTCACTTGCCTGATGACAAGTTGAGAATCACCCCTGACAGTAACTTTCTTTATCCCAAGGTCTGCCACGATCCTGAGACTGGCAAGCAACCCTTCGTACTCAGCAGTGTTGTTCGTTGATCTCTCTTTGGGAAAGTGCATCTGGATCACATATCTGAGGTTCTCTCCGGTGGGTGCGACAAGCAACACTCCAGCACCAGCACCATGCAGCGAGAGAGCTCCATCAAAATACATGACCCATTCTCGATCGGTTTCCTTACCGTGGAAAGTTCACTCTGGAACTTCTTCATCGGGCGTTGGGGTCCATTCTGCAATGAATTCTGCCAAGTCCCTGCTCTGAATGGTCGAAGTTCTTTCAAACTTAAGACCAAAGCTTGATAGTTCCAAAGCCCACTCCACAATTCTGCCGGTAGCTTCTAGTTCCGGAAGATCCGCTATAGCGGGAAGCGGGTGACGACGGTGATCTCATGTGCTTGGAAGTAGTGGTGCAGCTTCCTCGAGGCCATAAGAAGGCCGAAGATCAATTTTTGCATGCTAGAATATCTCAACCGAGCCCCCTGCAACAAGGATATGACAAAATAGACTCGTTCCTGCACCACATTCTTCTTCTGAATTGCCTCATTCAATTGTGTAGATCTTCTTTGTCGGCACCAGACCTTGTCGGGGAATGTCCTGGCTCGTCGCTTTGTGGCCCTGCCATTGCCGCTGCTTCTTCGTCAATTTATCTTTCAGCTACTAGTGCAGCACTCGCCTCTTGATTTGTTGCCGCTAGATACAACAACAACGGCTCTTGTGGTTTTGGCATGACTAGGACTGGCAGAGAGGAGAGGTACTTCTTCAAATCCTGCAGCGCTGCCTTCGCTTCTAGAGTCCATTTCATTGGACCTGCCTTCTTCAAGATTTTGAAAAAGGGTAGGGCGCGATCATCAGATTTTGAGATGAACCTGCTCAGAGCAGCAACACGGCCGGCAAGATGTCGCACGTCTTTGAATCATCTTGGTGCTTCAATTTGCTCAATTGCTTTGATCTTGTTGGGATTTGCTTCGATTCCTCATTGAGATACAAAGAACCCGAGAAGCTTGCCGGATGGGACGCCGAACACACACTTCCTAGGGTTGATCTTCATGTTGATCTTGCGTAGGTTAGCAAATATTTCTTCTAGGTCTGATGTGAGCGTAGCCTTGTCCTTGGTTTGGACCACTATGTCATCCATATAAGCCTCCATATTTCTATGTAGCTGGGGATCAAAACCAATCTCGATTGCTCTTGCAAACGTAGAACCAGCACTTTTCAACCCGAAAGGCATACGCAAAAAGCAATACGTACCATATGGGGTGATAAACGCGGTCTTTTCCTCATCTTCCTTGGCCATAAAAATCTGATGATAACCGGAATAGGCGTCAAGGAAAGACAACAAGTCGCAGCCGGCGGTGGAATCCACAATCTGGTCGATGCGCGGCAAGGGAAAAGGGTCTTTGGGGCAGGCTTCGTTGATGTCTGTGAAGTTAATGCACAAACTCCATTTCCCATTCGCCTTGCACACTATGACTAGATTATCTAACCATGTTGGATGAAGTACTCCTCTGATCAAGCCAGCCGCTTCTAGTTTCTTGATCTCTTCGACAATAAACTATTGCCGCTCCAAAGCTTGCTTTCAAACCTTCTGCTTGACGGGCCGCGTGTGTGGGCAGATGGCAAGGTGGTCCTCAATCACATCCCTGGGAACACCGACGATGTCAGATGGCTGCCATGCAAACACATCGACATTGGCCTGCAGGAAGGCAACGAGCACGCTTTCCTATTGTTGTCAATGGCGGAACTTATGGTGAAAGTTCCCCCCGTGCCATCCTCCTTGGCGGGCACCTTCTTGGTCTTTAGCAGAGAAGCCTTGGACTTTTTGCTCTTCCCAGTGGAGCTCTCTGGCAGATCATCAATGGGAGCGCAACGCTCCAACGAGGTGCGCTTGCTGGAATGTGCGCCAGAGGCCTTGCCGGTCTTCTTCCTGGGAGCTTCAGCAGTAGGAGCAAGTGCCTTGGCGGCAAGTGCGCTTTTCTTGTCGACACACATAAGTGAAGTGGGTGGCCGCCATGAACTTGGCAAGTGTGGGGCGACCAAGAATGCTGTTGTACGGCAAGGATATCTTGGCAACGTCAAAAACGATCTTCTCCGTTCTGAAATTGATATCGCTACCAAACGTTGCCGGCAGCGTGACCTTGCCCTTCGGCTGAGTTCTGCCTGAATTGACCACTTGAAAAGCGGCTGTTGGCTTGAGATCTTCATCGGGAATTTGCAGCCTTTGAATTACATCATGTGAGATCAGGTTCAGGATGGCCCCACTATCGACTAACATCTTCGTCAGCTTGAGGTTGCAGATTGTTGGCGAAACCAACAACGGCAAGCACCCAACCACAGTTATACGATCAGGGTGATCCTTGGCGTCAAACATGATAGGAGTGTTGGACCATTTCAGAGGTCTCTGCGTACCGATAGAGGGCTTTGCCGCGTTAACCTCGCGCGCCCACTGTTTGAATTGGCGGTGAGAGCAATGCGATGAGTCACCTCCCTCTACACACATCATCTCTGTAGCCTTCTAAAACTCGTGCTCGCTGGAATCGTCGTCATCTTCAACGTCATCATCATCTCCCTCTTGCTTGTCGCGACCATGGGCGGACCAGTCTTTCTGTTGCTTGGGCTTGCCGTGGCAACCTCCCCGGCCAACACGCTTCTTGTCGGACCCCTCGTCACCATCCTGGCCCTTTTCTTTGTCTTGCCTCTCGTACTCGGCCTTCTCCTTCTTGGCAAGATGCTCAACTTGCCGGCAGTCTTGGAGATCGTGGCCTTTGGTGCGATGGATCTTGCAATATTGCTTGTCGGAGTCTTCTGGCTTGCCGGCAGCCGCTAGGGCGTGGCAGGAGGCGCACCCGGCAACATCATTTGCTGGGGTCATCAACATTGCCCTTCTTGGTGGCGCCGGGGTTGCCGGATCCCATGACGGCAAGTACGGTCTTGCCAGTGCACTTCTTGTTCCGCCGCCGACCCTTCTTTGTCATGGTAGCGGTGTCTTCATCTTTACAGTCGACCCCTGTGACGGCGTCTTCGCCGGGGAGTCTCCTCCCTTCTTCAGCCCGAGCACATTTGTTCTCCAAGGCATAAAGCTCGACGATGTCCCTGACTCTGTTCATCGCCAGCTCTTCCTACATACTGTGGTTGCGCACATTCTGATGGAACACAATGATAACCGCGGCAGGATGAATGTCTTGGATGTTGTGGTGCATGCGGATGAACCTCTGGATGTACTTGCATAGAGTTTCGCCCTCCTTCTAAGGGATGACGTGTAGATCACTTTCCTGTCCAGGAGCTTCATGACCTCCTGTGAAGGCGCCCACAAACTCGTGGCATAAGTTTGCCCAGGAGGCGATGGACCCTTCTGGCAAGTGCATCAACCACGACCTGACGTTGGGCTTAAGCACCAATGGGAAGTAGTTGGCGAGTATCTTGTCGTCGTGACCCCGAAAGCCTGCACTACAATGGTGTAGATGCTCAGGCACTCTGACGGATGAGTCTTGCCATCGTACTTCTCCAAGACTTCTAGATTGAACGTGCGGGAGTTGGGCCACTGGACTTGTCGTAGCTCACGGGTAAACGCTGGAAAACCCACCTCATAAGGTAGGCTGAGAGGATACCCCGGCGCAGACTTGCCTACACTGGGCCCCGCGCACCTATCAGACTGGAGGCACGTTTTCCGCATCCGCTCGATTGTTGTTCGAGCGTCTTCTTTGCCACGTTCCCGAAGAACTTGACGCTGATCGCAGCATGTCCGTGGGTCAGACGACGCCATCGAGTAACCATCTTAAGCGTCGGTCCGTCAAGTCGGTGACCGGCGATGCGATGTGGAGGAGAGTGCGCCGAAGTTGTGCCTCCCTCGGCCCTCTCACCACGGGCATGAGCCGTCTCGGTGGACCAAATCTTATCTGCGAGGCAGAGGAGGATCTGGATGGTGACTCTCCATTCATCGAGCTTCTCCACAGCAGGAGGGAAGTTTAGGAGTAGCTACGCTCGCGACATTGCTTCCTCTGATGTGGTCGGCTGCGAACAGCGGGAGGAACGTGAGGTGCTCTGACTCCTAACTGTGTTAGAAGGAGGACCACCGTGGTCCCGCATCAGTATGCCACTTCCGCTTGCATGCTGGTGAGCATGCTGGTCCCGTGCATCTTGGGAATGATGCGCAGGAGCTTTCCCATGGGGGCATTGAGAACTGCGGGCGTCATGGCACAGCTCTTCGCGCGCGTCCTTAGAAGGTCGCGGCGTAGGCACTGGCGTGGGTGCCCTAGAAGACACTCTTCCGCCCCTGGAGTTTGCCGTACCACCCACAGGCGGTACCGCTCCTTCTAGAGACCCAAGGGCGCGGGGGTTCCCTCCGTCACCATGGGCGTCTCCGCGGCGAGCGTTGCTGCTTGCTTGGCCTTGGTTGCCAGAGCACCACAGAAGTTCTGAACAACCGCCATCTCCACGTCCACCCACACCTATTCCGCTACCTGTCTGCGCACATACAGGGATGACGAACGCGGACGGGCCAACTGCTGCCAGACCCTTCTTCTTTGGGGCCATGACAATGATGAGCGCGATGATTACCAGAAAGGGTTCGTACGACCTATCCTTCCCTCCTACCTGGCGCGCCAAAGATTTCATGAGAACGAACACCTATGGGATCATAGGGACCCCTTTCGGTTCAGCAGGGGAAAGAATCGCACAAAGAGCCGGTCGCATGAACAGCACGCGGGGATCTTTACCAACTTTGGGCTACACGGATGCATATAACCCTACTCATGCTTCGTTGTATTGAGAGTGCTCTTAGGGTTCTAGCTACATGAGCGCTATGAGTAGCTGCCATGTATGTGAGCTAGAAAGTCCCAAAAGTCAAGTGGTCAAAAAGTCATCTGCCGTATTGCCTTGGGCCTCCTTTTATACTCTTAATGGGATCCCTATAGTGGCGTATACTGTGTGCAAAGGGTGTACAGAGCTACAGTGCTATGATACCTAACACTGACGGAGTAGGATAGATGCATTTAATGCAGTGTCACGCATCTCTGTTCGTCAGTGGGACAGGAGGGGGGGCTGTCCCATCGGTGCCGCTTAGCCCCCTCCAATGTCAACGCCCCAACACGCGTCTAGGTGGATTGACACCTGCCGTGTGTGCTGGCGGGGTCTTGACGGAGCTTCGCCTTGCCTGTGGGTTCAATAGACCTCCCGGCAAGGTCTTACCGGTGATCTTGATTTTCCTGTGTTGGTATCTGGCAAGTCCCTCCTAGGCCTTGCTGCCAGGGTGGATACTACTGCCCGTGCATGAGTAAGGGGCACTAGAGAGCCCAGAACTCTAGTGCACCAACAGTCAACTACCGTCGGAAACAGCCGCAATAAGAAACACAACAAGCATAAAGTAAAAGTGCTCTATAAATAGGAGTTCAATTTTTCTAGGAGATCTCTGGCTATGAGAAGAATATCTAAAATGGCTCTACTCGGTTTAGGATTGCCAGATATTTTTGAATGATGGAAATGGAGGAATTTTTTATCCTATAAGAAGTCTACATGAATCATTTAAAAAAATGAGTGAATGCACCTATTAAATAGGGCATGATGTTAGAAACATACAGGAAGTGGTTTCATTGGATTTGGATTTGAGATGAATTTCCTATCAATTTCCTAAGATGGAGTAATGAAATATGGGGTATTTATTTGATCTAGCATACTTAATGTATGGTAAAAATGTTATCTAAGCTTGATAAATAAGGCATGATATTCAGAGCACCTAGAAATTGGAATCACTTCATTTGGAGTTGATTTGGATGTCCTAGGAATTTTGCAACTTGGTCATTCCATAGTTCAAATTTGAATATGCATTTGAACAGTACTGAAAAGTGTGATGGAAAAATAAGAAAGTTGCACCATTAAATAGTTTGGGTTTTTAGCAAATTTTAGGAGTTGGAATTATTTCATTGGGCTTATATTTATTTAGACGTGATTTCCACAACTTTCTGGAAATTGAAAAAGGGAAAACGCCATAGTGTATTGGGCTGAGAGACGGCACAGTCGACCGGCCCATCAATAAAATCAGCCCAGATCGGCCACCGACGTCGATTGCGTATTTCAGAAATACACCTCCACTTACGCGCTGAATCGGTACGTGCAGCGGGTCGGTTTAAATCTGACGGGCAGGACCCACCCGTTAGTGAAATAGAGAGTGCGGAGGGGATGACAGGTGGGGACTACCTGTCATCATCCACCTCCGCCCAGAGCGGGGGGGTGGGGAAGAGCTCGCCGTCGGCGATGTTAGGCATGGAGGGGGCTCCAGAGGGCACCGGGAGGCTCTCTAGGCTGGCCTACGTCTCAGAGGAGTGGTGATGGTGACCGAGGGTGAGGGGTTAGCCAACAGTGAGGGTTTCGAGGCCCGACAGAGGAGGTCGAGGATGAATAGATCGATCCTTTCAACGACATGCAATATTAGGAGGGGAGTTGGGTTCCTAGTGTGCAGAGGGAATCGAGGGAGAAGAAAGGAGGGCCAGGGACGCTCTCTACCGTGCGGATGGCGATGCCCTGTGACGGCGGGCGTCCCACTTGAACTTGAGCTTCCGAGCACCAGAACAAGGGGGAAAGAGTGTGGGTCCACGATTGGGAGTGTGAGGAGGTTGGAATCAGCGAGAAACGGGGCCGGAGCCGCTATTTATAGTGTTAGCGGTGGTGCCCGTGGACAAGGTTCATGGCCACCAGTAGACACGGCTCTGCTGCCAAGAGGGGAGACCGGAGGAGTCCTGCAGCGTTTATGGGGCTCATCCACGATGCAGGGGAGTGAGAGAGAGAGGGTAGGGCGAGCTCCAGGCGGGTCCCTCGCGTGGACAGGGAGTGGCGAAGCTCAGCGGTGCTCAGGCACGCTCGTGTAGGGCATGGGAGGGGCGAGGAAGGAGGGGGCCAAAAGCCCAGCGTGTCCCGGACGCCGAGGCCAGCCAGTAGGTGAGAGGGGGAGCCGAGGCTGTCGGGGGTTGCGATTGGGTGGCGGCTAAATGAAGGGTATGCACTGTTGCGCTGTTCGGAGCGCCTGTTTTGCATGCCAACGGCATCCTAGGCGCATCCATGGGTGTCTAGGGAGTCTAGGAGGGTTTAAACAACATTGAAGTGGCATTGGATGTTCTGGTGATTCATCAGGGTGAGAGAGGAGTGGAGAGAGAGATTGGTTTTTGTTGTCTAGTGGGTAAAAATGGGGGTTTTACCCCCCAATCAGTGACCTGAGGCCATGGGCCCTATACTGGAGGTAGAGGGTGACTAGGGAGAGCTAAGGTAAAAGTTTGGGATCAAGGAGAAATAGGGAAGTGGGCAAAATAGGAACTTTTAAAAATCAACAAAAGGTGTTTGATGGGTGTTTGTACTAGCTAACGTATTCTTCTTGCTATGAAATTTAAGAGGAGTGAAAAATAGATAGAAATGAGGTTGGTCACCAAGTTTGAACTTATTTGAAGAAGGTTACTAATGTAAACTTGGTAAACCCTAGAAATGGACATAAATTGATTTGCTTAGATCTATCTATGCAAACCCATTCTCCTTGATGCACGACTTGGTGTGGATGCATTATTGGAGTATTAGATCTTGTCCACAAATTTTGAGATCTATAGGATACAATTGGCAATGTAGAGTTGCTCATATTTGTATCTAGACAGATAGCGTTTTGGGATAATTTAGTGAACCAAATCAATTGAGATTGATGTGAAACTTGGGAAGATGATCACATATGTCATATGTAACATGCTACAATGTTTTTTGATTTGTTTGAGAATATTTCGTATAGAAATATTTCGAACGCTTGAAATAGCTAGAAATGGATTTGAAGGGTTTTGTCCAATATTTTAAATATGACCGTGTGTTTGAAAGCATATAGATTTTAAATATTTTAAATATTTTAAATATGACCGTGTGTTTGAACGATTGATGTTTCGAACGCTTGAACTCTTATATATGGACAATATATTTCCACTGAGTTTTACTAAATTTTCTCGAATATTTTGAAAGCATAAAAATATTTTTTCCTAATAAAGACCATTTCTGGCCTTAAGAAAAAGCCTTTGAATAAAATATGAAAATATTCTTTAAAAACAATATTTTGTGGTTTTGGGAAGTTATATACATAGTAGGTTCCAAATAAACCCTTTGGGGAAAAATACTCCACCCAATTTGAGGACTTGTAGTACAAACCTAAATTCAGGGGGTTTTGAAAACATAAATTGAATAAATGATTTTTGGCCAAAATAATATTTGATAAAAATAGCTCTAGGTCCTATACACATGGTACGATCATTTGACAAGAGTTTATATCAAGGAATAAAGTTTTGAGATTAGGAGGGAGTTTTATGAATATAGAGCACCATCAAGCAATCAAACAAGCAAGCAAATAGCATAACGGTCGAACATTCATAGGAACTCAAAAAAAATTAATTGGCCCTAATTTTTGAGTCATGTTCACTTAGTCACGAGGCAAAACATAGGGTGTGACATCTGTGAGCCATAGGGACTCAGCAATCTCATTTCCAACGGTATCAAGACTAGCAAAGCTTAATGGGTGAGGTATGGATAAGTGGTGAGGCTGTAGCAAGCATCTAAGAATTTATTTGAGTGGCTAACTTGCAAGTATAGAAAATAAGTATGGTGGTCTACACATAACGGATATGAACTAGAACGATCACTAAGTGATCCTGAACACCTACTTACGTCAAACATAAGCCCACCGTGTTATCTCTTGGATGCAGAACTCACAAGAAGAGACAGTCATGGTTACGTACACGATTGGTGTATTTTATTCGAGTTTACTTCAAGTTTGCTATGACCGGTTGTTAAACAAAGTGTGCAAGTTGCCACGTAATCATGGCCACGGCTTCTCAAAAAGATTTAATCCTGCAGGGGTGCTCCAACTCATCCCTCACAAACTAACCACACGCTATGTCAAATAACCTCGACCATAGAAAACCCGTGATCTCCTTGCAAATTCTGATGGCAAACTCAACCTCGAGATAGCCCAAAGTATCCCTGGAATCCCTCGCACAAGACATTCGAGAAAAGTAAAACAAATCCATCAAGGCCGACCGATGTGTCGACGATCCCGATAGGAGCCGTGTATCTTGTTCTCACGACACGACCATAGCCCCCGGGTTGCCCTAGGGTGGCCACACATAGTGCTCTGTTTTGGACCACCACCATCAGCACTGGCCTCGTAGTATTATGTTATATTACTCCTCAATTTCATGATGCCCTATGCTTTAGAAATGGTGTTCAGTATTATTATGTTGGGCAAATGTAGTACCAATGTTGGTCCTTGCTAGAAGAGTTTAATCCCAGAAGGAAAGTCAAGGGGGTCCCCATAACAACCCCGAGCATGTTAGGAGCGCTCAATACGAAACATAACACCGGTACACAAGTACCTATGGTGGAAAAAATGGAACAAAACACCGAGCAAAAGGTTTAAATTATATAGCAATAGTATTGTTATCTCAAAATATCCATGTTGTCACATGGAAGCAATTGCACCTGCAGCTAGAAATGCTATAAGAAGGTTGAACAAGCGATAACATAGCCAAACAAAGGTTTGCTGGGATGTCGAGGGGTTAGAGGCTTATCATCGCATCTTGGGAGGCTTGACAAACAAGTGGTAGTTGGCGAGACATAGCGACAGGAACGAGACAACTAGCATGGAAATGATAGTAGTGGTATCTAGGGAAATGTTCATCTTGTCTGAGATCCCGCTTGGAAGAAGAATGAATCCGTGAAGTAGCCGAACGAATCTTCACATTCCGAATGCTTTCGGAACTCTATCGAGAAGAAGCAGGCTAGAAACAAAAATCAACACATGATAACACCATAACATACTCATGACATAATGCACAAAAAACTATGATGCATGTCCATAAGATTATGCAAGGCATGGCAAAGCACAACAATCAACTTCTACACATTAAGTGAAGCTCAATATGCAACGAGTTGCATATTAACAAAACTCCAAGCTTGAATTACTTAGTATTCCCATTTAGGTGCACAATAATATTAACTGGTGATAACATGGCAAGAGGTGAAGCATAAATAAACTATCTATCAAGGCATCTTAAATGAGGCAGGAAACAACTTATAGTATTTCTGAAACGACCCCATAAGTTAATTTCGACATAGTTCCAGATATGAAATAACCATGTTTTATATTTACTGAACAGGAAGTTAAATTAGTCCATGTGATTCTACACGTCATTCTAGTCCATTTACATATATGGAGCATTCCAAACGGAGCTACGGTCTAAAAGTTATGACACACACAAGATGAAGGCGACATGAATGCAAAATGCATGAAAATGACAACCACAAACATTTCAAATCATGATTTCAGCAACATATTATGAAACTACATGGAATTCTATGCAAGTTTCATATATGGCATGCCCAAAACGGAGCTACGGTTCAAGCACAATCACCAATACGAGTTTAGGTATAATCTGCCCAAAACCAGCAACATGGCATATTGTAACCCACAAATCAACAACCTACAGCCTCGTAATATACACAACAAGTACATGTTGGTGAATCGTACATGATTCTCAACTATTGGTCTATTAAAATAAAGTTGACTAGAAGCATGGATCATTAGGAAATGAGCTAACAAGAAGACATATTGAACTAAGCAGTTTTTAGACTTAGTGAAAATTCCAATTTTAACAGAGCAGTTTTTATCATGAAAGCATATTGACAGCAGTAAAATTATAGACTACAGGCCACATATTGGTATGAAACTTAACTACATGCTACAGGACATTATGAACAACAAATAACTCCATTGCACCAAGCCCAAAGGGGTTGTAGATCATTAGCAAAACTCATGGCAAGACAACAACAAAATATTGAAGATTCCAGACTTAGAAAATTTTGGGCATATCAAAACAGCAACATTTATTAGACATGTTCACATGATGTAAACTACACCTAAACATGAGATTCATGGCATAGCAACCATACCAACAACAAATATACATGACATACTACAACACTCTCCAAAGACTCAATTAAACGGATACATGGATTGCTTAATACGAGCACCACAAAATGTACCTCTTCGTTAGCAGATTTTAGTTTGAACACGAAGTCTACTTGAGAGCAAGAAATATACATGATAATGATGTTCTACCAAGCAACCAGAGGTATGGCATCAAAATAGACATATTCTAGAACAATACTCATGACGACGCCACATGCAAAAGGCTTACTCATAACATGCAATCATCCGCGAAACTTAGAACAAAATATTAGTTTTTTATCGATTGACAATTACATCAAGAAGCACTTTTGCAGCAGTTTTATAAGCATTAATATGCAACCTATTACTCATGCAAATGCCCCTAACATGTAGGTCACAACTAGTAGATGCATTTTCATATAAATATCATTCTCATACGATGCACGGTTTAACAGATACACCCCTCGCAAAAAGGAATATGAAGCTAAAAAACTAAGGACTTTGAGAAATGTCCTCACCCAAAGGAATCTGGACGAGGGGATCCGGGGACGACACGGGCAGACATTTGGTTTGAGGGACCCCGGTGTTCCGAGACAAGGCCGTCCCGATCCGCGGGCAAAGGAGGCCGGCCACAACATTGGTGGCTCTGACATCGGCGACTAACATGGCGCACACCAGAGGCCAGGACGAGCCGAGGGGGCCCGGGGTGGTTGATACGGGCGACACCGTCCTGGATCTGCCGGAGACGGGGCGAACGACGATCGCAAGGCGGTGGCGGAGCTTCGAGCTCCTATTACGGCGGCGGCAAGGAGGCCTGGGGGCATAGGGAGGCAAGCGGCACGGGAACGTGTGGGGGCGAGTAGCGGTGATGCGGCGCGTCCGACGGTGAAGCGCTGCACCAAGGCAGCTCTGGTGTAGCGAACGGCGGTGGGGCGGAGCAACAGCGGCGACGCGGTGCGGGAGACCAACGGCGCTAGGGTTCCTGTGTGCGAGCGGTGGGGCTACGAGCGGGCTTGCGTGGCCCGGGGTGGGCTGGCTGCAGGCCTGGGCGGGCCACGATGGAGGCTGGCCAGCTGGGAGGAGGTGGAGGGTGATGTGGCGCGCGGGAGTTAGCTGCAAGGGTGGCTGGCGGCGATGTGGCGTGCCACGGTTGGTCAAAATGATGGCAGCGGCGGTGTCAAGTGGCAGGGCTGGGCTGGCGGCGCAAAGATTTCGAGGTGGGACGCAGCTGGAGGTTAGGGGTGTGGTTAGGCTAGGATTTTTTAAAATGGAGGGGGAGGACGTCCATATATAGTAGTAGGGGGTTATGGTTTGTTTTTCGTGCCTCCAATCTTGATCCGACCGCTCCGGTCGGAGGGAGGGCTAGGTTAGAGCTAGTGGGATGTGGGCCGAGGAGAGGGGGATATGCTGGCCCGTGACACAAGTTTTAAAATCATCGAAAACGTCCTCTAATTAACACTTGACGGCGATGCTAAAGTTGAACGTTGGGGTATCAAAGAACCTCATATTGCGACGGAATTTAGCAGGCTGTCTACCTACAATAGAACAAGACCGCACGCAAACTTTTGACCCAATCCGAGAAAGTTTTATACGCGCTTTTCAAAACAATATTTTATCAGTGCTGCAGGCGCGTGCGTGTGTGGTTGCACTCGAAAGGGACAATGACATGAACTGAGAGAACTGGCGAACATGAATGGATGCAAGTTTTAAAAACGGGTGACGGTGCTATGCAGATGATGCGAATGATGTGATGATGAATGTGACAATCAAACGAATCACACGATGACAGTGGAATAAAAGGGGAATCTTCTGGAGCGTCGGTCCTGGGCTGTTACAAGATGTCAGTTTGTCCTGAAGTGCGTGAAAGCTCTCATGACATTTTTCTGTCCACTCATATTTAACACGTTTGTGAAGCAGATTAGTTAAGGGCTTTGCAATCTTGGAGAAGTTCTCGACAAAATGACGACAATAGCTGGCGAGTCTGAGAAAACTTCTGACTTGCTTGACATTCTTCGAGGGAGTGAAGTGAAGCATAGCCTTACCACATTCAGGGTTGACCGCAATACCATCCTTGGAGATAATATGACAAAGCTAGGTTACTTCGTCCAACCAGAACTCGCACTTGGAGTAGTTTGCGTAAACTTGATGATCCCGAAGCTTTTCCAGTACAAGACGAAGATGTTCAGCATGCTCTTCTTTATTCTTGTAGTATACCATGATATCATCCAAATAAACCATGACGAATTTGTCGAGGTAGTCCATGAATATATAGTTCATCAGACAAGAGAACATTGCTGGAGCATTGGTTAAGCCAAAGGACATGACGGTGCACTCGTATGAACCATATCAAGTAACGAAGGCGGTTTTCGGGATATCATCTTCGCGAACACGGATTGGTGGTATCCCAACCTCAAGTCGAGTTTAGAGAAGACAGAGGAACCAAAAAGTTCATCATATAGATCTTTGATCTGAGGAAGCGGATATTTGTTAGGCATTTATTAGACATGTCAAAACACCAACATTTGGTAGACATATTCACATGATGTAAACTACACCTAAACATGAGATTCATGGCATAGAAACCCTACCATCAAAAATTATACATGACATATTACAACACTATCCAAAGACTCAATTAAACGGAGGCTTGGATTGCTTAATACGAGCACTGCAAAATGGAACTCTTCGTTAATAGATTTTAGTTTTAATGTGATGTCTACTTGAGAGCAAGAAATATACATGATAATGATGTTCTACCTAGCAACCAGAGGCATGGCATCAAAGTAGACATATCCTAGAACAATACTCATGAAGACACCACATGCAAAAGGCCTATCGATGACATGAAATCATCCGCAAAACTTTGAACAAAATAACAGATTTGAACGGATTGACAATTATGTCACAGCGCACTTTTACAACAGAGTTATGAGCATTAATATGCAACCTATTATGCATGCAAATGGCACCAACATGCAGATCACGTATAGTAGATGCATTTTCATATAAATATCATTCTCATATGATGCACGGTTTAACGGATACACCCCTCGCCAAAAGCAATATGAAGCTGAAAAACTAGGAACTTAGAGGAATCTCCTCACCCAAAGGAAACTGGATGAGGGGATCTGGGAACGACCCGGTCAGAATTTTGGTTGGAGGGACCCGAGGGTTGTGGGACGAGGCTGTCCCGATCCGCAGGCAAAGGAAGCTGGCCACATTATAGGCGGCTCCGAAGCCGGCGACCGACGCGGTGGACACCAGAGGCGGTGATGAGGCCGTGGGGGCGCAGGGCGGTTGATCCGTGCGGCGCCGGCTCGGATCCACCGGAGACGAGGTGGACGATGATCGCAAGGTGGTGGTGGAGCTTCGGGCTCCCATGGCGGCGACGGCGAGGAGGCCTGAGGGCATAGGGATGCGATCGGCGACGGTGCGGCACGTCCGACAGTGAAGCACGGTAGCTCTGGTGTGGCAAACGACGGCGGGGCGGAGCATCTGCGTCGGTGCAGCGCAGGAGCCCAATGGAGCTACGGTTCATACGTGCGGGCCATGGGGTTGTGAGCAGGCTTGCGCTGCCCGGGGTGGGATAGTTGCGGGCCTGGGCAGGCCGCAGTGGAGCCTGGCCGGCTGGGAGGAGGTGGATGGCATTGTGGCAGGCGGGGGTTGGCTGCAAAGGCGTCTGGCGGTGTGGTGGCGCGCCACGATTGGTTGAAATGACGCTAGAAGTGGTGATGTCTACTATGCAACCTTCTTCTTGTAGACTCGTGTTGGGCCTCCAAGCGTAGAGTTTTGTAGGACAGTAGAAAACTTCCCTCAAGTGGATGACCTAAGGTTTATCAACCCATGGGAGGCGTAGGATGAAGATGGTCTCTATAGAACAACCTAGCAACCAAATAACAAAGAGTCTCTTGTGTCCCCGACACACCCAATACAATGGTAAATTGTAAAGGTGCACTAGTTCGGTGAAGAGATGGTGATAGAATTGTAATATGGATGGTAGATATAGGTTTTTGTAATCTGAAAATATAAAAACAGCAAGGTAACTAATGATAAAATTGAGCACAATGGTATTGCTATGCTTAGAAACAAGGCCTAGGGTTCATACTTAGTGCAAGTTCTCTCAACAATACTAACATAGTTGAATCATATGTAAATCCCTCACGTGCGACAGAGAATTCACTCAAAGTCACAAATAGCGGAGAACAAACAAAGAAATTATTGTAGGGTACGAAACCACCTCAAAGTTATCTTTTCCGATCAATCTTATGAGCTATCCCTATAAGTGTCACGAACAGCCCTAGATTTCATACTAAAATAACACCATAAGATACACATCAACCAAAACCGTAAATTCACCTAGATACTCCAATGTCACCATGAGTACCCACGGGCTTGATTATATGATATGCATCACACAATTTCAGATTCATCATGTTCAAGCCAACACAAAGAACTTCAAAGAGTGCCTCAAAGTTTCCACCAGAGAGTCAAGACGAAAATGTGTGCCACACATAACCCGCAAGTTGATCACCAAAACATACATCAAGTGGATCAATTGAACATCCCATTTTCAGCATGGATATCCCATCGCAAGACATACATCAAGTGTTCTCAATTCTTGAAAGACTCAATCCGATAAGAAAACTTCAAAGGGAAAAATTAATTCATCACAAGGAGATAGAGAGGGGGAAACTCCATATGATTCATCTATATCAATAAAGCTAGCAATACATCAAGATCTTGCCATCCCAAGAACACTAGAGAGAGAGAGAGAGATCAAACACATAGCTACTAGTACACACCCTTAGCCCCGAGGGTGAACTACTCCCTCCTCATCATGGAGACCGTCGGGATAATGAAGATGGCCTACGGTCATGGTTTCCCCCTCCGGCAGGGTGCCAGAACGGGCTCCCAATTGGTTTTTCGTGGGAACAAAGGCTTGCTGTAGCGGAACTCCCCTTCTAGGTTTCTTTATGGGGGTTACGGGATTTATAGGACTACTTGGCATTGGAATCAAGTCAGAGGGACTCCCGAGGGACCCATAAGCCTGGGGGGCACGCCCTAGGGGGAGGTGCCCCTAGGCTTGTGGCTGCCTCGGGACTACTCTCTGGTATCTTTTTGCTCGAGTATTTTTTACATTTTCCAAAACAATCTCCGTAAATTTCCAGCCCATTCCGGGAACTTTTATTTCTGCAAAAAAAACGACACCATGGTAGTTTTGCTGAAATCATCATCAGTCTGGGTTAGTTCTAGTAAAATCATACCAAAATCATATAAAATTATTGTAAACATGTCATGAATACTTTATAAATTATAGATACGTTGGATACGTATTAGCATCCCCAAGCCTAATTCATGCTTCTCCTCGAGTAGGTAAATAATAAAAGAAATAATTTATTAAGTGTGAATGCTAGGAAGTGCACAAGTTTGATCCATGATAATTCCAATCACTTTCTTTAACATCAATATAAACCATAAACAGTAGCTCATCTCATAAAACTTCTCATGAGAAAGTAACACACTATTCACATGTTAAAGTATAGACTAGAAAGTTTCCTGAAAACTAACAAACCATATCCCTAGTCATCGAACAATTGAAATTCATCTTATTTTCAGGAAGGGTCTATGTAAGATCTTTGAGTTAGAAAATTCCACATACTCAACTATCATATAGTTTTCCATGATTATAGACACTAAAAGCATATTTTTAGAACAAATAGCATCCATCGAACACAGAGAAAGATAGGGGCTTAATGTTTCGCCTCCCAACTTATTTATCATATAGATAATTGTCAACAATAATAATTCATGATCAAATATACTTGTATGGATATATATATGTCTAGATCATTCCCCAACACATGACGCTTGCCAGGAGAAAAAGGCGAAATACGAAGTGGTGAATATCATCATGACTCTTGCATAAAGGTAAATACTAGGAAGTAAAAGATAGGCCCTTTGCAGAGGGGAGCAGAGGTTGTCATGCGCTTTTTGTTTTTGGATGTGCAAACCCTTAATCGAAAGGAACGCCTCGTTGTATTTCCCTTTGTGATAGAAACCATTATTATGCAGACCATCACTTTTATTTCTTTACCATCACAAGTTCGGACAACACTTATTTTCACTCACAATAAAAGATCATACATATTTAGGAGCAATTTTTATTTCTTTTTGCACCGATGACAACTTACTTGAAGGATCTTACTCAATCCATAGGTAGGTAAATAGTGGACCCTCGTGGCAAAACTAGTTTAAAGGTGTTTGGATGCACAAGTAGTATTTCTACTTGGTGCGGAAGTTATGGCTAGTATGAGGTGGAAGCAAGCACTACATGTTGGAGTATCCATAACAATATAACTTCTATACAAATATAACCAAGCATATCTCATTAAGTTGTCTTCCTTGTCCAATTTTAAATGATTTGCTCGAGTTTGAAAATAATTCATGATCTCACAATCATAGAAGATGTCCAAGATAGTATATTTATATGTGCAATCTCTCTTCCTTCATTATTCTTTCATGAATTGTTCAAGTGACCAATGTGGTGTTTGCTAACATTCAATAAAATTTATCTCCTATACTTATTATAGGTGAAGTCATTATTCCCCATGGGATAAGTATATGAAGCATATTTAATTTCATATTTATGATATTCAGTTCATTCAACCATTTACTCATAGGATATAAGTGAAGCACGAGAGTGAATGACAAACTAGTCCAAAAAGATATAAGTGAAGATCAATGTATAGTCAATTAGTTAAACAGCTATGTGAAGATTCTCTCATCTAAGAATTTAAGATCTTGAGTATTTTATTAAAATGCAAGCAAAAGAAAAATAGGATTCCAAGAATAGCACACATCATGTGAACGAATAAAAATGTAGGCTCAACATAGGCTAACCGATAATTGTACATGAAGATAGGTGGGATGTGTAGCATCCCCAAGCTTAGATGCTTGAGACTTGTTGAATTATTTACTTGGAGTTCCTTGGGGAAGGCACCCCCAATCTTGGTCTTTTCTATCTCGTTCAATCCTCTCATATCATGGTTTTACCTATTCTCAAAAACTTCATCCACACAAAACTCAGAACTCAAGAGATAGGTTAGTAACCATAATAATAAATCAACTCTTTATGTACTGCTAGGACATGATGAAAAATAACTTCAAACATTAATTACTGTATACTATCATTTCCACAATTTATATCTACCAATACAGGCTATGTAAACTATAGGATAAGTATATAACAAAACTATGGCAGCAATCAATCCAAACAAAACAGTCTGTAGCAATCTATTAAACCAGTGTACTTATATAACTCAAAAAATTATAAAAGATTAGGAAATACAAAAAAAATTACATGAAAATACTTTGTAAAAAGTTCAGAAACTTTCGACATTCCAGTAAAATATGAAAATTCAAATACTACAGCAAAAGTTTCTGTTTTCACACACCACAAATCAAACATGCAATTCAACCATCCTAAAGGCAATTGTTTGAACTTTCTATTGAAAAAAATATTATAAATAACAATTAACAAATAATAAAAAATATAATGACGCTCCAAGTAAAACACATATTATGTGATGAATAAAAATATACCTGTAAGTAAGATATACCGATAATGTTGAAAACGAAAGAGGGGATGCCTTTCGGGGCATCCCCAAGCTTAGGCGCTTGAGTATTCCTTGGATATTACCTTGGGGTTCTTTGGGCATCCCAAATCTTAGGTTCTTTTCACTCCTTGTTCTCCTCATATCGGTGTCTCACCCAAAACATGAAAACTTCAACCACACAAAATTTAACGTAACTTCCTGAGAAGGGTTAGTGTAATAAATAAAGATCATTCACTTAGGTACTGTCAAGACAAGATTCATAATCCTTCTCACATAATACCTACTGTATTATATCATTACCACAAATTATATTACCACATGTAAGCTATGGAAACACTTCAAACAACCAAACTATGCATGCAAAACAGAATCTGTCAAAAACAGAACAGTTTGTAAAGATCTGAATGAGCACGATACTTACCTGCCACTAAAAAATCTGCAAAATTATGACATATGACAGAATTTGCATATAAATGTTTTTGAAAAAAATTAGAATTGTTTGGCTGTCCAATAAAATAACACAATTCATATACTGGACGCAAAACTTTCTGCTTTTGCACAGAATCATAAAAGCATGTATCCACACTATCCCAAAGGCTTTTCTTGGCACTTTATTGTAATAAAAGACACAAAACATGATTACTACAGTATCTTAATCATGTGAACACATAAAAACTGAAGGTAAAAGTGTTGGGTTGTCTCCTAACAAGCGCTTTCCTTTAATGCCTTTTAGCTAGGCATGATGATTTCAATGATGCTCATATAGAAATAGTATTGAAACATGTTGGAGAGGATCATATATATTATGAAAATAATATGTAAGTCTAACACACCTCCTATGAATAGGGATTTTGTGAGCAAAAAATTTATGGGAACAACAATCATTTAGCATAGGAAGGCAAAACAAGCATAACTTCAAAACTTTGAACACATAGAGAGGAAACTTGGTATTATTACAATTCCTACAAGCATATGTTCCTCCCTCGTAATAATTTTCAGTATCATCATGAAGTAATTCCACAATATAAGTATCAGATAAAGAATTATCTTCCTGATCCACAAGCATAGAAATTTTGTCACTCTCCACATAAGCAATTTTCTTTTCATTCATAATAGTGGGAGCAAACTCAACAAAATAACTATCATGAGATACTTGATTGACATAAGCACATTGAATATTAAAATCATGATGACAAGTTTCATTGTTACTATCACTCTTTATAGCATACATGTCATCATCATAATCATCATAGATAGGAGGCATGCCATCATCATAATAGTTTTGCTCATCAAAACTTGGGGGACAAAAAATAACATCATCATCAAACATAGCATCCCCAAGCTTGTGGCTCGGCATATCAGTAGCATCATGGATATTAAGAGAATTCATCCTAGCAATATTGCAATCATGCTCATCATTCAAGGAATTATCATTAAGTATTTTCATTAATTCTTCCTCTACCAATTGAGCACAATTTTCCGAACCATCATTTTCACGAAAGACATTAAAGAGACAAAACAATTGATGCAACCTAAACTCCATTTTGTTGTAGTTTTATTTTATAAAACAAAAGTAGTCAACAACAAGAAACAAAAGATTTGATAGCAAGATCTAAAGATATACCTTCAAGCACTCACCTCCCCAGCAGCGGTGCCAGAAAAGAGCTTGATGTCTACTACGCAACCTTCTTCTTGTAGAATCATGTTAGGCCTCCAAGCGTAGATTTTTGTAGGACAGTAGCAAAGTTTCCTCAGTTTTATGACCTGAGTTTTATCAATCTGTGGGAGGCATAGGATGAAATCGGTATTACAATGCTTAGAAACAAGCCCTAGGGTTCATACTTTCACTAGTGCAAGTTCTCTCAACAATACCGATATAGTTGAATCATATGTAAATCCCTCACGTGTGACAAAGAGTTCACTCCAAAGTCACAAATAGCGGAGAACAAACAAAGAAATTAAGTGTAGGTTACGAAACCACCTCAAAGTTATCTTTTCCGATCAATCTTATGAGCTATCCCTATAAGTGTCACGAATAGCCCTAGAGTTCGTACTAAATAACACCTTAAGATACACATCAACCAAAACCCTAATGTCAACTAGATAATACAATGTCACCACGAGTACCCATGGGCTTGATTATATGATATGCATCGCACAATTTCAGATTCATCATGTTTAATCCAAGACAAAGAACTTCAAAGAGTGCCCCAAAGTTTCTACCGAAGAGTCAACACAAAATCGTGTGCGAGCCCCTATGCATAGATTCCCAATGTCATGGAACCCACAAGTTGATCACCAAAACACCATCAAGTGGATCAATAGAAGATCCCATTGTCACCATGGATATCCCATCTCAAGGCATCTATCAAGTGTTCTCAAATTCTTAAAGACTCAGTCCGATAAGAAAATTTCAAAGGGAAAACTCCATTCATCACAAGAAGATAGAGAGGGGGAAAACTCCATATGATTAATCTATATCAATAAAGCTCGTGATACATCAAGATCGTGCCATCTCAAGAACACGAGAGAGAGAGAGATCAAACACATAGCTACTGGTACATATATACCCTCGCCCCCGAGGGTGAACTACTCCATCATCGTCATGGAGATGGGCGGGATGAGGAAGATGGCCTCTGATGATGGTTTCCCCTTCGGCAGGGTGCCGGAATGGGCTCCCGATTGGTTTTTCGTGGCTATAGAGGCTTGCGGCGGAGGAACTCCCCATCTAGGTTCTTTCTGGGGGTTACGGGATGTATAGGAGTACTTGGCGTTGGAATCAAGTCAGGGGGACTCCCAAGGGACCCACAAGAAAGGGGGTGCGCCCTAGGCTTGTGGCTGCCTCGGGACTCCTCTCTGGTATCTTTTTGCTCCACTATTTTTCACATTTTCCAAAAATATTCTCCATTAATTATTAGCCCATTTCGAGAACTTCTATTTCTGCACAAAAAACGACACCATGGTATTTTTGCTGAAAACAACGTCAGTCCGGGTTACTTCTACTAAAATCATACCAAAATCATATAAAATTATTGTAAACATGGCATGAATACTTCATAAATTATAGATACATTGGAGACGTATCAAGCAGCGCCAGGTGGCGGGGCTGGTCTGGCGGCACAAAGATTACGAGGTCGAAGGCGGTTGGAGGTTAGCGGAAGGGTTAGGCTAGGATTTTTTTGAAAATGGAGGGGGAGGACGTCCATAAATAGTAGTAGGGTTGCTAGCGTCGGTTTTTCAGGCATCCGGTTGCGATCCGACGGCTTCGGCCGGACGGAGGGCTAGGTTAGAGGTAGTGGGCGGTGTAGAGGGGATGTGGGCTGAGGAGAGAGGGAGATGGTGGCCCGTGACACGAGTTCTAAAAACATTGAAAATGTCCGCTAATTAACCGAGGACGGTGATGCTACACTTGAACGTTGGGGTACCAAACTAACTCTGATTGCGACAAATTTTGGCAGACAGTCTACCACAATAAAACAAGACCACACGCTAACTTTTGACCCAATCCGAGAAAGTTTATAATTTCTTTTAAAAACAATATTTTTTCCGTGTTGCGGGTGTGTGCGTGGGTGGTTGGACTTGAAACGGACAGCGACACGAACTGAGGGAACCGGCGAACACGAATGGATGCAAGTTTTAAAGACGGGTGACGATGCTATGCAGATGATGTAAATGATGTGATGTTAATGCGACAAGCAAAGGAATCACGCGATGACAGCAGAATAATAGGGGAATCTTCTGGAGCATCGGTCCAGGGCTGTTACAAGATTTTAGTTTGTCCTTAAGTGCCTGAAATCTCTCCTGACATTTTTCTGTCCACTCATATTTAACACCTTTGTTAAGCAGATTTGTTAATGGCTTTGTAATCTTCGCAAAGTTCTCAACGAAGGCAGTTTTTGGGATATCATCTTCGTGAGCATGGATTGGTGGTATCCCAACCTCAAGTCCAGTTTAAAGAAGACTAAGGAACCAACAAGTTGATCATACAGATCTATGATCTAAGGAAGCATATATTTGTTCTGAATGGTTGCTTGGTTGATGGGATGGTAATCTTGAACCAAACAATTCGTCCCATCCTTATTCTTGACAAAGAGAGAAGGTGCTCCCCAACCAGAGGAACTTGGATGAATGAAATCACAACGGAGGGATTTGTCGATTTCTTACTTAAGTTCAAGGACTTCATGTGGTGGCATATTGTAAGGTCGGTTGGCGATAGGAGTGATGCCTGGCACTAAGTTGATGACAAACTCAACAGCTCTCGCATGGGGAATACCTGGGAGTTCTTCTGGAAAGACATCTGATAAATCATGGACCACTGGGATGTTTTCAATCCCCACAAGAGATGACGGATTTAAAGCATTGAAGGAATATAGTAGGGTTTCAACAAGGTGTAGGAGATGGATGATTTTTGTGGAACAAACGATTGAAGCCGTGTGAGTTTTCAACCAGTCCATTCCCAGGATGAGGTTAGTTGGAAGACTTCAGCATTATGGGGGAGGCAAGGAATTCCAACCCTTCAATTTCAATGTGGAATTTGTGGCTAACCATGAAGGTTGGACATTGGCCCGCTAGGCTGTTTACCACTATTGGAACATTCATCTCTTCACATTTAGTGTCATGCATGTATGCAAAATCTTCGGACATGAAAGAATGCGATGCTCCTGTATCAACCAATACATAAGTTGGTACTGAGTTAACAAGAAGTGCACCTATCATAGTAGTAGGTTGGTCTTCAGCTTCATTCAATTCAATGTTGTTTGCCTGACCACGACCATAAGCAGGCCTGGCATTGTTGTTGTAGGGCTGGTTGGTAGGCACTGCAAGTTGATTCTGATTCTGCCTGCAATATCTGGCATGGTATCCTAGACGAACACACTTGAAGCACAACCCATCCTTAGGACGGGAAGGAGGAACTCGGGGCAGTGGAGCTGGGAGTCTAGGCTGCCTAGCTGGTGGAGGAGGAAGACAAGGTGCAGTATAAGACGGCCTTGGAGAAGGAGCAGGTGCATGGTACATGTTGTGGGGGCTCCAGATCTTGAGCTTCTGAGTTTATGAGCCCGAAGATGAGCCCATGTCACGGTTGCGCTTGCTGCTATCCTTGTAGTCCTGCAGACCTGTTTCAACTTGAATGGACTTGTTCACCAAGGTGGCGAAATCAACAAAGTGCTGCACAAGGAGTGTGAGCTTGATATATGGGTGAAGGCCTTCGTGGAATTTCTCCTGCCTACGAGCATCAGTTGCAATGTCTTCTTCTGCATAGCGGGACAAGTCTAGAAACTCCCGCTGATAAGTGTCCATAGTATTGTTGCCCTAGGTGAGGTTGCGGAACTCCTGTTTCTTCCTACCCATTATTCCCTGGGGAATTTGGCGGGCACGCAAGGCAGCTTGGGACTCATGCCAGGTGATGATGGTTCCAACAGGCTGTGAGCGCATGTGACCGTCCCACCATTAAGCAAAGGGACCCTTCAGAAAGTATGACGCAAAGGTGACATAGCTTGCCATTGGGACGCCTGCAGACTCCAACTCATAGGTGATGTCAATGAGCCAGTCGTCAGCCTCAACCGACTGAATTGAGCTGTGGTAGACAACAAGGTTGAGGCGCATAAAGTCCTACAGAGTTACTGGGATTGGCTGCTGATTTATGTTCGGCCACGGAAACTGATCCATAAGCCATTGCATAAAATGACGGTTTAGCTCAAACTACCACATCATTCTAGCCATGTATTTAGGTGGCGGTGGGTGGTCGACACCATGGCCACATCTAGCTGGTCTGAGCATTATGTCATATTGAACAGTGGTAGCTTAGCACTGAGTAATATCAAAGACAATGACTCATTCATGAGGTAACATGTACAAAGAAAGGAAGTGCAATAGATACATCATAGTAGTCAAACACGACATACAAATCCCAACGAGACAATTTCCCAGTCTATTCTATTGCACTAGATACATCATAGATAGTGTCCTCGGAGTACCAGCAATATCCCAGCCTGGCCAACAGGTTGATTAGAATGGCCGGGAATCCAGCTGCATCGACAGTCGTAGTCAGGCAAACGAGCTGCCTTGCGGGACGCATATGTAACAAGGAGGTTCAAGGATGTCAAATGATAGTGTGTCCATCATAACTTAAAAGGAAACAAATGCCAAACAAACAACTCGCTGGTGGATCTGATCACGAGAACCTAATGTTAGAGTTAGCAAAATCTTTAATCCGAAAGAGAAGAGAGATCAGAACATAGAGTATCGACGAGGAATAAAAGATCCTAATACCACCCGATTGAGATGTGGTCCGTAAGCCACACAACAATGTTAGTAAAAAAAGTCGAGTACTAGACTCAATTTTGACCAAAGAGTTGGAAGGGGACCACCTACAAGTAGCCGGCTTTGATACCAACTTGTGACGCCCCCATTTTGATTGTCCAATAATCATACACACAAATGCGTACGACCAATATTAGGGAATCATAGGAAGATATCACAAGACAACTCTAGACACAAATTAAAGTCATACAAGCTTCATATTACAAGACAGGGGCCTCGAGGGCTCCAATACATAAGCTCGAATACACGCGAGTCAGTAGAAGGAAATAATATCTGAGTACACACATAAGTTAAACAAGTTTTCCTTTCCAAGGCTAGCACAAACATAACAATGGATCGAAAGAGGCAAGGCCTCCTATCTGGGAGCCACCTATCCTACTGTTGGTCAGGGTAGCCTCTACTTTGTAGTAGGTACTGTCGGTGTAGTAGTAGTCGTTGGCGGGATCCACTGTCTCCAGGGCTGCATCATCTGGTCGCAACAATCGTATCAAGAGGAAAAGGGGGAGCCAAGCAACGGTGAGTACTCATCCAAAGTATTCGCAAGACTGACATTGGAACTATGCTAAGTATGCAACATTATCAAAGGAATGGGGCTATATCTTTGGGCGGACCACAGAAATGCCAGAATAGATAGAAGGCCTAGTCCCATCGAAGACTAGCATCTTCAGTGTCTTGCAGCATTAGAAGACTGCAGATTATCATAATTATAATGTAGCAAGTTATGTAGCAAGTTTATTAGCACCGTCCAGAGATTCTTCCTCGACTCCCTGCGAGAAAGCAATCTCGGAGCCAAATATTTCAATTTTACGTCACAATTCAAGTTGTATTAGATCGGGATACAACTCCGAGTCATCCAGTTATCGTGGACACGGCTATTCGAATAGTTCAATTCATCCCTGCAGGGGTGCACCACATTTTTGAACATGCTTAATTAGCTCTAGACGGACACACAATCCTGGGTCATGCTCGACCTCGGGACATCAACACGTCGTCGCCCTACCTAGGCTGAACAGATAGGCCAGCCCGCTGGTCTAAATCCCGAGCATGTGTGGTTCATGGGCCCATCACCCTTTGCAATACTACACGATGTGTAGGCAGCCAAGGTCAGTCATAGCACCTCTTATACATGATTAATGCTGTCATGGAACACTCATGCACACGCTGCTCCATTGCTGATGTTCAAAGAGCCTCAGCATATACAAAGACGTCGAGTACCCATAATTTCTGCGACGCGAAGGTTAGTGCAAAAAACATGAATCGACCAACTCAGATCAAATAACAAACCAATTAGCATTTTGTTAACTATGGTGACGAGCTCGATACATGATATGTGGTCTTGTTGCCCTGTCTCGAGGACTTGTGGCAAGGCCCAAGAATTCCTTGCCACGCCTTGTCGTCATAACACCAACACCATCCATGTCATCCAGACCTCAACATGTAACAATACTAAAGTTAAAGTAACCGTGTTCCCAAACATCAAGCAGAAACCCTAGGAATCAACCACGAAGGATCCCACCCAATGTAACCGTCAAGATGACCAGAGAGGATTCACCCTTGATGGTCTATGCTTGAGGGGTTGCATGGCAGAGTCGTCGTCGGGAGTGGTGACGGAGGGATCACCCTCGATAACCACGACCGTCTAGCTACACTATAGAGTTAGAATCATGAGTACTTCATGAGGTGTCACCCTCAGTACTCGATAGTAGCTCTGAAGAGTCATACAATTAAAGGGGTGTGCTATGAATATGACGGGCATGGCTTTTCGATCGGTTGATCGAGTCTTCGCGTTTTCGAGTCATCAATGATGAAGCAGGGGCAACTAGGACTAAGGGGTTACAGGGGATCACTAATCAACCTATGCTAAGCAATTGATATAACTACAGGTACAATAGCAGTTTAACAAAAACAGGCTATGCACCAGAATAGGAGCTATCTACAATAGTAGCAAAATCGAATGCAAGCATGAGAGAGAAAGAGATGGGAGATATCAGAATGGTCAAGGGGGTTTGCTTGCCTTGTTGCTCTGCTAGAAATGGCTAATCGTCAGTGGCGTAAATGTACCCTGGAGCAGCATCGGTCTCGGGGTCTACTGGAGAGAAGAGGGGGGATGAAACAATAAATATAACAAAAGCAGATGCAACACAATTCATGACATGGCAATATGCAGTGCTATGGATGAGCTAACGTCGTACTACATGAGTGGAAGAATATCTGACGATATTTTCTGGGTCTTCGGCCTTTACCGGATAGATGAACCTAATGCAAAATGTCCATGTTCATCATGCTAGGAGCATGTGACAGATGAACGGGCATCGCACTCGGATTCTTTGGATTTTTTTGATCAACTTTCTCATATAAATTATTTTCATGTGACTTATAGATTAATTTATATTAATTTTAAAGTTTTATGAATATTCCGAAAAAACATATTTAATTTAATTAGGAAAATCCTTTATTGCATGAGCATGACATCATGCTATAATGACTCTAGGGGTGGCCCGAGGTTGGGCAGGTCAACGGCGGCCGGTCGTTCGCCGCCGGTGACGTCAAAACATGGCGGACGCAAGGGAGGGGCAGAGGGATTCGCCTAGGGGGCATCATTTCCCTCGCGGATATGCGCGTTTGAAGGCAAGGGTGATACGTCTCCAATGTATCTATAATTTTTTCTTGTTCCATGCTGTTATATTATCATTCTTGGATGTTTCACCATCATTTTATTACCACTTTATATCATTTTTTGGGACTAACCTATTGACATAGTGCCAAAGTGCCAGCCGCAATTTTTGCTTATTTTTTACTTCACGGAAAATCAATATCAAATGAAGTCCAATTGCAACAAAACTTTTTGGATATTTGTTCTTGACCAGAAGACACCCAATGGATCAAAGAAGTGCTGGGGAGTGGGCCGAGGAGGCCACAACCCACCAAGCCGTGCCAGGTGGGCCTGCCCACACCCTGGTGGGTTGTGCCCTCCTTGGGACCCCTCTCCACCGCCTATGATGCCTATAAATTCCCAAATATTTGAAAAACCCTAGGGGAGTCAACGAAGCACAATTCTAGCCGCCGCAAGTTCCATAACTTCGAGATCCAATCTAGACACGATCACGGAGGGGTTCATCTTTATCATAGGTGCCGATGATGTGTGAGTAGTCCATCATAGACCTACGGGCCCGTAGGTAGTATCTAGATGGCCTCCTCACTCTCTCTCTCTTATGATTGTTAATAAAATGTTCTCTTGGAGATCAATTTGATGTAAACTTTTGTGGTGTGTTTGTTAGGATCTGATGAATTTTGAGTTCATAATCAGTTTACATCCATGAATATTATTTGAGTCTTCTTCGACCTCTTATATGCATGATTGCTTATAGCCTTGTATTTATTCGTCGAATATTTGGTTTATTTAGGCCAACTAGATCAATTTTTCTTGCAATGGGAAGAGGTGCTTTGTGATGGGTTCGATCTTGCGGTGTTCTTTCCGAGTGAAAGAAGGGGCAGCAAGACACGCATGTATCGTTGCTATTAAGGATAACAAGATGGGATCTATTCTTACATGAATAGATCTTGTCTACATCATGCCATCATTCTTATGGCATTACTTAGTTTTTCCATGAACTTAATACACTAGATGCATGTTGGATAGCGGTCGATGTTTGGAGTAATAGTGGTAGATGCAGGTAGGAGTCTCTACTTATCTTCGATGTGATGCCTATATAATGATCATTGCCTTGGATATCGTCATGACTATTTGATTTTCTATCAATTCCTCAACAGTAATTCGTTCACCCACTATGCGCTATACTCTTGAGAGAAGCCACTAGTGAATCCTACAGCCCCCGGGTATAGTTTTCCATCAAATTGCTTTCCGATCTACGTTTTTGCAATCTTTGTTTTCAGATCTACAAAACCAAAAAATATATTGCTTCATATTTATCTTTTTATCTCATGTTCTTGAGAGATCTATCTCTCGTACCTATCATTACCTAATCTATCTTATTACCGTATAGAGCGTGATAACCTCTCTTTTGCGTCGGGTTGCAAGTAACTGTTGTTCGTGTGCAGGTGATGTTTACGTGGGTGCGTGATCTTCCTCTAAGGATTGATACCTTTGTTTCATAACTGAGGGAAATACTTACCGTCGTTGTGCTGCATCATCCCTTCCTCTTCAGGGAAATATTGACGCAGTCTCAAGCCACGTCAAAGGAATTTCTAGTGCCATTACCGGGGAGGAAGCAATCTCATTTACCAGATTGCTAATCACAAATCTCATCTCCTTGCAATTACATTATTTTCCATTTTCCCCTTGGTTTCCTGTCCCCCACTTCACCAATTTTCCATTTTTACTCGCCCTCTTTTTCCTTTGCCTTCTTCTCGCTAGATGTCTTGTTTGCTATCTTTGCTTGTGTTGTCATGTGCCTTCTATTTGATTGCATCTTCGCTTTCTAAAAATCTATTGATATGAATGTGCATCCACTTGCTAATCTTTTCAAAAGGCCAAATTATGATGAACCAATTGCTAGTGAGTTGAGTGTAAATGATCATATCTACAAAATTTTGTTTGAAAATCATGAATTTGAAATTTTGATGAAGTCTTGAAAGAAGAAATTCATAAGGTGATTCATGATAGCTCCTTGATTGAAAATAATTATTGCAATGATTTTACTATAAATTCTATTAATATCAGTTATGTTAATTATATGCAAAATTACATGCTTGGGGATGATAATTTTGTGATTTTCACTTCTTATTGCAATGATCATGATTGGGGTGATAATGGTTCTTATGATGTTGAAAATTTACTTAAGCCTCATGTTGAATATATTATTGACAATAATGTTTGGAATAATATCGAAAGTGGGTTTGGAAGAGCGTCAACTTTAGGTAAAAAGAATCCCACATATTTGGAGAGTGTTCAATCTTATGATTTTTTTGTAAAAGTGGGTTTAGAGAGGTCATAACTTTAGTTGATGATAATCCCACTATTTTGGAAGATGATCTATTTTTTATGCCTGTTGATCATAAATAGAGTAGTTTTTTGTGATAGATGTATTGTGACATCCCTTCATGATGCAGCTGATAACATTATGGGGGAGGAACATATGCTTGTAGGAATTGCAATAATATCAAGTTTCCTCTCTATGTGTTCAAAGTTTTGAAGTTATGCTTGTTTTTCCTTCCTATGCTAATTGATTCTTGCTCTCATAATTTTTTTGCTCACGAAATCCCTATGCATAGGAAATGGGTTAGACTTAAATATGCTTGCCATGTGATTCATGATGCTCTCTTTATGTTTCAATTATTTACCTTTATGCGAGCATCATTGAAATCATTATGCCTAGCTAGGGGCGTTAAATGCTAGCGCTTGTTGGGAGGCAACCCAATGAATAAATAATTTTTTGCTTTTTACTTTCTGTTTTTGTGTGTTCATACAATTATGCCTCTGTTATGATAGTGTTTTTATGATTTATTTAGTGATTTTGCCAAGTAAAGCCTTTAGGAAGATTCATGGGATCAGTAGAAGTGATGCTGAATCTGAAACAAAAACTTTGCGTCTAGTATATGTTTTTTTACTGGAACATGATATTGAGCTTAAATTTCAACAGTGTTTCTATACAAATCCTTTAGTTGTCCTAATTTTCCGAATTTGCCGAGTATAGGTTACTACAGACTATTCTGTCTGAAACGGATTGTGTTTTCATTGCATTTTGTGCTTGTTTTGATGAATCTTTGGTTACTATTAGGGGGGTATAACCATGGTAAAGTTAAAATACAGTATGAGTAAAGCAATCACAAAATATGATTGGGTTTGCAACAGTACCTAAAGTAGTGATTTACTTTCTTATACTAACGGATCTCAGGAAGATTTTGTTGAGTTTTGTGTGATTGAAGTTTTCAAGTTTTGGGTGAGAACACGATGGATGAAGGAATAAGGAGTATCACAATCCTAAGATTCGGGATGCTACCGCACCCCCATGATATATGCAAAGAGAAATAAGCAACTAAGCTTGGGGATGCCCCCAAGTGACATCCCCTCTTTCTTCCAATGACCATCGGTATTTTACTTCGAGCTATATTTTTATTCGTCGCATATCATGAGTTTTATTTGGAGCATCTTGTATCTTTGCTTGCTTTGTTTGTTAGTTTTGCCTTTGTATCCTTGCTGTACACACCTATCTGAGAGAGCCAAAATTATGTAATCATTTGTTAGAATTTCTCTATGTGCTTCACTTAATCTATTTTGAGCTATAGAAATTGCTCTAGTCCTTCACTTATATGTTTTTGAGCATGGTGTGCTTGGAAACTTTTGTAGAAATACTCTCATGATTCACTTTGATTAATTTCAGAGTTAGTAAATTTTGAAGAAATCCTCTCATGCTTCACTTATACCTTTTTGAGGGATGAAACCTTTATTCTCATGTGCTTCACTTAAATTTGTTTGACCTTGCCAAAAAGCAATGGCAGTATATGAAACTAGTCCCAAAGTGATAGATATCCAAGGAAGATATAATAAAAACTTTCACGAAGATCATTGGACAAATTAATATTGATTCCTTGTAATAGTTTTTAAACATGATGATAGTAATATGCGAGTCATGCTGATGAGTAATTATGCTTAGTAGGAATACTGATGTTAAAGTTTGTGATTACCTATGCTTGCACGAAAATAGATAGTTATGCCATGAATTTACATCCTACTTGTGGTGCATTATTCGGTTTTAATTATGTGCAATGCTCATTTATGTGAATTTTCATTTCTTGGTTTGGTCGCTTCCCAATCTATTTGCTAGCTTTCACTTGTACTAAGTAGAAATACTACTTGTGCATCCGAAATCCTTAACCAAGTTTTGCCATATGAGTCCACTATACCTACCTATATACGGTATCTCCATGCTGTTCCAAGCAAATTTGTTTGTGCCATCTCTAAACTTTCAAAATAAATTTTCCTTCTTGCGTGTTCGTACCGCTCATGAAACGGTAGAGGGTCACTGATATTTATTCATGCTAGATGTGTTATTCTCAATATGAGTGTTTATTCACTTGTCCTTGCCTGAGGATATGCAGGTAATAGGGATTCCAAGTCCCAAAATGAAAATGAAAAATTTATTTACTTTATGTTGTCAAATAATAAACTCCTTGGAAAGTGCTGGTACAAAAGGCAACCGTGGATACGGCCCGCCATGGAAAGTGAAAGTTTGGTGCAAAAAGGAATAAACTTTATTTTCTTTTTGGGAACCGCCTATGATGCATCTAGTGTGGAAACATATTGAAATCTCTCAGTCATTTTGGTTGACAGGAAAGGCATGCCACTGAAAATATTTTTCTCTCTTAATTTAAACACTTGAGCTCTCGCACCTCTACAGATCCCTACTTCCCTCTGCGAAGGGCCTATCTATTTACTTTATGCAATTTTTAATTTTCAAATTTGAGTCTCCATCTTCTCTTATAAAGCACTAACTAAGGCGGCACTATGATCGTAGTTGAGCATTAGGTGTAGCTAATATTTGAATGTGCATTGTGAATGGATCAATGATTGTGCATGATGGGCTAGGGATAACTTGCTTTAGCATTGATATCTTGAAAGACATGGTTGCTTCTTGGTATGCTTGAGTATCAGAGATTTCATGTCAATACTATACTATTGCTTTGAACCATATGAAAAGTCCGAATGTCCATGATATAAAGAAAACAGTGATAAACATGTTAGGCATCATTCCAAAAAAAATCTGTTTTTATCATTTACCTACTCGAGGACGAGTAGGAATTAAGCTTGGGGATGCTGATACTTCTCCAACGTATCTATAATTTTTGCTTGTTCCATGCTATTATATTATCATTCTTGGATGTTTTACCATCATTTTATTACCACATTATATCATGTTTTGGGACTAACCTATTGACATAGTTTCCAAAGTGCCAGTTACTGTTTTGCTTGTTTTTTACTTCGCAAAAAATCAATAGCAAATGGAGTCCAATCGCGACAAAACTTTTTGAAGATTTTTTCAGGACCGAAAGACACCCAATGGAGCAAAGAAGTGTTAGGGGAGTGGGCTGAGGAGGCCACAACCCACCAGGCCGCGCCAGGGGGACCTGCCCGCGCCCAGGTGGGTTGTGCCCTCCTCGAGACCCCTCTCCACTGCCTGTGATGCCTATAAATTCCCAAATATTCCAAAAACCCTACGGGAGTCGACGAAACATAATTCTAGCAGTCGCAAGTTCCAGAACTTTGAGATCCAATCTAGACACCATCACGGAGGGGTTCATCTTCATCATAGGTGTCTCTCCGATGATGCGTGAGTAGTCCACAATAGACCTACGGGTCCGTAGGCAGTAGCTAGATGGCTTCCTCTCTCTCTATCTTATGATTCTCAATACAATGGTCTCTTGGAGATCAATTTCATGTGAGCTTTTGTGGTGTGTTTGTTGGGATCCGATGATTTTTTACTTCATGATCAGTTTCTATCCATGAATATTATTTGAGTCTTCTTTGATATCTTATATGCATGATTGCTTATAGCCTTCTATTTCTTCTTTAAACTTTGGTTTATTTAGGCCAACTAGATCGATTTTTTTTGCCATGGGAAGAGGTGCTTTGTGATGGGTTCGATCTTGCGGTGTTCCTTCCCAAAGATAGCAGGGGCACCAAGACACACATGTATCTTTGCTATTAAGGATAACAAAATGGTGTCTATTCCTACATGAATATATCTTGTCTACATCATGTCATCATTCTTATTGCATTACTCCATTTTTCCATGAAATTAATACACTAGATGCATGCTGGATAGTGGTCGATGTGTGGAGTACTAGTGGTAGATGAAGGCAGGAGTGGGTCTACTTCTCTTAGACGTGATGCCTATACAATTATCATTGCCTTGGATATCATCATGACTATTAGATTTTCTATCAATTGCCAAATAGTAATTTTTCACCCACCATTCGCTATACTTATGAGAGAAGCCACTTGTGAATCCTACGGCCCCCGGGTATAGTTTTCCGTCATATTTCTTTCCGATCTACGTTTTTGCAATACTTATTTTTAGATCTACAAAACCAAAAATCTAAAAATATATTGCTTCATATATACTCTTTTTATTTCGTGTTCTTGAGAGATCTATCTCTTTTACCTATCATTACCTAATCTATATTATTACCGTAGACACCGTGACAACCTCTCTTTTGCATCAGGTTGCTAGTATTTGATGTTTGTGTGTAGGTGAGGTTTACGTGGGTGTGTGATCTTCCTCTACTGATTGATACCTTGGTTTCATAAGTGAGGGAATTACTTACCGTTGCTTAGCTACATCATCGTTCCTCTTTGGGGAAATACGACGCAGTCTCAAGACACGTCAAGGGGCTGCGCGCATCCACCCCGACCGTCAGGTGGGGCTGGGGTGGCTGTAGCTCGTCGAAGTCGATCTCACGGAGGTGTCCGGCGTTTGGGTTCCGAGGGGATCGAGTACAGGGGCTTGGTTTCGATCAGCGATGGCGAGCTCACGGCCAGAGCAAATAAAAGATGGTGATGGCGCTACAACAGCTAAACAAGAGCGGGGACAGAGGGGAAATGTAGGCGCCTCCTCGGGATCCTATAGGCAGGAAAACCAGACTCGATGGGGAGTCGAGGTCACCAGAATTTGCGACGACGGGCAGCGGCAAACCGAGGAAGAAGACGATGAGGGGGCTCGTTGTGGGGGCTCCGGGGTCTTCCTTGACGTCATAGACGACATGGGTGACGATGACGGGGCTTGTAGACGTGGTCCGAGGGCGCGGGTCGATCGGAGAGCACGTGGTCGACGACGGTCATGGCGGCGGCGAAAATTACCAAGTGTGGAGAGGAGCGCGGCAGCGTGAGGGAAAGGGAGTGGGGCGGTCTAGGGTTTGCAGGGAAGGGAGAGAGCATCGTAGGCTTGTTCTTATCTAGTCGCGGCTCTAGATAGTCCCGCGTGCGTGCACCAATGGCCATGGCGAGCGTTGACCTTCTCCTGTCGCAACTGAGATAGGGGAAAGGCTGGCCTTAGCGGGTCAGGCGACCCTGTAGCAGTTGGGCCTAAGTCCCTAGTGGGTTCTCTTCTTTTTCCTTTTCTTTTGAAAGTAAAACCTTTGTAGCTTCTTCTTTTATATAGTTCTAGCACTAGTGGACTTTTGTAAAAAGAGCCACTTGGTCAAATATTAAAGTTGTGATATTTCATAGAGGCACACAAATTTTGGGGGCTTTTTGAATTCATTTGAAAACCACATAATTCAAAAAGGGCATTTAATACAATATTTGGCCTCTATTTGATATAATTTGAGGCACCAAAACATTTTACAAAATGTTGGTTACAATTTTATAATTTCTTATGGAATATTTCCAACCCATCCATGATTTTTGTTTTCAGGTTTGCAAAACTATTTTATCCACTTATTATTTGAATTTTGAATTTCAGAAGGGAAATTGAGATGAGATATGATTCTAATATTGATCAATCACTGTTTTGCAAAAGCATTTAACTTAATCTCTACCATCACGCTAGCTTAATTACAATGATCATTATAGCTTAATCCAAGGGTGTCACATTAAGCATCACGCACCCCAACCTAAACAGCACTAGGATTCCAATACGGAATAAGAGTCCTCACACATCACCACCATGCCATAACCAATGTTTAGCTGAACAACAAATTAACACCCTTTCACTATCGTTATTTGTACTAACCAACAACCATGCACTCACACCCTTTCATATTACCACATCAATATCATTAACCCACAATTTATCTTTTATGTGCTACATGAAGGTTTTGATTTGCACTCCTTGAATACGTATTATTTTTGTACTAGTCTTATAACCCATACAAATTACCTTCACAATATATTGAACTCTCAAAGAAATTGAAGTTAAGAATGATAGTGCAATTATTTTTATAAAATCTATATGCCATCGTGCTCTACAAGATATAAGTGAAGGACTAGAGTAACTACTTAGCTCAAAAGATATAATGAAGCACAAAGAGTGTTCTAACAAATAATGGTGAACATGTGTCTCTCTCAAGTAGGAGTGTCCATAAAACAATGGTTGTGGAAAAATTAACACAAAATCAAACTAAAACACATGATGCTCCAAGCAAAACACAATTCATTTGATGAATTAAAATATAGCTGCAAGTGACATACCGATGGACTGAGACGAAAGAGGGGATGCCTTCCGGAGCATTCCCATGGTTAGATGCTTGATTCTTCCTAGAATCACCTTGGAGTGCATTGGGAATCCCAAAGATTAGGCTCTTTGCCGCTCCTTATTCCTTCATCCATCGTGATTGCACCCAAAACTTGAAAACTTCAGGACACAAAACACAACAGAAAACTCATGACCTTCGTTAGCATGGTAGGTAAATCAAAAACTTTACATACTGTTATAAATTGATTCATATTTTATTTTTTCATAAGGTACTTTATTATAACTTCTCTATGGCTTATACCCCCCGATACAATCCATAGCATCATCAAAACAAGCGAACTATGCAAGCAAAAATAGAATTTGTCTAAAACATAACAGTTTGTAATAATCTGTGCAAGCACCATAGTTATGTAATTCCAATTTTTTTTCAAACATTAGGAAAACTTGGGGAATTTGTATAGCAATACGTTTTCAAAAATCATATCAAAAGGACGTTCCATTAAAATCAGATAAATGTTGCACTTGACGCAAAAGTTTCTGTTATCGCACCGTATCAATTCTACTTATCATTCAAGTCATCCAAAGGCTTTACTTTGCACAAATACTAATTTAGACATAAAAACACAATAATTACATTATAATAATCACATTATAATACCACGACAGAAAATAAAACCAAAAAATTAAACATAACTATTGGGTTGCCTACCAACAAGCTCTATCGTTTTATGCCCCTAGATAGGCATAATGCATAGTTTCAAGTGATGTCATATTTGACATGCAATCCATAGGTTGAACAAATAATAGATTCAAAATGTGGTTTATGTATATTTCTAGGTAATTTTTACATCCCTTTCTTTAGTGGGAAAGGCAATCTTATGTTTCCCTCATGCATATCAATAGTAGCACCAATAGTTCGTAGGAATGGCCTACCAAGTATTATTGGACAAGACAAATTGCATTCAATATCAAGCACAATTAAGTCCACGGGTACATAATTTCTATTAGACATAATAATCACATCATTTATTCTACCCAATGGTAACTTAATAGTGGAATCCTCGAGATGCAAGTTAAGGGAACATTCATTTATATCAGTGAGACCTAGCACATCACATAAAGTTTTTGGTATAATTGAAACACTAGAACCTAGGTGACACACGGAAATACATTAATTTTCCTTTATTTTTATTTTAATAGTAGTTTCCCACTTATCATTAAACTTTCTAGTAATAGAAACTTCTAACTCAAGTTTTTCTTCACAAGCTTTTAGCATAGGTTCTACAATATGTTTAGTGAAAGCCTTATTTTGTTTGTAAGAACTAGGTGAGATAATAATGGATTGTATCATGGAAATACATTATAATAAAGAGAAATTATCATAATTAAAGTCCTTGTGATCCAATATAGTGGGTACAACACTAGTTAAAGTTTTGACCTCTCGAAAAAAACTTCTTTTCATTTTTATCATTAGGATCTTCACCCTCTGAACAAATGTGATGCTTTATACTTAAAAGTGACTCATATCAAGTCACTTTATCATATATTTTCATATTAGTACACAATATTCAATGGGATAAGTACCAATCATTTTGATATCTTCATCATGATTATGGTAAAAAACGGGTGCAAGAACCTTTTCTAAGAATTCTCGCTTAGCTCTCAACCTAGGGGTCCTCTCCTTACTTTAATTAATAGATATTTGCATGGAATTAATAGATTCATTAATATCATGCTTGGATGGCAAAGTTTTACTTTTAAGAGTTTCCACATCATGAGCAATATTATCCATGTTACTAGCCATATCGTCAACTTTATGCCACTTTTCTTCTACCATCTTGTTGAAAATGTTTTGAGAAATAATAAATTATTTAATGGTGTTATAGG
This sequence comes from Hordeum marinum, assembly GCA_022496015.1. Classification (NCBI taxonomy): domain Eukaryota; kingdom Viridiplantae; phylum Streptophyta; class Magnoliopsida; order Poales; family Poaceae; genus Hordeum; species Hordeum marinum. Next base: position 274,531,676 of record CM039678.1, read on the forward strand.
TATACTATTATTATTAGATTAATTTCCCTTGTAATTACCTTAATATTTGCTATGATTATTAAAGGGATTACCGGGATACGGCCTAGCATTGAAATTACCTCTATAAGCATTATTGTTGAAATTATTTCGTGAGACAATGTTCACATCAATAGCTTAATTATTTTTAACAATCGAATTAGACAATGCTATATCATTAGGATCATATTGAGCATTCTTTTTTGCAATCATATTCATAAGAGCATCCATTTTATCACTCAAAGTAGTAATTTCTTGGACGCAGTTTACCTTCTTACCACTTGGAGCTCGCTCAGTGTGTCATTGAGAATTATTTGTCATGATATTTTCCAAAAAATTTGTAGCCTCTCCTAATGTCACATCCATAAAGGTACCACCAGCAGTAGAATCTAGAAGGTTTCTAGACAAAAAGTTTAGTCCAACATACAATTTTTGTATAATCATCCATAAGTTTAAGCCATGAGTGGGACATTTGCTAATCATAATTTTCATTATATACCATGCTTGTGCAACATGTTATTGCTAATGTTACTTAAAATTCATGATTTGGTCTCACAGAGATATAATTTAAGTGGAAGGTAAATAATTGGAAATAAAAGTATTCTTACACTTATCCCATGTTCCAATACAATTGCGGGGCAACGATGGAAACCAAGTTTTAGCTTTATCTCTTAGTGCAAAAGTAAAAACTTGTAATTTAAACACATCATTATCCATGTCCTTTTTAATTTGCATATCACATAACTCAACAAAGGTGTTGATATGAGAAGTGGGATCCTCACTAGGACTTTCCGAAAATTGTTCTCCCATCATAAAATTTAGCAATGCATCATTAACATAATAAAATTCCGCACTAGTGGCGATTGGTATAGATGCACTAATAAAATCATTATTATTAGTATTTGAGAAGTCACACAACATAGTAGTGTCTTGAGACATGGTGACGAAACAAGTAAACTAGCTAGCAAACGAGTAAACTGGATAACTAGGCAAACAAGAAAATAGAATATAATTTTTGTTTTTTATAGCAAGAAACACGGAAAATAAAAATGAACTAGTGAATGATAATTTGTGGTAAGGTACTTGATAGGAATTTGATGATGCTCCCTGGCAATGGTGCTAGAAATCCTTCCCGATACTTGTAAACTATGTTGGGATTTTCTCCAGAGAGGAGGGATGATGCACCACAGTAGAGGTAAGTATTTCCCCTCAATGAGAACCAAGTTTATCGAACCAATAGGAGATCCACGCAAACTCCCGTCTTCATTCCTACGCACAAAAGAGCAAATACTTGCACCCAACACGGGCAAGAGGGTTGTGATACGTCTCCAACGTATCTATAATTTATGAAGTATTCATGCCATGTTTACAACAATTTTATATGGTTTTTGTATGATTTGATTAGAACTGACATGAAGTGATGTTGTTTTCACAAGAACTACCATGGTTTCATTTTTCTGTGCAGAAATAAAAGTTCTCGGAATGGGTCGAAAATTTATGTTCATTTTTTATGGAACAAAAGAGACCCCCGAAGCACAAGAGTCGGGTCAGGAAGTGGACGAGGAGGCCACAAGCCCTCTAGGAGCACCCTACACCCAGAGAGGGTGCTTCGGACTTGCGGGCCCCTCGGGCACCCCCTTGACGTGAGACAGATGCCAAAAATTCTTATAAATACCCAAACCTACGAAAAGAAACCTTGATGGGGAGTTCCGCCGCCGCAAGCCTGTGTAGCCACAAAAAACCAATCGGGAGGCCGTTCCGGCACCCTGCCGAAATGGGAAACCATCACCGGAGGCCATCTTCATCATCCCGGTGGTCTCCATGATGAGGAGAGAGTAGTTCACCCTCGAGGTTGAGGGTATGTACTAGTAGCTATTTGTTGGATGTCTCTCTCTCTCTCGTGTTCTTGAGATGACACGATCTTGATGTATCGCGATGTTTATTAATATAGATGAATCATATGGAGTTTTCCCCTCTCTATCCTCTTGTGATGAATTGAGTTTTCCCTTTGAAGTTTTCTTATCGGATTAAGTCTATAAAGGATTTGAGAACACTTCATGTATTTCTTGTGATGGGATATTTGTGGTGACAATGGGATGTTCTATTGATCCACTTGATGCATGTTTTGGTGATCAACTCGTGGGTTCTGTGACCTTGGGAATCTATGCATAGGGGTTGGCACACGTTTTCGTCTGGACTCACTAGCAAAAACATTGTGACACTCTTTGAAGTTCTTTGTGTTCGATTGAACCTGATGAATCTGAAATTGTGTGATGCATATCGTATAATCAAGCCCATGGGTACTCATAGTGACATTGGTGTATCTAGGTGACATTATAGTTTTGGTTGATGTGTATCTTAAGGTTTTATTTTAGTACGAACTCTAGGGCTGTTCGTGACACTTATAGGGATAGCTCATATGATTGATCGGAAAAGATAACTTTGAGGTGGTTTCATACCCCACAACAATTTCTTCATTTGTTCTCCGCTATTTGTGAATTTGGAGTGAACTCTTTGTCGCACGTGAGGGATTTACATATAATTCAACAATGTCAGTATTGTTGGGAGAATTTGCACTAGTGAAAGTATAAACCCTACGCCATGTTTGTAAGCATTACAATACCATTTGTGCTCACTTTTATCATTAGTTACCTCGCTGTTTTTGTATTTCAGATTACAAAAACTGATATCTACCATCTATATTACACTTTTATCACCATCTGTTCGCCGAACTAGTGCACCTATACAATTTACTATTGTACTGGGTTTGTTGGGGACACAAGAGAGAGACCATCTTCATCCTACACCTCCCACAGATTGATAAACCTTAGGTCATTTACTTGAGGGAAAATTGCTACTATCCTACAAAACTCTGAGCTTGGAGGCCCAAAAAGTCTACAAGAATAAAGTTGCATAGTAGAATTCAAGCTCTTTTTTGGCGTCGTTGTCGGGGTGGTGAGTGCTTGAAGGTATATCTTTAGATCTTGATATCAAATCTCTTAGTTTCTTCTTTTTCACTAGTTTGGTTTTATAAAATAAAACTACAAAAAAATGTAGTTTAGGTTGCATCAATTGTTTCGTCTCTTTAATGTCTGTCGTGAAAATGATGGTTCGGAAAATTTTGCTCAATTGGTAGAGGAAGAATTTATGAAAATACTTGATGAGAATTCCTTGAATGATGAGAATGATAGAAATATCCATGATGCTAATGATATGACAAGCCACAAGCTTGGGGATGCTATGTTTAATGAAGATGATATTTTTAGTTCCCCAAGTTTTGATGAGGAAAACTATTATGATGATGGCATGCCTCCTATCTATGATTATTATTGTGATGACATGTATGATATAAATATTAATGATAAAATGAAACTTGTTATCATGATTTTAATATTCAAAGTGTCTATGTCCATCAAGTACCTCATAATAATTATTTCGATGAGTTTGCTCCCACTATTATGAACGAGAAGAAGTTTGCTTATGCGGAGAGTGATAAATTTTCTATGCTTGTAGATCATGAAAAGAATGATGTACGTGATAGTATATTGTTGAATTTCTTCATTATGCTAATGAAAACTATGATGAGGGAGGAACATATGCTTGTGGAAATTGTAATAATATCAAGTTTCCTACCTATGCATTCAAAATTTTGAAGTTGCACTTGTTATGCCTTCCTATGCTAGTTGATTCTTGCTCCCATAAATTGTTTGCTCACAAAATCCATATGCATAGTAAGTGGGTTAGATTGAAATGTGGTTGTCATGTGATTCATGATGCTCTTTTGCATGTCTCAAATATTATTTCCTATACGAGCATCATTGAAATCATTATGCCTAGCTAGGGGCGTTAAACCATAGTGCTTGTTGGGATGCAACCCAATTTTATTTTTATTTTTTTAGTTTGGTTTCTGTTCTTGAATAAATGATAAATTATTACATCTATAGTAATTGTGTCTTTGTGTTTTCATTAGTGTTTGTGCCAAGTAAGACCTTTGGGATGGTCTATGGTGAGAAGTTGGAATACAGTAGATATTACACCAATATATATAAATAATTAGTTCACAACAGTACCTAAAGTGGTGATTTTATTTTCTTATACTAACAGATCTCACAAAATTTCTTTTGAGTTTTGTGTTGTGAAGTTTTCATGTTTTTGGAAAAGATTTGATGGACTGTGGAATAAGGAGTGGCAAGATCCTAAGCTTGGGTATGACCAAGGAACCCCAAGTTAATATTCAAGGGCAACCAAGATCCTGATCTTGGGAATGCCCCGGAAGGCATCCCCTCTTTCATCTTCAATCCATCGCTAAATTTACTTGAGCCTATATTTTTATTCACCACATGATATGTGTTTTGCTTGGAGCGTCTTGTATGATACGATTCTTTGCTTTTAAGTCTTCCCCAATCATAATTTATGTACACACTTTTTGAGAGGGTCACACATGAATCGTGAATTTATTAGAATACTCTATGTGCTTCACTTATATCTTTTGAGCTAGGAAATATGGTCTAGTGCTTCACTTATATCTTTTTAGAGCATGGCGGTGGCTTTATTTTATAGAAATTATTGAACTCTCTTGTTTCACTTATATTATTTTGAGAGTCTCTAAATAGCATGGTAATTTGTTTACGTTATGAATTTAGTCCTAATATGATGGGCATCCGAGAGAGATATAACGAAAACTTTCATATAAAAGTGCACTAAATAGTATGAGAAGTTTGATTCCTTATGATTGTTTTGAGATATAAAGATTGTAATATTAGAGACATGCTAGTGAGTAATTGTGGATTGGTATAAATACTTGTGTTAAAGTTTGTGATTCCCGTAGCATGTACGTATGGTGAACCGTTATGTGATGAAGTCGGAGCATGATTTATTTATTGATTGCCTTCCTTTGTGTGGAGGTCGGGATCATGTGATGGTTAACTCCTACCAACCCTTCCCCTAGGAGCATGCGTGTAGTACTTTGTTTTGATGACTAGTAGACTTTTGCAATAAGTATGTGTGTTCTTTATGACTAATGTTGAGTCCATGGATTATACACACTCTCACCCTTCCACCTTTGCTAGCCTCTCTAGTACCGTGCACCTTTAGCTGGTGCATTAAATCCACCTTCCTCAAAATAGCCACCATATACCTTCCTCAAAATAGCCACCATACATACCTATTATGCAATTTCCATAGCCATTCTGACATATATTGCCATGCAACTTCCACCGTTCTATCTATTATGACACGCACCATCATTGTCATATTGCTTTGCATGATGATGTAGTTGACATCGTATTTGTGGCAAAGCTATCGTTCATATTTTTTATACATGTCACTCTTGAGTCATTGCACATCCCGGTACACCACCGGAGGCATACATATGGAGTCATATTTTGTTCTAAGTATTGAGTTGTAATTCTTGAGTTGTAAGTAAATAAAAGTGTGCTGATCATCATTATTAGAGCATTGTCCCATGTGAGGGAAGGATGATGGAAGCTATGATTCCCTCACAAGTTGGGATGAGTCTCCGGACATTATGAAAAATAAAATAGGCCAAATAAGCCCACCAAAAGAAAAAAAGAAAAAAGGAGAAAATAAAAAAATGAGAGAAAAGAGAGAAGGGGCAATGCTACTATCCTTTTTCCACACTTGTGCTTCAAAGTAGCACCATGATCTTCATGATAGAGAGTCTCCTATTTTGTCACTTTTATATACTAGTGGGAATTTTTCATTATAGGACTTGGCTTGTATATTCCAATGATGGGCTTCCTCAAATTGCCCTAGGTCTTCATGAGCAAGCAAGTTGGATGCACACCCACTTTTTGAGATTTCAAACACTTACAGCTCTAGTGCATCCGTTGCATGTCTATCCCTACTCACTCACATTGATATCTATTGATGGCAATCTCCATAGCCCGTTGATATGCCTAGTTGATGTTAGACTATATCCTTGTTTTTGTCTTCTCCACAACACCCATATTCTTTTCCACCTATAGTGTTATATCCATGGGTCACGCTCATGTATTGCGTGAGAGTTGAAAAAGTTTGAGAATACTAAAGTAGGAAACAATTTCTTGGCTAAAACCGGGGTTGTGCATGATTTAATACTCTGTGTGATGAAGATCAAGCATAGCCAGACTATATGATTTTGTAGGGATAACTTTCTTTGGCCATGTTATTCTAAGAAGACATGATTGCTTTATTAGTATGCTTGAAGTATTATTGTTTTTATGTCAATATTAAACTCTTGCTTTGAATCTTATGGATTTGAATATTCTTGCCACAATAAAAAGAGATTACAATGATAAAAATGTACCTAGCATTCACACTTCATAAATTATTTCTTTTATCATTTACCTACTCGAGGACCAGCAAGAATTAAGCTTGGGGATGTTGATACGTCTCCAACGTATCTATAATTTATGAAGTATTCATGCCATGTTTACAACAATTTTATATGGTTTTTGTACGATTTGATTAAAATTAACTCGGACTAACGATGTTTACAGCAGAACTACCGTGGTGTAGTTTTTTTGTGCAGAAATAAAAGTTCTCGAAATGGCTGACAACTTCCGGTGATTTTTTATGGACCAAAAGAGACCCCCGAAGAACAAGAGTCAGTCGAGGAAGTTGACGAGGAGGCCACAAACCATATAGGTGCGCCCTACCCCCAAGAGGGTGCTTCGGGCTTGTGGACCCCTCGAGCACCCCCTTGACGTGAGACCGACCCAAAAATTATTATAAATACCCAAACCTTCGAAAAGAAACCTAGATGGGGAGTTCCATCGCCGCAAGCCTCTGTAGCCACCAAAACCAATCAGGAGCCCGTTCCGACACCCTGTCGGGGCGGGAAACCATCACCGGACGCCATCTTCATCATCCCGACGGTCTCCATGATGAGGAGGGAGCTCACTACTGGAATCAGAAGATTTATCGTCTACACCTCTTTGTCGTCTGCTAGCGTACGGCAAAGAGTGGCTTTGTCATCAGCTAGCAGAAAGCTGACGACAAAGAGGTGGCTGACGGCAAAGGGTGGCTTTGCTATCAGCCACTTCTTTGTCGTCTGCGAGCAGACAACAAAGGAGGTTTGACGTCTGCTAGCAGACGGCAAAGAGGGAGGGGCCCACTGACGACCCAGCCCGCAACTTGACCTAACGGCCCCCCTCTTTGTCGTCCGCTAGTGGACGGCAAACCTCCTTTGTCGTCCGCTAGTGGACGGCAAAGAGGGGGGCTAACTAACGGATAACACCCCCCCGGCCCGCCGCTCTCTCTCTCTCTTTCTCTCCCTCTCTCCTCCCCGTCGCCCCCACCCCCACCGCTTGCGCCCCCCACCGGCCGCCGCCCACGCCCCCCACCCCCACCCCCACCCCCACCGCGCACCCCACCCCCACCTCCTGCGCCCACTGCCGGTCGCCGCCCATGCCTCCCACCCCAGCCGCCTCCGCCCACCGCCGGCCGCCGCCCGCGCCCACCACGCCGCCACCCCGCCCCTCTCTCCCTCCTCGGCGCCTGCGCCCACCACCGCACCGCCCGCGCCCATGCCCCACCGCCGGCATCAGCCTCCTCCACATCCACCAACGCCGGCCTCCACCTCCCCCACTCCGCTGAGCCCCCTCCCCCTCTACATTTTTTCATTTTTAATAGTTTAGTTAGTAATTTAGTTAGTTAATTGTAGTTAATTAGTTTAGTTAGTAATTTAGTTAGTTAGTTTTAGTTGATAGTTTAGTTTAGTTAGTAATTTAGTAATGTAGTTAGGTTAATTAGTTGTAGTTAATTAGAAGAAGAGAGAAGAAGAAGAGGAGGAGAAGGAGATGAAGAAGAAGAAGAAGAAGAGGAAGGGGAAGAAAAAAAAGAAGGAGAAAAGGAGGAGGAGGAGGAGGAGGAGAAAAAGAAGAAAAAGAAGGACAATAAGAAGAGGAAGAGGAGGAGGAGGAGGAGGAGGGGTGCGTCGGCGCCGACGTAACCGGGTCGAGGATTGCCGACACGACACCCCCGACACCCCGACCCCCGACATGACACCCCGACACCATGACACAGCACCCGGACCCCAACACAACACCCCCGACACCCCGACCCCAAGACGACACCCTGACACCCCGACCCCGACACGGCACCCCCGACACTCCGACCCCGACACGACCCCCCCGACACCCCGACGCCGACACGACACCCCCCGACACCCCGACCCCGACACGACACGGGTCGAATATTTGTGAATTATGATTTAGGTCATATATTTTTCGATTTTGTTATACAGAACATCATATTTATGTTGATCAGGTGGATTTAAATGTGCAGTTGTTTCGTTGCTGCGAGGGTCTGGTGTTCGACAACCTCCCCGTGCGTTCAACGAGCTTCGCCCCTACATTCGTGGGTGAGCACAAATGACATCTCCTCTTGCCCCCTTCATTTCCTATGTTCCGGTCTTCGTGCCAATGAAACTTGCTAGCTATAGGTGTCTTCAATCATCGGTATGCATGACCACTATGCGTCTCCCATTCGAAAGGGTTGCATCTATAAATATGCATTCATTATCATATTTATAACCGTGATTCTTTCGAATTGTCCAACGTTATCCATGGACAGCCCGAGTATGTGTAGATTGGGTTCGTTTTCCCATATGCTCTACTCCGGATCCAATGCAGAATTTCGTCAGTGCCTTCCTAGTTGTTCTCTGGGTACACATCCTCTCTGCTTATTGCCGAGACGTGTATCAGGAGAACAGCGAGGACGTGCTGCCGAAATTGTCTAGGTTGCATCAACGTAATAAAAAAACTCTATTAACTGATGAATATGGTTTGCTGAATTATGTATATATTTTGTGTGTGTCTAGTAGCTAGGCAAGATGAGTGATCGTGGGTGGATGTACACCGGTCACACTAGTCAGAAAGACATGACCCGTGAATGGATAACAAAAACCAAGGAGTTTGTGAGAGTCGCATTTGCAAATGGACAAAAAAGAACCTGGTGCCCTTGATTGCGACAACTGTAAGAAGAAATCAGAGTTTGAAATGATCAAACACCTAGAGAAGTGTGGTTTTACGCCTAATTATACGGTCTGGACATTTCATGCTGAGTCTGCCCAACGTGCCAGAGCTGAGGTGGTTCGTCGTCGCACTGACGAGCATGGTACCTGGGTCGTAGACATGGTGCAAGACTTTGATGATGCTCGGGATTCGAACAATGAGATGGAGGAATCTGCAAAGGCCTTTTATGAAATGTTGGAGTCTTCAAAACTATTGCCCCATTGTCAGCTGGATGCCATCGCGCAAGTAATGGCTCTAAAGACTCAGTTCAACCTGGGCAGAGAATTCTACGACGAGATCATGATGATATTTGGACGCTTTCTACCCAAAGGCCATGTATTGCCACCAAACCTGTACTAGTCGGACAAAATCCTACGTGCGCTTAAGATGCCCTATTAGAAGATAGATGCTCGTGAGAATGGATGCGCGTTATTTAGGCTTGAGTATGCGGGCGTGAACTATTGCCCCATTTGCAATGCTTCCAGGTATGTTCTGGTAAACAATAGTATGGGTGAGAAGAGTCATACCAAAATCCCCATTAATGTTCTTCGGTATCTGCCAATCATACCAAGACTCCAACATCTTTTCATGGTCGAAGAGACGGCCAGACAGATTGTTGGGGAATGTTGCATGGGAAACAAAAAAATTCCTACACACACGCAAGATCTATCCATGGTGATGAGCATCTACATACCCTTGTAGATCGCTAAGCGGGAAGCGTTAAGAAACACAATTGGTGTAGTCGAACGTCTTCGCGATCCAAATTGCCGAGCGTCCCGCGATCTCATCACGATCCGTCCCACGATCCAATCATGATCCGTCCCGCAAACTCATCACGATCCATCCCATGATCTCACCATTATCCGTCTCGTGATCTCGTCACGATCCGTCTCACAATCTTGATCACAGTCCTTCCGATCTAGCGCTGAACGGATGGCACCTCCGCGTTCAGCACACATACAGCTTGATGACGATCTCCGACTTCTTGATCCAGCAAGAGGGAGCGGAGAGGTAGAAGAGTTCTCCAGCAGCGTGATGGTGCTGCGGCAATGGTGGTGGAGCTATTCCGGCAGGGCTTTGCCTAAGCACTGTAGAAAACCGATCTAGAGGAGAAACTATGCACTAGAGGAACGGGTAGCACGTGGCTGAAAATTCTGTGCCAAAACCCTAAAATCCTCTACTATATATAGGAGGAGAGGAGGAGGAGTCTTGGCTGCCAAAAATCCAGCCCTTGGGTCGACCAAAGTGGGGAGGAGAGGAGGACTCCTCCTCCAATCCTAGTAGGACTAGGATTCCTCCTTTTTTGGCCTTTTTCCAACTTTTTCCCTTTGGGCTTTTTCTCCTAGCTGCATGGGCCTTGTGTGGGACTTCCACCAGCCCACAAAAGGCTGGTATTTACTCTCCCACAGCCAATGAAGCCTCTTAGGTCGAAATACCCCTCCCTGTGGTCTCCCGGTACACTACCGGCACTCCCGGTACATTACCGATTAGCCCGAAACTTTTCCGGCGACCAAAATGGGACTTCCTATATATCAATCTTTACCTCCGGAAAATTTCGGAGCTCCTCGCGACATCCGGGATCTCATCTGGGACTCCGAACAACCTTCGGTCACCACCATACCTAACTCTATACTACCGAAATGTCACCGAACCTTAAGTGTGCAGACCCTGCGGGTTCGAGAACTATGTAGACATGACCGAGACACCTCTACGGTCAATAACCAATAGCGGGCCCTGGATGACCATATTGGTTCCTACATATCTACGAAGATCTTTATTGGTCGAACCTCTACGTCAAGGATTCAGTCAATCCCGTATTATGTTCCCTTTGTTCTTCGGTATGTTACTTGCCCGAGATTCGATCTTCGGTATCTCCATACCTAGTTCAACCTTGTTACCGGCAAGTCTCTTTACTCATTCTGTAATACAAGATCCCATGGCTAACATTTAGTCACATTTCTTGCAAGGCTTGTTGTGATGTTGTATTACCGAGTGGGCCCTGAGATACCTCTCTGTCAAACGGAGTAACAAATTCCAGTCTTGATCCATGCCAACCCAACAGACACCCTCGGAGATACCTGTAGAGCACCTTTATAGTCACCCAATTATGTTGCAACGTTTGATACACACAAGACACTCCTCCGATGTCTATGAGTTGCATGATCTCATGGTCATAGGAACATATACTTGACATGCAGAAAACACTCGCAATAAACTGACACGATCATATGCTACGTTTGTAGTTTGGGTCTTGTCCATCACATCATTCTCCTAATGATGTGATCCCGTTACCAAATGACATCTCATGTCCATGGCTAGGAAACCTTAACCATCTTTTGATCAAGGAGCTAGTCTACTAGAGGCATACTAGGGACATGGTGTTGTCTATGTATCCACACATGTATCTGAGTCTTCGATCAATACAATTATAGCATGGATAATAAATGATTATCATGAACAAGGAAATATGATAATAACTAATTTATTATTGCCTCTAGGGCATATTTCCAACACAGATGATGTGGCATAAATTGGGCAAAAGAACAGAACTCGATGTAGATGGGAATCCGATGTTGGGACACACTTCAGACGCTTTTGCGTGGAAGCACTTTGATGCATTACATAAGGATAAAGCGGTAGATCCAAGGCATCCTCGAGTTTTCATCAGCATGGATGGGTTCAATGTGTATGGTATGACGGCAGCACAATACAGTTGTTGGCCTGTATTTGTCATTCCACTCAATCTCCCCCCGGAGAGATTATGAAAAGAAAGAACATTTTCCTGACGTTGATAATTCCAGGGCCAAAATATCTAGGGAATAATATGAATGTGTACATGCAACCACCTAAGGATGAATTGCAAGAAGCCTTGGATAATGGGATCAAGACATACGACGCCGCTACAAAAAAGAACTTCAAAATGCATGTGTGGTACATGTACTCGATGCATGACTTGCCGGCCTATGCACTATTCGTTGGCTGGTGTGTGCATGGAAGGTTTCCATGCCCCACATACAAGGAAGTTCTTCAGTTCCATTGGCTGGAGGCAGGTCGCAAGTTTTCTTGCTTCGACATGCATAGACAGTTCCTGGATCCTGACCATAAGTTCAGAAAAGACAAGAAGAATTTCATCAAAGGTAGAGTTGTCAAAAACACTACACCACCTGTGTTGACAGGCCAACAGATCCTGGATCAGATAAACTCTCTCGAGACGAATCCAGATCGTCCAGGGTATTTCAAAGGGTATAATATGGAACACACCTGGACTCACAAGATATGTTTGTGGGATCTGCCTTACTTTAAAGACCTCCTTTGCCCACACAACATTGACGTGATGCACACTGAAAAGAACATTGTGGAGGCCCTTTTTGGTACATTGTTCGGCATTGAGGGGAAGTCAAAGGATAATCCTAAGGCTAGAGTTGACTAGGAGGCTTTATGTGATAGACCATTACAAAACATTCGACAACCGAAAGGAAAGAATAACTGGAGGAAGCCAAAGGCATGGTTCAATCTTCGAAGGCCAGCTATGAGGGAAATGATCTTGTGGGTGAAAATGCAGTTGATGTTCCCTGATGGGTATGCAGCGAATCTAAAGAGGGGAGCGAGTCTTGACAACTTGAAATATTTGGTCTCAAGAGTCATGATTGGCACATATGGCTTGAGCGGGTAATGTCGTTGATGTTGCGTGGCTTTATCCCTGAGGATGAATGGCTAGTACTGGTAGACCTGAACTATTTCTTCCGTGCTCTTTGTGCGAAAGAACTATCGCCTAACGTGCTAGACGAACTGGAAGAATTGGCACAAGAGTTGATCTGCAACTTAGAAAAGATCTTTCCACCGGGCTTCCTTAATCCAATATAGCATTTGATTTTGCATCTCCCGACCGAGGCAATATTGGGGGGGGGCGTGCAAAATCGTTGGTGCTTCGCAACTGAGGATGCAGAAGACGCTTCAAGAAAAATGTAAAATAAACGTAGAGTTGAAGGATCAATGGTTGGGGCATTCATTACTGAGGAGGCGGAAAACTTCGTGACAACACACTACAAAGCCAAGAATTGTCATTTGCATAATCCGAAGCCTCGGTACAATTATGGCGACCATGAAAAAGGTCGATCCAACCTTAGCCTATTCAAAGGGAAGCTCGCACCAGCCGATGCTTCGAAATCAATAGCGTTGGATGTCGAAGAATGGCGGACCATTTCGTTGTATATCTTCAACAACCTAACAGAAGTGCGGCCGTACATCGAGTAAGTTCTCGGTACATTGTTTCGCAACTTCTAATTCCTTTGAAATGCTCTTATTCCCGGATATGTGATACAGTCGATACGTCGCCAAATTCTCGAATGGAGCGGTGATCCAAAAGGATTCAATCGAAAAGTATGAGCTTCTCGCAAAGCATGCAGGCGGCTATCCCGGTTTCATCTCTTGGTTCAAGCAAACAGTAATTTCCATTAATTAGATGATTTCATTTCTTCGCCTACTTTGCGGCTAATGCAACAATCCTTTCGTATTAAATTTGTAGGCTAATGCAGAGTCTATGGACTCCGAATTGAGACAAGTCGCTAATGGTTTTGACTATAAGGTCCGTTCATTTCACAAATACGACATCAACGGGTACTGTTTTCGTACTTTTGGCAAAGATCTATCTATGGCCGACCGAAAGTCTACAAATTGGTGTGTCTCCGTTGTTGGCGAAGGAGGGGTCAAGTATTATGGAAGAGTTGAAGCAATTTAGGAACTTACATTCTTTGATGAAAACCCACCAAACATCGTAGTCTTTAAATGTTACTGGTTCCAGCCGAAGGAGACTAGAAGGACTCATGAACATATAGGGCTAGTCGAAATCAAACAAAGCACTCATTTAGATGTTCCCGATGTCTATATTACGGCTCAATGGGCGACCCAAGTTTTCTATCTACCGTGGGCTTGCCAAACGGGTCCAAATTTGAAAGGTTGGGATGTCTTTTATGATGTGCCGCCACATTTTAGACCACCTCCCCTCAATGAAGATGATTATGAACCTCACATTAACCCAGACACATATGAAGGAGAATTCTTCCAAGAAACACGCGTTTCCAAAAAATGTTTCAAGAACCGCTCTACTTCACCCCAGAACATTGAGATCGATAGCGACAGTGAACTCGACTTTACCCCTGAGCCGGAACAAGAAGAGACGGAAGAAGAAGAGGTTACTACTACGGATGACCTGACAATGCTTGACCGATTACATAGAGGCCTTCCGCATGTTGATGCATTTATTGATGATGCTGATGAGCACGTCATTACTGATAGTGATGATGATTATGCATTTATTGATCTCGGAGCATATATAGACGATGAAGATTAATCTTAGTAATGTGAGGTATTCGACCAATCCTTCTGCGTTTGCCGCACCCCGACCGATCCTTCTACGTCTCACCCTGGTGCAAACCCGACCGGTCCTCCACCTCCGTCATGATGGTAAGTTTTCCCAAGTGTTTTCCTTAACAAATGCATACTTAACTTAAGAAATGACCTAATTAGCTCCAGAATGACCTATACTTAGCTTATTTTCCTCAAAAATGACATAATAACCTTACTTAGCTCCAAAATGATATATTCTACCTAGGATAGCTATAAAATGACCTATACTTAGCATTTTTTCTCCAAAATGACTTGATATGCTTAGTTAGCTAGAAAATGGCATAACTACCTTGGATAGCTCAATAATGATCTATAGCTAGCTTAGCTAGTTCATTTATGACATAATTAGCTCACTTAGGTACAAAATGGCATAACTACCTAGGATAGCTCAATAATGATCTATAATTAGCTTAGCTAGTTCATTTATGACATAATTAGCTCACTTAGGTAAAAAAATGGCATAATAACTTGGTTTAGCTCCAAAATGACCTATACTTAGCGTATTTTCCTCAAAAATGATATAATAACCTTACTTAGCTCCGAAATGATATATTCTACCTAGGATAGCTATAAAATGACCTATACTTAGCATTTTTCCCTCCAAAATGACTTGATATGCTTAGTTAGCTGGAAAATGGCAGTACTACCTTGGGGAAGAGGAGAGGAGAGGAGAAAAAGAAAGAGAAGATAAATTCTTCTTCTTCTAGCTAGTCTTCTTCTTATTATTATTCTAGCTAGTCTTCTTCTTCTTGTTCTTCTAGCTAGTCTTCTTCTTCTAGTCTTCTTCTTCTTCTTCTTATTCTTCTTCTAACTTGCTTCTTTCCCAATTTGCAGATTTGCTTTCGATGAGGAAGCTTGTCTTCATGGAGTCTACTCTGCTGCTTGTGCTTCCTTTTTGTTTTCATTTTGTAGGATGAACAATGTGAAACTTGCTACCTATATATATCTATGTATGGATGAAACCATTGTATGCTTGTTGTGGGATATGTTGGCTAGCTATATATGTTGCATATGGAATTTTCATTTGGTATGTATATGTATGTGTTGGATGATCATATCCATATGACAGGGATATGATTTGGTGTGTATATGTGTTGTTATGCTTGTTGAAAGTATTTTCAAATGTGTGTGTGTGTATATATATGTGAAACTATGTGAAATTGAATGAATTTAATAAAAAACAGGAAAAACAACGGCTATGCAGGCTCTTTGCCGTCTGCTAGCAGATGGCAAAGAGCTTTGCCGTCTGCTAGCGGACGGCAAAGCTGCCACGTGGCAGCTGCCTGTGCAACCTGGGGTAGCACTAGGCCGGCCTAGGTGGGTTCTTTGTCGTCCGCTGGTCGACGACAAAGACCTCATTTCTTTGCCGTCTGCCAGCGGACGGCAAAGCACACCGTTAAGCCCTTAACGGAGCTATGTTGCCACGTGTGCCGTCCATGCCCTTTGTCGTCCGCTGGCGGATGGCAAAGATGCAAAGGTCTTTGTGGTCTGCCAGCAGACGGCAAACCGCCCTTTACCATGGCTTATTCAACCGGACGGTTGGCCATCTGCTGGCGGACGGCAAAGCCTTTGTCATTCGGGATGATGCCTTTGCTGTCCAGGATGGCTGACGGACAATTGCCTGATTCCTGTAGTGAGTAGTTCACTCTTGGGGCTGAGGTTATGTACTAGTAGCTATGTGTTTGATCTCTCTCTCTCTCGTGTTATGGAGATGACATGATCTTGATGTAACACAAGCTTTATTAATATAGATGAATCATATGGAGTTTTCCCATCTCTATATTCTTGTGATGAATTGAGTTTTCCCTTTGAAGTTTTCTTATCGAATTGAGTCTTTAATGGAGTTGAGAACACTTGAGGTATGTGTTGTGATGGGATATCCGTGGTGAAAATGGGATGTTCTATTGATCCACTTGATGTAGGTTTTGGGGATCAACTTGTGGGTTCCGTGACCTTGGGAATCTATGCAAAGGGGTTGGCAGACGTATTCGTCTTGACTATACGATACAAATATTGGGGCACTCTTTGAAGTTCTTTGTGTTGGACTAAACCTGATGAATCTACAATTGTTTGATGCATATCGTATAATCAAGCCCATGGGTACTCATCGTGGCATTTTAGTATCTAGGTGACATTAGGGTTGTTGTTGGTATGTATCTTAAGGTGTTATTTTAGTATGAACTCTAGGGCTGTTCGTGGCACTTATTGGGATAGCTCATACGATTGATCAGAAAAGATGACTTTGAGGTGGTTTTGTACCCTACAGTAATTTCTTCATTTGTTCTCTGCTATTTGTGACTTTGGATTGAACTCTTTGTCGCACGTGAGGGATTTACATATGATTCAAGTATGCCAGTATTGTAGAGAGAACTCGCACTAGTTAAAGTATGAACCATAGGCCTTGTTTCTAAGAATTGCAATTCCGTTTGTGCTCATTTTTGTCATTAGTTACCTTGCTGTTTTATATTTTCAGACTGCAAAAACCTATATCTACCATCCATATTATACTTGTATCACCATCTCTTCACCAAACTAGTGCACCTATACAATTTACCATTGTATTGGGTGTGTTGGTGACACAAGAGACTCCTTGTTATTTGGTTGCAGGGTTATTCAAGAGAGACCACCTTTATCCTACGCCTCCCACGGATTGATAAACCTTAGGCCATCCACTTGAGGTAAATTTGCTACTGTCCTAACAAACTATGCGCTTGGAGGCCCAACAAAGTTTACAAGAATAAAGTTGCGTAGTAGACAGCAGGTTGTCAATCCCCTTGAACTCGTTACATGCAAGCGATAAGTAGTGATAGATAATAATTTGATAAACACAAATTTTAAATAAAAAGAAAGTAAATAATGGCACAAATATTTTAGATTTTTTCATAATTATATTTGTGAGGAGACTAGGGGGCATAGTTTTCGCTAGAGCCTTCTCTCTCGAAGAAGGCATACGGTGGGTAAACAAATTACTGTTGGGTCATTGATAAAAAAGTGGATAGTTATGCAATATTTATTCAGGGAAATGATCCTTTATAGAGGCAGCATGTCCGTAATCAAGTAGACCGACTCTTGCCTGCATCTACTACCATCACTCCACCCATCGACCGCTATCCAGCATCCATCTAGAGTTTCAGTAAAAAACATAGTAATGCTTGGAGGATGATGACATGATGTAGACAAAGTAAATCCAATTAATGCGAATGAATCTGTTTATTTTACCCTTAGTGGCAGAAATACAATATGTGTCATTTCCCTTTCTATCATAGGGATTGAGCACTGGAAGATTAAACCCACTACAACGCACCACTCCCACTTGAAGATAAATCAATCTAGTTTGCCAAACCAAACCGATAAATCAGGGAGCATTACGAAAGCTATAAGAATCATGCATACAAATAACCGGCGAGGATTCAATATATTTTCATGAGAAATATGGACATAAATCTACTATTCATCGGATCCCAATAAACACACCACAAAGATTGATTCAATAAGATAAATCACCGTGGGAATTGCGGTGATCTTGGCAACGAAGAACATAGAGATAGAGATAGACATCTAGGCGCTAGCTATGGACCCTAGGTCTACAGTGAAATACTCACACATCACCATGGAAGTACCAAGGTTGATGTAGAGGCCCACCATGATCAATCCCCCTCTGACAAGGCACCGGAGTAGGACTACAGATGGGCACACGGCGAAAACGAGACTTGTGGTGGCGGTAAAAGTT
Organism: Hordeum marinum; assembly: GCA_022496015.1. Taxonomy (NCBI): domain Eukaryota; kingdom Viridiplantae; phylum Streptophyta; class Magnoliopsida; order Poales; family Poaceae; genus Hordeum; species Hordeum marinum. Next base: position 274,549,844 of record CM039678.1, read on the forward strand.
TTTCGGGAGGCTCTCTAGGGTTTTGGAATATAAGTGATGTAATAGGCCAGAGATCCGGGCCAGCAAAGTGGGGAGGTGTCCCCAAGCCATCAGGGAGTGACCACCCCCTATGCGGGACCACCCCCTTGGGCTCGCCGTGTTGGCTTGGTGGCACCTCATGTGCCCTTCGGTCAAAATCATCAAAAAGTTTCGGGGTATTTGGACTTTGTTTGGTAGAATATTCCTGAAAAGCCAAAATCATGCAGAAAACAATAACTGGCACTTGGCACTGGGTTAATAGGTAGTGCTCAAAAATAATATAAATCAACAAGTAAATTCTTAAAAACCGTCCTAGAATGATAATATAATAGCATGGAAGAGTCAAAAATCATAGATACGTTGGAGTCGTATCACGATCCTACTAGAAACCTGAGCACTATCCCAAAACCTCATGGGTTCCTGCAAAAGGCCCTGGTGTAGATTCATCCACTTTATCTGGCTTTACTTGTGAATCTTCATATTCCTCTAATGAGTGATTCGACTACAACTATAAACTGTACAAAAATCAGAATGGTGAAGTATTTTCCAGATATGTTGGAACTAACTACATGATTGGTCCTCCAACAAAGAAAATTTGGGCTCCCAAAAGGTGTCTCAAAAGTCTTCAGATGAATGTCATCATGACACAACCCATGAAGAATAGGAACCCCATGTCAAATTCTTCATGTGGACTAAAGTCTTCACATGAACCAAATTCCTCATATGTTCAAAAGTCTACGTCTACTCCTTCTCGTGCTAACGCCTCTATTTCAAACGGAAAATCTAAGGGTCATGAATATGTGCATTCTTCTTCTTATTCATATGAGTACTTGTTCATAAATCCTTGAAGAATTGCTCCTCTTATTCATATGAGTACATGTACTATAACTCCCCTCCCATGAAACGAAGTGCACTAGCTTCAATACCACAAATCTTGTATGGAGCTCACAGAATGATGAACTCTTTGCCACCCCTCTAAATGTGGGTGGTGAACAAAATGATTTAATCTCTTATGCAGGGTCAGGTCTCTAGAAGAAATGAAACGTGTGAAGAATTTGTTGGAGACCTAAAAATTGCTTGAAAGAACGCAAGCTAATCATGAAGAAATGAATTACTTGTTTCTCATGCCCTTATGTTATTTTAACAATAGTACTATTTGATGAAATTCCACCTGACGAATTTGATGTCGTATTCTCCACTCTGAACTTTATGAGTTCATAATTTGCACTAATTCGTCCGAAGTATGAACCACCTAAAGTTACTGAGTCGATCCTCGAAACTAGATGCACTAATCATATGACTAGTGACAAGAATTTATTGATGGACTAAGATCTTGCTCCATTTCACTTGAAGCATATCACCTACACTGACAAAGGAAAAAAAGAGGTATTGGGTCTAGGTAGGGTTGCAATCTCAAAGGATCAACACACGGACAAAGTAGTGCTTGTCGAATCCCTTGGATTCAACCTCATGTTAGTCTCAATGCTTTGTGATCTTGGTATGGTCGTCCTATTTGTCAAATATCATTGCATTGTATTCATGCAATCTGAGAAATCCAGAGTCTTCAAAGCCTTTATGAGATGAGACTTGTAGATTATTGATTTGTCTATAGGTCCTTAGCCTGCCACATTGTAACGTCCAAGATGCAATCAGATCGTTAGTTTTGGCATGAGGGCCTCGACAAGGATAGAAGTGCATCTCGTTGTTTCACGAGAATGGATATCTTTACAAGTACATGTACATAAGATGTCAGTGTTCTAGGAACGGAGGTACCCAGACCTGCCAGCCTGCGGCCCATGGCATGGCCCACCTCGTCAGCCAAGCTCGGCGAAGCAAGACTACACTCAAGGGACAGCCCTCGTGAGGACCTAAACTCGCGAGGGAAGCATCATGAAGGCCAAGAAGGACGGGCCTCCTCAGGCTCCCTCTAGAACGACGGATATCTTTATGCCACATTTGGCCTCAAGACGCCAAGGATGACACAAGGAAGGACAAGAGGGCGCTAGCACGCCAGTCGGACAGTTTCCCCTTTGGTGCAAAGGGGGGCGAGGACAAACGTGGGTTACCAAAGCGTCCCCCAAAGGTTTCCATTCTGGTGCAACGAGATCATGAACATGAGGCCAGCAGGAAGGATGCCATGACCGAGCCCACCCCTGCTTCATTGACAACCATTTGCAGAAGAAGACCACCTTTCGTCAGGATAAAGATGTACTCCTGTCCCCCTTCAAATTTGGCCGTTGTGGGATGCCTTCCCACCAAAGAGATAAGGGAAGAGGACCCGGAGCACTATAAATAGAGGTTAGGCTGCACTGTAGAGAGGGAGGACAAAACAGAGAGGTTGCCAAAGAGAGGCAACACCACCAGAGCCCTTGCGTGAGGCAAAGAACCACTATACTAGTTCATCCACCAACCTCCTCGTGAGGCAATCCACCAAAGCAGGAGTACGGTATTACGCTTCCCAGCAGCCCGAACCTGGGTAAATCACTGTGTGCATATGTTTCCTCGTCTTCATGCGAGTTTGCCGTAGAAATCATCGAGCAGTGAGCTAGGTAGGGCGAGGCTGCATCGGATCTTTGCACACGCCCCAGTGTTCAAACTTCTTGGGGTTTTGCGGATCACGAAATCCGACATTTGGCGTGCCTGGTAGGGGGCATGTCGAAGTCTTCTTCAAGCCTCGCTCTTTCCCCGCTCCACCACTCTGATGGCTGCCGCGAAAAAGGCTACCTCCTGCCGTGGCGGATCCGCATCCACCGATCCTACTGCTGCCGCCAGAGACCCGCACGCCGATGGTGTGGTGTTGGGCGGTTAGTACCAAACCACCAGTGTCATCTACACCATCGTCGCTCCTCGCACCACCCAAGCACACGACGGGCGGGCGGCGCCCCTAGCACCGACGTCACACTTCACTTACATGGGGGACCTCGACGGGCATGGTGCGCTGCTGATGTCGAGCGAGATGCTAGGCTACCGCCCAACATACGTGGGCTTTTATGCATGGGCCAACCACATTGCCGAGATGGTCGTCATCATGCGGAGGGCCATGGCCCCTCGTTCTTCTTCACGGCCACAGGCGTCAGGTGTCGGGGGCTCACTTGCCGCACCCGTCGCCTCACCTGCCGGCGGCATGCCCCTTGGGCCAAGACGAACCTAAGCAGGGTCCGCCGCACACCATGCTCCTCCTCCTCTGAATCCCAGTCATAGGTTTCGGGGAATAGCCCGGCCCCAACGATGGAGCCCACGGAGAGAGTAATGGGGTACCCCGCGTGTGCACTGACGCAAGCAACTTCGGGCTGAGCCTCGCCGCAGGAGGGTCTGCAGGCTGTGCGCTTAGGGCGTTGCCCCACCGCCGCCTAGAGGGGTCGTCCCCGGCGCCCTGCCGGAAGGCTCAGGAGGAGAACCAGACCCTTATGTAGATCCCTATGTACCAGGCTACGTCGTACCTCCAGACGGTGAGGTGGATCGGGCGCCTACTGAAGGCGCTGACACCGCCCAAGAGTAGGGGGTACCCTGGGGGGTCCTCCCCGAGCCGGGCCTGGGGCCTTCCACTGATGGAGCACATAGACTGGGCAACGCGAGTGGGAGGAAGAGGGAGGATGCCCCAGAACCCATGGGGTGCGGCGAGAGTCGTCACCCTCACGAGCAAGCAATGCCAACCCAGGTCCCGAGGCCTCAGGAGTTATGGCTTGGGGGAGCAACAAGTCACAACTAACGCGGGCCACCCACGGCAACTAGAGCACCGGCATGGCCTTGGGAGGCTGGGCTCATGAGGCCTCTGGGGTGCTGCCCGGAAGGTTCGCCGACACCCCAGGATGCAGCTTCATCGACAAAACACCTATATGGCTGCGTTGGGTGCGTTTTGCTCAAGTTTGGGCCGCGGGAGCGCAATCCCGTGGCTACGCAGGGAACAACGCATTCGGGTTTGGGTGATAGAGGCGCACAACCGAGCAGAAATGCATGGGATGGCTCTTGACGGAGTTGGGAGCTATCGGGATGTGCTCCCGAGGGCTTGCCCAGCTATCTATGATAGTGACACTCTCACATAATAATGAGTGGGTTGAATACGCCCGGAGCCCCCCGAGGAGGCGGAGGGGTTCCATCCCATGCCCAAGTGGAAGCCCCATGCTCTGCACTGGCGGACAACACTGCCCACCAATGGCTATGCCCACCTAACGTGGATGCACTATGCTCTGCGCTGGGGGAAGAGAAGACGAAGACTAGCCTAGGAATCGGATGCGGCAATTTCTTTCTTATTTTTTTTGTATAAACTGCCACTTTTTGGAATGAAGTTTGAGAATTTTGGAACTGTATTTTTAAAAGAAAAAGGGGCAAGGACTTTTCTCTCATCATCCTCTCGTTTTTGTCCGGTCTTGGAGTCTCTTTCTCTGAATTGGTGTTTCGCAAGGGCCCGTGTGCTCCGGTCCTCCCCGAGGCGCCTCTGAGCACTATAGAAAGGCCCTGTCGCCTCAGGAACTTGCATCTCTTGGTGGTCAACCCCCGCTCGGGGGCTCCGACCACAGCACATCACTACGGCATGGAGCCTCGGGAGGCTCCGACAACAACTAGCAGGACGGTAAGGGGGTCGTTCGAGCGTCAAAGGGGGCTCGAGAGCAACGCGCCTCAAGAGCCTTACTGGTCATATAGTCACTCACCCCTTGGTGTCGTCCTGGCGATCTGGTTGGCATCAAGGGTGTCGAGGCCTCACCCCGTGGGTGCATCCTGGTGATCTGAACGTACATTACGATGGTCGAGGAATGTGCGGGATTGGGACCTACCGATGTAGAGATGCTTGAGCATCAAAGGGGGCTCCTAAGCAACGTGCCTTAGGAGCCTTACCAGTCATATTGCCCCTCCCGCCTTGACGTCGTCCTGGTGATCCGGTCGGTATCAAGGGTGTCTAGATCTCACCCTGTAGTTGCATCCTGGTGATCTGGACGCCCCTTACGGTGGTCGAGAAATATGCGGGACTGGGGCCTGTAGACATAGAGTACCGAAAAGGGGCCCCAGACCATTCCACAAACAAGGAAGAAGCGCCCCAGGCAGAATCACTAACTATCTGGACAACCCGGTCGAGCCTCGCGACGCACGAGATCATCACCGCCCCACGAGCTAAGTACACTATGGAACCAAGAAAGAGCCTCCTGATCTAATGGCGGCCTGAGGACGGGGCTAGGATTGTGCACACAAATATGAGGATGCAGGTACTATGGACCACTACGCGCGGCTACCCAAACCGCTAAGGCCTGAAGCACCAGGGGAAAGAACGCAAGGACAGATACCCTACAACGGTAAGCGGCAAGGCCACGAACCCGGGGTCGGAGGAGATGGGTTCCCCTTCAGTAGGGAGCGCCTCACGAGATCCTAGCCGGCCACCATCACCGGGACGCATCGGCGACGTGCCAAGCCCCACGCAAGGAAACTAAGTCACTTCACTACAAGCGGGCTACCAGGAATTTAAGAAAAGGAAACAAAGGTAAAGGTAATGTGCAAAAGATTAACCCCCACCAGGGCTGAGTTCTTCTTAAACTATTATAGGTACCAGGACAGGGAGGCAGGGAAACTCTAGGCAGAGGAGTCGTTGTCGCCGTCCGAGTCGTCGGTCTCAACGGTGCTGGGGCCACCCTCCCCTCATGGAGCAGCCACCAAGATGAACCGCTCCCCTAGGGACTCCACGTGCGGGTGCACCTCGTCCAGGAAGGGCCTCTGGAGCCCCTTAGGAACCCACTCCACGACACACTGAAGGTCGAGCTCCACGGCAAGGCGGTGCAGGTTGGATAAGACGCGTGTCAAAGCATGATCCAGGAGGTCGTGCCCGTCGGCCTTGCTGTCTGCGTTCACGCGGGAAACGTCGATCTTCGGCATCTCCACCACCCGGTAGAAGAAGTTGAGGTAGCCCCCATCGCCTTATGCACAGGGAAGAGCAGGGGCTTCCCCGACGAATCGCCTCACCGTGCCGGCCACGCGGTGGGCGATGTCGAGGTACTGCTTGGAGCGTTGGGACTCCAGCATCTTGGCATAAGCCGCCTCGTCCTGTGCGGCATGCACAGTGTCGGCCGCCTCCTTGACCTGGGCCTAGAGCACTAGTAGAAAACAGGCCTTTGGTTTGTCCATTTAGTCTCGGTTTGGCTTTGAACCGGGACTAATGTTTCCATTAGTCCTGGTTCCTACGGCTAGTAGTGGTCAGGCCATTAGTCCAGGTTCATTAGGGACATATAGTCCTGGTTGGTATCACAAATCGGGACTAAAGGAGTGGTGGTAGGCTGGCGTCAGCCTAGGGATCCCACGAGCCATTTTTCCAGGTTTGTGATACAAACCGGGACTATAGATTGATCTTTAGTCCCGGTTTGTTTAACCAACCAGGACTAAAGCTTTCCCTATATAAACCCTTCGTCTAGCCCGACTCCATTTCTCTATTTGCCCCCATTAGAACTCCCCTCTCTGTTTCTTCCCCTAGCTCGAGCTCATCCCTCCATTTTTGCCAAGATTTGTCAAGATTTGAGGCACCCCAATCCATCCAAGTGTTCACAAAGGTTAGCAAATTTGTCCTTTCATCTCTTATTGCTAGATCAGCTCGTGCAATGCTTTATAAGTATAGTGATTTGTGGGTTTTAGTTTGGATGTAATTATGTGATAGTCTTTTTTATTTATATGAAATTTGAGCTCAAATTAACTCCTTAGTTTGCATATGTGTAGGTGTGGTTTACTTAGTGTGCCTTCCTGTTGGGGATATAACCCCGTGGTAAGACCCGCCCAGGAGGGGCCGGGTCATACCTGGCGGCTCATAGTGTATGGGTTGGAAGAGGAAAGATTGGCATGTGCAACGGCTCACCAGATGGGCCGCGACGGAGGCCCGAAGTCAGGAAGAAGACGCAAGACCCGGGCACGTAGGCCACCTGGAGACAGTGTGCTAGAGTCGGGAAGGCAGCTTAGAGACAGAGTCAGATACATTGTAAGAGTCAGTATGAGACTTCTGTAACCCGTGGTCTTGACCTCCTATATAAAGGTGATACCTGGGACGACTTAGATAGAAACCAATCAATCAAGAGCTAGGTCAAGCGAATACGCTCCCTTGTAATTGATACACCAATCAATACACACAAAGCAGGACATAGGCTTTTACCTCATCTCGAGGGGACGAACCTGGGTAAATTTGTGTCTTTCATCCCGTCCAACCCCTTTGAGTCCACCGCCTTAGCGATGGCCTCAAATCTAAGTCTTCGGACAGCTGTCGTGACAAAACCATGATAGTTGGCCCCCACCGTGGGGCTGGCGTGCGGTGGTGTTGCGTTCTCAAAGGACTTTCTCTCAGGGATCGAAGGATACGCCGTCATCTTGATGACCAAGAGCCACCGCGACAAGCTTTACATCGACGACTCAGGATGGGGGCCGGAAGCTGACTCGGTCGAGTACGGCTATCGGATTCCCATTGGCAAGATGCATGTGTTCATCGGTAAGCAAGATGGATCTACACCCGGGGTGGACATCTCCACCAACATCATCGAGCTGGCCCCGCGTGCGACACCCGCCTGTGTTCAACCTGGGCGGAAGAGCGTCTTTGTTGGTTTCACGCAGGACAGTGGTGACTCCTTGTTGGGGGAAATCTTGGCTTTTTCAGATGAAGGCTCTTCCAGCGAGGATGGGGAATTGATCTATCGACTTCATGACGGTGGGTTAAGGGGCTATGCCGATGGTTACAGTATTCTGGAGCCTTATGACCCGCCGACCCGAGCCGCCGTGTTCATGGCAGGCCCGGTGCCGGCTTCCAATGGTGCGACATCCAGAGTGGCAGCTGGAGCGGCTCCCCTTGATGCGGAACCTCCTAAGGCACCGACACAGGTACTACTAGAGCTCATGCAGGAGCTGGCGGCTCTGATGGCTACGGAGGTGATGGCTGAGAATCAAGCAGAGCGTAACACCGAGGTCAACCAGATCAAATAATATATGGCTCAAGCCCGGGAGGATATTAATGCGATGCAGGCCCAGATGAATGCTGAGTTGGAGCATTTGAGGGCGGAGGCTCTCCGTGTTGATCTGGACCAGCGGGCGTCGGAGGCGATTCAGCGTAGAAGGACTCAAGTCGGTTTACCGATCCAACCTTGGAATATTTTCAATACTTCAGGCACCGGACCAAGTACACCTCCAATGGTGACCCGGGCAGTAGAGGCACCGCGACAGTTAGACCCGCCGCGGAGAAGCAGGCCATTGTCACGACATGTGGTGACGCTGCCTGGCCTTTACTCGAATCCAATGGAAAATATGATAGCAGTGGCTACAAGCTTGATGCTCTCCCTTTGGCCGAAGGAACATCTTTTGCGGAAGAGGCAAGGAACGCAGTTAGCCTATTGCAGACAGCGGTAGCTCAGCAAGAAAGGTACACGCAAAGCCGGAGCCGGGTGCACTCCACGCTGATTCATAGCCGTAGCTACAGCTGGCGGATTGAGTCGCTCGCGGTCTCCTGCAGTGAGCAGAGGCAAAACCCGCCCGATAATAACCCGTCTGAGATGGATATTCAGGGGGCTATGTATAGGGGCTAGGCTCAGCGAGGGTCGACACCGATGACGGATTACCCAGAGGTCCCTGAGCTGGCACCAGCAACACCTGTCGGCATCTAAGCCAGGAGTTTTGGTGTTCAGTGTCTTGCAGCGGGTCTGAGGAGTGCGCGCTTACCCAAGGACTTTAAGGGGCCACGAAAGGTGCCCAAGTACATGGTAGATTTGCCCCTATAGGCCTGGATTGAAAGCTATGAGCTTGCTATGGAGATGCTGGAGGTCGACCAAGCAGTCTGTGTGAAATACTTTGTCATGATGTTGGAAGGACTGGCCCGAACTTGGTTAAAAGGGTTGCCACCAAATACCATCATTTCGTGGGCCAAGTTGAAAGCACGGTTCATCAAGAACTTCAAAGGAACTTGCAAGCAACCGATGACGATTGTGGGTTTGAAGTTGTGGGCTGGTGTTGGTGTACTCATAAGAGCCAAATCTCGTCCTGAAAGCGGTCTTAGGAATGTCTTCTTCGCGAATGCGAATCTGATGATAACCCATGCGAAGATCAATCTTCGAGAAAACCTTGGCACCTTTCAGTTGCTCAAACAACTCATTGATGTTGGTAAGAGGGTACTTGTTTCTGATTGCCTTCTTGTTCAATGGACGGTAGTCGACACAAAGACGATCCATGCCATCTTTCTTCTTGACAAACAAAACACCACAACCCCATGGAGAAGAACTTGGTCTGATCAGACCCAGACGTTCTTGCTCATCTAGTTGCTTCTTCAACTCTTTCAGCTCTTCGGGGCCAAGTTTATATGGGCGCTTGCAGACCGGTTCAGTTCTGGGCTCGAGATCAATCATGAACTCCACTGGTCGATGCGGAGGCATTCCTGGCAATTCTTCTGGAAAGACATCTTCATACTCACAAACCATAGGAATTTGAGAAATCGCCGAGATTTCACCCTTCTCATTAAGAGCAAAGAGATGGATTGTGTCATTGCGAGCCGTGGAAATAATCACGTCTTCTAAAGGATGAGTCATCTTGACTTCTTTTGCTTTGCAATCAATATGAGCTTTGTTCATAGCCAGGAAGTCCAAGCCCAAAATGAGATCAATATCGGAATTACCGAGAACAATTGGAGAAGCTAGAAATGAATAATTGCCTATCTTGATAGAAGCATCTGGAATAATCATATGCGAACTCATGCGCATTCCCGGAGAAACCACACGAAAAGGACTAGCTAAATGCTCCACTGAAAACTCATGCATAGCGACAAAGGGCTTGGATATGAATGAATGCAATGCACCAGTATCAAACAAAACTTTTGTAGGAAAATCATTAACTAAGACATTACCCATAATCACATCATGAGACTTCTCTACTTCAGTTGCATTCATCGTATTCACTTTGACTGACTTGGGATTATGCTTCACCATAGCATTGCCTGGACGCTTGATAGGATGAGGAGGCGGAAGACGCCGCTGGTTGCACTTGTCTGCATAGTGGCCCTTCTGACCACACTTGTGACAAGTCACCTCAGAAAGCGGACGAACATTGCCTGGAGGAGGAACAAGAACTCCCTTGGATGCTTGGGGTCTCTACTGGAATCCTGGGTTGGGTGGGTGGGAAGAACCATGACCACCAAAGTGCTTCTGCTGCTGAGGAGGACGAAACGCAGGAGGGTTTGGCACCCAATACTTTTGCTGCTTGGGAACCATCTGAGAGCTGGAAGAAGAAGAATATGAATCCCTTGAATGCTTCTTAGAGTTCTCCAACTTGAGCTGAGTTGCCTCGATCTTCAAAGCCATGTTATAGAACTAATCAAACTCACGAGGCTCTTGAAGAACTAGGCCTGGCAGAAGCTCATCCTTGAGACCACCTCTGAACTGATAGATCATAGCCTTGTCATCTAGAACATCTTTCTTGGCATAACGGGCTAGATTCTAGAACTCGATGTTGTACTGATAGATGGACTTGCTTCCCTGCTTCAGGTGCCTAAACTTCTCACACATCTCCTCGACAAAGTTTGTCGGAATGTAATGAGCCCTGAAGTCACGGCGGAAATCGTCCCAAGTAACAACACGATTGCCCCTGGAATCCTTGTGTTGCCACCAATAAGCTGCTTGACCCTTGAGCTGGAATGATGCAAATCTGACAAAGTCCTCTGGCCTGACATTGCTGCACTCAAAATGCGTACTCATATCATGAAGCTAATCATCAGCATCAAGGGGCTGCTCACAACAGCTGAAAGACTTGGGCTGGTTGGCAAGGAACTGATCGAGTGTTGCAAACTGAAGCTGATTCTGAAAATTCCCTTGAAAACCTTGCTGGCCCTGCTCCCTTTCTTGCAACAACATGAGCAACATCTGAGTGTTCGCATTGGTTGCAGCCATCACAGCTTGCCAAGCTTCTGGAGGAGGAGGCGGAGGAGGCGGTGGCAGTGGTGGTGGTGGTGGAACATCAGTCTGCTCCTCACCACGACCCGGATTGTTGCGAGTGGGTGGAACCATCCTGAAGATGGACAAAACGCATCAGCACCTCACTGTACAGATGAATCAAAGCTGAATCAAATGCTTAAAAGAAATTGAACAAATAACAACATAGACTTCCTACTGAAAAATTAGTAAGAATGCTTCTTCGGTTAATGATAACATCATCAGAAATTAGAAGCCACTTGCAATAACAAAAAAGTATTGAGCTAAGCGCTCGGAACAAATGTATATGCCCACATACATCTAAAGAAGATGATCCTAGATAACTACAAGATTCCCACCTAAGAACTTCCAAAAACTTTCTGGTTATGCAATCCGGTGTGGGGGATACAAGGAGGAAATATCTCACATGACTAACAATCCTACACCCCAACTGTATCCATCCTTCAACACATAACCAGAGGCTTTCGCAACTTCATCTAACTCGAATCCTCGAACTCACAACGATACTAAACCATGGTGGTACCCCGGACGCCTCCCCGGTACTAGGTGACTCCGACCTTATCTCACCATGATAAGTATTGAAGTAATTCCGAACACTCTCCGTCCTGAGATATCAAGGAAGCTGAATGATAACGATGTGCCAACATTCCCTAGAGCTTGACTCCCCGGAAGAAATCAAGTCAGACAGGAGGCACCAAGACAGAACCCTGTCACATCGGCATCATATAGACTCCAAAATACCCACGTGATCCTAAAAAAAATTTGATCGAGAAGAGGAGTAGAATCAAAATTCCTAAGTCGAACCAGAGCATAAAAGAGGAGTAAAAAGAATCCTACTCTCCGATATAAATAGACCCAAAATAGTTTTTTACTAGACTCTACTCGGCCACGTTCGGTCAAGCAAAGGCTCCTATGGTCTTATGGCTCTGAATACCAACTTGTCACGCCAAAGATGCGCGCCTATCCATATTAAGGCACGAGGGCTTCGCAAGGGATAGATGTGCATCTTGTCGTTAGCAAGTATAGTATCATCACATCATACAATATTGAAAGGATGAGTATACAAGATTGGCTTACACTCGCCACATACTAAATTACAGTTCCACACAAGTTCAAATCATCAAGTTGAAGACAGGGTCCGACTACGGACGAAATCAAATGATAAAACAGATGCGAATGACACTATCTCGCTATCCCAAAGATCACGACCATGGTCCTCTACTCATCCGGGTAAGTCACGTACATCATGCCTCTTTCCTCATCATATTCCCACTAGAGTTGGGTAAGATCATCCTGCACATACTCATTTGTACCTGTACCTGGAGGGTTGTAGTAATCTATGAGCCACAATGACTCAGCAATCAAGTGTCCGGGTACCGAGACTATTCAAGCTTAATGGTTGGGATGGGGTAAGTGTTTGGTTTGCAGCAGCACTAAGCATGTATGGTGGCTAACTTACGCAACATGAAAATAAATATGACTGGCCTACGAGGAACGATCGAATCTAGTATGATCTCTATGAGATCTTGAACACTTACTTACATCATTCATAACCCCATCGTGTTCTCTCTCGGGTCATGTTCACGATCAGAGATGATCCTGGTTACTCACATAGTTGGTGTATTTTAATTAGAGTTTACTTCAAGTTACCTAAAATCGGGTGTTAAACAAATATCCAAGTTGCCACATAACTACGGGCACGGCTTCTCGAAAAGTTTTAACCCTGCAGGGGTGCTCCAACTAGTCCATCACAAATAACCACACTCCATGGGAATAGCCTCGACCACGGACGACATGGTCATCAAAGGTAATTCCAAAGTAATTCCAACACCTCGAGAAAACCCAAAGAAAGTCAGACTCCACACGCAAGACACTCGACAAAGGTAAAACAAATCCAGCAAGATCTCCCGACGTGTCGATGAACCCGATAAGAGTCGTGTATCTCATTCTCAGGACACGACGGATGAGCGATGGTTACCACGCCAATCGCCGAGTTGCCCCGGGCGGCATTAATAAGCTGCTCTGGGTTGGACCAACGCTCATGCGGAGCACTGGCCCGGGGGTTGATTACTTATCCACGGGTTTGCAAGGCCCTATGCAATTTAATTAAGTTGTTAAGAAAATGTAGTACCAATGTTGGGTCTTGCCAGACAAGTTTTAATCTCATCCAAATAAACAAGGGGATCCCCATAACAACCCCGAGCGTGTTAGGAGCGCAAAGTATGGGAACCATAACACCGGTAACAAGACTAGGGCGGTAACAGCGGAACAAAACACTTAGCAAAAGGCCAAGCCTTCCACCAATACCAAGATATATATGTGCATTAAATTAAATAACAGATAACATTGTGATATCCAAATCCATGTCATCACATGGAGCAACCTGCACCTGCAACTAAAAACGCTATAAGAGGGGCTGAGCGGCAGTAACTTAGCCAATCAAAGGATTGCTAGGATATGGAGGGTTAGAGGCCTTCATGGCATTTTGGAGGATGATATCAAGTGGTAGGTAGCGCAATTGTAACGATAAGAGCGAGAAAACTAGCAAGTGAAAATAGTATCAGGATCCGGTTACGATCATCTTGCATGTTGGTTCTTCAGTGGAACAAGTAGCGGGATCCTCGTAGTAGTACTCTCCTGGGTCCTCATACTCAGTATCAACACTCGCGTCTACCCAAGAGAAACAGCAACAATAAACATCCAACCAAGGTGCAATGCACAAACAAGATGATGCATGATCCATTTATAAGAATTTAACATGGCAATCCAAAACTAGTCATGTTTCACATGCAAAGTTCGTCTGTTAATGAATCTATACATAACCTCATGTTAAGTTATTTAAACATGCATGAATATGGCAAATATGGATGCAGCATGCAAATCGATAGAAATGTATATAAGGTACGCAAGAAACGGAGTTACGGTTCTGACGATACGCTCACGACAAGGTACGAAGGCAAAAACACAAGACAACCAAAACCATGGGCTAATTCTTGGCATTCCAAGGTAGCAACTGGTTAGGCAATGCAAAACCAACCACAATAGACTCAAAAATCAATCAGTTCCATGGAGTATACCTTCCACAAGTCACAAAACAACAAAATAAACAATCTGCCACAAAACAGCAACATAGCAACTTACATAGCCACAACTTGAGCTATAAGAACCCTACACCCACAAACAAGATACTGAAAAAATCTAAGTAACATATACATCAACTTATCCAACTACACAAACTGCATAGGAGGCACACATCAATAAGCATGAGGCTATCAAGTTGACAAGATGAAACAATTTTCTGGGACGTAGGGAAAATAACAATTTTCTGGAATCTGAGTAATAAAGTAGCAAGTTGACAGCAGTAGTTAAATTTGTTAGAGACCACCTCTTGGCATGAAAATTAATAAGATGATAGTGGACAACATCTACTCCAAAACACTAGCACTGAGCATGCTCAAATTCACAACACGTCTCAAGATACCATCCACTCTTCATGGCATAAAAATAACAGCAGATTCTCAGACAGTAGTTTTTAGTATGCTGAAATGGAAACATTAAGTTGGCTACTTAGCAGCATGGTTCCCACTTATATGGGTGATTCTCAGGTTAAACAAAAATACCATGGCATAAAACATATAAAACACTAGCACTTCCATGTTGGCACATACCCCAAAGCAAGCAAGGATTAAATCATGCAAAATGACAAAGTAGCATCACAGCTAAAAATGACATATTTATGAACTTGCTCAAAAGTGAAATCTGAAAGCACAAATGAATTCATTGGATCTTTCTACCCCAAAAACATGTGTCATACTCATATGATCATGTGAAACAACAAGGCACAAACAAGATAGCAAAAACAACCACCTATTCTCATAAGTGGATCATAGCTCTAATTAAACATGCATAAATGAACATAACCAGATTTGTAACTTAGCTAGAGATGGAAATGAGCTAAAAATCACAAACATACATGTAAAAAACAAGGGGTGTATCAAGTGGGGAAACCCACTTGTCCCACACACACATACACTCTACCACACACCCTACAAACAAGCACACACACACATGCTCTATATATGCCCAAGGCATATGAGCACCAACCTCATGAACATGCCACCCAAGAAGGGGGTGTTCATCCACACACACACACACTCACATGCCCACATATGCATAAGAAAATGGAACACACACACACTCAAATGCCCACATATGCATAAGAAAATGGCACACACACACACTCACTCTCACAACCAAACATGCATAACACTCACACTACATGTGTGCAAACTGCCGCACATACACACACACACAAGCATATGCACCTAGGTGCAAGCTCACATGCACATATACCTATCACCAATACCACAAACACACACCTATACATACACATGCATGTATACCTTAGGTATACACACTTACACACACTCAACACACATGCAAGCACCTACAACTACTCACACACACATGTATGTATGCATAGCATACACACACACTCACAACTCACATGCACATGCTCTCACACACACAACATCTATATGTGCCAAGCACACTCCCACATATGAGCATCATATAGATACAGACACACTACAACAACAGAAAAGAAAAAAACAACTACACATGCCCCAAATCTGCATCTAAACATACATATGCAATTGCAAGGAAGAAAAACAAAAGAAAACACAAAAAAATGGTGAGGGTTCAGATTCGAACCAATGACCACCAGGTCATTTCCCCCTAGCCCAACCACTCTACTACGCGCGTTGATCTTAACAGAGGAGGCTCACTGCCTCTCTAATACACACACGTGCGCGATCTGTGACGAAATTGAACCCCCGCGACAGCGGCGACAGAGCAACTCCGGCAGCAATTCTAGCGAGCCCACGGCGAATTTGGTGACACCAACGGCTCTCATGCACGAGGGGACAACCAGGGGTTCCATTCCCCTGCTCACCGTGCGGTGAGGAGGAAGGAGGCGAGCGACAAGCACGCGCCTTGCGGACGGCGGCGACAAACGACGGCGGCGACAAACGACGGCGGCAACAAAACGGCAGCCTACATGAGGAAGAAGGAGCTGCGGGGACCGGCTGCTCACCGAGGGGCGACGACGAGCCGGACGAGAAGGAGTTGACAGAGGAGAAGAAGATGCGCCAGAGTCGAAGCAGGGGAAGAAGATGGCGGAGCAGAACCCTCCGGCGAAGACGACGACGGAGCCGTCGCTGTAGAGCCTCTCTAGGGCTCCTAGCGGCGGGGTTCAAACGCGGGGACGAACCCCGAGCTCCTAGACACCATGATCAACAACGACGCCGACAGAGACGACGAGATGTTTGTCGGCGACTACTCTCTAAACCTCACTGCACTCTGAAAGCTTACCTGACAGGGGAGAAGAAGCGAGGAGTAAGAGAGATGGAGGAGGAGATGGGAGCTGCGGTGGCGGAGGGAGGGAGAGGAACCCTAGGCGAGGGGGCACGCATGCTGAGGGGAGGCTAAATAGCCAGAGGCTGACGGCAACGGCGACGGAAAAGGCGGATGGCAGACGACCCTCTCTCTCTCTGCACTCACTAACGGAGAAGGAAGATAGGGCAGGTGCCCGTCTGTCCTGCTGGGCCTGCGAGAGCTACTGGGCCGCGCTGGGGCAAGCCCACTCTACTCTCTCTCTCTCTCTCAAACAGAAAACAGAGAAGGGTTTTTCCATTCAAACAGCACAACACAAAGGAAAACCCTAGAGAAAAAAATACAAGAGTTTTGGTGCAACCAAAATACTTTTGCAGAGAAAATAATATGCCCTATTTCAATAAAATATTAAGTTGATTTTTAGGGCAAGTAATTTTAAACAATTTAAAATAGGCAACCCTCTGATATTTGAAACTCTCACACATACAAGCTTCAAACATCAAAACAAACATACTTTCAATCGATAAGACACATAGGGCTACCTCTTGAACATTTTTAAATAATTAAAATAGCAACTTAATTCTGATAATTAAACAACATGGGAATTAAGGCATATGATGGGGTTGTTGTAGAAAAGAAAAGAGAGGGGAAGAAAGAGGAGTTGCCCACATTAGCTCCACCCACACTCAAACCAAATCTAAACACTCACACACACCACATCATTCAACGACACATGAAAACCAAACATGGCAAGATGAATCCTATGACGGATGAATGATGCATGATGCATGAATGCAAAACCACACATGGATGACAAGTTGCAAAACATCATTAAACTCATGGCACAAGGTTCATACAATAGGTTACATGCCAATTAAGGTAGCGGCAGCACTTGGGGTGTCACACAGGCGGAAAGGGATAATGTTGAAGTGTTGTGAGGCCTCAAGACAAGAACTTTTGACAAGCTGTGCAATTGCAGAAGGCGCTGGATTGATGAGTTGACGGTGGTTCTTTGGTCAATCAGAATGACTCCAAATCGAGCTACCGGCCAGACACAATTCTCTCTAGTATATGGGGCGGAAGTAGTTCTCCCCAAGGAACTCACATACAGACCACCTCGAGTGCTCGCTTATGAGGAGCTTGAGCAAGAGCAGTTGCGGCAAGATGACATGATGCTCCTTGAGGAAGATCATCTTCGGGCTGCTATGCGAGCTGCGCGCTACCAGCAAGGTTTGCGCTGCTATCATAGACGCAAGGTTCATGCCCTAAGTGTTGAGGAAGGCGACCTTGTTCTTTGGCGAGTTCGGTCCACCAAGAATTCAAACAAGTTGATGCCAAAGTGGGAAGGCCCTTATTGGGTAGTGCTAGCCACCAGGCCTGGCACAGTCTGCTTGGAGACCGAAGAGGGCATCCCAGTGAGCAACTCCTGGAATATCGAACATCTTCGTATGTTCTACCCATGAGGCGCGGTTGAATAAAGCTAAGTGTCCTACAAATCTTGTTGATTATCATGTTTACTTACATACATGTTTGTCTGAGATATTGTATTGCGCTTACTCCCGACAAGAGCTAATGGACTGCCAAGGTTCCATATCCCTATATTCTCTTCTTTCTTTTTCTCAAAAGGACAGAAGGTTACCTCACATGCAGATTTGTCGGAGAGGGAATGGTGGTATGGATACCGACGAGCGACGTTCAAGGAAAACATCTTGCCGGAAGGAATACGACAACGAAAAGCTAAGTTGCAAAACCCTAAGTGAACTCTTACTGTGAAGTTATTTTCCTTGGATGATTTCGACTTTTGTATGGAAAACCTGCACGCTAAGGAACCTTGCTGTGATTGATGGCACCCTTTCTCTGTTTTGAGTCTACCCAATGCATTAAGTGGCTGCAATCGCGCCCCTGGTCCGTTTCCAGTCTGCTCAACGGCTCAAGTGGCTGTGCTCTTGCCCTTACTCTGTTTCGAGTCTGCACAACAGCTTAAGTGGCCACGCCAAGAATAGCTTAATTGTCGGCAGTTGCACCGCCAGCGGGCTGCTAAGGACCTTCTCCTCGAAGCGCTCGCGGTAGGGCTACACATGTCGGCAAGGTTTTTCTGAAAAAGCGTAGGGAAAGCACCATGCAAAGAGGAATCTAACAAGGAGAATAGTATAAAACCTTTCAAATACGGTGAAATTTACATGAGATGTCACCTCTTCCTAAGTACACCTTCATTTGACTTTGTCCCCTAGGGGTGATTACAAGAAGAAAAAGATGGAAAGATGAGGCAGACAACAAGAAGAAAAAGATAGGAAGAGGCCCCCGATAGAAGCTCAGCCTGACCCCTCTAGACCAACACTACACGGAGGGGCGGGGCGACCAGAGGGGAAGGCAAGAGCCTGGCCCCTCCTGGACCAGCATTGCATGGAGCAGAGGGCCGGCACTGCACGGACGAGAACGGGAGCCCCAGAAGTCGAAGTCCACGGGCATGCTGGAAGATCTAGCTGGAAGATGAGGCAGCGCCCGAGACAAGGACCTCCGGCAAGATCGTCCTGCGGGAGGGGGAGAGGCATGAGGCTGACGATGATGGTGCGGCAGCCAATCAGTCAGAGCTCAGGTCGTCGTATTATGACTTGACAGACTAGAGCTCGGAATCATCGTTGCTTTCACCAACACCGTCCTTGTCACATCCAAGATGCGGTCCTATCCTTATTTCGTCACGAGGGTCATGACAGAGATAGAAGCGCATCTCGTCGTGTTGCAAGAATGGATATCATTACAGGTACATGTACAGAAGAGGTGAGTATATGGAATTGGCTTACACTCTCCACAAGCTACATCAGTCACATCAATACAGCAACATACTCAAACATCATACAGAAGAGCACGGTCCGACTACGGACAAAATCAAACGATAAAATGACATCCATCCTTGCTATCCCAGGCTGCCGCCTGGAACCCATCCAAGATTGAGGAAGAAGAAGAATAAGAACTCCAAATCAAATCAAACATCGCTCTCACGTCAATCATCGCATTACCTGTACCTGCAACTGTTGTTGTAGTAATTTGTGAGCCACAGGGACTCAGCAATCTCATTTCCAAGGGTATCAAGACTATTGAAGCTTAATGGGTGAGGTATGGTTAAGTGGTGAGGCTGCATCACGCGAGTAAGCATTTATTTGAGTGGCTAACTTACGAATATGGAAAATAAAGTATGGTGGACTACGCATAACGGACGAGAACTAGCAATGATCACTAACTGATCCTGAACACCTACTTACGTCAAACATAACCCCACTGTGTTCTCGTTCGGATAAGAACTCATCAAAAGAAACTGTCACGGTTACGCACACAGTTGGTGTATTTTATTTGAGATTACTTCAAGTTTGCTATGACTGGGTGTTAACCAAAGTATCCAAGTCTGCCACATAACCGCGGGCACGGCTTCTTGAAAACATTTAACCCTGCAGGGGTGCTCCAACTCGTCCATCACAAATTAACCACACACAACGGGAATAACCTCGACAACGGATCTCGTGGTCATCCTAGGCAATTCCAAAGGAAATCCGACACCTCGGGATAGCCCGAAGAACATCAGAGTTCCTCACTCAAGACATTCAAGAAAGGTAAACCAAATCCACCAAGGCCTCCCGACATGTCGACGATCCCGATAGGAGCCACGTATCTCATTCTTAGGACACGGCAGATAAGCTAGTGTACGATGGCCTGATAGAAATCTCCCGAGTTATCCCGGGTTGTCCCCGCATAGTCCTCTAGTCTGGACCAACACTCATGAGGAGCACTGGCCCGAGTTGTTGATTAATTATCCGCGGGTGCCGGCGGGACCCTATGCAATTTTATTAGTTATTAGGAAAATGTAGTACCAATGTTGGGCCTTGCCAGACAAGTTTTATCCCAAAACAAAATTCCAGGGGGTCCCCATAACAACCCCGAGCATGTTAGGAGCGCTCAATTATGGAACATAACACCGATTCACAAGTAACTAGGGCGGCAAGAGTGGAACAAAACACCAAGCAAAAAAGCCAAGCCTTCCACCCTTCACCAAGTGTATCAGTGCATTAAATTAAATAGCAATAATATTGTGATAACAAAAAAATGCCATGTTGTCACATGGAAGCAATTGCACCTGCATCTAGAACGCTATAAGAAGGGCTGAGCAAGCGGTAACATAGCCAAACAAAGGTTTGCTGGTAAGGTGGAAGGTTAGATGCTTTCATGGCAATGTTGGGAGGCTTGACAAACAAGTGGTAGGCAGCGTAACATAGCGATAAAAATGAGACATCTAGCATGGCAATGATAGTAGTGGTATCTAGGGAAATGTCTCATCTTGCCTGAGATCCCGCATGGAAGAAGAACGAGCCCATGAAGAAGACGAGCCAACGTAGTCAAACGAATCCTCACACTTCGAACGCTTTCGGAACTCTATCGAGAAGAAGCAATCCGGAAACAAACAATCAACTCAAGATACACCACAACATATCCATGATATGTTGCACAAGCAAATATGATGCATGTCAGTTTAAGTATGCAAGGCATGGCATGGCAAGAACAACAAACAACTACTACACATTAAGTGAAGTTCAATATGCAACGAGTTGCATATTGACGAAACTCCACGTTCGAATTATATAGTTCACTCTTGTTAGGTACACGGCAATATTAAATTTTGTTGAACATGGCAAGAGGTGAAGCATAAGTAAACTATCTATCTTGGCATCTTAAATGAGGCCGGAAACAACTTATAGCACTTCTGAAATGACCCCATATGTTAAGTTCGATATTGGTCCAGATCTGAACTAATCATATTTTATATTTTTTTAAACAACAGAATAAAGCATACCATGCAATTCTACTTGTCATTCTAGTCGATTTACATATATGGAACATCTCAAACGGAGCTACGGCCTAAAAGATATGAGCAACACAAGATGCACATGTCATGAATGCAAATGCATGGAAAATACAATCACAATCATTTCAAATCATGAATGCATCAAGTTACTATGAAACTACATGATATTCTAACCAAGTCTCATATGCAACATGTTCAAAACGTAGCTACGGTTCAACAAATACAACCAACACAAGTTTTAGTTGAAATCTGTTCAAAACAGCAACATGCCATTTGCACACATGAAATCAACAAGTTACACTATTCTAAAATGCACAAACTAAGCATAGGGAAGTAGCATATAACACACACTTCATTTGATCTTCACATATCATACTCAAAACATGCATGGATCACATGGTAGGAAGCTCACAAGATGGTACTTGAAAACAGTTTCAGACTTAGTGAAAATAGCAGTTTTTGACAGTGCAGTTTTTATGACGAAGGCATATTGACAGCAGTAAAACTATATTCTACAGATCATATTATGGCATGAAACTTAACAGCATACTAAAGGATATTATCAATTACAATTAACTCCATTACACCTACCACAAAAGGGTTCTAGATCACTAGCAAAACACATGGGAAGACAGCAACAAAATATTACAGATTCCAGACTTAGAAATATTTTGGACCCTCAAAACAGCAGTAATTTATAGCATGTTGTCAACAAGAAAATAACATCTATACATACGTTTCTATGGCAAGCAAAATGTCCAGGGGCCAGGACACATATCAAAGGGCATATCTCATGTACTAAATTATTTGATATGATGCATGGATTAAATCCCACGAAATAAAAAAAGGGCATCACAGCAAAAATGTCATGCACACAAAAATGCTCAATTGACAAAACTAAATGCACAGATAAATTCTATGGATTTTTCTACCCCGAAAACATATATAATATGCATAGGTTCATGTGGAAAAATAAGTCACAATTAATTATGCAAGTATTTGGCCTAATCATCTACTAGCAATCATAAATGCAAGTTTAATGCCACTATTTCAATAAACAGGTTTTTCATGCATGAAAATGCGATGCCGATAATATGAACAATTTAATATATGGGTTTCTTAATTCCGATGCACGTCAAGCAATCATGCATAATGCAAAATCATGACAATTATGCAAAATAGCAGAAAATGGCATGCTAAATATTTTAAGCATGGATGATATTGGGATATTGATAAACTACGTGAAATTCTACACATTTTACATATAGCAAAAGTTTTAATCTAATGCACGGTTTATTAATTATGACATAATACAAATATGCCTAAACCAGACAAGGACGCATGATAACTATATGGCGCTCGGGCGGGGAATAGCTCACCCTGGGGCCTCATGGGCTGGCTGGAGCAGGGAGCTAGGCCGGCCCACGCACTGGCGAGGCGAGGGGCGGCACTGTCAGGCGCAGGAAGGCACGGGGTGGCCGGGATCCGGCCGGGGGCGACCAGATCCAGCGATCCCCGGCCGGATCTGGGCGGTGCGGTGGAGGTCCGGCGGCGGGGCTACGGAATCCGGCGACCTCCATGGCAGGCTGCACCTGCAGTACGAGGAAGAGAGAGAGGTGAGAGGAAGGAGAAGGATACGAAGAAGAGAAGGAAAGGAGGGAGGCCGGCTCCGGCGGCGGCGGCGGCGGCGAGGGGCCGGCTGGTGGGGCTGCTCGAGCGAGGAGTTCGGGTGCGGGACTACGGGCTGCTCTGTGGTCGCTAGACACGTCCGGGTTGGCCGCCGGACATGTTCGGTAGGTGGGATTTTGGGTGATTTTCAGCCTCTAGATCGCGATCCGAGGGCCAAAAATGGGCAGATGGTTGGGGCTGCGGGATCTGGAGGAGGAGTGCTAGCAGGTGGGGTTTTTCTAGGGGTGTGGCTGCAATTTTACATGGGGAAACCCTTGAGAGTGAGGGGCTCTCTCTCCATGGGGGTTTAAATAGGGAAGGCACTAGGGTTGGGGGTTGGACCTCGTCCGTCCGATCACGATCCGATGACCGAGAACGGAGGAAGGGCTAGGTTGGGCTAGCGGGCTGTGTAGATGGGCTCGGGGAATATGAGAGGGAGGTTTGCATCCCGTGACATGTAGTTTTAAAACACCGAAAACTTCCAACGAATAACCGATGACTGCACTGCTACGGATGACTGACGGGGTATCAAACGAACTCGGAACGCGATGAAATTCGATAGGCGGTCTATCTACAATATAACAAGACCGCACGCCCAGTTTTGACCCAATCCAAGAATATTTTTCACGCACTTTAAAAATGGTTTTTTTCAATGATGTCGCGGGCGCGTGTGTGTGCGTCTGGTCTCGAAACTGGCAATGGCAAGAATGAAGAGAACCGGCAACTACGAACGGATGCAAGTTTTGAAAACATGTGACGATGCTATGCAGATGATGCGAATGATGCGATGATGAGTGTGATAATCAGACGAAACACAGATGAGAATGGACATAAAAGGGGGATCTTCTAGAGCATCGGTCCCGGGCTGTTACAACTCTCCTCCACTACACGAGGATCTCGTCCCGAGATGTAGAATCAAAAGGGGAAGGGAAAGAGCAAGAGGTAAACTTAGTTGCTTCTTTGACAAGCGAGTGAAACCAATGAAAACATGAAGGTTGGAAGAGATGAAGAATAACATGAGGACAAGCAAGAATTCGCAAGAAATTTTGGCAGCACTTTGGTTGGATAGAGGCAAAATTAGATATGATGGAAAGAAATTGAAAGAGATACACCAAACTTTGGTTGTATTAGAATCAAAACTTCATAAGATGGAAGGATCATGAACGGACTTCACAGCACTCCGGTGAAATGAATAAGCAAAGAAATAACATGATATTGATTACACAAGATGGTGGTTGAAACAGAGCAACTGAAAACGTTTCCGGAAGAAAAGAATAGAAACTAGATCTTTGAAGAGAAGAGAACTGAGAAGAAAATGACAACTTCTACCACCAATGAATTTGAAAATCATGGTTGAAAGGAGTTGATGGAGAATCAACAATGAAAAGAATAGCTTGTTATGGGCTTATGGAAAACATCTCAAAATTATGAAGTGACAACCTGCCAAAACAAAAAAAATTGATTCCTTGAGAACAACAAGATATGCAAAACTTCTTTCACCGAGAGGAGAAGGAGAAAACTTGGATCATTTATAACCCCATGATAGCAACAATCCTTAAGAAATGCTTTAGGTGAAATCCAACCCAAGAGAACTCCGAGAAAGGAATGATGGGTTTACTTATCTTATTCTTGACAATATTTCCTTTGAGACTCCTCATAATCAAGAATTTAATAACACCATCTCAAAATACAATGGAGAAAGAATTGAACTTAAATTCCAAGAGAAAGAACAATTGAGCACCTCCAACAAGAATGTTGAAGAACACTTGAAAATGAAAGAAATCTTGATGAACCACCATGAAGAACCTCCGGAAGAACTCTAAAATGAAAGGACGATAGAAAAGAATTGAATGATGCAAAAAGACCAAGATTGACCCAATGATTGAGATGAGGCTTCAGGACAAGATACTTGAGCAAAACTAGGAACTCCGGAAAAGAAAGATGACCACTTGGAATAAGGGATTTGATATCATGAACAACTCCGGAAGAAGGATTGAGATCACTTGGATGAAACAAGAATAAAAATTATGATATGACTATCCTTCATCAAGTTAAATTGATGACAAACAACCGATTTCACACACCACTTATTCTTTTGGAAAAGATAGGAAAGATACATAGAGCACAAACTTGAAGAGGTCTTGAACGATACATCGGAAAGAATTCAAAACGAAAGAGGATAATGCAAATGGATGACATAACATGAGAACGAAGAGAGCATGATCCTCCTAATAGAAAACTTGAACGAAGCACCGGAAAGAATTAGAAACTAAAGAGGAGACATGAGAATGAACAGATCAAGATTTGCCTAAAATAAACTAAAAAAAGGCACCAGAATAATTGAGGTACGAACGAAGGAACAACAATTGAGAAGAATTTGAGAACGAAAGCTGAAAGCTTAGAACGAGGAATCTTCTAAAATGATGGCCTTCGGGATGATCGAGAAAACAAAACAACTCTGAATGCATCGGATAGATATAGGAGGAATTACTCATGATCAAAAACAATTTGAGATGACAGCCCAAAGCTGAGACCATGAATCTTCAAGAGAATGAGCAAAGATTTAAGAGAACCACTCCTTCGGTCTTCAACACTGAGGATGATGATGAGAAACAACACCACAAATTACTGAGACACTCCAGAACAATGAATAAAGAAAAGGTTGAGCCAACATTGAAAATGATTTAGAAGCGATCATGGAAGAGGAATATGACTGATGAAAATCATTCTTACATCATATTGAAAAGAACTTGAGGACATCTCCGGAAAGATTAGAAGAATCACGTAGGATCCTGGGAAAAACCTTGTGGGTATGGGCCCACTCAAAGAAAGCACCATTGAAACAATTGATTAAAAGAGAGATTGCACCGGTACATTAAGAACTTGATGAAGTGAGAACCTCAAAATAATTTAAGAGGATAAGAATGAACATGAATGTCTTATGAGATATCTTCAACACTCTAGAGAGAAAAGAGAGGGATGAATAAACAAGAGAGGCTTGGTAAAGAAATTCCCATATGGAAACCACTGAACGAATGAAAAGGATATGATGAGCACCGAAGCTTGAATTGAATCCACCGGAAAAGAAAACAAAGATGAATACTAATAAATGATAACTTGAGCACTGAGCATCTTCATAAAGAATCACCGGAGAAGAATAACAACAAGAACTAGGAATATGAGGATAGATCTTGAAATGAAACTCTTGAGAATCTCCACAGAAGTCACCGGATACAATAAGAAGAAATGATAGTGGAAGCATTGATGAAGAGAAAGGCACTTGTATGAGAATTAATCATTGAATAAAAAGGGCAGGAGGGCGGAAAAACAAAGAAAACTTGGAACAGATGACACAACTCCGGAACGAAATATGAGGGTTGATCTTGCAAAAATTGAAGAGGATAGAATTATCTTGAAGACAAGCACACCGGTAGGAAAAGAATTGATATGATAACTTGATTGAGCAAAAGAATTAGAAAACCTGCAGACATATGAGAACACTTAGGAAAGATATGAAATCACCACTTGACATCGAAGCAACATGAATTACCATATACAAAACAAAACAAAGGATGAGGCTTACGAAACAAGCCAGAACAAATACATACCCACTATATACTTATTGGAAAGATAATCCTAGGTACCTACATGACTTCCCAACTAAGAACTTCCGAAAACTTTCTAGTTATGCAATCCAGTGTGGGGGATACAAGGAGGAAATATCTCACACAACTAGCAAACCTACACCCCAACTGTATCCATCCTTTAACACATAACCAGAGGCTAAGTTCATCTAACTCGGATACTCGAACTCACAACAATACTAAACCATGGTGGTACCTAGGACGCCTCCCCACTATTTGGTGACTCTGACCTTATCTCACCACAATGAGTATTGAAGCAATTCCGAACACCCTCCATCCTGAGATACTAAGGAAGATGAATGATAATGATGTGCCAAGAATTCCCTGGAGCTCAACTCCCCGGAAGAAATCAAGTCAGACAGGAGGCACCAAGACAGAACTCCGTCACATCGGTATCATATAGTTTCCAAAATACCCGCATGATCCTAAAAAAAATTGAGCGAGAAGAGGAGTAGAATCAAAATTCCTAAGTCAAATACCTCACCAGAGCATAGAAGAGGAGTAAAAAGAATCCTACTCTCCGATATAACTAGACTCAAAATAGTTTTTTTCACTAGACAAGACTCAGCCAAGTTCGATCAATCAAGGGGGCTCCTAGGTTGGTACAGGCTCCGATACCAACTTGTCACGCCCAAGATGCGGTCCTATCCTTATTTCGGTACGAGGGCCACGACAGGGACAGAAGCGCATCCCGTCGTATTGCAAGAATGGATAAGTTTACAAGTACATGTACAGAAGAGGTAAGTATATGGAATGGGCTTACACTATCCACAAGCTACATCAGAGTCACATCAATACAACAACATACTTAAACATCATACAGAAGAGAAGGGTCCGACTACGGACGAAATCAAATGATAAAATGTCATCCATCCTTGTTATCCCAGGCTGCCGCCTGGAACCCATCCAAGATTGAGGAAGAAGAAGAAGAAGAACTCCAAATCAAATCAAACATCACTCTCACGTCAATCATCACATTACCTATACCTGTAAATGTTGTTGTAGTAATCCGTGAGCCACAGGGACTCAGCAATATCATTTCCAAGGGTATCAAGACCATTAAAGCTTAATGGGTGAGGTATGGTTAAGTGGTGAGGCTACAGCAAGCGACTAAGCATTTATTTGAGTGGCTAACTTACGAATACAGAAAATAAAGTATGGTGGACTACGCATAACGGACGAGAACTAGCAATGATCACTAACTGATCCTGAACACCTACTTACATCAAACATAACCCCACCGTGTTCTCTTTCGGATAAGAACTCATGAAAAGAGTCACGGTTACGCACACAGTTGGTGTATTTTATTTGAGTTTACTTCAAGTTTGCTACAACCAGGTGTTAACCAAAGTATCCAAGTCTGCCACATAACCGTGTGCATGGCTTCTCGAAAAGATTTAACCCTGCAGGGGTGCTCCAACTCGTCCATCACAAATTAACCACACGCAGCGGGAATAACCTCGACCACGGATCTCGTGGTCATCCTAGGCAATTCCAAAGGAAATCCGACACCTCGAGATTGCCCGAGGAAGATCAGAGTACCTCACTCAAGACATTCGAGAAAGGGAAAACAAATCCAACAAGGCCTCCCGACGTGTCGGCGATCCCGATAGGAGCCGTGTATCTTGTTCTCCGGACACGGCGGATAAGCTAGTGTACGGTGGCCTGATAGAAATCTCCCGAGTTGCCCCGGGTTGGCCCCACATAGTGCTCTAGTTTGGACCAACTCTCATGAGGAGCACTGGCCTGGGTTGTTGATTAATTATCCACGGGTGCTGGTGGGACCCTATGCAATTTTATTAGTTATCAGGAAAATGTAGTACCAATGTTGGGCCTTGCCAGACAAGTTTTATCCCAAACCGAAAATCCAGGGGTCCCCATAACAACCCCGAGCATGTTAGGAGCACTCAATTATGGAACATAACACCGGTTCACAAGTAACTAGGGCGGCAAGAGTGGAACAAAACACCGAGCAAAAGGCCAAGCCTTCCACCCTTCACCAAGTGTATAAGTGCATTAAATTAAATAGCAATAATATTGTGATAACAAAAGAATGGTCATGTTGTCACATGGAAGCAATTGCACCTGCATCTAGAACGCTATAAGAAGTTCTGAGCAAGCTGTAACATAGGCAAACAAAGGTTTGTTGGGAAGGTGGAGGGTTAAAGGCTTTCATGGCAATGTTAGGAGGCTTGACAAACAAGTGGTAGGTAGTGTGATAGCGATAAAAACGAGACATCTAGCATGGCAATGATAGTAGTGGTATCCAGGGAAATGTGTCATCTTGCCTGAGATCCCGCATGGAAGAAGAACGAGTCCATAAAGAAGACGAGCCAACGTAGTCGAACGAATCATCACACTCTGAACGCTTTCGGAACTCTATCGAGAAGAAGCAATCCGGAAACAAACAATCAACTCCAGATACACCACAACATATGCATGATATGATGCGCAAGCAAATATGATGCATGCCGGTTTAAGTATGCAAGTCATGGCATGACAATAACAACAAACAACTACTACACATTAAGTGAAGTTCAATATGCAACGAGTTGCATATTGACGAAACTCCATGTTCGAACTATTTAGTTCACTCTTGTTAGGTACACGGCAATATTAAATGTTTTTGAACATGGCAAGACGTGAATCATAGGTAAACTATCTATCTAGGCATCTTAAATGAGGCCGGAAACAACTTATAGCACTTTGGAAATGACCCCATATGTTAATTTCGAAATTGTGCCAGATCTGAACTAATCATATTTTATATTTATTAAACAAAAAAATAAAGCATACCGTGCAATTCTACACATCATTCTAGTCGATTTACATATATGGAACATCTCAAACGGAGCTACGACCTAAAAGATATGAGCAACACAAGATGCACGTGTTATGAATGCAAATGCATGGAAAATACAATCACAAACATTTCAAATCATGAATGCAGCAATTTATTATGAAACTACATGGGATTCTAAGCAAGTCTCATATGCAACATGTTCAAAATGGAGCTACGGTTCAACAAATACAACCAAACACAAGTTTTAGTTGAAATATGTCTAAAACAGCAACATGGCATTTGCACACATGAAAACAACAAGTTACACAATTCTAAAATGCACAAACTATGAAGGGGCAGTAGCATATAACACACACTTCATTTAATCTTCACATATCATACTCAAAACATGCATGGATCACATGGTAGGAAGCTCACAAGATGGCTACTTGAAAACAGTTTCAGACTTGGTGAAAATAGCAGTTTTTGACAGTGCAGTTTTTATCACGAAGGCATATTGACAGCAGTAAAACTATATGCTACAGGTCATATAATGGCATCAAACTTGACATCATACTGAAGTACATTATCAACTACAAATAACTCCATTACACCTACCACAAAAGGGTTCTAGATCACTAGCAAAACACATGGGAAAACAACAACAAAATATTACAGATTCCAGACTTAGAAATATGTTGGACCCTCAAAACAGCAGTAATTTATAGCATGTTGTCAACAAGAAAATAACATCTATACATGCGTTTTGATGGCAAGCAAAATGTCCAGGGGCTAGGACACATATCAAAGGGCATATCTCATGTACTAAATTATTTGATATGATGCATGGATTGAATCCCACGAAATAACAAAAGGGAATCACAGCAAAAATGTCATGCACACAAAAATGCTCAATTGACAAAACTAAATGAACAGATAAATTCTATGGATTTTTTTACCCCGAAAACATATATAATATGCATAGGTTCATGTGGAAAAATAAGTCACAATTAATTATGCAAGTATTTGGCCTAATCACCTACTAGAAATCAGAAATGCAAGTTAAATGCCACTATTTCAATAAACAGGTTTTTCATGCATGAAAATGCGATGCCGATAATATGAACATTTTAGTATATGGTTTTTCTTAATTCCGATGCACGTCAAGTAATCATGCATAATGCAAAATCATGACAATTATGCAGAATGGCAGAAAATGGCATGCTAAATATTTTAAGCATGGATGATATTGGGATATTGATAAACTATGCGAAATTCTATACATTTTACATACAGTAAAAGTTTTAATCTGATGCACGGTTTATTAATTATGACATAATACAAATATGCCTAAACGAGACAAGGACGCATGATAACTATATGGCGCTCGGGCGGGGAATAGCTCACCCTGGGGCCTCATGGGCTGGCTGGAGCAGGGAGCTAGGCCGGCCCACGCACTGGCGAGGCGAGGGGCGGCACTGTCGGGCGCGGGAAGGCACGAGGGTGGCCGGGATCGGGCCGGGGGCGACCGGATACCGCGATCCCCGGCCGGATCTGGGCGGTGCGGTGGAGGTCCGGCGGCGGGGCTGCGGAATCTCGCAACCTCCATGGCGGGCTGCACCTACAGCACGAGGAAGAGAGAGAGGTGAGAGGAAGGAGAAGGAGAGGAGGAAGAGAAGGAAAGGAGGGAGGCCCGGCTCCGGCGGCGGCGGCTCCGGCGAGGGGCCAGCCGGTCGGGCTGCTCGGGCGAGGAGCTCGGGCATGGGACTATGGGCTGCTCTATGGTCACTGGACACGTCCGGGTTGGCCGCCGGACATGTCCGGTAGGTGGTATTTTGGGCGATTTTCAGCCTCTAGATCGCGATCTGAGGGCCGAAAATGGGCAGATGGTTGGGGCTGCGAGATCTGGAGGAGGGCTAGCAGGTGGGTTTTTTTATGGGTGTGGCTGAAATTTTACATGGGGGAAACCCTAGAGAGTGAGGGGCTCTCTCTCCATGGGGGTTTAAATAGGGATGGCACTAGGGTTGGGGGTTGGACCTCGTCCGTCCGATCACGATCCGATGACTGAGAACAGAGGAAGGGCTAGGTTGGGCTAGCGGGCTGTGTAGATGGGCTAGGGGAAGATGAGACGAAGGTTTGCGGCCCGTGACACGAAGTTTTAAAACACCGAAAACGTCCGACGAATAACCGATGACCGCACTGCTATGGATAACCGACGGGGTATCAAACGAACTCGGAACGCGACGAAATTCGACAGGCGGTCTACCTACAATATAACAAGGCCGCACACCAAGTTTTGACCCAATCCAAGAATATTTTTCATGCACTTTAAAAATGGTTTTTTAAACAATGTCGTGGGCGCGTGCGTGTGCGGCTGGTCTCGAAACAGGCAACGGCATGAACGGAGAGAACCGGCAACTACGAATGGATGCAAGTTTTGAAAACAAGTGATGATGCTATGCAGATGATGCGAATGATGCGATGATGAATGTGACAATCAGACGAAACACAAACGAGAATGGAAATAAAAGGGAAATCTTCTGGAATCTTCTGGAGCGTCGGTCCTGGGTTGTTACAGTCCTCCTCGTCGCTACGGCTCGAGGATGAGCTTTCGGCGCCGCTCGAGCTCTCTTTGCAGCAGCTGAGACACATGCCTGAGAACCCATAAATCTTGAGTTTAGCTGGTAGTTCATTACTTGATTGCTTATCTCAAAAACATGATTTTCTGGAGCTTAACCGTTTGAAATAATGCCTCGTGAGACTCCAATTCAACTATTTGAACCAAACAATTGGGTTGACATGATTATGGTGTTTGAAATAAATGGGTCGAATTCATTAGGGCCTTCAAAATAAATGGACCGAATTGACTATGGCCTTACAAAAATGAATGGGCCAATTCGTTTGTGTCCATGTAGAACTAGGCTAGAATATGATGCCATGTGTGATTCTATGTCACTACATGTGCCACTTCAGCATGCCATCCTGGATCTTACGTGGCTTCCATGTGCCACGTCGGCGTGCCATGTAAGATCTTACGTGG
Organism: Hordeum marinum; assembly: GCA_022496015.1. Classification (NCBI taxonomy): domain Eukaryota; kingdom Viridiplantae; phylum Streptophyta; class Magnoliopsida; order Poales; family Poaceae; genus Hordeum; species Hordeum marinum. The sequence continues at coordinate 274,582,161 of CM039678.1, forward strand.
CTTAGGTACCTAACCCATGACCAAAATTTTGGTCAAACATTTAATGACCATAGCATTTTGGTCATAGATCTCATGACCAAAATATGAGAAAGGTCAAGTTTGTTCGTTCTTGATGGCAAACTATTGACCATCCAAATTTGGTCATAAAATGGTCATAAATCAAGAGCAACGACCATTCAACGACCAAAATGCGGTGTCATAAATGACATAATTTCTTGTAGTGAGAGAAGATTGGCCTCCATCATTTTGAAACGAAGGACATGCCCATCCTGGAGGTTGTGGGCGCGGGCGAAGGATTTCCAGCCGTGCCGAAAGAACATGACGCGGCTCTCTGGATACTCGACGTCCACCCGCGTGGCAGAGTTGCAGCAACCATACGCATGCAAACAAAGGCGGGCGGTTCGTCGTCCTCCATCGCCCTCGCACCCTTCGCCTCTGCGGCGGAAGCGGTGGCATGATCCAGACGAGAACTCCTCCTTGGTGCGGAGGACGGTGGCCGCCCTTGCCCCCTAGTCATGGCTAAGGGCGAGAACCACCCGAGGTTTCGAAAAGGTGGAAGGGCAAGCTCTGGAGGTTGGCACTCGATGAGGAAGGAAGGATGGATGAGCATCGCCCTCACAATCCCTGAATTTATAGGGGGAGCGCGGGGGCTGGCTCTCCCCTGCTCCAATGGTCGCTGCCCACCTCAATAGCGTCGCACACAATCACGGGGCGAACAACAACCGCCCCATTGCTCCAACCCACGGCGCTGAAATTTCTGCATAGACAGGACTTTAAGTCATGGGCACCCGTTGCTAGCTATCCGCTATGCATGTGGTGCCCATGGTAGAAATGGCCTGACGCAGCCATAAAAGTAATTATTACTGTTCCACGCACGTACCCCCAAGTCGCGCACTTAACGTGCGTCGTGGGGAAATGCAGTAAGTGGAACGGTTGCAACAGCAGTTAATCCCTGCCATGCATTCTCGTGCACTGTTTGGGCCTAGCCCAACAACACCTTGCACTATGTATGGCCCAGGACAGGGGGCTCATGTCGGCGTACTAGAGTATGGGCTTTTTAGTACCCCGTACTTGTGCATGGATAGTTGTAGCCATACTAGGGGCAAGGCCTGCCAGGGAGAAACTAAGAGAAAAATACAACAACATCGAGAAGGCATTCAAGTCGATAGACCGAAGACCGTAGGCTGGGCCCCTGCCAAGATCTTGCCGGGACGGCCTACGGAGTCCCAGCAAGAAGTGCCCCCAGCAAGGCCCCAACATCCTGCCAACGCAGAGGCGAAGCCCCGGCAAGCTCCCACCAGTGCAAAGGACAGGTGTCGCCTCGCCTGTGCACGTGTCGAGACGCCGACGATGGAGATGCTAAGCAGTGCCGATGGTCGGGTTCCTGTCCTGTCCCACGGATGGTCAGGGACGCCTAACGGAGCATTAAATGTGCTTGTCTCGCACCATCAGTGTTAGGTATGATAACACTGTAGCACTATACGCCCCGTGTATGTATTGTACGCCACTGTTGGTGACCCCTTCGAGAGTATAAAAGGAGGCCGAGGGCATTACGGTAGAGGACTTTTTTCAACCCTTTTAGACTCCTAGACTTTTGGAGCTCCTCTAGCCCGTTCTGCATGAGTAGCAGTTGTGTACTGTAGTGTTGTTGTAACCTGAGCTAGAACTCATCCAATACAACCAAGCATGAGTAGGGTTTTACGCATCTTTGTGGCCCGAACCTAGGTAAATCCCCGCATGCTAGCCATCTTATCTGCTCTTTGTGCGGGCCTTCTTCCCCGCCGAACCGTAAAGGGATCCCTTCGATCCCATAGTTGTTGATTCCCCCGACAATATCATAAACATAATCGCTCTCATCATTAATGGTATGAATAGCACCAATAGTATAGCAATTATTATCATGATCCTCCAAGTTGGTGCCATAAATATTTTCAAGATTATAAGAAGTATCATTATCTTCCCAATCATAATTATCACAACAATCTATAGGCATAACGAAATCATCCTCACGCGTATCACCTTCCACAACTATTTTGGATTCATTCTCATGAGGCCTATCAATAATGGGAGCAACATTATTTGAGAGAAATACCTCTTTACCTTTAATTTTCCTTCTTTTCTTATTCTTCATCGCATTATGTGTGGGTTTAGTTAATTCCTCCAAGCTTCTTTTTGAAGAGGTTGGTTGAATAAAAAGCTCCTCTTCGTTACCTAATTCATCATAAGTAAAAAATAGGAGGATATTGGGAAACCTCTTCCCCTTTGTTAGTATTATCATCATCTTCTATTTGTCTTCTTGTCTTTAAGTAATTGGCAATATAAGGATTCTCAATGCAATTTACCACGCAATACATATAGATTTCCTTTAGATCAAAATCAATCAATTTCATGAGAACCCAAGATGGAACAACCTTAGTTTTATGTTTCATTTCATCATACCCGAAAAATAGACTAAGTTCATTATGATGCTCAAGGGTAATGAGGCTAGCACAGTTTTTGGACACAATTCGATCATGAAATAATTCACATGGGAAATTAAAATGTCCACTTTCATTGCAAAGTTCACAAGGACGGCGAGGAATATTAAGTCTTTCATCAAAAACATATAGCCTCCCTTGCAACCATTTAGTTTCTAAATACTTGTGCCTCTTACAAAATCTATCTTCCCTTTTAGGCATGTCTTGACAAACTCTATGCACATCACAAAAATTGGCATGCTTATAAGAAGTCTTTTTATCATCACTAGTGCAATCATCATTAGTACTATGGATATTCAAAGAATTCATACTAACAACAATGCAATCATGCTCATCACTCAAAGATTTAGTGGCAAACATTTTAATAACTTCTTCTTCTAACACTTGAGCACAATTTTCCATTCCATCATTTTCACGAAAGACATTAAAAAGATGAAGCATATGAGGCAACCTCAATTCCATTTTTTTGTATTTTTCTTTTATAAAGCCAAACTAGTGCAAAACAAGAAACTAAAAGATTCAGTTGCAAGATCTAAAGATATACCTTCAAGAACTCATCTCCCCGGCAAAGGCGCCAGAAAAGTGCTTGATGTCTACTACACAACCTTCTTCTTGTAGACTCATGTTGGGCCTCTAAGCGTAGAGTTTTGTAGGACCGTGGCAATTTTCCCTCAAGTGGATGACCTAAGGTTTATCAATCAGTGGGAGGAGTAGGATGAAGATGGTCTCTCTCAAACAACCCTACAACCAAATAACAAAGAGTCTCTTGTGTCCCCAACACACCCAGTACAATGGCAAATTGTATAGGTGCACTAGTTCAGCAAAGAGATGGTGATACAAGTGCAATATGGATAATAGATATAGGTTTTTGTAATATGAAAATATAAAAAAATCAAGGTAACAAATAGTAAACAGGCAGCAAAACGTTGTATAAATGCTTGAAAACAAGGCCTAGGGTCCATACTTTCACTAGTGCAATTTCTCTCAACAATATTGACATAGTTGAATCATATGTAAGTACTGCTCGTGCGACAACGAGTTCACTCCAAAGTCACAAATTGCGTAGAACTAACAAAGAAATTATTGTATGGTACGAAACCACCTCAAAGTTATCTTTTCTGATTAATCTTATGAGTTATCCCTATAAGTGTCACGGATAGCCCTAGAGTTCGTACTAAAATAACACCTTAAGATACACATCAACCAAAACCCTAATGTCACCTAGATACTCCAATGTCATCACAAGTACCCATGGTCTTGATTATACAATCTGCATCACATAATTTCAGATTCATCATATTCAATCCAACACAAAAAACTACAAAGAGTGCCCCAAAGTTTCTACTGGAAAGTCAAGACAAAAACGTGTGCCAATCCCTATGCATAAATTCCCAGGGTCACGGAACCCGCAAGTTCATCACCAAAACATGCATCAAGTGGATCAATAGAACATCCCATTGTCACCACAGATATCCCATTGCAATACATACATCGAGTGTGCTCAACACCTTAAAGACTCAATCGGACGAGAAAACTTCAAAGGGAAAACTCAATTCATCACAACAAGATAGAGAGGGGAAAACTCCATATGATTCATCTATATCAACAAAGCTCGCGGTACATCAAGATCATGTCATCTCAAGAACACAAGAGAGAGATCAAACACATAGCTACTGGTATACATACCCTCAGCCCCGAGGGTGAATTACTCCCTCCTCATCATGGAGACCGCTGGGATGATGAAGATGGCCTCCGGTGATAGTTTCCCCTCCGACAGGGTGCCAAAACATGCTCCCAATTGGTTTTTCGTGGCTCTGGAGGCTTGTGGCGGCGGAATTCCCAATCTAGGTTTCTTTTTGGAGGTTTCTGGATTTATAGGACTTTTTGGCATTGGAATCACATCAAGGAGGTGCTCGAGGGGCCCACAAGCTTGCTAGGCGTGGCCAGGGGGTGGCCGCGCCTAGCAGGCTTGGGGCCTCCTCGTCCACTTCCTGGCCCATCTCTTTGCTCCATTATTTTTTATATTTTCCAAAACAATTCTCCGTAAATTTACAACCCATTCTGAGAACTTTTATTTGTGCACAAAAAACGACACCATGGTAGTTCTGTTGAAAACAGCGTCAGTACGGGTTAGTTCTAATAAAATCATACCAAAATCATATAGAATTATTGTAAACATGGCATGAATACTTCATAAATTATAGATACGTTGTAGACGTATCACAAGTCTTCCGACTTAGCTCACGTGTGTCTTTGTCACACACACACACCAGGTTTTGCGATAACATCTGGACGTAGTTTAAGAAGCACCACCCAACTATCCTTGACCATGGACACGGCTATTCGAATAGTTTTACACTCTGCAGGGGTTGCACACTTTACCCAAAAGACTCGGGGAACTTCAGTGTCATCCATGACTCGCGGTATATCATAAACCCGAGGTAAGCACCCGAACAATAACTTTCCCCTGACGATACTAAACAAAGAGTCCACTCAATTGGTAACCAGCCCACATGTTGTACATCATAAGTAACATCCATGTAGGGACCAACGGTGTGCCCGATGCCTGTGAAGACAGCGCATGATCGTCCTTACCGGCACGACCCCGTATTGAGAGTGACAACATCACTCCCGCCACTAGTAATGCGGGCTCTATTGTAGTATCCATCAAAGTATTCAACAAAGCCCCATCCCATAAGGGGTATCGTGGTTGTGTATCTATGGTTGGGACGGTCGAGAAATATTAAATCTTATCCGTTTTCAAAAACACACACACTCACTTGCTCCGGTACACCACTTCTTTCTCAAGTGGTTACACAACCCAACATCATCTCCCTCGGGCATTAGTGGCACCCGACGGAGTTTTCGAAAAGTCTTTGAAATCATTTTTGTTTCCATTACCATGCATATTCCCATCCTACTTGCGTAGCAACTATTAGCAACCTAACTACTCCTACCCGCACAACCCTCATAAGGATGGTAGGGTAATGCACGACGCAAGTATCAACGGCAAAGTATCGGAGGCGTCCCACCGATAGGGAGGTACCTCATCAACATGATCAATTCGTCAGAACAACAAGTGCTATATGACATGCATGAAAAGTTTCTAAACATGGTCAAAGGGTTGCTTGCCTGGCTTATCCAAGTCTTCGAGGTCTTCACGCGCTTCTTGTCCATTCTTCGTCTACTTCGTCAACTCTAGCCGGAAATAATCGCAATAAGGAACACACCAAGCGGAGAAATAAAGTGCTCTATAAATAGGAGTTTTATTTTTCTAGGACACTTCTGGTCATGAGAAAAATAACCAAGGAGGTTTTATTGGATGTGGGCCATGGGGGAGTTTTAAATGGTGGAAATGAAGGGTTTAATGGTCTTATGAGAAGTCTACAAAAAATAATTTGACAAAAATAGGTGAATGCACCCATCATATTGGGCATAATTTTAAAAACATGTGGGGTTTCACTAAATTTGGAGTTGATATGGATATTGTAGGGATTTGCAAAGTGGATATATTTGAAGAAATGGCCCAATATTTGACATAGCAGAATAAGTTAAAGGAAAAAATGCTCACCACTTAGTGCATGAATTTATATCCACCTAGGAACTTGAATCAATCCATTTGGAGTTGATATGGGTGCTCTAGGAATTTTACAAGGTGGTATTTATAATGAAGGAAATGACAAAAGATATTGTTGGTGCGGAAAATATTGTATGGAAAAATGTGCCAAGCACATATTTTGTTAGGACATGATTTGAGGCATTTGTAGACATTTTCGAACTCCTCTGATAAAAGAGAAATGAAAAATCCTTGCCCAAATAGGCTGAGAGGTGCGCTGGGAAAGGAGTGGCTACTGGGCCAGCCCAGTAGCATAGTCCGGCACCCACAACAGCCATGTCAGAGTCATACTTCGGGTAGTACATCTCCCACATAGGAAGGCGACTAGGGAGCAGTACCCACCTCCACTTAAAATGGCGGGCCTGGCCGGTGGACCGCTTACAGGCTAGCCCCGCCTGTCAGGGCCTCCTTCCTTCACCCGCTCGAGTAGAGAAGGAGCAGGGGAGGCATAGTCGACCGGCGCAAGCACTCGCTCTGGCAGCACCGGTCGTCTCCGGAGATGCTCGGCATGCCGGTGAGCTCGGGAGGTTGCGCTGCATCCGCATAGGGTCTTAGCACCCGCTGAGAGAGGTTGAGGAGGCAACACCATAAGCGGCCGCATAGGAGGCCGACGGGCGTTGCTGGCCTCAGACGTTGGGCATCCTGATGAGGAAATGGCGGACACAGGGGGGCTTCAAGGTCACTAGGGGACACTTAGAGTTGGTCAGGGGGAGAGGGGAAGCCCGGGGTTGATCGAATTTAGGCAGAGGCCGACGGGAGGGAATTCGGCCATGGGTGTAGATGGAGGCCCGCGGAGGAGGAGTGTCTCGTCTGGGAGGTTCACAGGGAGGATAGGGGGTGAGAGGAAGGCAGAGGTGAGCTCGGGAGTGCTTTTATAGGCGGGGGCATGGTGCACCATGAGCACGTCTGCCGACTCGATCACTACCGCTGCTGGAGGGCTTGGGGGCCGTTGGAGCTTGTCATGGGTGTTGGTGGATGTCATGCATGACTGGGGAGAGGGAGAGGAGAATCGGACAAGGACCAGGTCGACACGCGTGTGAGCCCGCTCACTGGTGTGCTCGGGCGGCGACGTGTGCATGCGAGGAGAGGCGGCGGGAGGGAGAGAGAGGAGTGGGTGACTGTCAGGCATGTCCCGGTTGCCGAGGACAACCAAGTGGTGAGACGGGGAGCTCGAGGTGGTCAAGGACATGCATTGGGCAGTGGCTACAATGCAGTCGGGCACTGTAGCGCGCTCTAGAGCATGGTCATTGCATGCCATGGCATTGCCACCTGGATCCTAGGTGTGGCCTCTCTTGTCCACAAGTTCTAGGGGGTTTAAACAAAGGGGGAGAGAGCATAGAATGTTTGGGGGACGGCTGGAATGGAGAGGGGGAGGTAGAACAGCTGCTGCCATAGATGACCAGAGGGGTAAATGGGGATTTTACCTCCTCCAATGATTGAGCTTGGGCAGGTAAATTGACTGGAGTTGCAAGGTAACACTACTAATTTGTGGTAAAAGTTGGGGTGAAGGAGAATACTACAAGGGGTGAAAACAGTGATTTTGGAGAATCACCACATAGTGTTTGATGGTGGTTTGAGCAAGTTAAGATGATCTACATGATATAAGATTTAACAAGACAGAATGGGAGGTAAAAACAAGGCAAGATTTGAGCATGTTTGAAGAAAGCTGACAATGTAAACTTGGTAAACCCTAGAAATGGGTAGAAATGGAGTTGTTTAGATTTAGCTAATCAAAACTATTCTACTTAATGCACAACTTGGTGTGGTGGCATTATATAGGGGTTAGAACATGCCCAAAAAGTTTGGGACCAAATGGGAAAACTTTACAATGCAAACATTTCCAATTCTTCAAATCAGCAGACATGGATTTGGGGGATTCTGACAATTGAATCGGTTCTCCTTGATGCACCACTTGATGTGGATGCATTATTGGGGGATTAGATCATGTCCACAAAGTTTTACCTTAAGGGGATACGGTTGGCAATGTAGAGTTGCTCAAATTTGGATCTAGACAGAGAGGGTTTTGGGATATTTTGGTGAACCAAATCCATTGGGAATGAGATTAAACTTGAAAAGATGATCACATATAACTTATGCGACATGCTAGAATTTTCCTGGATTTATTGGATAATATTTCTGTAATTTCAAATGCTTGAAATAGGTAGAAATGGTTTTGAAGGTTTTGTCCATTATTTTGAACATTACCATGTATTTAAACTCTTATATATGGACAATATATGTCCACTGAGTTTTCTTAAATTTTCTCAAATATTTTGAGAGCGTAAAAATAATTGTACTCTACAAAAAACCATTTAGGCTTTAAGAAAAAGCCTTTCAATAAAATAAGAAAATAATGTTTTGTGGTTTTGGGAAGTTATATATATAGTAGGTTCCAAACAAATACTTTCAGGCAAAATAATCCACCCAATTTGAGGACTTGTAGTACAAACCTCAGTTCAGGGGGTTTTGAAAAACTAAATTGAATAAATGATTTTTGACCAAAAATAATATTTGGTAAAAATAGTTTTAGGTCCTATACACATGGTATGATCATTGAACAATAGTTTAGATCAAGGAAAAGAGTTTTGAGAATAGAAGGGAATTTTACAAATATAGAACACCAGCAAGCAATCAAACAAGCAAGCAAATAGCACACAAGTCAAACATTCATATGCACTCCAAAAGTTTTAATCGGCCCTAATTTTTGAGTCATGTTAACTTAGTCATGAGGAAAAACACAACGAGTGACATGATCCATCCATAGGAATGGGTGGGTCCGGGAGGAGTGTCAACATAGTCTCAAGTGTTGCTGCCAGACTCATCACCCCTCCACACTGATAATACCCGTCACGGGGAAGCCATCCTACTAGCATGCCTTCCCTTGGTCAATTTTCGTGCCTAGCATCGCCGGTGACCAGGCTGTCAGGAATGTTCCTGGTCCTCCCTATGCATGTATGCCCGAGGAGATGGGTGAAGTAGAGGAGGAACAAGTACTTTAGCCCCCTATGTAGTGCACCAATTGTTGGAATGTTAACTCATGGCATCAAGTATCAATGATATCTTGTGTGTTAGTTCTGCTAGCGGTGAAATGGTTAGTTCCTCCTCGAAATTTCAAAAAAAAAATCCATGGAGGATTTATAGAGGCACACTGAGGCGCAGTACCCTACTTCTTGTTCTTGGTTGGTTGGTGTGATTAATATGGTGGAGTTTACATGTGCTTGGGAGAGCTTTGCGTATGCTCGGGAGAGCTACACCTATGCTCAGGAGATCTACAGGCTTGCTTGGGTTTTGGAAAGTGGCATAGGACATCCACGCAAGCAGCCTCCTCTAATACCATCTAGTACTTCCTTGTTGCTGTAATTTTTTTCTACTCTTGTGTCTTGTTCCCCTACTTTGGTCCTCCCATGAGCTAGGGTTGGGGGAACCACAATGACCACCTCACATCAACATGAACACACCTCGAATACGTGAGTTGAGCCCACGTGATACCTTGGCTAATCAACCTATTGTCACACAGCTTATCATCTGGCTTGTTCAGGCATGTCAGGATAAGTGTTATTCCATAGGGTTTACTTCTTATATCCTACTGCGCTCCAAATTTTCTGTCTTGGAATCGTTTGACCTGTGGTGGTCTATGATTGATAGCTTGTGTCCCCTTTTAATGTGAGGTTGTGCATATGTCATGGCTTGGATCTATTGAACACACACGTATGTCGCCCACACTTCCCATGCTCGGGGCTACGAGCACTCCGTCAAAATTTCATCGATCACATTTTCTCCCCTGAAGCTTTGATCTTCCATGGCACTAGTCTTGACAAGATTTGTATGCCCACTATGTGTCTCTTAAGAGGTAGTCTATCTGTAAAGAAATATAAGAGCATTTATATCACTAAAAAAGTGACCACATGCTTATATTTCTTCACACTCTTGTATTTCTTTACGGAGGGAGTAGAAAAAACTTCTTTTGGATGTTGTAATTTTCTCTCTCTCAAACATGTGCTATTTTTCTATAGATGATTTTGTGCTGACCTATCAGCGTGCTGGGACTAGGGGTACCCAGATCTACTTTCCTGTGGCCCAACGGCAAGCCCTCAAGCCAAGGCGCTCGCGAGAGCCACTACCTCGCGAGAACGAACAACGCTAAGACCTCTAGAGGGGTGGCATCCCCCAGGCTGCCTCCCGAGGAGCAGAGATTTCTATGTAGGTACCCGGTCTCATGAGGCCATGATCACATGGTTTGTAAACGGCCGAGGCCAGGTGGGCGCCAATGGGCGAAAGCGAGGACAGTTTCCTCTTTCTCTCTACGGAGGCAATGACGAACGAGGGTTCCCAAGGAATCCCCGAAAGGTTTCCATACTAGTACAACAAGACCAAGACAACGAGCTCAGCAGGACGGATGTCATCGTGGATCCCACCTCTGCGCCATGCCCGGAAGCTTTGTAGGTGAAGACGACCTTTAGTAAGGATAGGACGTACCTCCTGTCCCCTTTCTAATTTGTCCATTGTGGGATCCCTTCCCGCCTATGCGATAAGGAAAGAGGACCGAGGCCACTATAAATAGGGACTAGCTTCCATCATAGAGGGGAGGTCGAAGAGAGTTCAATTCATCCCCACCAAGAGCCATCGGGAGGTCTCTCAACCATCGTACTAGTTCATCCTCAACCTCCTCGTGAGGCCAATCCACGAAAAGAAGGAGTAGGGTTTTACACCGCAAGATGGCCCGAACATGGGTAAATCACCGTGTTCATCTTCTTCCCTATTCGCATGCACTCGACGAGGCTATGCCGTAGGGTGACAAGCTTGAGAGTTTGAGCCGGTTGAGATCTACGCACACGCCCTAGAGTTCGAACCTAGTTGGGTCCGCGGAGCCCCGATTCCGGCATGACCCATAGGACGTTCTTAGGGCATCCTAGTACGATTAGGCATCTCCAAGGCAGTCCCGCAAACCGCCAGCATCAGTCTAGACCGCCTTGTTTGGACCATCGAAGCCATCCAATGCGGGCATGTATCGACTCATCGGGCGGTCCGAACACCCGCAAAACGAAGGCAAACATGGGGGGGCTTTGTGGGAGTTCAGACACCATACATATATGACTCCGACACCCCTAGCCTACCCAAAACCCTTCACGGACCCCGTGCCTCCATCCTCCCCATTTTCTATTATACCTTCTTTTTCTCGTGTCTTCGCTACCGCCCCACCCCCCGGCAAGCACGCCACACCCCTGTCGGAACTCTACATCTACATCACCTCCAGCGCTTCAGCAAGGCTCCACCCCGCTTCTCTTCTATCGCCTTCAACCCTTGTACTCTAATCGCCCCGCCAGGTACCATCCGCTACTACTATATAGACCATGCCAGGCAACTGTTCGATGAAAACACGTTTCCCTTCTTCTTTCTAGCAATGGATTTTGATTCGAGTACATATACGAGTAGTGTGTCGAGCTATCCAATGGCTCGTCGGGGCAGGAGGAGTACTCTGATGAGACGGCTCACTTTGCCCAAAGACAAGAAAAAAGCTAGAAAGGATGACAAGAGGACATTTGGAATTTTCCTGGCCCATTTTCGTTGTTCGTAGACCTGCTAAACAATGGGATACGAAGACTTTGTAGGAGGTGATGACATGTTGTGTGATCATACACAACATGATCGCTAAGTATGATGGTGACGATGTTGCCATAACTCTAAAATTTGAGAACATCGGCGGTCATATCCAACTTCGTGACCAGAATCAGCCACATTTGAAGAGTTTATTCAAATGCATCAACAAATTACGAATCAACCAACTCACAAGCAGATGAAGGAAGATTTGATTCAACATCAGTGGACGATTGAAGGGAACAACAACATTAGGATGTACTCCCTCCGTAAAGAAATATAAGAGCATTTAGATCATTAAAGTCGTGATCAAAACGCTCTTATATTTCTTCACAAAGGGAGTAATATTTCAACTTATAAAATTTGAACTACTGCTTGAACATCTGTACTCTATGTATACAGCTATTTGATCGTGCGGACTTAAAAAAATGAGGAAAGCCGAATGTATGAAGCTACGGTTGGAAGACGGCCTTCCGCATCCGTGTCCGAGAACTAGTTCATCTGTGTCCGCGAACCAATGCAGGGGAAATTTGCGAGTTGCCCTTGGAGACGCCGTTAGGCCGATAGAATTCACCGGCTTCTCAAACCTTGTCCATATTCAAATCTTTGAAAAATGTCAGACTGCTCCTATGCAACCACCTCCTGGATATGCACATGATTGCTCATTTGGTGACCACCATCTGCGGACACTGTAGCACTAGAGAGCTATAAATACTGTTATGGGTAGTACAATACAATTATATATTCAGTACATGTAACGTCTATCCAGCCTCGCTGTAACTGAAATGTTGAGTTTGTAATTTTGCTTGGAAGTGTTTGTCCACTGACTGGTGTAATTTGCCTCGGACCCTTCTACTTTGTTTTTAAGTGAAATGCAGATCTCCTGCAATGTTCACAAAAACAAAATCAAAATGGTAATAGAATACACTTCACATCCTATCAAAGACTCGGTTGACCTACCTGATTGTTTTATGTAGTAAATAGACAAAGGAAACACCAGTTTTGATATTTTGACCATGAAAGCTTTGGACTACCTGCTTGGATACCAAAAGAAAGGTGCACTTCATCAATTTCATTGTGCACATGCTGGGATGGTCAGGTTCATTTATCACTTCGACAGTCAAATGATGATTGATTGCATCGTTCGCAGAAGAAATGGCTCAGCTTAGTGTTGATGTTCTCCTTTTCATCCTAATCCTTTAAAGCCCCAACAGAGGGTTACTGTATGGGCAATATCATGTCTTGTATTGTTCAATAAGTCATAGAAGGCTATGTGTCTCGGCGTCAGGCATCGTGCCTCTCCAAATCATCAGCTTTACAAAATCTGGATCATAAACTTTTGCCTTCACATAAACTTTTAGAAGAGTATTATACACAAAGGAATTTATACAGTACTTTCATTCATTCAGTTCTGCTAAAAATTTCTTTGCATTTTCCAAGTCACCAATCTCTGCAAAAATTTCAAGCAATAAATGAGTGGTCTCCAACCATGGCGTCGAACTTTTCACCTTCCTTGTGACAACTTCCTTTTTTCCCATATCCATTGTGTTCACAGCTTGTTTCACAAGACGTGCTTTCAATCAACCCAGTGCCAAGTGGCGATACGTAATAGCATTCAGTTGACAACCACTTGCTCTCATTTCTTTGAACACAACCGATGCTTTATCCACAAGTCCATGCCCGTAGTAAACTGATAACATGCTATTGAATTGTTCTCTACACCTTAGCTTTCTTGTTGATTTAATCTCTCCCCAAATATCTTATGCCTGCTCAACAGAGCCAACCTTTCCAAATGCTTCAATTGCTAGTGTAATGCTTTTGGATCGAATATGAGGTTCCACGTCATCTTTAGCTCATTTTCCTTTCCAAGGTACCATACAGGATAAGAAGAATTTCCTGTGTAGACCAGTTAGTACCTGTCATAGAATTCTTGATGGCTTCTATATATGTCTGGAAACAACATATAGCCTTGCTACAGCATGTGAAATTGCTAGAATGCCATAAGTGATCTCATTTGGCTCAATCTTTGCTCTTTTCCTATCACTGAACACCCTCGCCAGTCCGTCAATATTGTGCTCATTGGCATGTATTTTCAGTAAGATGTTGTAGGTTGAGACCTGAGAGGTCACTGTACTGGCTTGCATTTGAGCGAGGATTTTGGAGATAGTCTTCCTACGCCCCTCACAAGAATGGAGGATGATCAAGCGGTTGTAAGCATACGGCAAAATTGGCAGGGACAGTTCCCTCATCTTCCTCATGTAACCATATGAAAGCTTAATCAAACCCAGCTCCAAACAAGCCATTACAAGGTTATTGTAGAGAAGCTCACTCCGGTATTCTTGAGGTATACAGAGGAAGAGGTTCTCAGCTTCAGAAATGCCATGAACTTTAGCTATGAACTCTAGGAGATAAGAGTAATCAAGCTCACTGAGCTTGTAGGGTCTCTCTCTGATCACCCATTCCATGACCTGCAGGGAAACAAACGAAATGGAGTGTCACTTCCATATAACAGATTAAAAAACATAAAAAGAAATTCCCTCAGATCGTCTATGCATCTTCACAGTAACAATCGCCATAATAGAAAGCCATAAATAACGGAAGACTCAAGGAGTCCGAGACAAAAAAAAAGGGTACCTGGAGTCCGGTGCGATGGAGGCGGCGATGTCGGAGGAGGTTAATGGCGTGGAAGATGTGGCCGCTATGCATAGCGCAGCCGACGGTCATCCACCCCCGGATGGCCGAGCACACCGACGCCGCCCGCTCCACCCATTGCACCAGCGATCCCTCCTGCTTCGACTCATCAGCGAACTCCACAGGGGCAGGAGGAGGCGCAAGGGGTGCGCTTCCTGAGCTTGTAAATAACATGGCGGCGACGCGGATCGGCGGCTGGCGGTACTGCAACAACACGCGCAATGGCGTTAACATGGTTGCGGCACCTCATCGAACACCTGGCATGCACGACTTGCGTCGCCCCACTCCGCAGACGCCCACAACAGTTATAGCTCCAGCAGCCAGCAGGGACATCGTCCGTGCTGCTCAGAGCCTCAGAGCACAGATCAAGGTCCCGTGGTGGCCGTCTTCTCTGTCGAGATGGAGAGGCCCGCCGCTTCCTCGTTCTATATGAACCAACCGTGCTTTGCGCTCGGCGTTGGTTCTACAGCAGTGGGAGCCGGCCGGGGTTAAACAGGCCAGGCACGACACGGCCCAACCAGGCATGTAATCGAGCCGGCACACGTGCTGAACCCTTTGGGCCAGACACGGCACCCTTGCTACACGCGCTGGCATGAGGGGCCATTTGGCACGTCAGGCCCGACTAGGCATGTCGAGGCATAGGCCTAGCCTACATCAATCGTTGGTTGTACTTTTATCCAATCTTTACCTAATAATATAGTTATTGTAATAATATATATATTATATTGAGTATATATATTACATTTATTTATTTTATATATATATTATATATTTTATTATATTATATATATTATATATTCTATTATATTTATATTTATATTTATAATAAAGCGGCTATCGCTTCTGCCCGCTCACCGTCCTGGTGATTTTGCAAAAAAGCCCCTATGATATTCGATAATTAACCTGCAATTCATTAAATAGGTGGAAAAACATGTTTCGCATCTCTGCCCCGCCCGTGGACAAAAAAACACTCCCAAATCGAGCGACTACGCCTCCCACCCTTGCTGCCACCGGTTTGCATCCTCCGTCGGGCACTATGGCATGCCTTCTCTCCGCCGCACCCTCCTCCCTGCACCGCGGCCTAACTGCTCTCTACCACGCTCTTTCCCACGCCTTCTAAGTCCTTTGCGCGCGGTTTACCAACGCTGAGACCGAGGCCACCGTGCGACGGGCCAGCGTTGGCCAGCTCGAACGCGACGGGCTGCTCAACACAACGCGGAGGCTATGGCCGCGGCCGCCACGCTCTATGCCCTGCCCCTACACGCCGAGAACTGCCTCTCCAGATCTCCTACCACGTGTGCAGTTGCCTCCTGCTGCTGGTCGCCACCGCCGTCCATGATGCCTCCAGGCAACCTGTCGATGCATCGCAGGCCGCCCCCTCGCCGATGTCGTTGCTGCTGATTCGCCTCGCCCGTCGTCCCCCTCCGCCTCTCTCACCTAACTGACCTCCCTTGACTACCATCGACACCCTACCTACCCTGTCTTGACGGCTCCCAGTACGGATCCCCGCCACAGTTGCATTAATCTAAGTCATCGCCAATCGGGAGTCACAGGTCCATAAGCTCTCCAGGTACACATATCTTTTGGATTGGATTACATCCAGGGGCGGAGATCTGTAGGTGTAGACCTGGCCATGCCCGTCTAAGATTTTGGAAAAAAAATTACATATGTGCCATCTTGGATTCTTAGCGCAGCCCACTAACTCATCAAGCCACGCACGGACAGCCAAACCATCTCTTCTCATCGTCTCTGTTTCACGCACAGGCACACACGTGCTTCCCTAATTTTTCCATCCTCTATGTCTCACGCTGACGTAGCCGCCGTCGACGGCTGTCGAGCAAAGGGTGCACGCCGGCCCCCGTATCGTGGAGCCCCTAACATGCTCCCTCCCATAGAGGCGCCGTCCATCATCCACGGGCCCGTGCCGTTGTTTTCCAGATCTTCTCCAACTCCAAATCCGCAAGGCCCACGCATGACCTGAGCATGCCCCCTGGTCTTAGCACCATTGTCCCTTGCCGCATCACACACAGGTACATGAGCAATTTTTTGGTAAGCAATAGACAAATAACTTGATTCTAAGACTTGGATATTTTGGTCGGCTCCATACATCCAGTGATCAGTCCTGCAGGTAGAAGAAGTAGTGATGAATAATAGCCAAATGATTTGATCTTATGCAAATTGCAATATAAGAGGTCATGGCCAAGGAAAATCAGACTCAAAGAAGAATTGATTTGGTCTTTTAAAGAAAAAGAGATAACACAACCGAAGTAGAGGAAGACCATATATTACCCTTGCTTGAATTGGAACAACAACAACATGAACAACAACATAACCCAGATGAAGGAGTTCGAACAAATGATGTTGTAACATTTCGAGGTATCGAGTTCTTGCAGCGAGACCCTGGATTGCACCCTCAAATTTGGCAATATCCAGTAGACCAGAGAGATACTGTGAAAAGAGCATATTTGTTGTCACGTACTAATAATTTTTTAGTTAACATAGAGGGTGGAATTCTGGATAACTACAGCCATGAACATGTCCTTATGATTCATAATTTGAAGAAAAAATTGTGGTCTCTTTTAGTTCCGCTGGCCCAACTTTTTATTTCAAGCTCCGCCGCTGATTACATCATAGTAGTAGTGTGATCTGCCTAGATTTGGCATGTTGATGAAGAACCACGCGAGGCTACAGGATGGTTTTGATTTAAGAAAACATTGTTTCCATTAATTAACTAATTAGTAACTCAGTTTTAGTTTTGGTCGTTTTAGTTTGACCTTTTCATTGCGGTGCTTGCAGAATGGTGTGGCGGTAGCACCACAATTAACCAGGAACAACGAGCAGCATTAGAACTCTTCTCGTTGTGCCCTCCCCTTGCTTTTCAACGTATATATATTAACCCGCCTTGTTTACCTATTTCTTCTACAATTCACATGACTCATTGAAACCAACTTTCTCCTTCCTACATTTTATCTCTACAGCAGTTATCCTGTATAAAGATTTATTTTTGGTCGCGACTCTCCTAACCGACGAGTCGGAGTATGCTATGGAGACGGTGGTCTGCTCGAGCTACCCTCGATTAGTGCCAACTCTGTGAGAGAAACTATTGTACTGATTTATTAGGTTGTGAATGCTTGAGTTTGAACCCTGTAAGATTTCACCTTGCTCAAATTACTCAATCTGTGTTCGTGGTATTCTACATGTTGTTGGCTGTTAACTCGACTTCCGTCAAAAAACATCCGATTCTTCACAAGATGATGCAATATTTATTTTTCACAGGTATTCATCAGCCAATTTCTCATCTTAGGAGTTGATATAAGCATCAATTTTTCTCAAGGTAATACACCCTACTATGCATAATAAACCATATTCAGCTATTCCGAAATCTAAATGCACCTGGAAAGTTTGTGTAAGTTCTTCTAGCTTGCTCTCAAATATTAATTAGCTTCTTCGTATGTGTGTGCACTGATGTAGAAACATCAAATGTCTCATATATCTTCTAAAGATCTTGTGTTGATTATGTTCGAACAAATAAGTGTGCAATTTCCTAATGTACATGATCACTACTGCTATTTTGATGCAATGTCCCATCTGATAATAGTTTATATTCTAGCATTCCTGTAGCTTTTATGCTTATCTAAATATTGTACTAAAGTGATATGTACAATTCAATATGGAGCTGCTAAGCTTGTTAGGCTTCTTTTATTAAAATTTATCTATTACTTTTGTAATGATATTGCCTTGTTTTACTACATTGCGTTGTTATCAAAATTTTGCATTGTGTTACTAAAATTTTCCTTCCTACTTTTTTTTAGAAAAGGAGGAAGACCCCCGGCCTCAGCATCTCGATGATGCATGCCGCCACTTTATTAATTATTCAAAAAAGACCTTACAAAGAGTTACAACATTAAGTCTGAAGTCACCGTCTAGGCAACATCTATCGCTACTCCAATCAAGTTGATGAAGGGCTGATAGTCCGGTGTAACAGCCCTGGACCGACGCTCCAGAAGATTCCCCTTTTATTTCCGTTCTCATCATGTGTTCGTCTGGTTGTTGCATTCATCATCGCATCATTCGCATCATCTGCATAGCATCATCTCTCGTTTTCGTACTTGCATCCGTCCGTAGTTGCCGGTTCTTTTCGTTCTTGTCGTTGCCTGTTTTGAGACCTACCACTCACGCACGCGCCCGCGGCATCGTTTGAAAAATAAAACTGTTTTTAAGTGCACGCAAAATATTTTCGGATTGGGTTGAAACTTGGCATGCGGTCTTATTATATTGTAGGTAGACCGCCTTTCGAATTTCGTCGCATTCCGAGTTCGTTTGATACCCCGTCGGTCAGTCGTAGCAGTGAGGTTATCGGTTATCGTCGGACGTTTCTCGGTGTTTTGAAATTCTTGTCACGGGTCGCACTTCCCTCTCTTCCCCTCCTATCCCCATTTGCACAACCGCTGTAGCCCCCTTTCCGCTTCCGGACAATTGAATCGTCATCCGGTGATCTGAAAACGGACAGAGACGCTAACCCTAGCCCCGAAATCTATAAATAGTCCCTCCCCCTTCCTAATTGGGCAGCCAACCCTAATCCCCCTCGAATCCCGTGTCAACCAGCCCTTCTCCCTCCTCCATCCACTAGGCCCGGCGAAGCCCATCTGGGCCCGCTCGGGCCTGAATCAGCCCGAGCTTCTCGAGCTCCTCCCATGGCGCAGGGCTCCCGAGCTCCTCCCTCCCTCCTCCCTCCGGCCGGCCTCGCCGCCGCAGCAGGTGCAGCCTCATCGGGTTGCCGGACCACCGCGCCTAGCCGACCCTCTCCCCTCTTCCTCCCTTCTCCTTCCTCCTCTCCTCCTCTCCCTGACCCCGCCGGCTTTCTCCCACAGGTCCTCTCGCCGGCCGCCATGGCGCCGCCGCCGGAGCTCCCTCGCCGTCTCCCGCCGGATCCGATAGCCGCCTCGGTCCTCCCTGCCCTTCCCCGCCTCAGGTGGCCGCCGCAACGCCCGCCGGCACCGGAGCCGCCGTCGCTGCGCTCGCCTCGATCGGGATCGGGAGGAGGAGCTCCCGAGCCCGTTAACCCCCACCTCCAGCCCAGATCCAGGCCAGGTGGGCCGAGCCAGGCCCAGCGACCTCCCCCCAAGCCGGTGTTCCAGTCGGCTCACCTGCCGATCGGCCCATGGGCCAGGGTGAGCCCAGCCAGCCCCCGTGTTTTTTTATTTATTTTGTCACGCATTGCATATTCAATTGCTATTATAAAATAAACCACACGTCGAAATAAAAAATATTATATAGGTAAAATATGTAGAAAAATATGTAGATTACTAATATGCCATTTGCATCCATGCTAAAAATACTTAACATGTCATTTCCTGCCATTTTGCATATATGTCATAATTGTATTTTCACATAATTATTTAACCGTGCATCGGGAATCAATAAAATCACATATTAAAAATGTTCATCTCATTGACACCGCATTTTTATGCATGAGTAAAATGTTGGAATGTTGGTTGCATTTAATTTTGCATTAATGGATTGCTATAACGTGATTAGGCCTAATACTCCCATAATTAATTGTGATTAATTTTCCACATGAACCTATACATATTATATATGTTTTCGGGGTAGAAAAATCCATAGAAATTATATGTGCATTTAGTTTGGCCATTTGAGTATTTTTGTGTGCTTGTCATTTATGCCGTGATGTCCTTTTGTCATTTTCGTGGGATTTAATTTATGCATGTTTTGTAATAAGTTTCAATATGAGAAATGCCATTTGATATGTGTCCCAGCCCTTGGACATTTTGCTTTTCATAAAAATGCATGTTTAGGTGTTGTTTTCTTGTTGTCAACTTGCTAGTAAATTCTGCTATTTTGATGGCCCAAAATATTTCTAAGTATGGAATTTGTTATATTTTGTTGTTGTCTTGCCATGTGTTTTGCTAGTGATCTAGAACTTTTTTGTGGTAGGTGTAATGGAGTCATTTGTTGTTGATATTGTCCTCTAGCACGCTATTATGTTTCATGCCATTTCATGACCTGTAGCATATAGTTTCACTGCTATCAATATGCCTTCGTGATAAAAACTGCTCTGTGAAAACTGATATTTTCACAAAGTCTGAAATTGTTTTCAAGTAGCCTTCTTGTGAGCTTCCTATCTTGTGATCCATGCATGTTTTCAATATGATTTGTGAAGATGAAATGAAGTGGATGTTGTATGCTATTGCCCCATGCTTAGTTTGTGCATTTTGGAATCTTGTAGATTGTTGTTTTCATGTGTGCAAAATGCTAAGTTGCTGTTTTGGTCAGATTTCAACTAAAACTTGTTTTGTTGAATGTGGTTGAACCGTAGCTCCGTTTTGGACATTCCATATATGAAACTTGCTTAGAATCTCTTGTTGTTTCATAATAACTTGCTGCATTCATGATTTGAGATGTTTGTGATTGCATTTCCCATGCATTTGCATTCATGACATGTGCATCTTGTATTGGTCATATCTTTTAGACCGTAGCTCCGTTTGAGATGTTCTATATATGTAAGTCGACTAGAATGACGTGTAGAATAACATGGTGACATTTATTTCACTTTTTAACAAATATTAAACATGATTAGTTCAGATCTGGACCAATTTTGAAATTAACATATGAGGTCGTGTCGGAAATGCTATAAGTTGTTTCCGGCCTCATTTAAAATGCCTAGGTAGATAGTTTACTTATGCTTCACCTCTTGCCATGTTTAACAACATTTAATATTGTCGTATACCTAACGGGAGTGAACTAAACAATTCGAATGTGAAGTCTTGTCAGTATGCAGCTCATTGCATATTGAGCTTCACTTAATGTGTAGTATTTGATTGTTGTGAATTGTCATGCATTGCATATTAAACCGGACATGCATCATATTTGTATGTGCATCGTGTCATGCATATGTTGTGGTGTATCTTGTGTTAATTGTTGTTTCAGATTGCTTCTTCTCGATAGAGTTCCGAAAGTGTTCGGAGTGTGAGGATTCGTTCGACTACGTTGGTTCGTCTTCTTCATGGACTCGATCTTCTTCCGAGCAGGATCTCAGGCAAGATGACACATTTACCTGGATACCATTACTATCATTGGCATGCTAGTTGTCTCGTCTTTTATCGTTATGTCTCGCTACCTACCACTTGTTTGATAAGCCTCCCAACATTGCCATGAAAAGTCTCTAACCCCTCCACATCCCAGCAAACCTTTGTTTGGCTATGTTATCGCTTGCTCAACCCTTCTTATAGCGTTTCTAGCTGCAGGTGCATTTGCTTCCATGTGTCAACATGGACCTTCTTTTGTTATATTACAATATTGCTGCTATTTAATTTAATGCACATATATACTTGGTAAAGGTGGAAGGGTTGGCCTTTTGCTCGGTGTTTTGTTCTACTCTTGCCGCTCCTAGTTACTTGTGAACCGGTGTTATGTTCCATAAATGAGTGCTCCTAACATGCCCGAGGTTGTTATGGGGACCCCCTTGATTTTTGGGTGAGAATAAAACTTGTCTGGCAAGGCCCAACATTGGTACTACATTTGCCTAGTAATTAATGAACCTGCATAGGGGATTTTTCGAACCCCGTGGATAATTAATCAACAACCCGGGCCAGTGCTCCTCATGAGTGTTGGTCCAAACTAGAGCACTGTGCAGGGCCATCCCATGGCAACTCGGGAGATTTCTATCAGGCATCCATACACTAGTTTATCCGGTCGTGTCCTGAGAACGAGATACACGACTCCTATCGGGTGTGTCGACATGCTGGGCGGCCTTGCTGGATTTGTTTTACCTTTCTCGAACGTCTCGAGTGAGGAACTCTGATTTTCTTCGGGCTATCTCGAGGTGTTGGATTTCCTTTGGAATTACCTAGGAAGATCACGAGATCCGTGGTTGAGGTTATTCCCGCTGAGTGTGGTTAATTTGTGATGGATGAGTTAGAGCACCCCTGCAGGGTTAAATCTTTTGAAGAAGTCGTGCCCGCGGTTATGTGGCAAACTTGGATATTTTGTTTAACATTCGGTCATAGCAAACTTGAAGTAAACTCTAATAAAATACACCAAATGTGTGCGTAACCGTGACTGTCTCTTCTCGTGAGTCCTTATCCGAAAGAGAACACGGTGGGATTATGTTTGACGTAAGTAGGTGTTCAGGATCAATTAGTGATCATTACCAGTTCACGTCTGATATGCGTAGACCATCATACTTTACTTTCTATACTTGTAAGTTAGCCACTCAAATAAATGCTTAGTCGCTTGTTGCAGCCTCACCACTTAACCATACCTCACCTATTAAGCTTTAATAGTCTTGATACCCTTGGAAATGAGATTGCTGAGTCCCTGTGGCTCATAGATTACTACAACAACAGTTGTAGGTACAGGTCATGCAATGATTTGACGTGAGCGCGTTGCATGATTTGATTTGGAGTTATTGTTCTTCTTCTTCATCAATCTTGGATGGGTTCTAGGTGGCAGCCTGGGATAGCAAGGGTGGATGTCATTTATCGTTTGATTTCATCCGTAGTCGGACCCTGCTCTTCTGTATGATGTTTTAGTATGTTGATGTATTGATGTGACTCTGATGTATCTTGTGGCGAGTGTAAGCCAATTCCATATACTCATCTCTTCTATACATGTACTTGTAATGATATCTATTCTTGCGAATGCATCGAGATGCGCTTCTATCCCTGTCGAGGCCCTCGTGCCGAAATAAGGATAGAACCGCATCTTGGGCGTGACAAGTTGGTATCAGAGCCTGTACCGACATAGGAGCCCCCTTGATTGATCGAACTTGGCCGAGTTGTGTCTAGTGAAAACTATTTTGAGTCTAGTTATATCGAAGAGTAGGATTCTTTTTACTCCTCTTTTATGCTCTGGTGAGGTATTCGACTTAGGAATTTTGTTTCTACTCCCTTTCTCGCTCAAATTTTTTTTAGGATCACGCGGGTATTTTGGGAACTATATGATGCCGATGTGACAGGGTTCTGTCTTGGTGCCTCCTGTCTGACTTGATTTCTTCCGGGGAGTCGAGCTCCAGGGAATGTTGGCACATCGTTATCATTTAGTTTTCTTAGTATCTCAGGACGGAGGATGTTCGGAATTGCTTCAATACTTGTCGTGGTGAGATAAGGTCGGAGTCACCCAGTACTAGGGAGGCGTCCGAGGTACCACCATGCTTTGGTATCGTTGTGTGTTCAAGGATTCGAGAGTAGACGAGTTTGCGAAATTTCTTGAATTATGGTGTGGAAGGTTGCGGACGCAATTGCAGCTGATTACCTAGGGTAGGTTCCTGATTTCGCAACTCGAATCGCATAAACAAGAAAGTTTTCGGAAGTTCTTAGGTGGGAATTCAAGTAGTTACCTAGTATTATCTTTCCAACAAGTGCATAGTGGGTATGTATTGGTTCTAGCTTGTTTCGTAAGCCTCATCCTTCGCTTTGTTTTGAATATGGTAATTCGAGTTGCTTCGATGTCAAGTGGTGAATCCACATCTTGCTAAGAAGTGTTCTCATATTTCTGCGGTAATGCTAATTCTTTTCATCATTCAAGTTATCATATCAATTCTTTTCTACCGGTGTGCTTCTCTTCAGACAATTCTATCCTCTCCAATATTGCAAGATCAATTCTCATTTCATTCCAAAGTTGTCTCATTTGTTCCAAGTTTTCTTTGTTTTTCCCACCCTCCCACCCATTTTCTTCAATGATTAAATTCTCATCCAAGTGTCTTTTCTATTCATGTAATGCTTCCGCTATCTTTTCTTCTATCTTGTTTTCGGTGATTTGTTGTGGAGATTCTCGAGTGTTTCAATTTCAAGATCTATCATCATAGTCCTTGTTCTTGTTGTTATTCTTCTTCGGTGATTCTTTATGAAGATGCTCAGTGTTCAAGTTATCATTTATTAGTATTCATCTTGTTTTGTTTTCCGGTGGATTCAATTCAAGTTCTTGGTGTTCATCATATCATTTTCATTCTCTTTTGCTCTCCCATGTTGGAATTCTTATCAAGCCTCTCTTGTTTATTCATCCCTCTCTTTTCGAGCTGGAGTGTTGAACATATCTCAAAAGACATTCATTTTCTTTTATGTCCTCTTAAATTATTTCAGGGGTCTCATGCCATCTAGCTCTTATTTGTACCAGTGCAATCTC
The DNA here is from genome assembly GCA_022496015.1 of Hordeum marinum. Lineage (NCBI taxonomy): Eukaryota > Viridiplantae > Streptophyta > Magnoliopsida > Poales > Poaceae > Hordeum > Hordeum marinum. The sequence goes on from CM039678.1 coordinate 274,606,683, forward strand.
TCTTTTAATCAATTGTCTCAACGGTGGGTTTCTTTTGAGTGGGCCCAGAACCCACAGGTCTTTTCCCAGGATCCTACCTGACTCTTCTAATCTTTCCGGAGATGCTCTCAAGTTCTCTTCAAGTATGACGTCAGAATGAATTTCATCAGTCATATGCCTTCTTGAAGATCGTTTCTAAATCATTTTCATTGTTGGATCAACCTTTTATTTATTCATTGTTCCGGAGTGTCTCAATAATTCTTGGTGGTGTTCTCGTCTTCATTCTCGTCATGGAAGACCGAAGGAGTGGTTCTCTTAAATCTTTGCTCATTCTCTTACAGATTCATGGTCTCAGCTTTGTGCTGTCATCTCAAATTGTTTTTGCTCATGAGAAAATTCTCCCATATCTATCCGATGCATTTCATAATTGTTTTCATTTCTCGATCCTCCACAAGGCCATCATTTCAGAAGATTTCTTCGTTCTCAGCTTTCAGCTTTCGTTCTCAAATTCTTCTCAATTGTTGTTCCTTCGTTCGTATCAATTATTCCGGTGCTTCTTTCAAGTTTTCCATTAGGTGGATCATGTTCTCTTCATTCTCATTTTATATCATCCATTTGCATTATTCTATTTTGTTTCGAATTCTTCCGGTGTTCTCGTTCAAGACTTCTTCAAGTTTGTGATCTATCTCTCTTCAATTCTTTTCAACAAGAATAAGTGATGTGTGAAATCCGTTGCTTGTCATCAATTTAACTTGATGAAGTGTAGTCATATCATAATTCTTATTCTTGTTCATTCAAGTGATTTCAATTCTTCTTCCGGAGTTGTTCATGATATCAAATTCCTTATCCCAAGTGGTCATCTTTCCTTTCTAGAGTTCCTAGTTTTTCTCAAGGATCTTGTCGCTAAGCTTCATCTAATTCATAGCAAGGCCCCAATCTTGTCTTTTCACAACCTTCAATTATTTTCTATCATTCTCTCTTTTCAGGAGGTTCCTCATGGTGGTTTGTTAAGGATGTAATTCTTCTCGAAGTGTTCTTCAAGATCTTGTTGGAGGTGCCCAAGTGTTCCTTATCTTGGATGTCTTAATTCAATTCCTTCTTATTTGTCTTTTAAGATGGTGTTATTAAATTCTTGATTATGAGGAGTCTCGAAGGAAATTGTCATGAATAAGATAAGTAAGCCCATCATGTTTTCTCGGAGTTATATTGGGTTGGATTTCACCTAAAGCAATTCCTAAGGATTGTTGCTATCATGGTGTCATAAATGGTCCAAGTTTTCTCCTCCTCCTCTTGGTGAAAGAAGTTTTGCATATCTTGGTGTTGTCAAGCAATCAATTGTTTCTGTTGTGGCAGGTTGTCACCTCATAATTTTGAGTTGTTTTCCATAAGCCCATAACAAGCTAATTCTTTCATTGTTAATTCTTCATCAACTCCATTCAACCTATGCTTTTCAATCCATTTGTGCTGGAAGTTGTCATTTTCTTCTTAGTTCTCTTCTTCCCAAGGATCTAGCTTCTATTCTTTGTTCCGGAGGCCTTGTGATGTTGCTCTCTTCAATCCAGCATCTTGTTGTATCAAGATCATGTTCTTTCATTGCTTATTCTTTTAACGAGAGTGCTGTGGAATCTTTTCATGATCCTTCCATCTTTGAAGTTTTGATTCTAATCCAGCCGAAGTTTGGTGCCTCTCTTTCAATTTGTATCCATCATATCAAATTTTTCCTCTCTTTCCTACCGAAGTGCTGCCGAAATTTCCTGTGGATTCCTGCTTGTTCCTCATGTCATTCTTCATCTCTTTGCATCCTTCAAGATTCATTGGTTTCACTCGTTTGTCTAAGAAGCAACTATGTTTTACCTTTTTCTCTTTCCCTTCCCCTTTTCATTCTAGATCTCGGGACGAGATCCTCGTGTAGTGGAGGAGAGTTGTAACAGCCCTGGACCAACGCTCCAGAAGATTCTAGAAGATTCCCCTTTTATTTCCGTTCTCATCATGTGTTCGTCTGGTTGTTGCATTCATCATCGCATCATTCGCATCATCTGCATAGCATCATCTCTCGTTTTCGAACTTGCATCCGTCCGTAGTTGCCGGTTCTCTTCGTTCTTGCCGTTGCCCGTTTTGAGACCTACCACTCACGCACGCGCCCGCGACATCGTTTGAAAAATAAAACCGTTTTTAAGTGCACGCAAAATATTCTCGGATTGGGTTGAAGGTTGGCGTGCGGTCTTATTATATTGTAGGTAGACCGCCTGTCGAATTTCGTCGCGTTCCGAGTTCGTCTGATACCCCGTCGGTCAGTCATAGCAGTGAGGTTATCGGTTATCATCGGACGTTTCTCGGTGTTTCGAAATTCTTGTCACGATCGCACTTCCCTCTCTTCCCCTCCTAGCCCCATCCGCACAACCGCCGTAGCCCCCTCTCCGCTTCCGGACCGTTGAATCGTCATCCGGCGGTCCGAAAACGGACAGAGACGCTAACCCTAGCCCCGAAATCTATAAATAGTCCCTCCCCCACTACTGGAATTCAGTTATTTGCCATGTTCCAGGCCTTTGCCGTCTGCTGACACATGGCAAAGATGCTCTTTGCCGTCTGCTGTCCCAAAGCAGACGGCAAAGAATTGGCACATGGCAAACATTGTCTTTGCCATGTGCCAGTTCTTTGCCGTCTGCCCACTCACGGCAAAGAAGGCCAGGGCAGACGACAAAGAGCTAAGATGGGCCCCACCGGGCCTTGGCCCTTGCTAGGTACAAGTGGGGGGGTCTTTGCTGTCCGGGACGCCTTTGCCGTCTGCCGTGTCCCTCTTTGCCGTCGGGGGGCAGACGGCAAAGACCCGGCCCTACTAACGGCCGTTACACCCCTCTCTCTCACCCTCTCCCTCCCTCACTCTCTCCCGCCCCTTCCCGCTCGCCGCCACGCCGCCCCTCCCCCTCCCGCTCGCCGTCGCGCCGCCCCTCCCCCTCTTGCTCACCGCCGCGCTGCCCCTCCCCTTCTAGCTCGCCGCCGCCCCGCCCCTTCCCCTCCCGCCCGCCGCCACGCCGCCCCTCCCCCTCCCGCTCGCCGCCGCGCCGCCCCTCCCCCTCCCGCTCGCCACCACGCCACCCCTCCCCTTCCCGCTCGCCGCCACGCCGCCCCTCCCCTCCCGCTCGCCGCCGTGCCGCCCCTCCCGGCTGACGCCCCCTCCCACCGCCCTCCTGGCCGCCGCCCTCCTCCCACCTCCCTCACGGCCGCGTCCTTCCTCCCACCTCCCTCCCGGCCGCCTCCCTCCTCCCACCCCCTCTCGGTCGCCGCCCCCTCCCATGTGCTCCCTCCGGCCGCCGCCCTCCTTCGCACCCTGCCGCCCGAGCACCCCAGCGCCCTCCGATATGTTTTTTTTATTTTATTTTTGTTTTGTTTTCTTCTTTTTTGCTGTTTAATTGTTAGATTATATTATGTATGTACTTTAGTGCTAGGTTTAGTGTTAGATAAGATTAGGTTAGTGCTAGGTTTAGTGCTAGATTAGTTTAGTGATAGGTTTAGTGCTAGGATGAATAAGTAGAAGGAGGAAGAAGAAGATGAAGGAGAAGAAGAAGAAGTAGAATAAGTAGTGGCCGACCCCCGACGCCACTGACCCTCGACCCCCGACGGCACTGACCCCCGACCTCGGACGGCACTGACCCCTGACCCCCGACGCCACTGACCCTCGACCCCCGACGCCACTGACCCTCGACCCCCGACCCCCGACGCCACTGACCCTCGACCCTCGACCCCCGACCCCCTACCCCTGACCCCCGACGCCACTGACCCCCAACCCCCGGCCCCCGACACCTCTTCGGGATCTTGTTGACCGAAAAGACCCCTGACCCCCGACGCTAGTGACCCTCGACCCCCAACGACACCGACACCCGACTACCGACGCCACCAACCCCCGACCCTTGACCCTCGACCTTCGACGTCACTGACACCCGATTGCCGACCCCCGACGCCACTGACCCTCGATCCCCGACCCCTGACGCCACTCACCCTCGACCCCCGACCCCTTACCCCCGACCCCCGAAGCCACTCACCCCCAACCCCCGACCCCCGACCCCCGACGCCAGTGACCCTCGACCCCCGACGACATTGACCCCCGACCACCGACACAACTAACCCCCGACCCCCGACGCCACCGACACCTGACACCATCGACCATCAACGCCACTAAGCCGACGGGGTTGTAGTTTTGTAAATTATGAGTTAGGTCACATATTTTCCGATTATGTTAATTATAAAAACATCATATTTGTGTTGATCGGGTGAATTTCAATGTGTAGTTGTTCGACGACCTCCACGAGCTCCGCCCCTGCGTTTGTTGGTGAGCACAAATGACTTCTCCTCCTACCCCCTTAATTTGCTTTGTTCCGGTCTTCGTGCGGATGAAACATGCTAGCTATAGGTTTCTTCAATCATGAGTATGCGTGACCAGTATGCGTCTCCTGTTCGAAAGGGCGACATCTATAAATATGCATGTCTTTGCATATTTATAACCGCCATCCTTTCGAATTGTCCAACGTTATCCATGGACAGCCCGAGTATGTGTAGATTGGGTTCATTTTCCCGTATGCTGTGCTCCAGATCCGATGCGAAATTTCGTCAGTGCCTCCCTGTTGTTCTCCGGGTACACATCCTCTCTACTTATTATCGAGACGTGTATCAGGAGAACAGCGGGGAGGTGCTGCCGAAATTCTGCATCGCATCTGGAGCAGAGCATGGGAAAACAAACCCAATCTACACATACTCGGGTGGGATTAGGACCTATCTTTACCTATTAGCGTGTAGGTTGCATGGACATAATAAAACTGACAAACTTGATTAGCGGATGAATATAGGTGATGAATTATATATTAATTTATTTCTTCTGCGCCCATAGGTAGCTAGGCAACATAAGTGATCGTGCTTGGATGTACACTGGTCACCCTAGTCAGAAAGACATGACTAATGAATGGTTAACAAAAACCAGGGGGTTTGTGAGAGCTGCATTTGCAAATGGCCAACAAAAAACATGGTGCCCCTGTCCCAACTGCGACAACTGGAAAAAGCAGACAGAGTTTGAAATGGGTAAACACCTGCATAAGTGGGGTTTTACGCCTAATTATACGGTTTGGACTTTTCATGGTGAGTCTGACCAACGTGCCAGAGCTGAGGTGATTCGTCGCCGCACCGACGAGCATGGTACGGGGATCGAAGACATGGTGCAAGACTTTGATGATGCTCGAGATTCAAACGATGAGATGGAGGAATCTGCAAAGGCCTTCTATGAAATGTTGGAGTCTTCAAAACGTCCTCTCCACGAGCAGACTGAGCTTTGTCAGCTGGATTCCATCGCGCAAGTAATGGCTCTGAAGGCTCAATTCAACCTAGGCAGAGAATGCTACGACGCGATGATGACGATATTTGGACGCTTTCTACCCGAAGGCCATGTATTGCCTGCAAACCTGTACCAGTCAGAGAAAATCCTTTGTGTACTTAAGATGCCGTATGAGAAGATACATGCCTGTGAGAATGGATGTGCCTTATTTAGGCTTGAGTATGCGGCCTTGAACTATTGCCCCATATGCAGTTCTTCCAGGTATATTGTGGTAGACAACGGTATGGGTGAGAAGAATAACACCAAAATCCCCATTAGTGTTCTTCGGTATCTGCCAATCGTACCAAGACTTCAATGTATTTTCATGGTCGAAGAGACGGCCAGACAGATGACATGGCACAAATTGGGCAAAAGAACCGAACTAGATGCGGATGGGAACAAGATGCTGGTACACACTTCAGATGGTTTTGCGTGGAGGCACTTCGATGCATTACATAAGAATAAATTGGAAGATCCAAGGCATCCAAGAGTTGCCATCAGCATGGATGGGTTCAATGTGTATGGTATGACGGCAACACAATACAGTTGTTGGCCTGTATTTGTCATTCCACTCAATTTCCCACCCGGAGAGATTATGAAAAGAAAGAACATTTTCCTGACATTGATAATTCCAGGGCCCATCTATCCGGGGAAGAATATGAATGTGTACATGTAGCCACTTAAGGATGAGTTGCAAGAAGCCTGGGATAATGGGTTCAAGACCTACGACGCTGCTACCAAAACAAATTTCAAAATGCATGTGTGGTACATGTACTCGACGCATGATTATCCGGCGTATGCGCTATTCTCTAGCTGGTGTGTGCATGGAAGGTTCCCGTGCATCACATGCAAGGCAGCTCTTCAGTTTCGTTGGCTGCAGGCTGGTCGCAAGTATTCTTGCTTCGACATGCATAGACAATTCCTGGATCCTGACCATAAGTTCAGAAAAGAAGAAGAATTTCATCAAAGGTAGAGTTGTCAAAAACACTGCACCAGCTGCGTTGACAGGCCAACAGATCTTGGATCAGATAAATGCTCTCGAGCCGGATCCTAAACGTCCAGGGTATTTCAAAGGGTATAATACGGAACACGCCTGGACTCACAAGTCATGTTTGTGGGATCTGCCTTACTTTAAAGACCTCCTTTTCCCACACAACATCGACATGATGCACAGTGAAAAGAATATTGTGGAGGCCATTTTTGGTACATTGTTCGGCATAGAGGGGAAGTCAAAAGATAATCCTAAGTCTAGAGTCGACCTGGAGGCTCTATGTGATAGACCGTTACAAAACTTGCGACAACGGAAAGGAAAGCAAAGCATAGCGAAGCCAAAGGCATGGTTCAATCTTCAAAGGCCAGCTATGAGGGAAATGCTATTGTGGGTGAAAATGCGGTTGATGTTCCCCGATGGGTATGCTACGAATCTAAAGAGGGGAGCGTGTCTTGAGAAATTGAAAATATTTGGTCTCAAGAGTCATGATTGGCACATATGGATTGAGCGGGTAATGCCGGTGATGTTGCGTGGCTTTATCCCTGAGGATGAATGGCTAGTACCGGCAGAGCTGAGCTATTTCTTCCGTTCTCTTTGTGCGAAAGAACTATCGCCTGGCGTGCTAGATGAAATGGAAGAGTTGGCGCCGGAGTTGATCTGCAAATTAGAAAAAATCTTTCCACCGGGCTTCTTTAATCCAATGCAGCATTTGATTTTGCATCTCCCGACCGAGGCAAGATTGGGGGGGCCGTTCAAAGTCGATGGTGCTTCTCAACTGAGAGGATGCAGAAGACACTTCGAGCTAAGTATAAAAATAAACGTAGAATTGAAGCATCAATGTCCGAGGCATTCATTACCGAGGAGGTGGCAAACTTCGTGACAGCACACTACGAAGCCAAAAATCATCATTTGCATAACCCGAAGCCTCAGTACAATGATGAGAATCCAAAAAAAGGTCGATCCAACCTCAGCCTATTCAAAGGGAAGCTCGCACAATCCGGTGCTTCGAAAGGGAAATCGTTGGATGTCGAAGAATGGCGGACCATTTCATTGTATATCTTCACCAACCTAACAGAAGTGCGGCCGTACATCGAGTAAGTTCTCGGTAAATTATTGTTCCGCAACTTCTAATTCCTTTCAACTACTCTTATTCCCGGATATTTGATATAGTCGACATGTTGCGGAATTCTCGGATGGAGCGGTCATCGAAAAGGATTCCGTCGAAGAGTATGAGCTTCTCGCAAAGCATGGAGGTGACTATCCCGGTTTCATCTCTTGGTTCAAACAAAGGGTAATTAATTACCATTAATGGTCCATTTGATTTCTTGGTCTAATTTGCGGCTAATGCATCCATTCTTTTGTATTAAACTTGTAGGCTGATGCAGAGTCTATGGACGCCGAGTTGAGACAAGTCGCTAATGGTTTTGAATATAAGGTCCGTTCATTTCACAAATACAACATCAACGGGTATCACTTTCGTACCTTTGGCAAAGAGCTATCTATGCCCGACCTAAAGACTACAAATTGTTGTGTCTCTGCTATCGGCGAAGGAGGCACCGAGTGTTATGGAAGAGTTGAAGCAATTTATGAACTTCTATTCTATGGTGAAAACCCACCGACCGTCGTAGTCTTCAAATGTCATTGGTTTGAGCCGAGGTAGACTAGAAGGACTCATGAACATATAGGACTAGTCGAAATCAACCAAAACACCCACTTAGATGTTCCCGATGTCTATATTACAGCTCAACAGGCGACACAAGTTTTCTATCTACCGTGGGCCTGCCAAACTAATCCAAATCTGAAAGGTTGGGATGTCGTTTATGAAGTGCCACCACATTTTAGACCACCTACCCTCAATGGAGAGGATTACGAACCTCACATTAACTTAGACACATATGAAGGAGAATTCTTCCAAGAAACACGTATGTCCAAGAAACGTTTCAAGAACCACTCTACTTCACCCCAGAACATTGAAGTAGACAGCGACAATGAATCCGTCTTAACACCTGAGCCCGAACAGGAAGAGCAGGAATAAGAAGAGGTTACTGCTGCGGATGACCTGTCACTTCTTGACCAATTACATAATGGTGGCCTTCCACATGTTCTTCCTGATAGTGATGATGATGATGCATTTATTGATGATAGTGATGATCATGATGCATTTATTGACCCCGAAGCATATATAGACGAGCACGATTAGTTCATGTCAGGTATTCAACTATTACTATATATAAATTCTGAGTTCATGTTAGGTATTCAATTTTTATTATTCATGTTGGTATTTATGACGATGATACACTTAAATTATATACATTTTATTACTCATGTTGGTATTTATGTTGTACTAATTTCATTTACTCTTTGTCATGACAGGTGTTGAAAGATGGTGGGAAAGGGTTGAAAGCACTCCGCGGCTCCTTCTTCGTCGGCGGGTCGTGGGATGGGTACTTCCATTCCTGAGTCGCCTCTTTGGAGAGCGTTTCTCTCTACTCTGCATGGAGTGGCCGCTTCTTCAACTCTCGCGGCCCCCGTGAGAGGAGGTCGACTCCCCGCGAAGGCGAGAGGTACTAAAGGTATTACTCATGTTGGTATTTATGTTGTACTCATGTTGGTATTTATGTTGTAGTCATGTTGGTATTTATATACATTTTATTACTCATGTTGGTATTTATGTTGTACTAAAGGTACATGTGCCCGTGGGAGACGTAGGGCGGTGGCTGCCACGCCTTCCTCGCAGCCACCCCAAGCTGATTCACCTGAGCACAGGACTTCTAGGGTGGACGAGCCTCAGGTCGACAAGCCTCAGGTCGATGAGCCTCAGGTCGACGAGCCTCAGGTCGACGCGCCTCAGGTCGACGCGCCTCAGGTCGATGTGCCTTCGAACCATGAGACTCTTGTCCTAGAGGCTTCGTTCTAGGCGACTCCGGAGCAAAGCAGGGATGAGGGTACGACCCCAGAGACCCAGTGGGATACCTGGGCTGATCAGGGTCAACCTGAGCCAAGTGGCCATGCTGATAGCGATGAGGAGCTGGGTGAGGGGGCTACCGTCTACCAACGTGGTAGTTCGGGGCTCCCGCTCATGCCGGCGACCCGCGAGCAGAGGTGGTCGATTAAGCCAAATGGGGAGAAGTAAGTTAATTTACTCTTATTTAACCTTTTGCCTTCACGTTTTCTCAAATATTTATTGTCTTGGCTTTAATTTGTCATACTGCAGGGGTTGGATTGTTGCCAAGGGTGTCCGCAAGCCCAACAGCGTCCATGGTGTGCTTTGCCGTAAAAACTTCCCGGGGTTTGTTACATTGCCCGGTCAGGAGCGAGAGGTAGGAATGACCTGGGAGCACTACTTGGGTGCCCCGGCCCCGCCGGAGGTGGAGATCGACGGTGTTTTGTGCCACACGAGGGCCGACATGGTGATTCGACAATTCTGGGTAATTTCTCCTTTACACAGTTATAAATCAACCGTAGCTAGTTATTGTACTAATCGGTGTTGTCTCGTTTGCAGACCTACTACAGGTGTGAGGAGGGATACGAGGAGGACGCGACAAAGGTTATCGATACCCAATGTCGCCGCCTACTTCAAAAGTTTCGGCACGAGGCTCGGGTGCAGGCTGTTCGAGATTACTATGTCTCGCGTCGTATTAGGAAGGACAAGGCGAAGTGCCGCGATTCTAAGATGGAGAGGGAGCATTACATGAAGGTAATTACATATTATTAAAGCTTTGTAGTTAGTTTCCTTGATTTGGTTCTTACGCGCTCAAATTTCTCTTTATTAACTTAGGTGCCCCCAAGATGGTGTGTGGATAAGTTGGATTGTTGGGAGGCCTTGGTGGATCAGTGGCGCTCCGAAACGTGGGAGGCCAGCCACAACAACGCCAAGGAGAGGCGTGGAAAAATGGTTGGTGTGCCACACCATCAAGGGAGCGTCAACTTAATCCAATTTGGCGAGAACTGGGTATGTGGTTTGCTTCATGCCTCATGCAATTCATTCTTAATGCTATCTTGAGCCCTTTCCTAATACAATTTTCCTCTCTCTCTCTCTCTTTTAGGTGCATCTAAATAAGACAGAGGTGCCACAAATGTACGACCTGTATGCGATGGCCCATACTGCCTCGTACAAGAAGGTCAAGGCATTCTCTAAGTCTGACCTCGAGCATCCAGAAAACTTCACCAACATCTCCTCCCACCACAAGCTCGTGAAGTACAGAGATCACGGGAAGGCGAGGAAAGGGGAGGACTTTAACCCGAGCGAGGGGCCTATTGATCCAGAGCTGGTGATGATAGCTGGCAACGGGAGGCCCCATGACTCGATCGCCATTGGAGACGGCCTTATACGTTGTCCTAGCACTCGCCGGCAGATAAAGGCACGCCAAACGAGCTCCTGTCCTGAGATAACACCTCGTCCACGGCCAGTCGAGCTCACCATCGAGGTTAGTTTAATGGACTCATTAATAACTAAAAAGTTTGACTTGTCGAAACCAAATGTACAGTCTATGTGCGAGAAGACCGGCCAAGTCCCTCCGGCGATGCGAGTCATTAACATGGCGGGGACGGTGAGTTTCATTTCAATGCAGTGATCTTAAGAGTGTCATGATGCTAACGACACATTGCAAATGTTGTTTGGTGCAGAATATCTCCCGAAACGCATCGCACGACCCTTCTACAATGGAGCGTTCTCTAGGGCAGCCTTCTCCAGGTGAAACAAGCCAGAGCCACCGTGCTTCACCGTTGTGATGACGATAATGGTATGTTTGGTGAGAAGAAGGAGAAGAAGGAGAAGGAGGAGAAGAAAGAGGAAAAATGAAAAGAAGGAAGAAGAAGAAGAAAAGAAGAAGAAGAGAAGAAGAGGGAGAAGGAGAAGGAGGAAGAAGAAGGAGAAGAAGGAGAAGAAGGAGGAGAGAAGCTTCTTCTCCTTCTTCTTCTCCTTCTTCTTTTCTTCTTCTTCTCCTCTTCCTTCTCCTTATCCTTCTCCTCCTCCTCCTCCTTCTTCTTTTACTTCTCCTTCTTCTTCTCTTCTTGCTTCTTCTCTTTCTCTACTTCTACGTAGCTTAGACTCATCCAAAAAAGACTAAATTGGCTAATTATCCAACAAAATGACATAATTAGCTTAGTTAGCTCCAAAATGGCCTATTTAATAAAAAATGACCTATACTTAGCTAATTATCCTCCAAAATGACATAATTAGCTCCAAAAAGGCATAATTAGCTAATTTAGCCCGAAGAAGGGGACAAGAGGAGAAGAAAGAGGAAAAATGAAAAGAAGGAAGAAGAAGAAGAGAAGAAGAAGGAGAAGGATAAGGAGGAAGAAGAAGGAGAAGAAGGAGAAGGAGGAGAGAAGATCCTTCTCCTTCTTCTCCTTCTTCTCCTTATTCTTGACCTTCTTCTTTTCTTCTTCTTCTCCTCTTCCTTCTCCTTCTCCTTCTTCTTCTCTTCTTGCTTCTTCTCTTCTTGCTTCTTCTCTTTCTTCTTCTACGTAGGTTATTTTCCCCAACAAAGACATACTTAGCTAAGTATTCTCCAAAATGACATAATTAGCATAGTTAGGTAAAAACATCATAAGGACTTTGGTTAGCTCATTAAAATGACTAATTTAGCTACAAAATGACATAAGAAGGTCAAAATGGATTTAATAATCATAGTTGGCTACAAAATGACATATTTTATCCAAGTTAGCTCTAGAATGACCTATACCTAGCTAAGTTCTATCCTAAATGACATAATAAGGCTATGTAGCTCCAAGATGACCTATTCCACCTAACTTAGCTAAGTTCTCTCCGAAATAACCTATATATACTTCTCTTCTTCATCTAGTATTCTTCTTCTAACTTTCTTATTTGTCATTTTGCAGATTACATTCACTTCACGGGAAGCTTGGATTATATTGATGGAATGCTTGAATATGATTTCTTGTACCATGGCTTCACGGAAGCTTGTATTGAAACTATTGTAGTATATGGATATATATGAAACTTTGTATGCATATGGATGAAACTGGTATAATATATGGTTTGGTACGGACGCAACTTGAATAATATGTATGTACTATGGATGAAAGTTATTTTAATATGGTTATGAGTACGGAAACAAATTTATTCCTGTCAAATATATATATATCCTGATTATTGTGAAAATTGGTAGGTATAATAGGAAGAAAAATAAAGGGGGGCTGTTTGAGTCTTTGCCGTCCGCCCACCGACGGCAAAGGCCATAGGGCAGACGGCAAAGGCACAAGCAGCCTGGTTGAGCCACGCTAGGAGCGTCCCTTTGCCGTCGGCCTAGTACATGGGCTGACGGCAAAGGAGGGTCGGTAGACGGCAAAGGAAAGCCCCATATGGCTGACGGCAAAGGTGGCGGGAGGGGGAGGGTTGGCAGTGCTCCCTTTGCCGTCGGCCACATACGGCGGACGGCAGAGGGTGGTACGACAGACGGCAAAGGACCGTTAGCACTTGACGGGACCATTTGGGGATCTGCCGTCCCAGTGTATTTGCCATCGGCCCGCTCATGGAAAATATTATTTGCTGTCCGCCGTAGGAAAGCAGACGGCAAATAAGCTCTTCACCGAATATTTTTTTGCCGTCCAGTTTGCCGTCAGCTGACTGACGGCAAAGCCTTTGCCGTCAGCTGATTGACGGCAAAGCCTTTGCCGTCAGCTGATTGACGGCAAAGCCTTTGCCGTCCGGGGTTTCCCCCTTTGCCGTCAGCCATAGCAGACGGCAAATTCTCAGATTCCTGTAGTGCCCCTTCCTAATTGGGCAGCCAACCCTAATCCCCCTCGAATCCCTTGTCAACCAGCCCTTCTCCCTCCTCCAGCCACTAGGCCCGGCGAAGCCCATTTGGGCCCGCCCGGCCCCGAATCAGCCCGAGCATCCCGAGCTCCTCCCATGGCACAGGGCTCCCGAGCTCCTCCCTACAGCCGGCCTCACCGCCACAGCAATCGCAACCTCGCCTGGTCGTCGGACCGCCACGCCTAGCCGGCCCTCTCCCCTCTTCCTCCCTTCTCCTTCCTCCTCTCCCTGACCCTATCGGCTTTCTCCCGTAGGTCCTCTCGCCGGCCGCCATGGCGACGCCGCCGGAGCTCCCTCACCGCCTCCCACCGGATCTGGTAGCCGCCTCGGTCCTCCCTGCCCTTCCCCGCCTCAGGTTGCCGCCACAACGCCCGTCGGCGCCGGAACCGCCGTCGCCGCGCTCTCCTCTACCGGGATCGGGAGGAGGAGCTTCTGCGTCCATTGACCCCCACCTCCAGCCCAGATCCAGGCCAGGTGGGCCGAGCCAGGCCCACCAACCTCCCCACAAGCCGGTGCTCCAGCCGGCTCACCTGTCGACCGGCCCATGGGCCAGGGTGAGCCCAGCCAGCCCCCGTGTTGTTTTTTTTGTCAGGCATTGCATATTCAATTGCTATTATAAAATAAACGGCACGTCGAAATAAAATATTTTATATAGGTAAAATGTGTAGAAAAATATGAGAATATTAATATGCCATTTTCATCCATGCTAAAAATACTTAACATGTCATTTCCTGCCATTTTGCATATATGTCATAATTGCATTTTCGCATAATTATTTAACCGTGCATCGGGAATCAATAAAATCACATATTAAAATTTTTCATCTCATTGACACCACATTTTCATGCTTGAGTAAAATGTTGAAATATTGGTTGCATTTAATTTTTCATTAATGGATTGCTATAACGTGATTAGGCCTAATACTCGCATAATTAATTGTGATTAATTTTCCACATGGACCTATACATACTATATATGTTTTCGGGGTACAAAAATCCATAGAAATTATCTGTGCATTTATTTTTGCCATTTGAGCATTTTTGTGTGCATTTCATTTATGCCGTGATGCCCTTTTGTCATTTCCGTGGGATTTAATCCATGCATGTTTTGTAATAAGTTTCAACATGAGAAATGCCCTTTGATATGTGTCCTAGCCCTTGGACATTTTGCTTGTCATAGAAATGCATGTTTAGGTATTGTTTTCTTGTTGTCAACTTGCTATTAAATTCTGCTATTTTGAGGGTCCAAAATATTTCTAAGTCTGGAATCTGTTATATTTTGTTGTTGTCTTGCCATGTGTTTTGCTAGTGATCTAGAACTCTTTTGTGGTAGGTGTAATTGAGTCATTTGTTGTTGATATTGTCCTCTAGCACGCTGTTAAGTTTCATGCCATTTCATGACCTGTAGCATATAGTTTCACTGCTGTCAATATTCCTACGTGATAAAAACTGCTCTGTCAAAAACTGATATTTTCACTTAGTCTGAAACTGTTTTCAAGTAGCCTTCTTGTGAGCATCCTACCTTGTGATCCATGCATGTTTTGAATATGATTTGTGAAGATGAAATGAAGTGGATGTTGTATTCTATTGCCCCATGCTTAGTTTGTGCATTTTGGAATCTTGTAGCTTGTTGTTTTCATGTGTGCAAAATGCTAAGTTGCTGGTTTGGTCAGATTTCAACTAAAACTTGTTTTTTTGAATGTGGTTGAACCGTAGCTCCTTTTTGGACATTCCATATATGAAACTTGCTTAGAATCTATTGTAGTTTCATAATAAATTGCTGAATTCATGATTTGAGATGTTTGTGATTGCATTTCCCATGCATTTGCATTCATGACATGTGCATCTTGTATTGGTCATATCTTTTAGACCGTAGCTCCGTTTGAGACGTTCTATATATGTAAATCGACTAGAATGACGTGTAGAATAACATGGTGACATTTATTTCACTATTTAATAAATATTAAACATGATTAGTTCAGATCTGGACCAATTTTGAAATTAACATATGAGGTCGTGTCGGAAATGCTATAAGTTGTTTCCGGCCTCATTTAAAATGCCTAGGTAGATAGTTTACTTATGCTTCACCTCTTGCCATGTTTAACAACATTTAATATTGTCGTGTACCTAACGGGAGTGAACTAAACAATTCGAATGTGAAGTTTTGTTAGTATGCAGCTCATTGCATATTGAGCTTCACTTAATGTGTAGTATTTGATTGTTGTGAATTGTCATGCATTGCATATTAAACCGGACATGCATCATATTTGTATGTGCATTGTGTCATGCATATGTTGTGGTGTATCTTGTGTTGATTGTTGTTTCGGATTGCTTCTTCTCGATAGAGTTCCGAAAGCGTTCGGAGTGTGAGGATTTTTTCGACTATGTTGGTTCGTCTTCTTCATGGACTCGATCTTCTTCCGAGCGGGATCTTAGGCAAGATGACACATTTTCCTGGATACCATTACTATCATTGGCATGATAGTTGTCTCGTCTTTTATTGTTATGTCTCGCTACCTACCACTTGTTTGATAAGCCTCCCAACATTGCCATGAAAAGCCTCTAACCTCTCCACATCCCAACAAACCTTTGTTTGGCTATGTTACCGCTTGCTCAGCCCTTCTTATAGCGTTTCTAGCTGCAGGTGCATTTGCTTCCATGTGTCAACATGGACCTTATTTTGTTATATCACAATATTACTGCTATTGAATTTAATGCACATATATACTTGGTAAAGGTGGAAGGCTTGGCCTTTTGCTCGGTGTTTTGTTCCACTCTTGCCTCTCCTAGTTACTTGTGAACCGGTGTTATGTTCCATAAATGAGCGCTCCTAACATGCCCGGGGTTGTTATGGGGACCCCCTTGAGTTTTGGGTGAGAATAAAACTTGTCTGGCAAGTCCCAACATTGGTACTACATTTGCCTAGTAATTAATGAACTTGCATAGGGGTTTTTCTAGACCCCGTGGATAATTAATCAACAACTCAGGCCAGTGCTCCTCATGAGTGTTGGTCCAAACTAGAGCACTGTGCGGGGCCATCCCAGGGCAACTCGGGAGATTTCTATCAGGCCTCCGTACACTAGCTTATCCGGTCGTGTCCTGAGAACGAGATACGCGGCTCCTATCGGGTGTGTCGACATGCCGGGCGGGCTTGCTGGATTTGTTTTACCTTTCTCGAACGTCTCGAGTGAGGAACTCTGATTTTCTTCGGCTATCTCGAGGTGTTGGATTTCCTTTGGAATTACCTAGGAAGATCACGAGATCCGTGGTTGAGGTTATTCCCGCTGAGTGTGGTTAATTTGTGATGGATGAGTTAGAGCACCCCTGCAGGGTTAAATCTTTTGAAGAAGTCGTGCCCGCGGTTATGTGGCAAACTTGGATATTTTGTTTAACATTCGGTCATAGCAAACTTGAAGTAAAATTTAATAAAATACACCAAATGTGTGCGTAACCGTGACTGTCTCTTCTCGTGAGTCCTTATCCGAAAGAGAACACGGTGGGGTTATGTTTGACGCAAGTAGGTGTTCAGGATCAATTAGTGATCATTACCAGTTCACGTTTGATATGCGTAGACCACCATACTTTACTTTCTGTACTCGTAAGTTAGCCACTCAAATAAATGCTTAGTCGCTTGTTGCAGCCTCACCACTTAACCGTACCTCACCTATTAAGCTTTAATAGTCTTGATACCCTTGGAAATGAGATTGCTGAGTCCCTGTGGCTCACAAATTACTACAACAACAGTTGTAGGTACAGGTCATGCAATGATTTGACGTGAGCGCGTTGCATGATTTGATTTGGAGTTATTGTTCTTCTTCTTCATCAATCTTGGATGGGTTCTAGGTGGCAGCCTGGGATAGCAAGGGTGGATGTCATTTATCGTTTGATTTCATTCGTAGTCGGACCCTGCTCTTCTGTATGATGTTTGAGTATGTTGATGTATTGATGTGACTCTGATGTATCTTGTGGCGAGTGTAAGCCAATTCCATATACTCATCTCTTCTGTACATGTACTTGTAATGATATCTATTCTTGCGAACGCATCGAGATGCGCTTCTATCCCTGTCGAGGCCCTCGTGCCGAAATAAGGATAGGATCGCATCTTGGGCGTGACATCCGGGCCGAATACCAAACAGACCTCACAACTAAGCCTAACATCTAAGACCTGAGACCCCAAATAAGCCACTTGCCGGGTATGGCGCACACACTAGTCTGGCGCAACCATTGTCCACAATTGAAGGAAGATTTAATCATTGAGTAAGAAGAAATATTAAACACATTGCTACAGAGTAAACATATTGTCCGTGAATCAAGATCATTTAATTTGCCAGATCATAATATTTATGTTGTGGGAGCGGTCCCCATGAAGAATTACAACGTGCGACAATGATACACCCCGTAGGATCGGCCGACATCCAATTCATGTTCATGGATGGCATGGATAATGATGCATGTGACCCATAACAACAATAGGATGGTGGACATGTCTAGGAGTTTGGTGGAATCTTTCAGAGTAGATGGGTGAGAGGGACTGACAAATCTCTCACCGAGTATCATGTAGGCTTATTGTGGTTGGTGTAGGTTGAACAGTAAAACTTGTCCTTCATGATGTACAATTCGAGCTCTTTTTCATCTCACTGGATTCTGCTCATCCATGTGGTCTTAGTTGTGCGAGGGTATGTTCAGGTGAGCTCCGATGCATCAGGAATGATAACGGTGTCCGGTGTTTAGATAAGGTTAGACCACAAATTAGTACAACCTGTGGAACTAAAAAAATACAGGAGAAGACGTCTCCTTAGTCAACTCCAAATTTTTCAGAAAATAAGCCCCTTACCGTATCTTTTCCATTCCTAACCGGTTATGACTATGGATGTTGTTGTTGGGTTCTATGCTTCTAGCGAACGTATGTAGGAAAAAGCGAACCGTCTTGTTACAGTTGTGATCTTCTAATTGATGTCTGCGTCATCTCTTGATTTACCTTCCAAATTTGAATGGGTCGATTGTGGGGACCCCGACTCATAAGTCGTGATCACTGAATGTACGTGCACAATAATCCTAGAGATCAATGCTCACTGAACACACATAAACTGAATCACAAGAGTCTTGCATCCGTTACATAACGATTTACTCAAATATGAACTTTATGGCCAAGTCTTCATATGATTGCAGCAAAAATCTTCAATGATAGCGTGAATCCATGCCATCTGCCTTAACCCTACATGCATTCTGACTAGGAAGCATCCTAGCTCGCATGTCCATCATCAAGGTAATCTTCATCATAACCTAATCTTTCATGTCTGGCCAAAAAAAAAACTAGTGGCAAGTCAATGAGTACTTTGAATGTACTTGCAAGCAATCCATGTTTGGAACAAGGCAATAACAATGCATGAAATAGCACTAAGTAGGTATTTTTCAGAAGCCAATTTTGAATGCAATGTTATGATCAAGCAACTATATGTAAGAATGCATCAAAAGTTGGCAAGTATCCACATGAACAAGTTACAGATATCATCATAAGACGGGGTTGAACATCTCATGTTCATTCATCACATCAAGTCTTCAGACTTGTCTCAAGTATCATCCTTCTGTCTTTTGCACACACACACCAAGTTTGTGAAAACATTTGGACATAGTTTAAGAAGGACCTCCAACTATCCATGACCGTGGACACGGCTATTCGAATAGTTTTACACTTTGTAGAGGTTGCACGCTTTACCCACAAGACTTGGGGAACTTTCGTGTCATCCATGACTCTCGGTATATTACATACCCGAGGTGAGCACCCGAACAATGTCTTTCCCCTAGTGATACTAAACAAAGAGTTCACTCGATTGGTACACAGCCCACATGATGTACATCACACGTAGCATCCAGGCATCAACGGTGTGCCCGGTGCCTATGAAGACAATGTATGATCGTCCATACTGGCATGAGCCCGTATCGAGAGTGACCATGCCACTCCTGCCACTTGTAATGTGGGATCCATGCTATTACCCACCAAAGTAATCAACAAAGCCCCTTCCATATAAGGATCCATGCTATTACCCACCAAAGTCTTTGAAATCATCTCTTTATTTCCATCACCATGCATATTCCCATCCCACTTGTGTAGCAACTACTAGCATCCTAAGTACTCCCACCTGCATAACCCTCATAAGGAGGTAGGGTCATGCACGATGCAAGTATCAACAAGAATGTATCGGAGGCATCCCACCGAAGGGGAATGCCACATCATCATGATCACTACAACAAAATAAAATGCTATATGCCATGCAATAAAAGTTTTCATAGTCATGGTCAAAGGGTTGCTTGCCTGGCTTATCCAAGTCTTTGAGGTCTTCACACGCTTCTCATCCACTCCGGGCATTTCATCTACTTCGTTAACTATCATCGGAAACAACCACAATAAGCGACACAACAAGCAGAAAATAAAAGTACTCTATAAATACAAGTTCCATTTTTCTTGGACACCTCTGGTCATGTGAAAAATAACCAAGGAGGTTGTGGTGGATGCGGGTCAAGGGGGAGTTTTGAATGGTGGAAATGAAGGAAACGATGATTCTATAACATGTCCATAGAAAATATATTTTGTAAAAATGACTGGATGAACCCAACAAATAGGGCATGATTTTCCTAAGATGGATTAATGGAAAAGGGGGGATATTTATTTGATCTAGAAGAATAGATGCATGATAAAAATGTTCAACATGGCTTAGATAAATAGGCAATGATATTTAGAGCATTTGTGATTTTGATTCACTCCATTTGGAGTTGATTTTGGATCTCTAGGAATTTTGCAATCAGGAGGCTTTTGTAGTTCTAATTCAAATTTGAATTTGAATTTGAACTCCATAAGAAAATTTGCAGGAATAATGTTCATTGCACATATTTGGATAGATCTTGATTTTAGGAATCTGTAGGAACTTGAATCATCCAATTTGGAGTTTATATGATTAAACTATGAATTATAAAGTCTGTTAGATAATAATAAAAGAGAGGGAAAAGGGGGTTATACCAGATGGGCTATAATGCGCCCAAGGCACTGGATAGGAGGTGGCCTGGCCCATCTGCACAGCCAGGCGAGGGCAGGGGACGTCGAAGGCATACTACCAGGAACACGCTTCCGCTGGAAGGAAGCGACCCACAACGTAAACCGTCTCCACTTACCACATGGGCCCGACCTCAGGGTCACTTACAGGTGAGTCCCACGAGGCCCTTTCTCTCTCTCTCGTCTCCTTCTTCTATCTCTGACAGGAGGTCGAGGGGGCACCGGCCGCCGCGTCTCCCGGTCGATCCGTTGGCCCGACTGCCGAGTCGGTGACCTGGGCGGACACCCTGCTTCCAACCACGCTCGGGGGTAGCCGCATTGGTCGCGGGGACAACCAGGAGCGAGAAGTCCATCGGGTGGGGCGGATGACGGCATCGGACATCGCCAGAGGGCACAACACGACCTCGGGGATGGAGCATGGGGGAAGGAGGGAGACCCCTAGGGGGCTTGGACCTGCTCTCGAACCTACTTGCGAGGGGGCAGTAAAGACGCGAGCGTACTTGCGGCCATGGTGGCGGCCATGCCGGTCGTTGCGGCAGATAGAGAGCTCGAGAGGAACTAGTGGCTGTTCTGGGAGTTTAAGGGAGGGAGGGAGAGCGAGAGAGGTCAAGTGAGGGATCGGGGACGGGCTTTTAGGCGGGGGCAACCAGAGGGAGCTTCGGGCCGCCACGAATGCTCTCGAGCACGGAGAGCACGCGTGCCATAGCAATCTTGGAGGCTTTCAAGCATTGTGGAGGGCCGTGGGAGCTCGAGGGGAAGATTCTTACGCGGCACCGGCGGCCGACAGGGTTAGGGGAGGGCGCGTGTGTGGGCTCGGTCATTGCCTCGGCCATGGCGGTAGACCGCGTGCGAGGGCGAGCCCAGGGAGAGAGGGAGGAGGGGGCCGACAGGAAGGTTTCATATGTCGAGGGGGAGCTGCTGGCGTGTGGGAGGGGCTCGAGGTGGTCGGGGGGCTCTAGTTGGGCACCGCTATAGTGCTCTGGTGCAATGTAGCGTGCTCCAGAGTGCCCATATGGTCGGCATGGCCTGCTCCCGCGTGCTCTAGCTTGTCTTGTAGTGTCTCGGGTTTCAGGGATTCCCTAGGGGTATTTGGGTGCTAATGTAGGATGTAGGAAATAAGAAACTGTGGGTGGAGGAGTGCTTCCATGGTCAAACAGGGTAGAAAGTGGGGGTTTTACCCCTCCAATAATTGAGCTACTACCATGGTGTTTTTACTGGAGGTATAAGGGGTGAAGTAAAGACTATGGTAAAAAAATTGGGTCAAGGAGAATGGTGGAAGGGGCCTATACAACAAGGTTGGTAAATGGGCAGAAGGTGTTTGATGAGTGTTTGGGCTAGCAAATGGAGTTTTCTTGCCATGATATTAAACAAGATGAAATAGAAGGTAGAAATATGGTTGATCACCAAGTTTGAGATTGATTGAAGAAAGTTCACAATGTAAACTTGGTAAACCCTAGAAATCAACATAAATAGGTTTCTATAGATCTGGTCATTCTAAGCTATTCTCCTTAATGCACCACTTTGTATGGTGGCATTATTTGGACATTAGAGCATGCCCAAAAAGTTTGGGACCAATTGGGAAAACTTGACATTGGGAAAACATTCCCAATTTTTGAAATCAGCAGGAAGGGGTTTGGGGTGATTTCGACAAGTGAACCTGTTCTCCTTGATGCACCACTAAGTGTGGATGCATTATTGGAGGATTATATCATGTCCACAAAGTTTGAGATTAAGGGGAGACAGTTGGTAAAGTAGAGTTGCTCAAATTTGGTTCTGGACAGAGCGGATTTTGGGATATTTTGGTGAACCAAAACAATTGGAATTTATATGAAACTTGGCAAGATGATCACATATATCATATGTGACATTCTAGAATTTTCCTGGATTTATTTGAGAATATTTCGTCTAGAAATATTTCAAAATTTTGAAATAGGCAGAAATGGTTTTGAAGGGTTTTGTCCAATATTTTGAACATGAGCATGTGT
Source organism: Hordeum marinum (assembly GCA_022496015.1). Lineage (NCBI taxonomy): Eukaryota > Viridiplantae > Streptophyta > Magnoliopsida > Poales > Poaceae > Hordeum > Hordeum marinum. The sequence continues at coordinate 274,628,825 of CM039678.1, forward strand.
TGAAACTCTTATATATGCACAATATATGTCCAGTGAGTTTTCCTAAATTTTCCCAAATATTTTTAAAGCATTTAAATATATTTTTCCTATAAAAGACCATTTCCGGCCTTAAGAAAAAGCCTTTAAATAAAATAGTAAAATAATATTTAAAATAAATATTTGGTGGTTTTGGGAATTCTTATACATAGTGGGTTTCAAATAAAGCATTTGGGGAAAGAGGATCCACCCAATTTGGGGACTTGTAGTGCAAATCTAAAATCAGGGGGTTTTCAAAACCTAATTTAAATAAATGCTTTTCGGCCAAAATACTATTTTGTAAACAAAATATTTTTGAGTCCTATTCACATGGCATGATCATTGAACAAGATTTGGGATAAAGGAAAAGAGTTCTTGAGGGTAGGAGGATGTTTTATGAATTATAGAGCACTAGCAAGCAATCAAACAAGCAGGCAAATAACACACAAGTCAAGCTTTCAACTGCACGCAAAAAGTTTTAATTGGCCCTAATTTTTGAGTCATGTTAACTTAGTCATGAGGCAAAACACAGGGTGTGACAGACCTACCCCCCTTACAAGAATCTTGTTCCCGAGATTCCTAGGCTAGGTGATGATGCAGACACTCACATGTGAGGTAGTCTTCACATTCCACGTTGTTTCTGCTCCGGCGTGGTAGTCCTTCTCGATCTTGAAGTGCTTGATGATATGTCTTTGAGTGCACTGTTGACTTGGTCTAAGGTGAATGGGGTTCTCGTAAAATTCTAGGCTCGCCTAATGGTCAAGGGTTTGGTGAACGAGGTTCTCGGAGGGCCTGGCTTGCATGTGTAACCCAAAGTTAAAAGACCTGGCAAAGCAGGGTGTCTGTGTGCTAGTCATGGGGTTGCTAGTGACATCTAGATGCCTCACGTTTCAATACAAGGGGTCAAGGTTGTAGCTTCCCTTGACGGGGAATTGCTGACTCTGTTGGAACAGTTGATCTGCCGATGCTTGTGGTCTTCATCCTCGAGAGTGCTGAAGCATGTCATCGTGGGCTTCTCATTGAGACCTTCTACTTGAGTAAGTTGCCCGGGTAGATTCTTCATTCTTCTTTGGTCATCTATCTTCATTGTCATGGATGCACGTTTCTGGAGGCTCTTTGAGTGTTTGGTCTACTCGTCTCTCCATGGCAAGGTCTGTGCTCAGTCTCGTCCCTAAGACTGAGCTTGGAGACTTGGTGTCAAAACGGGTTCTACCATATGGTAAGGTTTCGGCGGGGTTCTCGATAACCTAACTATTCAGATTATAGATTAGCCATCTAATCCCCAAGGTCTAGCGCTTGGCAAGTGGGGTGAACTACCTTTGGCAGGTGGTGCACCACGATCCAGTCAGGCTCATGCCCATGACTGGACCAAAATAGGGCTAGTAATGAAGTCATGACAATTGTCCCATTTAATTCTAGGTCTTGAAAGGATATGGATGTCATGCTCATCGTACTTCGTCAAAGTGGTGGTGTGAGGGTGCCATCAACTTCTTAGTTCCGTCCTAGTCAGGAACTGATAGGTGACTACTTAAATCAAGGGGATCTTTAATACTGTTGATGTCCAAGGGTTTCATCGGGCTTGAACGTCGGTGCTCCTGGATATAATCTAGTTGATGTAGCCGACAGAGGAGTGGTGGTTGACTTCTTTGGCTTCTTCTTCGTCGTTTTTGTGGCTCCGCAATTGTAGTGGTTCTTCATCCTTCTTGGGCAAGAAAGTCTTCTTGGGTAGGGAGGGTGCTTCGCGGAGTCCAACTCCTTCAAGGTGAGACCTTATACTCGAGAGGCATGGTAATGGGTGTTCCTGGGGCTTATCCAAATAGGACAAAGGTGTTCCTTCCCTTGTTGGGGTAAATGAGTATGTCATCCGTGAGGATAACAACATATTCCTCCAAATACCACATAAACACATTGCTCATGGGATGTGTGAGAGGAGCGGGCATTTGCTCTGGATGGTTACTATTTCGGGGGGGTTCGTGATCCAATGTAATCTAGTTCTTTGTGTCCACCTTCCTTATGAACAGGATTTGCGGTGGTCAAGATGGAGTATTGTCCATAGTCTAATGACTGAGAGCCACGACCTATGGTCATAATCTGACCATATTATGGCTTGGTAAAGCTTCTGAGTTTCAAGGAGCTTAGAATATGAGTGAACATCTATCATATTATCCTTGAGCACAATTATTAGATGCCAATATTCCTACTATTTACTCCAAATGAAATCACCCTATACCATCAAAGGTATCATCTTATATAAGTCAACTCCAATATTACACATGCTACTCATATCTCCAAGGTTTTGAGAGAAGGACTATACCCAAAATCGCATATGTGTACTATAGCTAACTCACATATATCCTTATAAAATAATCCTCGGGATAACATACAAGTCGCTAAGCTTGATCATGACACTACCAATCCAAGTGTCCTATTGACCTATCCAAGGTCTAAGGTACTACATTACTATGTTAAGGGAACTTGTAATATACCAATCCAAGATCTTGTTTCCTTCCTACGAATCCAACTTAATCGATCCACGAATATCATCCACTATTACATGATCCATTACTGCTACAAATCCATCATCGATGGTGTCCAACATAATCTCCTCGAGTTCATATAATCCACATATCATTGCAAGGACTATCATCACAGTATATCCACGAACTTCCAATCTCATGACCAACTAAACTCGAAGGTCGAGCTTATATAGATCCCTAAATTATCCCTAACATCATCCGGTTCCTTCTACTCATCATCCACCGAGAAACATGGCATCATGATCAAGATCATTGTGATAAATCCAAATAACTCCGAACCATGTAATATCGTTGATCGTGAGCACCCATTTGAACCACCTATTAAATCCAAGGTTTACACCTAGTAAGAATTCCCTACTACTTACCCCAGTCACTTTCCTATCACCATTAATCCACTATCAACATTACTTGCCAAAGTCAAGTCATTAATCCACCAAGAATTTCAGCTTGTGATCACAATGGTCCTACTAAACCCAATTTGCTCAAGGGGGAAGTAAGCTATGCTACTCTATCAAATTGATCCACCAAGTTTGTCTATCAACATTAAGCCTCGTAATCCACCAAAGGGTCTCAACTGCTTCCTCAAGACATCTACTATGGCTAAACCAAATCATTGTCCACAAATCGTATATCCTTAGAATGATCCTTCCTATGGCATCAAGTTTCTAGTGCTAGCGTAAGAATGAAGGATGTTTGTTCACTATGATCACTAGCTCCATAATGAACCCAGTGCTAAGAAGGGGTTATTCAAGCTCAATAAGTGCTCTGACAAATCCATGTGTTAAACACATGGTCAGAGGCTTGTGCTGGGGGAGCTTGTGAGATCTAGGTTGGGCTAGGGAGGGGTTTCCAATACCGAGGGAGAAGCATAACTCTACGGGGTTGCGTCTGGTTGAGTCTGTTGTAGTCCAAGTCCTCGATGTTAGTTGTTTGTCGAGGTGTATCCTTGGTGTATCTCGTCTTGCTGGTCTTCAGTTGATGAGATTGGGGAGATAAAGTAGCATCGAGAGGAGTGCCTAAGGGGGTGGTATAGTGGAAGTGCAATCAAGCAAGTGCCGAAAAGGCCAAACACATACATTAAGGTAAGGTAGGTGATAAATTCGCGCACTTGTTGCCTAGGGAAAAAGTGTGACTTACACCAAAGCACAAAAGGGAAAAACAAGAAACACACATCATGGTTCCAATCGAATCATCATACAGACTCGACTTCGCATAGGGGACACATGACCTATCCTACCCTAGGGGTTCTCGGACTCAGTAGTCATGCTTGCTTCGTGTCTAGGAGAGGAGTTTGCTTAGCCGTATGGGTATTTCTCAGGTGTTGCTATGTCTCTGGTTGTTGTTCATCAAAGCAATCATCGTTGCGCCTGAAGAGTCCTTGACGACTTTGGGTCTGTTGAGTTGACGACGAAGGTGATTCTTCACGGCTGTTGTTGACAGGGTCTTCTGGTGTCCTTGTGATCGTGACAATGCCTTCCCGTCTTCTGAGACGTCAAGCATTCTAGGTAGGCAATCTTTTATGCAGTGACATTAACAAGGCATGGTAGAGTTGTATCCTGACGGTCACATTGATGATAATATCGACACCGAGAGCTGGGGATGAAGAGAACTATTTTCCTACTCACTATAGTGAGGCGGACCAAATAGTGAGGTTCTCATCCACCGGTGGTTACCGATATAACAACGAAAAGGACATGGTTGCTCTATTAGTGATGCATATCATGAAATTTCATGTCTTGTGCCCTAGTCATCGAAGGCTAGTGTGGCATCATCTTGGGGCTGTGTCAAGGGTGTCACTATCATCTAAGTATTGACATCCTCATCCTTCGAGAAGGCAACTTTTGTTGGTAGCTCCTTGTCTAGTGTCGCCAGCGTGGGTCCAAGATATGTCGGCAATCGTCTGGCAAGGTGGCTTCCTTCTAGGTTACCCACGAGGATTGCAAGGAATCCCATGGTCAGGGGCACAAGGGTGGTAGCGACCACTTGCGAAGTTTTTGGAAAGAAGACGAGGAGAGCTAAGAGAAAAGTGGTGGAAGTGCTAAGGCAAAAACCTTTGCTTCCTTTGAAAATTTAGGAGAGGTGAGAAATATAGAGGCTTCGTAAGTAATTTTGAAGGGTATGGAAAAATAGTTTTGTCCTAACTAACGTCCATGCTAAATAAGGGCTTCCTACAGTTAGGATGGCTATGATATCAGCTCTGTGGGGACCCTGACTCATAAGTCGTGATCACCGAATGTACGTGCATAGTGATCCTAGAGATCAATGCTCACTGAACACATAGGAACGGAATAACAAGTCTTACATCCATTACATACCGGTTTACTCAAATATGGCCTTTATGGCCAAGTCTTCATATCATTGCAGCGGAAATCTTCAACGATTGGGTGAACCCATGACATCTGCCTTAACCCTACATGCATTCTTACGGGGAAGCGTCCTAGATCGCATGCCCGTCACCAAGGTAATCTTCATCATAACCTGATCTTTCATGTCTGGCCAATAAAATAACCAGTGGCAAGCCAATGAGTACTTTGAATGTACTCGCGAGCAACCCATGTTTGGAACAAGGCAATAACAATGCATGAAATAGCACTAATTAGGTATTTTGCGGAAAGCCAATTTTGAGTGCAATGTCATGATCAAGCAACTATGTGGAAGCATGCATCAATAGTTGGCAGATATCCATATTAACAAGTTACAGATATCATCATAAGCAGGGGTTGAACATCTCATGTTAATTCATCACATCAAGTCTTCAGACTTGTCTCAAGTATCATCCTTCTATCTTCCGCACACACACACACACCGAGTTTGCAAAAACATCTGGACGTAGTTTAAGAAGGACCTCCAACTGTCCATGACCATGGACATGAATATTCGACTATTTTTACACTCTGCAGAGGTTGCACGCTTTACCCACAAGACTCGGGGAACTTCCGTGTCATCCACGACTCATGGTATGTTACATACACGAGGCAAGCACCCAAAAAATGTCTTTCCCCTGGCGATACTAAACAAAGAATCTACTCGACTGGTACATAGCCCACATGATGTACATCACACGTAGCATCCATGCAGAGACCAACGGTGTGCCCGGTGCCTGTGAAGACAACGCATGATTGTCCATACCGGCATGACCCCCTATCCAGAGTAACCATGCCACTCCTGCCACTAGTAATGCGAGCTCCATGCTATTACCCACCAAAGTAATCAACAAAGTCCCTTCCCATATAGGGGTAGAGTGGTCGCACATGTTAGGTTGGGACAGTCAGCAGACCTTCAAACTCTCCGTTTTCGAAAACATACCCTCAACTTGTTCCCGTACACCACTTCTTTCTCAAGTGGTCACCCAATTCATCATCATTTCCCTCGGGCATTAGTCGCACCCGACGGGGTTTTCGAAAAGTCTTTGAAACTAGCTCTTTATTTCCATCACCATGCATTTTCCCATCCCACTTGCGTAGCAACTACTAGCATCCTAACTACTCCCACCCGCATAACCCTCATAAGGAGGTAGGGTCATGCATGATGCAAGTATCAACAAGAACGTATCGGAGGCATCCCACCAAAGGGGAATACCACATCATCATGATCGCTACAAGGAAATAAAGTGCTATATGCCATGCACTAAAAGTTTGCATAGTCATGGACAAAGGGCTGCTTGCCTGGCTTATCCAAGTCTTCGAGGTTTTTCACACGCTTCTTGTCCACTCCGAGAACTTCCACTACTTCGCCAACTATTGTCGAAAACAACCGCAATAAGCAACACAACCAGCAAAAAATAAAAGTACTCTATAAATAGAGTTTTATTTTTCTTGGACACCTCTGGTCATGTGAAAAATAACCAAGGAGTTTTTGGTGGATGTCGGTCAAGGGGGAGTTTTGAATGGTGGAAACGATGATCCTATAAGATGTCCATAGAAAATATATTTTGTAAAAATGAGTGGATGGACCCAACAAATAGGGCATGATTTTAGAAACATGTGGGAAGTGGTTTCACTGGATTTGGAGTTATTATGAATATCCTATGATTTTCCTAAGATGCATTAATGGAAAATGGGGCTATTTACTTGATCCAACAGAATAGATGCACGATAAAAATGTTCAACATGTCTTAGACAAATAGGCAATGATATTTAGAGCATCTGGGATTTTGATTCACTCCATTTGGAGTTGATTTTGGCTCTCTAGGAATTTTGCATTCAGGGGGTGTCGTGGATTTGTCATGGCAGATGTCTGAGTAAACGGACTTAGGTTCGGGGTGAAGACGCAACTACGTGGCGGCTTGAAGGGGTTGATGGGAATCGAGAGATACAGAGTTTACCCAGGTTCGGCCCCTCCGATGGAAGTAAAAGCCTACGTCTTGCTTGTCTTGTATTGATGATGAACGATATCTCTTGGTTACAAGGGTGCGAATTGCTACCTCTAATTACGAGAACCTCTAATCTGTCTATCTCTAATCTCTTGTGTTGTCTAAACTTGTGGAATTATGAATCTGTCCTTCTAGGGGTGCTCTACCCCTACTTATATAAGTGGAAAGGGTAGGTTTACAAATAGAGTCCTATTAGGAGTAGGACTAGGACTAGTCTCTTTAGAATCCTATTCCGGGTCTTGTTTCTCTTGTAAGTAAATCCTTTATCCTCTAGGCCTTCTCTTGTGAGCCGCCTGGCGCCGGCTCAAACGCCGGGTCTTAGGCCTGGTCATCCTGCGGCTCGCCTGCCGGGTTATTAATAAAATGTCATGTCTTTACTGGGTCTCCTATGAGTTGCCAGGCCGGGTCATACCGCGGGGTATATCCCCGACATTAGCCCCCAGATTAGCTTGAATTTATTTATGCTAAGCTCCTGAAATAAGAATAATAAATATGTTAAGTAGCCGTCTTGCTCCTTTGGCTGGCTTAAAAATGGCACCTTAGAAATCCGGGTCTTTTTTGCATATCAATGAACCGTCTTGATAATCATCTTGCTTGTCAATGTCTTTTGAAAAATATTGAATATAGAACACCCATATGCCATTGAATCGGCTTCCAATACTTTTGGCGGGTCATCTCCGTCGGGTCATAAGCATTGATGATGTCGGGTCATTATCGTTGGTGACGTCGGGTCAAATAACTAGAATCCAGATGAAAAAATATTGGGATGAAAATCTATCTGATGTAAAACCAGACTTCCATTGTTGTGAAGCAGGGTGACTTATAAAATCTGGCGGGTAATGATCTTTTGATAACACCGGGTCATAAATGTTGGTGACGCCGGGTCTAACAACTGAACACCATACTTAATATATTGAAAAATTCTCCTCTAGAGTTTTTGATATGTCCATATTACCTGTAGCCCCCAAGCTCCAAGATTATCCATGATAACTTGATGCTTTTTTGCAATAATATTTTGGACTGTGTAGCTCCCAAGGACTGGGTTGATGTGCCTGCAGCAACCTGGGACTTATAACTGTCCTATACCTTATGAAACTTCAACAGGTGTAGCCCCCAAGGGCCGGCTCATCAGAATGTGATGCACCGAGTCTTTAATTTGAACCTCATAATCTGTTTTAAACAGCTGAATACTGTAGCCCCCAAGTGCCGCGTCGCACGCCTGCGTTGACTTGGGACTTTATAAAATTTGGTCTGATCGGTGTAGTCCCCAAGTGCCGGGTCAGTAAGAATTACTGGGCTGGGACTTTAGAAAAGTATAGAAAAAGTCCGGCTCATCTCCTTGAGATAGCATGGTCTTGCTGACGATGTAATGATTTGAAAACCGGCTTGCATTAGCCCCCAACTGCCGTGGTGCGTGCTTGTAGAGACATGGGACTTGCATAATTAATATAAACTGGCTTTGAATAGTGTAGCCTCCAAGTGCCGGGTCGTCTGCCTGCAACGACTTGGGACTATGTAAGAATAATATGACTCACCACAATTTGTTGGATGAATCCTTAACCGTGATTGTAATATAACCTGGAATGAATATCCTAAAATAATTCCTTTGTCTCTGACATGAAATCCCTGCTCATGGTTGTGGTGCAACCCGGAAAATATATATCAGAGAAATCCATGAGTATTGTAGATTACTACAGAGCATAATTGAAGAAATCCGAAGACCAGCCAATTAGATGACACGACATTATATCTGATAGGGCGGTTCTTCAAGAATAATCAACTTTCCAATATAATGGTGGCTCATCTTTAATAAACAAGACCTGCAAAAACATGACAGAATATGTTCTGTGTTGCTGTAAGGGCGGCTTGAAAAAGCACAACCCGAAGATGTTATATCTTCCATAACATTGCTCCTTCTTTCATAATCTGGCTCTGAACCGGCTTGTAAAGCCGGCATGACATGTGAATATGATGAAAATGATGCAATGTATGATGATGTATGATGCAAGATGCAATGTATGATGTAATGTTAACTTGTCAACCTTTTTTGGCATAAAGCCGGCGGATAGGCATTAGAAGCTGTACCCGAAGGTGGGAAGCCGCCCTCGCCGCGGCTCATTTTCCTGAGCCAGATTTTTGTGGCATAAAGCTTGGTTACGCGACTCATTGTCCTGAGCCAGATTTTTGTGGCATAAAGCTTGGTGCCGCGACTCATTTTTCTGAGTCGGTTTTAACTTTAACCAGTGCAGGGTCTCTATCGAGAGTGGCCATCAATTTCTTTGAGTGGTTCAGGGTCTCTAGGCGAGAGTAACTGGCGGGTCAAGCCATTTTAACTTTAACCAGTGCAGGGTCTCTATCGAGAGTGGCCATCAATTTCTTTGAGCGGTTCAGGGTCTCTAGGCGAGAGTAACTGGTAAGAGTTCGGCGGGTCATGAGATGTTAGCTACCCGTCGGTAAAAAACCTCTCATAACCGCGGCTAAGCATGTTTTAGTCAGAGATTTGGCATGAAGCCAGCCTATTGGGTGTTAGAAGCGGTAACCATCGGTAAGAAGCCCCCTTTTCGGCAATTACGATGCAAAGCGCCAGCGAATAGGTGTTAGAAGCTGTACCGGCTAATGGTAGGAAGCCGCCCTCGCCGCGACTCATTTTTCTCAGCCGGAATTTTGTGCCTCTACGGTCGGCTAATAGGTGTTAGAAGCTGTACCCGGAGGTAAGAAGCCGTCGTTCGCCGATCTCAGTTGATGTATCAACCGGAACATTTTTGAACTCTTCTTGTAAGTCGCCATCTTGTATAAAGAAGTGGCAGCAGCTCCAAGTGACGATCCAATAAATCTAGGCACCTATGTTTGAATGGTGCATTACGGCAGTTCGTCCTCTTGGGCAACTTTAATCTTCCGTCCGTAATGTAATAGCCCCCAGAATTGGACTTTCTCTTGCAAAGATTCGGGGTTCTTGTTGAAAATGACCAAATGTGTCTTGCCATGTCTGTAGCCCCCGAGTCTCAAGTTGACTCGAAGAGGCGGCTTGAGAATCTCCACTGAAAGTTGAGGTTGACTGTGGTGGGTTATATATGATCCTGCATGATTTGTTTCAATGATCCGATCAATGGTTCGTTCCGGCTGGTTGCTGAAGTGTAACCAAACTGCAATGGCGGCGACTTGTGCGCCTGTCTGTTGGGCGGCTCATACAAGCAAGCACTGATATGTTTGATGTAGACTAGACCACAGGGTGGCGGTTCATGAGCGTCCATTGGGCGGCTCAAGTGAGCAGGCGCGGCACTGGCATGTTGATATAGACGTAGAAGTCAGCTGTGACATTTTAAGACGGTTGCGGCATTGCAAGTCGGCGCGGTGGTGAGAGACGGCCGTGGCATTGTAAGCCGGCGTGGTCATGAGAGGCGGCCGCGACATTGTACGCCGGCTCGGTCGCAAGAGATGGCCGTGGCATTGTAAGTCAGCGCGGTGGTGAGAGACGGCCATGGCGTTGTAAGCCGGCGCGGTGGTGAGAGACGGCCACGGCGTCTGTTGGTGAAGACCATAAGGCAGGTACGGCGGCTTGTCGCACTCATTCGGCAGCTCATACTGGCGGGTGAACGCATTCAGTACCGACATATTGATGTAGATCGCCTGCGGGGACGGCGACTCCCTTGCGTCCATCGAGCAATGCAACACGCCGGTGCACGCTCTAACTCCGAGGTATCATGCCACACGAAGAATGGTCCTGCATGAAAATATTGCAAGAGACGGAGTAATTGTTGTTGAACGGGTTAACATGTATGAAAAAATAGGATCAATACCACCTGAATTTTTTTCGACAGATAAATACAGATACTGATGGCACCTGTTTTTTTTTAAATCACCCCGTCCAACCGGTCCTCCTCCTCTCTCCCTTGCCTTATCCTTCCACCAACCGTACACCAGGAGAGGCAAACATAGTGGTGAGTATGGACGTGACTCCATTGATGCAACAGGCGAGCAGACCGAGAGCCATGGCGCGGGAGAGGCGAGCCGCGACGGAGGGGGGTGGCTTGGCTGAGGTGGGATGCGGCTAAGCCGACGGCAGGGCATGGCCAGGAGGGCTTGCAAACGCCCGCTCGCAGCAGAAGCAGAGGACGTGGCGGCGGCGGCTCGACCACAGTGACGTCGGGTGGCTCGTGCCGACCGCTCGGATGCATGGTGAACTGGCTCAGGTCGTAGGCGAACAACCAGGTGGTAGAGGTGAAGCGCTGGTGGCTCAGATGCGCCGGGGTGGATGCTGCGCCACATCGGACAGGTGGGGTGAGATGGAGGCGAGGCCTGAGGTGGCCACGATATGGATGGCGGGGAAGGTCCGAGGCGGCCATGAGGACTCAAACGAAACCGGCTCGAGGGCGGCCAGCTGCGGCGACAGAGTGGGAGCAGAGCTCGACCGACCAGTGGCGGGCGGGAGATGACCATGGCGCTAAGCCGGCGCAAGAGGACTAAGCGCAGCGAACATGGCGGCCGGCGCACGAAGGTGAAGCTACGTGGAAGAGCGGCGGCGCGTGGAGGCAAGGTCGGATTGAGGTGAGGTCGCGGCTGTGGAGCCAAGCGCGGTGGAGCGGAGTCGAGTCTGTGGCACGTCCATCCGCTTCCTGGTAGCGGCGTGCAGCGTGCTTGTCCCCCCTTTTTTTATTCACGTGAAAACTATGCCATACAATAGCTTCGCTAGCGATTGTCTTTTGTTTCTTTCCTGATAACGGTTGATGTCCACTGGTTTGTAGATTTGATGAGAATTGGCAGAAATTTCTTGGGGACTTGAAGTGAGCAGCCGTTGCAACTTTAGATCATAGTTTGACGTACGCCATCCATATTCTCTTTCTTCCTTGGCGACTTCCTTCGACCCGATTTGATCAAAATTAACCAGCCACATAATGGTCAGTCAAAGCTGTATCCGATTCAGACTGGAAAAAAAACATATGAAACTCATGATGTTGTCGGCTCCAGGATGCTACCGTCTCCTTCGATTGAGTGGTCCACTGGTGTTGACCTAGTAGTAATCTGGCTGCCGAAACTGCAGTGAAAATCACCGACGACTTTGATGGACTATTGTACTATGTTTGGCTATGGGGCAAACCCTCCCATTGATCTCAACGACTTGCGGCAGCGAACACATAGTAACCATAGTTTTCCTTTGAACTCAGATTCATATATACCAGCTCCAAACTTAACCACGACCCCAATCACAAAAACGATAAATCTGCCGGCTCTGCCTCAAGGCTGTCCCATGCCAGGTTATTCGGCGCGCTTTCCATGCTGATTTCCCTCCAAAATACAATACCATCGTGCGATGGCCCCACGGTGGGTGCCAACTGTCGTGGATTTGTCACGGCAGATGTCCGGGTCAACGGACTTAGGTTCGGGGCGAAGACGATACTACGTGGCGGCTTGAAGGGGTTGATCGGAATTGAGAGACACAGAGTTTACCCAGGTTCGGCCCCTCCGATGGAGGTAAAAGCCTACGTCCTGCTTGTATTGTATTGATGATTAACAAGATCTCTCGGTTACAAGGGTGCTAATCGCTACCTCTAATTACGAGAGCCTCTAATTTGTCTATCTCTAATCTCTTGTGTTGTCTAAACTTGTGGACTTATGAATCTGTCCTTCTAGGGGTGCTCTACCCCTCCTTATATAAGTGGAAAGGGTAGGTTTACAAATAGAGTCCTATTAGGAGTAGGACTAGGACTAGTCTCTTTAGAATCCTATTACGGGTCTTGTTTCTCTTGTAAGTAAATCCTTTCTCCTCTAGGCCTTCTCTTGTGAGCCTCCTGGCGCCGGCTCAAATGTCGGGTCTTGGGCCTGGTCGTCCTGCGGCTCACCTGCCGGGTTATTAATAAAATGTCATGTCTTTACCGGGTCTCTTGTGAGTCGCCAGGACGGGTGATACCGCGGGGTTTTCGTAGTTCAAATTCAAAATTGAATTTGAAATCTATAGGAAAATTTGCAGGAATAATGTCCATTGCACATATTTGGATAGATCTTGATTTTAGGAATATGTAGGAACTTGAATTATCCAATTTGGAGTTTATATGATTAAACTATGAATTATAAAGTGTGTGAGAAAATAATAAAATAAAGGAAAAATGGGGTTATACCAGATGGGCTATAATGCGCCCAAGGCACTGGATAGGACGTGAGCTGGCCCATCTGCACGGCCAGGCGGGGGTAGGGGACGTCGAAGGTGTACTACCGGGAACACGATTCCGCTGGAAGGAAGCGACCCACAACGGAAACCGTCTCCACTTATCGCCTGGGCCCAACATCAGGGTCACTTAAAAGCGGGTCCCACCAGGCCCTTTCTCTCTCTCTCTCTCTCTCTCTCTCTCTCTCTCGTCTCCTTCTTCTACCTTCGATAGGAGGTCGAGGGGGCACAGGCCGCCATGTCTCCCGGCCGCTCCGCTACACCAGTCGCCAAGTCGGTGGCCTGGGCGGATGCCCCGCTTCTAGCCACGCTCGGGGGTAGCTGCATTGGTTGCGGGGACAACCAGGAGCAAGCGGTCCATCAGGTGGGGCAGACGGCGGCATCGGATGTCACCGGAGGGCACAACACGACCTCGGGGACGGAGCATGGGGAAGGAGGGAGATCCCTAGGGGTCTTGGACCTGCTCTCGAACCTCCAAAGGGAAAGGGGGCAATGGAGACGCGAGCGTGCTTGCGGCCATGGCAGCGGCCACGCTGGTCATTGGGGCGGATAGAGAGCTCGAGAGGAACCGATGACTGTTCTAGTAGTTTGAGGGAAGGGAGAGAGCGAGAGAGGTCAAGTGAGGGCTCGGGGATGGGCTTTTAGGCGTGGGCGACCAGAGGGAGTTTCGGCCCACCTCGGATGCTCTCGGGCGCGGAGAGCACGCGTGCCAAAGCTATCTTGGAGGCTTGTGAGCGTCAGGGAGGGGCGTGGGAGGTCGAGGGGAAGATTCCTACGCGGCACGGGCTGCCAACTGGGTCAGGGGAGGGCGCGCGTGTGGGCTTGGTAATTGGCTCGGCCATGGCGGCAATGCACGTGCGAGGGCGAGCCCAGGGGAGAGAGGCGGGAGGGGCCGACAGGGAGGAAGGTTGTGTATGTCGAGAGGGAGCTGCTGGCGTGTGGGAGGGGCTCGAGGTGGTCGGGGTGCTCTGGTTGGGCGCTGCTACAGTGCTTTGATGCACTGTAGCGCACTTCAGAGCGCCCATATGGTCGGCATGGGCCTGCTCCCGCGTGCTGTGGCTTGTCTAGTAGTGACTACGGGATTCAGGGATTCCCTAGGGGTACTTGGGAGATAATGGAGGATGTAGGAATAAGAAATTGACGGTGCAGGAGTGCTACCATGGTGAAACAGGGTAGAAAGTGGGGGTTTTACCCCTCCAATAATGGAGCTACTACCATGGTTTTTTTACTGGAGGTATAAGGGGTCAAGTAAGGACTGTGGTAAAAAATTTGGGTCAAGGAGAATGGTAGAAGGGGCCCAAACAACAAGTTTGGTAAATGGGCATAAGGTGTCTAATTAGTGTTTGAGCTAGAAAATGGAATTTTCTTTCCATGATATTAAACAGGATGAAATAGAAGGTAGAAACGTGGTTGATCACCAAGTTTGAGATTGATTGAAGAAAGTTCACAATGTAAACTTGGTAAACCCTAGAAATCAACAGAAATAGGTTTCTATAGATCTGGTCATTCTAAGCTATTCTCCTTAATGCACGACTTCATATGGTGGCATTATTTGGACATTAGAGCATGCCCAAAAAGTTTGGGACCAATTGGGAAAACTTGACAATTGGGAAAACATTCCCAATTTTTGAAATCATTAAGAAGGGGTTTGGGGTGATTTGGACAAGTGAACATGTTCTCCTTGACGCACCACTAAGTGTGGATGCATTATTGGATGATTATATCATGTCTAGAAAGTTTGAGATTAAGGGGAGACAGTTGGTAAAGTAGAGTTGCTCAAATTTGGATCTGGACAAAGAGGATTTTGGGATATTTTGGTGAACCAAAACAATTGGGATTGATATGAAACTTGGCAAGATGATCACATATATCATATGTGACATTCTAGAATTTTCCTGGATTTATTTAAGAATATTTATTATAGAAATATTTCAAATTCTGGAAATAGGCAGAAATGGTTTTGAAGGGTTTTGTACGATATTTTGAGCATGACCATGTGTTGATACTCTTATATATGGACAATATAGGTCCAGTGACTTTTCCTAAATTTTCCCAAATATTTTTAAAGCATTTAAATAATTTTTCCCTATAAAAGACCATTTCTGGCCTTAATAAAAATCCTTTAAATAAAATAGGAAAATAATATTTAAAATAAATATTTGGTGGTTTTGGGAATTTTTATATATAGTGGGTTTCAAATAAAGCATTTGGGGAAAGAGGATCCGCTCAATTGGGGGACTTGTAGTGCAAATCTCAAATCAGGGGGTTTTGAAAACCTAATTTAAATTAATGCTTTTTGGCCAAAATACTATTTTGTAAAAAATATTTTTGAGTCCTATTCACATGGACTGATCATTGAACAAGAGTTGGGATCAAGGAAAAGTGTTCTTGAGGGTAGGAGGATGTTTTATGAATTATAGAGCACTAGCAAGCAACAGACAAGCGAGCAAATAACACACAAGTCAAGCATTCAAATGCACACAAAAAAATTTAATTGGCCCTAATTTTCGAGTCATGTTAATTTACTCATGAGACAAAACACAGGGCGCTACACCGATGGATTTCTAGGGAACTCTGGGCTTGGGCCGATGCCAACCAGTGCCAGTCAATCGCAAGTTACTCAGAGGACATTGATCGATCGCTAGCAAGAGGCTTGACGAAAGCAGAATAGAACGGGGAACGCTACTCTTTTTTTAGATTAGGAGCGGTATCTCTAAATTCCATGTCTATTACATTGGAGTTGGCATTCGTTGTAGATACAGTTCTGCACGTTAAGTTTATGCTTAGTGCCCAGCGTAATTCATGCATGTTTGTGCTTTCCAGGTGATGCGCACTAGATACTTCTGCACTAGAATGGCAATAGGTAGCGGGTATGACCCATGTATACCTTTGATTAATGTTGTGAAATTTGAAGTGTGTCTACTGCTTATGACATTTTTATACTATTGTGCTAGGGCCTGAATAAGTTTTTGATGTATACTCTGAAGAGTTACACTGCAATGAAGCTAGGCAACATTCAATATAACCAGTGTTGAGGTATACTGATCATACGCCAGCTTCTGAGTCCATCATCGATAATTCAAGCTTTCTGGGTGGATCTTGGTATCTTGGAGGCTTCTGAGTCCATCATCGACAATTTGAGCTTTGTGTTAGGGCCTGAATCAGTTTTTGATGTGTACTTTGAAGAGTTACAATGCGATGAAGCTGGAAAACATTCAATACAACCTGTATTCAAGTATACTGATCACACATCAGCTTCTGAGTCCATCACTGATAATCCAAGATTTGTGGATGGAAATTGGTATCTTGGAGGTTTCAGATGTTGAGTATTATTATTTTTCTTGTTAGTGAAGGTTATCATGTTTTTGGCACCCGCTCCATGATGCTTCAACGAAAAATGTCAAACCTGGTCACCTTTGTAAATAGTTAAGATCATCCAATATATGTATGCAAAATACAAAAAGTCTGATAAATTTGTTGTATTGCTTGAATTGTGGAAAGGGAGATATTTTGCTTGTGTGATTGTTGCTATGTGTGATATGCGTATGACACAAAGTTTTACTTATGTTCCTACAAAATTAAGTTTCACAAGTATGCAAATATTCACTATCACAATATAGCATGAGTGGTAGCTCCACATTAAAGTTTATTTTTTCAACAAATTTTGTTGTCCATAGCAAGGATTTTAGCTACAACTCTAAATAGTAACGCAGATCCTAATGAAATAGTATTCCACCGTTTATCAATGTTTCTAGAGCTATTAGCTCTAAAATGCATAATAAGGTCTAACTTCTCATTTAAATTTTGCACTCTAAAATAATATGTATTGGAACTTGATATCTTGAATAGGAACTACGAAGATGAGGATGTCTTGCTGGACGAGGCTGCCGCCACCAACTATAAAAATGACGATGATCATGAGGCAGCCGCTAGAGCACTGGAGCCTTCTCGAGAAGAAGAGTGGGTTGTTTATCATGGTACTCAACGAGAATGAGAGGGACGACCACAACCAAGAAAAGGGAAGATGCACGTACGACGAGAAGTACACGACGACGACAATGCATGTGGTGTGCATGGTGATCCTAAATGTATACGCTAGACACGATTGAAATTGAACCACTAAAATACATATACCACCGTTGCAACGCAGAGGCATTGTACTAGTAATAATAAAGCATCGATCCCTTTTGTTCACACACAATCACGACAACTTTTATAAAGCAAATCGCTGATGTTTTAGTTATTTAACTTGTAATCCTTTTTTGTGGATGTTTGTGACAACATTTTGTTTTTACAAAATAAAACTCGCATTCGTTAAAATTAAATCTATAATCCTTTTTTTAGTTTTTATTCAGCCGTTCCATTTCCAGTCGCGGTGAAGGAGGAGACAAAGGACGGAGGCTGATAACCCAAAAGTAGAGGGGATCAATTGTAGCCTATTCCGATAAGTAAGAGTGTCAAACCCAACGAGGAGCTAAAGGTGGAACAAATATTCCCTCAAGTTTTGTCAACCATCGATACAACTCTACGCATGCTTAATGTTCGCTTTACCTAGAACAAGTATGAAACTAGAAGTACTTTGTAGGTGTAATTGGATAGTTTTTCAAGATAATAAAGAGCACGTAAATAAAAACTAGGGGCTTCTAAGATAAAGTAACAATTAAGTTAGTTTAATGAGTGTGGAAAAGTGGTGGTAGGAGTTGCGGAATTGTCCCTAGGCACTCGATAACTAGACTAGTCATCATTATTGCAGTTTTATATGAGGGAAAGGCATAAGCTAACATACTTTCTCTACTTGGATCATATGCACTTATGACTAGAACTCTAGCAAGCATCCACAACTACTAAAGATCATTAAGGTAAAACCCAACCATAGCATTACAAGCTATCAAGTCCTCTTTACTCCCATATGCAACAACCCACCTACTCGGGTTTATGCTTCTATCACTCAAGCAACCCACCATAGGCGACTCATGAACACATTGCAAAACCCTACAACGAGGATACCTCATGCTTGCGTGACACATA
Source organism: Hordeum marinum (assembly GCA_022496015.1). Taxonomy (NCBI): domain Eukaryota; kingdom Viridiplantae; phylum Streptophyta; class Magnoliopsida; order Poales; family Poaceae; genus Hordeum; species Hordeum marinum. The sequence continues at coordinate 274,646,937 of CM039678.1, forward strand.
GAGCACCATAGGACATCACCAATAATAAAACATGCAACTCAAACCAATCATGATCATCAATCAGCCCATAGGACAACAAAAATCTACTCAGACATCATAGGATGGCAACACATCCTTGGATAATAATATGAAACATAAAGCACCATGTTCAAGTAGAGGGTATAGTGGGTTGTGGGAGAGTGGACTACTATAGATAGATGGGGGAAGGTGATGGAGGTGTTGGTGAAGATGACAGAGTTGTTGAAGTAGATCATCGTCATGATGATGGCCCAACGGAGTTCCGACGACACCGGGAGAGAGGGGGAGAGAGACCCCCTCCTTATTCTTATTCCTTGCCCTTCCCCCTAGATGGGAGAAGGGTTTACCCTTTGGTCCATGGCCTCCATGGCGGCGGAGGGGCGAGAGCCCCTCTGAGATTGGATCTATCTCTATGTTTCCTTCTGTTTCTGCGTTCCCAGATTCTGGCCTTTCACCGTTTCTTAAATATCCGGAGATCCGGAACTCCGATCGGGCTGAAATTTTGAGGGGATTTTTATTATAAAAATAGCTTCGTTGCGGCTAAAGGACAGCTCAAACCGACCTAATGGGTGGCCACAAGCCTGCCAGGCGCGGCCAGGGGGTGGGTCGCGCCTAGCAGGCTTGCCACCTCATCGGGCATCGTCTCGCGTTGATTCTTTTTCCCAAAAATCACATATATTCCAAAAAAATCTCCGTATTATTTTATCACGTTTGGAATTCGTTTGGTATGGATATTATGTGAAACAAAAAACATGCAACAAACAGGAACTGGCACTAGGCACTGGATCAATATGTTAGTCCCCAAAGTAGAATAAAAAGTTGCCAAAAGTATATGAAAGTTGTAGAATATTGGCATGAAACAATCACAAATTATAGATACGATGGACACATATCAACATCTCCAAGCTTAATTCCTGCTCGTCCTCGAGTAGGTAAATGATAAAAAAGATAATTTTTGATGTGGAATGCTACCTAGCATAATCTTGGTCATATAAACTAATCATTGCATGAATATTAAGACACGAGTTATTCAAAGCAATAGTCTATCATTTGACATTATGACAATGATACTTCAAGCATACTAATAAAGCAATTGTATCTCTTCAAAATATAATGGAAAAGGAAAGTTATCCCTACAATATCATATAGTCTGGCTATGCTCCATCTTCCCCACACAAAGTATTTATATCATGCACAACCCCGATGACAAGTCAAGCAATTGTTTCACACCTTTTATGTTCTGAAACTTTTTCAACTCTCAAGCAATACATGAGCGTGAGCCATGGATATAGCACTATAGGTGGAATAGAATATGGTGGAGGTTGTGAAGAAAAAGGAGAAGATAGTCTCACATCAACTAGGTGTATCAACGGGCTATGGAGATGTCCATTAATAGATATTAATGTGAGTGAGTAGGGATTACGATGCAACGAATGCACTAGAGCTATAAGTGTATGAAAGCTCAAAAAGAAACTAAGTAGGTGTGCATCCAAATTGCTTGATCATGAAGACCTAGGGAAATTTGAGGAAGCCCATGATTGGAATATACAAGGCAAGTTATATAATGAAAAATTCCCACTAGTATATGAAAGTGACAAAATAGGAGACTCTCTATCATGAAGATCATGGTGCTACTTTGAAGCACAAGTGTGGAAAAAGATAGTAGTGTTGTCCCTTCTCTCTTTTCTCTCCTTTTATTTTTATTTTTTTATTTTTGGTGGGCATCTAAGGCCTCTTTTTTTTATTTGGGCTTCACTGGCCTCTTTTATTTTTCATAAAGTCTAGAGTCTCATCCCAACTTGTGAGGGAATCATAACTTCCATCATCCTTTCCTCACATGGGATAAAGCTCTAATAATGATGGTCATCACACTTTTATTCACTTAGAACTCAATAATTACAACTCGATATCTAGAACAAAATATGACTCTACATGAATGCCTCCAGCGATGTACCGGTATATGCAATGATCTAGCATAGAAAATGACATAAAAAATGGACAAGCCATGTAAACATCATGCTAGCTATCTTACGATCATGCAAAGCAATATGAAAATGATGGTGCATGTCATAATAAACGGAACGATGGAAGTTGCATGGCAATATATCTTGGGATGGCTATGGAAATTCCATAATAGGTAGGTATGGTGGCTGTTTTGAGGGAGGATATATGGTGGGTTTAATGCACCGGCGAAAGTTGCATGATACTAGAAAGGTTAGCAAAGGTGGAAGTTTGAGAGTGCGTATAATCCATGGACTCACATTAGTCATCAAGAACTCACATACTTATTGTAAAAGTCTATTAGTCATCGAAGCAAAGTATTAGACACATGCTCCTAGGGGAGAGGTTGGTAGGAGTTAACCATCGCGCGCTCCCGACCCTTACACGAAGGTTGACAATCAATAAACAAATCATGCTCCGACTTCCTTACATAACGGTTCACCATGCGTGCATGCTACGGGATTCACAAACCTTTGCACAAGTATTTCTACCAATCCACAATTACTCACTAGCATGACTCTAGTATCACCATCTTTATATCGCAAAACTATTGCAAGGAATCAAACACATCATATTCAGTGATCTACAAGTTTTATGTAGGATTTTATGACTAACCATGTGAATGACCAACTCCTGTTAACTCTCTAAATAGATATAACTGAAGCATGGCAGTTTAATTCTTTCTACAAATGACATGCCCACGCTCAAACAAATATAGGTGAAGCAAAAGAGCATTCTACAAATGAAAGTTTTCTATGTGTAGAGAATTAGGTAATCTAAACCTGAAATGATATAAGTGCCGCACACGAAGCATTCTATGAAGCCATACTCAAAAGATATAAGTGAAGTGCATGAAGCATTCTATAAATCGACCAAGGACTATCTCATACCAGCATGGTGTATTATTAAAATAAAAATAAAAATTACATGAACCTCCAAGATTTACACATATCATGTGGCGAATAAAAATATAGCTCCAAGTAAAATTACCGATGGTTGTTGGAAGAAAGAGGGGATGCCTTCCGGGGCATCCCCAAGCATAGTTTCTTGAGAGTCCTTGAATATTACCTTGGGGTGCCTCTGTCATCCTTAATCTTAGTCTCATTCCACTCCTTATTCGTTCATCCATCGTGACCTCACCCAAAACATGAAAACTTCAATCACACACAACATAACAAAACCCTCGTGAGATACGTTAGTACAATAAAACAAATCACCACTTTAAGTACTGTTGCCAACCAATTCATATTTTGTTTTTGCATTGTAGCAACTGTAATATAACTTTTCCATGGCTTATACCACTGATACAATCGATAGTTTCGTCAAAACAAGCAAAATAATGCATGAAAAAACATAATATGTCTAAAATAGGTCAGTCTCTAGCAATCTAAACATTCACCATACTTTTGTATCTCTAAAAATTCTGAAAAGCTCAGAAAAAATAAAAGAAATTCATGGAAGTATTGTGTTAAAATTTGAGAAAGTTTTGACATCCCAGTAAAAAATGTAAATTCACGCACTACAGCCAAAGTTTCTGTTTTTGCATTGCACACACCAAACAAGCAATCTAATCATCCTAAAGGAAAATCTTGGCACATTATTTTTATAATACAATGGATTTATACAAGCGGATAATTATTTTTCTTGAAAAGTTTCTGTAATCAAGATTCACAAAGTTTCCATGGGCATGAACAAACTTCAAGGCTGGCCCCCACTTCAATGTTTCTTGTCTTTCTCACTTTCACTTTTATTTTTGAAAAAGTTTCTAAGTTACCCACTTTATTTTTTTATTTTAAACTATATAAAAGAACACAACATAATAAAATGACTCTCTAAAACTTCTAGGTTATCTCCCTGGCAGCGCTTTCTTTAAAGCCATTAAGCTTGGCATAAAGTGCTCAGTAGTGGATCCACCCAGATCCCAAGGTATATCACAACCAATTTTAATTAGCAATGATTTGTAATAAGTAGTGAGCACAAAGTGATATAAATCATGTGAAAACAAAGTCTAACTCTCTTATGCATCGACATGTCATAAAAGAACAATTCATGCACACAAAGTAAGGCCAATGCATAGTATAAACAGTTTCTTGCAATTTTATTGTATCGAAAAACATAGAGAGGTGAAGATGTAGTTCCTCTATCATACTAATTGCAAGTAGGAGCAGCAAGCACATGCATATTATATTCATTAAAATCATCATGGGCAATATGAAAACGCAACCCATCAATATAATCCTTAATAAGTCAAAACTTCTCCGATGTAGTGTAGTTTGGAGAATTCAAAAAGATAATAGGACTATCATGTGTGGGTGCAATAGCAACAATTTCATGCCTAACATAGGAACTATAGCAAGTTCATCTCATAAGCATAATTCCTATTGGCATCATGGCCACAAGAATAGCAAGCATCAAGTTCATCAAAAAGGGATATTTCAAAAGAATCCAAGGGATCATAGCAATCAACATAGCATTGATCCTTCGGTAAGCATGAAGGGAAATTAAACAATGTATGAGTTGAAGAGTTACTCTCATTAGAAGGTCGGCATGGGTAGCTAATCCTCTCTTCCTCCTTTTGTTCTCCGTTCTCCTCCTCATCTTTTTCATCTAATGAGCTTACAATTTCAGCAACTTCCTCTTCCATAGATTCCTGCAAAATATTAGTCTCTTCCAAGGCAGCGGTCATTCTTTCAATAAAATATTTAACATAAGCATTAGAAGCATAGTTTTTATAGAAATATTTAAGTATGGCAAATTTTTCAGAATTCTAAAGAGTAGCATCGTACTTTTCAATGAAATAAGAAATTTCATAGGCACCCTTAAAAACAACAAATTCTTCAATTTTTTCAACATCATTATAACAATCAGACTCCTTGGCGTAAGAGGATAATATTTCATTATCATTAAATACACATTGGTAGGGAAGGTGTTTTTTAGCTTCTTTAGAACAACAAGTAAAATCATAAATTTCACATAGATTCCAAGCATAGCAACACAAAGTATTAATTTGATGCCACAAGAGTTTCCCTTTTTGAGATATGCAGTGTCACACATAATGAGTATGCTCATTTAATGATTTTCCCTCAACTAAGCTAGTTAGGTTTTTAGCATGAGCACAGATGGATCGAAGATGACCCAAGTAATATTCTTTGATGGTATGGAACACTAGTGCTTCCTCAACTTTTGGAGCAGCAAGTACATCTATTTTTTTGGTATTTTGCATTTCCTACCCATATCTAAAGATAGAAAATAAGTTAATAACAAAAAAATAAAAAAATACTTAGTGATAAAGCAAACAAGCATACACGAGAATATTCACCTCACACTATTGCTCCCCGACAACGACGTCGGAAAAAGGTCTTGATAACCCACAAGTATAGGGGATCAGTAGTAGCCTCTGACGATAAGTAAGAGTGTCGAACCTAACGAGGAACTAAAGGTAGAACAAATATTCTCTCAAGTTCTATCGACCACCGATGCAACTCTACGCATGCTTAATGTTCGCTTTACCTAGAACAAGTATGAAACTAGAAGTACTTTCTCGGTGTAACGGGATAGGTTTGTAAGATAATAAAGAGTACATAAATAAAAACTAGGGGCTGCTAAGATAAAGTAACAATTATGTTAGTTTAATGAGTGTGGAAAAGTGGTGGTAGGAGTTGCGGAATTGACCCTAGGCAATCGATAACTAGACCAGTCATCATTATTGCAATTTTATATGAGGGAGAGACATAAGCTAACATACTTTCTCTACTTGGATCGTATGCACTTACGATTGGAACTCTAGCGAGCATCCGCAACTGCTAAATATCATTAAGGTAAAACCCAACCATAGCATTATAAGATATCAAGTCCTCTTTACTCCCATATGCAACAACCCGCCTACTCGTGATTATACTTCTGTCACTCAAGAAACCCACCATAGGCGAATCATGAACACATTGCAACATCCTACAGCGAGGATCACTCATGCTTGCATGACATGGAGAGCACCATAGGACAACACCAATAATAAGACATGCAACTCAAACTAATCATGACCATCAATCAGCCCATAGGACAACAAAAATCTACTCAGACATTATAGGATGGCAACACATCATTGGATAATAATATGAAGCATAAAGCACCATGTGCAAGTAGAATGTACAACGGGTTGCGGGAGAGTGGACCGCTGTAGATAGATGAGGGAAGGTGATGGAGGTGTTGGAGAAGATGACGGAGTTGTTGGAGTAGATCGCCGTCACGATGATGGCCCCGGCGGCGTTCTGGCGCCACCGGGAGAGAGGGGGAGAGAGCCCCCCTTCCTTCTCCTTATTTCTTGACCTTGCCCTAGATGGGAGAAGGGTTTCCCCTCTGGTCCATGGCCTACATGGTGGCAAAGGGGCGAGATCCACTCGGAGATTGGATCTATCTCTCTATTTCCTTCTGTATCTGCGCTCCCAGATTCTGGCCTTTCACCGTTTCTTAAATATACGGAGATCCGTAACTCCGATCAGGCTGAAATTTTGAGGGGATTTTTATTATAAAAATATCTTCCTTGCGGCCAAAGGACAGCTCCAACCGACCTAAGGGGTGGCCACAAGCCTGCCAGGCGCTACCAGGGGTGTGGGTCGCGCCTAGCAGGCTTGCCACCTCCTCGGGCATTGTCTCGCGTTGATTATTTTCCCCAAAAATCACATATATTCCAAAAAAATCTCCTTAAGTTTTTATTAAGTTTGGACTTCGTTTGGTATGGATATTCTGCGAAACAATAAACATGCAACAAATAGGAACTGACACTGGGCACTAGATCAATATGTTAGTCCCAAAAAAAGTATAAAAAGTTGCCAAAATTATATGAAAGTTGTAGAATATTGGCATGAAACAATAAAAAATTATAGATACGACCGAGACGTATTAGAGGCCCAGGCATGCGCGAGCAGGGGAGTGGCTGGGCGGCACGACAGGAGGTTCCATGGGATCGTGCTTTGGGCTTGGGCGCATGGAGGCAGGTGACAAAGCAGAGGCGCTCGTCGAAGTGGCCCGCTGCCCATGGGAGACAAAGCAGAAGGTGTGGACGGAGCCAGGCGACGTAAGAGGTCTTTGAGGCGGTGCTGGGTGTAACAGCCCGAGACCGACGCTCTAGAAGATTCACCATTTTTTTTGAGTGTTATCGTGGTTCCATTTGGTTGTCGCATTCATCATCGTATCATTCACATGATCTGCGTAGCATCGGCACTCCGTTATCATCATTTTTCAAAACTTGCATTGTTGCCGGTTCTCTCTGTTGTCTTCATCGACCGTTTTGAGTCCAACCGCACACGCGCGCCTGCGGCATCGATAAAATAATGTTTTGAAAAGTGCATATAAAACATTCTTGGAATGTGTCGAAACTTGGCAAGCGGTCTTATTTTATTGTAGTAGATCGCATGCCAAATTTCATCACATTCGAAGGACGTTTGATACCCTAACGACCAACCACAGCGGCACCATCGTCGGTTTAATTATAGGAAGTTTCGGTATTTTAAAACTCATGTCACCGGCCCAATCCTCTGTCTCTTCTTAGCCCAACTCCACTCTACACAGCCCACTAAGAGTACCCAAACCCACCTCTCCGATCGGACCATCCGATCACGATCGAAGGGTCGAAAAACCCCTAAACCCTCAACGCCTAGCAAAAATTGCTATAAATGGACACCCCCTTATACAATTTGGGAACCTAGCCACCCCTAGCCTACAACCGCCGCCTCCCACCTCAAAATCTGCGCTGATCAAACCATCCCTCCGCCACTTGCAGCCGCCGCATCCATCGTCTAGCCCAACCGCAGCCCGCCATGCGCCCCGAGCCTCCTCTCAAGCCAACCCGCGGCCGCCACGTTGCCCACCACAAGCCTCCCACCGCATGGGCTCGCCAGGGCTGAATCGAGCCCGCCCGCAGAACGAACCGCAGCAGCCGCCCCCCGAGTGCCCCAGATCGGGAGAGGAGCTCCCGATCGAGAGAAGCAGCAGCTGCCGCAGAGCCCCTCGCCCGTCGGACCACGACGCTGGCCGATCTGCTCCACCGCCGCCGGCAAGCACCGCTGCACCTCCCCCATCTACCTCTCGGTTGCCTCTCCCTCTCATCTCGCCCACTCTCTCTTTCCCCGCTGGAGCTGCCGCCATGGAAGCCGGCCCGGAGCTCGCCGTTTGCGCCGCCGCTGTCTGGAATGGGAAGCTGCCCTCAGATCCGGCCTCCGGCGCCCGTTCGGGCGCTCCTCCTGGCCTCCTCGACCCGCCCCTGCGCCCGCCTTTTCCAGAAGCTACGCCACCATGCCTCTGACCTCGCCTCTATGCGAGTGAGACGAGGTGTCCACCGGCTCGCCGCGTGGGCCTCCAGCGCCCTGGCCACACCATCGACTGACTTGAGGCCAAGCCCGCCTCCCTGTTGCTAAATAGTGCCCCGGGCACATTTTAGCTATATTGCGCGCCGAGTGCATTGTTTTAGTTTAGGCCCAAAAATATTTTTTTTCCAGTGCTACGAATTTCCTATTATGCGCTGTTTTGCAGAATACCAGAAAAAGCCACGTTTTTAAAATTGCTAATAACTTAATAACCGTGCATCGTATCAAAATGGCTTCTGTATGAAAAATGTGTAAAATTTTGTGTATATTAATTATATTCCACTTTTATCCATGTTTAAAAATGTTTAACGTGTTCTTGTATTAATTTTCATACATAACTTGCTAAAACGGTTTATTTCATAATCATGCAAAATTGTTGCGTCATTTTTTAATGTAAACACTCATATATTATATATGTTTTAGCGGTAAAAAAATTCATTGAATTCACCTCTGCAATTAGTTTTGTCATTCAAGTATGTTTGTGTGCATGTTATTTTTTCTTTTATGTCTTTTTGTTATTTTCGTGTGATTAATCCATGCATCATATCAATTATTTTGAACATAAGGTATGCCATTTGACATGTGCACTAGCCCTTGGTATTTTAGTTTGCCATGATAATCGATGTTTAGGTGTTATTTTCTTATTGTCAACATGGTATAAAAATGTTGTTGTTTTCATATGCCCAAAATAATTCTAACTCCGGAATCTGTTATATTTTGTTGTCATGTTACCATGTGATTAGCCATTGACCTAGGGCTCCTTTGAGTTTGCCACCAGAGAATATTTTGTTAAGCATGTTATGCTCTGTCATGTTGTGCTATTGGGTTGCATTTATAGGATTGGCACCATAGATATTGCTGTTGTCAAACATGCCAACTTGTTAAAAATTGTTGCACATGTTGACTCTAATTTTCACTAAGTTTGAAAACCTACTTATTTAAAATTGCCATGTTGTGTTGATGATATACATGTTTTTGTGCATAATTAGATCTTGCCACTATGAAATCAAATGTAGTTCATCGTGTCCACTACAATATTATAAATTTCATGCCATGATATGCCCTGTAGCATATAGTTTTATTGCTGCCAATATGCCTTTGTGAAAAACTGCTCTGTTGAAAACTGTTATTTTAACTAAGTTCTAATCCGCTATATTTTATAGCCGACTTGTCAGCTCATTTCCTATTGGTACATGCCTCTACTCAATTTGTTGGTATGAGATGAATTGTTGTGCATCATGTAGACTACATGACCATGTCCTTATTGTGCATTTTAGATGGTTGTAGCTTGTTGATTTGTGGGTTGCAATATGCTATGTTGCTGTTTTGGGGTAAATTATACCTAAACCTTGTCTTGCTTGTTGTGGTTGAACGGTTGCTTTGTTTTACATATGTTGCATATGAAACTTGATTAGAATCTCATGTAGTTTCATAATATGTTGTGGCATCCATGTTTTGAAATGCTTGTGGTGGTCATTTTCATGCATTTGCATTCATGACATGTTCATCTTATGTGTGTCATAAATTTTAGACCATAGCTCCGTTGTAGGTGATCCATATATGTAAATCGACTAGAATGACGAGTAGACTCACATGGGGTTGTTTTGGAATATTATTTTTTCTGTTGAATAAATATAAAATACGTTTAGATCAAAATTAACATATGGGGTTGTTTTGGAATATTATAAGTTGTTTCCGACATCATTTAAAATGCGTAGATAAATAGTTTATTTATTATTCACCTCTTGCCATGGTTAACAACATTTAATATTGTCGTGTACCTAAACGGGAGTGAACTAAGTAATTCAAATGTGGAGTTTCGTCAATATGCAACTCGTTGTGTATTCAACTTCACTTAATGAGTAAAAGTTGATTGTTGTGATTTGCCATGTCATGCATAACATGCATCATATTTGTTTACGCATCATATCATGAATATGTTGTGGTGTTTTTCGTGTGTTGATTGTTTGTTTCCGGATTCTTCTTCTTAATAGAGTTCCGAAAGTGTTCGGAGTGTGAGGATTCGTTCGACAACGTCATGTTCGTCTACTTCACGGATTCGTTCTTCTTCCAAGCGGGATCTCAGGCAAGATGACCATTTCCCTCGATACCACTACTATCATTGCTATGCTAGTTGTCTCGCTTCTATCGTTATGTCTCGCTACCTACCACTTATTTCAAGCATCCCAACATTGCCATGAAAAGCTTCTAACCCCTCCACATCCCAGCAAATCATTGTTTGGTTATGTTACCGCTTGCTCAACCCTTCTAATAGAGTTGTTAGTTGCAGGTGAAGGTTGTTTCCATGTGAAAACATGGATATCTTAAGATATCACAATATTATTGCTATTAAATTTAATGCACCTATATACTTGGTAAAAGGTGGAAGGCTTGGACTTTTGCTCGGTGTTTTGTTCCACCTTTTCCGCCCTAGTTACTTGTGTACTGATAACCCACAAGTATAGGGGATCGCAACAGCTTTCGAGGGTAGAGTATTCAACCCAAATTTATAGATTTGACACAAGGGGAGCCAGAGAATATTTAAGAGTATTAGCAGTTGAGTTGTCAATTCAACCACACCTGGAGATAAATATCTGTAGCAGAGTGATCAGTAGCAGAGTAATATGATAGTTTGATAAGAGTGGTGACAGTAAGAGTAGTGGTAACAATAGCAGTAGTGATTTTGTAGCAAGTGTAATAGTAGCAGCAACAGTAGTAACTTCGCAAGAACAATATGTGAAAATATCGTAGGCACTCAAATGGAGTATTCGTTGGATGATATTCATCATATAATAGTCATAACATAGGGCGACGCAGAACTAGCTCCAGTTCGTCAATGTAATGTAGGCATGTATTCCGTATATAGTCATACATGCTTATGGAAAAGAACTTGCATGACATCTTTTGCCAAATCCCTCCTATGGTAGCGAGGTCCATAAGAAAACTAAGGGATATTAAGGCCTCCTTTTAATAGACAACCAAAGCAAAGCATTAGCTCTTAGTGATTATAGGAACTCCTCAAACTACTGTCATCAACGTGAAATATCCTAAATATTATCACTATGGGTTTGACGGATCATAACACGTAATAGATGCCTATGACTAAGCAAGATCCCATCAAGAACATTGATATAAAGATGATAACATAAACGGTTCAGATATGAAATGATGGCACTCGGGCCCTAGTAACAAGCATTAAGCATGGCAACTCATCCAACTCCTCACCGACCAGCAAGCCTACGAAGGAAATACTTACTCCCGATGGGGATCATCATGGAATTGGCGATGGAAATGGGTTGATGATGACGAAGACCGCAGATTCCCCTCTTGGGAGCCCCAAACGGACTCCAGATCTGGCCTCCCGATGAAGAACAGGAGGCGGTGGTGGCTTCGTATCGTGAAATGAGGTAAAACCTTCTCTCTGATTTTTTTCTGGAGAATTGTGGATTTATAGCATTGGAATTAGGGTCGGGGGACCCATGAGGTGTCCACCCTCCAGCAGGTCATGCCAGGGGTGCCTGGTGTGCCCTTGTGGAGCATGGGCACCCTGGGTCCCCTCTCAGGTATCTTCTGGCTCCGTAATTCCTTAAATATTTCAAAATAAATCTCCAAAAAAATTCGTTCCATTCCGAGAACATTTATTTCTGCACAAAAAGAACACCATGGTAGTTCTATTGAAAAGAACGTCAGTCGGGGTTAGTTTCATTCAAATCATGCAAATTAGACTCCAAAACAAGAGCAAAAGTGTTAGGCAAAGTAGATACCATGGAGACGTATCAACTCCCCCAAGCTTAAACCCTTGCTTGTCCTCAAGAAATTTAGTTGACAAACTGAAAGTGAGAAAGAAAAACTTTTACGAACTCTTTTGTTCTTGTTTACATATATATGCTTAAGTAGCACCCAGGTTTTCGGCAAAGATCATGACTAACCATGTCAACAATAACTCTTAAATACTATCTTAACTCATATCAATAACACAAGCAACTAGTGAGAAATAATAAGATATCTCAAGTGCAAACAATTTATCAAAGCAATCATGATATAATATGACAATAGTGGTATCTCGCTACCCTTTTCTGAGACCGCAAAACATAAATGCAGAGAACCTGCAAAGTTCAAGCAGCGAGTAAACATTGTAATTCATGGCAGAAAACATCCAATCATGATTCATCCAACATTCATTATACACAATGCATGAGGATGACAATAGTGCTCTCAGATCTAGCGCTTATGTTAGAAGATGATGACTTAACATTAAAGTAAATAGATAGTCCCTTCGCAGAGGGAAGCAGGAATTTTCCGAGGTGCCAAAGCTGAAGGATTAAATAAGAGATAATTATTATTTTGAGAGGTACACCCTTCCTGTAAATGTTACGACGAAGAGCTATCAATATCTTCCATGTTAAACAAATTAGTGGTGGTTCCCAAGTGATAAAAGTAAATGTTTACTCCCCCTCCACCAACAAACACATTCCACGGCGAGCCAAATCCACAAGTACCGTCCAAACCAAAAACATTCCTAAGGGAGTTTTGTTTAGTTATTTGCATCTATCTTGATTTCGGGACTGGGAATCCCTATTACCGCCCTTTTCGTGCAAGGATGGGTGAATAAATGCGTGGTATAACCCGCCCAAGAGGGGTGGGTCACAAGCTGGCGGCTCATACTTAAGGTCCTAAGTGGGAGCGAAGGTTGAGAACAACCCTAGAGATGGCTTGTTAAGTGGGCTGGATGGAAGCTCAGAGCCGGAAGACAGTGCAAGTCCTGGGCGCGTGAGCCGCCCGAAAGATGGCTGGCCAAAGAAGGCAAGGCGACTTAGAGACATGATCAGATACTTAGGATAACCCGGTCTGGACTCTTGTAATCCCGGGGCCCTGGCCTATGTATATAAAGGCAGGTTCCCCAAGCGTCTTAGGACACGAAACAATCTGTCGAGTACTAGGTCAAGCAAATCTGCTCCCCTATAATCGATATTAAATCAATACAACACAAAGCAGGACGTAGGCTTTTACGTCTTCCCGAGGGGCCGAACTGTTGGAAATAGGCCCTAGAGGCAATGATAAATTAGTTATTATCATATTTCCTTGTTCACAATGATCGTTTATTATCCATGCTAGAATTGTATTTATCAGAAACTAGGATACATGTGTGAATATATAGACAACACCATCTCCCTAGTATGCCTCTGATGGACTAGCTCGTTCATCAAAGATGGTTAAGGTTTCCTAGCGATGGACACGAGATGTCATTTGATAACGGGATAACATCATTAGGAGAATGATGTGATGGACAAGACCCAAACTATAAACGTAACATATGATCATGTCAGTTTATTGCTACAGTATTCTGCATGTCAAGTATCTGTTCCTATGATCATGAGATCATGCAACTCACTAACACCGGAGGAGTACCTTGTGTGTATCAAACGTCGCAACGTAACTAGGTGACTATAAAGGTGCTCTATAGGTATCTCCGAGGGTGTCTGTTGGGTTGGCATGGATCGAGACTGGGATTTGTTACTCCGTGTGACGGAGAGGTATCTCAGGGCCCACTCGGTAATACAACATCACAATAAGCCTTGCAAGCAATGTGACTAAGTGTTAGCCATGGGATCTTGTATTACGGAACGAGTAAAGAGACTTGCCGGTAACGAGATTGAACTAGGTATGGAGATGCCAACGATCGAATCTAGGGAATTAATATACCGAAGTACAAAGGGAAAAACATATGAGATTAACTAAATCCTTGACATAGAGGTTCAACCGATAAAGATCTTCGTAGAAAATGTAGGAACCAATATGGGCATCCAGATCCAGCTGTTGGTAATTGATCGTAGAGGTGTCTCGGTCATGTCTACACAGTGGTCGAACCGCAGGGTCTACACACTTAAGGTTCGGTGACGTTTTGGTATTGTAGATTTATGTATGGTTGTGACTGAAGGTTGTTCGGATTCCTGTTTTGGTCCCCAGAAAAGTTTCGGGCTCATCGGTAGTGTACCGGGAGTGCCGGGAGGGTACCGCGGGACCATCGGGAGAGGTGTCTCGACCCAAGGGGCCACATGGGCTGTTGGAGGAGGCAAACCAGCCCCTGGTGGGCTGGCCAAAGCCCCCACTAAAGGCCCAAGCGGCTGAGGTGGAGAAACCCAAAGGTGGAAGAGGTGGAAAGGGTTTCCAAAGTGGGAGAAGGAATCCTACTCCTAGTAGGATTGGAGTAGGACTCCTCCACCTCCAATTTTTTCCAAACCTTGAGGGTTTGAGGCTGCCTCCTCCCCTCCATCCCTCCTATATATACTAGAGGATTTAGAGGGTATAGCTAACCCTAATTGCCACGTGCTGCCCTGTTCTTGCTCTAGATCAGTTCTCCACTAGATCGTCTCGGTTGTGCTTGGCGAAGCCCTGCCAGGACAGCTCCACCACCACCACCACCACGCCGTTGTGCTTGTGGAGAACTCATTTATCTCTCCGCTCCATCTTGCTCGATCAAGAAGGCGGAGATCGTCATCGAGCTGTATGTGTGCTGAACAGGGAGGCATCGTCCGTTCGGCGCTAGATCGAAAGGGTCATGATCAGGATCGCGAGACGATTCATGATTTGATCGCGGGACGGATTGTGATGGGATTGCGGGACGGATCGTGATTGGACCGTGAGAAGGATCGTGATGGGATCGCGGGACGATCGGTGATTTGGATTCCGAATACGTTCGACTACATCAACCGAGTTTCTTAACGCTTCCCGCTTAGCGATCTACAAGGGTATGTAGATCCATTCTCCCCCTCACAGATGCCCATCACCATGGATAGATCTTGCGTGTGCGTAGGAATTTTTTGGTTTTCCATGGCATGTTCCCCAATAGTGGTATTAGAGCTAGGTCTATGTGTAGATGAGATCACGAGTAGAACACAAAGGAGTTCATGGGCGTTGATGCTTAGATTGCTTCCTCCCTTGGTCGTGTTTTGATTCAGCGGTATTGTGGGATGAAGCGGCCCGGACCACTCGTACGCTTACGAGAGACCGGTTCCATCGACTGACGTGTAACTTTGTTGCACAAAGATGGCTGGTGGGTGTCTGTCTCTCCTACTCTAGTTGGATCGGAATCGACAAAGGCGGTCCTTGAGAAGGTTGAATAGGAATTTGTGTATCAAAGTTGTGGTTTATGCGTAGGTGAGAATTGTTCTTGCTAGATACCCATAGCAGCCACGTAAAACTGGCAACAACAATGAGAGGATGTCTAACTTGTTTTTGTAGGGTATGTTGTTGTGACAGCCCAAGTGTTGTCCCTTCCTTTTATGGCATGTAACCCATTGTATGAACTTTGTGTCATGATCTATGATATGAATTGCAACTTGTCATCCATGTGTTGTTTGCATTCATGCATCATTTCATCCATCATAGCATTCATCATGCCATGCTTGTTCTCATATGTCTTTGTATGATGTGGTGGTTGTGAGTGTGCCTTGTGTTGTGTGGTGTTTGAGTGTGGTTGGAGTCATGTGTGCAACCTCTTCTTCGTCCCCTCTCTATTCCCTTATCAAACATCCCCTTCCAACACCCCCTTCTCTTCATGCTATTTTATTAGCAGAATTAGATTGCTTCTTAAATTATTTAAAAATGTTCAAGTGGTAGCCCTACTTATATTAATAATTCAGGGTGTGGATCTTTTGGGTTTGGGCTTGCATGATTTGATGTTTAGATAAAACAGGGGCTGTTATTTTCAAAAATATTAAAATAACTTGCCCAATAAATCAACTTAATATTTTTATAAAATAGTTTACCTTATTTAATTTTTAAAAGTATTTTTTGTTTTGCATAAAAGCTTTTTATTTGCTCTGGGGATTTGGTTTAGTGTGGTTGTGTTTTTTTTAAAACAAAAAGGAACCTCCTCTGTTTTCTTTTCGTGAGAGGGAGAGAGGCAGGTGGGCCTTCCCGCGGCCCAGCCCGCTCGGGAACTGCTACCTGCCCCCTGTTCCGTTGCCGTCAGGTTCAGGTGAGAGAGAGCCGCGTCCGTCGTCCTCTTTCCATCGCCGTCGCCGTCAGCCTGAGAGTATAAAGCCCCTCGACGTGCGTGTACCCTCCTAAGCTAGGTTTCCTCTCCGCGCAGCCGCAGCTCCCATCATCCCCTCCTTCTCCCTCCTTCCTCTTCTCTTTTCCCCTGCAAGGTAAGGTTTAGGAGAGTGCAGTGAGGTTCAGCGTTGCCACCAATCTTCGTCGCCGCCGTCGCTGCGTCTCCAGGGGGTCGCGTCCATGGTGGTGATGGCGTGGAGCTCGGGGGTTCTCCCGACGTTCCATTCCTGCCGCTAGGGGCCCCGGAGGAGCTCTGCAGCGACCACACCGTCGTCGTCAGAAGTCCCCGCTCAGCAGTCTCCTTCCCTTACGTCATCTTCGGCCGTGTTCTTCCCCTCCGTCGACTCCATCGTGACTGGCTCGTCGTTGCCTTCCCCCAAGGTGAGCTGCCGGCCCCCGTAGCCCTTTTCCCTCTAGGCGTAGCTCGTAGTTGGTCGCCGCCGCGTCTGTCGCCGCTGGTAGCAAGACGAGCACCTGTCGCTCGCCTCCTTCCACCTCTCCGCAAGGTGAGCAGGGGAATGGAACCGTGGATGTCCCCCGGTGCGTGAGAGTCGCTTGCGTCGCCGGATCTACCGTGGATCGCCGGGAATTGGTGCCGCCGTTGCCCTGTCACGCTGTCGCGTGGGTTTAGTTTCGTCAGTTAACTTGCGTGCGTGTGTGTACTAGTGCAGCCGAACCCCCCTCTCTTACCAGTCGTCGTCGTAGTAGAGTGGTAGGGCTCGTGGGGAAAGACCAGGAGGTCTTGGGCTCGAGCCCAAGCCCCCCTTTTTTCCCTGTTTTTCTTTTGCTTTCTTTTGTGTGCTCTTTTAATTGTATGTGTATGTGTAGATGTATCTTGTGCATATGTAGGTGATCATGTTTTCTTGTGTGTATTGTAGTGTGTGTGTATGCTATGCATACACACACGTGTGTGTAGTGTAGGTGCTTGTGTGTGTGCTTGAGTGTGTATGTGTATACACATAAGTGTATATATGCAAGGGTTGGTAGTGTATGTGGGCATTTGTATTTGAGTGTGTGTGTGAGTGGTGTGTAGTGCATATGTGTGTGAGCACATATGCATGTGTCTTATGTGTTCTTGTGTAGGTTTAGAGTGTGTGTATCTACTTGTGTGTGTGTTTGGTGTTTAGAGTGTATGTGTGTAAATCTATGTGATATACATGCAAGTGTTTGTGTGTGTGAGAGTGTGTATGTGACCATCTACATATACATATGCATACATGCATTGATCATACATGTATGTATATGTGATGGATGACCACCCACACACATGAGTTGTGACATGAGTGAAGTGCCTTGTGCACTTGTGTGTGTGTGTGAAGGGAACTAGTGGGTTTCCCACTTGTCATACCCCTTGTTGATATATGCTTGTCATGTAGGTTTTGACATCTCTTTTCCATTCTTAGCTAAGTTGCCAACATGCTCATGCCCATTTAAGTGTATTTTCTATCCAGAGTAGTTATGCCATGATTAGTAGTGGATAGATTGTTATTTGTTTGTGCCTTGTTGTTTCACACGGACATATGAGTATGACCCATGGTTTTGGGGTAGAAAGAGCCAATGAATTCATTGGAACTCTCAGATTTCACTTTTGAGCAAGTTCATAAATCTGTCATTTTAGCTGAGATGCCTTTTTGTCATTTTTGCATGATTTAATCTATGCTTGCCTTGGGACATGTGCCAACTAGGAAGTGCTAGTATTTTATATCTAGTATGCCATGGTATTTTTTTGTTTAATATGAGAATCACCCATATAAGTATGAAACATGCTGCAAAGTGACCAACTTGATGTTTCTATTTCAGTCTGCTAAAAACCACCAAGTCTAAGAATCTGCTGTTATTTTTTTATGCCATGAAGAGTGGGTGACATCTAGTTACAGGTTGTGAATTTGCTCACGCTCAGTGTTAGTTGTTCGAAGTAGATGTTGTCTATTACCATACTGTTAATTTTCATGCCAATAGGTGCTCTCTAGCATATTTAACTACTGCTGTCAACTTGCTACTTTATAATCTCAGATTCCAGAAAACTGGAATTTTCACAAAGTCCCAGAAAACTGTTTCATCATGTCAACTTGATTGCTTCATGCTTATTGATGTGTGCCTCCTTTGCTGATTGTATAGTTGGCTAAGTTGATGTGTGTGTTGACTAGATTCTGTCAATATCTTGGTTGTGACTGTAGGGTTACTGTAGCTCAAGTTGTGAGCTGTAGAAGTTGCTATGATGCTGTTTTGTGGCAGATTGTGTGTTTATTTGTTTTGTGGCTTGTGGGAGCTATACTCCATGGAATTGATTGATCTTTGAGACTATTGTGAGTGATTTTTCATAACCTATGCAGTGGCTACCTTGTAATGCCAAGAATTAGCCCATGGCTTGGTGGTCTTGTGTATTTGCCTCCGTACCTTGCCGTGAGCGTATCGTGAGAACCGTAACTCCGTTTCTTGTGTTCTTTATATGCATTTCTATCGGTTTTGTATGATGCATCGATATTTGCCATGTTCATGCAAGTGTAAATAACTCAACATGAGGTTCTGTCCAGATTCAATAATAAACAAACTTTGCATGTGAAACTTGACTAGTTTTGGGTTGCCATGTTTAATCTTCATAAATGAATCATGCATCATCTTGGTTGTGCATAACACCTTGGTTGTATGTTTATTGTTTCTGTTTCTCTTGTGTAGACGCGAGTGTCGATATTGAGTACGAGGACCCATAAGAGTACCACTACGAGGATCCCGCTACTTGTTCCACTGAAGAACCAACAAGCAAGATGATCGTACTCGAATCCTGAGACTATTTTTGATTGCTAGTTTCTCGCTCTTATCAATACAATTGCGCTACCTACCACTTGATATCAGCCTCCTAATTGCCATGATAGCCTCTAACCTCCACATCCTAGCAAACCTTTGATCGGCTAAGTTACCGCTGCTCAGCCCCTCTTATAGCATTCTTAGTTGCAGGTGCAGGTTGTTCTGTGTGATAACATGGATTTGGATATCACCATATTATCTGTCATTTAATTTAATGCACATATATATATTGGTATTGGTGGAAGGCTTGGCCTTTTTCTAAGTGATTTGTTCCGCTGTTACCGCCATTAGTTCCTGGTTACCGGTGTTATGTTTTCCATATTTTGCGCTCCTAACATGCTCGGGGTTGTTATGGGGACCCCCTTGTTCATTCGGTTGAGATTAAAACTTGTTTGGCAAGACCCAACTTTGGTACTACATTTGCTAATAACTTAATAAAAACTTGCATAGGGCCTTGCAAACCCGTGGATAATTTAATCAACCCCTGGGCCAGTGCTCATCATGAGTGTTGGTCCAAACTAGAGCACTATGCGGGGCCAACCCAGGGCAACTTGGGAGATTTCTATTAGGCCTCTGTGCGCGCCGCTTATCCGTCGTTTCCCGAGAACGAGATATGTGGCTCTTATCAGGTTCGTCGACACGTTGGGTGGTCTTGCGAGATTTGTTTTACCTTGATCGAATGTCTTGCGTGTGGAGTCTCACTTTCTTCGGGTTTTCTCGAGGTGTTGGAATTCCTTTGGAACTACCTATGATGACCGCGTGATCCGTGGTCGAGGTTATTCCTGCGGAGTGTGGTTAATTTGTGATGGATTAGTTGGAGCACCCCTATAGGGTTAAATCTTTCGGAAAGCCGTGCCCGCGGATATGTGGCATCTTGGATATTTGTTTAACACCCGGTTATAGTTAACTTGAAGTAAATTTCAATTAAAATACACCAACTGTGTGAGTAACCATGATCGTCTCTACTCGTGGACTTGCTCCGAGGGAGAACACGGAGGGGTTATGATTGACGTAAGTAAGTGTTCAGGATCTCATAGAGATCATACTAGATTCGATCGTTCATCGGAGGCCACTCATATTTATTTTCATGTTGCGTAAGTTAGCCACCATAAATGCTTAGTGCTGCTACAAACTAAACACTTACCACATCCCAAACTTTAAGCTTGTATAGTCTTGGTACCCGGGCGCATGATTGCTGAGTCCTTGTGGCTCACAATTTACTACAACACTCTAGGTACAGGTTCAGATGAGATCGTGCAGGATGATCTTACCCAGCTCTAGTGGGAATATGATGATGAAAGAGGCAGGATGTATGTGACTTATCCGGATGAGTAGAGGACCATGGTCATGATCTTTGGGATAGCGAGATAGTATCATTTGCATCTGTTTTTTTATCGTTTGATTTTGTCCGTAGTTGGGCCCTGTCTTCATCTTGATGATTGAACTCTGAGTGAATTGTAATTTAGCATGTGGCGAGTGTAAGCCAATCTTGTATACTCATCTTTTTAGTATTGTATGATGTGATGATACTATACTTGCTAACGGCAAGATGCGCCTCTATCCCTTGCGAGGCCCTCGTGTCTTAAAATGCATAGGTGCGCATCTTGGGCGTGACAAGTTGGTATTCAGAGCCATACGACCATAGGAGTCTTTGCTTGTTCGAACTTGTCCGAGTCGTGACTAGTGAAAACTATTTGAGTCTAGTTATATCGGAGAGTAGGATTCTTTTTACTCCTCTTCTTTGCTCTGGTGAGGTTTCCGACTTAGGAATTTTGATTCTACTCCTCTTCTCGCTCAATTTTTTTAGGATCATGTGGGTATTTTGGAGTCTATATGATACCGATGTGACAGTGTTCTGTCTTGGTGCCTCCTGTCTGACTTGATTTCTTCCGGGGAGTCGAGCTCCAGGGAATGTTGGCACATCATTATCATTCATCTTCCTTGATATCTCAGGACGGAGAGTGTTCGGAATTACTTTAATACTTATCGTGGTGAGATAAGGTCGGAGTCACCCAGTATTGGGGAGGCGTCCGGGGTACCACCATGGTTTAGTATCGCTGTGAGTTCGAGGATTCGAGATTAGATGAGTTTGCAAAAGCCTTTGGTTATGTGTTGAAGGATGGATACAGTTGGGGTGTAGGATTGCTAGTTGTGTGAGATATTTCCTCCTTGTATCCCCCACACCGGATTGCATAACCAGAGAGTTTTTGGAAGTTCATAGGTGGGAAATCTTGTAGTCATCTAGGATCATCTTCTTCAGATGTATATGGACATGTACATTTGTCTCGAGCGCTTAGCTCAATACTTTTGCGTTATTGCAAGTGGCTTATTATATCTGATGATGTTATCATGAACCGAAGAAGCATTCTTACTAATTTTTCAGTAGGAAGGTTGTGTTGTTAATTGTTCATTTCTTTCAAGCATTTGATTCAGCTTTGAATTCATCTTTTCAATGAGGTGCTGATGCGTTTTGTCCATCTTCAGGATGGCTCCACCAACTCGCAACAATCCGGGTCGTGGTGAGGAGCAGTCTAATGTTCCACCACCACCACCGCCTCCGCCTCCTCCGCCTCCTCCTCCAGAAGCTTGGCAAGCTGTGATGGACGCAACCAATTCGAACACTCAGATGTTGCTCAGACTGTTGCAAGAAAGGGAGTAGGGTCAGCAAGGTTTTCAAGGAAATTTTCAGAATCAGCCTCAGTTTGCAACGCTAAATCAGTTCCTTGCCAACCAGCCCAAGTCTTTCACCTATTGTGAGCAACCTCTTGATGCTGATGATTGGCTTCGTGATATGAGTAAGCATTTCGAGTGCAGCAATGTCAGGCTAGAGGACTTTGTCAGATTTGCATCGTTCCAGCTCAAGGGTCAAGTAGCTGATTGGTGGCAGCAGTACAAGGATTCCAGGGGCGATCATGTTGTTACTTGGGAAGATTTCAGTCGTGACTTCAGGGCTCATTACATTCCAACAAGCTTTGTCGAGGAGATGCGTGAGAAGTTCAGGCACCTGAAGCAGGGAAGCAAGTCTATCTACTAGTACAACGTCGAGTTCCAGAATCTTGCCTGTTATGCCAAGCAAGATGTTCTAGATGACAAGGCTATGATCTATTAGTTCAGAGGTGGTCTCAAGGATGAGCTTCTGTCAAGCCTAGTTCTTCAAGAGCCTCGGGAGTTCGATCAGTTCTATAACATGGCTTTGAAGGTTGAAGCAGCTCAGCTCAAGTTGGAGAACTCCAAGAAGCGTTCAAGGGATTCATATTCTTCTTTTTCTGGCTCTCAGATGGTCCCCAAGCAGTAGAAGTATTGGGCGCCAAATCCTCTTCTGTTTCGTCCTCCTCAACAGCAGAAGGAGTTTGGTGGTCGTGGTTCTTCCCACCCACCCAACCCAGGATTTTAGCAGAGACCCTAGGCATCCAAGGCTGTTCTTATTCGTCCTCCAGGCAATGTTCGTCCACTTTCTGAGGTGACTTGTCACAAGTGTGGCCAGAAGGGTCACTATGCAAACAAGTGCAACCAGCGGCGTCTTCCGCCTCCTCCTCCTATCAAGCCTCCAGGCAATGCTATGGTGAAGCATAATCCCAAGATCGCAAGAGTGAATATGGTGAATGCAGCTGAAGCAGATCAGTCCAATGATGTTATCATGGGTAATCTCTTAGATAATGATTTTCCTGCAAAAGTTTTGTTTGATTCGGGAGCATCGCATTCATTCATGTCTAAAGAATTCTTCGTCAAGCATGATTTTGATTCTGATTATTTGAGTAAGGCTTTGCATGTTGTTTCGCCCGACACTTTCATGAGCGCTAACAAGGTGGTTCCGGATGTTTCTATCAAGACGGGCAATTATTCTTTTCTGGCTTCTCCAATTGTTCTCGGTAATTCCGACATTGATCTCATTCTGGGCATGGACTTCCTGGCTATGAATAAGCCTCATATTAATTGCAAAGAAAAAGAAGTCAAGCTGACTCATCCTTCAGAAGATGTGATTATATTCGCGGCTCGCGATGACACAATCCGTCTCTTTGCTCTTAATGACAAGGGTGAGATCTCGGCGATTTCTCAAATTCCTATGGTTTCTGAGTATGAAGATGTCTTTCCAGAAGAATTGCCAGGAATGCCTCCGCACCGGCCAGTCGAGTTCGTGATTGATCTCGAGCCCGGAACTGAACCGGTCTGCAAGTGCCCATATAAACTTGGCCCCGAAGAGCTGAAAGTGTTGAAGAAGCAGCTAGATGAGCAAGAATGTCTCAGTCTGATCAGACCAAGCTCTTCTCCATGGGGTTGTGGAGTTTTGTTTGTCAAGAAGAAAGATGGAACGGATCGTCTTTGTGTCGACTACCGTCCATTGAACAAGAAGACAATCAGAAACAAGTACCCACATCCCAACATCAATGAGTTGTTTGAGCAACTGAAAGGTTCCAAGGTTTTCTCGAAGCTTGATCTTCGCATGGGTTATCATCAGATTTGCATTCGTGAAGAAGACATTCCCAAGACCGCTTTCAGGATGAGTTTTGGCTCATATGAGTACACCGTCATGTCGTTTGGTCTTGCTAATGGTCCTCCAACCTTCTCAAGAATGATGAATTTCATTTTCTCTCCTTTCAAGAATGAATTCGTCTTGGTCTATCTGGATGATATCCTTGTGTTCTTGGAGACAGAAGAAGAGCATGCAGACCATCTCCGTCTTGTGCTTGAAAAGTTAAGAGAGCATCGATTCTATGCCAAGTTTTCCAAGTGTGAGTTTTGGCTCAATGAAGTGGTGTACCTCGGGCATGTCGTCTCTGCCGAGGGAATTAAAGTGCACCCAGAGAAAGTTGAAGCAATATTGAAATGGGAGCCTCCACAGAATGTGAAGCAGCTTCGGAGTTTCCTCGGGCTTGCTAGCTATTGCAGAAGATTCGTGGAGAACTTCTCTCAAATTGCCAAGCCTCTGTCCAATCTCCTCCAGAAGAGTGTCATGTATGTTTGGTCTCCTGAGTGTGATGTGGCGTTCAATACGCTCAAGCAGAGACTAACTTCAACTCCAGTTCTTGTTCCTCCTGAGCAGTCTAAGCCTTTCCAAGTTTTCTGTGATGCTTCTCTCCAAGGTCTTGGTGGTGTTCTCATGCAAGACAAGAAGATTGTTGCTTATACCTCGCGTTAGTTGAAGTCTGCTGAGAAGAACTACCCCACTCATGATCTTGAGTTAGCGGCAGTTGTGCATGCTCTAATGACTTGGAGGCATTTGTTGTTGGGTTGACCAGTTGAGGTGTACACCGGTGACAAGAGCTTGAAGTACATTTTCACTCAACCCAATCTCAATCTTCGGCAATCTCGTTGGGTGGAAATGCTTGAGGACTTCAATCCAAGCATTGAGTATACTCCAGGGAAAGCAAATGTCATTGCAGAGGCGCTCACCCGTAAGGCATATTGCAATAGTCTCATTCTGAAGCCTCATCAGCCCGAGCTTTGTGAAGCCTTCCGCAAGCTCAACCTTCAGATGATTCTGCAAGGATTTCTTGCCAATCTTCAAGTTTCTCCGACTCTGGAAAATCAGGTTCGCCAAGCACAGCTTCTTGACGCTATGGTGAAGAAAGTGAAGAAAGGTGTGGCCAAGAGCATTCTGAAGTATAAGTGCTTTTGTGTTGATGGCAAAGATACCTTGTTCTTTGAGGACTGTCTTGTGGTTCCAAAAGGTGATCTCAGAAAGGTTATCATGGATGAAGCACATAATTCTCTTCTATCCATTCATCCAGGCAGTTCAAAGATGTATCAGGATCTCAAGCAAACCTTCTGGTGGACTCGCATGAAACGTAAAATTGCTCAGTTCGTGAACGAGTGTGATGTTTGTCGCAGAGTGAAGGCAGAACATCAACGTCCAGCAGGTCTTCTTCAGCCTTTGCCTATCCCAGAGTGGAAATTCGATCATGTGGAGATGGATTTCGTCATGGGGTTTCCCAAGTCCAAGAGAGGCAACGATGCCATCTTTGTGGTTATCGACAAGCTGTCAAAAGTTGCTCATTTCCTGCCAGTAAAAGAATCTATCTCGGCAGCTCAGCTTGCAGAGTTGTATACGTCAAGGATAGTCTCTTTGCATGGTATTCCTTAGATCATTTCTTCTGATCGTGGAAGTCTCTTTACTTCCAAGTTTTGGGAGTCCTTCCAGACTGCTATGGGTACCAAGATCCGTTTCATCCCTGCGTTCCATCCGCACACAAGTGGTCAAGTTGAGAGAGTCAATCAGATCCTCGAAGATATGCTCAGAGCCTGTGTGATTTCATTCGGCATGAAGTGGGAAGACTGCCTTCCATATGCTGAATTCTCATACAACAATAGCTTTCAAGCTAGTTCAGGCAAGGCCCCTTTCGAGATTCTCTATGGCAGAAAGTGTCGTACCCTGCTTAACTGGTCTGAAACCGGTGAGCGTCAGATATTGGGCAATGACATGATCAGTGAAGTAGAAGAAATGTGCCATGTCATTCGTGAGAACCTCAAAGCAGCTCAGTCCCAGCAGAAGAGTTATTATGATAACAAACATCCGGATGTTTCCTTCCAAGTGGATGATCTAGTGTATCTTAGAGTCTCTCCCATGAAGGGCACTTAGCGGTTTGGAATTAAAGAGAAGCTAGCTCCTCGTTCTGTTGGTCCTTTCAAAGTTGTTGGCAAGACAGGTGGTCTTGCATATCAACTAGAACTTCCTCCAAATTTCGCGAACGTGCATGATGTCTTCCATGTTTCTCAGCTCCGGAAATGTTTCAAGACTCCTGAGCGAACCATTGACCTCCAAGACATCGATCTCCAAGAAGATCTATCTTATCGTGAGCATCCAGTTGCTATTCTTGAAGAAACTGAGCGTAAGACTCGCAACAAGTCTATCAAGTTCCTCAAGGTGAAGTGGTCTCATCATTCCGACAAATAAGCTACTTGGGAACACAAGGACCTTCTCCGTGTTGAATTTCCAGACTTCTTTCGTTCCTAGATCTCGGGTCGAGATCCTCTTGTAGTGTGGGAGAGTTGTGACAGCCCAAGTGCTATCCCTTCCTTTTATGGCATGTAACCCAATGTATGAACTTTGTGTCATGAGATATGATATGAATTGCAACTTGTCATACATGTGTTGCTTGCATTCATGCATCATTTCATCCATCATAGCATTCATCATGCCTTGCTTGTTCTCATATGTCTTTGTATGATGTGGTGGTTGTGAGTGTGCCTTGTTTTGTGTGGTGTTTGAGTGTGGTTGGAGTCATGTGTGCAACCTCTTCTTCTTCCCCTCTCTATTCCCTTATCAAACATCCCCTTCCAACACCCCCTTCTCTTCACGCTATATTATTAGCAGAATTAGATTGCTTCTTAAATTATTTAAAAAAGTTCAAGTGGTAGCCCAACTTATATTAATAATTTAGGGTGTGGATGT
This sequence comes from Hordeum marinum, assembly GCA_022496015.1. Lineage (NCBI taxonomy): Eukaryota > Viridiplantae > Streptophyta > Magnoliopsida > Poales > Poaceae > Hordeum > Hordeum marinum. The sequence goes on from CM039678.1 coordinate 274,673,571, forward strand.
TTTGGGTTTGGGGTTTGCATGATTTGGTGTTTAGATAAACCAGGGGCTGTTATTTTAAAAAATATTAAAATAACTTGCCCAATAAATCAACTTAATATTTTTATTAAATAGTTTACCTTATTTACTTTGCAAAAGTATTTTTTGTTTTTCATAAAAGATTTTTATTTGCTCTGGGGATTTGGTTTAGTGTGGCTGTGTTTTTTTTAAAAACAAAAAGGAACCTCCTCTGTTTTCTTTTCATGAGAGAGAGAGGCAGGTGGGCCTTCCCACGGCCCAGCCCGCTCTGGAACGGCTACCTGCCCCCTGTTCCATCGCCGACCGGTTCAGGTGAGAGAGAGTCGCGTCTGCCGTCCTCTTTCCACCGCCGTCGCCGTCAGCCTGAGGGTATAAAGCCCATCGGCGTGCGTGCCCCCTCCTCGGCTAGGTTTCCTCTCCTCGCCGCCGCAGCCGCAGCTCCCATCGTCCCCTCCTTCTCCCTCGTTCCTCTTCTCTTTTCCCCTGCAAGGTAAGGTTTAGGAGAGTGCAGTGAGGTTCAAAGGTGCCGCCGGTCTTCGTCGCCGCCGTCGTCGCGTCTCCGGTGGGTCGCGTCCAGGGTGGTGATGGTGTGGAGCTCGGGGATTCTCCCGGCGTTCCGTTCCCATCGCTAGGGGCCCCGGAGGAGCTCTGCAGCGAGCACCCCGTCGTCGCCGGAAGTCCCCACTCTGCGGTCCCCTTCCCTTACGTCGTCTCCGGCCGTCTTCTTCCCCTCCGCTGACTTTGTCGTGACCGGCTCGTCGTCGCCTTCCCCCAAGGTGAGCTGCCGGTCCTTGTAGCCCTTTTTCCTCCGCGCATAGCTCGTAGTTGGTCACCATCGGTAGCAAGAAAAGCACCTGCCGCTCGCCTCCTTCCTCCTCTCCACAAGGTGAGTAGGGGAATGGAACCGTGGATGTCCCCTGGTGCGTGAGAGTCGCTGGCATCGCCAGATCTGCCGTGGACCGCCGGGAATTGTCGTCGCCGTTGCCCTGTCGCGCTGTCGCGTGGGTTCAGTTTCGTCAGTTAACTTGCGTGCATGTGTGTACTAGTATAGCCGACCCCCCCCTCTGTTACCAGTCGTTGTCGTAGCAGAGTGGTAGGGCTCGTGGGGAAAGACCAGGAGGTCTTGGGCTCGAGCTCGATCCCCCCCTTTTTTCCCTGTTGTTTTTTGCTTTCTTTTGTGTGCTCTTTTAATTGTATGTTTATGTGTAGATGTATCTTGTGCATATGTAGGTGATCCTGTTTTCTTGTGTGTATTGTAGTGTGTGTGTGAGTGTGTGTATGCTATGCATACACATAAGTACGAGGACCCAGGAGAGTACCACTACGAGGATCCCGCTACTTGTTCCACTGAAGAACCAACATGCTAGATGATCGTACCCGGATCCCAATACTATTTTTGCTTGCTAGTTTCTAGCTCTTATCGTTACAATTGCGCTACCTACCACTCTATACCAGCCTCCTAATTGCCATGACAGCCTCTAACCTCCACATCCTAGCAAACCTTTGATCGGCTAAATTACCGCTGCTCAGCCCCTCTTATAACATTCTTAGTTGCAGGTGCAGGTTGTTCCATGTGATAACATGGATTTGGATATCACCATATTATCTGTCATTTAATTTAACGCACATAAATATCTTGGTATTTGTGGAAGGCTTGGCCTTTTGCTAAGTGATTTGTTCCGCTGTTACCGCCATTAGTTCCTGGTTACCGGTGTTACGTTTTCCATATTTTGCGCTCCTAACATGCTCGGGGTTGTTATGGGGACCCGCTTGTTCATTCTGTTGAGATTAAAACTTGTCCGGCAAGACCCAACTTTGGTACTATATTTGCTAATAACTTAATAAAACTTGCATAGGGCCTTGCAAACCCATGGATAATTTAATCAACCCCCGGGCCAGTGCTCCTCATGAGTGTTGGTCCAAACTAGAGCACTTTGCGGGGCCAACCCAGGGCAACTTGGGAGATTTCTATCAGGCCTCTGTATGCTTCGCTTATCTGTCGTTTCCTGAGAATGAGATACGCGGATCTTATCGGGTTCGTCGACACGTCGGGTGGTCTTGCTGGATTTGTTTTACCTTTATCGAATGTCTTGCGTGTGGAGTCTGACTTTCTTCGGGTTTTCTCGAGGTGTTGGAATTCCTTTGGAACTACCTATGATGACCGCGAGATTTTTGATGGATTAGTTGGAGCACTCCTGCAGGGTTAAATCTTTCGAAAAGCTGTGCCCGCGGTTATGTGGCAACTTGGATATTTGTTTAACATCGTGTTATAGTTAACTTGAAGTAAATTTCAATTAAAATACATCAATAGTGTGAGTAACCGTGATTGTCTCTACTCGTGGACATGCTCCGAGAGAGGACACGGAGGGGTTATGATTTATGTAACTAAGTGTTCAGGATCTCATAGAGATCATACTAGATTCGATTGTTCATCGGAGGCCACTCATATTTATTTTCATGTTGCGTAAGTTAGCCACCATAAATGCTTAGTGCTGCTACAAACTAAACGCTTACCACATCTCAACCTTTAAGCTTGTATAGTCACGATACCCGGGCGCATGATTGCTGAGTCCTTGTGGCTCACAATTTACTACAACACTCCAGGTACAGGTTCAGATGAGATCGTGCAGGATGATCTTACCCAGCTCCATTGGGAATATGATGAGGAAAGAGGGAGGATTTATGTGACTTATCCGGATGAGTATAGGACCATGTTCGTGATCTTTGGGATAGCAAGATAGTATCATTTGCATCTGTTTTTTTATCATTTGATTTCGTCCATAGTCGGGCCATGTCTTCATCTTGATGATTGAACTCTGAGTGAATTGTAATTTAGCATGTTGCGAGTGTAAGCCAATCTTGTATACTCATCTTTTCAGTATTGTATGATGTGATGATACTATACTTGCTAACGGCAAGATGCGCCTCTATCCCTTGCGAGGCCCTCATGTCTTAAAATGGATAGGCGCGCATCTTGGGCGTGACAGTTGTGATGTGATATGGCCAATTACATGATGAGATATATGTGATGTATGAGATGATCATGTTTTGTATAGAATATCACGACTTGCATATCGATGAGTACGGCAACCAGTAGGAGCCATAGGGTTGTCTTTAATTATTGCATGACCTGCATGTCAATCTTTAAGCGCGATGTAATGCCTTACTTTATCATTAAGAGGTAGCAATAGTAGTAGAAGTATGGTGGGCGCGACAACTCCGATGGCGACACGTTGATGGAGATCAAGATGATGGAGATCATGGTGTCATGCCGGTGATGACGGAGATCATGCTGGTGCTTTAAGGATGGAGATCAAATGCACAAGTTCATGTCCATATCATGTCACTTATGATTTGCATGCGGTGTTAATCCTTTTATGCACCTTGTTTTTCTTAGGACGACGATAGCATTATAAGGTGATCCCTCACTTAAATTTCAAGATAAATTGTGTTCTCCCCGAGTGTGCACCGTTGCGAAAGTTTGTCGTTTCGAGACATCACGTGATGATCAAGTGTGATAGACTCTACGTTCAATACAATGGGTGCAAGCTAGTGTTGCATGTGCGGAACACTCAGGTGAAACTTGACGAGCCTAGCATGTATAGACATGGCCTTAGAACACAAGAGACTGAAAGGTCGAACATGAGTCATATAGTAGATAAGATCAACATGATGATGTTCACCATTGAAACCACCTCAATTCACGTGATGATCGGACATGAGTTGGTGAATTTGGATCATGTATCACTCGAATGATCAGAGGGATATCAATTTGAGTGGGAGTTCTTAAGTAATATGATTAATTGAACTCATTATCATGAACATTGTGAGTAGTGTCTTTCCAAATTATGTTGTAGATCACTAGCTCATGCTATAGCTCCCTTGAATTTTATATATTCCTAGAGAAATACAATTGAAAGATGTTGATAGCAATATTATGGACTGGGTCCATGATCTGAGGATTGTCCTCATTGCTGCACAGAAGGCTTATGTCCTTAAATGCACTTCTCGGTGCGCCACCCCCTCTAGCATCGTTTGTAGATGTTGTGAACATCTGACAGGCATGTTCCGATGACTACTTGATAGTTCAGTACGTCATGCATTATGTCTTAGAATTGAGGCTCCAAAATCTTTTGAACGTCACGGAACATATGAGATGTTCTAAGGGCTGAAATTGGGATCTCAGGATCGTGCCCGTGTTGTGAGATATGCGATCTCCAATAAGATTCTTTTCCTACAAGACGAAGGAGAATAGCTCAATCATTAAGCATGTGCTCAGATTGTCTGGGTGCTATAATCGCTTGAATTGAGTGGGATTTGATCTTCCAGATAAGATAGTGATTGATATAGTTCTCCAAGTCACTATCACTAAGCTACTTGAACTTTGTGATGAACTATAATTATGCTAGGGATGGAAATGATGATCCCTGAGCTATTCGCGATGTTTGACACTGCGAAGGTAGAAATCAAGAAAGGAGCATCAAATGTTGATGGTTAGTAAAACCACTAGTTTCGAGAAGTGCAAGGGCAAGGAGGGAAACTTCATGGATTGCAAGACAATTGCTGCTCCAGTGAAGCAACCCAAACTTGAACCCAAACCCAAGACTAAGTGCTTCTATTATGAGGAGAGCAGTCACTGAAGCAGAACAACCCTAGATACTTGGTAGATAAGAAGGCTGGCAACATCGACAAAAGTATATTTGATATACGTGTTATTGATGTGTACCTTGCTAGTATTCCTAGTAGCACCTCGGTATTGGATGCCGGTTCGGTTGCTAAATGTTAGTAACTTGAAATAAAAGCTACAGAATAAACGGAAACTAGCTAAGGGTGAGATGACGATGTGTATTGAAAATGTCTCCAAGGATGACGTGATCAACATCCCACGCTCTCTCTACCTTCGGGATTAGTGACAAACCTAAATAAATGTTACTTGGTGTTTGCGTTAAGCATGAACATGATTAGATCGTGTTTATTGCAATACGGTTATTCATTTAAGTGAGAGAATAATGGTTATTATGTTTTCATGAATAATACCTTCAATGGTCATGCACCCAATGAGAATGGTTAGTTGAAACTTGATCGTAGTAATACACATGTTCATAACATTGATGCCAAAAGATGCAAAGTTGATAATGATGGTACCACATACGTGTGGCATTGCTGCTAAATGTCATATTGGTATAAATCGCATTAAGAAACTCCATGTTGATGGTTTTTTTGACTCATTCAGTTTCGAATCGGTTGAGACATGCGGACCATGCCTCTTGGGCAAGATGACTAAAGACCCGGTTTTCATTATGATGGAGCGGGCTAGTAACTTATTGGAAATAATACATGTCGATGTATGCGATCCAATGAGTGTTGTAGTGGATATAGTTATTTTTCTTACCTTCACTAATGATTTGTGTATATATGAGTATATTTGCTTAATGAAGCACAAGTCTGAAACATTTGAAAAGTTCAAACAAATTCAGAGTGAAGTTTAAGGTCATCATGACAAGAAGATAAAAATGTCTACGATATGATCATGGAGGTGAATATCTGAGCTACGAGTTTGGCATACAACTTTAGACAATGTGAAAGTTGTTTCACAACTCACGCCACCTGGAACACCATAGTATGATGGTGTGTTCGAACGTCGTAGTCATGTTCTATTGGGTATGGTCCATACTATGATGTCTCTTATCGTTTTGCCAGTATTGTTTTGGGGTTATGAATTAGAGACAACTACATTCACTTTAAATAGGGCGCCATCAAAATTCGTCGAGATGACACCATATGAATTATGGTTTGATAGAAACCTAAGATGTCATTTCTTAATGTTTGGGGCTGTGGCGCTTATGCGAAAGAAGGTTTTCACCTAATTATCTCGAACCCAAAGCGGACAAATTCATCTTCATGGAATACCCTAAGAACAGTTGAGCATACCTTCTGTCCCATATCCGAGCACAAAGTGTCTGCTGCTAAAATGGGTCATTTCTTGAGAAACGGTTTCTCTCGAAAGAATAGAGTGGGAGGAAGATATAACTTGATGTGGTTGTTGAACCTTTGTTTCAACCAGAGAGTAGTGCAGCACAGAAAGTTGTTTCTGTAGAGCCTACATTAGTTGAATAGGAAGTTAATGATGATGATCATGAAGCTTCGGATCAAGTTACTATCGAACCGCGTAGGTCGACAACGACGCATACTACTCTTGAGTGGTACGACAACCCTGTCTTAGAGGTCATGTTGTTAAACAACGATTAACCTGCAAACTATGGAGAAGCGATGATGGTCCCCGATTCCGACAAATGGTTAGAGGCCATGAAATCCGAGAAAGGATCCATGTATGAAATGCAAGTATAGACTTTGGTAGACTTGTTCGTTGGATGGCAGGACGTTGAGTACAAATGGACCTTTAAGATGAAGACAAACGCTAATGGTAAATGCCACCATTTATAAAGCTCGACTTGTCGCAAAGAAGTTTCCAACAAGTTCAAGGAGTTGACTACGATGAGACTTCCTCCCTCGTAGCGATGCTAAAGTCTATTGGAATTATGATAGCAATTGCTGCGTTTTTCAATTTTGAAATCTGGCAGATGGATGCCAAAACATCGTTCCCTTCCTTGAGGAAAGGTTGTATGAGATACAACTAGAAGGTTTTGTTAGTCCTAAGGATGCTAAAAGGTGTGCAAGCTTCAGTGATCCTTGTATGTAATGAAGCAAGCATCTCGGAGTTGGAATATACACTTTGATGAGGTGATCAAAGTTTTTGAGTCTATACAAAATTTATGAGAAACTTGTATTTACAAAAATGTGAGTGGGAGCACTATAGAGTTTTTGAGAAGCATATGTGGATGACATATTGTTGATCGGAAATGATGTAGAATTTTTGGAAAGCTTAAAGGGTTGTTTGAAAAGAGTTTTTCAAAGGAAGACCTCGATAAAGCTACTTAATTGTTTGGCATCGATATCTATAGAGATAGATCAAGACGTCTGATAAGACTTTCAATGAGTACATACCTTGACAAGATTTTGAAAGAGTTCAAAATGGATCAGTCAAAGAAAGAGTTCTTGTATGATTTGTAAGGTGTGAAGTTGAGTGAGACTCAAAGCTTGACCATGGCAGAAGAAAGATAAAGGATGAATATTGTCCCCTGTGCCTTAGCCATAGGCTCTATATAGTATGCCATGCTATGTACCGCACCTGTGTATGCCTTGCCATAAGTCTGTCAAGGGGTACAAGTGTAATCCAAGAGTGGATTACTGGACAGCGGTCAAAATTATCCTTAATAACCAGAGGACTAAGCAGATGTTTGTCGATTATGGAGGTGATAAAGAGTTCGTCGTAAAGAGTTACTTCGATGAAAGCTTTAACACCAATCCGGATGACTCTTAGTAGGAATCCGGATACATATAGTGGAGTAGCCATTTGGAATAGCTCCAACTGGAGCGTGGTACCAACGTTTACACTATGACATAGAGATTTGCAAAGTACAGACGGATCTGAATGTCTCAGACCCATTGACTAAAACCTCTTTCACATGCCAAACATGATTGAACCACATAACTCATTGGGTGTGAGATTCATAACAAATCACATGGCGATGTGAGCTAGATTATTGACTCTAGTGCAAGTGGGAGACTGTTGGAAATATGCCCTAGAGGCAATAATAAATTAGTTATTATCATATTTCCTTGTTCATAATAATCGTTTATGATCCATGCTAGAATTGTATTGATTGGAAACTATGTGGATACATAGACAACACCATGTCCCTAGTATGCCTCTGATAGACTAGCTCATTTATCAAAGATGGTTAAGGTTTCCTAGCCGTGGACATGATATGTTATTTGATAACGGGATCACATAATTAGGAGAATGATGTGATGGACAAGACCCAAACTATTAACGTCGCATATGAGCGTGTCAGTGTATTCCTGCAATTTTCTTCATGTCAAGTATATATTCCTATGACCATGAGATCGTGCAACTCACTGACATCGGAGGAGTACCTTGTGTGTATCAAACGTTGCAACATAACTGGGTGGCTATAAAGGTACTCTATAGGTATCTCCGAGGGTGTCTGTTGGGTTGGCATGGATCAAGACTGGGATTTGTTACTCCGTGTGACTGAGAGGTATCTCAAGGCCCACTTGGTAATCCAACATCACAATAACCCTTGCAAGCAATGTGACTAAGTATTAGCCACAGGATCTTGTATTACGGAATGAGTAAAGAGACTTGCAGGTAACGAGATTGAACTAGGTATAGAGATGGCCACGATCGAATCTCGGGCAAGTAACAAACCGAAGAACAAAGGGAACAACATACGTGATTAACTGAATCCTTGACATAGAGGTTCAACCGATAAAGATCTTCATAGAAAATCTAGGGACCAATATGGGCATACAGGTCCCGCTATTGGTAATTGACCGTAGATATGTCTGGGTCATGTCTACATAGTTCTTGAACCCACAGGGTCTGCACACTTAAGGTTCGGTGACGTTTCAGTATAGTAGAGTTATGTATGGTTGTGACCGAAGGTTGTTTGGAGTACCGAATGAGATCCTGGATGTCACGAGGAGCTTCAGAATGGTCCGGAGGTAAAGATTGATATACAATAAGTCCTATTTCTCTCCCCAAAAAAGTTTCGGGCTCATTGGTATTGTATCGGGAGTGCCGGGAGGGTGCCGGGGGACCATCGGGAGAGGTGTCTCGACCCAAGGGGCCACATGGGCTGTTGGAGGAGGGAGACCAACCCCTGGTGGGCTGTCCAAAGCCCCCACTAAAGTCCCAAGCGGCTGGGGTGGAGAAACCCAAAGGTGGAAGAGGTGGAAAGGGTTTCCAAAGTGGGAGAAGGAATCCTACTCCGAGTAGGATTGGAGTAGGACTCCTCCACCTCCAATTTCGGCCAAACCATGAGGGTTTGAGGCTGCCTCCTACCCTCCCTCCCTACTATATATACTTGAGGATTTAGAGTAGATAGCTAACCCTAATTACCACGTGCTGCCCTCTTCTTGCTCTAGATATGTTCTCCACTAGATCGTCTCGGTTGTGCTTGGCGAAGCCCTGCCGGGACAACTCCACCACCACCGCCACCACGCCATTGTGCTGGCGGAGAACTCATCTACCTCTCAGCTCCATCTTGTTGGATCAAGAAGGCGGAGATCATCATCGAGCTGTACGTGTGCTGAACGAGGAGGCGCCGTCCATTTGGCGCTAGATCGGAACGGTCGTGATCAGGATCGCGAGACGATTCATGATTTGATCGTGGGACGGATCGTGATGGGATCACAAGATGGATCATGATTGGATCATGAGAAGGATTGTGATTGGATCTCGGGACGCTCGACGATTTGGATCGCGAAGACGTTTGACTACATCAACCGTGTTTCTTAACGCTCCCCGCTTAGCGATTTACAAGGGTATGTAGATCCACTCTCCCCCTCGTAGATGCTCATCACCATGGATAGATCTTGCTTGTGCGTAGGAATTTTTTTGTTTCCATGCAACGTTCCCCAACACGAACCTAGGTAAACCCTTGTCTCTCGTCTCCATCAACCCCTTCGAGCTCACTGTTGCAGCAATGGCCTCGAACCTAAGTCATATCACTAGGACACCTATCGTGACAAAACTATGACAGTTGGCACCCACCGTGGGGCTAGCGTGCGGTGGTGTGGAGTTCTCAAAGGGCTCTCTTCCAGGGATCGAGGGATACGCTGTCGGTAGGATGATTAAGAGTCGCCGCGGCAAGCTCTACATCGATGACGCTGGTTGGGGCCTCGAGGCCGACTCAATCGAGTATGTGTACCATGTCCCATTCGACGGAATTTTCATGTTTATTGGAAAGATTGGTGGATGTGAACCCAGGCCGGACATCTGCACCAACCTCGTCAAGCCGGCCCAGTGTACGCAACTTGCCCATGTTCAACTCGGGTGGAGGAGCGTCTTCATCGGCTTCACGCAAGGTGTGGAAGACTACGTGTCGGGAGAAGAAACCCTCATCCTCTCAAATGACGGGTCCTCAAGTGGAGAGGTGCAGTCGATCTACCAGCTTCATGATGATGGTCTTGGGAGCTCTGTCGATGGTGATAGTATTCCGGACCCCTATGACCTGCCGAGCCGAGCCGCCATCTTTATGCCAGGCACGTCCCTGGCTCTCAATAGCACGACATCCAGAGCGGTGGCAGGAGCCGCCCCGCCAGGTGCTGGGTCATCTAGGCCGCTGGCTGAAGTTTTTTTGGATCTGATGGAGGAGCTGACAACCTTGATGGGAATCGAAGTCACAACTGGGAATCAGGCAGAGCGTAATGCAGAGATTACCCAGATAAAAGCGCTGATGACCAAGGCCCAAGAGGATATTAACATGTTGCAAGATGAGATGAATGATGAGTCGGAGCGTTTGAGGGAAGAAGCTTTCCGCTTTAATCTATACCAGCATGCTTCAGAGGCAGTCCTATGGAGGAGGACCCAAGTCCGCCTCCCGATACAGCTTGAGCCCCGAAAGCTTTTTAACACCCCCGAGACAGGGCCAAACACGCCACTGGACATAACTCAGTCCACGGAAGCACCGCGGCAGCTAGACCAGCACCGGAGGGATCAGACTCTGCCGCGGCACCTTGTGACACCACCTGGCCATTATTATAACCCGGTGGATAACATGATAGTAGTGGCTGCCAGGCTCAACGCACTCACTCTAGCTGAGGGGATGCCATTCTCCGAGGAGGCGCGGAACGCCATCGAGCTACTGCAAGCGGTGGCTCAGTAGGAGAAGTACATGTATATCCGGTGTTGTGTGCACTCAACCCCCTTCCCAAGCCATCGTTATAGCCAACGCCTGGAGTCGCCGGCATTCTCCAACAGTGAGCTACAACGCAACCTTCCCTGTGATGACCCACCTCGTACCAATGCCCAGGAGATCATGGACAGAGGGAGAGCCCATCTGGGAGGGACGTCGGTGACTGATTACTCGGAGATTCCTGAGCCGACTTAGGTAACCCCTTCAAGCTCGATGGGAGCCGGAGTCTCATCGAGTGGTGTTGGTGTGCCTTGCTTAACAGCAACACCACGCAATGAGAACTTGCCTAAGGACTTTAAAGGGCCACGTAAAGTGCCTAACATACGGGTGATTTACCCCTAGAGGCCTGGATCGAGAGCTATGAGCTCGCCATGGAGATGTTGGACGTTAGTGAGACAGTTTGTGCAAAATACTTCATCATGATGTTGGAAAGTCTGACTCATACATGTTTAAAGGGCCTGCCTCCCAATACCATTGCTTCTTGGGCCGAGTTGAAAGCACTATTTATCAAGAATTTCTGAGGGACATGCAAGCAGCCCATGACGATTGTTGACCTCCATCATTGTGTGCAGCAAGAAGATGAGTCATCCCATCATTCGGTCCAGCGGGTTTTGACTCTTATCCACTCATCTGATAATATCTCGGTGGCTCGAGCAGTTCTGATTTTGGAGAAAATTGTCACTTCTTACCCCTCAAGTAGATACTCAGTCGACTAAAGCGTTCCTGTCAGGACATGGATGAGCTCATGTCGGCTCTCACCAAATATGCAGATTCAGATACTACTAAGGACCGAGGGTCTGATGAGCAGAAATCGTCTAAGGGTAATAAGAATGGTGGCGGCAATGTCCAACAACTGAATGGGGCAGGAAATAACAAACCTGGCAATGGGGGAAAGAGAAAGAACCCAGATGGCGGGTCAAATCTGGTAGCCAACACCACACTAGGAACAATCATTCTAAGGGCAATGGTAAGCCGCCTTTCGGTAAGTCTAAAGCCCCCTTTAATATGGATGACAACAATTACAGGGTGGAAACTTTCTGGTTCGAAATAGTGAAAATTAAGAGCCCGTATCATGCCGTGTTTGGCCGGCCTACTTTTGCTAAATTCATGGCTAGGCCCTGTTACGTCTACATGTAGCTCAAGATGTCATCTCTGAAAGGGATGATCATGGTGCACGGTGATCGGAATATTGCTCTTGAGTGTGAGGAGGGTGATGCTGCATATGCGGAGACAAGTTGTGCTGTGTCGGAGCTCAAGTTTTATACAAGTAATGTTGACCTGGCGGACATGACACCGTTGAAAAAGCCCAGCACAGAGTCTGGGCCGCCCCTGAAAATTGTGGCAGAAGATACCAAGTTGGTGGATTTTGCTGCTGGCGACTCATCGAAGCAGTTCACTATTGGGGCTAATATGGACCCTGCATAGGAAAGGGCGCTCATCGAATTGATCCATGAGAATCGGGACTTATTTACCCGATGAGAGGAAGGAACACCTTAGTCCTGTTTAGACCAGCCCCAGGAACACCCATTAGCATGCCTCTCAATTATAAGATTCCACATTAAAAAAGATAGATTCCTCGAAGCACCCTCCCTACAGAAGAAGACCTTTTACCCAAGCAAGGTGAAGAACCACTACGATTGTGAAGCCATGACAACGACAAAGAAGAAGCAAAAGAAGTCAACCACCGCTCCTCTACCGACTACATCAACTAGACTATACCAAGAAGCACCAACGACCAAGCATGACGAAGCCCTTGCACATCAAGAGTATTATAGAACACTTTGCCTTAACAATCACCTATTAGTTCCTCACTAGGAAGGAACCGAGGAGTTGATGCCCCCCAAACTCCACCACCTTGAACGTGTAAGTTGAGCATGACGTACCTACTCGCTTCAGATGCCTGGAACAGAGTGGATCGATTGTCATGACTTCATTATTAGCCCCCTTTTAGTTCACTCAAGGGCACAAATCCTGACTAGATCATGGTGAAACACCCGTCATACGTAGTTCACCCCGCTTGCCAAGCCTCAGACCTTAGGGACTAGATGGATGATCTATACTCTGGATAGTCACCTTATTTAGAACCCCTCAGAAACCTTTCATATGGTAGGACCTGTTTTGGCACCAAGTCTCGAAGCTTAGTCTTAGGGACGAGACTCAGCCCAAACCTTGCCACAAACGGCTATGGAGAGACCAGTAGATCGAACACTCAAGACCCGCTAGAAACGTGCATCCGTGACAATAAAGTCTAAAGCCAAAGATGGACGAAGGACATACCCGGGAAACTCTCTCAAGCAGAAGACCTCGACAAGAGGCCTATGCTGACAAACTTAGGCGTCCTTATTTTGAAGACCACGAGCACTGGAGGATCAACTGCTCCAACAAGATTGATGAGTCCCCATCACTAGGAAGCTACGCCAAGACCTTGACACATGAAGACTAGAGAGACTCATCTATACCTCACTAACCCACGTGAGCAACCCTATGACCAGTGCGTAGACACATTATCTTGCCCCATATTCTTGCTTTCGAATACACCCGCAAGCTAGGCATTTGCTTGGACCTCGTTCACCAAACCCTTGACCTTTAGGAAAGCCTAACATATTGCAAGAAATCCCGTTCACCCTTAGACCAAGCCAATGATGCATTCGAATACATATCATCAGGCACGTCAAGACCCATAAGGATAGTCAAGCCGGAGTATAAGCAATATAGAACGTGAAGACTATCTCACCTCTGGGTTTCCACACCTTTCCCATGCCTAGCCTACGAATCTCGGGGATGAAATTCTTGTAAGGGGGGTAGGTCTATCACACCCCGTGTTTTGCCTCATGACTAATTTAACATGACTCAAAAATTAGGGCCAATTAAAACTTTTTGAGAGCTTATGAATGCTTGACCTATGTGCAAATTGCTTGTTTGTTTGATTGCTTGTTGGTGCTCTATATTCATAAAACTCCCTCCTACTCTCAAAACTCATTTCCTTGATCTAAACTCTTGCCCAATGATCATGCCATGTGTATAGGACATAAAAATATTTTTATAAAATATTATTTTGGCCAAAATGGATTTATTCAAACAAAGTTTTCCAAAACCCCCTGAATTGGGGTTTGTACTACAAGTCCTCAAATTAGGTGGATGGTCTTGTCACAAAGGTTTTATTTGAAACCCACTATATATATGATTTCCCAAGACCACCAAATATTATTTTTACAACCTATTTTCCTATTTTATTTAAAGTCTTTTTCTTAAGGCCAGAAATGGAATTTTATAGGGAAAAATTATTTGTATGCTTCCAAAATATTTGAAAAAATTTAGGGAAACTCAGTGGAAATATATTTTACATATATATGAGTTTCAACCCATGGCCATGTTCAACTTATTGGACAAAATCCTTTAAAACCATTTCTGCCTATTTCAAGCATTTGAAATATTTCTATAGGAATTTTTCTGAAATAAATCTAATAAAATTCTATCATGACACATATGACGTATGTGATAATCCTGCCAAATTTCATCTCAATCCCAATTGATTTGATACACCAAAACATTCCAAAAGCCTCTCCGTCCAGATCCAAATTTGAGCAACTCTACATTGCCAAGTGTCTCCAATTATGCTCAAACTTTGTGGACATTTTCAAATACTCTAATAATGCATCCAAACCAAGTGGTGCATTAAGGAGAACTGATTTACTTGTCCAAATTCCCTCAAATCCCTTTCCGCTATTTTCAAGAATTGGAAATTATTGCATTAACAAATTTTCCCATTTGATCCCAAACTTTTTGGGAATTCTCTAATAACCAAATTATGCTACCACTCCTAGTGGTGCATCAAGGAGAATGGATTTGCATAGATAATCTAAACAAATCCATTTCTGCCCATTTTGAGGGTTTATAAAGTTTCCATTGGCAACTTTCTTCAATTGGGCACAAACTTGGTGAACAACCTTAGTTTTACCCAGCATTTGATCCTGGAAAATATCATGGTAGGTAGAATCTTTTTGCAGGCCCAAACCAGCATCAAACACCTTCTCGCTGTTTGGTAAAGCTGCTATTTTGACCCCTTCCATTGTTCTTCCGCTCTCCAAAATTTTACCGGACCTTATACTAGCCCCCCTTTACCTCCAGTAGCAACCCCAACGGCTGGCTCCATTATTGACGGGGTGGAAACCCCATATGCACCACCTGGAAAGCTCTTTTTCCACCTCTCTCTCTACTCTCTCTCTCACTCATGACCATTTCAAGAGAATCCAATGCCCCTCCCACCTATTTTATTCCTTCTATAGCTGGTAGACGCAGGTGGCTGTGCCAGAGTGCATGCAGAGATGCCCATGCCGGCCAAAATCCCTCTCTAGAGCGCGCTACAGCGCACTCAAGCACTGACCCGCGCCCTCTGTCCACCTCGGGCCTCCCCAGCGCCAGTCGAGGCCCTCGACATCTGGAACACGCCATGGCCCTATCCCCCTCCTCTCTCTCACCCTGCTGACCGTCCCTCGCATGCGTGTCGCCCGCCCGAGAGGGCCAATGAGCGACCTCACATGCGCAAGCCTCTGCCTTTCCCAGGCTCTCTCTCTTCGCTTCACTCGATGTGGACCGCACCCACAGACCCCGTAGCCATGCCCCAGCTCACCCCTGGCCTCTGGCATGGTCTGAGGTGTGGCCGTAGACGTTGCCTATGGTGCTCCGGTGCTGCAGCTACTTAAGGCCTCCCCGAGCCCCTCCCTTAGCTACTTTCGCTCTCCCTCTTTCCAGCAAAGCCCGTGGACCGGTTCCCCCTTGCTCCCTGTCCTTCCTTCCCCCCCATGGCCATCACCGTTCGCTTTGCTACGGTCGAAGACCCGCTTCCCCTAGCACTTCCCGGCGGGAGAAGACCACCCATGCGAGGGCGGTCCATTGTCCTAATCACTCCGGTGACCGGGACGTCGCCGCAGGCTGCCAGAGCCACCAGTGCGAGCATCGGCGCCGCTCGGTCCTCTCCCCTCTGTCTCTCCTTACCCGAGCGGGAGGAGAGGGACGGACACGATAGGCGGGCCCTGCCCGTCAGTGAGCGGCCTACTGGGTCCCCGGTTTAAGTTGAAACGGCCTCAGCCAGAGCCGCCTCCACCCAAGGAAAGCGTATTTCCCCCGGGCGCCTTTGACGTCGCCGTCTCCCCCGCTCGACCGAGCTGCTGGGCCGAACCATTCCTTATCCTATGCCCATGGCATTGTTTAGCCCTTTTGTTTTAGGTAATTCCCTTCCCTTTTTATTTCCCAATGGCACTAAATAAATCATAGAATATTCATTTGACCTCCAACTTTGGTGATTAAAATTTCTACAGATTCCAAAAATCATGTCCTATCCAAATATGTGCATTGCACATTTTTCCTGCAAAATTTTCTATAGAGTTCAAATTCAAATTTGAATTTCAACTGTGGAATGCTCCACTTGTAAAATCCCTAGAGCCCTCATATCAACTCCAAATGGAGTGATTCATGTTTCCAGATACCCCAAAAATCATTCATTGTTTATGTAGCCATGGTGAACATTTTTACCATGCACCTATTCTGTTGGATCTAATAAATGGCCCATTTTCCATTAATTTCATCTTAGGAAAATCCTAGGAAATTCATCCCAACTCCAAATCCAGTGAAACCAATTTCCAAAATCTTCTAAAATCATACCCTCATTGTTGAGTGCAGCCACCCATTTTTATAAACTCAACCTGGACCCACATCCAATAAAACCTCCTTTGTTTTTTTGTCATGACTAGAGGTGTCAAAGAAAAATAAAACTCCTATTAGTAGAGCACTTTTATTTTCTGCTTGTTGTGTTGAATATTGTGATTGTTTACCGACGGTAGTTGACAAGATAACCGGAGTGCTCAGAGTTGGATGAGAAGCGTGTGAAGACCTCGAAGACTTTGTGAAGCCAGGCAAGGAGCCCTTTGACCATGACTATGAAAACCTTTTATTGCATTGCATATATCACTTTATTTCTTGATGTTGAGCATGTTGATGTGGTGACCACTACAGTGGGATGCCTCAAATACTTTCTTGTTGATACTTGCATCGTGCATGACCCAACCTCCTTATGAGGGTTGTGCGGGTCGAAGTAGATATGATGCCTAGTAAATGCTACACAAAGTGGGATGGGAATATGCATGGTGACGGAAACAAAGTGTTTTCAAAGACTTTTTGGAAACCCCGTCAGGTGCCACTGACGCCCGAGGGAGAATATGTTGAGTTGGGTAACCACTTGAGAAAGGAGTGGTGTACCGGAGCAAGTGAGTGTGTGTGGTTTTCAAAAATGGATTGGTGTGAGTTGTGACCGTTATTCCAACCTTACCTATACGACCACGATACCCCTTATGGGACGGGGCTTTGTTGATTACCTTGGTGGGTACTAGCATAGAGCATGCATTACTAGTGAAGAGAGTGAAGTGGTCACTCTTGATACAGGGTCATACCAGAATGGACAATCATGCGCTGTCTTTACAGGCACCGGGCGCACCGTTGTGTGCCCTTATGGATGATATGTCTGATGTATATCATGAGGGATGGCACCAACGAGTGGACTCTCTATTTAGTATCGCTAGGGGAAAGGCAATGTTCGGGTGCTTACCTCGGGTATGTAATATACCACGAGTCGTGGATGACACGAAAGTTCCCCGAGTCTTGTGGGTAAAGTGTGCAATCTCTGGAGAGTGTAAAACTTTTTGAATAGCCATGTCCACGGTCAAGGACAGTTGGATGACTGCTCTTGTGCTACGTCCATATGTTTTCGCGAACTTGGTGTGTGTGTGGATGACACAGAGATGATACGTGAGATAATTCAGATGACTAAATGTGATGACTGAACATGAGATGTTCAACCCCTTTCTATTGATGATATATATGGCTGGTTCATATGGGTACCTGTCAACAGTCGGTGCATGCTTACTCAAGTTACTTGACCATATCATTGCACTTATAACTAGCTTTCTGCAAAACTTTCCTACTTAGTGTTGTATCATGCATTGTTGTACATTGTTCCAAAACTTGGGTTGCTTGCGAGTACATTCAAAGTACTCATTGGCTTGCCACTGGTTATTTTATTGGCCATGCATGAAAGATCAGGTTATGATGAAGATTACCTTGATGACGAACATGAAAGCTAGGATGCTTCCCAGTCAGAATCCTATAGGGTTAAGGCAGATGGCATGGGTTCATGCTATCGTTGAAGATTTCCGCTGCAAAAATATGAAGACTTGGCCATAAAGGCCATATTTGAGCACAAACTCTATGTAATGGATGTAAGACTCTTGTTATTTAGTTTTTGTCTCTTCAGTGAGCATTGATCTCTGGGATTACTGTGCACGTACATTCGGTGATCACGACTTATGAGTAGGGGTCCCCACAGTTGGCTAATCCAATGTTCGTACTTAAGAAGAACGACACCTGGTGCATGTGTGTTGATTGCACAGATCTCAACAAAGCTTGTCCAGTTGATCCGTTTGCTCTCCCTCGCATTGACCAGGTCATTGATGCCACGACGGATTGTGAGAGTTTATGTTTCCGGGATGCTTATTCGGGTTACCATATTATCAAGATGGCAGTTAAAGTCCAAGAGAAGACATCTTTCATCACACCTTTTGGAGCTTTCTCCTATGTGTCCATGCCCTTTGGACTTAAAAGTGCGCATGCGACTTATCAACGTTGTGTACAGGACTGTCTTTATAACCAAATTGGGCACAATGTTCATGCTTATATGGATGATATTATGATCAAGTCAAGGAAGAAGGAGACTATGCTTGACAATTTGAAGGAGACTTTTGATAATCTGCGGGTTTACAAGATGATGCTTAATCCGGCCAAATGTCTTTTTGGTGTCCCTGTAGGCAAGCTCCTGGGTTTTCTGGTCTAAGAAAGGGGGATCGAAGCTAACCCGGATAAAATCAAGGCCATCACCTCATTTTCTAAGCCGGCGTGCATTAATGATGTTTAGTGCTTGGCGGGTCGTATTGCCTCCTTAACCGGCTCATAAGCCACCTGGGCGAGAAGGCTTTCCCTTTATATCAGATGATGAAGAAGACAGATGACTTTGTCTGGGGTGGTGCTGCTGATGAGGTGTTTGAAGCACTAAAAAAACAATTAGTTGAGCGACCGGTTCTAGCCGCCCATGCGGAGAAAGAACCACTTCTCCTGTATGTGGCGGCTAATATCAGGGCCATTAGTGCTGCAGTTGTTGTGGAGCGCAAGGAGGCAGGGAAAGAGTATCTAGTTCAAAGACCGGTTTACGATGTCAATGAGGTGTTAATAGAGTCCAAGCAGAGATACCCGCATTGGCAAAAGCTGATATACGAAGTGTTCATGTTAAATCACAAGCTGAAGCATTATTTCCTTAGACATCCAATCATGATGGTTAGTTCTGCTCCTTTGGGAGACATTATTAAAAATAGAGAGGCCACCGACAGGATTCCTAAGTGGGCATTGGATATTGGGCCTCTTAATTTGAAATATGTGCCTCAAACGGCTGTCAAGTCTGAAGCCTTGGTCGATTTCATAAACGACTAGACGGAGTGCCAGGTGCTTGAGGAGAAGCCAGATAATACACACTGGGCAATTCACTTGGATCGATCTAGGCAGTAGGAAGGCTCGGGGGCTGGAGTTATTTTAACTTCCCCTTGAGGTGACAAGTTTTGTTATGTGTTAAGGTTAATGTTTCATTGTACTAAGAATGCAGTTGAGTATGAGGCTTTGCTTCATGGTCTCTCTGTGGCCAAAGAGATGAATCTAACCCGGGCCAGGTGCTTGGGCGACTCAGACCTTGTGGCTCAACAAGTTTTTGGCACGTGGGATTCTAAGGACCCACGTATGGAGGCTTATCGCCAGGCGGTTGAAATTGTTGCCGGTCACTTCAAGGGTTATCAGGTGGATCATACTGATCATCGAGAGAATGAGGCAGCCGATGCTTTATCAAGACTGGGGTCTCAGTGCAAGACGGTACCGCCTAATGTGTTTCTGGACGTCTTGCATCACCTCTTAGTCAAGTTAAATTCTAAGGACGATCTTACTGTACCTGACCCGAAGGGACAATTGGTGGCGGCTCTCTATGCTATTCCTGATTGGACGTTGCCTTATTTGACGTATCTGACTTGTGGCGAGTTACCCGAGGACGAGACTTTGGCGCGACAGGTCGTGAGGCAGTCCAAGTCCATGACTATCGTCAACGGCAAGTTGCAAAGATGCAGTGTGACTGGTATTTTTCAGCGTTGTGCTTCCCCTGAAGAGGGCAAGGAAATTCTACATGAGATACACTCTGGTGATTGTGGTCATCACGCCGGTTCAAAGTCCTTGGTGACCAAGGCTTACCGACACAGTTTCTTCTGGTTGACGGCTCATAAAGACACAAAGGACATAGTTACCAAGTGCGGTGGGTGTCAAAAATCTAGACGACGCGCCCATGTGCCGGCTTAGGAGTTACAAATGATTCCAATCACCTGGCAGTTTGCGGTCTGGGACCTTTAAGACGTCCACAGATAAGAAGACCCACCTTTTTGTGGTGGTTGATAAGTTCGCCAAGTGGGTTGAGGCAGGGCCGGTGAGCAAGTACGATGCAGCCACGCCAGTTTAGTTTGTCAAGAAGTTAATCTTTCATTTTGATTACCCTCACAGTATCATTAATGACAATGGTACAAATATGTCCAAGGGGGCTATGAAAGCATTCTATGAAAGTGAACATATCCGCCTTGATGTCTCCGCCGTGGCTCATCTGCAATCTAATGGGCAGGCAGAATGTGCCAACCAAGATATCTTGAGAGGGATAAAACCCAGGCTTATGGTTCCTTTGGAGCGAACGCTGGGTTGTTGGGTCGAGGAGTTACCTTCAGTTCTTTGGAGTATTAGAACCATCCCCAATAGGTCAACATGCTATATGCCTTTCTTCATGGTTTATAGCGCGGAAGCTGTTCTCCCAAGTGATATCCACCATGACTCGCCTAGGGTGGCAGCTTATGTTGAAACTGATAACGAGGCGGTGCGTCCGGATGCGTTAGGTGCTTTGGATGAGGAGAAGGATCTTGCAGCAGCACGATCGGTGATTTATCAGCAAGATCTGCGTCGCTATCATAGCCATAGAGTGAAGACCCGAACGTTCCAAGAGGGCGACTTAGTGCTACGTCTGATTCAAGACCAGACAGATATGCATAAGTTATCTCCCCCTTGTTAAGGACCTTTCATGGTCATCAAGAATCTCAACAATGGTTCATATCACCTCACAGATATACGGGAGAGCGACGAGTCACGTACCTCCGGACAAGAAACCAACAAGCCGTGGAATATTGCTCATCTCCGGCCTTACTATACTTGAGTCTTTAACTCTCATCAATGTACATACATCTATCATTGTGTATATCCTTTTAATATAATAACTTTGGCATCCCGACAATTCGGGGCCTCTGCTGTTTTTCATGCAACAAGATTGTGCAAATGAGTCGATAATTCAACTGGTCACTTCAGGACTTCCAACCCACTCGGTTTAGCTTTCATACTCTCTTGATTGGCTTCCAAGCCATATTTGGGTTAAACCTTCATGTTTGCCACTTGCCAGTCCACCATGTGACCCGTCGAACTCCTACCAATTAATCTTGAAATAAAGACCTGAACCGGTCAAACTTCTTGACAATCAATCTTGCCAGGAGACCTTGTACTGGTTAAGGTTAAAACGGTGCCTTATGTCACGAGAGGGCCGGCTTATAGAAAGCTAGGATAAACTCGCCCATCTGATGTAGTCTCTGTCCCATGTGACCCGTTCGTACTCTTAGAGAATCAATCGTTTTAAGACCCTGAACTGTTTAAGATTAAAACGATGGATTTATGTCACGTGAGAGCCGGCGTATGGGTTTGGGGTACTCATGCCCTGATGTAGTCTCTCCGCTATATGGCTCGTTCAAACTCTTAACAGTTAATCGCTTTAAGACCCTGGACTAGTTAAGGTTAAAATGATGAATCTATGCCATGTGAGAGCCAGCATATGAGGTTTGGGCAGTCATGCCTAAGTTTTTGAAAAACAACAAAACTTGAGTTTTTTCTAAAGAGTATAAAACAAGAGTTAACCTATTTGAGTTGCCTTTAAAACCGCCTAAAAAATGATAGAGAATATATACATATATCATCTATCTTATAATTTTGTAGGTCTTGTCGTTTATGATAAGCCGGCACCGAGCATTAGGAAATATGATCATAGCCAGAATAAATAGAGGATGGATAAGTGTAAAAGCTATTCAAACTCCATACATGCACGAAGGCACAACCAAGGCAATCGGTTGTACTACTGCTATTATAAAGCTATCAAAGAGCCCAAAATCTGTGGACTTAAGTTTTTTGCAAAAATATATAACCCAACAAATCAACAGGGCCGGGTTACCTTCATATGGAGCCAATCTCCTTGCTTAGCTCGTCGTCGGGTCATCCCGCGCTAGGTCTTCGGTCTCCTAGATCTGAAGTTTGTCCACATCCGAGTTGCAATTCGTTAAGGCCTGAAATTCGGCTTTGTCACGCATGATTGGAGATGGGTCAACGTCAGGGGAAAATAGGTGCTTACGGCGTTGTGGGATCGGTTTTTTGCTTCAAAGGTGGGCCCTCGAACTCGGTTGTTATCCTCGGAATAAGCCGCCTGATATGACGACAAGTCAGTTTCTGCAGCCAACCCATTCGCTAATATTCATGGTGCGATCATGCAATAGGAATAGTCTACTTGAGTGAACACCAAGCCGTTGTCCTTTAGCTTAGGAAACCCATCCATCATTTCCGCCGGGTTAAGATCGGGTACATAAGCCAGCGACCGACTCAAAGCAGCCATTGCACCTTTACGAGCGGTTGATCTCTTCAATTCTTGTAGCTATTTCGGTATAGTAGAGAGGCACTCCAGCACACCTTTGATAAATTTTGGAATACCCTTCTCAGTCATAACAGCCTTCATAGTAAACAGGCTTCCAACATACAGCGGTTCAGTGAGTGAGTATAAAGCTTTCAGCTTTACAAGGTTGTCGTTTGAAAGTTAACGAGTTCGTTGACCTATACATAGTCAAATATTATAAGCCGCCTAGAGATTTTTTTCAAACAAAAGACTATTTTTAAGGAGTATTCATAGGCAGCTATACTTACCAAAGATGGCTTCAGTCATCCGGATATATGGCATCTCAGATTGTTAAGTTCTTCAATGACGGGTTGCAGCCTACCCTTGGCGTCGTCTACGCGTTCGGTTAAGGCGGCTTGTTCAGTCTTAGCAGTTGGTTTGTAGGCTTCGAAGTCCGCCTTGACTTTTTCAAGCTCTATGGAGGAGATCCGCAATTTTCCTCATCTTTAGCCCATGCATCTTGTTGAAAAGCCAGACCCTTCTTCAGGTTGGTCAAGGTAGACTCGGCCGCATTTAAGGATTCCCGCAAAGTACGAATGGTCAAGAACAATATTACATTCATTTTTAGGCGCCAGAGCACTGTACGATAAGCAGTTGGGGGAAATGTAGAAAGACACTACAAGTCTCAAGCAGATTGCAGGCAATATACTTGACACTTGGGGGCTAATGCGTATCAGTTCTTTCAAGGGTTCCAATTCAAAGAAGACTCGGATCATCTTCAGGAAGATGACCCGTTCCTTGGGGGATACACTCGGCTCTTACTCTATGTTAAGTGCCAACTCATTATTTACATAATGACCTGAACCTTCGGGGCTACACGATGATTCATTGAAATCTACAAATGATTGAAGACCCGACTGACTTTTTGCAAAGTAAACCGGCTCTTGGGGGCTACGTACGTATATATGGAAGGCAAAGTAAGTGGAGTACCTCATATTTTATCTTCATTATACCAACGAAGTTTGCCTCCATGTCTCGGCTTGCAAAGAGACGGCTCAAATAGCCAGAGAGTAACTCGTCAGCAGTAAGCTTATCTAGATTAGAAAGATCAAATTGTGTCTTTTCTTACTCAAGAGAAGCAGCCTCATCCTTGCTGGTATGTTTGGTTAGAACATTGGAAGGAGCTGGAGATTTATAAGCCGCCCCTATGACGGTAACCTCTTCATAAGAAGCGGTGTCGATCTGTTGGTTGAGGGCTGGGTGGCTTAGGATCAGCTTCCGGATGTGCTTCAGGAGCCGCAATATCAACATCAGCTGTCTCAGTAGGCTGAGGAGTCTCTTCATGATCGCCTTTGTCAACCTCAAAGGGCTCAACGTGAGTTTTAGGGGTGTTAGGCTTTGGGTTCTCCGACTCTAGGGAATCAGGAGTGGCAGATGGCCCGCTTACTTTCCTTTGTTTAGCTTGAGCCCTGTGAGCAAAGGTGTCATTATATGTCATAATCAAGGATAGAATATTAACACACAACATGGGATGTAAAAATGCTCACCCTGGGTTGATAACAAGAGGAGGCAACTTCGTGGCGGTTGAGTCGCTAGAAGAAGGAGGTGAGGCCTAGGAAATCAAAATTGGGAAATATAAGTAAGCTGCAGGATAAGATTAGCATACAGAAGAAATGAATGTAAAGCAATTAAATACCTCAGTGCGCCATTTCCGAGGAGCCGGAGTGTTTGGTAAGTTGGCCACAAGATCTTCAAAGCCGGTGCTCCGGGTCTAATGCCTGGAGTCATGCTATTACTTTTTCAAAAGAAAATTGAGATCTAAGTAAGCAAGAGGATGTGAAAATGGGACTTTCCCGATGACCCATCATGTTTTTTCTCATGGAAAGGTTTCTGAGTCGGAGGAAAGACAAGTTACCTCAATGGCTTCGGTGTGGCTCATCATCACTTCCTCCTGAGAGTAATCAACAACAATAAGTTCCATAAAAAGTAGACCAAGGGATTCAACTTCTACCTCCGAGTCATCAAGCTCAAGCAGCTCTTGGGCGGAGGTTTTCTTCTTACGACCCGAAACACGGGTCTTAGTTGCCTTAATTTTCTTCTTAGAAATGGCAGTTAGTTTCTTCTTCCAGGAAGGGCACTTGGCCTGCATATGAGTTACGAAAGGATCAGAAAGAATTTGAAACGAAATTTTGGAGAAAATGAACTGTTAGTTTAAAGGATTTCTACCTCTGGAGCCGGGTTATAAAGACAGAATGGCTTAAACCCGATCTGGTTGCACGCTACTTGAGGCTCTCCGAGCAAGGACTTGACGATGGAGTTGAGGTCCTTGTCAGTCAGGGGCGACCGATTAATGTGCATTGGATAATCCATTTCATCGGAGTATTCACACAGTAGTTTATCATGCCGTCTCAGCGGCATAATCCTCTAGGAGACCTAGCAGCGGGTCACATCCATGCGAGTTAATCTGTTGGCTAGTAAAGGCTGGATATTTAGAAAGGTCAGATCGTATTGGACATGTGCCACAACACTCATTCGGTCAGGGAGCTTAGTGCTAGTACAGAGCCGGAAAGAACGGTAACTCGACAACGGATTTTTGCCAGTCGGAGAGGTATCTCTGCAATAGAACTAGGTCCGATTCCAGTCCTTGGGATGGCTAGGAAGGATGGCTGCAGGGAAAGACATGTCTCTTCGCCTCTGCATGGAGACGCCTCCGAGCTCAAGACTCGGCCTAGCTGCTAATTCGGTCTGGCGGTTGATATAGAAGAAATCCCGGAAGAGGTCAACAGTGGGTTCCTCTTGCAGATAGGCCTCGTAGAGGACTTGAAATTGGCAAGGGTTGGTAACAGAGTTTGGGGCAGGGTGGAGCTTGTAGAAGTGTAGGGCGTCCTAGATTTTTTTGATCCGGGTGGTGAGAAGCCGTGGAGAAGGTAATCTGTGAATACGACCACTTCCCCTTCCCGAGGCTCGGGCCTAGTTTCGTTATCGGAAACCCGCCAGTGGATGATCTCTTGAGCCGGAAAGGCTCCCATGGTTACAAACTCCTTTAATGATTCCTCAATGACCTAGGAACATACCGAGTCGCAAGAGGCGGGGGCTTTGGCCATGGCGGTGGGTTAGACTCTGTGGAAAAACACAAAGATGTGGCGGGTTAAGAAAACTTCGCGACAAAGACATATATGCGTGAGACGAGAACAATATTTGGTGGGTCATGGTTATATTCTAAGACGCCGACTACTGTAGGATTGACTTGAGTTAAAAAATGCTACAAGAAGAGCCCGCAATGCTATGGCGGGTCAAAAGACGGTTAATGTTGGAAATTTTAATAAGTATGGATAAAGAGATTTCACCAACTATGACGGCAACTACAAGATCTATGGACGAAGATAAAAAGGAAATATATGCTGAACCTAGAAAAGTCAGTGGAAGAACAGTCAGTTCGTGTATGGATTCTGTTCAAGAAACAATCTATGTTGAGTAGGGTATACATGTTAAGAGGAGCACCGCATGAATTGGCTAGCGTTTCGGAGCCTAAAGATGTTTTCTATTCCGATCTATGTTGAATACTCTGACGAGCGGTGACGGACTCGGAAAAACTCCGATGTACTAATGCGGATCTACAAATTGAAGAGTAAGGGACCTGAAGGATACCGGGGAGGTGATCGAGCGCTGATGAACTCTGGTCAAAGTCAGGTTGATGCATCAACCTTTGCTGGTGAAGACGGTGAAGGTCCGGTGATGGCAGCGGAGCTTCAGTCGCACGAGCATTGAAGGAGGAAGAAGATAGACAGAGGCGGTGGGGAAAAGTAAAAGAAATGGGACCACTCCCCCGCCTATTTATGAGGAGATGGGACAGCAACAGTCCACGCGAGAATCGAGGGGACACAATGATGATTGACCAAGAAAATGCCTCGTTTCTCGGGTTGAGCAGTTAATACAAAGATCCGCTGTGATGTCATTAAGATCTGCCAGATTTATCAAAGATGATGTCATCCATTTTTGATATGGACGGTTATAAAGATTTATTTTTAGGTAAGAGAGGTATGAGAATCACCAACAAATGCACTTGAAGATTGACATGAACAGGTTCAAATCAATCTGGGGCCTAATGTTGGGTATATAACTCCATGGTATAACCCGCCCAGGAGGGGCCGGGTCAGAAGCTGGTGGCTCATACTTAAGGCCCTAAGTGGGCCTGAAGGTTGGGAACAAGCCTAGAGATGGCTCGTCAAGTGGGCTGGATGGAAGCCTAGAGCTGGAAGACGGTGGAAGATGCGGGCATGGGAGCCGCCCGAAAGATGGCTTGCCAAAGAAGGGAAGACGACTTAGAGACATGATTGGATACTTAGTATAACCTGGTCTGGACTCTTGTAAGCCCGGGGCCCTAGCGTATGTATATAAAGAGGGTTCCCCGGGCGGCTTAGGACATGAAACAATCTGTGGAGTACTAGGTCAAGCGAATCCGCTCCCGTGTAATCAATATCCAATCAATACAACACAAAGCAGGACGTAGGCTTTTACCTCTTCCCGAGGGGCCGAACCCGGGTAAACCCTTGTCTCTCGTCCCGATCTACCCCTTCGAGCTCATCGTTGTAGCGATGGCCTCGAACCTAAGTCCTATCACTAGGATATCTCTCGTGACAAAACAACGACATGTACCATCCAAACCAACAACATTCCTGGGGGAGTTTTGTTTAGTTATTTGCATTTATTTTGATTTTGGTATTGGGAATGCCTACTACTGACCTTCTCGTGCAAGGACGGGTGAATAAACACTCAACATAAGAGTAATCCGCTTAATGTGGAAGATACTGACCACCCCCTGTTGCTCCATTAGCGGTCCAGGCACACAAAACAGATGTGCATTTGAAATTTTGGAGATGACACATGCAAACTTACTTGGAACGGCAGGGTAATACCACATATAGGTAGATATGGTGGACTCATTTGGAATAACTTTGGTTTAAGGGTTTTTGATGCACATGAAGAATTCCCACTTAGTACATGTGAAGGCTAGCAAATAAATTGAGAAGTGGCCATCTAGAGAGCAAATACGTTCATAAACATGCATTACGAATAATAAACATTAAATGCTATCATGAGTAGGATATGGACACCATGAACATAAATATCATGAAGGCTATGTTGGTTTTGATTCAACTACATGCGTGAACATGTACCAAGTCAAGCCGCTTGAAACATTCATAGGAGGATACCATATCATCATACTTCATCACAACCATTTTAATGCATGTTGACAACCAAGATAAATCATTATCTACTCCTAACTACTTGAGCATGGCATGTACCACTATCTTCTTATTACTAATTGGATGCACCAACCGAGGCTCCATGTTATTCCTCAATAACTAAGAATGTAGTCCATTGGATCTCCGTATAAATAATTTGTAGACGTAGATGAGATATAAATCATGGAGTCCTCACCAATTGTCCCACATGCACTTCCTTTTCAGAAAAAATAGTTTCACGTGTTGGTTGGGTGGGAAAAAAATGATCGTAACAATTTATAGCCATAGATGAGATATAAATCATAGAGTCCTCACCAATTGTTCCACGTGCTCTTCCTTTTTAGAAACAAAATCACTATTTCACATGATGGTTTGGTGAAAAGAAAAAAACTTTGCACGAGATGGATAAAAGATGTCCCTAAAAAACCCTCCCTCAATGGATACTTCCTCCCCCGATCCTTCCCCATCGAAGAACCAAGGCGTCCTCCACCATCCACTAGGGTTGCTTCTCCTCCTCCGTGATCCAACGTTCCTACTCCTATCCCTCCGCTAGTGTTCATGCGTATTATCTATAAATAATCCAAGAAGGTTGTCATCATTGCCTTCCTATGCAACATTTGAATCCACCCTGCCCAAACATGATGCTATAAACATTTCATGAGGAGGCCTTTCCAATCTCAACTTGCATGCCCGGGCAAAATAACGATGGCCAATGTGGTGGAAGGAGGTGCAAAGTCAGTTTGTTTTAGATCGGGGATCCTCCATCGTTGGTGAAGCTGGAAATAATCGACCACTGCAAGTATGCAAGGAAAATGGATGGAGTAGTTTTTCGATTTTCAATTTTTTATGTTGTTCATCCTGCAATGTGAGGCTTGGTCTCCTGTCAGCAAGTACAACTATTTGTTTTGTGCGATTTTGGAGAAGTGTGTCACTTGGTTTCAGGCCTGTCGATATAGGTATTTGTAAGAAGGGTAAGATTTGTAGTTTATGTGCAACCAACCAATTAAGAGATTCAGTTCACCAAATATTCGTGTACACAAAATCGATCACCTCCTCTAATTCTATTGTGGAGTAGATAAGTTGATTCAGCATTACATGATTTGTCCAGTGAACTTCTCTTTCTTTCAAACAATTAAACTCCATATTTGTTTTCAAATATTTTTTTTTCATATATATTTTATACCCTTCCCTGATTTTTCATGTTATGTACATAACTTCAAATCTTTAGTTCTCCCATTAATTCTATAGTTCAGCAGCAAATGGTGCCAATGGATGGTGTAAGCAATCAGGAACAAGTGGTATAGCATATGATTACTCAGTTATTTAATTATTTGTTTTGACTTTTCTAGGTTTGATATAGGGAAATCGACTAATGTTTTCTCTTATTTCTTGAAGATGCTTAATTACGTTTCTAGTAATCTCTAATTGTCATTGCAAACATGTTCAATCATAATGTGCTGAACCATGGATACCAGGTTAAACATATTTACAAAAACAAGAATAAGTTGAGTTCATACTGCTTTTCTCTACCACAATCAATTCATCAAATGGCGTCATTATTGCCTTTGACTTACACAATCAAAATATATGAAAATAATAATAGTGCAAGAGTGTTGTGGACTAAGCTAGAATCTGCAAACATTTTATTCAAGAGGAGAATACAAAATAATATGGGCTCTGTGTTAGATCAACAATAATGCATATGAGAGCCACTCAACATTTTCATTGTTGTCTTCTCCTTAGTATGACTCAATGAAAGAAAAAAGAATTTTAGAGAAACACAATAAAATGTTTTTTTGAGCTTTAAGTTTTTCTCGAAGAAAGAAAATAAGAGAAGGAAAACAAAAACGAGAAAAACTATTTACACGGGAAAACTCCCAACAAGCAAAAGAAGAAATGATAAATATTTTCCGGTTTCGTTGTAATACTACAACAAACTAAAATGAAAATAAAAACCGAAAAGAAGTAAGAAGTATTGTTGTATTTTCTCAAAGTTTTGCAAACACACGAGAATAATAAATCTAGCATGGATAATACAATGAAAGAGTGTGAACACCGACAACTGAAATGAAATGTGTGAACATGAATGTGATGTCGGTGGGAATACGTACTTCCCCAAGCTTAGGCTTTTGGCTTAGCTTGGTAATCACCATCCGTAGTAGCCATACGGTCCCATGTTGAATTGTGGTGGAGGAGGTACCTAAGCATCCAAATCCTAGGGCTCCTCCTCTGCCACAACTTGGTTGTTCCAGTAGGCGATGCTATCATCTAGAATAATTCTGTATTTGTTCCTGGCAATAGAATCAAACAAAGCAGGTGCAAGCAACGGGATAACATCACAGGTTATGACGCTAAATACCAGATTATAGAAAATATTATGAAATTGGTCAACCTCATCAAGAAAGTGGTGATCCCTCAACGACCTGTAATCTATATAAACCTTGGGCAAAATATAATCATGAGGGCGTATGTGAACTCCTAAACAACTCGCTTAACGAGTAGCGTAAATGCCACCATGTGTCTTGCCCTTACTCTTGTTAAGTGGTAGTCGTCGTGCAACAATAGCTCCTAGGCTAAGTGTGATCATTATATAATGCATGCAACAAAATGGAAAGGTTTGGAGCACCGAGTGCAACGACCCTTTCCTTAGCAGTTAAATACTTAGAAATGAATATAGCAAAGTGGTGCACGGAAGGAAACTTCAAACTAGTGGCAGTGGTTTTCGACATGCCTCTATCATCACCCACTGTTGAAGTGAGGAGGAAATCCTCAAACTCTGTTGGTCTAGGCTATCTCAATTGCCCATCAGAAGGAATCAAGCATATGCCACAAAAGTCGGTGAATGGTATTTTGTAGTTTTCAGCATATAGATTAAACTTCACCTCACAAGGGTTATTCCTATTTAGGAAATTAAAACTTTGCACAAAGTAATTTGTGAGGATGTGATACTAGTCACACTTATCTCCGAGGAAGTTGGTCAGCCTAGCATTGTCAATAAATTGAGAAAATTCTTGATAGAAATCGGCTTCCTCCAAAAAGAGAATATGTGGTCATTCGCATGACCGCACTTCTCCTTCCTTGATATGTGTAGGTCACTATTAGATGATTCCCCAATAACTACCTTGGCATTCTTCTTGGAGGAGTACTTCCTAAAGAAAATCATGTTATTTTCTACCAATAAAATTCTGAAAAAATTTAGTCCACAAAAATTTGTTAACAAAACTAAATAAGATTGATAGCAACTACTCCTAGGGATGCATAGAGGCCATAACAAGCATTCAAACTACTTAGAACTCTAATAAATCAACATGCAAGATCATCTACATCAGCACCAAGAATAGCTAATTATTCTAAAAATAAGCCACTAAATCAAAAACTAATTGGAGCAATGCGGGAGTTAAATACTGAGAAGCAATCCCCTAAATCAGTTTCGTAAAATAGAGCTTTGAGCAAAGAGATTGAAATCCATGGGTTCTTGAGCAAGAACACGAGGGAGAGAGCAATGGTGGTTTTTTCAGGAGGTAGGAGATGACATGGTCTAAACATATAAGTAGGGGACCCACCAGGGGCCCACCCTCTACTAGGCCATGCCACCGGGGGCTCGCGTGCCCTGGTGGAGCATGGCCACCTGGTGCACCCACTTCTGGTATTATTTAGCCTAGAAATTCATAAATAATTAGAAATAATCATGTCAAACTTTCAGGGCATTTTGAGAATTTTAATTTTTGGGTCATTTTTTTATTGCTCGGAAAAAGCAGAAAACTAGATAACCATGGTGTTTTATTTTATTTAACTAAGAAAAACAAAAAACTAGAGTAGATACAGATGGTTGTGTCTACTAAATTCATTAACTTCATACCTCTCAAAAACGATTAGGTTGATCAAGTCTTATTAACAACCACTTTCAATTAGCATGAAACCGAAGAACTTTCATATAACACTCTGTCACCTCAATGGGGATAGGAATATCCCCAAACATAATAATATCATATTTATTTGTGACAGTAGGTAGAGGCAGTTTAAAGCTTCCAATAATCGAAGATTTTTTTAATAACATTCACACAATGTACATGGAATTGTTTCTTCGGAAAGTACACCATATGCTCAGTACCATTGATATGAAAGGTGACCTTGGTTTTATTGCAATCAATAACAACTCCCGTAGTATTTCAAAAGGGTCTGCCAAGGATAATCGACATCTCAAGAACAACAAAGTCCGTTAAGATAGTAACATTGGCAACAACAACGGGCACAACCTCACAAATAGCAATAGGTATGGCAGTTGATTTGTCAGCCATTTTCAATGATATTTCAGTAGGTATGAGTTTATTCAAATCAAGTGTTGTACGTAAATAGGAAGTCATAACACTAACACCAGCTCCTAAATCACACAAAGCAGTTTCAACATAATTTCTTTTAATGGGGCAAGGTATAGTTGGTATTCCAGGATCTCCAAGTTTTTTAGGCACTCCATCCTTAAAAGAATAATTAGCAAGCATGGTGGCGATTTCTACTTCAAGTACCTTCCTTTTATTAGTGATGATGTCTTTCATGTACTTAGCATAATAAGGCATCTTTAAGGTATGCATTAAGCAGGTACACAAACAGACTGGCCTAATCATTTCAGCGAAGCCTTCAAATTCCTCATCATCCTTTTTCTTAGATGGTTTAGGTGGGAAAGGCATGGGTTTCTCAACCCATGGTTCTCTTTCTTTACCATGTTTTCTATCCACAAAGTCTTTTTTATCATACCATTTATTTTTAGGTTGTAGGTTATCAATATCAACAGCAGGTTCTATCTCTACGTCATTATCTGGTTCTTTATCATTGCTAGTGTCAGGAACCCGATCCTAAGTCATATGAATCCAGACTGTAATACATCACATCACTTTGCGTCCTCACGCATGGTAAACTCCACGGCTGCAGCCTTACCTTAGCCGGGACCGTTTGCGTCTTTTGGCTCACGTATGTGAACATGTCGCTGGCAATCAAACGACAGAGAACCTGGGCCGACATGACTAGTCATAGAACCCAAGTGGCACATCCATATGGGAACAAACATACGTAACCCAACAATGCAGGTGTCGGCCTCAAGCATGTGTAGATGAGTCATAGCAAGCTACAAGGACTCCATTATGCCGTGGGACATAAATGTCATCACTGCACGTAGACGAGTCGTAGCAGGCTATAGGGACTCCATTACACTGTGAGACATTTCCCCGAAGGGACAGACACAACAGCAAATAAGGATACATGTCGGTCAATCAATGTGTCTGGAGCAGTCGCAAGCTACCAAGGCTCGGGGGAAGCACAAAGAGGCAGTTTCCCGTAAAGAGTACTACTAAAGGCACATGACTAGGTGTTGGATCCCATACATACCATTGCACGTCACACGTACGCACGACATGCCCCATATGCATAGATACAACTATGGCATCACAACATAACCATACATTAACACAAATTTTATTTAAGAGGCTCAGAAGAGCCTTGCATAATATGTTCTTACACGTAGGGGTCACATGACCCGACACTCAAGTCACACAAGCAAGTTCATACAAACGAAGCGGAAGCATAAAGCTGTCTGAGTACAGACAGTTGAAAGGGGAAAAAGGCACATGGCCTAAGTATCTATAGCCCGCCACGGGGCATAAGGTGGTAGCTGGGACACCAACTATTCAGCGTCATCGACATCTAGATAGAACCCACCTAACGGGTCTTGAGTCTCATCTGCAACATGTATTAAGCAAACATGAGTACAAACATACTCAGGAAGTCTTTAAAGCAGACCTAGACTATTCATGCTCAAGTATCAACAAGGGGAGTGGTGGAGTTTATGCAGCAATGCCAGCTTTGACTCATGGCTAACCTAAACTACACCATTTTAACTCTTTGTTTAGATTTTAGATATCGCACACGAGTCCACTAACACCACATCAATACACCACCATGGATCCACTTCCGTCTCCTACGAGAGTGCCATCCATGGTACTCACACTTGTCTTGATATGTTTATGAGTATCCATTAACTTATCTATGAACATCATAAGTTCTCCAAGTAGTCCATATCCGAGGACGCGGCTATTCGAATAGTTTCATACCCTGCAGGGGTGTACTTCTTCACACACGCTCTCGCCACTTATCACTGTGTGCTCATAAAACCATGCACCTCGGCAACCTTCAAGCGGAAGCCCAATGAGGGAGTTAGCCACGATCTTCAATCACACAAGACCTCTAGTCCAGGCTATCGCCTATTTGAGACTGAACCCACATGGAAGTCCGGCCAAAGTTTCCGCTATGGCCCCAAATGATGTGCGCAGGGTTCCCAAGCCCACCATTCAGGTGACCCTTGGTACACCGTGCCACTGCCTACCACGTCGTAACCCACCCCTAGGGTCAGCGCTACGCACGGCCTCCAGCATGCTATAAACAGCAGAAACTACTTGTAATTCCTGGACCAAGGACTAAGCGATTGATAAGTCGAGCGGGGTCATATTTCAGGGCCCAGCATGTGGTAGTAACTAGCCTTGGATCACAAACACAGAACTCAGTTCCTATGAACGGTCCCAATGAGACAACCCGCTATGTACTCCTACATAGCCTCTCATCGCTACCTTTACCAAATCAGGTTCATCATAAGCTTATCATATCAGAACAGTATTGCTTCACTCCAGTTCATCACCCAGATGAATCAAACCTGACACAACTCTAAGCATAGCAAGCATAGCAAGCAAAGTAAGCAAAGCACATCATGGCACAAGCATCTATGAGGTATGATAGGTTGCAAGGTTTAGCTATTTACTGTGACAATGATAGGTCATGCAAAGAAATGGGTTCATCTATTGTGTATGATAGACAAGTGAACGTTTGTCCTAATGCAATAAAGAAGAGTCGGAGCGAGAGAATGGGATGTTATCGAATGATCAATGGGGTTGCTTACCTTGCCGGGAAGCGGGAAGGTTTTCTCCTTCGTTGGAATACTCGGAGGTACCCTTAGAAGCAGGGCCTACCGCAATGCAGATAAGTAGCAATCAATACACGGCAAGTGCAATAATATGATGCATGATCATGACATGGCAGCATGTATGGATGAGCTAATGCAGTTACTATCCAAGTTAAATGAAGTGATTTTTAATATAGGTTTGAAATCATTCTCCATTTCATATTTCATATGTTAACCTATTAGTAAATGTCAATGTTCATCTACATAGGTTTCTTTAACATTCATGATAATAGCACCATTGGATTCATTGGATTTTTCTAATAAATTTTCATGTATAAATTATTTCAATCTGAGTTATAGATTAATTTCTATGAATTTTCTATGTTTTAAATAGTTTCTGAAATTGATTTAATTCAGGAAATTCTTTATTGCATCAGCATGACATCATCATGATTTCAGCTGGTCAACAGACCGTTGACAGGTCAAACCTGACCAGTGGGGTCCACTGGTCATTGACCGAGCTACTAACTGAGTTAGTTAAAGTACTAATTACTAATTAGTTAGGGTAGGGCCCACTATCAGTGGGTCATTAACTTAATTAAATTAATTAGTTAATTAATTTAACTAATCCTACATTAACAGAGCCCAGCCCCACTTGCCAGTGACCCAGGGGTCAAACCCTCGTGATCAACTCCGGCCAGACCCACCAGCGTGGAGCCGCCGGTGGCTCTAGAGACGACGGAGGGGTCGGGTTTCCTCCTCCGGTAACCAAGTGGGCGGCGGAGGGCACCAGGAGAGCCTACGCTCACGTGCGTGTCCATCCTGAAACCTCTGAGAGGCTGAGAGGCCCGGGATCGAGGCCGGTGACGAGCTCGGTGGTTGCCGGAGCTCGAGCGAGCACGAGCTCAATGAACCAGGGCGCCACATGGCCGGGGCTTAGCACCTACGGGCTCTACGCAACCCCACGAGCTCAATGGTGGCCTCGGATGGACCAGCTGATCATCGGAGCAACGCCGGCGATGAGCTCGTGCGGCGGGGCATTTCGGGAGCCAACGCAACCGAGGCCTACAGAGGGGGAAATGGCTGGGGAAGAGAGGGGAAAGGGCCAGGAGCTCACAGCGAGCTCAGAGCCGACAAGATCTTGCTCGGGGAGGACTCGGGGGCGACGAATCGACGGCGGTGGAGCTAGGGTCCGAGGAGGAAGAAGATCTCAAGGGTGATGCTCCAGGGCTTCTGGCGATGCGTGGCTCGGCACAGAGGACGGGGACGACGAGGCGGAGCCTCTGGCGGGCTCAGGAAGGCACGGGAGCGGCTGCAACTACGGCGATGAGCGAGCGTGGCCGTCGGCCATGGCGGAGCAGAGGAGAGGGAGGAAGCTGGGGGAGAATGGCGAGAGAGAGAGAGTGATGGGGACGGTGGCGCGTCCTCATCCGCTCGCCAGCACGAGTGAAGGGGGGATGCAGGCGCGTAGGGAGCTGCGTGGCAGCTCCGACGCGCACGCACGGCGGGCATGCGCTCATCCTAATGGCCGCTAGGAGGACGACGACGGTGCTGGGCCAGATGGGCCGACCCAGGTGGCTTCCTCCATTTCTTTTTTTCAAATTCCAGTTTCTTTTTTATTTTTCTGACATTTGTTTTATTTATTTTTAGGCACAAATGCTAGGCATAAAATATGGCAAATATTTTATAGAACTTAGTTTGAATATTTCAAACTTCCATAAAAAGTTTCAGAATATTTTGAAAACTGAAATATTTATAATGCTTTACTTGGTATTTTCAGCAGCTTTAATATTTATTTTTGAAATGCTGTAAATATTCAAATATTTATAATGACCCCTTGTATAATCATGTCCACATTTATCAGACATAGGGGACATTTTTTATGGGCATTTTGGATTTGTTGGTTTTCACAATCATGGAATTGATTTCATTCAAGTGAGGTGTTTGGGGTTTCTGTTAATCCCCATTTCAAGTTGAGGCAAAAAGTGAAACATGATCCACACACATGCTATCCTAAGTAAGCAGCTAGGGATGTGACAACTCACCCCCACTCAAAAGAATCTCTTCCCGAGATTTGGAAGTCGTCTGGAAGAGAGCGGGGTACTCTAGTCAAAGACGATCCTCTCTTCCCCATGTGGCCTCCTTCTTAGAATGGTGTAACCACTGAACCTTGAGAAACTTGATGTTCTAGTCCCGAGTGGTACGCTCAGCTTGATCAAGAATACAAACAAGGAATTCTCGATATGTAAGGTTATCTTGGAGATCAAGCGCTTCGTGGTCTACTTCACGGACAGGGTCCGAGAAGCAACGCCTGAGTTGCAAGATGTGGAAGACATCATGAACATTGGAAAGATGCGGCGGAAGTTTCAATTGGTCGGCAACCTCTCCTCGTTTAGCAAGAATGCGAAAAGGTCCAATGTAATGAGGAGCCAACTTGCCCTCGATACCGAATCGGTGGGTACCCTTCAGAGGTGTAACCCGAAGATAAGCCTTCTCGTCAACTTCATAGGTCACAACCTTATGATGACGATCATATTGGCTCTTTTGACGAGATTGGGCTGTTTCTAACTTTTCATGAATAATGCGAATTTGCTCCTCCGCATCCTAGATCATATCCAAGCCAAAGAGTTGCCTCTCTCCGGTTTCTGACCGGTTAAGAGGGTTCGACACCCGCGTCCATAGAGAACTTCAAAAGGGGCTTTGGCCAAGCTTGATTGATAACTATTGTTATAAGAAAATTCGGCAAATGGAAGACATTTCTCCCAATTCATACCGAAGGATATAACACAAGCTCGGAGCATGTCTTCGAGGATTTGATTGACTCGCTCAACTTCACCACTTGATTGCGGGTAGAAAGCAGTGCTAAAGGATAGATGAGTCCCCATAGCGGTTTGGAAACTTTACCAAAATTGGGAAGTAAAGATACTTCCACGGTCTGAGTTAATCTCCAATGGAACACCATGAAGAGAAACTATTCGAGAAACATATAACTCCGCTAGCTGGCTAGCAGTTATACTCTCCCGAATAGGAAGAGAATGAGCCTCTTTGGAAAGGCGGTCTATGACCACAAAGATAGCATTATTCCCTCTCTCAGTCCTGGGAAATCCGGTAATGAAATCCATACCGACCTTATCTCATTTCCATTCAGGAATAGCTAAAGGTTGAAGGATGCCAACAGGCCTTTGATGTTCTGCCTTAACGCGACGACAAACATCGCAGTTAGCAACGAACTAAGCAATTTCTCTCTTCATCCTAGTCCACAAGATCCTCTGGCGTAGGCCCTGATACATCTTGGTACTACCCGGATGAATTGTGAGAGGAGAATCATGAGCCTCCTTAAGGATCAGCTGCCGAAGATGTTGGTTCTTGGGAACCACCAAACGGTTCTGAAAGAACACCACACCTTGATCATCGATAGTACCGCTGACGACGTTCTCTTTGATCCTAGAAATACCCTTATCATGCTTTTGGCCAGTTATAATTTGATCCTTAAGAGTAGGTTTCGCCACCAGGTTGGAAAGGAATCCTTGAGGAACAACATGGAGGTTCGACTTCCGAAATTCCTCATAGAGAAGTGATTGACCTTGTTGTAACATCAGGTTGTTACAATAAGACTTACGACTTAGTGCATCAGCCATGACATTGGCTTTCCCAGGGGTGTAAGTTATCCCTAATTCATAATCTGCAATCAACTCAACCCACCATCTTTGTCTGAGATTCATATCTGGCTAGGTGAAAATATATTTCAGACTTTGGTGATTAGTGTAAATTTTGCAATGATTACCCAGAAGATATTGTCGCCAAGTTTTCAATGCATGGACCACAGCTGCAAGCTCAAGATCATGTGTTGGATAATTATCCTCTTGTGGACGCAACTATCGAGATGCGTATGCAATCACATGACGATCTTGCATGAGAATGCAACCTAATCCTTGTCGCGAGGCGTCGCAATAGATAATAAAGTCCTTAGAGAAGTCTGGTTGCACCAGAACGGGAGTAGAGGTCAGGCGTCTCTTCAACTCCTAAAAACAATGCTCGCATTGTGGAGTCCACTCGAACTTTTTATATTTCATGAGGAGTTCAGTCAGAGGTTTCGCAACCTTGGAGAAATTCTCAACAAAGTGGCGACAATAGTTCGCTAAGCCAAGGAAACTCTAAACTTCCTTAACCGATTCAAGTTGAGTCCAATCAAGGACGGCCTGAACTCTCTCAGGATTGACAACAATACCTTTACCAGAGATCACGTGGCCTAGGTAGGTCACTTCTGGCAACTAAAATTCACACTTGGAGAATTTGGCATACAGACGATGCTCTCGAAGTTTCATCAATACCAGCCTTAGATGCTCGACATGTTCCTGTTGATTCTTCGAGTAGATGAGTATATCATCGAGGTAAACCACGACGAATTTGTCCAAATAATCCATGAAGATCGAATTCATCAAGCGAGAGAAGGTGGCTGGGGCATTGGTTAAACCAAAGGACATGACGGTGTACTCATATTGGCCATAACGAGTAACAAACGCCGTTTTTGGAATGTCCCCATTTCTAATTCTGATTTGATGGTATCCCAACCTTAAATCCATTTTGGAAAAGATAGAGGATCCAGCGAGTTGATCATACAAATCATTGATCCTGGGGAGAGGATACTTGTTCTTTATGGTGGACAGATTTACTGGCCGATAATCCACAACCATCTGATCCGATCCATCCTTCTTCTTAATGAAGAGGACGGGGCAACCCAAGGAGAAGAACTAGGACAGATGAAACCTTTCTTCAAAGCCTCATCGAGTTGTTTCTTAAGTTCGGCTAGTTCTAAGGGTGCCATCTTATAGGGTCTTCTCGTTATTGGGACAGTCCCTAGGATGAGCTCTGTCACAAACTCAACATCTCTGACAGGTGGAATTCCTGGCAGTTCTTCAGGAAAGACATCCGGAAAGTCGCGAACTACCGGAATATCTTCTAATTCTGGAAGAGGGCTAGCATTGAGAGAATAGAGTTGGCGCTTGGCTGCTCGAGTGGACACATTAACTATCTCACCCGAGGAATGTGTAAGTTGAACATTCCTAGTATGAGTATCAATCTTAGCATAGTGGGATTTCATCCAGTCCATGCCTAAGATGATATTGATGTCCGAAGACTTGAGGGCTATCAAAGATGCTAGGAAGACTAGCCTATCTACAAGAATCTCATTGTCATGGCTTACTCTAGAAGTTTGCCATTTTGAACCAGGAGTCTGAACTACTAAAGGAGTAGGCATATCACAAAGAGACATGTTATGCAACTATGCATAACTTTCTGAAATGCCCCAGTATCAAATAAAACAAATGCTGGATGTCTATTCACAAGGAGTGTACCTAGGATAACATCAGGATCCTCGAGGGCTTTTTCAGCACAAACATAGTTCACTCGACCACGAGTAGGAGCTGGGTCCACATAGAAGGCTTTTCCTGGCTTCCCACGTCTAGCTGGCTTAGCATTGTTCTGAGGAGACTCACGGGAGTAGTGTCCTGGTTCTCCACATTTGTAACATACAACGGTGGCACGGGGAGCAGCATTGGCAGGAGGACTTCCGAATGTCTTGGCTGGAGGGTTGGGCTGAGCTGGGCGAGGCGCTTGGAAGGATGGCTCGCGGTGTACCTTGGCGGCAGTGCTATGTTGGGCACCCACACCCAGCGTTTGTTGGAGCCCAAGCTAGATGCGGGGCTGAAGTCACGGGTGTGTTTCTTAGTTGCCTCGTAGTCAGTCTGTCCAGTTTCGGCATTGATAGCCTTGTTGATGAGATCCTGGAAGGTTGTGCACTCATGCAGGCGCAGATCTCGACAGAGCTCAAGACTAAGTCCCTTGCGGAACCTAGCCTGTTTCTTGGCATCGATTGACACTTCCTCCAGAGCATAACGAGCAAGATTGACGAACTCATGGCTATAGGCATCCACTGTCATTCTGCCGTGGGTGAAAGCACAGAACTCCTCTCTCTTGCGATCCATCAACCCTTCCATGGTGTGATGGGTACGGAATGCCTCACTGAAATCTGCCCAAGTTGGTGCGGGGCTTGTGGGACGCATAGCTTCATAATTTTCCCAACACAGATTGGCGGGTCCTTCCAGAAAGTATGGAGCCAAGGTCACCTTGTTGGCCTTTCATACATTGGCATCTCGGATTTTTCGGGACATGCTGGTCAGCTAGTCATCCGCATCGAGCGGGTTGACCGAATGATGAAACTTCGGTGGGCACAACTTGATGAAGTCATCAAGGGACACACCATCATTGTGATTGTTGCGGGAAGGACGCGCTATGTTCTGCTCAATACGTTCCAACAACCTGTTGGTCTCCCTTTTATTCTGTTCAGCTTCGAGCATCACTTCTACCAAAGAGGGTGCTTGTGGCAGATTCTCTTGCCTTGGCTGGCTTCCCTCGCCCTGCTCGGGGGCAGGCACGGGGTTATTCCTAGTTCACACCATCCTGGTAAAACGAACCCACAGCTTAGACAAGGAAGACACCAACTCTAAGGAATGAGAGAAGGAATGTACTGGACAACATGGCATGCAGGGGTAGACACCCGATCAACATGGTAATAACAACTACCATATGAACACCATGATTCAAACACACCATGACATAGTTCAGTACAAGCCCAAGATGAAATACAAACTATAGAGAGATGACACAACTCATCGGAGGCACTACAAGCTTCCTATACATTATCTATCTACACCTCCGGACTGTGGCAATATGACTACTACCATACTAGTACTAACATCCACGTACTCAAGCATCATCATAGAATGCCTCATATATGTTACCCCCGTGGCCCGGGAGCTGAACCTGAGGATCTGGAAACACCCTAGCCTGTGATCCCTGGAAACCGTAAGGACACGGATGTGGCCTCGGCCCCTTGTTGGTGGCAACAGCGGTCCTCGAAGAGGAGTGATGCCTCCAACATTGGGCCAGTCTACGTGTGCTGGCAGATGAGTCCGCGATGGGTTCAGCATCTCCAAATCTCCATAGCCTGTCTACACGATAGGTGCTAGCTGCGTTAGGGCTGTCCAATGACGTGCACGGGTAGCATATAGCTCCATGCGAAGGGCATGTGCATCACGACCTGTTCTCCAACATCTGAGCGATCACCTACAGCCTAGGGTCCTCATGAGAATGATCGTAATAGGTTGCGCTAAGATAACTATCCTCTCCTCCTAGAGAAGCAGGAACATAACAGAACTCTATGTTCTGAAGCAGACCATGGTGAAACCTCATGATAGTCAGCATGGTGTAGGTGGCCTCCTGAACTGCCATGTCTATGGTGACACCTAATCCATAAGTCTAATGAAGTGGCACTGCAGCTCCAGGATATGATAGATATATCTTAATAGTACACAGATACTGGCTCTGGTTGAAATCTCGATACTGCTCCTCCACTATGTACTGTGGGTACCAACAGTAACCAGCCTCCATCATAACTCTAACCAACATGGCCGTGTGACCCGGTACATCGATGCCCCTGGTCAGACGGACCACCTGACAGGAAAGACGAGGGGGCTTCTGAAACAGAGAATGATGCAAAGACATTAGAGACTCTAGTAGAAATTAGATAGCATAACGACTGTAATTGGTCAAAAGGAATTTTGAAACAACTGCAAAAGATATGAAAGCATAATCACTTGACTATCTAGACTCAAATCTCTTCTCCAACTCTTTGTCACACCAACAATACTCGAGTATCGAAATTCACTTGCGAACAAGCTAGGTAATAGTCCATGGTTAGTAACTCGTCATCCTAAGAAATAGAGGAGAAGCCTAGCTCCTAACCCTGTAGAAAAGATGAGAATGACTCAGAATAGATAACTTGGGAAGAGGAGGAAAAAGAGCCTTACATTCCCCTCCACAACCAATTCCCCTACTTTTCTATAGTGTTTCTAGACTCAACTTCGACCGGTTTGGCTTGGTAGTCCTACAGTCAGTCAGGCTCTGATAGGAATGATGTCGGGACCCCGACAGCTAGGTTGAGTATCCTCATGAACATCACTATCATTATCATTATCACTAGGGGGATGTTCATGACCAGATTGAGTTTCAGCATCAGAAATAGAAACAACATTAGTATCATAAGGAGGTTTTTCTATCCCAGGTTCAATAGAAGCATGCAAAGTCCTATAATTTTTCTTTTTCTTCTTAGAATGACTAAGGTGTATCAGCATTAAGTCCTTGTGATTCTTGTTCAATTCTTTTAGGATGACCCTTAGGATAAGGAGGTTCTTGGGTCATTCTACCTCCTCTAGTTACTACTCTAATAGCATGATCATTCATATTATTGTTCAATTCATCAAGCAATTCTCTTAGAGATTTAGCGACTTGTTCTAATTGAGTTTGAACCATATAGGCATGTTTTCCTATACTTCTAACATCATTAATTATTCTAAATACCAAGTCACTCAAGCGGGCAATCATATCAGAATTATATTTCAAGTGTTTCAGAACATTTGCATTGAAGTGCTCTTGTTTCATAATATAGTTATCAAACTCATATAAGCATTGACTAGGATGTTTATTGTAAGGGATATCACCTTCATCAAACTTTAATAAAGAATGTATCTATAACACCTACGAAGGTGGTGGTGTGTTGAGGCCATATATTTCTTCAATAGGTGGTAAATTCTTAACATCCATAATACTTTTTCCTTCATACATTTCTTTGCCTCTTGCATATCTTCAGGACTGAGAAATAAAACACCCTCTTCTTCAGAGTGGGTTCTATTGGTCATTAAGGGAGAGTCCAATCATAATAGTTCTTCAATATATTATTTAATAGTTCCCCAGCTTGTTCAACAGTTCGTTCCCTGAAAACACAACCAACACAACTATCTAGGAAGTCCCTAGAAGCATCGGTTAGTCCATTATTGAAGATATCAAGTATTTCATGTTTCTAAGAGGATGATCATGCAAAGCATTAAGAAATTGGAGAAGCCTCCCCCAAGCTTGTGGGATACCTCTCTTCATCAATTTGCACAAAGTTAAATATTTCCTGTGAGGTAGCTTGTTTCTTATGAGCAGGAAAATATTTTTCAGAGAAGTAATAAATCATATTCTAGGGAATACGCACATAACCAGTAGTAAGAGTATTGTACCGTATCTTAGCATCACGCTTTAATGAGCCCGGAAATAATTTGAGAATATAGTAATAGCGAATCTTCTCATCATGAGCAAATAGGGTGGCCATATGATTCAGCTTAGTAAGGTGTACTACCACAGTTTCCATTTCATAGCCATGAAAAGGATCGGATTCAACCAAAGTAATTAACTCTGGGTCGATAGAGAATTCATAATCCTTATCGGTAACAAAGATAGATGAAGTAGCAAACATAGGATCACATTTCATTTTAGCATTCAAAGTCTTTTCCGTATACTTGCATAGTAATTTCTTAACATCATTTCTATCCTTACAAGCAAGAATCTCTCTAGCTATTTCTCCATCTAAAGCATAACCTTCAAGTATCTTAGACATTTCAAATATAGGAGAGCTAGGCCTATTATGTGTTTCATAATCATCAGTTTCAAAGTTTTCATCAGGTTCAGCATATTCAACAGTTTCAATCATTTCATTCTCCTTAGCTCTAGCAATTTGTTCATCGAGAAATTCACCTAATGGA
This sequence comes from Hordeum marinum, assembly GCA_022496015.1. Classification (NCBI taxonomy): domain Eukaryota; kingdom Viridiplantae; phylum Streptophyta; class Magnoliopsida; order Poales; family Poaceae; genus Hordeum; species Hordeum marinum. The sequence continues at coordinate 274,718,015 of CM039678.1, forward strand.
ATAGTTTCATCAAGCATGGTACTAGCATCATCATTTGCATCATTCACAACAGAAGTAGCATCATCAATATCAGGGTTCATAACATGTGGTGGTGTTGCAAGCTTACTCATAACAGTAGGTGAATCAAGTGTAGAGTGTGATGACAGTTCCTTACCTCCCCTCGTCTTAGAGGGAAAAAACTTGGTTTTAGTATCCTTTAGATTCTTCATAGTGATCAATTGATATAAATCCCAAGTGAATCAACAACTATAGCTATGCTCCGTGGCAACAGCACCAGAAAAAAGGTCTTGATAACCCACAAGTATAGGGGGTCGCAACAGTTTTCGAGGGTAGAGTATTCAACCCAAATTTATAGATTCGACACGAGGGGAGCCAAACAATATTTGAGAGTATTAGCAGTTGAGTTGTCAATTCAACCACACCTGGAGATAAATATCTATGGTAGAGTTATCAGTAGCATGGTAATATGATAGTTTGATAGCAGTGGTAACATTAATAGTAGAGGTAACAATAGCAGAAGTGATTTTGTTTGCAAGTGTAACAATAGCAGCAACAATAGTAACTTAGCAAGAACAATATGTGAAAAGATCATATGCACAGGATCAAAGTATTCGTTGGATTATATTCATCATATAATAGTCATAACCTAGGGTGACATAGAACTAGCTCCAGTTCGTCAATGTAATGTAGGCATGCATTCTGTATATAGTCATACGTGCTTATGGAAAAGAACTTCCATGACATCTTTTCTCCTACCCTCCCGTGGCAGCGGGGTCCATAACGAAACTAAGGGATATTAAGGCCTCCTCTTAATATATAACCGGAACAAAGCATTAGCACACTATGAATACATTAACTCCTCGAACTACGGTCATCATAGTGAACTACACCGAAATACTGGCACGATGGGGTTGACGGATCATAACACGTAATAGGTGCATATGACCAAGCAAGATCGTATCAAGAACATATATATAAAGATGATAATGTAAATGGGTTAGATCTGAAATCATGGCACTCGGGCCCTAGTGATAAGCATTAAGCATGGCAAAGTCATAGTAACATAAATCTTAGAACATAGTGCATACTAGGGATCAAGCCCTAACAAAACTAACTTGATTACATGATGAATCTCATCCAACTCCTCACAGACCAGCAAGCCTACGAAGGAATTACTCACTCTCGATGGGGGGCATCATGGAATTGGCGATGGAGAAGGGTTGATGATGACGAAGACCGAAGATTCCCCTCTCTGGAGCCCCAAACGGACTCTAGATATGGTCTCCCGATGAAAAACAGGAAGTGGCGGTGGCTCCATATCGTCAAATGAGGTAAAACCTTCTGTTTTATTTTTTCTAGAGAATTGTGAATTTATAGCGTTGGAATTAGGGTTGGGGGACCCAGGAAGTGTCCACCCTCCACCAGGCTGCGCGAGGGGGGCCTTGTGCGCCCTAGTGTAGCTTGGGCACCCTGCCCCCCCTCTCAGGTAGATTATGGCTCCATAATTCCTTATATATTCCAAAATCAATCTCCAAAAAATTTTGCTGCGTTCCAAGAACTTTTATTTCTGCTCAAAAAAAACACCATGGTAGTTCTGCTGAAAACAATGTCAATCTGGGTTAGTTTCTTTTAAATCATGCAAATTATGGTCCAAAACACGAGCAAAAGTGTTTGGAAAAGTCGATATATTGGATATGTATCATGCACTGGTGTTATGTTCCATATTGAGCGCTCCTAACATGGTTGGGGTTGTTATGGGGACCCCCTTGATTTTCGTTTTGGGATAAAACTCTTCTCGCAAGGCCCAAGATTGGTTTACCATTTGCCTAATAACAAATAAAATTGCATTGGGACCCGTCGACACCCACTGATAATTAATCAACAACCTGGGCCACTGCTCCACATGTGTGTTGGTCCAACCTATCATCCGCCGATGACTGCAAGGGACAACTCTGTGATTGGCCTACCAAAGTTTGGACACTCAGTCGTGTCATGAGAACGAGATTCACGACTCCTATCGGGATCGTCGATATGCCAAGCAGCCTTGCTGGATTTATTTTTCCCTTTCTTGAACGTCTTGTGCACGGGATTCTGAGGATACTTTGGGCTATCTCGAGGTTGAGGTTTCCCACCAGAATTCCGAGGATACTACGGGCTATCCTGTGGTTGTGGTGTTCCACAAAGCTTGTGGCTAGTTTGTAATGGGCGAGTTGGAGCACCCCTATAGGGTTAAATCTTTTTGAGAAGAGCGGTTATGTGGCAACTTGGAAATTTGTTTAACACCTGATCATAGTAAATTTGAAGTAAACTCAAATAAAATACACCAACTGTCTCTAGTCGTGAGTTCTAAACTAAGAGACAACACGGTGGGGTTATGTTTGACTCGTAGGTAGGTGTTCAGGATCACTTAGTGATCATTACAAGTTCATGCTCGTTTATGCGTACATCACCCTTCTTATTCTCATACTCGTAAGTTATCCACTCAAATAAATCCTTAGTGCTTGCTGCAGCCTCACCACTTAACCATATCTCACCCGTTAAGCTCTGCTAGTCTTGATACCCTTGAAAATGAGATTGTTGAGTCCCTGTGGCTCATAGATGACTACAACACGAGTTGCTGGTAAAGGTAATACGATGATTTCATATGAGTGCGATGCTTGTTTGATTTGGAGTTCTTCTTTTTCTTCATCAATCTAGGATGGGTTCCAGTCCGGCAGCCTGGGATAGCAAGGATGAATGTTAGTTTTATTGTTTGCTTTTGTCTGTAGCCAGACCGAACTCTTTTGTATGATGATTGATTACGTTGTTGTATTGATGTGACCATGATTCAGCTTGTGGTGAGTCTAAGCCAATTTCATATACTCATCTATTTTGTACATATACTTGTAATGATATCCATTCTTGCGAAACAATGAGATGCTCTTCTACCCTGTTGAGGCCCTTGATCCAAAATAAGGATACAATTCGCATCTTGATCATTACAAGTTGGTATCAGAGCAGTACCGACCTAGGAGCCTCCTTGATTGATCGAACTTGGCCGAGTAGAGTCTAGTAAAAAACTATTTTGAGTCTAGTTATATATCGGAGAGTAGGATTCTCTTTACTCCTCTTCTATGCTCTGGTGAGGAATCCTAACGTAGGAATTTTAATTGTACCGCTTTTCTCACTCAAAATTATTTAGGATCAAGCGAGTATTTTGGAATCCTTATGATGTCGATGTGACGGTATTCTATACATGGTGCCTCATGTATTCGGGGAGTAGAGCTCTCGGGGGTCCTAGACACATCATTATCGTTCAGTTTCCTTAGTATCTTAGGACGTGGATGTTCGAAATGCTTCAATACTTTGCTTGGTGGCAAATAGTGTCGTGAATTTTCGCCAGTACTGGTGGAGATAGCTCAAACGATCTACCAGGTCTATTATCATTGTTTTTCAAAGGTCTAAGGTAGACGAGCTTCCGGAACATGTCCGATATGTGTTGAACGTTGCGGGTGCTGTTTTGTAGCTGATTGCATTAAGTAGGTTCCTGGACCCACAACCTGATAACTTAAATCAAGAATTTTTTTAGGAGTTCTTAGGTTGGAATTCAAGTTATTACTTAGGATTACCCTTCCAACAAGTGCATAATGGGTTATGTATTTGTTTCTTGCTTAATTTGCAATCCTCATCCTTTGTTTTGTTGGAGTATGGTAATTCGAGTTGCTTCTATGTCATATGTTGATTTCAGATCTTCCTAAGTAGTGTTCTCATATTTCTATGGGAATGCTAATCTGTTTGATCAACCGAAGTTGTCATGAACGTATTTTCTACCGGTGTGTTCTCTTTAAGATAATTCTATTCCCACCAATACTTGCAAGATCAATCCTCATATTTCTTTCCAAAGTTTGTTTCATGTGTCCCAAGTTTTGTTAGTTTTTCCCCACTATTGGAGTCGAATCTGACATATCTCGTAGTAGTGTCCCTAAGCTAGGCGTCTTGTAGCAATGGTAACATGGACACAAGATTTTACCCAGGTTTGGGCTCTCTCAAGGAGATAATACCCTACGTCCTGCTTTTCATTGTATTGATATGAGGATAGTACATAGTACAGGTATCTACCACGAGATTGTAGTAATGAATATGACATTGAAATTGTCTATTGACTAGCCTAGCCTCGGTTTATATAATGCACCGTAGGCCTAGGATTTAGAGGAGTCCTCGTCTTGTGCGTCAAGTCTTGTGGAATCACCCTTGTATGCATCATGGGCTCTCCGAACTTGCCCATTATTGAATCACCCTAGGGTCCTCATCCTGACCCACTAGTTGGATGACGATGTGGTGAGTACCCCCTAGTCCAGGACACCGTTAGTATCCCCTTTAACCGGTCTTCAAGGTTGGGGCACTCCTCGGTTCTTCCGAACAGTTCTTTGTCTTCGGTCTTCGGTCTTGAAAACAGGTTCAACAAAACTTCTCTTTCATCTTGAGGATTGTCGAAGTGTATCCAAAGAGTTCACATGTCAGTTATCCAAGGAGATCCTTTAAGTTATGGGCCTTTGTTAATGCCTTGTTATTTTTACACCATTCCTCGATTTTGAAGTGCTTCCCGTATGGCGGTGTCCTCTTGCGTCCAAGCTCCAATGCCGAACATCATCCGAGGTGTATTTTTGCAGCCGAGCTCCAACGCTGGTTGGCATCCAAGGTTTCATAGATTACCTCGGTCTCTGAAAATTTGAAAGAGCCCATCCGAGCTGAAATACCGGAATAGACTTATGGATCTTATGCCGGACTACTTCTCAGGTGTCTCCGATTTTGAGCTTTATGCCGGACTACTTGCAAGCTCCAATGCCAGACTTCATCCGAGCTCTAATGATGATCGCCATCCGAGGTATCATAGTTACCTTGGCCTCTAAAAATTTGAATGAGTCCATCAGAGCTTAAATGCTAGAATAGTCCTCTATGAAACGAACCATTCAAATCCGAGCTTTATGTCAGACAACTTCCGAGCTCCAACGCCGGACTTCATCTGAGCTCTAACGATGGTCAGCGTCCAACGTATCATAAACTAACTTGGACCTTAAAAAATTGAAGGATTTCATCCGAGCTTAATGTCGGAAATTCTCTCTATGGAGCCAGCCACTTGCGCACGAGCTATATGCCGGACTACATTTGAGGTGGTGCACCACCCTGACCTTGGGCTGATTTTTTGTGGATATTTTCGATTGGTGCAATTTATTCTCTGTCGAGATATATAGCTAGTATCCCTCAAGGTGGGTGTCGATCTAAAAACCGAGATGCACCTAAAGGATGACATAAAACCGCTGATCCTAGTAGCCCCTGAGACTCAGGTCGATTCGCAAAATCGGCCTAAGGATCAACTCCTAGCTCGGCAACATACTTCAGAACACAAAAGCGGTGTGCACAAACCTCGAGACTCAGGTTGGGTGCGGCCAGCAAAACCAAGGATCAGAATCTCCTTGGAAACTATATTGCACTGAATGTTTTTGCACTGAATTGTCAATGTAGTAGCCCTCGAGACTTGGGTTGGGCAATATGGCCGACCCTAGGGTCGTATCTCCTCGGGAACTAGTTCAACTGTCATGTACATTTTGACAATGCCGAGGTGGAGTTCGGCAGGAAACTTGTCAAACCGTAGTTCGAAAAAGAGTTCCTCGGCAAGAGCATCACGCCGAACATCTCAACCAAGAGGATGTACCGCTTCCTAAAAGGAAAACATAATATAGGTTTAAAGAAGTTTTAAGCACAAAAACCCAAAAAACTTATGTGAAAACTATACGTCTGAATTGAATCAAGTTTTTTGGTGCCAATACGAAATAGGTCTTAAAATTGTGCTTCCGTCGTGCTTTAGCATGACACGTCCGGTCTCTGGATTTCGGGTGGGTCAGCCTTTGGCTTCGACCTCCGTATCCTGAAGGCAGAGTGTTTCTCATGCCAGTTTCTTAGGTGGGCGGCTTTAAAGAGAAACCAGGCTACCCGACTATTGACCAAGCACTCGAGTCCTGAAAGGAGTGGTAGAAAAAAACTTTGCAACGACTAAGAAGAAAACATTTATTATAAAACGTCTCAACCAAATTTAAGATCTCCCAAGTGACTTGGGTAAAATAATTTTATGTATAATGATTGTATGTACCGAAGTACTTTTCTCATATATGTGTTTGCCTGAACTTTAAACGCGTCTTAACCGACTGCCGGCTTCTCCGTCTTCAGCCCAGGGACGAAAAGAGTTATCTACTATGCCATTCGAGGATATCGGAGGTGGTTCGAATAACCAGGCAATCAGGCCATTAGGCTATAATAGACAAAGCGCGCCCATGGAACTTATGCTATATTACTATTTAATGTAAGAACCATCTTCAAAGAAAATAGTTCCGCCAATGGTTCCCTTCTTTGGGTTCTCATGATTACCATGAGGGGTGTGCAATAAATATATGTATGCTTGTCTTCCGTCGTGGCCGACCATAGTTGGAAACAGTAAGAGGGCTAGCTTACGGCTTCACCCGTCTGAGGTACGAGTTTGGATGACCAAATCGTAACAATCGCAGAGGTGCTCCCTTTACTCCCTAGCCAAACAATCTAGAACGTAGGGGTAAGCACAGGAGCAAGGCAACCTAGTTTGGCGGAACACCTCCGTCAACATGATGCATATATTGGCGTAAACACAAACAAGGAAGGGTGTGATACATTAATAATCATAAGCAATAGGAATGGCTTGATAAAGGAAGCCCCCCAAGTAAACGGGGTATTTGAACTTGTTTGTAACAAACAAAGTTTTGACAAAGATTTTTTTTCGAAAAACAATTTTTTTGTCAAAAAAGTATAGTGCATGGTCGAACCGAACAGAATTTCAAACTAAAATTTTTTGAGCATGAAAGCGACTTAGCTGGTTAATGTGCTCGGTGTTGATGACGTGATCCGGGCTTGTGGCGGGTCGTGGTCCGAGTCCCCAAGCCGGTCCCGAGGCGCCCGGGCAAAAATCTAAGCTTGATGAAGTGGCAACGCAACACGGTCGATGTGATGACCCGAAGCCCTAGGTCCAACTGAGGATACGAAACTGGTCGGCTGGTGACGCCGAAGTCCCCAGAGCAGCTTGATGAAGAGATGGAGAAGCCTATGGTCTAGCCGGGATGTTGGAGCAGATCGATAGAGAGATGTTGGAGCCTCCACGTCAGCATACATGTTAAAGGAGGTTGGCATGGTGGTTATTGGCTTGAAGAAACGGCGACACGTCGCTGCTAACGTATGTCAAAATTTGTGACGCGGTCGATGCCAGCTTGATGAAGTGACTGCATGGAGATTCCGGTGTGCCAGTCCCGTGCAATCCATGGGGCGACGATGCCGAACTCTTGGTTGGGTTGCCAAACTCTTGGTTGGCTTGCCGAGGTGATGAATCTTAAGAGTTTGACCTCGGCTCAAGGAAGTGATGATCTAGCGCAGGTCAGCAGCAGTGGAGCAATGTTGTCGGGCCGGTTTCACATCGGCACAATGGTGAAAATTGCCTTAAAAAGACTTAAAATTTGTGGGTACGTGTTTGAGAACAACACAATACCCTAAAAAATATTCCTTCAAAAAGGATATCTAATATCCCGTTCATGAAGAAAGATTGTCACACCCTATGTTTGTATCACCTTGACATGTTTGGGTTTATAAAAATTGGATCCAACTAAAACTTTTTCTCAAAGTGTTTGTGCTTGTTTGCTATGTTGTTCCTTGATTGATGATTGTGTTATATGGCACTCCTAGATTCTATTCCACTTCATATTCATCCTACCTCTCCCAAACCTCTTGCCCAATGATCATGCCATGTGAATAGTGCCCCAAACTATTTTTTATCAAATTTTGTTTTAACCAAAAATGATTTATTCTGATTAGGTTTTCAAAACCCCCTGAATTGAGGTTTGTACTTCAAGTCCTCAAATTAGGTGGATCCTTCTTTTCCAAAGGTGTTATTTCGAACCCACTATATATAAGACTTCCCAAAATCACAAAATATTATTTTTAAAGATTATTTTCATATTTTATTTAAAGGCTTTTTCTTAAGACCAGAAATGGTTTTTCTTAGGGAAAATTAATTTAAATGCTTTGAAAATATTTGAGAAAACTTAGAGAAACTCAGTGGACATATATTTTGCATATATATGAGTTTCAACACGAGGGCATGATCAAATCATGGGCAAAACCCCTCAAAACCCTTCTTGTTCAAATCAAACTTTTGGAAAATTACTATAAGAAATATTGTCAATAAATTCCAGGAAAATTCCAGCAAGCCAACACTATCATAGGTAATGTTCTTGCAATGTTTCATCTCAATCCAAGTTGATTTGGTTCATCAAACCATCGCAAAACCATCCCTGTCCAGAATCAAATTTGAGCAACTTTAAATTATGAAGTGTCTCCCCTTGACCCCAAACTTTGTGGGCATGATCCAATGACCAAATAGTGATGATACACTAAGTGGTGCATCAAGGGTAAAATACTAGGATCAATAGATCTCCATTTCCACCCCTTTCTCTTTTACCATTGCCCCCAAATTTTTACCATAGCCTTCTGTGGATACATTTCACCTCCAGTAAAAGTCTCATGGCCATAGCCCAAGTTTAATGTGGTGAAAACCCCATTTACCCCCCTGGACAACATCTTTTCTCTCTCTCTCTCTCTTCCCTTTTCCTTCTACCCTAAGGCTTCTCCAGAGCTCTCCCTAGCACCTCCTAGCCGTTGGGCATCTTCTAAGGCCCCAAGACACAAGAGGACATGTAGTGGGCTTAAAATATGCCCAGGCATGCCATTTGGGCGCTCTGGAGCACGCTAGAGTGCACTCGCGCACTGTAGCCGCCCCTGCCCGCCATCGCCCGACAGCCTTGGGCCTCCCCGCATGTCCCCCGGTCGGCCCGGATGTCCGCGACGCAGCAGAAGGTTGGCCCCCTCTCTCCCCTCTCTCTTCTCTCCTCCTTCGCATGCTGACGGCACCGTCTGAACTGGCCAGTGGCCACGCTCGCACGTGCGCACCATCGCCCCCCTCCTGGCTGCCTTCCCTTCTCCTGGGCGCGGACCGCGTCCATGAAGCCCCCAGACTTGGCAAGGCTCGACCTCGTGGCCCGTGGCGATGGCCTGATCCTCACCGACGCACCATGTCCATGGTGGACCGGTGGCCCCCTACAAATAGGGCCTCCCTGAGCTCTTGCTCCTCTCTCCTCGCTTGCCCATTCCTCCGCTTCCTCCCCGTGCCTAGCGCGCTCTTCCTCGTGGTCGAGAGCCCTCTCCCGACCCAAACCCTCGCCGCCGACGTCGGACACCTCCCCTCGCTGGAGTTCCCCTCTCCCCCGATGAACGTGTGACCACCCACCGACGCGTGACGACCCTAGGAGCAAGCCGGTTCCCTCTGTTCCGTCCGCCGTGACCTGGAGCCCTCTGGTGAGCCCCTCCTTCGCTCCATTCGCTAGGAGAGGGATCACATGTGGGGCCCACCTGTCATCCTTTACCCCTCCTCTCTCGATGGCAGGCCGGGCCCATGGGTAGGTTTACAACCAAACCAGCCGCGCGCGGCGCCTCGGCTGGGCCAGCATCCCTTTGTGGGCCGGTTTCGGCCGGGTATTCTGGACCAAAAAGGCACATTAGCCCTTTCCTTTATTCTTTTTCTGTTTAAATTCTGAAATCCCCCAGAGTAGAATATTATTCCAAATCCAATAATTCCTTCACCTAAATTCTTGTAATAATCCATAGAATTTATTAGTGCCATTTGTAGAAATGTTTGAAAATATTTTTAGTCCTATTTTATTTTAAAACCTATATTTAGGCACTTTTTTCCTCTGTTATTTAGTTTCCAAAATGTTTTTCACAACAAAACCCTAGGAGAACATTTTTAGTATGATATTATTTATCAGAGTAGGTTAACATTTTTTATAGCAGTTTGTGTGCTCTATTTTGGTGTGTTCCTTATTTTTATCAATTTATTTCGCGACGATAGATTGCACGGCTGACGAAGAAGTTGGACCCAAAGACTTCGAAGACCCTGGAGACTTTGTTGAGCCAGGCAAGCTTCCCTTTGACCATGTTAAGAAACTTTTTCATGCATGACATATAGCACTTGTTGTTTCAATGATTGATCATGATGAGGTGCTCCCCCTTCGGTGGGATGCCTCTTATCTCTTACCATTGACACTTGCATCGTGCATGAACCTACCACCTTATGAGGGTTATGCGGGTGGGTGTAGATAGGATGCTAGTAGAAGCTACGCAAGTGGGATCGAGATTATGCATAGTGATGGGAATACAAATGAGTTCAAAGACTTTTCGAAAACCCCGTCGGGTGCCACTAATGCCCGAGGGAAATGATGATGAATTGGATGATCACCTGAGAAAGAAGTGGTGTGCCGGAATGAGATGAGAATGTGTTTTCAAAAACGGATTGGTGTAAGTTGCGACCGTTGCTCCAACCTTACATGCGGAACCATGATACCCCTTATGGGACAGGGCTTTGTTGATTACCTTGGTGGGTACTGGCAAAGAGCCCGCATTGCTAGTGGTGGGAGTGGTGTGGTCACTCTCGATACGGGGTCGTATCGGTATGTAAGATCATGCGCTATCTTCAGAGGCACCGGGCACACCGTTGGTCCCCTCATGGGTGGTACGATTAGAGCGAGGCTCGTGTGATGTAAAGTGAGGGTTGGGTACCAATCGAGTGGACTCTTTGTCTAGTATTACTAGGGGAAAGACATTGTTCGGGTGCTTACCTCGGGTATGTTATATACCGCGAGTCATGGATGACACGGAAGTTCCCTGAGTCTTGTGGGTAAAGTGTGCAACCTCTGCAGAGTGTAAAACTATTCGAATAGTTGTGTCCGCGGTCAAGGACAGTTGGATGACCGCTCTTGTGCTACGTCCAAGTGTTTTCTCAAACGGGTGTGTGTGTGTGTGTGTGTGTGTGTGTGGATACATGGAGATGGTACTTGAGTTAAGTCCGATGACTTAGGATGGCAATTGGACTAAGTCCGATGACTTAGCATGATAAATGAACATGAGAGGTTCAACCCCCACTTATGATGATATCTGCAAATGCATCATATGGATATCTGCCTATTGTTGATGCATGCTTACTAAGTTACTTGATCATGTCAGTTGCATTCAAAATTAGCTTTCCACAAAATTACCGACATAGTGTTATATCATGCATCATTGTTATCTTGTTCCACAACTTGGGTTGCTTGTGAGTATGTTCAAAGTACTCATTGGCTTGCCACTGGTTATTTAATTGGCTACGCATAGAAGAACAGGAGTATGTTGAAGAGTTCGTTGGTGACGAACATGCGAACTACGACACTTCCCAGTCAGAATGCCTGTAGGTTAAGGAAGATGGCTTGGTTTCACGCTTTCGACCAAGATTTCCGCTGTTTGTTCTATTTATGTATTTGGCCCTCGTGGCCCTATGTGTGTAAGACTTGACCTTCATGGTCATTATTTGTGTAAGACACTAAATGTGGATGTAAGACTCTTGTAACTTAGCTTCTGTGTGTTCAGTGAGCACTAATCTCTAGGATCTCTTTACACGTGCATTCGGTGATCACGACTTATGACTCGGGGTCCCCACAAAGATGAATTCGGGTCGAATTTGTTTTCACGCAGGAAACAAATCGGAAAATTGACGCACTCATCGGGCCGTTACTCTAGTTTGAATGGTCAGATCGATCTGAAATTTTGAGGAGTCGCCAATATAGGAATTCCAAAGAGGATGAACGGTTGGATCTTCCAGGGGATGAACGAGCTGGCCACTGGACTCCTCACCCTAAATTCGTCTCGATTCACATCCAGATTTGATAGGGCTCCGGTATATTGTAGATCCCCGAAGATTCCTCCGTCTACAAAAACTGCATGATCGCGTGAGGGCAATGTTGACGTTGAGCCCCGGAGCACCGTGGAGGATTCTTCCATGATCTTGGTTGAGATTGGAGGTGATGTTGATGAAGACACCCGTCCGAGCTATATGATCCGATGTTGAGCGTAGTCCTCGACATGGCCGAGGTGTCCAATCAAGCCACTGACGAAGATGCCGACGTTGGCGATGTAGCTCGTTTCCGACGCGTAGATCACGATGGAGCCGATTTGCATTCCCATCGCACCATGACGACTACCCAGCAGGCTCTCAAGGAAATCACCAATCTTGGAGTCGAATCTTACATATCTCGTAGTAAGGGTCCTAAGCTAGGCATTTTGGAGTGATGGTAACATGGACACGGGATTTTACCCAGGTTCGGTCTCTCTCAAGGAGATAATTACCTACGTCCTGCTTTTCATTGTATTGATTACAAGTATATACAACGAGATTGTAGTAATGAATATGAGATTGAATTGTCTATTGACTAGCCTCGCCTTGGTTTATATAATGCACCGTAGGCCTATGGTTTAGAGGAGTACTTGTCTTCTACGCCAAGTCCTGGGCTCTCTGAACTGGCCCATTAGTGAATCGCCCTGGGGTCCTCGACCCCACCCTCCCGTCCTTTTTTGATTTAACAATTAAATTATCATCCAAGTGCCTTTCTTTGCATGTGATTCTTCTGCTATCTTGCTTCCTTATTCACTACTGGAATCAGAAAATTTCCCTCTGCCATGTCTTTGTCGTCGGCTAGCAGACAACAAAGAAGGCATTTGCCATCAGCTAGCAAAAAACAGACGACAAAGGTGGGGCGGACGGCAAAGGTTTTGTTTGCCATCAACCTACTCTTTGTCGTCGGCTAGCCGACGACAAAGATGGGCCAGGCAGACGGCAAAGGTCACGAGCGGGCCCCACTGCACCTTGGGTTCAGAGGACAACCTTGTTGCCATCGGGTACATTTGTGTCGTCCGCCTCTTCCCTCTTTGTCGTCCGCTAGTAGAGGGCAAAGAGGATGTCCACTCTTAATGGTCACGGTGGATCTCCACCCCCTCAATCTCTCCCCCTGTGATCCACTCCACTCTCCCTCTCCTAGCACCGGCCGGCCCCTCCCCGCGGCTCCCCCTCCCCCCGCCCCACCGTGCTGCCCCCACCATCGGAACTCCCCAGTACCGCCCCTCCCCTCTCGCCGCCCCTCCATAGCGCCGCCCATCCCCAACACTGCCCTTCCCCTCTCGCCACCCTCCCCAGCACCGCCTCTCCCTAGCGGCGCTCCTCGAAACGAGCCCCCTCCCCATGGTGAGCCTCATCCCCCCTTGCCGCCCCTCCCCGAAATGATCCCCCTTCCCGTGGCGAGCTCCGTCCCGCCTCGCCGCCCCTCCCCCGCATCGGCCCGACCACCGTGGAGAGCCCCCCACCCGCACCGTACCTCCCCCACGCCAGCCCTCCTCTGCGTGCGCCTCCCCATGACGCCCAACCGTCGAAGCTCGATGCGGCGCCGCCCCCCTCTCCGCGGCGTTGCTCCCCCGCGCCGGCCCTCCTCCATCGCCCCTGTAAGGTGAGGTTTTTTCTTTTTTCTTTTCTGTTTTTACTTTTCAGTTTATGTTACTAGTGCTTGTTTTTTTTCTGTTTCGTTTAGGTTAGTTCTAGTGCTAGTTTAGTTTAGTTTAGTGTTTTTATGTTTTAATTGTTTAGTTTAGGTTAGTGCTAGTGCTAGTTTAGTTTTCATTAGTCCTAGTTATTAGTGTTAGTGCTAGTGCTAGTGTTTAGATAATAATAAGGAAAAGAAGAAGAAGGAAAAAATGAAGGTCGAGGAGGGGGAGGAGGTCCTACTTCTGTAAATTATGGGTTAGGTCACATATTTTCTGATGTTTGTTATAAAAACATCATATTTATGTTGATCGGGTGAATTTCAATGTGCATGTTCGACGACCTCCCCGTACGTTTGATGAGCATCCTTGCTGCGTTCGTTGGCGAGCACAAATGACATCTCCTCCACCAGTCCCCTTAATTTGGTTGCTTTCGGTCTTCATGCCGATGAGACTTGCTAGCTATAGGTGTCTTCAATCATCAGTATGCGTGACAAGTATGCGTCTCCCGTTCAAAAGGGTGGCATCTAAAAATATGCATGTCTTTGCATATATGCATGTCTTTGCATATTTATAACCGCCATCCATTCGAATTGTCCAACGTTATCCATGGACAGCCCGAGTATATGTAGATTGGGTTCGTTTTCCCATATGCTTTGCTCCGTAGTCGATGCGGAATTTCGTCAGTGCCTCCCTGTTGTTCTCTAGGTACACAACCTCTCTGCTCATTACCAAGATGTGTATCAGGAGAACAACATGGTGGTGCTGCCAAAATTCTGCGTCACATCCGGAGCATAGCATATGGGAAAACGAACCCAATCTACACATACTCGGGTGGGATTAGGACCTATCTCTACCTATTAGCGTCTAGGTTGCATGGACGTAATAAAACCGACAAACTCGATTAACTGATGAATATAGATGTTGAATTATATATATAATTCTTGTATGTTTACTAGGTAGCCCAGATGAGTGATCGTGCTTGGATGTACACCGGTCACCCTAGTCAAAAAGAAATGACCATTGAATGGTTAACAAAAACCAAGGGGTTTCTAAGCGCCGCATTTGCAAATGGAGAGGAAATAACCTGGTGCCCCTGTGTCTGGTGCGACAACCATTGAAAGTGGACACGGGATGAAATGGGTAAACACTTGTAGAAGTGGGTTTTTATGCCTGATTATACGGTGTGGAGATTTCATTGTGAGTCTGCCCAACGTGCCATAGGTGAGGTTGTTCGTCGTCTCACCGACGAGCATGGTACCGGGATCGAAGACATGGTGCAAGACTTTGATGATGCTCGGGATTCGTCCGATGAGATGGAGGAATCTGCAAAGGCCTTCTATGAAATGTTGGAGTCTTCAAAACTTCCACTCCATGAGCACACTTAGCTTTCTCAGCTGGATGCCATCGCGCAAGTAATGGCTCTGAAGGCTCAGTTCAACCTAGGCAGAGAATGCTACGACTCAACGATGACGATATTTGGACGCATTCTACCCAAAGGCCATGTATTGCCAGCAAACCTATACCAGTGTGACAAAATCCTACATGCGCTTAAGATGCCCTATGAGAAGATAGATGCCTGCGAGCATGGATGTGCCTTATTTAGGCTTGAGTATGCGGGCTTGAACTATTGTCCCATTTGCATGCCTTCCAGATATGTTGTGGTAGACAACTGTATCAGTGAGAAGAGTCATACCAAAATCCCAGTTAATGTTCTTCGGTATCTGCCAATCATACCAAGACTTCAATGTCTTTTCATGGTCGAAGAGACGGCCAGACATATGACATGGTATAAATTGTGAAAAAGGACCGAACTAGATGCAGATGGGAATCCAATGTTGGGACACATTTCAAATGCTTTTGCATGGAAGTGCTTCGATGCATTACATAAGGATAAAGCGGAAGATCCAAGGCATTCTCGAGTCACCATCAACAAAGATGGGTTCCAAGTGTTTGGTATGACGCCAACCCAATACAGTTGTTGGCGTGTATTTGTCATTCCACTCAATCTCCCCCTGGACAGACTATGAAAAGAAAGAACATTTTCTTGACATTGATAATTCCAGGGCTCAACTTGTTGGAAATATGCCTTAGAGGCAATAAATAAAG
This sequence comes from Hordeum marinum, assembly GCA_022496015.1. Taxonomy (NCBI): domain Eukaryota; kingdom Viridiplantae; phylum Streptophyta; class Magnoliopsida; order Poales; family Poaceae; genus Hordeum; species Hordeum marinum. The sequence continues at coordinate 274,733,570 of CM039678.1, forward strand.
TGTTTATTATTGTATTTCCTTGTTCATGATAGTCGTTTATTATCCATGGTATAATTGTATTAATTGGAAACATGGATACATGTGTGGATACATAGACAAACACAATGTCCCTGGCATGCCTCTAGTGAACTAGCTCGTTGATTGAAAGATGGTTAAGGTTTCCTAGCCATGGACATGAGATGTCATTTGATAACGGGATCACATCATTAGGAGAATGATGTGATGGACAGGACCCAAACTACAAACATATCTTATGATCATGTCAGTTTATTGCTACTATTTTCTGCATTTCAAGTATATGTTCCTATGACCATGAGATCATGCAACTCATAGATATCGGAGGAGTACCTTGTGTGTATCAAACGTCGCAACGTAACTGGGTGACTATAAAGGTGCTCTACATGTGTCTCCGAGGGTGTCTGTTGAGTTGGCATGGATCGAGACTGGGATTTGCTACTCCGTGTGACGGAGAGGTATCTCAGGGCCCACTCGGTAATACAACATCACAATGAGCCTTGCAAGCAATGTGACTAATTGTTAGTTGCGGGATCTTGTATTATGGAATGAGTAAAGAGACTTGCCGGTAATGATATTGAACTAGGTATGGAGATACCGACGATCGAATCGCGGGCAAGTAACATACCGAAGAACAAAGGGAACATCATACGGGATTAACTGAATCCTTGACATAGAGGTTCGACCGATAAAGATCTTCGTAGAATATGTAGGAACCAATGTGGACATCCAGGTCCCTCCATTGGTTATTGACCGCAGAGGTGTCTCGGTCATGTCTACATAGTTCTCGAACCCGCAGGGTCTGCACACTTAAGGTTTGGTGACGTTTCGGTAGTGTAGAGTTATATATGGTGCTTAGGCGAAGCCCTGCCGAAATCACTTCACCACCATCGCCGGAGCACTGTCACGCTGCCGGTGAACTCTTCCTCCTCTCCACCTCCTCTTGATGTATCAAGAAGGCGGAGATCGTCATCAAGCTGCACGTGTGCTGAACGCGGAGCTGCTGTTCGTTCGGTACTAGATCGGAAGGATCGTGATCAAGGCCACGGGACGTTCGTGATTGGATCGCGGGATGGGTCGTGACGAGATCACGGGACTGTTCGTGGTTAGATCACGGGACGCTCGGTGATTTGGATCGCGAAGACGTTCGACTACACCAACCGTGTTTCTTAACGCTTCCCGCTTAGCGATCTACAAGGGTACGTAGATCCACTCTCCCTCTCGTAGATGCTCATCACCATGGATAGGTTTGCGTGTGAGTAGTAACACTTTTGTTTCCCATGCGATGTTCCCCAACAGTGGCATCATGAGCTAGGTTGATGGTTCGATGAGATCTCGAGTAGAACACAAAAGGTTTGTGGGTGTTGATGCTTAGATTGCTTCCTTCCTTTGTCGGATTTTGGTTCAGCGGTATTGTGAGATGAAGCAGCCCGGACCAACATTACTCCTACGATTACGAGAGACCAGTTCCCTCGACGCAACTTGTTGCCTAGATGGCTTGCGGGTGGCAGTTTCTCTCACTTTAGTTGGATCGGATTCGACAAAGGCGGTCCTTGAGAAGGTTGAAAAGAAAATTATGTATCACCGTTGTGGTTTATGCATAGGTGAGAATTGTTCTTGCTAGAAACCCGTAGCAGCCACGTAAAACATGCAACAACAATTAGAGGACGTCTAACTTGTTTTTGCAGGGTATGTTGTGATGTGATATGGCCAATTACATGATGTGATATATGTGATGTATGAGATGATCATGTGATGTGTAGAATTTCACGACTTGCATGTCGATGAGTACGGCAACCGGCAGGAGCCATAGGGTTGTCTTTAATTATTGTATGACCTACGTGTCAATCATTAAGCGCTATGTAATGCTTTACTTTATTTCTAAATGGTAGTAATAGTAGTAGAAGCATGCAGGGAGTGACAACCTCGATGGCGACACGTTGATGGAGATCAAAATGATGGAGATCATGGTGTCGTGCCGGTGACGATGAAGACCATGCCGGTGCTTTCAAGATGGAGATCTAAAGCACGAGTTCGTGGCCATATCATGTCACTTATGAATTGCATGTGATGTTAATCCTTTTATGCACCATGTTATGCTTAGTACGACGGTAGCATGATAAGGTGATCCCTCACTTAAATTTCAAGATAAAATTGTGTTCTCCTCGAGTGTGCACCGTTGCGAATGTTCGTCGTGTCGAGACACCATGTGATGATTGGGTGTGATAGACTCTATGTTCACATACAATGGGTGCAAGCCAGTGTTGCACACGCAGCACACTCGGGTTAAACTTGACGATCCTAGCATGTACAGACATGGCCTCGGAACACAAGAGACCGAAAGGTTGAACATGAGTCATATAGTAGATATGATCAACATAATGATGTTCACCATTGAAGCCACCTCAACTCACGTGATGATCGGACTTGAGTTGGTGGACTTGGATCATGTGACACTCAGATGACCTGAGGGATGTCAATTTCAGTGGGAGCTTTAGTAATTTGATTAACTAAACTCATTATCTTGAACAACAGTCTAAGTGAACTTTGCATATTTATGTTGTAGATCAATGGCTCGCGCAGTAGCACCCCTGAATTTTAATGCGTTCCTAGAGAAAGCTAAACTGAAAGATGATGGAAGTAACTTTCTTGACTGGGCCCGTAATCTGAGGATTATCCTCACGGCTTCCTAGAAATCACATGTCCTTGATGCACCGCTTGGTGACCAACCAGAAGACATGACCTCCGAAGACGTTAAGAACGCTTGGGAGGCACGTATTGGAGATCACTCAATAGTTCAGTGTGCAATATTGTATGGCTTAGAACCGGGAGTTCAAAGATGTTTTGAACGTCATGGAGCATATGAGATGTTCCAGGAGTTGAAGTTTATCTTTCAGAAGAACGCCCGGATCGAGAGGTATGAAACCTCCGATAAGTTCTATGCTTGCAAGATGGAGGAGATCGGGTCTATCAGTGAACATATACTCAGAATGTCTGGGTATTCAACTCAGCTAGCAGAGTTGGGAATTGCCCTTCCGCCAGAGGCGATCACTAACAGAGTTTTTTCAATCACTGCCACCTAGTTACAAGAGCTTTGTGATGAACTATAACATGCATGGGATGAACAAGTCAGTCGCCGACCTGTTTGCGATGCTAAAAGTCGCTGAGTCTGAAATCCAGAAAGAACATCAAGTGTTGATGGTCAATAAAACCAGTAGTTTCAAGAAAAATGGCAAAGTCAAGGGCAAGGGCAAGAAGGGTAAAACCAACAAGGATGGAAAATCAATTGCTACTCCCACAAAGAAGCCCAAGCATGGACCCAAGCCAGAAACTGAGTGCTTTGATTGCAAAGGAACTGGTCACTGGAAGCGGAACTGCCCCAAGTACCTGGCTGACAAGAAGGCGGCCAACGACAAACAAGGTATATATGATATACATGTTATTGATGTGTACCTTACTAGCTCTCGTAGTAGTGCCTGGGTATTTGATACAGGTTCGGTTGCTCACATTTGCAACTCAAAGCAGGAACTACGGAATAAACGAAGGCTGGCAAACGACGAAGTGACGATGCGCGTGGGAAATGGTTCCAAGGTTGATGTGATCGCCGCGGCACGCTCTCTCTTCGATTACCATCGAGATTAGTGATGAACCTGAATAATTGTTATTTAGTCCCTGCATTAAGCATGAACATTATATCTGGATCTTGTTTATTACGAGACGGTTACTCATTTAAATCAGAGAGTAAAGGTTGTTCCATTTATATGCGTAATATCTTTTATGGTCACGCACCCAATGTTAGGGGTTTATTCATATTGAATATTGATAGTGATGACACACATGTTCATAACATTGATGCCAAAAGATGTAGAATTGATAATGATAGTACCACTTTCGTGTGGTACTGTCGTTTAGGTCATATTGGTGTAAAACGCATGAGGAAGCTCCATGCTGATGGACTTTTGGAGTCACTTGATTTTGAATCACTTGACACATGTGAACCATGCCTCATGGGCAAGATGACTAAAACGCCGTTCTCTGGAACAATGGAAAGGGCGAGTGACTTATTGGAAATCATACACACTGATGTGTGCGGTCCAATGAATGTTACAACGCGTGGTGGATATCGTTATTTTCTCACCTTAACTGATGACTTAAGTAGATATGGGTATATTTACTTAATGAAACACAAGTCTGAAATGTTTGAAAAGTTAAAGCAATTTCAGAGTGAAGTTGAGAATCATCGTAACAAGAAGATTAAGTTCCTACAATCTGATCGAGGAGGTGAATATCCGAGTTATGAGTTTGGCAGTCACTTAAGACAATGTGGAGTTGTTTCACAGTTGACACCGCCCGGAACACCAGAGCGTAATGGTGTGTCTGAACATCGTAATCGAACCTTATTAGATATGGTGCATTCTATGATGTCTCTTGCTGATTTGCCACTATCATTTTGGGGTTATGCATTAGAGACAGCTGCATTCACTTTAAATAGGGCACCATCAAAATCCGTTGAGATGACGCCATATGAACTGTGGTTTGGCAAGAAGCCAAAGTTGTCATTTCTTAAAATTTGGGGATGTGATGCTTATGTCAAAAAGCTTCAGCCTGAAAGGCTGGAACCCAAAGCGGAGAAATGCGTCTTCATAGGATACCCGAAAGAGACAGTCGGGTATACCTTCTATCTCAGATCCGAAGGCAAAGTGTTTGTCGTTAAAACGGAACATTTCTTGAGAAAGAGTTTCTCTCGAAAGAATGGAGTGGGAGGAAAATAGAGCTTGATGAGGTTATTGAACCTTTACTTCAACCAGAAAGTAGCGCAGCGCAGAAAGATGTTTCTGTGGAACCTAAGACGGTAGAACAGGAAGTTAATGATGATGATCATGAAGCTTTGAATCAAGCAGCTATTGAACCTCGTAGGTCGACAAGGCCGCGTACTACCCCTGAGTGGTACGGCAACCCTGTCTTGGAGGTCATGTTGTTTGACAACAATGAACCTATGAACTATGGAGGAGCAGTGATGGGCCCCCATTCCGAGAAATGGTTAGAGGCCATGAATTCCGAGATGGGATCCATGTATGAAAACAAAGTATGGACTTTGGAAGTATTACCTGAAGGGTGAAAGGCCATTCAGAGCAAATGGATCTTTAAGAAGAAAAGAGACGCGGACGGTAATGTCAGCGTCTATAAAGCTCGACTTGTGGCAAAGGGTTTTTCACAAGTTCAAGGAGTTGACTACGATGAGACTTTCTCACCCGTAGCGATGCTTAAGTCTGTCAGAATCATGTTAGCAATAGCTGCCTATTTCGACTATGAAATTTGGCAAATGGATGTAAAAACAGCGTTCCTCAACGGTTTCCTTGAGGAAGAGTTGTATATGATGCAACCCGAAGGTTTTGTCGATCCAGAGAATGCTGACAAAGTTTGCAAACTCCAGCGATCCATTTATGGACTGGTGCAAGCATCTCAGAGTTGGAATAAGCACTTTGATGAGGTCATCAAAGTGTTTGAGTTTATACAAGTTTACGAAGAAGCTTGTATTTACAAGAAAGTGAGTGGGAGCTCTATAGCGTTTCTAGTATTATATGTGGATGACATATTGCTGATTGGAAACAATATAGAAATGCTAGAAAGCGTGAAGGAATATTTGAACAAGAGTTTTTCAATGAAGGACCTAGGAGAAGATGCTTTCATATTAGGCATTAAGATCTATAGAGATAGATTGAGACGCTTAATAGCACTTTCACAGAGCACATACCTTGATAAATTTTTGAAGAAGTTCAAAATGGAACAGTCCAAGAAGGGGTTCTTGCCTGTATTACAAGGTGTGAAGTTGAGTAAGACTCAATGCCCAGTAACTGCAGAAGATAGAGAAAAGATGAGTGTCATCCCCTATTCTTCAGCCATAGGCTCTATCATGTATGCAATGCTGTGCACAAGACCCGATGTCAGCCTTGCCATAAGTATGGTCGGAAGGTTTCAAAGTTATCCTGGAATGGAGCATTTGCAAGCGGTCAAGAATATCCTTAAGTACCTGAAAAGGACTATGGAAATGTTTCTCGTTTATGGAGGTGATGAAGAGCTCGTCGTAAAGGGTTACGTCGATGCAAGCTTTGACACTGATCCGAACGACTCTAAGTCGCAAACCGGATACGTATTTATTCTTAACGGGGGAGCAGTAAGCTGGTGCAGTTCCAAGCAAAGTGTGGTAGCTGATTCTACGTGCGAAGCATAATACATTGCAGCCTCGGAGGTGGCAAAGGAAGGTGTCTGGATGAAGCAGTTCATGACAGATCTTGGAGTAGTGCCCAGTGCACTGAATCCAATGAACCTGTTCTGTGACAACACTGGTGCCATTGCTCTGGCCAAGTAACCAAGGTTTCACAAGAGGACCAGACACATAAAGCGACGCTTCAACTCAATCCATGATTACATCTTGGAGAAAGATATAAATATTTGCAAAGTGCACATGGATCTGAATATTGCAGACCCGTTGACTAAACGTCTTCCAAGGGCTAAACATGATCAACACCAGAACTTCATGGGTGTTCGATTTATTACAATGCAAATCACATAGTGATGTGAACTAGATTATTGACTCTAGTGCAAGTGGGAGACTGTTGGAAATATGCCCTAGAGGCAATAAATAAAGTGTTTATTATTGTATTTCCTTGTTCATGACAATCGTTTATTATCCATGGTATAATTGTATTAATTGGAAACATGGATACATGTGTGGATACATAGACAAACCCAATGTCCCTGGTATGCCTCTAGTGAACTAGCTCGTTGATTGAAAGATGGTTAAAGTTTCCTAGCCATGGACATGAGATGTCATTTGATAACAGGATCACATCATTAGGAGAATGATGTGATGGACAAGACCCAAACTACAAACATAGCTTATGATCGTGTTAGTTTATTGCTACTGTTTTCTGCATGTCAAGTATATGTTCCTATGACCATGAGATCATGCAACTCACAGATATGGGAGGAGTACCTTGTGTGTATCAAACGTCGCAACATAACTGGGTGACTATAAAGGTGCTCTACAAGTGTCTCCGAGGGTGTCTGTTGAGTTGGCATGGATCGAAACTAGGATTTGTTACTCTGTGTGATGGAGAGGTATCTCAGGGCCCACTCGGTAATACAACATCACAATGAGCCTTGCAAGCAATGTGACTAATTGTTAGTTGCGGGATCTTATATTACGGAACGAGTAAAGAGACTTGCCGGTAACGAGATTGAACTAGGTATGGATATACCGACGATCGAATCTCGGGCAAGTAACATACCGAAGAACAAAGGGAACATCATACTGGTTTAACTGAATCCTTGACATAGAGGTTCGACCGATAAAGATCTTCGTAGAATATGTAGGAACCAATGTGGACATCCAGGTCCCACCATTGGTTATTGACCATAGAGGTGTCTCGGTCATGTCTACATAGTTCTCGAACCCGCAGGGTCTGCACACTTAAGGTTTGGTGATGTTTTGGTAGTGTAGAGTTATGTATGGTGGTGACCGAAGTTTGTTCGGTGTCCCGGATGAGATCCCGTATGTCATATATAGGAAGTCCTAGTTTGGTCGCCAGAAAAGTTTCGGGCTCATCGGTAGTGTACCGGGAGTGCCGGTAGTGTACCGGGAGACCTCCGGGAGGGGTATTTCGACCCAATAGGCTTCATGGGCTGTGGGAGAGTTTTAACCAGCCCTTAGTGGGCTGGTGGAATAGCCACAACAGGCCCATGCGGCTGGGGGAAGAGTTCCAAAGGAAAAAGAGTGGAAAAAAGGCAAAAAGGGAGAGTCCTAGTCCTACTAGGAGTGGAGGAGGAGTAGGACTCCTCCCCCTTGGCTTCGGCCGACTCCAAGAGGGGCTCATCCCTACGCCAGCCCTCCTCCTCCTCTCCTCCTATATATACTGGTGGAATAGAAGGGTTTTGCATAGAATTTACGGCCTCGTGCTACCCGTTCTACCGGTGCTCCTCTAGATCGGTTTTTCGAAGTGCTTAGGCGAAGCCCTGCCGGAATCACTCCACCACCATCGCCGGAGCGCCGTCATGCTGCCGGTGAACTCTTCCTCCTCTCCACCTCCTCTTGCTGAATCAAGACGGCAGAGATCGTCATCAAGCTGCACGTGTGCTGAACGCGGAGGTGCCGTCCGTTCGGTACTAGATCGGAAGGATCGTGATCAAGGCCACGGGACGTTCGTGATTGGATCGCGGGACGGATCGTGACGAGATCCCGGGACTTTTCATGATTAGATCGTGGGACGCTCGGCGATTTGGATCGCGAAGACGTTCGACTACACCAACCGCGTTTCTTAACGCTTCCCGCTTAGCGATCTACAAGGGTACGTAGATCCACTCTCCCTCTCGTAGATGCTCATCACCATGGATAGGTTTGCGTGTGTGTAGGATTTTTTTTGTTTCCCATGCGACTATCCCCAACACAACTATCCGGGGAAGAATATGAATGTGTACATGTAGCCACTTAAGGATGAATTGCAAGAAGCTTGGGATAATGGGATCAAGACATATGACGCCGCTTCTAAAAAAACTTCATAATGCATGTGTGGTACATGTACTCGACACATGACTTGCCAGTGTATGTGCTATGCATTGGCTGGTGTGTGCATGGAAGGTTCCCATGCCCCACATGCAAGGCAGCTCTTGAGTTCTGTTGGTTGCAGGCAGGTCATAAGTATTCTTGCTTCGACTTGCATAGACAGTTCCTGGATCCTCGCCATAAGTTCAGAAAAGACAAGAAGAATTTCATGAAAGGTACAGTTTTCAAAAACTCTGCACCACCTGCATTAACAGGCCAACAGACCCTAGATCAGATAAACGCTCTCGAGCCAGATCCAAAACGTCCAGGGTATTTCAAAGGGTATAATACGAAACACACCTGGACTCACAAGATATGCTTGTGGGATCTGCCTTACTTTAAAGACCACCTTTGCCCACACAACATCGACATGATGCACACTAAAAAGAATATTTCTGAGGCCCTTTTTAGTACATTGTTCGGCATAGAGGGAAAGACAAAGGATAATCCTAAGGCTAGAGTTGATCAGGAGGCTCTATGTGATAGGCCATTAAAAAACATGTGACAACCGTTAGGAAAGAAGAACTGGAGGAAGCCAAATGCATGGTTCAATCTTGGAAGGCTAGCTATGAGGGAAATGCTCTTGTGGATGAAAATGCGGTTGATGTTCCCCGATGGGTATGCAGCAAATCTAAAGAGGGGAGCGAGTCCTGAAAAATTGAAAATATTTAGTCTCAAGAGTCATGATTGACAGATATGGCTTGAGCGGGTAATGCCGGTGATGTTGCGTGGCTTTATCTCTGAGGATGAATGGCTAGTACTGGCAGAGCTGAGCAATTTCTTTTGTGCTCTTTGTGCAAAAGAACTATCGCCTGACGTGCTAGATGAACTGGAAGAGTTGGCATCGGAGTTGATATGCAAATTAGAAAAGATCCTTCCACCGGGCTTCTTTAATCCAATACAACATTTGATTTTGCATCTCCCGACCGAGGCAAGATTGGGGGGCCCGTGCAAAATCATTGGTGCTTTGGAACTGAGAGGATGCAGAAGATGCTTCGAGCAAGATGTACAAATAAACGTATAATTGAAGCATCGATGACCGAGGCATTCATTACTGAGGAGGCGGCAAACTTCGTGACAGCACACTACGAAGCCAAGAATCGTCATTTGCATAATCCGAAGCCTCGATACAATGATGGCGACCATGAAAAAGTTTGATCCAACCTCAGCCTATTCCAAGGGAAGCTCGGACCAGTCAGTGCTTCGAAAGCAATAACGTTTCATGTCGAAGAATGGCGGACCATTTCGTTGTATATCTTCAACAACCTAATAGAAGTGTGGCCATACACCGAGTAAGTTCTTGGTACATTGTTTCACAACTTCTAATTCCTTTGAACTGCTCTTATTCTCAGATATGTGATACAGTCGATACGTTGCCATATTCTTGGATGGAGTGGTGATCCAAAATGATTCTATCAAAGAGTATGATCTTCTATAAAAGCATGGAGGTGGATATCCCGGTTTCATTTCTTGGTTCAAACAAACGGTAATTTCCATTAGACCATTTCATTTCTTTGTCTAGTTTGCGGCTAATGCAACAATCCTTTCGTATCAAACTTGTAGGCTAATTCAGAATCTATGGATGCTAAATTGAGACAAGTCGCTAATGGTTTTGACTATAAGGTCCATTCATTTGACAAATACGACATAAGTGGATATCTCTTTTGTACTTTTGACAAAGAGCTATCTATGGCCGACCGAACGTCTACAAATTGTTGTGTCTCCGCTGTCGGCGAAGGAGATGTCGAGTATTATGGAAGAGTTGAAGCAATTTATGAACTTATATTCTTTGGTAATAACAAACCAAACGTCGTAGTCTTCAAATATTATTGGTTCCAGCCGAAGGAGACTAGAAGGACTCATGAACATATAGGTCTAGTCGAAATCAAACAAAGCACCCATTTAGATATTGACGACGTCTATATTATGGCTCAACAGGCGACCCAAGTTTTCTTCCTACCGTGGGCCTACCAAACTGATCCAAACATGAAAGGTTGGGATGTCGTTTATGATGTGCCACCACATTTTAGGCCACCTCCCCTCAATGAAGATGATTATGAACATCACATTAACCTAGACACATATGAAGGAGAATTTTTCCAAGAAACACGTCTTTCCAAAAAACATTTCAAGAACCGCTCTACTTCACCCCAGAACATTGAGGTAGACAGTGACAGTGAATCCGACTTCACCCCTGAGCCGGAACAAGAAGAGACGGAAGAAGAAGAGGTTACTGGTATGTATGACCTCTCAATGCTTGACTGATTACATAAAGGAGTCCTTCCACATGTTGCTAGCATTATTGATGATGATGCATTTATTGATCATGGAGGATATATAGACGATGAAGATTATTATTAGTTCATGTCAGGTATACATGATGATGATACACTCAAATTATATATATACATATTACTATTCATCTCGATATTCAATTTTTTTATGTTGTACTAATTTTGTTTACTCTTTGTCATGGAAGGTGTTGAAATATGGTGGGCACGGGTCAAGAGCGATCCGAGGATCCTTCGCCGACGTGTGCTAGGAGGGGTACTTCCATTCCACCCCCAAACTCTCCGGAGAGCATTGTACGATAGTATTGGTTTACCCGAGGGAACTTCTTCATCGCTGAAGTTACCCACAGGGAGAGGATGTCGGGTAAAGAAGAGAGCTCCCAAATCTATACATGGTGGCCGCAGGAGAGGTACGAAGGCTGCTACGCCTTCCATGCCGCCACCCCATCTGATTCACTAGAACATAAGACTGCTACAGTGGACTCATCTGAGGTGGAGGCTACAAGGACTCCTGTCCACGAGCCTCGGGTCGACGATCCTTCCAAAATGGCACAAATAAGCAATAATAACAACAAAAGCAAGAGGATAATGAGATAGAGAAGAAAAACACTGCTTCTTCTTCGTGATCTTTTTCTTCTTCTAGATCTTCTTCTTCTTCTTAGTAAAGTCATAGATGCCATAGACTTACCTTATTTTCTTGCAAAATGACACAATAAGCTTAGTTAGGTCAAAAATGGCATAATTACCTAGGTTAGCTCCAAGATGGCACAAATAAGAAATAATAAGAAGAAAAACAAGAGGATAAAAAGAATGAGAAGAAAAACACTTCTTCTTCTTCTTCTTCCTCTTCTTCTTCTTTTAGATCTTCTTCTTCTTGGTAACCTCATAGATGCCATAGACTTACATTATTTTCTTGCAAAATGACACAATAAGCTTAGTTAGGTCAAGAATGGCATAATTACCTAGGTTAGCTCTAAAATGGCACAAATAAGCAATAATAAGAAGAAAAACAAGAGGATAAAGAGAAAGAGTAGAAAACCACTTCTTCTTCTTCCTCCTCCTTTTCTTCTTCTAGTTCTCCTTCTTCTTCTTCTTCTTCTTCTAGTATTCTTGTTCTAACTTTCTTATTTCCCATTTTGTTGGTTTGATTCACTTCATGGAAGCTTGCATTGACGGAGTTCTTGCGTTTACTTTATGTTTTGGTTTTGTATCGATGAACATTGTGAAACTTGCTACCTATGGATGAAACTATGAATATATGGATGAAACTTGCACTTTTGATTTGATATGTTTGTTGGATGATCATATATATGTGCTTGTGATATGGTAGGGATATAGTTTTTGTGAATTATATATATATCATATATGTACTTGTGAAAATGATTGGATATAACAAAAAAAAGAACAAAAAGGGATGATACATGCACTTTGCCGTCTGCTACCGACGGCAAAGGGCTTTTTGTCGTCTGGCCCTGACTGCAAAGGTGCCATGTGGCGACCACCTGTGCAACCTGGGAAGACCAAACTAGGGACATTTGGTTTCTTTTCCGTCGGCGGCAGACGACAAAGGGTTAGGATGCAGACGGAAAAGAAGTGAGGGGGAGGCCACGGCAGAAATCTTTGCCGTTTGCGGGAGACAGCAAAGGGTGAGGAGGCAGACGGCAAAGGGTGAGGAGGCAGACGACAAAGAAGTGAGGGGGAGGCCATGGCAGAAGTCTTTGCCGTCTATGGCAGACGACAAAAAGGGAGGGGGCAGACGGCAAAGGGCCGTGGAGGTAGACGACAAAGGAGGTGGGGAGGCAGACGGCAAAGATGCGTGGAGGCGACACCGTTAGTAGTTGCCGTCCAATAGACTTTGCCGTCTGCAAGCTGTCGACAGCGAATGTTTGCCATCCGCTGGGCGAAAGCAAACGACAAAGAACTCCTTTGCCAAAGCTAGCTAGGCCCCAAAATTTGTCGTCTGCTAGCGGACGACAAAGTTCTTTGCCGTCCGCCTTTGTGCCTTTGCCATCTGCATGGCTGACGACAAAGTGCCTGATTCCTGTAGTGATTGTATTTGGTGATTCATTGTGAACATTCTCAGGAGTTCCAATTTCAAGATCTCTCCTCATATCCTTTGTTTTCATTGTTATTCTTCCCTGGTGGATTTTATTCAACCTCTCAGTGTTCTTCATATCCTTTTTTTCATTCGCTAATGCTTTCCCGTGTTGGAAATTCCTATGCTAGTCTCTCTTATTTATTCATCTCTCTTTATTCTATCCGGAGTTTTCAACATACCTCATAATACTCGTGTTTCCATTCAAATCCTTTCAAATATTTTGGGGTTCTTACATCATTAAGTTCTCAATTTCTACTTGTGCAACCTCTTTTCTAAGCAATCTTCCCAACGGTGTTTTTGCTTTTAGTGGCCCCATAATCGACAGGTTTTCCAAGGATCTTACCTGGCTCTTATAATCTTTCTGAAGATGTCCTCGAGTTCTTTTCAATATGACGTAAGAATGAATTTCATTAGTCCTATTCCTTCTCGAAAATCGCTTCTAAATCATTTTCATCATTACATCAACCTTTTCCTTATTCATTGTTCCGGAGTATCTTCGTAATTCTTGGTGTTGTTTCTCGTCATCGTTCTCAGCATTGAAGACCGGAGTGAAGTTTCTTTAAATCTTGGTCCGTTCTTGGAGATTCATGGGTTTAGCTTCATCATATCCTCCCGAATTATTTTGATTTTTGAGAAAATTTCTTTCATATCTATCCGGAGAATTTCAATTGTTTTTTCATTTATCGATCCTCCGAAGGCCATCATTTTAGAACATTTCTTCATTCTCACATTTCTGCTTTCCTTCTCAAATTCTTCTAATTGTCGTTCCGTCGTTCGTACGTCGATTACAGAAAAAGCCACATTTTTAGAATTGCTAATAACTTATTAACCGTGCATAGTATCAAAATGTCTTATGTATGAAAATGTGTAGAATTTTGTGTAGATTAATTATATCCCACTTTCATACATGTTTAAAAAAGCTTAACGTGTTGTTTGTATAAATTTGCATACATAACTTACTAAAATGGTTTATGTCGTAATCATGAAAAATTGTTGCTTCATTTTTTGAGGTAAACACCCACATATTATATATGTTTTTGGGGCAGAAAAATCTATTGAATCCATTTGTGCAATTAGTTTTGTAATTTGAGTAAGTTTGTGTCCATGTTATTCTTGCTTCGATGCCCTTTTGTTATTTTCTTGTGATTAAATCCATGCATCATATGAATTATTTGAACATGAGATAGGCCCTTTGACATGTGCACAACCCCTGGTATTTTTGTTTGCCATCATAATCCATGTTTAGGCGTTATTTTCTTGTGGCCAACATGCTATAAAAATGTTGTCGTTTTTATATGCCCAAAATAATTCTAGTTAGAAATCTGTTATATTTTGTTTCCATGTTGCCATGTGATTAGCCATTGATCTAGGGCTCCGTTGAGTTTGCCACCATGGAATGTTTTGTTAAGCATGTTATGCTCTATCATGTTGTGCCATTAGGGTGCATTTATACGATTGGCATCGTAGATATTGCTGTTGTCAAACATGTTAACTTCTTAAAAAATGCTGCACACGTCTACTCTAATTTTCACTAAGTTTGGGAACCTGATTATTTCAAATTGCCATGTTGTGTTGATGATATCCATGTTTCTGTGCATAATTAAATCTCGCCACTATGGAATTAAATGTAGTCCATCATGTCCTCTACCATGATGTAAATCTTCATGCCATGATATGCCCTACAGCATATAGTTTTATTCCTGCCAATATGTCCTCGTGAAAAACTGCTCTGTTGAAAACAGTTATTTTCACTAAGTCCCAATCTGCTATATTTTATAGTCGACATGTGAGCTCATTTCCTGTTGATCCATGCCTCTACTAAATTTCCTAGTATGAGATGAATTGTTGTGCATCATGTAGACTACATCACCATGTATTTGTTGTGCATTTTAGGTGGTTGTAGCTTGTTGATTTGTGGGTTGCAATATGCTATGTGGCTGTTTTTGGGCAGATTATACCTAAACCTTGTGTTGCTTGTTGTTGTTGAACCGTTGCTCTGTTTTACATATGTTGCATATGAAACTTGCTTAGAATCTCATGTAGTTTCATAATATGCCTTTGCATCCATATTTTGAAATGCTTTTGGTGGTCATTTTCATGCAATGCATTCATGACATGTTCATCTAGTGTGTGTCATAACTTTTAGACCGTAGCTTCGTTGTAAATGATCCATATATGTAAATCGAATAGAATGACGAGTAGACTCACATGGTACACTTTATTTTTCCTATTTAATAAATATAAATAATATTTAGATCGAAATAACATATGGGGTTGTTTTGGAATACTATAAGTTGTTTTCGACCTCATTTAAAATGCCTAGATAAATAGTTTATTTATGCTTCACCTCTTGCCATGGTTAACTACATTTAATATTGTCATGTACCTAAACGGGAGTGAACTAAGTAATTCAAATGTGGATTTTTGTTAATATGCAACTAGTTGCATATTGAGCTTCTATTAATGTGTAGAAGTTGATTGATGTGCTTTGCCAAGTCATGCATAACATGCATAATATTTGTTTCGCATCATAACATTAATATGTTGTGGTGTTTTTCGTGTGTTGATTGTTTGTTCTACATTTCCTTGTCTCGATAGTGTTCCGAAAGAGTTCGGAGTGTGAGGATTCGTTTGACTACTTCCCGTTCGTCTACTTCACAGATTCGTTCTTCTTCCAATCGGGATCACAGGCAAGATGACCATTTCCCTGGATACCACTAATATCATTGCTATGCTAGTTGTCTCGCTTCTATCATTATGTCTCGCTACCTACCACTTGTATATCAAGCCTCCCAACATTGCCATGAAAAGCCTCTAAACCCATCCACATCCTAGCAAACCATTGTTTGGCTATGTTACCGCTTGCTCAGCCCTTCTTATTGCGTTGTTAGTTGCAGGTGCAGGTTTTTTCCAAGTGAAAACGTGGATATCTTGAGATATCACAATATTATTTCTATTTAATTTAATGATCCTATATAGTTGGTAAAAGGTGGAAGTCTTGGCCTTTTGCTCGGTGTTTTTTCCACCTTTGCCGTCCTAGTTACTTGTGTACCGGTATTATTTTCCATATTGAGCGCTACTAACATGCTTGGGGTTGTTATGGGGATCCCCTCAATTTTTGTTTTGGGATAAAACTGTTCTGGCAACGACTAACATTCGTTTTACCATTTGCCTAGTAACTAAGAAAATTGCATAGGAACTGGTCGACACTACCGGGTAATTAATCAACAACCCAGGCCAGTGCTCCACATGAG
Source organism: Hordeum marinum (assembly GCA_022496015.1). NCBI lineage: Eukaryota > Viridiplantae > Streptophyta > Magnoliopsida > Poales > Poaceae > Hordeum > Hordeum marinum. Next base: position 274,749,830 of record CM039678.1, read on the forward strand.
TGTTGGTAAAACCTATCAACTGCCGGTGGCCGCTAGGGGAAACACTTTGAGTGGCCTACCGGAACTTTGGAAAATCCGTGATGTCCTGAGAACGAGATACACGTCTCCTACCGGGATCATTGACACACCGTGCAGCCTTGCTAGATTTGTTTTTACCTTTCTCGAACGTCTTGTGCTTGGGATTCCGATGATAGTTTGGGCTATCTAAAGGTTGAGGTTTCCCACTTGAATTCCGAGGGTACTACTGGCCATCCTGTGGTTGAGGTGTTCCACACAACGTGTGGCTTGTTTGTGGTGAATGAGTTGGAGCAACCCTGCAGGGTTAAATCTTTTTGAGAAGTCATTCCCGCGGTTATGTGGCAACTTGGAAATTTGTTTGACACCCTGTCATAGTAAACTTGAAGTAAACTCAAATAAAATACACCAACTGTGTACATAACCGTGATTGTCTCTACTTGTGAGTTCTGAACCGAGAGAGAACACGGTGGGGTTATGTTTGACTCGTAGGTAGGTGTTCGGGATCACTTAGTGATCATTACTATTTCACATCCGTTTATGCATAGATCACCCTTCTTATTCTTGTACTCGTAAATTAGCCACTCAAATAAATGCTTAGTGTTGCTTGCATCCTCACCACTTAACCATATCTCACCCATTATTTTTTCCTAGTCTTCATACCCTTGTAAATGAGATTGCTGAGTCCCTATGGCTCACAAATTCCTACAACAATAGTTGCATGTGCAGGTAATGCAATGATTTCACATGAGCGTGATGCTTGTTTTATTTGGAGTTCTTCTTCTTCCTGGTTTAGAAAGGATGTGTGTCGTTTTTATCGTTTGACTTCTTCCGTAGCCAGACCCTGCTCTTCTGTATGATGATTGAATATGTTGTTGTATTGATGTGATCATGATTTAGCTTGTGGCGAGTGTAAGACAATTCCATATACTCATCTCTTCTGTACAGGTACTTCTAATGATATCCATTCTTGTGAAATGACAAGATGTGCTTCTATCCCTGTCAAGGCCCTCGAGCCAAAAGAAGGATAAAATCACATCTTTGATGTTACACTACGGTGGCCTGCCATGGCAGTGGCGTCTATTGCCGGTGACGACAGACGGTCATGGTGGTTGTGACGAAGTAATCAGACACGACGACTGTCCTGGTGCGTCCGGACATGGAGGGATAGGACGAAACATAACAAAGGGAGGTGTCTATGGGGGAGGATCTCGCTGAAGGGACGGGATCGGGCAATGACATTTCTAGCGTAAGGCAAGGTGCGCATGTGGCAGCGGTAGCCGACCCTCTCTCTTGTGTGTGTCTCTCTGGTGGCTGGAATCGAGAGGAGGACGATGAGGGTTAGAAGAGTGGAATCGGGATAGAGCAAGGCTCTCCCCTAGCGGTTAAGGTTAAGGACGTGCGGCTGGGCCTCGGGCCAAAAGGTTCGGCAACCGCTGCTCTCTCTCTCTCTCTCTCTCTTCATTTAGTTTTTCCTTTTTTCTATTTCTGAAAAAAGCAGAGATATAGATAAATAAATAAGGTCAAAGAATAGATTGTTTGGGCATGGGGTTATTTTCCCAGGACTCACAAAAATGATCTTGGTCCACAAAATATAAATTTGCATGATTGAAACTTTAAATTCAAGCTCTAGGACTAGGTATTAGAAGTGTCGAAAAATATTGAGGTTTTGTGGAATTTGGGGAAAAGATAGAAGAAATATCAGCGGTATTTGGAGGTCTACCTTGAAGTAAAAAAACATGGTTTTTTTTAAAAAGGCTCAAAACGCATTTGAGAAAACAATTAAATAGAATGGAAGGAAGGCTTAATGTTCATTGTTTTAAATTTGGTCATCCATGCATTTTAGTATGTCGTCCTGAGTTAGCCCAATAGACGAGAGAGAGATATGAGAGTTTGATAGAGACACATGAGAGAGAATGGTACATGTGGACAAAGAAGCATGATAGATATAGGTATAAAAAAGATATGTGGGAGAGAGTTACGTGCATGAAAATTTGAGGTGTGTGGAAATTATACACTTGTGCTTGTTGTGCGTGCACAACAACCAACAACCTGATCGTATGGCATAGGTCATGTGGGGTCAATAGGGTTGCCGCCTTGTTTAAAGAAATATTGTGATGGGCTAGTTTCCTTCATTGCCTCATCATTGAGTTTTACAAAGATTAAAAATTAAATATTGTTGCATGGTTAGTATTCATACGAGGGGTAAGATGCAGACATAACCCATATAGAGAAAAGTAATAATCTATAGGTGCGGTGTCGTCAGATCAATGAAGAAAAGGGACATGAACAAGATTTGTTGTTTGTCAAAATAACATAGAAACATGAGATGAAGATATCATTAATTAATTATTTCAATTTTTTTCTATCCCGTTACAAAGCATGGGCTCTTCTATACATTAGCAAGATGGATAAATGATGTAAGTTTGTTAAGTTCACCATCCAATTAAAGCATCACAGAAGGTGAACAATATAGTATTAGAAGGGATGAAAAAATTATCTTTTAATTTCTTTTTAGAAGAATTAACGAGTCAATATCTTACTGAATAACTTTGAACTAGCTACTACGTTGTTAAAATAGGTGCCACCTAGCAATGGGTGATATGAATATGTGGGGATCTTGAGCCATGCATATTGGGTTTGAGTTTTGATATCCTCTCATCGCAACGCATTGGTATTTTTACTAGTTTTCTAAAAAAGAACATCGCATGTTGCCTTGTTGGTTGTGGCTCACTGTCTTGCTGAAATTCTTGGGGGGGTTCATCCGTTGGCTGGCTGCCCTAGATCATTTCCACATTGAAATTGTTGATAAAAATAGGTCTTTGGCAGGCCGCCCGTGACCCGCGCCACAGTGCGCGAGTAAACTCGTCAGCTGAGGATAAGGATCGTAGGCACACATGTCTCTGTGTCCCTAGTACATATTAGTAGTAGGTTATCCATGTCGTGCCGGGTTGGAACCTATGAGTCAAGGCATCCCAAGCAGGGCCCTAGTCGGGCCACGTGTCGGGCACAACCCACTAAGCCACATGCCGTGTAGGCCCTTCACGAGTCGGGCACACGAGCTATCATGTCGGACCATAAAAACTAGTGTGTTTGTATAGGTTTGCTTGTGGGTAAAGAGTAGAAATGTACAAAGTAAGGCAACTAGGCCTTGTATAATCAAGGTCTTAGAGCATCTTCAATGTATAACAGGGCAAGTGTCAAAAAAATTATTTTTTACGTCATTTGGAACCAAAAATTGTGCAACAATGTTGTACCTAGGAATGGTGATGCAACCTTTTTTAAGGCAACCCAAAATGGCCTTGAACATTGTAAACATACAATTGCCACATGGCTACCACAAATTCCTCTCCTTATGGTGCACATCTGCAATCTTCAGCTGGAGTTTCCCTTGCATCTAGTACTCTTGTATGTTAGTGATAAGTCTCCAATGTATCGATAATTTATGAAGTATTCATGCCATATGCACCTATGATTATAACATTTTTATATGGTTTTGATGCAGTTTATATGATTTAATTGAAATCACCTGGACTAATGTTGTTTTCAATAGAACTATCATGGTGTTGTTTTTGTGTAGAAGATGAAAGTTCTTAAAATTACCCGAAACCTTCCGACGATTTTGATGGAACATATAAGAAATACGGTAGTGAAGTACCACCGTTGGCGGGCCACCATTTGCCCCCAAGGAAACAGGGCGCAACCTCCCCCTAGGATGTGCCCTATTACATTGGGACCACCCTATGGCTCCGTTCTACGTGATTCCAATGCTGAAAAATCCTATCAATCCCAAAAACCCCAAAAGTTAACCTAGAATTTCGGCTCCACTGCCGGAATTCCCTATATTGAAGAAATCTCATTTGCAGCCCTTTTCGGTGCCCTACTAGAGAGGTAAATCATCATTGGAGGCCATCTTCATCATCCCAACGGTCTCCATGACGAGGACGAAGTAGTGCACTCTGGGGCTGAGGGTATGTACAAGTAGCTATGTGTTAAATCTCTCTCTCTCTCCTATTCTTGCATGATCTTGTTGTATCATGAGCTTGGTTAATATAGTTGGATCATATGGTGTTCTTGCCTCTCTATCTAGTTGTGATTAATTGAGTATTTCCCTTTGAGATCTCGTTATGTCGGATTGAATACTTTAGATTTGAGAACACTTGATATATGTCTTGCATGTGGATACTCGTGGTGACAATGGGGTGTTCTATTGATCCTGTTGATATATGTGTCAATAATCAACTTGTGGATTCCGACAGTGAAATTGGGGTAATCTATACACATGACAAAATACACGTTCTTGTCCTACTTGCTCCGATAGAAATCGTAGGGTACTCTTTGATTAATCTGAAATTGTTTGATGCATGTAGAATAATTAACCCATGGATACTTGTGGTGACATTGGAGTAACTAGGTGACATTAGGGTTGATTGATGTGAATGATTGGTGTTATTCTGGTACAAACTCTAGGGAGGTTTGTGACACTTATATAAAGGGATCAACAGATTGATAGGAAAGGGTAACTTTGAAGTGGTTTTACTACCTACAACAATTTCATGTTTTGTTCTCCGCTAGATAGGAACTTTGGAGTGATTCATTGTCGTACGTTAAGGGATGGTTATATGATTCAATTTTGTTAGCACCGTTGAGAGATTGCACTAGTGAAAGTATGAACCCTAGGCTTTATTTCCAATCATTAATATATTGTTTTTCTCGTTGTTTACTACTTTCTACCTTGATGTTTTTATTTATTCAGATTATAAAAACCAAGTTCTACTATCCATACTATATTTGTATTGCAATCTCTTCACAGAATTATTGCACCTATACAATTAGCCATTGTATTGGCTATGTTGGCGACACAAGAGATTTCTGGTATTTGATTGCAAGGTTGTTTGAGAGAGACCATATTCATCCTACACCTCCCATGAATTAATAAACCATAGGACATCCACTTGAGGGAAAATTGCTACTGTCCTACAAACTCTATGCTTGGAAGCCCAACATGAGTCTACAAGAAAACGTTGTGTAGTAGACATCAAGCTCTTTTCTGGCGATGTTGCCGGAAAGGTGAGTGCTTGAAGGTATTTCTTTAGGTCTTGCAATTTAATCTTATAGTTTCTTGTTTATCACTAATTTAGTTTATAAAAACTAAATTACATAAAAATGGAATTGAGGTGGCCTCAAATGCTTCGTCTTTATAATGTCTTTCGTGAAAATGATCGATCGGAAAATTGTGCCAAAGTGTGAGAAGAAAAGTTCAATAAAATATGTGGAATTAAATCCTTGAATGATGAGCATTATAGGAATTTTGTTAGTATGAATTACTTGAATATCCATGACACTAGTGATGATTGCACTAGTCATGATAAAAAAGATTTCCTATAGGCATGTCAATTTTTGTGGAGTGAATGAACTTTGTGAAGACATGCCTTATAGAGATGATAGATTTTGTAAGAAGCATAAAAATTATAAAACCAATTGGTGGCTTAAAGGGATAGATGAATTTGCGACGAAATTATGCTCTCTTCATCCCATTATTTGTGAACTTTGTAATGGGGTTGGTCATCTTAATTTCCAATTCATACTTTTCCATGATCGAGTGGTGAAAAAATATTGCAATAACTTGATCACCCTTGAACTTTATAATGAACTTTGTTTATTTTTGGGGTGTGAAATGTGATAGAAAAAAATAGTTGGTTTGAAGCATTCTTAATTACACACTATTTTGAAATTAGTCTAGAAGAACTCTATATGTTTTGCATAGTAAATTGCAATGAGGATGCTTATATTTCCAACTATAGAAAGAGGGAAAGCCAATAGATTATAAAAGGAATACTAATGAAAGGGTAAATATTTCCACTTTCCCTCCTATTATCTCTTGTAATGAAACATGTGACGAGAAGGAGCTTCCTATCCAACTAATCTCATTAAAAAGAAGCTCGGAAAAATTGATTAAACCCACACATGATGTGGTGCAGAAGAAGAAAAGAAGAAAAAGTGGAGGTAAGAGGCATCTCTCCCAAACAATTTTTCTCATATCATTTTTGAGAATGAATCATATAGTATTGAGGACGATTGTACACTTCTTGATATTGTTATGCCTATTACATGTCATGATAGTTATGATTGGGAAGATAATGATACGTCTTATAATCTTGAAAATCTTTTTGGCACCAACATGGAAAATTATGATGATAATAATTGTTATACTATTGGTTCCATTCTTACTATTGATCATAAGAGTGATTATGCTAATGATATGCAAATCCACAAGCTTGGGGATGCTATGCTTGATGATAATGACGTGTTTGACAATATATTTGCTGCAATTTATATTTGTCCAAAGCTTGGGGATGCTATGCTTAATGAAGATGATCCTTTTAGACCCTTACTTTGAATGATCAAATTGATTATCATGAGAACAAAGTTTCCACTTATAATTATTATTGTGATGATATTTATGTTATAAAAAGTAGTGATGGTTATTATTATATAACTTGTCATAATTATGAGTACCCTTTTTCTGAACATTACCCTTTTAATGTCCAAACAATTTATAGTATTCGAGTTTCATATGATACTCCCACTACTATGTATGAGAAGTTTTCTTATGGGAAGAGTTATAAATTTTCAGTGCTTGTGGATTATGAAAAAAATTCTTTATGTGATAGTTATATTGTGGAATTCCTTCATGATGCGACTGAAAATTATTATGAGGGAGGAACATATACTTATATGTATTGCAATGATATCAAGTTCCCTCTCTATATGTTGAAAATCTTGAAGTTATGCTTATTTTACCTTCCTATGCCTGTTCATTCTTGATCCAAGAATTGTTCACTCACGGAATCCCTATGCATACAAAGTAGGTTATACTTAATGTGCTTATCGTATGCTTCATGATGCTCCCATTGTGTTTCAGTTCCTTACTCTTATGTGAGCATCATTCAAATCATCATGCCTAGCTAAAAGGCTTTAAAGAAAAACACTTCTTGCGAGATAAGCCAATACTTATCCTTTCTGTTTTCGTGTGTTCACAGGATTAGGCTATTGCGTTAATCATGTTTTGTGTCTTTTATTTTGATAAGGTGTCAAGTAAAGCCTTTGGGATAGAGTGGATACTTTTTGAATTGATTATGTGCAAAACAGAAAAGTTTGTGTCTAGTATATGAATTATGTGATTTTACTGGAGATTCAAAATACTCTGATCAAAGTAGTATTGATATGAAAATTCTATGCGTTTTCCTCAATTTTCAGAGTTTTTAGAGAAAGGTAAGTATGGTTTTAATTCAGATCTTTACAGACTATTCTGTTTTTGACATATTCTATTTTTGCATGCATAGTTTGCTTGTTTTAGTGCTCCCATAGCTTATATTGAGTGATATAAATTATGTGAATGCTATAATACTGTAGGATTTATGTGAGAACAATTATGAATCTTGTCTTGACTGTACCTAAGTGAATGATCTATATTTATTATACTAACCCATCTCACAAAGTTCCGTTGAGTTTTATGTGAATGAAGTTTTCAAGTTCTGGGTGAGATGCCGATATGAGGAGAATAAGAAGTGGTAATAACCTAATATTGGGATTCCCAAAGCACTCCCACTCAAGGAAGACTCAAGCATCTAAGCTTGGGGATGCCCCGGAAGGCATCCCCTCTTTCGTCTTCAACACTATTGGTATATCTTACTCGGAGCTATATTATTATTCGTCACATAATATGTGTTTTTCTTGGAGCATAGTTTTATTTTATTGTTTTCTATTAGTTTTTATTTAACGATTTATAAAATGTTCCAAGAATTGCTTTAATATGCCTCAATTGCATGTTTGATGTGTGTTGTATAAAATCAGAAACTTTTGTTGTAGTGTTTGAACTTCGATATTTTACTGGATATCTGAAATTTTTACACGGATTTGTCATACAAATTATTTATTATGCCTAAATTTTCAGAATTATTTGAGTTACATAAGTACCGTGTTTAGACACATTGTTGACATAGTTTTGTTATCTACTTATCCTATAGTTTCCCTAGATTATATTGGTAGATATAAATTGTGGAAATGATAGTAAGCAGTAGATAATGTTTGAAATTATTGTTAAACTTATATTGGAAGTACATAAACTGTTTATTACTCTCATGTGCACTAACATATCTCACGAGCTCTCGTCAAGTTTTGTGTTGATGAAGCTTTTAAGATTTAGGAAACCGTGATATGAGAGGAATTAACGAGACAAAAGATCTCAACCTTAGGGATTCCCAAGGCTCCCCAAGTCAATGTTACAAGAGGTCTCCAACATTTAATCCTGGGGATGATATGCATCCCACCTCTCTTCGTTAACAAATATCGGTTGGCCTATGTTGAGCCTAATTTTTTATTTGTTCACATGATATGTGCTATTTTAGGAGTGTATTTTTGTTTTGTTTATTTTTTGAATAAATTAATCAGATCTAAAAATATTTATTGAGATAGAGTCCTCACATAGCTACTTGACTGTTTGACTAATCATTGATCTTCACTTATACTTTTGAGAGTAGTTTGATGTTTATTCTTGTCTTTCACCTATATCTTGAGAGTAAACTGTGAATGAATGGAATATCATGAATATGAAATTATCCATGTGCTTTTTGTCGGGCCCGTGGACCTAGGGGTACCCAGGCCCGTCTTCCTAGGGCCTAGGACGCACCGCATATCATGGGACCATGGTGTTCCACCCCAGAACTCCACTAGCAAGACCCTCACGAGGGCCCCCACCTCGCGAGACCCATGATAGCGAGTGTCGCTAGGGGCCTCACTGTACCGCCCTCGCAAGGCCACCTACCGAGGCCACCACCGAAGCCTTCCCGGTATGGACTGGTCAAGGGTGGATCGGCGAAGCCGCCTGGTCCTACTCCTTCACATGGGTAATGTGTGTCACGCCAGACGGCGTGAGGAGTCATGGCAGCGGGCGCGGATGGAGAAGCTTTCCTCTTTTGTGCTAAGGGAGAAGGGCCAGCTCGCTGGTTCCCAATGTGATCCCCAAAGGTTTCCCCTTGGTGAAAGAAGACCAAGGCCTGGGGCTCCCAGGACAGAGATCATCCCCGAGTACACCGACGCGTCACAACAACAAGCTTTCGCATGCGGAGACTGCTTTGGTCAGGATAGACTACGACCTTGTTCTCCTTGAGGCAGCCAGCTGTGGCAACCTTTCGTGCCTATGTTTTTGGGAGAAAAGAACATGGGCTAGTATAAGATAGGGTAGGCCTCCGCAATAAAAGGGGATCGACCCCAGGCCCGCAAGAAAACACCCTTGTAACCTATTCTCTTCCCAAGAAATCCAGAAAAGCAGGAGTAGGGTTTTAGATAGCAAGGTGGCCTGAACTTGGGTAACTGTCGTGTCCGTATTCTTCTTCCTTAGCTCGTGCTTGCCGCAGCGTCTCCATAGGCTCGTGGGGTAGAATAGGGATGGTGAGCAAGCTCACCCTAGAGTTCAAACCTTCTTGTGTCCCTGGAGCCCCGATTCCGACATTTGGCACCAGGTAGGGGTACATCATTGTTCCCTAGATCCGTTCAAGCTCTACACATGTCGACTCGATGGCCGACACCCGCCGCAAGCACGCCGGACACCGTATCAACCATGATGCCCGGGTCATCTTGGAAATCCATGACGGCCGCCGCCATCCCGCCAGGTCCACGACGGTCGTCGCCGCCGACCTCTCTCCCTGTGAGCAGCGGGCTCGTCTTCGTGCCATCCCTTAAGGAGGGAGGACCGTGCCGCTATGGTTTCCTTGCCTCACTCCCGCCTTGGAGACATAGACGCACAAGACGCGTTGCTCATGGCGAACGAGCTGCTTCGCCACCGCCCGATAGATTGTGGTCACTACACCTGGCTGGATCATGTCACCGAGCTCATCGCCACCGCCGGAGGAGCCCTGGATCCCGCGTCATCACTTCGACCTCCGTCGTATCGTGTTGGAGACACGACATATGGGGCTTCCGTGCCTCCTCTCCATTATGGTGACCCAGACGAGCCCGGGTGTGATCACGCTCGCATGACCAGCCCCGCCTCCTCCTCCTTCTCCTTCGAGTCCCTGTGCCGGAGCCTGAGCGAGAGCATGGCCGCAACCACGATGGGCCCGAGAGGGTGAGACTCCCATTCTATGCCTTCCACCAGTGCACACCCACAACACCGAGGACTACTGGGCATTGAGGGGCCCTTAGGGCGACCGCGTTAGTCGGCGCCCAGGACGCAAGGGCTATGGTGCCGACCGCGGAAGTGATCAACGGCATGACGAGCGTGGTGGTCATAGCGGAAACTCTCGCATGGATGATGGGCGAGAGCAGACACACACAAGTATCTGATGAGGGTGGCTCCGCGAGTCGCGCTCTCGGAGCAGCACCATCCTCTCGCCGCCGGTGTCCAGGGAGGTAGTAGTGACCAGCTAGGCTAGGAGTCCAGGGGCTCCGAGCCCTGTGTGGTGGCATGTATCCTATGTGGATCCCATCTGCCAGCGCTAAGTCACCTACTGGGTTGGGCCTCGCATGGGGTGGGGACTTCCCTCCCAAAGTCGGTGATCACATGGCCCCTCAAGTAGCTGTAGTGTGTCACCTCTTTCAATGTCACAGATGACATCAAGTCAGCGGCCATCGTGGGTGCGCTCCTCTTGCTCTGCACCCCTATGATCAGCAACATCTCAGTCGCCAAGACCCTTGTCAACAGGGGCGTCGGCCTCAACATGCTCTCTATCAAGGCCTTCGAGGAGCTCTGTACGCCCTGCGACTAGTTGATGCTATTGGGCCGCTCTCGGGGGTGACTGGAGACCCCGTTGTCCCCCTGGGGCAGGTCTGGCTCTTCGTCACTTCAGGCAAACGTGACAACTACCGCAACATGCTTATCAACTTCGATGTGGGGCACATCATCCTCCCCTACAATGCGATACTGGGGTACCCCACGCTGGTCAAGTTCATGGCGGCGGTCCACTATGGCTACAACACCCTCAAGGTGCCCAGTCACAGCGGCAGGATCACCGTTACCTATGACAAGATGAACACGGTGCCCTCCCTCGAGCGTGCTTATAGTGTGTCTGCGCTCGAGCACATGAGTGGCAGAGAAGGCCCAAGGGCTCGCGAGGCCACACCCCCAAGGAAGAGGCACCCATCACCCATCCAAGGCTCTTCCAAGTGAAAGCTACAACGTCAACACCAGGACCAGTTCACCCAGGATGCCCTGGCAACCAAGGCCGGGGGCCAGACCACCCCCACATGGGGCGCCCCCTCAGGCGGCGAGGGTTGTCGAGCCTTCACAGAGAGCTATGCCAAGTGATCTGGCCCACCAAGTTCAGGCCCGAGCTGCCTTCGTGCTATGATGGCCTCCCTGACCCCACGGAGTTCCTCTAACTCTACGTGTTAAGTGTTGAGGCGACGGGCTAAGGGATCACTAGAAGAGTGTCTAGAGGGGATGAATAGACTACTAGCAGAAAATTAAAACCTAACCTTTTCGCAAGTTAATTAGTTGGCAGATCTTAACAGTTTTAGCAAGGCTAGCAAGTATCTATACCCTACACATGCATGTCAACAAATATAGCAGCGGAAAGTAAAGACATTGCAGATGAAGTAAAGAGTTGAGATACGGAGAACAAACACAAGTGGAGACGCCAGGATTTTTCCCGTGGTTCCGATAGGTGGTGCTATCGTACTTCCATGTTCATGGAGTCTTCAACCCACGGAGGGTAACGGTCGCCAGTGTCCACGGAGGCTCTACCCACGGAGGGTTTCACAAAGAAGCAACCTTGACAATGCCATGATAGCCTACGTCCACAGAAGACTAGCCTTACTCGGGGTAGATCTTCACGAAGTAGGCGATCTCCTTGCCCTTACAAACTTGTTGGTTCACTCCACAACACAAACTAGGATGTTCCCACATGACACCTAACCAATCTACGAGGCACCACCCTCCAAAAGATAATAGGCTCGGTAATGTCGATGAACTCCTTACTCTCGTGCTTCAAAATGATAGACTCCTCAACACACAATCGCTCTATAACAAATATGGCTTGGGAGAAGAGATGGGATTGGTGGAAAGAAACTTGGGGAGGCTAGAAATCAAGATCCATATGGTTGGAATGGAAGATCTTGACCTCAACAGAAGGGTAGGTGGTTCTCTCTCAGAAAACTGATAGGATAGGTATGGAATGGTTCTGAGTGCTTCTCTTTCGAGTAGGTGGTGGTGGAGGGGTATATATAGGCATCCCCAAAAATCCAACCATTATACACAATAAGTCAGACTCGGTGACACCGATGTGTTAACCTCGGTAGTACTGAAGTGACCTAAAGTTGGCAACTTTGGAATTTTAGTGAGACCGATATAGGAATATCGGTTGCACCGATAAGGTGACCAACGGTCAGAATGCCCAATCTCGGTGACGCCGATTCAACAATCTCGGACGAACCGAAACTATGAACTTGCGTAATAGAAAGTTGGCAGCCCAACTCGGTGGCACCGCATGCAGTATCGGCCGTACTGAAAACCTAGGGTTTTGCTGAGTCTGTCTAGGGTTTGGAATCGGTGGGACCAAATGTAGAAAGTTGGTTGCACCGATTTTGAGTGTTTGACTTTGGAAAGAATTTGGTGGGAGAGTTTGTGGGTGTGTTTGGAGACTATCAGTTGTGCATGTATGAGCATTTTGTTCACCAACAAAACCTTACCCCCTTTTAATAGTATTGGCTTTCCTATAGACTCAAAGTGATTTCTCACAAATATAAAACATAGAATCCTCTTGCTTGGAGTTTTGCACACCTATTTCCTTGCATCTTGGGGTATTCCACAATCTCTTTGCAACCCCAACTCTCCATGGACTATTATCTAAAACACACTATATAAAAGTATTAGTCCATGAGACGATGTATGTTGTCATGAATTACCAAAACCACTGAGGGAGCATGCTGTGCTTTAAATCTCCCCCTTTTTGGTAATTGATGAAAACATATAATCAAAGACTCAAATAAAGATATGCGTGGATATAATGAAGACTTTGAGAGACACATGACGTACATTTGCTCCCCCTAAATGTGTGTAGTCCTTTAATGGATAGTTGCTTTGGAATGCATGGACACACATATGGATGAAGGGATATAAGAAGTCATGTGTATCTTGGCTATATCCATCAAATGTATATGAATGAGGCGTATCCTTATTCAAGACTTCACTCTTGCAAATAATATGTGCAAGAAGCAAGAGATGATCTTTATCAAGGATATGTTGCATATACTTAACTTGAGTTCTTGAGTGTTTTAGCAATAGAAATACACTTGAGAAAACAATGTTAGGAAACACAAGAGTATTCTACCAATCAAAAGCAATAGAATTAAAAGATACCAAGATATGGAGAACATATACAAGATTGTATTCCTCAAGAATTGATATGTCTCCCCTTTGGCACTAATACTTTAGAGCTTTCTACCCTTAGATATGAAAGTAGTAGTTCATCCTCTCCCCCTGAATCTGAGCATGTAGATATTGGGATTGGATAGGGTGAGAAAAGTCTAAAGTGAATAGTCAAATAAAGTAAGCAAGGATATTATTGAGCTTAGAATTTTCTGCCCCTTACTTTGGTATTCTCCCCTTGTTTTTATAAATGTGAACTTTTGATAATCTCCTCTCCCCCTAAATCATATCTTCCCTTTTGCATAAGCATTTAACTCTCCTTTTAGCATGAAGCTTTGTAATTCTCCCCCTTTGGCATTAATTTCCAAAAAGGTCAAATTTAGGAGTAGGTACAGGGATCATTGACAAGGAAGGATTCCTTGAGAACAAGGGTCATTGAAAGTATGGTTCATAGACAAGAACTGAGGGAATCATTAAAGGTAACTTCTCTCCCTGTGGCAAATACTAGTCTTCTCCTCCTTTGAGCTAGGGATCCTTGAATAAAGAATTTCTCCCCCTATGTTTTGCTTGTTATTCTCCCCCTATTTGTTTTAATTTTTTTAAGAGGTATCATCCAAGTAACAAAAGAAGGACAGATATGGAAAACAAATCAGTGACTCCAAGGCAGATAGACCGGTGGTACCGAGATTTTGTAGTGCAACTTGTGTGCAGTTTCGTTAGAACCGAGATATCTGAGTCGACGTCTTCAAGGCTAAAACAGAAAGAAAAGAATATGAGACCAAGGTTCTGTTTTCAAAGAGTCAAAAGAAAAAAATTCAAAAGAAAAGTGAAGGGCATCAACTAGAAAAGTTTTGAGTGGTTACTAGAGATCATGCAAATAGAGAACAAACCACACGAGATTCTTAACAAGTGATGGGCGGTGACTAGGTCACCTATATTAGAGTATATTGACTTAGGAGCCAAGTAATAATACTAGATCATAGGTCATACTCTATGTTAAGATCGATATGGGGTTACCATTTTTCGATTAAGCATTTTAATGTCTTCATATCACTTGAGTTGATTAAGCTCATGACTTGGAGTAAAGCCTTTTCAAGGATATGAGAGCATACCTTTGAGAGATTTTGATGATGTCGCTCGTAGGTGAACTTATTGAGGATGCTCGAGGTTGATTAAGAATAGCTTGAGTTGGGAGCAATCCTTCTCGTTCTTGTACACTTGTTACCTGCAAGGGTTAGTCATGCAAGGAAGAACAATAGGAATATCCATTTGACATGATACCAACTGAGATTTTGCAATAATGATGAAGTATATGTCAAGGATATGGTTTTGTTGTCTTCTTCCGTCCATCATCAAGAGGGGTTGTGGATACTTGGTCAAGACGAGATTGCTTATAATTGGAGTTGGTTGCAATCTCGTGGAGTGAAGTTCTTCCAAGTACCTACAAATGGTTAGATGCAATACAAGGGACCATAGAATTCCATGGCATAAGATAACACATTGGCAATATCATGGAAGTATCAAGGAGGCTCATGCCCTTGCAAGCATCCGAGCGAGTCTAGCTCAAGTTTGAAGCATCAATGATGTTCAACTCACTCCTCAAGTGACAAAAAGTTTTCTCATCAAGTGTATTAATAAAGATATCGACCAATTTGTTGTTAGTGTGAACTTGCTTAAGATTAATATCTCCTTTGGCAACATGATCACGAATGAAATGATGTCAAACTTGAATATGCTTAGTTCGAGAATGTTGCACAGGATTATTACCAATCTTAATAGAACCTTCATTGTCACAAAGTAATGGAACATTTTTAACATGGATTCCATAATCCTTAAGCGTTTGTGTCATCCATAGTAACTGTGCACAACAAGATCCAGCAGCAATATACTTTGCTTCAGTAGTAGATAGAGATACCGAGTTTTGTTTCTTGGAGTACCAAGACACAAGAGATCTACCTAAAAATTGACAAGTACCTGAGGTGGATTTCTAGCAACCTTGTCACCGGCATAGTCCGAATAGGAATAACCAACAAGGTTACAAGAAGATCCCTTGGGATACCAAATGCCAAAGTTTGGTGTATGTATCAAGTATCTCACAATACGTTTCACGGCCAAAAGATGAAACTCCTTAGGTGAAACTTGATATCTATCACACATGCAAACACTAAGCATAATATCGGGATGATATGCACATAGATATAGCAATGAACCAATCATAGATCGATAAACTTTTTGATCTACTGGTTCATCTTCCTTGGTAAGATCAACATGTCCACTAGTTGGCATGGGAGTTTTCATACCTTTGCACTCTTGCATGTTGAACTTCTTGATCAAGTCCTTGGTATACATAGTTTGAGAGATGAAAGTTCCTTCTCTTGATTGCTTGATTTGCAATCCAGAAAAGAATTTAAGCTCACACATCATGGACATCTCATACTTCTCGGACATCAACCTTCCAAATCTTTCACTAAATTGAGGGTTAGTGGGGCCAAAGATAATATCATCCACATAGATTTGGCACACAAATAATTCTCCATTAACTCTCCTAGTGAACAAGGTTGCATCAATTTTACCACTTTCAAACCCTTTTTCAGTGAGAAACTTCGTTAAGCATTTGTACCATGCATGAGGGGCTTGCTTAAGACCATAAAGGGCTTTACGAAGCTTGTAAACATGATTAGGTTTCTTGGGATTCACAAAACCAGGTGGTTGCTTAACATAAACCTCTTCTTCAATTTGACCATTTAAAAAGGAACATTTAATGTCCATTTCATAATGTGTGATATCATGATGATTAGCATAGGCAAGAAGAATTCAAATAGCTTCTAGTCTAGCAACGGGGGCATAAGTCTCACCATAGTCCATACTTCGACTTGAGTATATCCTTGGGCCACTAGACGTGCCTTATTGCGTAGGACTTGACCGTCTTCATCTTGCTTGTTCCGAAACACCCATTTGGTTCCGATGATGTTGTGCTTATCCTCGGGCTTCTCCATGAGTGTCCACACTTCGTTCCTTTCAAAGTTGTGAAGTTCTTCATGCACAACGTTCACCCAATCCGCGTCTTCAAGAACATGTTCTACCTTCAAAGTCTCAATGCTAGATATGAATGAATAATTCTTACAAAAGTTCGCTAGACAATTTTTAGAGCGAGTGAGTATCCTGGTTTGGATGTCTCCAAAGATTTGGTTTAGGGGATCATTCTTGATCACTTGTGCTCGAACTCGGACCATCTTCCGCTTGTTGGATGGTGGAGCTTCTTCATCATCATCATCTCCTTCGTCTTCATTTGTTGTCAATGTGATCATCTCCTTGAGGTGGTGGTGAAGGAGGTTGTGGTTGAACTCCATGATGTACTTCCTCCTCTTCATCATCTTGCCGCGTAACGCTTGTGGATGCCTCCATGTCATGTTGTGGTTCACCTTGTCGTGAAGTAGGGGCTTCCACTTGAGTTGATGAAGTACCTCCCTTCACCTCCATGGGACGAATCTTGCCGATGGGTAAATCTAGGATAGCTTGTGAAGGGTCCTTATCACTCACATCATTTGGCAATTTTTCGACTTGCAAACCATTAGATTCATCAAACTTCACATCTACCGTCTCTACAACTTTTCGACTGAAGTTGTCGTAGACACGGTAAGTGTGAGAGTTCGATCCATAACCAAGTAGGAATACTTCATGAGATTTAGGAGAAAATTTAGTAGGGCGATGCTTGTCAAGAATGTAGAATTTGGAGCCGAATACCCGAAAGTATCTGATACGTCTCCAATGTATCTATTTTTTCAAACTCTTTTCCCTTGTTTTGGACCCTAATTTGCATGATTTGAATGGAACTAACCCGGACTGACGCTGTTTTCGACAGAATTGCCTTGGTGTTATTTTTGTGCAGAAAAAAAAGTTCTCAGATTGACCTAAAAATTTACGGAGAATATTTCTTGAATTAATAAAAAATATTGGTGAAAGAATCAACTACAGGGGGCCCACCACCTGGCCACAAGCCTGGTGGGTGCGCCCACCCTCCTAGGGCGCGCCGAGTAGGCTTGTGGGCCCCCTGTTGCTCCTCCGACCTCATTTCCACTCCTATATATTCCTATTCGGGGAGAAAAATATAAAGGAGAAGAGTTCATTGAGTTTCCCGATATGGATCCGCCGCCACCTCCTGTTCTTCCTCGGGAGACCAGATCCGGAGTCCGTTTTGGGCTCCGGAGAGGGGAAATCGACGCCTTCGTTATCACTAACCATCCTTCATCACAAATTCCATGCTGCTCTCCACCATTCGTGAGTAATGTCATCATAGTCTTGCTGGACGGTGATGGGTTGGATGATATTTATCATGTAATCTAGTTAGTTTTGTTACGGTTTGATCCCTAGTATCCACTATGTTCTGAGATTGATGTTGCTATGACTTTGCTATGCTTAATGCTTGTCACTAGGGCCCGAGTGCCATGATTTCAGATCTGAACCTATTATGTTTTCATGATTATATGTGTGTTCTTGCTCCTATCTTGCAAGTTGTAGACACCTATTACGAGTTATGATCCGCATCCCGCAAGGTGACAATAACTTGGATTCTTTCCGGTGATTACCGTAGTTTGAGGAGTTGATGTATTCACTAAGTGCTAATGCTTTGGTCCGGTTCTCTATTAAAAGGAGGCCTTAATATCCCTTAGTTTCCACTAAGACCCTGCTGCCACGAGAGGGTGTCATCGAAACGAACACCTATGGGACCGTGGGGGGCCCTTTTGGTTCGGCGGGGGGGGGGGGAGCGAGCTGGCACAAAGAGCCGGTCTGGTGAGCTGCACGGGGGGAGTTTTGACCCAGGTTCAGGCCGCACATATGCGTAAAAACCTACTCCTGCTTGGTTATATTGATCATGTTCTAGGGTTCGAGCTACAGGAGTGCCATGAACGGCTGCTATGTTTGCTTGGGAACCTCTCTCATTCTCTGATCGTTGGGCTATCCAGTTGTCTAAGTGCCCAACTGTCGGATAGTCTAACCTTCCAAAAGATCTCCTTCATTACACCCTGTGTCTCCTTTTATACTTAAGGGAATCCCAATAGTGGTGTACAGTGTGCACACGGGATGCACAATCCTACAGTGCAATTGTACCTAACCCTCACGGAGTAGGACAAGAGCATTAAATGCACCGTTCGGGGCCTCAGTCCGTTAGTGGGACGGGACTGTGGCTCGTCCCATCGATGCAGCTTAACTCCCTCTAACGTGGATGCTACGACACGCGTCCAGGTGGATCGACACGTCTCCTATGCACTGGTCGTGCTTGCCGGGGCCTCGCCTTGCCGGGACCTTGCCTTGTCGGGACCTTGCCTTGCCGGGACCTTGCCTTGCCGGGGGCCTGGAGGCTCTATCGCTCTCCCGGCAAGGTCGTGCCAGTAGTATAGAGTCTTTAGTGCTGGTGCTTGATAAGCCTTTGTAGGGCCTTGCCAACGGGGCGACTAATACTGCCCCGTGCACGAGTAAAGGGGCACTAGATGGCCCAAAACCTCTTGTGCACCGACAGGAGCCCCTGGGCCTGGGCCATACATGTCACGAGATGTTGTTGGGATAGGTCCAAACAGTGCATCAGCAAGCGTGGCACGGGCACGCATGGCACGGGCACACGTGGCATGGCCTCGTAGTTGCGATCATTGCCCTCAATGCGCTTCCCCACGATGCCCATTGAATGCGGGTAGTGGGATACGTGCGCGGCGTGGCCGTTACAATAGTGCGCCAACGGAACGTTTCCGTGTCATCTTTTTTTTTGGTAAAAAGAGACCGCTCTGCGCCTTCCCCATAAAGGGGAGACCACAGAGTCGATGCCCATTTACCTCTCTCCTTTCCTAATCTGAGAACCGCCGTCGTCTTCCTCCTCGAGCCCAAAGCAGAACCTCTTGCATCCGTTAGTGCCCCCCGCCTACTCTTCGTCCTCGGTATCCATCCCCACCATCACCATGCCGGCCAAAGCCGGCAAGGGCAAGGAAACAGAGGTCGTCTCGGAGAACAAGGCGGTGAAGATGCAGAGGGATCATGTCGTTTTCCCGTCGGGCTCAGTTTGGGCGTTCTGAAGAGGCAGTACCGGTGGGCGTGGGCGACTGCGATGGCGGGGCACCCCTCCACTTTCGTGATACCGCGTCCTTCTGAGGAATGTCTAGGCAAATACACTTCCTTCGCCGATTACTTTTACTGCGGGCTCTGCCCCCCTTACTCGAACTTTTTCATCAACCTTATGCTTACTTACGGCTTCCAACTCCTGGATTTCACGCCGAACGATATGACACCCATGGCGGTTTCCGCACACCTCTATGAAACCTTTGCCGGACTGACCCCCATCACCGCTCTCGTCCGCCATTATTTCACCCCTCGCATCCAGCAAGGCGGAGCGCTTTCTGGCGCCATCACTTGGATTCCTCGGCCATGAACCAAGGAGACCTACCCTGAAGGGGCTTATTCCGATAGGTGGGATGAGTGGCGGGGCAAGTGGTGCTGGCTCCGAGAGGAGAAGCCCCAGCCCTTTTGTATGCCGCGGCAGACCAAGATGGTGCGGGGCGATAACTAGAGTGCCCTTGGCCCTTGGGACGGGAATCTCATGGTCGCGACCACTAGGATCCATCGCCTCAGGGATGCCGGCCTCTCCGTGGAGATGATAGGCGCTGACTTTCTTCGCCGGCGCATTGCCCCGTTGCAGAACAAGGGGAGGTCGGCCTGTTATTTCAGGAATGCGGCACACATCATGAGGTTGTGCGCCGGGCTAAACCACAATCTGACCACCATGCAACACAGTGCTCTCTGCCAGAAGTTGTTTAGGACCATCTCAGCGATCGAGGATCTCGTCGTGCAGCGGACTTGTGTTGGAGCGGAGGCACAAGGAGGCACTCGGAGCCCTGGCAACAAACCGTGCCAGCAAGATGAAGGAGGCCGTCGATGTAGCCGAGGTTGCAGAGACCACTAGAAGCTCACTGGAGGAGAAGGTGAAGGACCTGGAGGCGACTCTTGAAGATCAAGGCGCGAAGGTCTCAGCACTCGAGGCCGAGCGGGACAAAGCCATTGCCAGCCTGATGAAGGCGCAAGTCGCTACTTCTAACAAGACTAAGCAGCTCTTTGTGGCCAACAAATCCATCGACGACCTGACCTTGAAGTTGTCCAGGCGGACTGGGACTCTCGAGGCCGCCAATACTCAGGAGAAGGGTCTGGCCAAGGAGCTCCATGACAAGAAGCAGCTTGTCGAGAGCGCCAACGTCTCCCACAATGACTTTGCCCGTGTAGTGGAAGTCTGGACCGAGAAGCTCGTCGACGTTGTGGGGAAGCTCGCCGAACAACTATCCTCCATGGTCCTAGAGGGCCCGTCATATTCTCCAGACAATAGCGACCCTACGAGCACCAAGGTGAGCATGTTCTTCGACAGCCTACTCGGGGCCCTGGAGCAGCTCCATTCTGACCTGGCTGATGAATCACGTAGGATTTGCCAGGCTGTGCTCCGCAAGGTACTCATCAAGGTGGCATACAGGAATCCCGGCCTCAACCTCACCCACGTCCTTGACCATTTGCCGAAGGGTGTGGACATCCAGGCGCTCGAGGAACTCGTCGCGCCCATCGTCGAGCGGGTGAGTAAGGTCAAGCGAGTCGAGGGCGATCGCCGAGATTAGTTGCTCTATTCCTAATTGTTACACACGCCAAGAACAATTTATTTTGTGTTAGAGTCTCGGCAAGGCGGATGTAATGCTATCTGCTTATGCATTCGACGTTTGCTATGTTATCTTCCTTGTTAAACTGATTCTATGTATGGAATTTCCCTACGCCCTTTCTGGAAGATTCTTGCCGGCGTGTGTAACCCTACCGCAAATGCTTTGAGGAATGGGTCCTTAGCAGCCTGCTGGCGGTACCACAGCCGGCAAGACACCTTGGTGTCCTTGGCACGTCCGTTCAAGGCGTCGACCTTACTCGAAAACGGGATATGGGCATGAGTGCCATCACTTGGATCGTTGAGCGGACTTGAAACGAAACAAGGAGCATGGGCGAAGCCACTTAAGCCATTGAGCGGTCCCGAACGCAGTGAGGGCGCAGCCAATCGCGGCAAGGTTCCCGTGCATGCAGGTTTTCCATACAGAAGTCAAAATTGCTCAATGAAAATAACCTTACAACAAGGATTCACATGGGGTTTTCGCCACTTATCTTTTTGTTGCCTTTCTCCTTTGGCAAGTTTTTTGGAATGTCGCTCACAGGTATCCGTACCATCATCCCCCCTCGGCAAAGCTGCACACAAGGGATACTTCTGCCCTTTGGACAAAGAAAGAAGTGAAAATATGGATATGGAACCTTGGCGGTTCATTAGTTCTCACCGGAATTAAGCGCAATGCAACACTCCAGATAAACATGCACATAAGTAAACATGAGAATCGAACAGGATTGTAGAACACTTATCTACGCACAGGGTGTGAGCTTGTCTTTGTACCAAGGATTACATGCTTCAGCAACAAGACTTGTACAAAAGGTGGTGGCCGGGGCTGGCTCAACAACCGTGCCTGATGGGTAGAACTTTCGAAGATGTTCGATATTCTAGGAGTTGCTCACCGGAACGCCATCCTCAGTCTCCAAGTGGACTGCGCCGGGCCTAGTGACTCGTACTACCCGATAAGGGCCTTCCCACTTTGGCGTCAACTTGTTTGGGTTCTTGGCGGGCTAAGCTTGCCGAAGAACAAGGTCACATTCCTCAAGACTTCTAGCATTGACCTTCCTGCTATGGTAGCGGCACAAGGCTTGGTAGTAGCATGCAGCTCTCACAACAGCCTGAGGACAGTCTTCCTCAAGGAGCGTCGCATCATCTTGCTGCAACTGCTTTTGCTCGAGATCATTGGAAGCGAGCACTCGAGGTGCCCATATATGAGTTCTATGGGGAGAACTGCCTCCGCCCCATAGACAATTGAGAAGGGTGTCTGGCCGGTAGCTCGATTTGGTGTTGTCCTGATTGACCAAAGAACCAGCGGTAACTTATCAATCCAGTTCCTTCCGCACTTGTGCAGCCTATCAAAAGTTCTTGTCTTGAGGCCTCGCAGCACTTCAACATTAGCCCTCTTTGCTTGGCCGTTGCTCCTCGGGTGGGCAACGGAAGCAAAATAGATTTTGCTACCAAGGTCTTGGACATACTGCATGAAGGTGTGGCTCGTGAACTGTGTGCCATTGTCAGTGATGATCCTGGTGGGAACACCAAAGAGGCAAACTAGTCCTTTAAAGAACCTGACGACTGACTGTGCTATCACCTTCCTCACTGCTTCCACTTCTGGGCACTTTGTGAACTTGTCGATCGCCACGTACAAGTACTCAAATCCCCCGGTAGCATGGAGAAAGGGGCCTAAGATGTCGAGCCCCCAGACCGAAAATGGCCAGAAGAGAGGGATTGTTTGAAGGGCTTGAGTTGGTTGATGTAGTTTCTTCGAATGAAACTGGCATGCTTCACGCTTTGTTACTAACGCAGTTGCATCCTCAAGGGCAGTGGGCCAAAAGAAACCTTCCCGGAAAGCCTTCCCAGCAATTGCACTTGATCCAATGTGGGAGCCACATATACCTTCGTGTATCTCTGCCAACAGCTCCAGTCCATCCTCCCGAGAAATGCACTTGAGTTTCACGTCGTTCGCTCTCTTTCTATATAGGATGTTATCTACGAACGAGTACATATGAGACCGGCGGGCTACTTACTCTGCTTCCTCTTGTTCCTTGAGGAGTTCTCCTCTCTGAAGGAATTGGACAAGATGATGTGCCAATGTTGGAGCCTAGAGTTCGACAACAGGGACTAAAGGTGTATCCTATGCTAGGGAGCATTTGCTTTGGTGGCAAGGGCCTGAGGGCCTGCCGAAGTTTGCTGCGCCCTGGCAAGCCTAGAAGGAGCGTACGCTTCTACGGTCAGACCCGATGGCCCTGCCAAAGCATAGTACTCACCTGCAAGCTTGCCGTTCTCTTGGGCAACTTTCTCACTGGCGGCTTCAGGGAGCTCTTCTGGGAAATACTTGACGGAACTTAACTTCCTTCTGTTCTCTTGTCCAGTTGATGGTGTCACAGAGGGTTGAGTTAGTTGGGGCACGAAAGTTCCTGGTTCCATAGCTAACTTAAGGGCAGCACATTTTGATAGGCCATCAGCAACATTGTTTTCTACACGTGGAATGTGCTGCATTTGCAGGCCATTAAAATGTTCTTCCAACTTCCTCACTTCATCTACATAAGCCTCCATCAATGGACCCTGGTAATGTCTGTTTACTTGCCTGACGACAAGTTGAGAATCACCCCTGACAATAAGTTTCTTGATCCCAACGTCTGCCATGATCCTGAGACCGGCAAGCAGCCCTTCGTACTCAGCATTGTTGTTTTTTTATGTCTCCCCGGGAAAGTGCATTTGGATCATATATCTGAGGTGCTCTCCGGTGTGTGCGGCAAGCAACACTCCGACACCAATGCCTTGCAGCAACAAAGCTCCACCAAAATACATGATCCATTCTCGATCAGTCTCCTTGTCGGGGAGAGTTGACTCTGGAATCTCTTCATCGGGCGTTGGGGTCCATTCTGCAATGAACTCCGCCAAGGCCATCCTCTGAATGGTCAAAGTTCATTCAAACTTAAGACCAAAGCTTGATAGTTCCAGAGCCCACTCCAGAATCCTATCAGTAGCTTCTGGGTTCCTCAATATCCGCTGTAGCGGGAAGCCGGCAGTGGAGTCCACAATCTGGTCAATGCATGGCAAGGGAAAAGGATCCTTGGGGTAGGCCTTGTTGATGTCTGTAAAATCAATGCATAGCCTCCACTTCCCATTCGCCTTGCACACTACGACTGGATTGGCCAACCACGTAGGGTGGAGTACTCCTCTGATCATACCAGCCGCCTCTAACTTCTTGATTTCTTCCGCAACAAACTGTTGCCCCTCCAAAGCTTGCTTTCAAACCTTCTGCTTGACGGGCCGCGTGTGTCGACAGACGGCAAGCTGGTGCTCAATCACCTACCTGGGAACACAAGGGATATCAAAGGTTGCCATGCAAACACATCGACATTCGCCCGCAGGAAGGCGACAAGCATGCTTTCCTATTTGTCGTCAAGGATGGAACTTATGGTGAAAGTTCCACCCGGGCCATCCTCCTTGGTGGGCACCTTCTTGGTTTCTGGTGGATCTGCCTTGGACTTCTTGCTCTTGCCAGTGGAGCTCTTTGGCACATCGTCAATAGTAACGCAACACTCTGAAGAGGCGCGCTTGCCGGAATGTACGCCAGAGGCCTTGCCGGTCTTCTTCCCCCTGGGAGCTTCAGCGGAAGGAGCAAGTGCCTTGGCGGCAGGTGCTGCGCCTGTGCCCCCGTAGAGCTGGTCGGTGTAGATAAGCATGCTCTTCATTTCGGAGTTGATGGGAATGATGCTCATTGGTCCGGGCATCTTCAGCACGTTGTAAGCAAAGTGAGTGGCCGCCATAAATTTGGCCAGTGCCGGACGCCCGAGAATGCCGTTGTATGGCAATGAGATCTCGGCAATGTCAAAGATGATCTTGTTTGTTCTGAAGTTGATATCGCTGCCAAATGTCACCGATAGCGTGACCATGCCTTTCGGCTGAGTCCTTCCCGAATTGACCCCTTGGAAAGCGTCTGTCGGCTTGAGATCTTCGTTAAGAATCTGCAGCCTCCGAATGACATTTGAGCGAGATAAGGTTCAGACTGGCCCCATGTCGACTAACATCTTCGTCACCTTGAGGTTGCGGATTGTTGGCGAGACCAGCAGCAACAGGCACCCAACCGCAGTTATGCAATCAGGGTGATCCTCGGCGTCGAAGATGATAGGTGTGTTGGACCATTTTAGAGGTTTCTTTGCGCCGATAGAGGGCTCTGCCACATTAAGCTCACATGCCTACTGTTTAAGTTGGCGGTGAGAGGAATGCGACGGGGCTCCTCCTTCTATGCACATCGCCTCCGTAGCCTTCTAAAACTCATGCTCACTGGACTCGTCGTCCTCTTCGACATCATCATCATCTCCCTCTTGCTTGTCGTGGCCGCGGGCGGGCCGATCCTTTCGTTGCTTGGGCTTGCCACGGCGACCTCCTCAGCCAATACACTTCTTTCCGGACCCTTCATCACCATCTTGATCCTTCTCCTTGTCGCGTCTTTCATATTCAGCCCTCTACTTCTCGGCAAGCTGCTCAACTTGCCAGCAGCCTTGGAGGTCGTGGCCTTTGGTGCGATTGATCTTGCAATACTGCTTGCCAAAGTCTTCTGGCTTGCTGGCAGCCACCAGGGCATGGTGGGAGGCGGACCCGGCAACATCGTTGCCAGGGTCGTCGACCTTGCCTCTCTTGGCGGCGCCGGGGTTGTCGGATCCTTCGACGGGTAGAATGGTCTTGACCTTGTGCTTCTTGTTCCGCCACCAACCCTTCTTTACCGTGGCAGCGGTGTCTTCGTCCTTAGAGTCGACTTCCGCGCCGGCATCTTTGCCAGGGAGTGTTCTCCCTTCTTTAGCCCGAGCGCACTTGTTTGCCAAAGCGTAAAGCTCGGCGACGTCCCTGACCTTGTTCATCGCCAGCTCTTCTAACATCCTGTGGTTGCGCATATTCTGATGGAACACGCTGATAACAGGTGCAGGGTGAATGTCTGGGATGTTGTGGTGCACGCGACTGAACCTCTGGATGTACTTGCGCAGAGTTTCGCCTTCCTTCTGGGGGATGATGTGTAGATCGCTTTCCTAGCCAGGAGCTTCATGACCTCTAGTGAAGGCGCCAAGGAACTCGTGACACACGTCTTCCTAGGGGGCAATGGATCTCTTCAGCAAGTGCATCAGCCATGACCTGATATTGGGCTTAAGCACCAACTGGAAGTTGTTGGCCAGTATCTTGTCGTCGCGGCCGCCGGCAGCCTGCACCACAATGGTGTAGAAGCTCAGGAACTCGGACGGATGGGTCTTGCCGTCGTACTTCTCCGAGACTTCCGGTTTGAACATGCGGGTGTTGGGCCACTGGACTTTTCGCAGCTCAGGGGTAAACGCTGGACAGCCCACCTCGCAAGGTAGGCTGATAGGGTACCCTGGCATGGACTTTTCTATAGTGGGTCCTGTGCACCTGTCCGACTGGAGGCGTGCATCCCGTCGCCGCTTGATCGCCGTTTGAGCATCCTCCTTGCCATGTTCCTAAAGAACATGACGCTGATCACGACACGTCCGTGGGTCAAACGACACCGTTGAGTAACCGTCGTGGTCGTCGGTCCGTGGGGTCGGCGACCAACGATGTTCTCATGGAGGAGAGTGCGCCGAGGTCCCGCCGACTCCGGGCACTTCACCGCTGGCCTGAGGTGGCCTAGTGGGCCAAAGCTTGTGTGCGAGGCTGAGGAGGCTCTAAATGGTGGCTCTCCATTCACCGAGCTTCTCCACAGCAGGAGGGAAGTTCGGGTGTAGCTACGCTCGCACCATCGCCTCCTTCGTTGTGGATGGCATCAAGCGGCGTGAGGAACATGAGGTGCTCTAACTCCTAATCATGTTAGAAGGAGCACCTCTGCGGTACCGCGTTGGCATGCCACTCCCGCTTGCAGGTTGGTCCCACGCATCTCGGGAATGATGTGCAGGAGCTTTTTCATAGGCACATTGAGAACTGCGGCCACCGTGGCGCAACTCTCCACGCGCGTCCTGAGAAGGTCGCAGTGTAGGCGTCGGCGTGGGTGCCCTAGAAGACACTCTTCCGCTCCCAGAGTTCGCCGTACCACCTGTAGGCAGTACTGCTTCGTCCTGAGACCCAGGTGCATGGAGGTTCCCACTGCCGACATGAGCGTCTTCGCAGCGAGCGTCGCCAACTGCTTGGCCTTGGTTACCGGAGCGCCATGGAAGTTCGGAACCTCCGCCACCTCCTCCTCCACCCGTGTCTACGCAGTCCCCCGTCTACGGAGATATAGGAACGGCAGACACGGATGGGCCAACTGCTGTCAGGCCCTTCTTCTTGGGGGCCATGGCGATGATGAAGCTGGGGCGCAGATCACCAGAATGGGTTCGCATCACTCACGCCCCCTTACCTGGCGCGCCAAAGATGTCGTGGGAATGAACACCTATGGGACCGCGGGGGCCCCTTTCGGCTTGGTGGGGGGCGAGCTGGCACAAAGAGCCGGTCTGGTGAGCTGCACGGGGGGAGTTTTTACCCAGGTTCAGGCCAAACGGATTCGTAAAACCCTACGCCTGCTTGGTTATATTGATCATGTTCTAGGGTTCGAGCTACAGGAGCGCCATGAACGGTTGCTACGTGAGCTTGGGAACCTCTCTTGTTCTCTGACCGTTAGGCTTTCCGGTTATCTAACTGCCCAATTGTCCGATTATCTAACCTTCCAAAAGTCCTCCCCTCTAACGCCCTGGGTCTCCTTTTATACTAAAGGAAATCCCAACAGTGGCGTACAGTGTGCACACGGGATGCACAGTGCTCCAGTGCTATCGTACCCAACCCTGACGGAGTAGAACAAGAGCATTAAATGCACCATTAGGGGCCTCAGTCCGTCAGTGGGACAGGACGGGGGCCCGTCCCATCGGCACCGCTTAGCTCCCTCCAACATCAATGCCACGACATGCGTCCAGGTGGATCGACACCTGTCCTGGGCACTGGTGGTGCTTGCCGGGGCCACGCTTTGCCGGTACCTTGCCTTGTCAGGACCTTTCCTTGCCGGGGGCCTGGAGGCTCTATGGCCCTCCCGACAAGGTCTTGCCGGTAGTCTTGAGTCTTCTATGCTGGTGCTTGATAAGTTTTTGTTGGGCCTTGCGACCGGGGCAGCTACTACTGCCCGTGCACGAGTAAAGGGGCACTAGATGGCCCAAAAACTCTAGTGCACCGATAGAGGGTTGGACAAAATATGTCACGCAAGTTCTTTTCCATAAGCATGTATGACTATATATGGAATACATGCCTACATTACATTGATGAATTGGAGCTTGTTCTGTGTCACCCTATGTTATAACTGTTGCATGATGAATGTCATCCGACACAATTATCCATCACTGATCCATTGCCTACGAGCTTTTCACATATTGATCTTTGCTAAGTTACTTTTTCCTCACTACTGTTACAATCTTACAACCTACTACTATCACTTTTCCACCGTTACTGTTACTTCCATATTACTTTGCTACTGAATACTTTGCTGCAGATATTAAGTCTTTCAGGTGTGGTTGAATTGACAACTCAGCTACTAATACTCGAGAATATTCTTTGGCTCCCCTTGTGTCGAATCCATAAATTTGGGTTGAATACTCTACCCGTGAAAACTGTTGCGATTCCCTATAGTTGTGGGTTATCAAGACCTCTTTCTGGCGCCATTGTCGTGGAGCTTAGCTCTATTCTTTGAGTCACTTGGGATATATATCTGTTGATCACTATGAGTAATCTTATAGATCCAAAAACCAAGATCTACCCCTCAACTAAAAGGACAGGTAAGGAACTGCCATCTAGCTCTGCACTTGATTCACCTTTTGTTATGAGTAAATTTGCAACACCACCACCTCGTAGTAATTCTGATATGTCGCAAATAATTGATGATGCTACTTCTACTATGCATGATGCTTATGATGATACTTTGCTTGATGATACTATGCCACTGGGTGAATTTCTTGATGAACAAATTGCTAGAGCCAATGCTGAAACTGATAATATTTCTGAATCTCTTGAAATTATTGAAACTGAACACTATCATACACCTGCTAAACCTAGCTCTCCTAGATATGAATTGCCTAGTATACTTGAAGGTTATGTTATGGAAGGAGAGGTACCTAGGGACTTTCGTGCTTGTAAGGATGGAGAAGATCGTAAGAAATTTCTTCGCAAGTGGAAGGAAAAATCTTTGAATGCTAGAATGCAATATGATCCTAAGTTTGATACTTCACCTTTCTTTGTTACTGATAAGGATTATGAATTCTCTGTTGATCTTGAGTTAATTACTTTGGTTGAATCTGATCCTTTCCATGGTTATGAATCTGAAACTGTTGTGGCACATCTTACCAATTTGAGTGATATAGCCACCCTATTTACTCATGAGGAAAAAATTCTCTATTACTACATTCTTAAGTTTTTTCCTTTCTCGTTAAAGGGTGATGCTAAGATATGGTTTAATTCTCTTGCTCGTGGTTGTGTGCGTAGTCCGCAGGACATGATTTATCACCTCTCTGAAAAATATTTTCCTGCCCATGAGAAACAAGCTGCCTTGCAAGAAATATTTAACTTTGTGCAAATTGAAGAAGAGAGTCTCCCACAAGCTTGGGGGAGGCTTCTGCAATTATTTAATGCTTTTCCTAATCATCCTCTCAAGAAAATGAAATACTTGATATCTTTTATAATGGACTAACCCATGCTTCTAGGGACCACCTAGATAGTTGTGCTGGTTGTGTATTGAGGGAACGAACTATTGAACAGGCTGAATTACTATTGAATAATATATTGAGCAATGATAATGACTGGACTATTCATGAACCACCTTCAAATCCAACTTTGAAGAAAAGAGGTATTCTATTCCTCAGTCCTGAAGATATGCAAGAGGCAAAGAAATCTATGAAAGAAAAGGGTATTAAAGCTGAAGATGTTAAGAATCTACCACCTATTGAAGAAATACATGGTCTTGATAACCCGACACATGTAGTAGAGGTATTTTCTCTCCGTAGATTTGATGAAAGAGATATCCCTTGTAATAAGCCTGCTAGCCAATGCTTGGATGAATTTGATAATTTTATTGTGAAGCAAGAAAATTTCAATGCTTATGTTAGTAGACAATTGAAACATAATGCTTACATGCTTGATTGCTTGGGTGATTATGTGGGTAGAACTGTCAATGACCTTAAGCTTATTAGTAAACATGCATCCATGGTAACCACTCAAGTAGAACAAGTACTTAAGGCTCAAAATTATTTTCTTAATGAGATGAATAGTAAAGACAATGATCATTCTGTTAAAGTTGTGACTAGAGGAGGTAGAATGACACAGGAACCTTTGTATCCTGAGGGCCATCCTAAGAGAATTGAGCAAGATTCTTAAAGAGTTAATACTTATGCACCTATTCGTTCTAATAAGAGTAGGAAAAAGAATAATGATAGTACTTTGCATGCTGCTAGTGAACCTGTTATAGATACATCTGAGAATCCAAATGATATTTCTATTTCTGATGCTGAGACAAAATGTGGTGATCAACATGATCCTAGTGATAACATTAATAATGATGTTCATGTTGATGCTCAACCTAGTAATGATAATGATGTGGAGATTGAACCTACTGATGATCTTGATAACCCTCAATCTAAGAATTAAACATACGATAAAAGAAACTTCATTGCTAGGAAACATGGTAGAGAAAGAGAACCATGGGTTCAGAAACCCATGCCCTTTCCTCCTAAACCAACCAAGAAAAACGATTGAGCGTTTTGCTGAAATGCTTAGACCTGTCTTTTTACATATGCGCTTGACTGATATTTTGAAAATGTCTCCTTATGCTAAGTATATGAAAGATATTGTGACAAATAAAAAAAAGATATCCGGAAGCCAAGATTTCCACCATGCTTGCTAATTACACTTTTAAAGGTGGAATACCTAAGAAATTAGGAGATCCCGGAGTACCTACTATACCATGCTCTATGTGATCTTGGAGATGGTGTTAGTGTTATGCCTTTCTGTTTATACGGTAGACTTGATTTGAGTAAGTTGACACCTACTAAAATTTCTTTGCAAATGGCTTATAAATCAACTGCTCTACCTATCGGTATTTGTGAGGATGTACCTGTCATAGTTGCAAATGCTACTATCTTGACGGACTTGGTTATTCTGGATTTTCCCGAGGACGATAGTATGTCGATCATCCTTAGTAGACCCTTTTTGAATACTGCGGAGGCTGTTATTGACTGCAACAAGGGCAATGCCACTTTTCATATTAATGGTAATGAGCATATGGTACACTTTCCAAAGAAACAACCTCAAGTTCATAGTATCAACTCTATTGAAAAAATTCTAATGATTATTATTGGAGACTTTGAGTTCCCTCTTCCTACTGTCAAGAAGAAATATGATATACTTATTGTTGGAGAAATGCATATCCTCATTGAGGTAACAAGTGTTATTCAAAAATTCTTCGGTTTCATGTTATTCGAAAGAAGTTTGTTAATAAGACTTGATGAACCTTATTGATGGATTCCTTTTGATGAGCATGAGATGGACGAAGTTAGAAAGCACAACTTCCTGTACCTGACTTTTAATTTCTGTTACCTAGATGAAATTTAGTAAAATGTTAATATATTTTTGTTTTCTGAGTTTCCCATGCAATAAAAAAGTGACCTGAAAATAAAAGCTCTTCAAATCTCTTTAAAATGGAGTATGATTTTTTCTGGAATATTTAAGAATTTTTGGCACTGAGTATGCATCAGGGGGCTGCACCAGTGGGCCACAAGACAGCAAGGCGCGGCCACCCCCCTGAGCATGCCCTGGTGGCTGGTGGGTCCCACGTGGCCCTCCCCCACTTATTCCAGCACCTATTCACTTCATCTTCCTCTATAAAAAATCCCACCATTGCTCAAACACCTGTTCTAGCTTACCTTGCTACCATTTTCGATCTGTTTGCTCAAAGCTCCATTTGCAAAACTGATTTAGGGGATTACTCGTCGGTATGTGACTCGTCCAATGGTCAAATTAGTTTTTGTTCTAGTGCCTTATATATTGCAAATTTTTGCTGTTGTGGTGACCTTGTTTCTGAGCTTGCATGTCAAATTTGTATGGCCCCAATTAGTTTTGATGCATGATATAGTCTCTAGGCACTTGAGGGAGTAGTTGCTATCAGTTTTGTTCATCTTTATTTTAGTTCACTACAAATTTTAGAAATTTTGCAGAGAAAGAAAAGATGTTGAGGAGAATGTACCAAGGTGGTTCCTCGATCAAGAAAACTCCGAGACTTGCATTATGTGAGCCCAATTTTTAACCACCGACAGAAGCTCGAGTGTTGCCTTGTGAATGGCCGTCGAATCAATTCATGGACAAAAGCCGGGATCAAGGAAGAGTTTTATGTGTACATAGGGAATGCTGGCCTAGAGGATTTTATTTCAGACCGATGCAAGCAATATTGTCAACTCACTGATTCTTTTGTGCAGAGGTTTGAATTTTTATCCAGGCGTAATTCTCATTCTGTCTTATTTCATCTTTATGATAAGTCCTACACAATGGACCTAGAGGATATTAATGATGCATGCAAAATTCCACAGTGGGGTAGCCATAGAGATCCCCATAAAAAATGATTTCCTAGATAGAATCACCATGGGAGAAACTAGAATCATTACACAAGCTACCCTGGCAGCATTCACATTCCGGATATATATTGTTTTGCTCTCTTCATAGGTAGATGTATTAACGGTAAACATGAGCATCGCCACATTTGCGTGCTTGATCTGAGTATTCTTAAGAGTGTTGTTATGGTAGACAGACGATATAACTTGGGGGCTATTATTGCTAGGAGGTTACATCACAATGATAAGGATGGAGATTTCTTTGGTGGAATTTATGCCACTTTTGTAGCTAAGTATCTTGGGGTATCCATAAGAGAGAATGATATTGAGTTACCCCCTACTTTTCTTGATTATGGGGCTTTGGTGCGCTACCAGTTTCTTGAAAGGAATGAACAATCCCTCAAGTACCGAATAATTTTTGACAGACGGCATGTTGTCTATGTTACCCTTCCTGCTCCTCCCTTCTTTATTTTGTAGGAAAAACAGAGATAATTTCTAACCAAAGAGGAGGCAAACAAGTACGAGAGGAACGCAAAATCAACTCACCTTCATGCTGGAGTCATTCAGGTGGTAGCCGCCGTAGCCCAGTACAACCCCAACTATGACTTTAGATATTACCCTAGCCAGCCATGGCCCTAGACCATGTTAGGACAAAAGCCTAAGCTTGGGGGAGTACGTATTTCTCACCAACGTTACATTCATGTTCACACACTCATTTCAGTTGTCGGTGTTCATACTTTTTCATTGTACTATACATTGTAATTTATTTCTTCTATATGCTTTCTTCTTGTGTCTTTGATTAATCTTTAAGAAAATCCAAAAAAAATAGTTCTAGCTTTACCTTCTAGTTTGTTTTAGTTGTAGCATTAAAATACAACCCAAAAAGATTTCTCGTTCTTCTTTTGCTTGTTGGGAGCTTTCCCGTGTAAATAATTTTCCTTTCTTTTCTTTGGGTCGTAAGGAGAAGACCACGACATGTTGAGCGGCTCTCATATGCATTACTCTTTATCTTACATAGAGCCCATATTTCCTTGTCTTCTCCTTTGATTTATTGTTTGCAGATTCCAGCTTAGTCCAATGCACGTGCACTCTTATTATTATTCACATCGTTCGGTCGTGCAAGTGAAAGGCAATAATGACAATATATGATGAACTGACCGAGATGTAGAAAAGCTGGTATGAACTCGACCTATCTTACTTTTGTAAATATGATTAGCTCATCGTTCGGGATTCATCTCATTATGGGTTGAACATGTTTGCACTGACAATTAGAGATTATAGTTATCCATTCCATGCTTAATTAGCTAAGAGTTAATAATGGTTTGTTTTGAGTGTCAACATGCATATTAAAATGGTTGTGATGTAGTATGATAGAATGGTATCATCCTTTGAATTATTCGAGTGGCTTGGATTGGGACATGTTCACGCATGTAGTAGAAACTAATCAACATAGACTCCATGATGTTTATGTCCATAGTGAATTATATCCTACTCATGCTTGCATTCAATGTTGGTTAATCGCAAAGCATGTTGATGACTGTGTCGCTCTCTAGTTGGTCGCTCCCCAGTCTTTTGCTAGTCTTCACCTGTGCTAAGCGGGAATACTGGTTGTGCATCCATCTCCATAAACCCAAAGTTGTTCCATATGAGTCCACCATATCTACCTATATGCTGTATTCACCTATCGTTCCAAGTAAATTTGCATTTGCTAAACTTTAAACCTTCAAATAAACTTTTTTTGTATGCCCAAATCGCTCATGTGGCGACTGGGGGCTGTCAGTACCTTCCATGCTAGGTGGGTTATTCTCAAGATATGTGTTGATTCACTATCATTCACGAGAAAGTGGCTGGTAATCGGGATGCTCAGTCTCATGCTCAAAATAAAAAGCAAATTATAATTAAACAAAACTCCCCAAGACTATGTTTGTATGGACGGTACCCGTGGATTCGGCTCGCCGTGGAGTGAGACTGATTGGTGGAGGGGGAGTAAAAACTTTACTATTCTGTTTGGGAACCACCTATAATGTATCTAGCATGGAAGATATTGAAAACCTCTTGGTCCTTATGTGAGGAATGAAAGCATACCGCTCCGAAATGATTATCTATCTCTGTTTTAAAGTCGCGACCTCTAGCACCTCTACAAATCAATGCTTCCCTCTGCGAAGGGCCTTTCCATTTACTATATTGTTGAGTCATCATCTTCTAATAAAAGGAACCAGTTAGAGAGCATCACCGTCATTTGTATGCTTTGCTATTAATTGATTCAGTATGAATGGATCTCTTTTACCATGAATTACAATGTCCAGTCAGCCCTCGTTCTTGAGAGATGCTCTCCATTTATGTTTTGCGGTCTCAGAAATGGCTAGCAAGATACCATTATGTCATATTGTATCATGAATGTTTTGATTAAATTGTTTTTCATCCGAGACGTATTATTATTGCTCGGTAGTTGATTATGCCATTGGTATGAGTAAACGTGAGACCTAAATGTTATTGTGAATATGGTTAGTCTATAATCTTTGCTGAAAATCTAAACATAATTTAGACATATTTAGAACAGCAAGAACAAACAGAGTTTGTAAAAGTTTTTCTTTATCACTTTCAGTTTATCAACTGAATTGCTTGAGGACGAGCAAGGTTTTAAGATTGGGGGAGTTGATACATCTCCAACGTATCTACTTTTCCAAACTCTTTTGCCCTTGTTTTGGACTATAATTTGCATGATTTGAATGGAACTAACGCGGACTGACGCTGTTTTCAGCAGAATTGCCTTGGTGTTATTTTTGTGCAGAAATAAAAGTACCCGGATTGACCTAAAAATTTACGGAGAATTTTTCTGGAATTAACAAAAAATATTGGTGAAAGAATCAACTGCAAGGGCCCACCAACTGGCCACAAGCCGGGTGGGCATGTTCACCCCCTAGGGCGCGCCGAGCAGGCTTATTGGCCATGTTGCTCCTCCGACCTTGTTTCCACTCTTATATATTCCTATTACAGGAGTAAAAAATAAAAGAGAAGAGTTCATCGCATTTCACGATACGAAGCCGCCGCCACCTCTTGTTCTTCCTCGGGAGACCAAATCTGGAGTCTGTTTTGGGCTCCGGAGAGGGGAAATCGACGCCTTCGAAATCACCAACCATCCTTCATCACCAATTCCATGATGATCTCCACCGTTCGTGAGTAATCGTATCATAGGCTTGCTGGACGGTGATGGGTTTGATGAGATTTATCATGTAATCGAGTTAGTTTTGTTAGGGTTTGATCCCTATTATCCCCTATGTTCTAAGATTGATGTTGCTATGAGTTTGCTATGCTTAATGCTTGTCACAATAGCTCGAGTGCCATGATTTCAGATCTGAACCTATTATGTTTTCATGAATATATGTGTGTTCTTGATCCTATCTTGCAAGTTGTAGACACCTATACGAGTTATGATCCGCATCCCGAGGGTGACAATAATTGGGATTCTTTCCTGTGATTACCGTAGTTTGAGGAGTTCATGTATTCACTAAGTGCTAATGCTTTGGAACGGTTCTCTATTAAAAGGAAGCCTTAATATCCCTTAGTCTCCAATAGGACACCTCTGGCATGGGAAGGTAGGACAAAAGATGTGATGCAAGTTCTTTTCCATAAGCACATATGACTATATATGGAATACACGCCTACATTATATTAATGAATTGGAGCTAGGTGTGTGTCACCCTATTTTATAACTGTTGCATGATGAATGCCATCTGACACAATTATCCATCACTAATCCATTGCCTACGAGCTTTTCACATATTAATCTTTGCTAAGTTACTTTTCCGTCGCTACTGTTACAATCATTACAAACTGCTACTATCACTTTGCCACCGTTATTGTTACTTCCATATTACATTGCTAATGAATACTTTGCTGCAAATATTAAGTCGTTCAGGTGTGGTTGAATTGACAACTCAGCTGCTAATACTCGAGAATATTCTTTGGCTCCCCTTGTGTCGAATCAATAAATTTGAGTTGAATACTCTACCCTTGAAATCTATTGCAATCCCCTATACTTGTGGGTTCTCTGTATCCAACTTGGGGTTTGTTACCGG
The DNA here is from genome assembly GCA_022496015.1 of Hordeum marinum. Lineage (NCBI taxonomy): Eukaryota > Viridiplantae > Streptophyta > Magnoliopsida > Poales > Poaceae > Hordeum > Hordeum marinum. Next base: position 274,786,514 of record CM039678.1, read on the forward strand.
TGAGTAGCTCGTATACAGTTTTACCGAGAAGCTCGTGCAAGTAAAGTCGGTTTGTGGCATGACATGATGTTTCCACGACTTCTTCCCAAAAGTGTCTTGGCGTCTTGTATTCGTCAAGCATCGTTCCAGCCATCTCAATAAGCGTCCAGTTCTTCATCTCAACAACTCCATTTTGTTGCGGCGTGTACGTAGTCGAGAACTCATGTGAAACACCTTCTTCATCAAGAAAGGTATCCACATGGGTGTTCATGAAGTATGATCTGTTATCGCTTTGAACCTTCTTGAACTTCACTTCAAAATGATTTTCTGCTTTGCGAACGAAGTTCTTGAAGATCTTTTGAACCTGTGACTTATCATCAAGAAAGACTACCCACGTAAATCTGGAAAAATCATCAACTATAACTAGACCATAGGAATTCTCACCGAGACTCTTGTAAGCATTGGGACCAAAAAGATCCATCTGAAGTAACTCCAATGGTCTCCTAGTAGTCATGATATTCTTAACGGGATGACTTCCGCCTACTTGCTTTCCAGCTTGACAAGCACTACAAAGTCTATCTTCTTCAAAGATAACATCTTTAACACCAAGAACATGATCGCCCTTGATTAGCTTATCTTGATTGCGCATGCCTACATGTCCAAGCCTTGTATGTCATAGCCAACCTTTAGAAGATTTTGCAATTAAAGAAGTACGAGGTTGGGCCTTTTTAGTGAAATCAACAATGTATAGATCACCTCTACGAATACCGGTGAAGACAAGTTTATGATTATCAACTCGAAACACTTGGCAATCTACTTTAGTAAATAGCACATTGAAACCGAAATGTGCTATTCTAGATACGGAAAGGAGATTGTAGCCAAGGGATTCAACAAGCATCACATTTTGAATCGAGCTATCATGAGATATGGCCACATTACCAAGGCCAAGTACCTTCTCTTAGAGTTGTCTCCAAAGGTCACGTACCTTCTCTTAGAGTTGTCTCCAAAGGTCACGTACCTTCGAGGAGCTTGATTAGACATGATCTCTTGGAACATGTCTTTATCACCAGTCATGTGATCCGTACATCCAATGTCGAGAATCCACTCTTTTCCTCTGGACATATAATCCATGAAGTTTGCCATTAGACTTAAGATTCTTCATGATCTTTTCATGCTCAATGTCGAACAACTCATCTTCTCCAAGGTAGTCATGTTCCACATTATCATCATCAAGTGGGAAATCCTCATCATAAAGAACAAGAGATTCATTAGAGTTGTGATCATGACAATGTTCAAGTTTATGAATGCGAATGGCTTCAAAGATAATGTTGTTAATAATGGTGACATCTCCTTTAGCACGCATAAGATCAGAGAGCTCAAATAGGCAATTATCAAAGTTGGGATCACTAGGCTTCATTTTGTGGAAAGCAACAGTTTTATGAAGAAATTCGTCAAGATTTCCTAATGAGATATTTTGATTCGTTTCTCCAAATGAGTCCACAAGGTATAGGCACATGCAAAGTTCTTCAATTGAGAAAGCATGAATCTTGGTAGACATCTAACAATAAGACTGGCAGTTCTTAGGTTACCAAGCATGTTAATTTCCTCTTCGTGTGTGGGATGCAATTAATCAATAGGGAGCACATAGGGGTTTTCAATATATTCTCTCAAATGGAATTTATCAAATAGATCAATCATGACATTCTTCCATTGACTATAGTACTCTCCATCAAGAATGGGCCCTATACAATACAAACTCTCTACACTAGATACATCGATCTTCCTCCTCGGTGATTAAACCGAAGCAATGGAGACAAAATCTCTGATACCAATTGAGGGATCACTAGAAGAGTGTCTAGAGGGGGGTGAATAGACTGCTAGTAGAAAATTAAAACCTAAGCTTTTCCCATGTTAATCGGTTGGCAGATTTTAACCTTTTTAGCAAGGCTAGCAAGTCTATATACCCTACACATGCATGTCAACAAATATAGCAGCGGAAAGTAAAGACATTGCACATGAAGTAAAGAGTTGAGATATGGAGATCAAACACAATTGGAGAAGCAAGGATTTTTCCCATGGTTCCGATAGGTGGTGCTATCGAACGTACATGCTCATGGATTCTTAAACCCACATAGGGTAAAGGTCGTGAGAGTCCATGGAGGGCTCTACACACCGAGGGTTCCACGTAGAAGCAACCTTGACTATACCTTGATGGCCTACGTCCATGGAGGACTAGCCTTACTCGGGGTAGATCTTCATGAAGTAGACGATCTCCTTGCCCTTAAAAACTTCTTGGTTCACTCCACAACACGAAGTAGGAGGCTCCCAAGCGACACCTAACCAATCTATAAGGCACCACCCTCCAAAAGGTAATAGGCTCAGTAATGTCGATGAACTCCTTGATCTTGTGCTTCAAAATGATAGGATCCTCAACACACCTTCACTCTCTCACAGATATGGCTTGGTAGAAGAGATGGGATTGGTGGAAAGCAACTTGGGGAGGCTAGAAATCAAGATCCATATGGATGGAATGGAAGATCTTGACCTCAATAGAAGGTTAGGTGGTTCTCTCTCAGAAAACTGATAGCATAGGTATGGAATGGTTCTGAGTGCTTCTCTTTCGAGTAGGTGGTGGTGGAGGGGTATATATAGGCATCCCCAAAAATCCAACCGTTACACACAATAAGTCAGACTCGGTGACACCGATGTGTTAATCTCTATGGTACCGAAGTGACCTAAAGTTGGCAACTTTTGAATCTCAGTGAGACCGATATAGGAATATCAGTTGCACTGATAAGGTGACCAACGGTCAGAATGCCCAATCTCGGTGACACCGATTCGACAATCTCGGAGGGACCGAAACTGTGAACTTGCATAATAGGAAGTTGGCAGCCCAACTTGGTGGCAACGAATGCAATATCGACTGTACCGAAAAGATAGGATTTGGCTAAGTCTGTCTAGGGATTGGAATCGGTGGCACCTAATGTAGAAAGTTGGTTGCATCGATTTTGAGTGTTTGGCTTTGGACAGACTTTAGTGGGAGAGTTTGTGGGTGTCTTTGGTGACTATCACTTGTGCACGTATGAGAATTTTGTTCACCAACAAAACCTTACCCCCTTTTAATAGTATTGGCTTTCCTATGGACTCAAAGTGATTTCTCACAAATATAAAATGTAGAGTCTTCTTTCTTGATGTTTTTCCAACCTATTTGCTTGCATCTTGGGGTATTCTACAATCTGTTTGCCAACCCAACTCTCCATGGACTATTATCTGAAACAGACTAGATAAAAGTATTAGTCCAAGAGATAATGTATGTTGTCATGAAGTATCAAAACCACCAAAGGAGCATGCTGTGCTTTCACGAGCGATGCCGACAAGGCCATGGAGAACTGGTTTGCCATGGCCCTCAAGGACGGCGCGTGCCAGTGGCATATGTGCCTTCCCAAGGAGTCATCTCTTCGTGGAGCGAGCTCTGTGAGAAATTCACCGCCAGCTTTAAGGGCACACATGAGCATCCCCTCCCTGACTACAACCAGCGACACGTCAGGCACCTCCCTGGAGAGACCCCGCTCAAATATATCCAGCGCCTCAGGCAAAGGCGCGACTGGGACCCTCGAAGCCCATGAAGCACCTCTGCAGCGCTCCCTGCCAAGTTCGTCCGCATCCACCAGAGTGACGTGGCATGAGACTGCGTCGGTATTTCCCCAAAGAGGAAGGGATGTTGTAGCATAGCAATGGAAAGTATTTCCCTCAGTTATGAAACCAACGTTATCGAACCAGTAGGAGAACCAAGCAACACTATGTAAATGGTGCCTGCACACAAAGAACAAGTACTTGCAACCCGACGCGTAAGAGAGGTTGTCAATCTCTCCATGCTAAAAGATAGATCGGTTTGTATGAGATTGGATAAATAGATCACGCAAGAACACAAAATAAAAGATGCAAATAAAAAGTGCAACTAGTTTTTTGGGTTTTTGGAATATTAGATCTGAAAGGAATTGCGGAAAAAGATAGATCGGAAAGCAATATGTTAAAAGAGAGACACGGGGGGGCATAGATTTCACTAGTGGCTTTTGTCATGAGTATAGCACACGGTGGGTAAACAAACTACTATTGGGAAATTGATAGAAGATCAAATAATCATGAAGATATCCAAGGCAATGATCATTATATAGGCATCACGTAGTAATGCAATAAGAACAATGACATGATGTAGACAATATCTACTCGTGTGGGAATAGACCCCATCTTACTATCCTTAATAGCAACGATACATGCGTACCTCGCTTCCCCTTCTGTCACTGGGAGAGGACACCACAAGATCGAACCCATAACAAAGCACCTCTTCCCATGGTGAGAAAAAACGATCTAGTTGGCCTAACTAAACGAAAGATTCGAAGAAGAAATATGAGGCTATAAGAAATCAAGCATATAAGATATCAAAGTAGATTCAAATAATATTCATGGATAGAAACTGATCGTGAACTCAAACTTCATCGAGTAATAATAAACACACCGCAAAAAGTCATTACATCAAATAAATCTTCAAGAGACGATTGTATTGAGAATCAAAAGAGAGAGAGGAAGCCATCTAGCTATTGCCTACGGACCCGTAGGTCTATGGTGGACTACTCACGCATCATCGGAGAGGCATCCATTGTCGGTGTCAAAACCGGTGGATCTTGGGAAGGGGGTCGCGAGCTGTGAGTCTAGGATCGATGGTAATAGGGGATGAGGGAGATGATGTTTACCAAGGTTCGGGCCCTCCCATGGAGGTAAAACCCTACACCCTACTTGATTATATTGATGTGTATGAAGGTTATAGAGTTGATCTACCTCGAGATCGGATAGCTAAAACCTAGATGAGTTTCTCTACCCTACAATCTACCCCCCCCCCGATTTATATAGACACTGGGGGGTACCCAGGTTTTACACATGATAGGTCTCCTACTGGGGATGGAGATTCCGATCTCCTCATCTTGACTTGGAGTGCACGACGCGCCTTCGAGACTTCCTTCTAGAACACAGGGTCCTTGTGTGTCCGGCCCTTCCTACGATAGTCCGAGAGCGGCCCACTAAACCGGACTATTGGGAGATAGGCCAGCGGCCCAAGGACCCCTTAGTATAGGACTCCCTCAGTAGCCCTTGAACTAGCCCCCAACGCCAGGGGTCAGAACACTGGCAGCTCCACATGATCGGAGTACTCTTGGGCTCACGGGGTGAGTTCTTCTTCCCATTAATGATCGATTGAGACTAGTCCGACTTCTGATGACGCATAATTTTTATGATCATACGATCGTCCGGACGCCATGAGTTGCTTAGCTCCAAAGGCCAAACATCAAAGTGTAAACAGTGTTTTCTGATATCCTTTTTGACAAAGGGTCGTGGCCTATCACGACCACTAAACTAGTTAACAAAACATGATTCACAATTCGAGGCCGTATTTACATTGGCATGACTCATCAATGTATAGATCATGCTCCGTTTCACATGGGATCTGATTAATGCCCTAGGTTTTCTCATGCATCTGTAACGGCACGGATATCTCGGGAAGTGGCAAAGCCGGTAGCGTAGTAAAAGGGAGGCTATTGGTATTACATCACCATAAAAGCGGCAGAAAACCCTCAAGGCCTATTCATGCTCCCGATTCGCATCCTTTGCTTCCTCAACCTTCCCAATGTCTGAGAGGCCAGATCCAGTTCTTCCGCACTTTATCCTCCGAGCTTAGCCATGGTAGGTTCAGGCTCTATTGGCAAGTGGGAGGCCTCCACGGTCACCGACAAGGACATTCGGGACCTCAAGCTCGCGGGCTACATCACCACCAACGTCTTCCACTGCGCTCGAAAAGAGAAATAGGCGGGCCCCACCCCGAAGCTGGGTGAGAGGGTGGTGTTCATCCCCCACTTCCTTCGGTGAGTAGGCTTTTCGCTCCACCCCTTTGTTAGGGGCCTTATGTTCTTCTACGGGTTAGACTTCCATGATCCTCCCCCAAAGTCTTTTATGCATATTTCGGCATTCATTCGCGTTTGCGAAGCCTTCCCGTGGGTCGAGCCACACTTCGGCCTATGGCTCAAAGTATTCAATATCAAGCCAAAGATAGTCGCGGGTGAGCAGGCAGACTGTAGAGGGGCGGTAATCAGTAAGCTACCCTGCTTGAGTGGTCGGCCGGTAACTTCGTCGATACAATCAAGGTCTGGCAGAAGGAACGGTTCTATATCACTGAACCAAGGGACGAGGACTGGGTGGCAGTTTTCGAGTTCAGATCTGGACCTCCTGTAGGATTAACCTTGTAGCTCAAGAAGGGCCTTGACTTGGGGTCGGACGCAGAGGTGAAATCGCTGCAGAAGCGCATTTCCTCAATAATCACAGCCAAGATCGAGCTGGTTAATGTGGTCTAGGTCATGCTCCCACACCATCTTCTTCCCAGCCAGCACCATGCCTCCCCAATGTGGGATTATCAGCTCAAGGACGATCCTACCGTGCGCCAACTCTTCCGCACTACCCATGAGAAATTGTGGTAAGTGTTATTCAAGTCCAAGAAAAGCTGGTCGGCCGAGGAAGAAGACATAGTTCTTGATGGCGACAACCCACCTGCCGAGGTATGATAATTTTTTAATTCTCTGGATCTGTTCTTTGACAAAAAGTGCTAAACACCAGCCCCCTCATATTTCCAGAAATGGTTGAGCTAGGCCATGGAAATTAACTTCCCGGCCCCATAGCCTGAAGACCCTAGGTCAGAGTTGTTGACAGCGATGCTCGTCGTTGCGCCATACATGGCGCCAGAGAAGGAGGAGGAAAGAAGAACAAGGCCAGAGAAGGTCTTCGATTAAGGGATCTTCCGAACACTATGTCCGGGGAGAACCATGCCTCTTCCACTCACGAGGAGGAGCACGAGGTTGGAGCGGAGAGCAATGCCCCCCTCACAAGAAAAAGGGCAGCGTCAGCAGACACCGTGGAGGACCTACCTCCCCCTGCCCGAAGAGGTCATGCTGGACAAAAATAGTCCTGGAGAATGACACCTCAGACTCCGATGAACAGTCAGAGGACTTTGAAAGGGTTGCTCGAAGGAACCCAAGGGTCAAGCCCCCAACCCAGAGGTATATATCCGAAGACCCTCTGTATTATTTATATGAAGTTTTTGACATTAAATGGAAGAATGCCTTTTAATTTGTAGCCCACCACATGTTCTCCCCGCCACCCAAATACCGGATGGGGAGTCTCTTCCCGTCGATCTGGCAGCGAGTGGAACTACATCACACTCCACACCTTTAGGGGCCGCAAAGGAGGCCGCGGAGGTGTTATCCCACCAGGCTCCTTCGAAGCCGAACACCGGCCGCGGGGGTGACGATGTTATGGCCGAGGTTAATGCCTCGACTGCCGAAGACCAGGAGGGGGAAACACTACTGGCCACTGAGGAGGGAGGAGAGAGGAATGTATAGTCCCCTCCAAGGACATCTCTGGAGCACACTATGCCTCCGGAGCTATCGGCTCAATCCCATATCGGAGACCGGATTGGCCGGTCTCCACCGGTGCCTTCCATGACTGGGTGGCCAATCGTGATGGATGACTCTATCAAGCGCCTCCATCTCCGAGGATAACCGCACCATTATGGGTGTGGTCTTGCAAGGAATTTAGTCCATCGATAGTGTACTAAAAGAGGCCTTCAATGATCTCTTGACGGGCTTCAAGGTGAGCCATATATTATTCTGAGAAATTTATTTTTATTAAGTTGTGCTATTTTTATATATGTAGTAGCCCCCGAGCCCTGGGTGGGTTTGAAAAAACCCACCCAGGGGCCAAATACCCAGGAGTGACCAACGATGCACAAGCCACAATTTTCCCGCATTGTTAAAAAATCCCTTAAGAGGACCGAGCGCAGGGTCATATTCTTTTAAGTTCGGGGGTTCGAACACACATAACCTGATATTTATTAATTTATTTTTGGCAGGCCTCGTTGGCGGCGACGACTGTCAACGCCGTCGAGCTTGACGAGCTATATCGGAAGATCAAGCGCTCCGATCAGGAGCTCGATCGCCCGAATAAGAGGTTCGATGAGGCACGAGGTAAGAAGAATTAAAATATCTGGGCTATCTATCATTATTAACCCAGAGTATTTAACCAAGTGTAATTACTCATTTACTGCTACCATAGTTTTGGCTACAGAAGTCGAGAACCTCAAGGCCGAGCCAGAAAAGATGAAGCAAGAAGCCGTGGATGAGAAGGCGGCGGCCGAACAAGCAATAGCCACTATATTAGCATTAAAAGCTGCGAGCGACAAGCATGAGGCCTGGGTGGAGGAGGTGCAGCTGGAGCTCAAGGATGCCAGCATGAAGTGCGAGGCCGTTGATTAGAAAGGCAAAGAGCAGGCCACCGAGTTGTCCATGCTGAAATTCGAGCTCCAAAAGGAGCATCTGGACATGCGGTTCTTTGAAGAAGAAGTCCGCCAAGTCAAGGCTTTCACAGATGGTAAGTCGTATTTACTATAATGTGCCGTTGGTGGTAGAAGGTTTGCATTGCTCACCCAGGTGTGTCCTTCCTTAGGAGCCTGTACAGACCTTCAAAAGAGTGCAATGGATGCGAACAAGTTTTATGCTTCGCGGGAGGAGGATGATGAGGCTTGGCTATTCTGGGTACAGTTTGAGTCCCCCAAGTGCTCTCCTGTTCTGATCTAGCAGGTGAAGCAATTGATGGAGTTGCACAGGATGGCGGAGACGGCCATGAAGGATCTCTGCATCCAGCTATGACATGCAGAGCCGTTGTCGATCAACTACTTCGACTTGGTGCAGAAACTATGAGATGCTGCTACTCGGATTGATGCGCTAAAGTATTATACATGTATCAAGGGATCTCGGATGGCCTTTGCATGGACCATGTGTACTGGCCAAAGCTCAAGACGACTGAGATGGCCATCGGGCCTCCGCCCCCTAGGAAGTAGCACACGCGTCCCGAGCAGTTCTTCTCCATGGTGATGGATGGTGCTCGGGCGATAGAAGCCCAATGCTCAAAGAATGAAATTTATGAATGAACCTGTTGTAAAGTGTGCGAAGACTTTTATCTCTTATAATGAGGTTTTATGGTTTATCATGTGTTTTAAATTTTAGTATTTATTTTGACTCCCATGTGTTCGTTTTATTTGAAAGTTGCGAGTTGTCGGCTTCAGCCCCCGCGTAGATACTACGCGAGGTGTTTCTGACTCCACACTGTGACCCTTAGACGAGGTATCGGTGCCCGAAGGAGGTAGTGCGAGGGGAACAAGGCAATTGTACTACGATGCTTTATTGGTTTTACTTAGCCGTAGGATCTTAAAAAATGTGGGGTTTGATGACAATCCCTAGTGTTTTGTGATGTTCGGATGTACCGAGGCTAAAGACAACACCACATTGTTTGTACAACTAAGAAACCCATCATATGACACGAAAAAACCTCTATTGATTTTTTAGTATGACACTTATGCTCGGATTTGCAAACCAGTTCTCTCTTACCATGACAGTCAGTTTTTGGCTTTCTCCCGTGAGGTGCTTGACTAGGCAAGCTGGAAGCACAATCGCAATGGTTTTCCCTTTGCCCTTTTAGCCGAACGAGCGGAACATAAGAGGGCTAACACAGGAGCCAGGCAAACCAACCATTGACCCAAGATATAGTTCGGATCCAATGCACATAAAGCAAAGTCCAAGATGCCAAACACATGATTAATTGTGTCGGGGTGATGCTTAGGGTGATATTTTAAATTCAATCCCCCGGTCTATTAGCCAGTTGCATCGTAATGTATACCAAAAAATTCCGCAAGAAGCGTTGATGAGGGAAGAACAGAGTATGTAGCATAAATATAGTGAAGAAGCCTTGTACAATGGTCTATTATTTGCTCATTAATTCTTATAACTTAAAATGCCGAAGCCACTATTTATAGGTATTTGACAAGGAAATATAAAGGTTACATAGGAGAGGTTGTACAAGGGGTCTTCGATGGGTGGCTTGACGTCCTCGATGTGCCGAGTCGCATGTCCGCTCCTGCGTCCCCTAGGGAGTTGCATTCCTTTAATGGTGACTGGTGTCGGCGAGCGGAACTTTGGAAGAAGATCTTTAGAAGTCGCCGAACTATGGATGAGCTTTACGCTTTAGCAGGTCCTTGATGGTACCTTTGGTTTGTCCGAGGACATGTACTGGTAGTAGTTGGGTCTAGCAAAACAATTTCCCTTTGATAGTTGTTCCCCACTGCTGCCCATGGAATCTTGAGTGCAAGTTGTGTCGTGTTGGCACATCTTTGACGGGAAGTAGGGTTGTGCACTTGGTGGGGGCATGTCCCTATTTTTACCGACGAGAAGAAGATTCTAGGAGTTCACACAAATACCTAGCTCGTTTGTGAACCTTTCATGTCTTTATGGAAGATTTCAGTGTTGGTCGATCGTTGCCGTACTGAATTTGGTTGCTAGGGCCGATGCATATTCCTCAGTCCGGAGAGAATGCTTTGTGTTGGTGTTGACAGTAATGACCCCCTTGGGCCAAAGCGTCTTGAGCTTGAGGTATGCATAGTGCGGGACGGCGTTAAAGCGAGCGAATGTTGTGCGGCCAAGCAGGGCGTGATAACCGCTACGGAAATGAACAATGTCAAAGGATAAGTTCTCGTTGCGAAAGTTTTCAGGAGAGCCAAACACTTCTTCCAGGTTCACAGTGCTCGTGCACCGGGCTTCAACGCCTGGGATTACTCCTTTAAAGGTAGTTTTGCTAGGTTTGATCCTAGACAGATCTATACCCATCCTTTTCACCATGTCTAAGTAAATATGATTGAGGCTACTTCCTCCATCCATTAGGACTTTAGTGAGGTGATAACCATCGATAATGGGGTCTAGGACGAGGGCCGACGAACCCTCGTGATGGATACTGGTCAGATGGTCCTATCGATCAAAAGTGATCGGTTACGGCGACCACGGGTTATACTTCGGGGATATAGGCTCTATGGTGTTGACTTCTCAAAGGGCGCACTTCATTTCCTTTTTGGGTATCTGAGTGGCGTATATCATGTTCACAGTCCTTACCTCTCGAGGGAACTGCTTGTGTCCACCATTGCTCGAACCGTGGGGCTCCTCACCGTCCTTGCTGCGTGGGACCTTGCCTTGCTCCTCAGCTGCGAGTTTGCCAGCTTGTTTGAACACCCAACTATTACGGTTGGTGTGGGTGGCGGACTTGTCTTGAGTGGCATGGATCTGGCAGGGCCTATCCATGATCTTGTCCAGCGGGGTAGGTTCGTCTCAATTGCCATTAGAAGGTTTCTTCCGCTGCCCGGATGTTGGGTTGTGTAAATCGGCATTAATGGACGTGTCTTCGGAATCACCGTTGTTGTGCCGACGTTTGTTTTTGTTGTGTCTTGCTTTCCCATTTCCTACCCGGGGTTCGGAAGTGCCTGGATCTTCAGGGTTGTGGGTTCATCTAGCTAGACAATTGTCCTCGTCGGCACAAAAGCAGGTCATGAGTGATGTAAGGGTGGACATGGTCCTAGGTTTGTCCCGATCGAGTTGGCGAGCCATCCATTAGTCCCGAATATTGTGCTGGAAGGAGGCTATTGCCTCGGCATCTGGGCAATCGACAATCTGGTTCTCCTTGCTCAAGAACCAATTCCAGAATTGTCGAGACGATTCATCTGCTTTCTGGACATTGCTTAGGTTGGAGGAGTCGGGGCGCCGTACATAGGCGCGCTGGAAGTTTGATCGGAATGCGTCCTTGAGATCCTCCGAACTCCCGTTAGAATTTTTGAGGAGGCTGTTTAGCCAGTGCCAAGCTGGCCGTTAAGTTTTAGGGGCAGATACTTGATGGCATGGACATCATCTCCTCGTGCCATATGAATGTGGAGGAGGAAATCCTCGATCCACACTGCTAGGTCAGTTGTCGCGTTGTATTGCTCCATGTTCACGGGTTTAAACCCTTCCAGGAACTGATGCTGCATCACCTCGTCAGTGAAGCACAATGGGTGGGAAGCGCCTCTGACCCAGGATATGTCATGCCGGCAGTCAGCGCCTGTTCTGACCCGGTTTTGTTCTCGACCTCTGTTGTTCGGTCGAGCCAAGGCTGGTACCCGTCCCGACTATCGAGGGAATACCCTCTAGATCCATAGATGGATCTCATGTGACTTGTTCTATAATCCAGGTCGTGTCATAGGTCATACCTGTCCTCAGGCTCTATTGGCTCTTTTCCCCTTCTGTAGGGTATCCCCGGCCTATAACCGGTGTCGCCAGCCGTCCTATGTCGTCCTTTGGGAGAGCGGTCTGGCTGGTCGTATGGAGTGTGCTTGGGAGACAATGTATTAGGGACCTCATCGTCGAATTGTGCCAGCAGCCGTCGACGTGGATAGCTCTTTGGTTGGTATACCATTACTTGGCTTATAGGACCCTCAACCAGCTATCATTGAGGGTATCTTGTTTGGCCTCAAGCTGTCGTTCTTTTGCCTTCAGTCTTTGGGCAGTGGCTATAAGCAATTGCCTAAACCGTTCCTGATCCTCAAGGTTTTCGAGGACGGTGAAGTCTTGGGCTTCTAGGCGGTCCACCTTCTCGACAGGGGGATGTAGTTGTCATCCTCGGAATCGTTTAGATCCTCGAGGTCATGCTGATCTTCCGGCCTCTGCTAGTCCGCTGCTCGGGGATATTGGGATCGCCAAGGTCTTCCGAGGTGTTGTTTTCCCTAGTGTCAGCAATGGCTTCTCTTCAATTTTTTGCTTTTGATCGTTTGCGCTGTTTCCTGTGCCTTGACGGCTCTTCCCCTGATTTTTTGCCATTGTTTTTGGGTGTGTGCTCGGCCTTATCGGCTGGAGTATCCACCATGTAGACGTCGTAGGTGGAGGTGGCAGTCCATCGATCGGTGTTAACTGGGGCGGGAACGCCATCCTCTTCATCCATATCTTTGACCTCATCGGAGGCGTATTCCCACATACCGGTTAAATCTTCGATAGTGGCTACCAAGTGTGTGGTGGGTGGTTTGAAAAATTCCCCTAATCCTGCTTTCCGACCGATGTGAACATGGATCGGGGTCGGGTCTTCTGTACTTCCTATTTATAAGATCTGATCTAGAGCCTCGTTGAGAGTCGAGAGCTCGATTGGGTCAGTATTCTTGGAGATTTTGGAGTTAACCTCCGACGAGTCCGCACAAAGAGTGTGCTCGGCACGAGCTGATCCCTGGCCCTTCGGTACTGTGACCAGATCCGGACTAAAAGCCAGATCAATGTTGGGGTTTGTTGTCACATCCCTAGCTAGCTTTCTTAGGACAACCTGTGTGTGCATCATGTTTCACTTTTTGCATCAAACCAATTTAAAGATTGTGAAAAACCAACAAATCCAAAATTCCCATCTAAAATGTTCCCTATGTCTGATAAATGTAGACATGATTATACTAGGGGTCATTTTAAACATTTGAACAATCATAGTAATTTAAAAATAAATATTAAAGCTGCTGAAAATGCCAAATAAAGCATTATCATTATTTCAGATTTCAAAATATTTTGAAACTTTTTATAGAAGTTTGAAATATTCAAACTTAGTCCTAAAAAATATTTGGGATATTTTATACTTAGCAATTGTGCCTAAAAATAAATAAAACAAATGTCAGACAAATAAAACAGATTCTGGAAAGTTAAGAAAAGAAGAAAGGAAGGAGCACCTAGGCCGGACCATCTGGCCCAGGACGTCATCGTCCTCCTCGCGGCCAGGAGGACGAGCGCGTGCCCGCCGCGTGCGTGACGGAGCTGCCACGCAGCACCCTGCGAACCTGCATCCCCTACCGCGCTGGCGAGTGGATGAGGATGCGCTGCCGTCCCCATCTCTCTCTCTCGCTCATTTTCCCCCCTACTTCTTCCTCTCCTCTGCTCCGTCATGGCCGACGGCCCCACAAGCTCACCGCCGTAGTTGCGGCCGCTCCCGCGCCTCCCTGAGCCCGCCATAGGCTCCTCCTCGTTGCCCCCGTCCTCTGCGCCGAGCCACGCATCGCCAGGAGCCCTGGAGCGTCACCCTCGAGCTCATCTTCCTCCTCGGACCCGAGCATTGCTGCCGGCGATTTGTCGCCTCTAAGCCCTCCCCGAGCCACCTCTCGTCGGCTCTGAGCCCACTGTGAGCTCCAGGCCCTTTCCCCTCTCTTCCCCGGCCATTTCCCCCTCTGTAGGCCCCGATTGCCCTGCACACAACCTCGTCGCCGGCATCGTTCCGGTGATCAGTTGGTCCATCCGTGGCCAGCACCGATCTCGTGGGGTCGCGTAGTGCCTATAGGTGCTAAGCCCTGACAGTGTTGCACCCTGGTTTGTCTAGCTCGTGCTCGCCCGAGCTCCGACAGCCGCCGAGCTTGTCGCTTGCATCGATCCCGGCCGTCTGAGCCTCTGAGAGGTGTTGGGATGGACGCGCGCGTGAGCATAGGCCCGTCTGGTGCCCTCCGCCATATTTTTGGTCACCAGAGGAGGGAACCCGACCCCTCCGCCATCTCCGGAGCCACTGGCGTCTCAACGCCGGTGGGTCTTGCCGGCATTGACCACGGGGGTTTGACCCCCTCGATCACTCACAAGTGGGGCCGGGCCCTACTAATTAAAATTTCATTAATTATTTAATTAACTAATTTAATTAAGTTAATGGCCCACCGACTAGCAGGCCCTACCCTAATCTAATTACTAATAAGTTAAATAATTAAGCTTGCTAGTCGCTGGGTCACTTACCTGTGGATCCCACTGGTCAGGTTTGACCTATCAACGGTCTGTTGACCAGCTGACATCATGATGATGTCAGGCTGATGCAATAATGAATTTTCTGAATTAAATTAATTCCAGAATCTATTTCAAACTTAAAAAATTCATAGAAATTAATCTATAACTCAGATTGAAATAATTTATATGTGAAAATTTATTAGAAAAATCCAATGAATCCAAGTGTTTTTATCATGCATGTTAGAGCAACCTATGTAGATGAAAATTGACATTTATTAATAGGTTAACACATGAAATATGAAATGGAGAATGATTTTGAACCTATATTCAAAATCACTTATGTAGAGGCTATGTAGGAGTACATAGCGGGTTGTCTCAATGTGGCCGTTCTAAGGAACTGAGTTCCATGTTTGTGATCCAAGACTAGTTACTACCACACATTGGGTTCCGGTAACTCGAACCCTCTCGACTTATCAATCGCATAGTTCATGGTCCAGGAGTTGCAAGTAGTTTCTGGTGTTTATAGCATGCTGGAGGCCGTGCGTAAGGCTGACCCTAGGGGTGGGTTACGATGCGGTAGGCAGTGGCATGGTGTACCAAGGGTCACCCGAATGGTGGCCTTGGGAACCCTCGGCACATCGTTTGGGGCCGTAGCGGAAACTTCGGTCGGACTTTCGTGCGATAGCCTAGACTAAAGGTCGTACGTGATTGACTGTCGTGGCTGACTCCCTCGCTGGGCATCCGCTTGAAGGTTCCCGAGGTGCATGGTTTTATGAGCACACAGCGATAAATGGCGAGATCATGTGTGTAGAAATACACCCCTACAGGGTATGAAACTATTCGAATAGCCGCATCCTCAGATATGGAATACTTGAGAATTGATGCTATTCACAGATAATTTCAAGGATAATCCTAAAAATATCAAGACAAGTGTGAGTACCATGGTTGGCACTCTTGTAGAAGATGGAAGTGAATCCATGGTGGTGTATTGTTGTGGAGTTAGTGGACTCGTGCGCGATATCTAAAATTTAAACAAAGAGTTAAAATTGCGTAGTATAGGTTAGCCATGAGTCAAAGCTGGCATTGCTGCATAAACTCCACCACTCCCCTTGCTGATACTTGAGCATGAATAGTCTAGGTCCATTTTAAAGACTTGTTGAGTACGTTTGTACTCATGTTTGCTTAATAAGTCTTGCAGATGAGAATCAGGACCCATCAGGTGGGTTCTATGTAGATGTCGACGATGCCGAATAGCTGGTGTCCCAGCTACGACCTTATGCCCTGTGGCGG
The DNA here is from genome assembly GCA_022496015.1 of Hordeum marinum. Lineage (NCBI taxonomy): Eukaryota > Viridiplantae > Streptophyta > Magnoliopsida > Poales > Poaceae > Hordeum > Hordeum marinum. Next base: position 274,802,452 of record CM039678.1, read on the forward strand.
GCTGTAGATAGTCGGGCCATGTGACTTTTTATCCTTTCAACTGTCTGTACTCAGACAGCTTTATGCTTCCGCTTGGTTTGTATGAACTTGCTTGTATGACTTGAGTGTCGGGTCTTGTGACCCCTACCTCTAAGAACATATTATGAAAGGCTCTTTTGAGCCTCCTAAATATAAGTTGTGTTGATGTATGGTTATGTTGTGATGCCATGGTTGTATCTATGCATATCGGGCATGTCGTGCATACGTGTGACGTGCAACGGTATGTATGGGATCCGACACCTAGTCATGTGCCTTTAGTTGTACTCTTTCCGGGAAACTGCCTCTTTGTGCTTCCACCGAGCCTTAGTAGCTTGCTACTTCTCCAGACACATTGATTGACCGACATGTATCCTTCTTTGCTGCTGTGTCTGTCCCTTCCAGAAAATGTCTCGCAGTGTAATGGAGTCCCTATAGCCTGCTACGACTCGTCTACGTGTGGTGATGACATTTATGTCCCACAACGTAATGGAGTCCTGGTAGCTTGCTATGACTCGTCTACACATGCTTGAGGCCGACACCTGCATTTCTGGGTTACGTATGCCCATTTCCGTACGGATGTGCCACTTGGGTTCTATGACTAGTCATGTCGGCCCGGGTTTTCTATCGTTTGATTGCCAACGATATGTTCACATACGTGAGCCAAAAGACCCAAACGGTCCCGGCTAAGGTAAGGCTGGAGCCATGTAGCTTACCATGCATGAGGCCGCAAAGAGATGTGATATGTTACAGTCTGGATTCATATGACTTAGGATCGGGGTCACGACAACATTGGTATCAGAGCCTGACTGACTGTAGGACTACCAAGCCAAACCGGTCGAAGTTGAGTCTATAAACACTATAGAAAAGTAGGGGTATTGATTGTGGAAGGGAACATAAGGCTCTTTTTACTCCTCTTCCCAAGTTATTCTATTATGAGTCATTCTCATCTTTTCTACGGGGTTAAGAACTAGGCTTCTCATCGATTGCTTAGGATGACGAGTTACTAACCATGGACTATTAGCTAGCTTGTTTCCAAGTGAACTTTGTACTCAAGTATTGTTGGTGTGACAAACAGTTGTAGAAGAGATTTGAGTCTAGATAGTCGAGTGGTCATGCTTTTCCAATCTTTTGCAGTTGTCTCAAAATCCTTTTTGAGCAATTGCAGCCGTTATGTTGTCCATTTTTTCTAGAGTCTCTAATGTCTTTGCATCATTCTTTGTTTCAGATGCCCCCTCGTCCCTCCTGTCAGGTGGTCCGTCTGACCAGGTGCATCGATGTACCGGGTCACACGGCCATGTTGGTTAGAGTTATGATGGAGGCTAGTTACCGTTGGTACCCAGAGTACACAGTGGAGGAGCAGTATCGAGATTTCAACCAGAGCCAGTATCTGTGTACTGTTAAGATATATCCATCATATCATGGAGCTGCAGAGCCGCTTCATTGGACTTATGGGTTAGGTATCACCATAGACATGACAGTTCAGGAGGCTACCTACACCATGCTGACTATCATGATGTTTCACCCTTGTCTATTTTAGAACACATAGTTCTGTTATGTTCCTGCTTCTCTGGGAGGAGAGGATAGCTATCTTAGCACAGCCTACTACGATCATTCTCATGAGGACCCTAGGCTGCAGGTGACCACTCAGATGTTGGAGAACAGGGATCGTGATGCACGTGTCGATCGCATGGAGATATATGCTACCTGTAAACATCTTTGGACAGCCCTGATGCAGCTAGTGCCTTCGTGCAGACAGGCTATTGAGATTTGGAGATGCTGAACCCATCGTGGACTCATCTGCCAGCACGCGTAGACTGGCCCGATGTTGGAGGCATCACCCCTCTTCGAGGACCACTGTTGCCAACAACAAGTGGACCGAGGCCACATCCGTGTCCTTGCAGTTTCTAGTGATCGCAGGCTAGAGTGTTTCCAGATCCCCAAGTCCAGTTCCCGGGTCACGAGGGTAACCTATATGAGGCATTCTACGGCGATGCTTGAGTACATGGATGTTAGTACTAGTATGGTAGTAGTCGTATTGCCACAGTCCTGCGTGTCTTGTGGGATATGACTGAGGTTGAGAGCTGAGTTCCGGAGGTGTAGATAGATAATGTATAGGAAGCTCGTAACACCTCCAATGAGTTGTGTCATCTCTCTGTAGTTTGTATTTCAGCTTGGGCTTGTACTGAACTATGTCATGGTGTGTATGAATCATGGTGTTCATCTGATAGTTGTTATTACCATGTTGACCATGTGTTTACCCCTGCATGCCATGTTGTCCAATACATTCCTTATGTCATGTCTTAGAGTTGATGTCCTATATGTCTAAGTTGTGGGTTTGTTTTCCCAGGATGGTGGCAACTAGGAATAACCCCGTGCCTACCCCCGAGTAGGGCAAGGGAAGCCAGCCAAGGCAAGAGAACCTACCACACGCACCCTCTTTGGCAGAAGTGATGCTTGAAGCTGAATGGAACTAAAGGGAGACAAACAGGCTGTTGGAACGTATTGAGAAGAACACAATACGTGCTCCCCGCAATGATCGTAGTGATGGTGTGTCTGTCAACGACTTCGTCAATTTGTGCCCACCTAAGTTTCACCATTCGGTCTACCCGCTCGACGCGGATGACTGGCTGACCAGCATGTTCCGCAAAATCCGGGCTGCCAATGTATCTCAGGCCAACAAGGTGACCTTTGTTGCATACTTTTTGGAGGGACCCGCCAATCTGTGGTGGGAAAATTATGAAGCTCTACGTCCCACAGGCCCGGTACCAACTTCGGCGGATTTCAGCACAACATTCCATACCCATCACATATCAGAAGGGCTGCTGGATCGCAAGATAGAGGATTTATGTGCTTTCACCTAGGGAAGATTGATAGTGGATGCCTATAGCCATGAGTTCAGCAATCTTGCTCGTTATGCTCCGGAGGAAGTGTCAACCGATGCCAAGAAACAGGCTAGGTTCCACAAGGGACTTAGTCCTGAGCTCCGTCGAGATCTGCGCTTGCATGAGTGCACAACCTTCCAGGCTCTCGTCAACAAGGCTATCAATGCCGAGACTGGACAGACTGACTACGAGGCAACTAGGAAGCACACCCATGACTTTAGCCCCGCATCTGGCTCGGGCTCCAACAAACGCCGGGTGTGGGTACCCAACGTAGCTCTACGGCCAAGGTACACCACGAGGCCATCCTTCTAGGTGCCTTGCCTAGCTTCGCCGAACCCTCCAGCCAGGCCATTTGGAGGTCCTCCTACCAATGCTGCTCCCCGTGCCACTGTTGTCTGTTACAAATGTGGAGAACCAGGACACTACTCCCGTGAGTGTCCCCAGAACAATGCTAAGCTGGCTGGACGTGGGAAGCCAGGAAAAGCCTTCTATGTGAAGCCAACTCCTGCTCGTGGTCGAGTGAACTATGTTTCTGCTGAAGAAGCCCTTGAGGATCCTGATGTTATCCTAGGTATGCTCCTTGTCAAAAGTCATCCAGCATCTGTTCTATTTGATACTGGGGCATCTCATTCACTCATCTCAGAAAGTTATGCATTGTTGCATAACATGTGTTTTTGTGATATGCCTACTCCTTTAGTAGTTCAGACTCCTGGTTCAAAATGGCAAACTTCTAGAGTGAGCCATGACAATGTGATTCTTGTGGATAGGCTAGTCTTCCTAGCATCTTTGATAGCCCTCAAGTCTTCTGACATCAATATCATCTTAGGCATGGACTGGATGAAAGCCCACTATGCTAAGATTGATACTCATACTAGGAATGTTCAACTTACACATCCCTCGGGTGAGATAGTTAATGTTTCCACTCGAGCAGCCATGCGCCAACTCTATTCCCTCAATACTAGCCCTCTTCCAGAACTAGAAGATATTACTGTAGTCCGTGACTTTCCGGATGTCTTTCCAAAAGAACTGCCAGGAATTCCACCTGACGGAGATGTTGAGTTTGTGATAGAGCTCATCCCAGGGACTGTCCCAATAGCCAAAAGACCCTATAAGATGGCACCCTTAGAACTAGCCGAACTTAAGATTCAACTCGATGAGGCTTTGAAGAAAGGTTTCATCCGTCCTAGTTCTTCTCCTTGGTCTTGCCCCGTCCTCTTCATCAAGGAGAAGGATGGATCGGATCGGATGGTTGTGGATTATCGGCAAGTGATTTTGGTCACCATAAAGAACAAGTATCCGCTCCCAAGGATCAACGATTTGTATGATCAACTCGTTGGATCCTTTGTCTTTTCCAAAATGTATTTGAGTTTGGGATACCATCAAATAAGAATTAGAAACGGGGACATTCCAAAAACGGCTTTTGTTACTCGTTATGGCCAATACGAGTACACCGTCATGTCCTTCTGTTTAACCAATGCCCCAACCACCTTCTCTTGCTTTATGAATTCGATCTTCATGGAGTATCTGGATAAATTCGTCATGGTTTACCTCGATGATATACTCATCTACTCGAAGAACGAATAGGAACATGACGAGCATCTAAGGCTGGTATTGATGAAATTTCGAGAGCATCGTCTGTATGCCAAATTCTTCAAGTGTGAATTTTGGTAGCCAGAAGTGACCTACCTAGGCCACGTAATCTCTGGTAAAGGTATTGCTGTCAATCCCGAGAGAGTTTAGGCCATCCTTGATTGGACTCAACCTGAATCGGTTAAGCAAGTTCGGAGTTTCCTTGGCTTAGCGAGCTATTGTCGCCGCTTTGTACAGAATTTCTCCAAGGTTGCGAAACCTCTAACTGAACTCCTAAAGCAAGATAAAAAGTTCAAGTGGACTCCACAATGCGAGCACAGTTTTTAGGAGTTGAAAATACGCCTGACCTCTGCTCCCGTTCTGGAGCCACAAGACTTCTCTAAGGAGTTTGTTATCTATTGCGACGCCTTGCAACAAGGATTAGGTTGCATTCTCATGCAAGATCGTCATGTGATTGCATACGCATCTTGATAGTTGCGTCCACATGAGGATAATTATCCAACACATGATCTTGAGCTTGCAGTTGTGGTCCATGCACTGAAAACTTGGCGACATTACCTTCTGGGTAATCATTGCAAAATTTACACTGATCACCAAAGTCTGAAATATATTTTCATCTAGCTGGATTTGAATCTTAGGCAAAGATGGTGGGTTGAGTTGTTTACAGATTACGACTTGGGGATAATTTACACCCTGGGGAAAGCCAATGTCATGGCTGATGCACTAAGTCATAAATCTTATTGTAACAACCTGATGTTACAACAAGGTCAACCATTTCTCTATGAGGAATTTCGGAAGTTGAACCTCCACATTGTTCCTCAAGGATTCCTTTCCAACCTGGTGGCGAAACCTACTCTTATGGATCAAATCATAGAAGCCCAGAAGCACGATGCCGGGATATCTCGGATCAAGAAAAACATTAAGAAGGGTAATGTTAGATGCTTCTTGGAAGATGATCGGGGTGTTGTCTTATTTGAGAATCGCTTGGTGATCCCGAAGAAGCAACATCTACGACAGTTGATCCTTAAGGAGGCTCACGATTCTCCTCTCACGAATCATCCTGGTAGTACCAAGATGTATCAGGACCTATGCCAGAGGTTCTGATGGACTAGGATGAAGGGAGAAATTGCTTACTTCATTAATAACTGCGATGTTTGTCGTCGCGTTAAGGCAGAACATCAAAGGCCTGTTGGCACCCTTCAACCTTTAGCTATTCCTGAATGGGAATGGGATATGGTCGTTATGGATTTCATTACCGGATTTCCGAGGACTAAGAGAGGGAATAATGCTATGTTTGTGGTAATCGACCGCCTTTCTAAAGTGTCTCATTTTCTTCCTGTTCGGGAGAGTATAACTGCTACCCATCTAGCGGAGTTATATGTTTCTCGAATAGTTTTTCTTCATGGTGTTCCATTGGAGATTAACTCGGACCGTGGAAGTATCTTTACTTCCCGATTTTGGGAAAGTTTCCAAACCGCCATGGGGACTCATCTATCCTTTAGCACTGCTTTCCACCCGCAATTAGGTGGTCAAGTTGAGTGAGTCAATCAAATACTCGAAGACATGCTCCGATCTTGTGTTATATCCTTCGGTATGAATTGGGAGAAATGTCTTCCATTTGCCGAATTTGCTTATAACAGCAGTTATCAATCAAGCTTGGGCAAAGCCCCTTTTAAAGTTCTCTATGGAGGAAGGTGTCGAACACCTCTTAACTGGTTAGAAACCGGAGAGAGGCAACTCTTTGGCCCAGATATGATTTAGGATGCGGAGGAGCAGGTTTGCATTATTCGTGAAAAGTTAAAAATAACCCAATCTCGTCAAAAGAGTGAATATGATCGTCATCATAAGGCTATGACTAATGAAGTTGACGAGCAGGCTTATCTTTGGGTTACACCTCTGAAGGGTACCCACCGATTCGTTATCAAGGGCAAGTTGGCTCCTCGTTACATTGGACCTTTTCGGATTCTTGCTAAACAAGGAGAGGTTGCCTACCAATTGGAACTTCTGCCGTATCTTTCCAAGGTTCATGATGTCTTCCACGTCTCGCAACTCAGGCGTAGCTTCTCGAACCCTATCTGTGAAACGCTTGATCTCCAAGATAACCTTACATATAAAGAATACCTTGTTCATATTCTTGATCAAGCTGAGTGTACCACTCGGCGACGGAACATCAAGTTTCTCAAGGTTTAGTGGTCACACCATTCTGAGAAGGAGGCCACATGGGAAAGAGAGGATCGTCTTCGACTTGAGTACCCTGCGCTCTTCCCGATGACTTCCAAATCTCGGGGCAAGATTCTTTTGAGTGGGGGTGAGTTGTCACATCCCTAGCAAGCTTTCTTAGGACAACATGTGTGTGCATCATGTTTCACTTTTTATAGCAATTTGAAATGGGGATTAACAGAAACCCCAAACCCTCATTTGAATCAAACCAATTTAAAGATTGTGAAAAACCAACAAATCCAAAATGCCCATCTAAAATGTTCCCTATGTCTATGATTATACAAGGGGTCATTTAAAATATTTGAACATTTATAGTAATTTAAAAATAAATATTAAAGCTGTTGAACATGACAAATAAAGCATTATCATTATTTCAGATTTCAAAATATTCTGAAACTTTTTGTAAAAGTTTGAGATATTCAAACTTAGTCCTATAAATTTTTTGGGATATTTTATACTTAGCAATTGTGCCTAAAAATAAATAAAACAAATGTCAGAGAAATAAAGCAGAATCTCGAAAGTTAAAAAAGAAGAAAGGAGGGTGCACCTGGGCGGGCCCATCTGGCCTAGGACCGTCGCTGTCCTCCAGGTGGCTAGGAGGACGAGCATGTGACCGCCGCGCGCGTGCGCCGGAGCTGCCATGCAGCTCCCTGCACGCCTGCATCCCCTGCCGCGCTGGCGAGCGGATGAGGACACGCTGTCATCCCCATCTCTCTCTCTCTCTCACTCATTCGCCCCAATGCTTCTTCCTCTTGTATGCTCCACCATGGCCGATGGCCCTGCAAGCTCGCCGCCGTAGTTGCAGCTGCTCCCGTGCCTCCCTAAGCCCACCAGAGGCTCCGCCTCGTTGCCCCCGTCCTCTGCGCCGAGCCACACATTGCCAGGAGCCCTGGAGCGTCGCCCTCGAGCTCATCTTCCTCCTCGGACCCGAGCATCGCCGCCGTCGATTCGTCGTCTCCGAGCCCTCCCCGAGCCAGCTCTCGTCGGCTCCGAGCCCGCTGTGAGCTCCAAGCCCTTTCCCCTATCTACCCCGTCCATTTCCCCCCTTTGTAGGCCCCGATTGCATCGGCTCCCGATTGTGCTGCCGCACGAGCTCGTCGTCGGCGTCGTTCCGGTGCGCCGTGGGGTCACGTAGTGCCCGTAGGTGCTAAGCCCCGGTCGTGTTGCGCCCTGGTTCGTCGAGCTTGTGCTCGCCCGAGCTCCGGCAGCCGCCGAGCTCATCGCTGGCATCGATCCCGACCATCTCAGCCTCTTAGAGGTGTCTAGATGGACAAGTGCACGAGCATAGGCCCGTCTCATGCCCTCCGTCATACTTTTTGTTGCCGGAGGAGGGAACCCGACCCCTCCGCCGTCTCTGCAGCCATCGGTGGCTCAACGCCGGTGGGTCTTGCCGGCGTTGGCCATGGTGTTTTTACCCCCTGGATCACTGGGAAGTGGGGCCGGGCCCTACTTATTAAAATTTGATTAATTATTTAATTAACTAATTTAATTAAGTTAATGGCCCACTGACCAGTTGGCCCTACCCTAGTCTAATTAGCAATTAGTTAAATAATTAACCTTGCTAGTGGCTGGATCACTGACCAGTGGACCACACTGGTCAGGTTTGACTTGTCAATGGTCTGTTGACCAGCTGATGTCATGATGACGTCAGGCTGATGCAATAATGAATGTTCTGAAATAAATTCATTCCACAATCTATTTCAAACTTAGAAAATTCACAGAAATTAATCTATAACTCAGAAAAATCCAATGAATCCAATGGTGTTGTTATCATGCATGTTAGAGCAACCTATGTAGATGAACATTCACTACTGGAATTCAGTTATTTGCCATGTGCCAGGCCTTGGCCGTCTGCTGGCACATGGCAAAGTTTCTCTTTGCCGTCTGCTGTCCAAAAGGAGACGACAAAGAACTGGCACATGGAAAACAGTGTCTTTGCCATGTGCCAGGCCTTTGTCGTCTGCCCACTGACGGCAAAGAAGGCTAGGGCAGACGGCAAAGAGCCCCCCACCGCACACCCCCTCCCCCACCCCATAACGGCCCCCTCTTTGCCGTCTGCCATCCAGCTCTTTGCCGTCGGGGGGCGGACGGCAAAGAGAGCCCCCCTCCTAACGGTCGTCTCCCCCACCCGTTCTCACCCCTCGCGACCCCCCTCTCTCTCTCACCCCTCTCTCTCTCACCTGCGCCCACCCCAGCGCTGCCCCCTCCTCCTCCACGCCCCCTCCGGCCGCCCTAGCGCCGCCTCCTCCTCGTCCCCTCCGGCCGCCCCTTGCTCTTGCCGCTGCCCCTCCCCTAGCCGCCGCCAGCCCCAACGCCGCCCCGTCCTCCTCCCCGCCCCCTCCGACCGCCCCAACGCCGCCTCCTCCCCGCCCCCTCCGGCCGCCCCTTGCTCTCACCGCCGCCCCTCCCCTGGCCGCCGCCAGCCCCCGCGCCGCCACCCCTCCTCCCCGCCCCCTCCGGCCGCCCCTGCGCCGCCTCCTCCCCGCCCCCTCTGGCCGCCCCTTCCTCTCGCCGCCGCCCCTTCCCTGGCCGCCGCCATCCCCCGGTAACCCCCTCCCCCGGCCGGCCCCTCCCTCGGCCGCCCCTCCCTCGGCCGGTCCCACCCCCGGCCGGCCCTCCCACACCCCCGGTGAGTTTTTTTTGTTTTTGTTTTGTTTTAGGTTAGTTCAGATTTAGGTTAGTTTAAGTTTTAGTTAGTTTTGTTTTTGTTTTGTTTTTTAGGTTAGTTAAGTTTTAGTTTTAGGTAATTAGTTTAAGTTTAGGTTATTTTAGTTTTTGTTTTAGGTTAGTTTAGGTTAGTTTGGTTTTAGTTTTAGGTTAGTTTAGGTTTAGGTTAGTTTAGTTATAGTTTTAGGTTAGTTTAGGTTTAGGTTTAGGTTGGTTTCTTAGGTTTGTTTAGGTTTAGGTTAGTTGGTTTATTTATTAGTAAAGAAAAAATTGTCCAACGTTATCCATGGACAGCCCGGGTATGTGTACATTGGGTTCGTTTTCCCGTATGCTGTGCTTCGGATGCGATGCGGAATTTTGTCAGTGCCTCCTTATTGTTCTCCGGGTACACATCCTCTCTGCTTATTGCCGAGACATGTATCAGGAGAACAGCGGGGAGGTGCTGCCGAAATTCTGCATCGCATCTGGAGCAGAGCATGGGAAAACGAACCCAATCTACACATACTCGGGTGGGATTAGGACCTATCTTTACCTATTAGCGTGTAGGTTGCATGGACGTAATAAAACTGACAAACTTGATTAGCGGATGAATATAGGTGATGAATTATATATTAATTTATTTCTTCTGTGCCCATAGGTAGCTAGGCAACATGAGTGATCGTGCTTGGATGTACACTGGTCACCCTAGTCAGAAAGACATGACCAATGAATGGTTAACAAAAACCAGGGGGTTTGTGAGAGCTGCATTTGCAAATGGCCAAAAAAACATGGTGCCCCTGTCCCAACTGCGACAACTGGAAAAAGCAGACAGAGTTTGAAATGGGTAAACACCTGCAGAAGTGGGGTTTTACGCCTAATTATACGGTTTGGACTTTTCATGGTGAGTCTGACCAACGTGCCAAAGCTGAGGTGATTCATCGTCGCACCGATGAGCATGGTACGGGGATCGAAGACATGGTGCAAGACTTTGATGATGCTCGAGATTCAGACGATGAGATCGAGGAATCTGCAAAGGCCTTCTATGAAATGTTGGAGTGTTCAAAACATCCTCTCCACGAGCAGACTGAGCTTTGTCAGTTGGATGCCATCGTGCAAGTAATGGCTTTGAAGGCTCAATTCAGCCCAGGCAGAGAATGCTACGACGCGATGATGACGATATGTGGATGCTTTCTACCCGAAGGCCATGTACTGCCAGCAAACCTGTACCAGTCAGAGAAAATCCTCCATGTACTTAAGATGCCCTATGAGCAGATACATGCCTGTGAGAATGGATGTGCCTTATTTAGGCTTGAGTATGCGGCCTTGAACTATTGCCCCATTTGCAATTCTTCCAGGTATATTGTGGTAGACAACGGTATGGGTGAGAAGAATCATACCAAAATCCCCATTAGTGTTCTTCGGTATCTGCCAATCGTACCAAGACTTCAACGTCTTTTCATGGTCGAAGAGACGGCGAGACAGATGACATGGCACAAATTGGGCAAAAGAACCGAACTAGATGCGGATGGGAACAAGATGCTGGTACACACTTCAGATGGTTTTTTGTGGAAGCACTTCGATGCATTACATCAGGATAAATCGGAAGATCCAAGGCATCCAAGAGTTGCCATCAGCATGGATGGGTTCAATGTGTACGGTATGATGGCAACACAATACAGTTGTTGGCCTGTATTTGTCATTCCACTCAATTTCCCACCCGGAGAGATTATGAAAAGAAAGAACATTTTCCTGACGTTGATAATTCCAGGGCCCAACTATTCGGGGAAGAATATGAATGTGTACATGCAGCCGCTTAAGGATGAGTTGCAAGAAGCCTGGGATAATGGGTTCAAGACCTACGACGCCGCTACCAAAACAAATTTCAAAATGCATGTGTGGTACATGTACTCGACGCATGATTATCCGGCGTATGCGCTATTCTCTGGCTGGTGTGTGCATGGAAGGTTCCCGTGCATCACATGCAAGGCAGCTCTTCAGTTTCGTTGGCTGCAGGCTGGTCGCAAGTACTCTTGCTTCGACATGCATAGACAATTCCTTGATCCTGACCATAAGTTCAGAAAAGACAAGAAGAATTTCATCAAAGGTAGAGTTGTCAAAGACACTGCACCAGCTGCGTTGACAGGCCAACAGATCCTGGATCAGATAAACGCTCTCGAGCCGGATCCTAAACGTCCAGGGTATTTCAAAGGGTATAATACGAAACTCGCCTGGACTCACAAGTCATGTTTGTGGGATCTGCCTTACTTTAAAGACCTCCTTTGCCCACACAACATCGACATGATGCACACTGAAAAGAATATTGCGGAGGCCATTTTTAGTACATTGTTCGGCAAAGAGGGGAAGTCAAAAGACAATCCTAAGGCTAGAATCGACCTGGAGGCTCTATGTGATAGACTGTTACAGAACTTGTGACAACGGAAAGGAAAGCAAAGCATAGCGAACCCAAAGGCATGGTTCAATCTTCAAAGGCTAGCTATGAGGGAAATGCTATTGTGGGTGAAAATGCGGTTGATGTTCCCCGATGGGTATGCTGGAAATCTAAAGAGGGGAGCGAGTCTTGAGAAATTGAAAATATTTGGTCTCAAGAGTCATGATTGGCACATATGGATTGAGCGCGTAATGCCGGTGATGTTGTGTGGCATTATCCCTGAGGATGAATGGCTAGTACTGGTAGAGCTGAGCTATTTCTTCCGTTCTCTTTGTGCGAAAGAACTATCGCCTCGCGTGCTAGATGAAATGGACGAGTTGGCGCCGGAGTAGATCTGCAAATTAGAAAAGATTCCGAGGCAAGATTGGGGGGACCTGTTCAAAATCGATGGTGCTTCTCAACTGAGAGGATGCAGAAGACGCTTCGAGCTAAGTGTAAAAATAAACGTAGAATTGAAGCATCGATGTCCGAGGCATTCATTACCGAGGAGGCGGCAAACTTCATGACAGCACACTACGAAGCCAAAAATCATCATTTACATAACCCGAAGCCTCGGTACAATGATGACAATCCAAAAAAAGGTCGATCCAACCTCAGCCTATTCAAAGGGAAGCTCGCACCATCCGGTGCTTCGAAAGGGAAATCGTTGGATGTCGAAGAATGGTAGACCATTTCATTGTATATCTTCACCAACCTAACAGAAGTGCGGCCGTACATCGACTAAGTTCTCGGTAAATTATTGTTCCGTAACTTCTAATTCCTTTCAACTACTCCTATTCCCAGATATTTCATATAGTCGATACGTTGCCGAATTCTCGGATGGAGCGGTCATCGAAAAGGATTCCGTCGAAGAGTATGAGCTTCTCGCAAAGCATGGAGGCGACTATCCCGGTTTCATCTCTGGGTTCAAACAAAGGGTAATTAATTACCATTAGTGGTCCATTTGATTTCTTGGTCTAATTTGCGGCTAATGCATCCATTCTTTCGTATTAAACTTGTAGGCTGATGCAGAGTCTATGGACGCCGTTGAGACAAGTCGCTAATGGTTTGACTATAAGGTCCGTTCATTTCACAAATACAACATCAACGGGTATCACTTTCGTACCTTTGGCAAAGAGCTATCTATGCCCAACCTAAAGACTACAAATTGTTGTGTCTGTGCTATCGGCGAAGGAGGCACCGAGTATTATGGAAGAGTTGAAGCAATTTACGAACTTCTATTCTATGGTGAAAACCCACCGACCGTCGTAGTCTTCAAATGTCATTGGTTTGAGCCGAGGGAGACTAGAATGACACATGAACATATAGGACTAGTCGAAATCAACCAAAACACCCACTTAGATGTTCCAGATGTCTATATTATAGCTCAACAGGCGACACAAGTTTTCTATCTACCGTGGGCCTGCCAAACTAATCCAAATCTGAAAGGTTGGGATGTCGTTTATGAAGTGCCACCACATTTTAGACCACCTACCCTCGATGAAGAGGATTATGAACCTCGCATTAACCCAGACACATATGAAGGAGAATTCTTCCAAGAAACACGTATGTCCAAGAAACGTTTCAAGAACCGCTTTACTTCACCCCAAATCATTGAAGTAGACAGCGACGGTGAATCCATCTTAACACCTGAGCCCGAATAGGAAGAGAAGGAAGAAGAACAGGTTACTGCTGCGGATGACCTGTCACTTCTTGACCGATTACATAATGGTGGCCTTCCACATGTTCTTCCTGATAGTGATGATGATGATGCATTTATTGAAGATAGTGATGATCATGATGCATTTATTGACCCCGAAGCATATATAGACGAGCACGATTAGTTCATGTCAGGTATTCAACTATTACTATATATAAATTTTGAGTTCACGTTAGGTATTCAATTTTTATTAGTCATGTTGGTATTTACGACGATGATACACTTAAATTATATACATTTTATTACTCATGTTGGTATTTATGTTGTACTAATTTCATTTACTCTTTGTCATGACAGGTGTTGAAAGATGGTGGGAAAGGGTCGAAAGCACTCCGCGGCTCCTTCGTCGGCGGGTCGTGGGATGGGTACTTCCATTATTCCTGAGTCGGCTCTTCGGAGAGCGTTGCTCTCTACTCTGCATGGAGTGGCCGCTTCTTCGACTCTCACGGCCCCCGTGAGAGGAGGTCGAGTCCCCGCGAAGGCGAGAGGTACTAAAGGTATTACTCATGTTGGTATTTATGTTGTACTCATGTTGGTATTTATGTTGTAGTCATGTTGGTATTTATATACATTTTATTACTCATGTTGGTATTTATGTTGTACTAAAGGTACACGTGCCCATGGGAGAGGTAGGGCGGTGGCTGCCATGCCTTCCTCGCCGCCACCCCAAGCTGATTCACCTGAGCACAGGACTTCTAGGGTGGACGAGCCTCAGGTCGACGAGCCTCAGGTCGACGCGCCTCAGGTCGACGAGCCTCAGGTCGACGTGCCTCAGGTCGACGAGCCTTAGGTGACTCCGGAGGCTTCGTTCCAGGCGACTCCGGAGCAAAGCAGGGATGAGGGTACAGCCCTAGAGACCCAGTGGGATACCTGGGCCGATCAGGGTCAGCCTGAGCCAAGTGGGCATGCTGGTAGCAACGAGGAGCTGGGTGAGGGGGATACCGTCTACCAGCGTGGTAGTTCGGGGCTTCCGCTCATGCCGGCGACCCGCGAGCAGAGGTGGTCGATTAAGCCCAATGGGAGAAGTAAGTTAATTTACTCTTATTTAACCTTTTGCCTTCACATTTTCTCAAATATTTATTGCTTTGGCTTCAATTTGTCATACTGCAGGGGTTGGATTGTTGCCAAGGGTGTCCGTAAGCCCAACAGCGTCCTTGGTGTGCTCTGCCGTAAAAACTTCCCGGGGTTTGTTACATTGCCCGGTCGGGAGCGAGAGGTAGGAATGACCTGGGAGCACTACTTGGGTGCCCCGACCCTGCCGGAGTTGGACACAGGGCTTTGTGCCACACGAGGGCCGACATGGTGATCCGACAGTTCTAGGTAATTTCTCCTTTACACAATTATAAATCAACTGTAGCTAGTTATTGTACTAATTGGTGTTGTCTCATTTCCAGACCTACTACAGGTGTGAGGAGGGATACGAGGAGGACGCGGCAAAGGTTATCGATACCCAATGTCGCCGCCTAATTCAAAACTTTCGGCCCGGGGCTCGGGTGTAGGCTGTTCGAGATTACTATGCCTCGCGGCGTATTAGGAAGGACAAGGCAAAGTGCCGCGATTCTAAGATGGAGAAGGAGCATTACATGAAGGTAATTACATATTATTAAGGCTTTGTAATTAGTTTCCTTGATTTGGTTCTTACGCGCTCAAATTTCTCTTTATTAACTTAGGTGCCCCCAAGATGGTGTGTGGATAAGTTGGATTGTTGGGAGGCCTTGGTGGATCAGTGGTGCTCCGAAACGTGGGAGGCCATCCACAACAACGCCAAGGAGAGGCGTGGAAAAATGGTTGGTGTGCCACACCATCAAGGGAGCGTCAACTTAAACCAATTTGGCGAGAACTGGGTATGTGGTTTGCTTCATGCCTCGTGCAATTCATTCTTAATGCTATCTTGAGCCTGTTACTAATACAATTTTCCTCTCTCTCTCTCTCTTTTAGGTGCGTCTAAATAAGACGAAGGTGCTACAAATGTACGACCTGTATGCGATGGCCCATACTGCCTTGTACAAGAAGGTCAAGGCATTCTGTGAGTCTGACCTCGAGCATCCAGAAAAGTTCACCAACATCTCCTCCCACCACAAGCTCATGAAGTACAGAGATCACGGGAAGGCGAGGAAAGGGGAGGACTTTAACCCGAGCGAGGGGCCTATTGATCCAGAGCTGGTGATGATAGCTGGCAACGGGAGGCCCCATGGGTTGATCGCCATTGGAGACGGCCTTATATGTTGTCCAAGCACTCTCCGGCAGATAAAGGCACGCCAAACGAGCTCCTGTCCTGAGATAACACCTCGTCCACGGCCAGTCGAGCTCGCCATCGAGGTTAGTTTAATGGACTCAACTATCTTTCCGCATTATGTTGTGCATGGGAACCAATATGATTACAATGCTAACAATGAGTTCTGTTGCAGGCTGCTATTCTGAAGGAGAGAGAAGCAATGAAGGCAGCTTTGGCGGAGAAGGATAAGGAGATGAAGGAGCTGGAGGAGAGGACGACTGCATTGCTTGAGGCGGAGAGGGCACAAAATGATGCGTCTAACAGGGCCATGTACGAGCTCTTCGTGGTGAGTTTCTTCTTCATATTATTTCAAATCTAGCATTTTAATGTCCGTTCCATTAATAACTAAAAAGTTTGACTTGTCGAAACCAAATGTACAGTCTATGTGCGAGAAGACCGGCCAAGTCCCTCCGACGATGCCAGTCATTAACATGGCGAGGACGGTAAGTTTCATTTCAATGCAGTGATCTTAAGAGTGTCATCATGATAACGACACATTGCAAACGATGTTTGGTGCAGAATATCTCCCGAAACGCATCGCACGACCCTTCTACAGTGGAGCGTTCTCCAAGGCAGCCTTCTCCAGGTGAAACAAGCCAGAGCCATCGTGCTTCACCGTCGTGATGACGATAATGGTATGTTTGGCTTCCACGTAGCTTAGAGTTATCCAAAAAAGACTAAATTGGCTAATTATCCAACAAAATGACATAATTAGCTTAGTTAGCTCCGAAATGGGCTATTTAATAAAAAATGACCTATACTTAGCTAATTTAGCTCCAAAATGACATAATAAGGTCAAAATGGATTTAATAATCATAGTTGGCTCGAAAATGACGTATTTTACCCAAGTTAGCTCTAGAATGGCCTATACTTAGCTTGGCTTCCACCTAAATGACAGAATTAGCTTAGTTAGCTCTAAAATGGCCTATTTAATAAAAAATGACCTATACGTAGCTATTTATCCTCTAAAATGAAATAATTAGCTCCAAAAAGGCATAATTAGCTAATTTAGCCCAAAGAAGAGGACAAGAGGAGAAGAAAGAGGAGAATGAAAAAAAGGAAGAAGAAGAAGAAGAGAAGAATAAGGAGAAGGAGAAGGAGGAAGAAGAAGGAGAAGAAGGAGAAGGAGGAGGAGAGAAGCTTCTTCTCCTTCTTCTTGTCCTTCTTCTTTTCTTCTTCTTCTCCTTCTCCTTCTCCTTCTCCTTCTCCTTCTCCTCCTCCTCCTCCTTCTTCTTTTACTTCTCCTTCTTCTTCTCTTCTTGCTTCTTCTCTTTCTCTACTTCTACGTAGCTTAGAGTTATCCAAAAAAGAACAAATTGGCTAAATATCCAACAAAATGACATAATTATCTTAGTTAGCTCCGAAATGGGCTATTTAATAAGAAATGACCTATACTTAGCTAATTATCCTCCAAAATGACATAATTAGCATAGTTAGGTAAAAACATCATAAGAACCTTGGTTAGCTCATTACAATGACTAATTTAGCTCCAAAATGACATAATAAGGTCAAAATGGATTTAATAATCATAGTTGGCTCCAAAATGACATATTTTACCCAAGTTAGCGCTAGAATGGTCTATACTTAGCTTGGCTTCCACCTAAATGACATAATTAGCTTAGTTAGCTCCAAAATGGCCTATTTAATAATAAATGACCTATACTGAGCTATTTATCCTCCAAAATGAAATAATTAGCTCCAAAAAGGCATAATTAGCTCATTTAGCCCGAAGAAGAGGACAAGAGGAGAAGAAAGAGGAGAGATGAAAAAAAGGAAGAAGAAGAAGAAGAGAAGAATAAGGAGAAGGAGAAGGAGGAAGAAGAAGGAGAAGGAGAAGGAGGAGGAGAGAAGCTTCTTCTCCTTCTTCTTGTCCTTCTTCTTTTGTTCTTCTTCTCCTCTTCCTTCTCCTTCTCGTTCTCCTTCTCCTCCTCCTCGTCCTTCTTCTTTTACTTCTCCTTCTTCTTCTCTTCTTGCTTCTTCTTTTCTCTACTTCTACGTAGCTTAGAGTTATCCAAAAAAGAACAAATTCGCTAAATATCCAACAAAATGACATAATTAGCTTAGTTAGCTCCGAAATGGGCTATTTAATAAGAAATGACCTATACTTAGCTAATTATCCTCCAAAATGACATAATTAGCATAGTTAGGTAAAAACATCATAAGAACCTTGGTTAGCTCATTACAATGACTAATTTAGCTCCAAAATGACATAATAAGGTCAAAATGGATTTAATAATCATAGTTGGCTCCAAAATGACATATTTTACCCAAGTTAGCTCTAGAATGGTTTATACATAGCTTGGCTTCCACCTAAATGACATAATTAGCTTAGTTAGCTCCAAAATGGCCTATTTAATAATAAATGACCTATACTTAGCTATTTATCCTCCAAAATGAAATAATTAGCTCCAAAAAGGAATAATTAGCTCATTTAGCCCGAAGAAGAGGACAAGAGGAGAAGAAAGAGGATAAATGAAAAAAAGGAAGAAGAAGAAGAAAAGAAGAATAAGGAGAAGGAGGAGGAAGAAGAAGGAGAAGGAGAAGGAGGAGGAGAGAAGCTTCTTCTCCTTCTTCTTGTCCTTCTTCTTTTCTTCTTCTTCTCCTCTTCCTTCTCCTTCTCCTTCTCCTTCTCCTCCTCCTCGTCCTTCTGCTTTTACTTCTCCTTCTTCTTCTCTTCTTGCTTCTTCTCTTTCTCTACTTCTACGTAGCTTAGAGTTATCCAAAAAAGAACAAATTGGCTAAATATCCAACAAAATGACATAATTAGCTTAGTTAGCTCTGAAATGGGCTATTTAATAAGAAATGACCTATACTTAGCTAATTATCCTCCAAAATGACATAATTAGCATAGTTAGGTAAAAACATCATAAGAACCTTGGTTAGCTCATTACAATGACTAATTTAGCTCCAAAATGACATAATAAGGTCAAAATGGATTTAATAATCATACTTGGCTCCAAAATGACATATTTTACCCAAGTTAGCTCTAGAATGGCCTATACTTAGCTTGGCTTCCACCTAAATGACATAATTAGCTTAGTTAGCTCCAAAATGGCCTATTTAATAATAAATGACCTATACTTAGCTATTCATCCTCCAAAATGAAATAGTTAGCTCCAAAAAGGCATAATTAGCTCATTTAGCTCGAAGAAGAGGACAAGAGGAGAAGAAAGAGGAGAAATGAAAAAAAGGAAGAAGAAGAGAAGAATAAGGAGAAGGAGGAGGAAGAAGAAGGAGAAGGAGAAGGAGGAGGAGAGAAGCTTCTTCTTCTTCTTGTCCTTCTTCTTTTCTTATTCTTCTCCTCTTCCTTCTCCTTCTCCTTCTCCTTCTCCTCCTCCTCGTGCTTCTTCTTTTACTTCTCCTTCTTCTTCTCTTCTTGCTTCTTCTCTTTCTCTACTTCTACGTAGCTTAGAGTTATCCAAAAAAGACTAAATTCGCTAAATATCCAACAAAATGACATAATTAGCTTAGTTAGCTCCGAAATGGGCTATTTAATAAGAAATGACCTATACTTAGCTAATTATCCTCCAAAATGACATAATTAGCATAGTTAGGTAAAAACATCATAAGAACCTTGGTTAGCTCATTAGAATGACTAATTTAGCCCAAAATGACATAATAAGGTCAAAATGGATTTAATAATCATAGTTGGCTCCAAAATGACATATTTTACCCAAGTTAGCTCTAGAAGGGCCTATACTTAGCTTGGCTTCCACCTAAATGACATAATTAGCTTAGTTAGCTCCTGGCCTATTTAATAATAAATGACCTATACTTAGCTATTTATCCTACAAAATGAAATATTAGCTCCAAAAAGGCATAATTAGCTCATTTAGCCCGAAGAAGAGGAAGTGAGGAGAAGAAAGAGGAGAAATGAAAAAAAGGAAGAAGAAGAAGAAGAGAAGAATAAGGAGAAGGAGAAGGAGGAAGAAGAAGGAGAAGAAGAAGGAGGAGGAGAGAAGCTTCTTCTCCTTCTTCTTGTACTTCTTCTTTTGTTCTTCTTCTCCTCTTCCTTCTCCTTCTCGTTCTCCTTCTCCTCCTCCTCGTCCTTCTTCTTTTACTTCTCCTTCTTCTTCTCTTCTTGCTTCTTCTCTTTCTCTACTTCTACGTAGCTTAGAGTTATCCAAAAAAGAACAAATTGGCTAAATATCCAACAAAATGACATAATTAGCTTAGTTATCTCCGAAATGGGCTATTTAATAAGAAATGACCTATACTTAGCTAATTATCCTCCAAAATGACATAATTAGCATAGTTAGGTAAAAACATCATAAGAACCTTGGTTAGCTCATTACAATGACTAATTTAGCTCCAAAATGACATAATAAGGTTAAAATGGATTTAATAATCATAGTTGGCTCCAAAATGACATATTTTACCCAAGTTAGCTCTAGAATGGCCTATACTTAGCTTGGCTTCCACCTAAATGACATAATTAGCTTAGTTAGCTCCAAAATGGCCTATTTAATAATAAATGACCTATACTAAGCTATTTATCCTCCAAAATAAAATATTAGCTCCAAAAACGCATAATTAGCTCATTTAGCCCGAAGAAGAGGACAAGAGGAGAAGAAAGAGGAGAAATGAAAAAAAGGAAGAAGAAGAAGAAGAGAAGAATAAGGAGAAGGAGGAGGAAGAAGAAGGAGAAGGAGAAGGAGGAGGAGAGAAGCTTCTTCTCCTTCTTCTTGTCCTTCTTCTTTTCTTCTTCTTCTCCTCTTCCTTCTCCTTCTCCTTCTCCTTCTCCTCCTCCTCGTCCTTCTTCTTTTACTTCTCCTTCTTCTTCTCTTCTTGCTTCTTCTCTTTCTCTACTTCTACGTAGCTTAGAGTTATCCAAAAAAGAACAAATTGGCTAAATATCCAACAAAATGACATAATTAGCTTAGTTAGCTCTGAAATGGGCTATTTAATAAGAAATGACCTATACTTAGCTAATTATCCTCCAAAATGACATAATTAGCATAGTTAGGTAAAAACATCATAAGAACCTTGGTTAGCTCATTACAATGACTAATTTAGCTCCAAAATGACATAATAAGGTCAAAATGGATTTAATAATCATACTTGGCTCCAAAATGACATATTTTACCCAAGTTAGCTCTAGAATGGCCTATACTTACCTTGGCTTCCACCCAAATGACATAATTAGCTTAGTTAGCTCCAAAATGGCCTATTTAATAATAAATGACCTATACTTAGCTATTCATCCTCCAAAATGAAATAATTAGCTCCAAAAAGGCATAATTAGCTCATTTAGCTCGAATAAGAGGACAAGAGGAGAAGAAAGAGGAGAAATGAAAAAAAGGAAGAAGAAGAAGAGAAGAATAAGGAGAAGGAGAAGGAGGAAGAAGAAGGAGAAGGAGAAGGAGGAGGAGAGAAGCTTCTTCTTCTTCTTGTCCTTCTTCTTTTCTTCTTCTTCTCCTCTTCCTTCTCCTTCTCCTTCTCGTTCTCCTCCTCCTCGTCCTTCTTCTTTTACTTCTCCCTTTTCTTCTCTTCTTGCTTCTTCTCTTTCTCTACTTCTACGTAGCTTAGAGTTATCCAAAAAAGAACAAATTGGCTAAATATCCAACAAAATGACATAATTAGCTTAGTTAGCTCCGAAATGGGCTATTTAATAAGAAATGACCTATACTTAGCTAATTATCCTCCAAAATGACATAATTAGCATAGTTAGGTAAAAACATCATAAGAACCTTGGCTAGCTCATTACAATGACTAATTTAGCTCCAAAATGACATAATAAGATCAAAATGGATTTAATAATCATACTTGGCTCCAAAATGACATATTTTACCCAAGTTAGCTCTAGAATGGCCTATACTTAGCTTGGCTTCCACCCAAATGACATAATTAGCTTAGTTAGCTCCAAAATGGCCTATTTAATAATAAATGACCTATACTTAGCTATTCATCCTCCAAAATGAAATAATTAGCTCCAAAAAGGCATAATTAGCTCATTTAGCTCGAAGAAGAGGACAAGAGGAGAAGAAAGAGGAGAAATGAAAAAAAGGAAGAAGAAGAAGAAGAGAAGAATAAGGAGAAGGAGAAGGAGGAAGAAGAAGGAGAAGGAGAAGGAGGAGGAGAGAAGCTTCTTCTTCTTCTTGTCCTTCTTCTTTTCTTCTTCTTCTCCTCTTCCTTCTCCTTCTCCTTCTCCTTCTCCTCCTCCTCGTCCTTCTTCTTTTACTTCTCCTTCTTCTTCTCTTCTTGCTTCTTCTCTTTCTCTACTTCTACGCAGCTTAGAGTTATCCAAAAAAGACTAAATTGGCTAAATATCCAACAAAATGACATAATTAGCTTAGTTAGCTCCGAAATGGGCTATTTAATAAGAAATGACCTATACTTAGCTAATTATCCTCCAAAATGACATAATTAGCATAGTTAGGTAAAAACATCATAAGAACCTTGGTTAGCTCATTACAATGACTAATTTAGCTCCAAAATGACATAATAAGGTTAAAATGGATTTAATAATCATAGTTGGCTCCAAAATGACATATTTTACCCAAGTTAGCTCTAGAATGGCCTATACTTAGCTTGGCTTCCACCTAAATGACATAATTAGCTTAGTTAGCTCCAAAATGGCCTATTTAATAATAAATGACCTATACTAAGCTATTTATCCTCCAAAATGAAATATTAGCTCCAAAAAGGCATAATTAGCTCATTTAGCCCGAAGAAGAGGGCAAGAGGAGAAGAAAGAGGAGAAATGAAAAAAAGGAAGAAGAAGAAGAAGAGACGAATAAGGAGAAGGAGGAGGAAGAAGAAGGAGAAGGAGAAGGAGGAGGAGAGAAGCTTCTTCTCCTTCTTCTTGTCCTTCTTCTTTTCTTCTTCTTCTCCTCTTCCTTCTCCTTCTCGTTCTCCTTCTCCTCCTCCTCGTCCTTCTTCTTTTACTTCTCCTTCTTCTTCTCTTCTTGCTTCTTCTCTTTCTCTACTTCTACGTAGCTTAGAGTTATCCAAAAAAGAACAAATTGGCTAAATATCCAACAAAATGACATAATTAGCTTAGTTAGCTCCGAAATGGGCTATTTAATAAGAAATGACCTATACTTAGCTAATTATCCTCCAAAATGACATAATTAGCATAGTTAGGTAAAAACATCATAAGAACCTTGGTTAGCTCATTACAATGACTAATTTAGCTCCAAAATGACATAATAAGGTCAAAATGGATTTAATAATCATACTTGGCTCCAAAATGACATATTTTACCCAAGTTAGCTCTAGAATGGCCTATACTTACCTTGGCTTCCACCCAAATGACATAATTAGCTTAGTTAGCTCCAAAATGGCCTATTTAATAATAAATGACCTATACTTAGCTATTCATCCTCCAAAATGAAATAATTAGCTCCAAAAAGGCATAATTAGCTCATTTAGCTCGAAGAAGAGGACAAGAGGAGAAGAAAGAGGAGAAATGAAAAAAAGGAAGAAGAAGAAGAAGAGAAGAATAAGGAGAAGGAGAAGGAGGAAGAAGAAGGAGAAGGAGAAGGAGGAGGAGAGAAGCTTCTTCTTCTTCTTGTCCTTCTTCTTTTCTTCTTCTTCTCCTCTTCCTTCTCCTTCTCCTTCTCCTTCTCCTCCTCCTCGTCCTTCTTCTTTTACTTCTCCTTTTTCTTCTCTTCTTGCTTCTTCTCTTTCTCTACTTCTACGTAGATTAGAGTTATCCAAAAAAGAACAAATTGGCTAAATATCCAACGAAATGACATAATTAGCTTAGTTAGCTCCGAAATGGGCTATTTAATAAGAAATGACCTATACTTAGCTAATTATCCTCCAAAATGACATAATTAGCATAGTTAGGTAAAAACATCATAAGAACCTTGGTTAGCTCATTACAATGACTAATTTAGCTCCAAAATGACATAATAAGGTCAAAATGGATTTAATAATCATACTTGGCTCCAAAATGACATATTTTACCCAAGTTAGCTCTAGAATGGCCTATACTTAGCTTGGCTTCCACCCAAATGACATAATTAGCTTAGTTAGCTCCAAAATGGCCTATTTAATAATAAATGACCTATACTTAGCTATTCATCCTCCAAAATGAAATAATTAGCTCCAAAAAGGCATAATTAGCTCATTTAGCTCGAAGAAGAGGACAAGAGGAGAAGAAAGAGGAGAAATGAAAAAAAGGAAGAAGAAGAAGAAGAGAAGAATAAGGAGAAGGAGAAGGAGGAAGAAGAAGGAGAAGGAGAAGGAGGAAGAAGAAGGAGAAGGAGAAGGAGGAGGAGAGAAGCTTCTTCTTCTTCTTGTCCTTCTTCTTTTCTTCTTCTTCTCCTCTTCCTTCTCCTTCTCCTTCTCCTTCTCCTCCTCCTCGTCCTTCTTCTTTTACTTCTCCTTCTTCTTCTCTTGTTGCTTCTTCTCTTTCTCTACTTCTACGCAGCTTAGAGTTATCCAAAAAAGACTAAATTGGCTAAATATCCAACAAAATGACATAATTAGCTTAGTTAGCTCCGAAATGGGCTATTTAATAAGAAATGACCTATACTTAGCTAATTATCCTCCAAAATGACATAATTAGCATAGTTAGGTAAAAACATCATAAGAACCTTGGTTAGCTCATTACAATGACTAATTTAGCCCCAAAATGACATAATAAGGTCAAAATGGATTTAATAATCATAGTTGGACCCAAAATGACATATTTTACCCAAGTTAGCTCTAGAATGGCCTATACCTAGCTAAGTTCTCTCCTAAATGACATAATAAGGCTATGTAGCTCCAAGATGACATATTCCACCTCACTTAGCTATTAAATGGCCTATACTTAGCTAAGTTCTCTCCAAAATAACCTACATATACTTCTCTTCTTCATCTAGTATTCTTCTTCTAACTCTCTTATTTTTCATTTTGCAGATTACATTCACTTCATGGGATGCTTGGATTACATTGATGGAATGCTTGCATATGATTTCTTGTACCATGGCTTCACGGAAGCTTGTATTGAAACTATTGTAGTATATGGATATATATATGAAACTTTGAATGCATATGGATTAAACTGGTGTAATATATGGTTTGCTACGGAAGCAACTTGAATAATATGTATGTACTATGGATGAAAGTTATTTTAATATGGTTATGAGTACGGAAACAAATTTATTCCTGTCAAATATATATATATCCTGATTATTGTGAAATTTGCTGGCCTGAGCCTTTGCCGTCTGCCCCTGCATGGCAAAGAGGCACATGGCAGACGGCAAAGGGGGGGAAAGAGAGGGGCTGGGTTCCCCCCTTTGCCGTGAGGGGCATACGACAAAGGGCCAAGAGCAGACGGCAAAGAGGGGGAAGAGAGGGGCTAGGGTCCCCCTTTGCCATGAGGGGGCAGCCGGCAAATGGGGTCTAAGAGCAGATGGCAAAGGGGGGAAGCCTGCCGTTAGCACTTAACGGGACGGCCTGTTGATCTGCCGTCCCGTTTTATTTGCCGTCTGCTCCCTCATGGCAAAGAGTCTTTTCCGTCCGCCGTACAAAAAGCAGACGGCAAATCACCTCTTTACCGGATATTTTTTTGCCGTCTAGTTTGCCGTCAGCTGACTGACGACAAGGCCTTTGCCGTCCATGTTTCCCCCCTTTGCCGTCTGCCATGGCGGACGGCAAAATCTCAGATTCCTGTAGTGATTGACATTTACTAATAGATTAACATATGAAATATTAAATGGAGAATGATTTTGAACCTTTATTAAAAATCACTTCATTTAACTTGGACAGTAGTTGCATTAGATCATCCATACATGTTGCCATGTCATGATCATTCATCATATTGTTGCAGTTGTCGTGTATTGATTGCTATTTATCTTCATTGCGGTAGGCCCTACTTTTGAGGATACCTCCGAGTATTCTAACGAAGGAGAAAACCTTCCCGCTTTCTGGCAAGTCATGCAACCCCTTTGATCATTGTGATAACATCCCATTCTCTCGCTCTTGCTCTTGTTTATTGCATTAGGAAAAACGTTGACTTGTCTGTCATACACGATAGATGAACCCATTCCTTTGCATGACCTGTCATTGTCACAGTAAATAGCTAAACCTTGCAACCTACCATACCTCGTAGATGCTTGTGCCATGATGTGCTTTGCTTACTTTGCCTGCTATGCTTCCTATGCTTAGAGTTGTGTCAGGTCTGATTCATCTGGCAGATGAACTGGAGTGAAACAATGTTTTTGTGATGTGATAAGCTTATGATGAACCGGATTTGGTAAAGGTAGCGATGAGAGCCTATGTAGGAGTACATAGCAGGTTGTCTCATTGGGACCGTTCTTAGGAACCGAGTTCCGTGTTTGTGACCCAAGACTAGTTACTACCACACATTGGGTTCCGGTAACTCGACCCCTCTCGACTTATCAATCGCT
Source organism: Hordeum marinum (assembly GCA_022496015.1). NCBI lineage: Eukaryota > Viridiplantae > Streptophyta > Magnoliopsida > Poales > Poaceae > Hordeum > Hordeum marinum. The sequence continues at coordinate 274,828,577 of CM039678.1, forward strand.
TAGTCCTTGGTCCAGGAGTTGCAAGTAGTTTCTCGTGTTTATAGCATGCTAGAGGCCGTGCGTAACGCTGACTCTAGGGGTGGGTTACGACGCAGTAGCCAGTGGCATGGTGTACCAAGGGTCACCCGAATGGTGGTCTTGGGAACCCTACGCACATCGTTTGGGGCCGTAGCAGAAACTTCGGCCGAACTTCCGTGCGGGTTCAGTCTCAAATAGGCGATAGCCTGGACTAGGGGTCTTACATGATTGACGGTCGTGGCTGACTCCCTCGCTGGGCTTCCGCTTGAAGGTTGCCGAGGTGCATGGTTTTATGAGCACACATCGATAAGTGGCGAGAGTGTGTGTGAAGAAGTACACCCCTGCAGGGTATGAGAATATTTGAATAGCCATGTCCTCCGATATGGACTACTTGGAGAGCTGATGATGTTCATAGATAATTTAACGGATACTCCTAAAAATATCAAGACAAGTGTGATTAAAGTGGATGGTACTCTCATAGCAGACTGAAGTGAATCCATGGTGGTGTATTATTGTGGAGTTAGTGGACTCGTGTGCGATATCTAAAAGTTAAACAAAGAGTTAAAATTGCATAGTATAGGTTAATCATGAGTCAAAGCTGGCATTGTTGCATAAACTCTACCACTCCCCTTGTTGATACTTGAGCATGAATAGTCTAGGTCCATTTTAAAGACTTGCTGAGTACGTTTGTACTCACGTTTGCTTAATAAATGTTGCAGATGAGACTCGGGACCCATCAGGTGGGTTCTATCTAGATGTCGACGATGCCGAATAGCAGGTGTCCCAGCTACGACCTTATGCCCTGTGGTGTGCTTTAGATAGTCAGGCCATGTGCCTTTTTACCCTTTCAACTGTCTGTACTAACACAACTTTATGCTTCTGTTTGGTTTGTATGAACTTGCTTGTATGACTTGAGTGTCGGGTCATGTGACCCCTACCTATAAGAACATATTATGCAAGGCTCTTCTAAGCCTCTTAAATAAAAGTTGTGTTGATGTACGGTTATGTTGTAATTCCATGGTTGTATCTATGCATATCGGGCATGTCGTGCGTACGTGTGACGTGCAATGGTATGTATGGGATCCGACACCTAGTCATGTGCCTTTAGTAGTACTCTTTACAGGAAATTGCCTCTTTGTGCTTCCATCGAGACTTGGTAGCTTGCTACTGCTCCGGACACATTGATTGACCGACATGTATCCTTCTTTGCTATTGTGTCTGTCCCTTCGGGGAAATGTCTCGCAGTGTAATGGAGTCCTTGTAGCCTGCTACGACTCGTCTACGTGCAGTGATGACATTTATGTCCCACGGCGTAATGTAGTCCTTGTAGCTTGCTATAACTCGTCTACACACGCTTGAGGCCGACACCTGCATTGCTGGGTTACGTATGTCTATTTTCGTATGATGTGACACTAGGGTTCTATGACTAGTCATCTCGGCACGGTTTTTCTATTGTTTGATTGCCAACGACATGTTCACATACGTGAGCCAAAAGACACAAATGGTCCCGGCTAAGGTAAGGCTGCAGCCGTGGAGCTTACCGTGCGTGAGGCCGCAAAGAGATGTTATAGTCTGGATTCATATGACTTAGGATCGGGGTCCCGACATTGGTCCCATGGGCAGAGTCGGGAGCGGAATCCAAAGATAAGGCCATGGAATCTTTGGGCACGTCAGATGAGATCGCTAGCCCGGTAATCAAAAGGTCACCCCGACAGTCTACGGAGAAATCTAGGTTCCCGAATCTAACCTCTTCATCGGGGGTGAAACTCCCGACCCGGCCAAGATGGTCGGTCGGGTCAGTGTGTGGCACGATGCTGCCGAAAGCGAAGATCTGTCCAGGGACAACGGAGTCCATGTTACGAACTTCTTCGCTAATGACTAAGTGAGCCATCGATTCCTTTGGCGATCACAACGGAACTTTCAATGAAAGCACCAATGTCGGTGTCAAAACCGGCGGATCTCGGGTAGGGGGTCTTGAGCTATGAGTCTAGGATCGATGGTAACTAGGGACGAAGGAGACAATGTTTACCCAGGTTCAGGCCCTCCTATGGAGGTAAAACTCTACGTCCTGCTCGATTATATTGATGTGTACGAAGGTTACAGAGTTGATCTACGACAAGATCGGATAGCTAAAACCCTAGATGAGTTTCTTATCCCTACAATCCAAACCCCCCAGTTTATATAGACACTAGGGGGGTACCTAGGTTTTACACATGATAGGTCTCCTGTCGGGGATGCAGATGCCGGTTTCCTCATCTTGACCTGGAGTGCACAACGTGCCTTCGAGACTTCCTTCTAGAACATTGGGTCGGGGTGTATCCGGCCCTTCCTACGATAGTCAGAGAGTGGGCCACAAAACCGACCTATTGGGAGATAGGCCAGCGGCCCGAGGCCCCCTTAGTCCATGACTCCCTCACACATGAAGATGATGCACCCCTCCGTGATAGTGTTAGATTGGATCTCGTGGTTCTGGAACTTGTGGTAGCTAGAACGGTTTTCTATCGATTCTCCTAGAGTTTCTGGAAGGTTTGGGTATTTATAGATCTGAGAGATAGTGAAGGAGGGTCCCATGCAGGGCACAACCTACTAGGCCGTGCTAGGGGCCTCCGACGCGCCCTCGTGTCTTGTGGCCTCCACGGGCCTCCTCTCACGTGCTTCGTTGGGTCCGAAGTTTTCATCTGGCCCCAAAAAATCTTCAAAAAGTTTCGTGGCATTTGGTCTTCATTTGGTACTGATATTCTGCGAAGTAAAAAATGAGCAAAAAACAGCAACTGGCACTAGGCTCTATGTCAATAGGTTAGTCCCAAAAAATAATATAAAGTTGCTATAAAATGATTGTAAAACATCCAAGAATGATAATATTAGAGAATGTAACAATCCAAAATTATAGATGTGTTGGAGACGTATCAGCATCCCGAAGCTTAATTCCTGCTTGTCCTCGAGTACCTAAATGATAAAAATATAATTGTTTATGTGGAATGCTACCTAACATGTTCATCACATATTCTTTTTGTTTCTAGCATGTACATTTGGACTGTTAGATCGTTCAAAGCAATAGTCCATTTTTGACATGGATACATTAATACTCAAGCATACCAACAAGCAACCATGTCTTTCAAAATATCAAAACTGAAGAAAATTATCCCTACCCCATCATGCTCAATCATTGATCCACTCATGAAACACACTCAAATATTAGCTAAACCTAATGCACAAGTACGATCATAGTGCCCCCTAGTTGGTACTTTAAAAGAGAAGATGGAGACTCAAATAAAAGTGATAATTGCATAAGGTAAATAGAGAGGCCCTTTGCGGAGCAAAGTAGGCATTTTTAGAGGTGCTAGATCTCAAAGTTTATATTGATAGAGAAAAATATTTTGGGTGGCATGCCTTTCTTGTCAACGAAAATGACCAAGAATTTTCAATACCTTTCCATGCTAGATATATCATAAGTGGTTCCCAAACAGAAAATAAAATTTATTCCTTTTTCCACCATTCTTTTAGAATCCATGGTTGCCTTCCATGCCAACACTTTCCATGGAATTTTTTATTTCACAACATCAAGTAAACTTCCTTTCACTTCAGGACTAGGCATCCCTATTAGCGTCGTACTCTCGCGCAAAGGCAAGTGAATAAACACTCATCTTGAGAATAAAACGTCTAGCATGGGAAAATGTGAGTCACCCCTTCCACTTCATGAGTGGTATGAGCACACAAAAAGGAAATTAATTTTGAAAATTAGAGATGGCAAATCCAAATTTGCTTGGAAGGACATGTAAATACGCATGTAGGTAGTTATGGTGGACTCATATAGCAAAATTGAGTTCTAGGATTTTGGATGCAGAAATAGTATTTCTACTTAGTACAAGTGAAGGCTAGCAAATAGATTGAGAAGCAAGCAACTAAGAAATAAAAATACTCATAAACGAACATTAAGCATAACTAACACCCAATAATGCACCATAAGTAGGATGTAATTGTATTTCATAACTATTGACTTTTGTGATCGCATAGGGAATCCAAAATCTTAACACCAATATTGTTATTAAAGAATAATTACTCGCCAACAAAACTCACATATCACTAATATCATGTCTCAAAACTATTACAAGGAATCAAGTTTCTTTTTTCCAATGATCTTCATGTAGTATTTATTATATACCTCTTGAATATTTATCACTTTGGGACTAGTTTCGGATGTTGCCATTGGTTTTGACAAGCTCAAATATATTTAAGTGAAGAACATGAGCATAAAATTTCATTTCTCAAAATAATATAAGTGAGGCATGAGACAATTTCTTCAAAATTTACTAACACTCAAATTTATATTAGTGAAGCATGAGAGTATGTCTTCAAAAAATTTAAAGCACGCCATGCTCAAAAATATATAAGTGAAGAACTAGAGCAATTCCATAGCTAAACAAATTTAAGTGAAGCATATAGAGCAATTCTAACAAATCATAGCATAATTTTGGATCTCTAAAATAGGTGTGTAAAGCATGGATACTTGTGACACATTAAACATAAAATGAAGCAAAGACTCATATAATACAAGACACTCCAAGCAAAACTCATGATATGTGACGAATAAAAATATAGGTCCAAGTAAAATATTGATGGTTGTTAGAAGAAACAGGGGATGCCAATAAGGGCATCCACAAGCTTAGGCTCTTTTCACTTCTTAATCCTTCATCTATCATGATCTCACCCAAAACATGAAAACTTCAATAACACAAAACTTAACAAAATCTATGTGACATCTGTTAGTATAATAAAGAAAATCACCACTCTAAGTACTGTCACAAACCCATTCGTATTTTATTATTGCATTATATCTACTGTATTCTAACTTTACCATGGCTTATACCCTCCAATACAAGCCATGGATTCATGAAAATAGGCACACAGTGCAACGAAAACAGAATCTGGCAAAAATAGAACAATATGTAGTAAAATGTACTCTAAGCATACTTCTGTAACCCAAACAATTCTAAAATATTAGGACAACGTCAGTAATTTGTAAATCAATCTTTTGTAAAAAATACAGAATTTTTCTTTGCTTCTGTGATTTTTTAAAATTCTTTTACTAGACGCAAAAGTTTCTGTTTTTCAACAAGATCAAATCAACCATCGCCCAACATCCTACTTCTAAAGATTTGAGTTGGTGGTGACTTCACTACCCAACGGATTAAAATAGTGGCAACCACCACCCGACCAGCTTCCTCACAATTTGCTTTAAAAAATCATCTGGACCATCGCTCTTCCCCAATTGCCATCCTCTGGTCTACTACTATCTCAAATTGAAGGCATGCTCCAACTCCATGACATCCTTTGTTGGACAGGAGGGACGGCTGCTCCTCTAAAACAATTCCACAGGTGCTATGGTGATCAAGCATCCAAAGGCTTGGTGACGATGATCAACACCGAGACTTATGTGCTCATCTAGGTGCTACGGCGAGCCCCGACAGACCAACTCTCTATTCTGGGCAGTCTCGCCAGCCCTGGTTACGCTGGTCAATGCTAGGCAGACCTTGGATGCATGTGACGGCGGGACATAGTGTGGAACATGGTCATGGGGTGGAATGCCGGAGCATTCGGTGGGTGCTCGTGGACGTGGTCGTGGAGGAGGAGAAGATTCATGACGACGGCCCAGTTTGGCGGCATGGAGACAATCACGCGCTACATGGGAGCTTGGCGGGCGCGCCTGCATGCACTAGGCGAACAAGGGCATAGGGATCGATGGTGCGAGCTACATACGCTCGGTGACGGCATGGCGGGGTGGCCTGCCACTGGGCATCGGTGTGGCGGGACCAGGCTACGGAGCCGCAGTGCGTGGTGAGGAGCCGAGGAGAGGACGACATCGTCGTGGAGAGGATAACAACGACACGATGGATGTATAGACAATATGTATGTGCAGCTAGCAATGGCGACATGGTAGATGGATTCATGCGAGAGTACATTGTTTTTTCTTTGATGAGTCGAGCGTACATTATTGTGCTGTTTTTCTTTAGCGAATGTATAATTGGGATGCTCTTACTAGTTCCCTCCTCGGTTTGGGCTATCCCCTAGAAAATAGATGGAATGGGGCCCAGGAGAGCTTTGAAGCTAAACCCGGCCGAAATAGGTTGGAAGAAAAAATATACTTCTACTGAATATTTCGTTAAGAAATTAATGGGAAGGGATGTTTGCCCGGTTGGAAAAAACCCGACTCGACTTGGTTGTGGTTCATGCCTACATTGCCGGCTCGTCTAGTCCTCTTATCCTTCAAGCCAAGTTGGTGCGAGCTCAAAAGCATGTCGGGCACATACATCCTTATTCAGAGTCAATAACTATAAAAAGTGTGGTGTAGTATCTCCATTCTAGGTGATAATGACCAGTGTGTCCCGAATGGTGGGGACTGCTCTGCAATAAAGTTTTATCTTGATACAGGATTGACAACATCATGGAGCAAGACCATGAGTGTGTAGGCTTAACAACGTTGGGGAGCAGAGGTAGTGGGTAAGAAACTTCGAAGTTGAGCACCCAATCTGGGGCATCGTGCGATTGAAATTGGCTTCTATTGTCTTTTTTGAATCCTTCCTACATATATATTGTTACATAAGGTAAGTCCAATAACTACCTCATTCAAATTGATTCCAGTCGTGGCTATGGTCACGTTAATCCATTATGACGAGACCCTCTTAGCAGCTAGATCCTTTGGGAAGCCATAGTAGGTATTATGTTAGTACATTCTTAGGCGAGCAGTGGGTTATATCACGCCTATTTTGTTTTGGTCGTCTTTTTTCTTTTTTAGGCATGGGAGGTGCACTCATTGCATGGACGTGGCACTCAAGCTCCTTCCATAGCCATATAGCATTTCACTGCTCCTCGGGGACCAACGAGTAATATATCTTACTCAGGGCGATCATGGCCATGACGGCGGAGGCCACGAGGACCACCATGGAGGCCTTCAACGTGAGTGCGCTTGATGCATCAGATGTTAGATAGATGCAAAATGGTCCCCATTCAAAACAAATAATATTTGCAATTATCAGAATTCCAATTCACTGCCTTTTCCTGGTGGCATATTAAACATCTAGCATATATTCTAGATGGAAACTTCTGTGCTTATCATCCGGCGCCTTGCATTAATGTTCTCAACGTCTCTTCCTTTTTCTCGTTGCATATTTTTATCAATATTTCCATGCAACCTAGGTTGGCAAATGATATGAAACATTATGCTGGACACTAAATCTTTGATATGTTTACCAAAACCCGTTTATTATCTAATCAACCCATCATCAATTTCTTCTAAATACATTCAAACATCACATTGGGTAGGCTACAGTTTCGCTTATCCTGATTTCAAGCCCTGTCAACTCTGTAAGCGTGTATTTGTAAGAATATTGTAAACGGGGCATACCACTATAAATGGGATACAATAACATGTTGGGAGATCTCAAGTGTTGATTAGAAGGTACTACAATTATAAAGCTCGGAACTAGAAAAATAGTAAAGATAAAAATTATGATGTGATAACAAAAATGATGTGTATAGTAGCATTAGTAGAAATTTTCACCAAAGTGTGTGCCATGCCTTAGGGACGAATATATGTGTGTATGTCATAGCGGCTGTGTGTATTGTGTTCAAAAATATATATTGATTCATACAAGTTGTTTCTTTGGGACCTAAGAAGGTTTTCATTGATTTTTAAATAACCGGATGAAACTAAATTACTTTTGGCTCTGCATGAGTGGTTCTGACTTAAGAAGGTTTTCATTGATTTTTAAGTAACCGGATGAAACTAAATTACTTTTGGCTCTACATGAGTGGTTCTATAGCAGAGCACGAGCATGTGATTAGTGGTCCTAAAGGATTTACTTGCCACAAAACTAATCAAACATAAAAACACAATCATAATAGTAGAGTAATTATGTAAACACCCAAGAACAGAAAGAAAAAGGTAAAAATAAATTTTATTCATTGGGTTGCCTCCCAACCAACGCTATCATTTTACGCCCCTAGCTAGGCATAATGTATAGATTCAAGTATTGTCATCTTTAGTTTCCAACTCCTAAATCACACAACTAGAATTATTCAAGGATTTAGAATGCATACTTTCAATGAAAATACTTCTAGGAATAAGATTGAAAAATTTATTCTTGCAAATAGGGTCATTTACCACTTCAAAAAAATTGGGGCGGATATTAATCATCATAAGATCCTCATTGTTTCTTCTAGAAGTCATACCCTTGTTCTTAGAAACGTGTGGAGTTTTGCAATCTTTACTAATATGAGTTTTTTTTCAATAATCTTAACAATAGAAAAATATTTCTTCCAACTTATCAATTCTAGCGGGGCTCTCTTCCATTCTTTTATTTATTTCGGGTTCCTTTAATCTCAGTATCTTAAGAGCACCTCCAGCTTTTGACCCAATTTTACTTACAAAATTATGCATCCTTTTATATAATTTGTCAATATTTTCTTCGGTGAGCATTTTCTTTTCAATAGCATCTAACCTTTAATTGCATAACATGCTCAAGAGTTAAAATTGTTTCATTGATAGTGATAGGTGGTGCAGCCACTAAATCTTGCATAGCATTAAAAGCATCCAAAGTGGGGCACATAAAGAAATTCCCACCGGTAAATGTACCAACGATGAATCTATACCAAGTGGGGATGCCCACATAAGAATTACAAACAACAACAATGTTAGATTGCTTACGAACAGATCTATTATGAGCATTGCAAATCCTATACCAAGCATCTTTTGGATAATCCCCTCCACTTTGTATAAAGTTAATAACCTCATTCTAGGGAGTACACGCAATAGTGGAGGAAACAGCCATAGCAACAAGGTAGATAGAGAAGAGATCTCACAAGAAAAAGCCAAACAAAAAAGGGGGCGAATAAAATGGCCAATTTTGTGAATCGGGGGAGATGAAAACAAGAGGCAAATGGCAAATAATGTTAATTACAAGGAGATGATATTTTTGATTAGGAACCTGATATATGTTGATGAAGTCTCCCCCGCAACGGTGCTAGAAATTCTTTCGACGTGGCTTCAGGCTGCGACGGTATTTCCCAAAAAAGGAAGGGTTGATACAACATAACTATGGTAAGTATTTCCCTCTGTTATGAAACCAAGGTTATCGAACTAGTAGGAGAACCAAGAAACACTATGTAAACGGTGCCTTCTCACAAAGAACAAATACTTGCAACCTGATGCGTAAAAGAGGCTGTCAATCTCTCCACGGTAAAAACATAGATCGATTTGTATGAGATTGGATAAATAGATCACGCAAGAAAACAAAATAAAAGATGCAAATAAGAGTGCAGCAAAGTATTTTGGGTTCTTAGAATAGTAGATGTGATTAAAAATGTGGAAAAAGATAGATCATAATGAAATATGTTAAATAATAGACCTGGGCCCGTAGATTTCACTACTGGTTTCTCACATGAGTATAGCACAAGATGGGTGAACAAATTACAATTGGGAAATTGACAGAAGGTCAAATAATCATGACCATATCTAAGGCAATGATCATTATATAGGCATCACGTCCAAGATTTGTAGACATTTACGATTCTGCATCTACTACTATGACTCCACACATCGACCGCTATCCAGCATGCATCTAGTGTATTAAGTTCACGGAGAAACGGAATAATGCAATAAGAACAATGGCATGATGTAGACAAGATCTATTCATGTAGGAATAGACTCCATCTTGTTATCCTTAATAGCAATGATGTGTGGCTCGCTGCCCCTTTACTCACTTGGAGAGGACACGTCAAGATCAAAGCCATCACAAAGCACCTCTTATCATGGAAAGAAAAATCGATCTAGTTGGCCGAACTAAACGAAATATTCGAAGAAGAAATACGAGGCTATAAGTAATCATGCATATAATAGATCAAAGAAGACTCAAATAAAATTTATGAATAGAAACTAATCATGAACCCAAACTTCATCGGATTGCAACAAACACACCACAAAAAGTCATTACATCAAAGAGATCTTCAAGAGACCATTGTATTGAGAATAAAAAGAGAGAGAGACAGGAAGCCATCTAGCTACTTCCTATAGACCCATAGGTCTACGGTGGATTACTCACGCATCATCATCAAAACCTTACCCCCTTTTAATATTATTGGCTTTCCTATGGACTCAAAGTGATTTCTCACAAATGTAAAATGTAGAGTCCTCTTTGCTTGAAGCTTGGACAGCCTACTTCCTTGCATCTTGGGGTAATTCCACAATCCTTTGGCCATCCCTATCATTGAACTTGTCCTGAAATATACTTAGTGGAAACATTAGTTCAATGACTTATATGTTGTTATTAATTACCAAAACCACCAAGGGAGCAAATGTTCTTTCAATATCCCCCTTTTTGGTAATTGATAACAACATATAGATCAAATCTTTGACACAGATATAATCATGGAACATAATCATTGCTTTGAGAAGTATGTGATAAGCAAGAGATCCCCCTAAATTTGTGCATTGTTTTTAAATTTGTGTTTGAATGCAAATGCACAATTGATTAGGTACATGGGTTATAGTTTACATGTCACATACCACTTGGTGGTGCGCGGGAGTAGTTGGAATGAACATCATAGTACAACTCAATCAACCAAAAATGAATGATCATCACATAAGCATTAAGATGATAGGAAATAGTAGCATCACACATGAAAACGTATGATCAAACATCATCAAGCGTGTATCACAAGAAAAGGGAAAGAGTATCATAGTAACCAAAAGCAATTGTTTTTGAAAAAGAAACAAACACCAAATGCTCTCTCACTCGAAGCCTAAGGATCTATATACACTTCCCCCCTTTGGCAACAAGTTACCAAAAAGTTCAAAGGCATATATCTAAGTGTTCTTGGGTTGATCTCCTCCGGTTGTTGATGAAGGAGTCGAGAGAATAGAGTTGGCAGAGATCTCGCTAGATGTCTTGGATGGAGCTAGAGTGGTCACTAGAGGAACTAGAGCTGATGGAGCAGGAGCTGTGCTGACAGTAGCAGGAGCTGATGAAGAGGGCCTCAATTCTGGTGCAGGCACTATGGATGATCTGCCCTGAGTAGTGAACTGGGTGCCCGGCTTGAGAGGTGATCCATCCTCATCATCATCATCATCATCATCATCATCATCATCATCATCATCTCAAGAAGTAGAAGAGACCCGAGGGATGTGCACGGAGTCAAGTTCCTTCTGAAGCTCTATAACTGTCTTTTCACCTTGTCCACCTTATGAGCAAGAGTCTTGATCCTTGTCTCAAAGATCCTCACAAGACTGTTCTGGTTGTCCAGAATCCCTTTGATATCTTTTTGCATGCCATGAACTGCTGAGATCAGAAGATCCATTTGCTCATTTCTGGATTTGGGGGCTTGGGAACTAACGGCTCGAACTACTTCTGCCTCTGCCTGCGCTGTAGCAGATGTGGGATGATCTGGCTCCATCACTACAACATTATCCTTGAGATTTGGCTGTAGGGGCAGATGTGGACGATCTAGAGCAAAAATGTGCTTCTCCAACTGAGAGTTGATAAGCATCTGGATGTAGGGTGGATAGCAGCAAGAGCGCTTTTGATCAGCAGCAACCCTCTTGATTGTCTCAACAATAAAATCCTTAACTCTAATCCTGGTATGTCCGTCAAGGTGGATCAACATGTCGATGGAGTATCCTCAGATCATCTTATCATCTCCTAACTTGGGAATCAAAGTATGCGTCAAAATAGTGTTCATGGTATGGAGGCCTGCGGGGACAACTTGGATTCTAGCTTGTGAGATTGCACCTTGTCTGCGGGGATAGGAGTATACATATCCTTCATGGCATTGTGACTTGCCTTGGATTCTGAGTATACATCCAGATCACCAACCTGAACATCTGGAACTCCTAGAAGTGCAGCCCACTCCTCAACAGTAGATTCAGACCTTGCTCCTTAAGTCATCCATACAATTCTACCATCTCCGTAGAAATGTGAAGTGGAGTAGAATTGCATGATCATCTCGTCGTTCCATGCATTAAGTTCTTTGCCAATGAACTCATCCAGACCAATGCAATGGAAATTATCTTGGACACTTGGAAAGTAGTCCACATTCGCCTTAATGAATTCCAATCAACATATCTCATATCGCTAACAACAGTCCTATTGCTCTCTGGTGTAGAACCTATAGTGAACAACAGTTTTCTTCCTCGGGGCATAAGGATCTATGGCTCTCCAGGCTCTCAATCCCGAGTCTTTCCTCTTCTTCATGTCTCCAGCAACTAAGTGGCTGGCACGATGTACTGGATGTGGACCGAGCTTCATCAAAGTTGTCAAGTCATCATCATCTTTAAATCTGGAGGCAGTCCCCTTGTTCTTCTCAGAAGCTGGAATGTCCGTGGTAGTCCTCTTGGAATTCTGTGAAGCAACATTCTTGGAAGTAGGCTTGGTGCTCTTGGAAGTGCCAGTCTTTGGTATACCATCACCCATAAGATTCTTGGCTTTCTTCTTGGGAGGGGCTTCCTCAACATGTTCTTCCTACTCTTCCTCGGCAGCAGCACCAGCAGCCTCCTCTAGATCTTCATACATGCAGGTAGCCCTGCCAATCACATGGATAATCCTCTTTCTGGATTTCTACTCCCCTGCCTTCTTAGGCATAGACTTCCTTGGGAGATCAATAGACATTGTGGCTCTAGCACTCTCATGTGCTTTGATAGTCTCTGAGCTAGCATAGACCTTGCTGACAACTCTTCTAGAAGAAGTAGCTTCAGTTGTTGACTTCTTAGCAGCCTTTTCTTGCTTCTTGGCAAGAATCTCCTTAGGAATAAAGTCTGAATCTTCTTCATTATAATTTAGCTTCCTGCTTTGCCAAATTTTGACTGTCCTCTGCATCTGACATATTGGGAACCCATGAGAGCTGGGGGTGCCTGGATCTGAAACAGAAGTGGGCTCTGGGCTTGTGCCTGAACTCATATCAACTCCCTGCTCTGCCAAATTTTTGACTGTCCTCTACATCTGACATATTGACACTATGAATAGAGTATAGGAGATCAGAAGTAGATGATTCATCACAAAATGAGGCTGGTTTTTGAAATTTTGAACAATAAATTTTCAAGATTTTTGCATTCTGTCAAATAAATATTGGTATAGTCAAAACAATATTTTCGGTGCTGCCGACACAAACTGTCTCACTTAACCGATCCTTGGCACCCTTTTTGGTCAGACCGAAAAGAGGTACATGGTTCCACCGAATCAGTTCTCAGCAGCAGAGAAGTTCACATTGGTGAGACCAATATGTTTGTTTCAGTTCCACCGAGATTTATCGGGCGGACGACAAAACCCTAGAAAATTCACCATTCGCTAGACTCTGGAGGTTTTGTGTGGATACGAGTACGTGGAAAAAGTGTCTTATAGATAAACTTGAATCTAATGCGCCAGAATCGGACGAGGAGCGCAAAAGAGGTCAAATCCGTACCCTAACTTGGTGCGGATCCGCTACGGTGGCGACGATCGAGAGGATTTCGTCAGCGATGGCGATTCCTAGCGGCGGAGGAGCACAGGGAAACAAGGGAGACGACTAGGGGTCTCATAGGCGGCATCATAGGGTTCTGAGGCGCGACGACTGAGATTTAATCTCAAAGCATCGGGGTCCATAGCTTATATACCCACCTTTGTCGGTGGCATCGATTCTAACTTTTCGGTGTCATCAATTTCCTCAATTGTCAATTGGTAGGGAAACTCGGTGTAACCGAGAAGATGGAATCAGTGGTACCACGATTGAAAACCAGATCAGCCCTAGGCATTCAGTGAGACCGAGATTTTGTGGTTGGTTCCACTGAGATGCACCTGGGAGGTTTTAATGGTCAGTCCTTGTCGATATGGAACTCTGAGTGGTCCACACACAAAGGGATCGAAAACACTTGTTCAAATTTTGTGATGCAGCTTGAATAGAGTATGAGGTGAGAAAGCATAGATCACTAAAGAAGTTTTCCGAGGCATTCTTGTATATCCACTTGGAAAAAGATAAATCAAAAGCCAAATAGCAACAATTGGATATCCTCGCATGAGAAAATAAATGCAGACCAACATGCTCACACAATAAGATGTCAAATGAAATCATGACAAGCATGCACAAACACTCCAGCATCTAACAAGCATTTGGGCGATGACTAAGTCATCTATATATGAGTATTTGACTTAGGAGCCAAGAAAGAGTACTTGATCATAGGTCATACTCGTCTTTTAAACACGAGTGGGGTTTCCACTTTTACATAAAGCATTTAATGTTGTCACATACTAAGAGATGCTTTGACTCAATTCTTAGAGTAAAGATCCCCCTTGATGTGACATCCCCCCCATAAGAGGGATAAACTAACCTTGGGTTTTGTCGATGAAGACTTCATGTTGGTGAGGTGTTGTTGGATGCTCAAGGTTGATGAAGATCACCAAGAGTTGGGAGCATCCTTGTTGTTTCCTTACTCTTCTCACCTACATGGGTTTGTCCCAACACACAAGAGACAAATACAAGGATATCTATGGACATGGAGTGCAAAGCATGTGTAATGATGTCCATTGATTTGTTGATTAGCTTGTCCCTTGCTTACCTTTGACGGAATGTGTGAGTCCTTGATCTATTGCATAGGGTTGATGTTGATTGCAAGTAGATCTTGCCAATAATGAATATGAGAGAATTTCATTGGCGGAGTCACCCCTCAAGAACTCTCTAGTTCTTCTTCTTCAGAACCCACAACAAGTTGATGAGGATCCTTGGTGTTGAAGTAGCACTTGTAGAAGTTGAGCTTGTCGTAGCCTTGGGAACCCACTTTTCACCAAAGCTTGGGGTTCATCTTCATAAGAGTCAAAGTCCTCTCAGAGCTTGTTCTTGCCCTTGAGCTTGTGTTCTAGTGGTGGAAGGTCATTTTGAGTGTTTGTCCCCTTCGGAAGAGTATGTTCGTACTTCTCGTTTTGAGGAATGAACTTGGGATTGGGGTGACCTTCTTTCCACTCAACTCCATTAGCGTTGAAGTAGCCAACACCACAATCCTTCCGATATCCTCCATGCTTGCGTACAATCTCCTCAAATTGTTTGCACCCATCAAGACTCTTGTAAATACCTTTCTCTATAATCCCTTTCAAGAGTTCCTTTTCTTGCTCCAGTGTAACTTGGCTAAGGGAAGAGTTAGTGGGATTGAGAGAACTACTATAAGCTATATCATTGGGTTTAGCACTTTTATTGTTGCTACTATATGAAGAACCTTTCTTTCCTTTGTTACTAGTTTTCTTAGATTTGACTTGTGGCATAAATGTAGACAAGAGTATTTATTTGGCAAGATAAGATGAAGTCTTCTTTTGGAGATCATCATTATTAGCTTTAAGAAATTCATGTTCTTGCTCCAAATTGAGCTTCTCGAGGCATAGCTTCTCATGAGTTCTTACAAGCTCTCTATGATCTTGAAGAGTAGATTCATGAGGTAACTTAAGAGTGTTGATTTCTTTAGCTAGTTCTTCTATTTTCATCTTATCACCATCAATTGACTTATCTTGACTATCATGAGAAATATCAAGTTCATTATAATCAACATTACTAGTTTTATCACATAGCAAGTCATCATCGTACAGCAAATCATCTTCATCACTATCAAAATCAAGATATTCGGGGTGAGATACCTTGGGGCCTTTAGCCATGAAGAAACTTAAACCTCCTTCATTTGGTGAATCAAATAGATCATAGGAGTTTGTTATCACTAGAGCAATTCCGGGAACACCATCATCTTGACTATAGTCGGAGTTGGAGTGATAGCTTCTCTTCGAGTGGTTGTTGGAGTCGGAGCCGGAAACCCATTCACCAACATGAGATTGATGCTTTCTTCTTGGGTAGCTCTTGGTGTGCTTGTCCTTGTTCTCCGAGTCCCTACTTCTCCTTGAGGGTCTTTGTTCATAACGATCATCTCTACTCCTTCTCTCTCTTTGAGGTGATTCATCTCTTGAGCTTCGTCTTCTGGGTGACTCTTCTCTTCGTTTGTAAGGAGCTGAGCACTCATTGGAGTAATGTTGCGGCTTCCCACAATTGTAGCAGTTTCGGTCACGACTTGATGAACGCTTGTCTTCATGTCTTGAGTTGGAGCTACGATCTTTGCTTCTATTTTTGTAGAACTTGTTGAATTTCTAGACCATGAGGATTATCTCTTCATTTGTGACAAGGTTGTCGCTTGAGGTAGTAGGAGCATCACTTGTGGCTTTGTAAGCACCTCTAGACTTGTGATGAAGCTCTTCCTCATCTTTGAGGGTCATCTCATGAGCAACAATTCTACCAATCACTTCCGTAGGTTTGAGATGTTTGTAGTTGGGCATCATTTGGATCAATGTACACACTATGTCATATCTCTCATCCAAAGCTCGAAGTATCTTCTTGATGATGAACTTGTTAGTCATTTCTTCGCTACCTAAGCCGGCAATCTCATTGTTGATGAGATCTAGCTTAGAGTACATTTCAGCGACTCCTTCACCATCCCTCATCTTGAACTTGTCTAGTTGACCTTGAAGAACATCTAACCTGGATTCTCTCACGGACTCAGTTCCTTCGTGCATATCAACTAAAGTATCCCAAATCTCTTTTGCATGTTCAAGACGGCTGATTTTATTGAATTCTTCAGGACATAGGCAGTTGAAGAGACGGCACATGCTTGAGCATTTAGTTGCAACATCTTCAATTTATCCGCAGATGCTTCACGATCTGGTTCCTTTCCATCTGCAAAGAATTCACCTTGGAATCCAACACGAACAATAGCCCAAATGACGGGATTGTGACCAAGCAAATGCATTTTCATTTTATGCTTCCAACTAGAAAATTTAGTGCCATCAAAGTACGGACCTCTACGGTGATAATTTCCCTCACTAGATGCCATATTCTCCTAGGTTGTGAAACAATTGCAATGGAGACCAAAGCTTTGATACCACTTGTAGGATCGAGAGTAGGTCTAGAGGGGGGTGATTAAACTACTTGACCAAATAAAAGTTTTGTCCTTTTTCTAATTTTAATTCTTGGCAAGTTTTAGCATTCATAGCATATCAAGTAACACTCTACACATGCATGTCTAAGAGTGTAGCAGTGGAAAGTAAAGACATTGCACATGTAAGTAAAGAGAGGGTTAGTAAAGCAAACACAAGTGATGACACGATGATTTTTCCCGTGGTTTCGATAGGTGGTGCTATCGTACGTCCACGTTCATGGAGTCTTTAAACCACGGAGGGTAACATTCGCGAGAGTCCACGGAGGGCTCTACCCATGGAGGGTTCCAAGAAGAAGCAACCTTGACTATTCCTTGCGGCTTCCGTCCACGAAGGACTAGCCTCACTCTGGGTAGATCTTCACGAAGTAGGCGATCTCCTTGGCCTTACAAATTTTTTGGTTCACTCCACAACATGAAGTAGGAGGCTCCCAAGCAACACCTAACCAATCTAGGACGCACCACCCTCCAAAAGGTAATAGGCTCGATAATGACGATGAACTCCTTGCTCTTGTGCTCCAAGATGATAGACTCCTAAAAACACAATCACTCTCTCACAGATTTGGCTTGGTAGAAGAGATGAGATTGGTGGAAAGCAACTTGGGGAGGCTAGAAATCAAGATCCATATGGTTGGAGTGGAAGATCGTGACCTCAACACAAGGGTAGGTGGTTCTCTCTCAAAAAACTGAATAGGATAGGTATGTAATAGTTTTGAGTGCTTCTCTTTCAAGTGGGTGGTGGTGAAGGGGTATATATAGACATCCCAAAAAATCCAACACACAAAATGACCAACTCGGTGACACCAATGTGTAAAACTCGGTGGTAGAGAAGTGACCAAAAGTGGCAACTTTTGAATCTCGGAGGGACCGATATGGAATTTTCAGTTGCCCCAACAAGGTGACTAACGGTCAGATTTTCCAATCTCGATGATGCCGATTCACCATTTTCGGACAGATCGAAAATGTGAACTTGCGTAACAGAATCTTGGCAACCCAACTCGATGGCACCAAGAGCAGTGTCAACTTCACCGAAGTCTTAGGGTTTGGTTGAGTGTGTCTAGGGTTTAGAATCGGTGGCACCAGGATAGGAATGTTGGTTGCACCGATTTTGCATATTTGGCTTTGGATAGAATTTGGTGGGAGAGTTTGTGGATGTTTTGGTGACTGTCACTTCTGCACGTTTAAGCATATTGTTCATCATCAATACTTTACCCCCTTTTAATAGTATTGGCTTTCCTATGGACTCAAAGTGATTTCTCACAAATGTAAACTGTAGAGTCCTCTTTGCTTGAAGGTTGGCCAACCTATTTCCTTACATCTTGGGGTAATTCCACAATCCTTTGGCAATCCCTATCATTGAACTTGTCCTAAAATATACTTAGTGGAAACATTAGTTCAATGACTTATATGTTGTTATTAATTACCAAAACCACCAAGGGAGCAAATGTGCTTTCATGAATATCTAGTACTGGTAGAGCTGAGCTATTTCTTGCATCCTCTTTGTGCGAAAGAACTATCATCTGACATGCTACATGACCTGGAAGAGTTGGCGCTGGAGTTGATATGCAAGTTAGAAAAGATCTTTCCATCATGCTTCTTTAATCCAATGCAACATTTGATTTTGCATCTCCCGACCGAGGCAAGATTGGGGGGCCCATGCAAAATCATTGGTGCTTTGGAACTGAGAGGATGCAAAAGACGCTTCGAGCAAAATGTAAACATAAACGTAGAATTGAAGCATCGATCGCCAAGGCATTCATTACTGAGGAGGCGGCAAACTTCGTGACATCACAGTATGAAGCCAAGAATCATCATTTGCGTCATCCGAAGCCTCGGTACAATGATGGTGACCGTGAAAAAGTTCGATCCAACCTCAGCCTATTCCAATGAGAGCTCTCACCCGCTAGTGCTTCGAAAGCAATAATGTTGGATGTCGAAGAATGGCGGACCATTTCGTTGTATATCTTCAACTACCTAACAGAAGTGCGGCCATACCTCAAGTAAGTTCTTGGTACATTGTTTCGCAAGTTCTAATTCCTTTGAACTGCTCTTATTCCCGAATATGTGATACAGTCAATACGTCGCCAAATTCTCAAATGGAGTAATTATCCAAAATGATTCTCGGATGGGCTATCCTCGTTTCATCTCTTGGTTCAAACAAACGGTACTTTCCATTAGACCATTTCATTTCTTCGTCTAGTTTGTGGCTAATGCAACAACCATTTCGTATCAAACTTGTAGGCTAATTCAGATTCTATGGACGCCAAACTGAGACAAGTTGCTAATGGTTTTGACTATAAGGTCCGTTTATTTGACAAATACGACATCAATGAGTATCACTTTCGTACTTTTGGCAAAGAGCTATCAATGGCTGACTGAAATTCTACAAATTGTTGTGTCTCCGCTGTCAGCGAAGGAGATGTCAAGTATTATGGAAGAGTCGAAGCAATTGATGAACTTATATTCTTTGGTGATAACAGACCAAACGTCGTAGTCTTCAAATGTTATCGGTTCCAGCCGAAGGAGACTAGAAGGACTCATGAACATATAGGTCTAGTTGAAATCAAACAAAGCACCCTTTTAGATGTTCCCGACGTCTATATTATGGCTCTACAGGTGACCCAAGTTTTCTATCTACCGGCGGTCTGCTAAACCGATCCAAATCTTAAAGGTTGGGATGTCGTTTATGATGTGCCGCCACATTTTAGACCCCCCCCCTCAATGAAGATGATTATGAACCTCACATTAACCCAGACACATATGAAGGAGAATTCTTCCAAGAAACACGTCTTTCCAAAAAACCATTTCAAGAACCACTCTAATTCACGCCAGAACATTGAGGTAGACAGCGACAGTGAATCCGACTCCACCCCTGAGTCGGAACAAGAAGAGATGGAAGAACAAGAGGTTACTGCTACGGATGCCCTCTCAATGCTTAACCAATTACATAAAGGAGGCCTTCCACATGTTGCTCGCGATAGTGATGATGATGCATTTATTAATGATAGTGATGATGATGATGATGCATTTACTGATCTCGGAGCATATATAGACGATGAAGATTATTATTAGTTCTTGTCAGGTATACATGATGATGATACACTCAAATTATATATATACATATTACTATTCATGTCGGTACTCAATTTTTTATGTTGTACTAATTTCGTTTACTCTTTGTCATGGCGGGTGTTGAAATATGGTGGGCGTGGGTCGAGAGCGATCCGAGGATCCTTCGTCAGCGTGTGCTGGGAGGGGTACTTCCATTCCACCCCAAACTCTCCGGAGAGCGTGGTACGATAGTATTGGGTCACCTGAGGGCACTTCTTCATTGGTGAAGTTGCCCACAGGGAGAGGAGGTTAGGGGAAGAAGAGAGTTCCTAAAGCTACACGTGGTGGTTGTGGGAGAGGTATGAAGGCTGCTACGCCTTCCTTGCCGCCACCAGCAGTTGATTCACGAGAGCACAGGACTGCTACAGTGGACTCGTCTGAGATGGAGGCTACAAGTACTCCTGTCCAATAGCGTCGGGTCCATGATCCTTCTGTCGCAGATGCTTCGACCCTCGAGACTCCTGTGCCAGAGGCCTCGTCACGCGAGAATCATGTGCCAGACACTTCGTCCTACGAGACACCACAGGCTTCCACCAAATGGGATACCTAGCTGTATCTGCATCAGTCGGAGCCGAGTGGCCATGCTGATGGTTGCGGGGATCGGCTTTCTGATAGCGGGGATGAGGTGGTTGAGGGCACCATCTACCAGCGTGTTTGTACACGGCTCCCGCCCATGCCGACGACCCGTGAGCAGAGGTAGCTGATTAAGCCTGCGTCGCTGAAGTAAGTGCATTTACTCTTTTTAAACCTTTTGCCTTCATGTTTCTTCACATATCTAATGCATTGGCTTTGTCATACTGCAGGGGTTGGATTCACACCAAGGATGTCCGGAGGCCCAACTTTGTCCTTGGTGTGGTTTTATAGCATAAGTTCCCCGGGTTTGTCATGTTCCTCGGTGAGAGTTAGGAAGAAGAGGTAGGATTAAAATGGGAGCACTACTTGGCTGCCCCGGCCCCGCCGGAGGAGATGATCGACGGTGTGTTGTGCCACACGAGGGCCGACATGGTCATTAGGAAGTGCTGGGTAATTTCTCCTTTACACAATTGAAAATAAATAATAGCTAGTTATTGTACTAATCAATGTTGTCTCTTTTGATTGTAGACCATCTACAGGTGTGAGAAGGGATATGAGGAGGCCGTAGCAAATCTTATCGATTACGAGTGCAGGCGCCTACTACAGGACTTATGGCACGAGGCTCGGGTACAGGTTATTCGAGACTACTACGCCTCACAACATATTAAGAAGGCCAAGTCGTCGTCCCATCGAAAGTTTCTGGACAAGGAGAAATACATGATGGTAATTACCTATTCTTAAGGCCCTGTACTTAGTTTCCTTTGCTTTGATTCATAGGCGTAGCTCTCAAATTCCTCTTTACTAACTTAGGTGCCCCCGAGATGGTGTGCGGATAAGATGGGTGGTTCGGAGGCATTGGTGAATGAATGGTTCTCTGACCAATGGCGAGTCATCCACGACGATGCCAAGGCACACCGTGCCCAAATGGATGGTGTGCCACACCATCAAGGTAGCGCCAACATTTATCAGTTCGGGCGGAACTGGGTATGTGGTTTGCTTCATGATTCCTGCAATTCATTCTCGTAGTGCTAGGTTTACCCATTATTAACACTTTGTTCCTATCTTGTAGGCTCATCACAATAATTCGGAGGTGCCAAAGGTGTACGACCTCTATGCCATGGCCCATACTGCCTGATACAAGATGGTCAAGGCATTTTGTGAGTCTGACCTCGATAATCCCGAGAACTTCACCAATATCTCCTCCCACCATAAGCTTGTGAGGTACAGAGATGTGGGGAAGGTAGTGAATGGGGAGGACTTCAACCCGAGCCAACAACCACTTGATCCAGACCTGGTGAAGTTAGCTGGCCATGGGAGGCCCCATGGCTCGATAGCCATTGGAGGTGGACATATACGGTCTTCGAGCACTTTCTGGCAGATAAAGGTGCGCCAAATGAGCTCCTATCTTGAGATGCCGCCTCGTCCACGGCTAGTCCAGCTCGCCATTGAGGTTAGTCATACGGACTTAGATAGCTTTCATCCATTACAATGTCTATGCGAACAAAGGTGATTACAATGCTAACGAGGAGGGGTGTTGCAGGCTGCTCGAGATAAAGAGAGAGAGAGAGACAATGCGCTTCTGGCAGAACAGGCCCGAGAGGCGGAGGAGGAGAAGAGGTATCTAGAGGAGAGGATAGCTAAGTTGTTGGAGGAGGAGAGGGCACGGAACGATGCGTCTCACAGGGCCATGTACAAGCTCATCGTGGCAAGTTTCTTCTTCATATTAGCCAAATGATGCACTACATGTTCTATTCATTAATAACCAATATAATTGACTTGGCAAAACCAAATGTGCAGACATTGTGCGAGAAGACTGGCCAGACCCCTTCGCCGATGCCAGTCATTACCACAGCCGAAACAGTGAGTTTCATTTTCAACGTTCATTAGTTACTAGTCTAAACATTTCAGCATCAGCATGCTAACGCAAATGATCTTTGGTACAACATAACTCCTGAGCCGCATCGCATTACCCGAGCAATCCCAGTGCTTCACCTCCGTGATAATGAGGAGGGTAAGCCCTATTATGCCACTTACTTGGCTCATTTTCTCAAACAAAGACAAACATAGCACTTAAGACAAACTTAGCACTTAGACAAATGTCATATTTTACGTAAGTTAGCTTTATTTCCTCTAAAATGACATAGTAATCTTACTTACCTCCAAAATAACATATTGTACCTAAGTTAGCTCTAAAATGACATATTGTACCTAACTTATCTCTAAAATGACCTATAATTAGCATTGTTTCCTCCACATCGACATATTAAGCTTATTTAACTCAACAATGACATAATAGACTTGGTAATCTCATAGATGCCATGGACTTAGCTTATTTTCTTGCAAAATGACAAAATAAGCTTAGTTAGGTAAAAAATGGCATAATTACCTAGGTTAGATCTAAAATGGTACAAACAAGCAATAAGAAGAAGAAAAACAAGAGGATAAAGACAAAGAGAAGAAAAACACTTCTTCTTCTTCTTCTTCTTCTTGTTTTTCTTGGTAACCTCATAGATGCCATATACTTACCTTAGTTTCTTGCAAAATTATAAAATAATCTTAGTTAGTAAAAAATGGCATAATTACCTAGGTGAGCTCTAAAATGGCACAAATAAGCAACAATAATAAGAAAAACAAGAGGATAAAGAGAAACAGAAGAAAAACACTTCTTCTTCTTCCTCCTCCTCTTCTTCTTCTAGATCTTCTTCTTCTTCTTCATGGTAACCTCATAGATGCCATAGACTTACCTTATTTTCTTGCCAAATGAGACAATAAGCTTAGTTAGGTCAAAAATGGCATAATTACCTAGGTTATCTCTAAAATGGCACAAATCAGAAATAATAAGAAGAAAAACAAGAGGATAGAAACAAAGAGAAGAAAAAGACTTCTTCTTCTTCTTCATCCGCTGTTTCCTCTTCTAGATCTTCTTCTTCTTCTTGGTAACCGCATAGATGCCATAGACTTAGCTTATTTTCTTGCAAAATGACACAATAAGCTTAGTTAGGTCAAAAATGGCATAATTACCTAAGTTAGCTCTAATATGGCACAAATAAGCAGTAATAAGAAGGAAAACAAGATGATAAAGAGAAAGAGAAGAAAAAACTTCTTCTTCTTGCTCTTCTTCTTCTAGATCTTCTTCTTCTTATTCTTGGTAACCTCATAGATGCCATAGACATACCTTATTTTCTTGCAAAATGACACAATAAGCTTAGTTAGGTCAAGAATGGCATAATTACCTAGGTTAGCTCTAAAATGGCACAAATAAGAAATAATAAGAATAAAAACAAGAGGGTAAAGAGAAAGAGAGGAAAAAACAGTTCTTCTTCTTCCTCCTCCTTTTCTTCTTCTAGTTCTTCTTCTTATTATTATTATTATATTCTTCTAGTATTCGTCCTCTAACTTTCTTATTTCCCATTTTGCAGATTTGATTCAATTCATGGAAACATGCATTGATGGAGTTATTGTGTTTACTTTTTGTTTTGATTTTGTATCGATGAACATTGTGAAACTTGCTACGTATGGATGAAACTATGCATGTATGGATGAAACTTGCACTTTTGATTTGGTATGTTTGTTGGATGATCATATATATATGCTTGTGATATGCTAGGGATATAGTTTCTATGAATTATATATAGCATATATGTGCTTGTGAAAATGATTGGATATAACAAAAAACAGAACAAAAAGGGACAATACAGGCACTTTGTCGTCTACCACTGACGGAAAGGGCTCTTTTCCGGTCGCCCCAGACGGCAAAGGTGACATGTGGAGGCCACCTCTGCAACTTGGGAAGACCAGACTAGGGACATTTGGTTTCTTTGCCGTCTATGGTTGATGGCAAAAGGTGAGGAGGAAAACGGCAAAGAAGTGAGGGGGCGACCACGGTAGAAGTCTTTGCCGTCTGCGACATATAGCAAACGGGGCGGGGAGGCAGATGGGAAAGGGGGCGGGGAGGCAGACGACAAAGGTGGCAGGGAGGCAGACGGCAAAGGGGGCAGGGAGGAAAACGCCAAAGAAGGCGGGGAGGCAGACGACAAAGGAGGTGGGGAGGCAGATGGAAAAGGAGGCGGGGAGGCAAAAGGCAAAGCAATGGGTCTGTTAGCCACCTCTAACGGCGACGCCATCAGTAGTTGCCGTCCAATAGACTTTGCCGTCTTCAAGCTGACGGCAATGAATCTTTGCCATCCGTTGGGCGAAAGCATATGGCAAAGAACCCCTTTGCCAGATTTAGCTTGGCCCAAAAATATGTCGTCTGCTAGCGGACGAAAAGTGCTTTGTTGTACGCCTTTGTGCCTTTGCCGTCTGCCATGGCAGACGGCAAAGTGCCTGATTCGTATAGTGACTATGTCAATAGGTCAGTCCCAAAAAAATTATATAACATTGCTATAAAATGATTGTAACACATCCAAGTATGATAATATAATAGCATGGAACAATAAAAATTAAAGATACGTTGGAGACATATCACACAACACCTTGGTTGTGAGGTGACTTCTGGGTTTGTGCAAATTAAGCGCACCCCCACGCTGTATCTTCTTCAAGTTGGCACTTTCTTGTTGTGAAGCGAATTTGGTTGTCTCTTTTATTGAGCTTATGAAGTTTGCTTAAGATTTGAGCTTAAATGCCCTGCTATCATTTGAAATCGTTGTGCCCTCATAGCTATCCCCTCGAATGCCCCTAGGCTGGTGACTGGACACGGCGCCTGCGCTTGGGTCCGTACCTACAGCGCCAATAAATCCGAGTGACCGAGCTCTGGCTCACGGGTTGCCCCCCATGAACTTCACCTCACAAAGGTCCTTAGTTTCTAGCCCTCCCACGGAGCTGCCACAAGTAGGTGGCTAAGGGTAAGGCCTGATGTGCGCGGTCGCCAGCCTGGCATTCTGCCGCATGGGGCACGACGCATTGACAATTGCTTGGTGCACGTCGCCCTTGTATTGTGAGGGGCATGAGCGCGCAACTGTGTCATGAGCTAGGATCCAATCACTTGAATGACAAAGAGGAAGCTCCTAAGCTTCGTGCTAGGGGCATCCGACACCTGAACGAACGCCACCCTTGACACTCTCACGTAAGAATGAGGTGGATATGTACATGCCCCGAAGCCTCCGGCTACACCATTCGGTGTCCTCGGGAGGATTCCCGCCCATGCCCAACTGGAAGCCCCATGCTCCGTGCTGGCGGAACAGTTGAACCGCGACGATGACCATGACCAAGTGGAAGCCCCATAGTCCACGCTGGAAAAACGATCGAGCCATGCTCATGCCCGTGCCCAATGCGAGCCCCACACTCTATGCTAGAGGAGAAGACAACTAAGAACGCCCTCATGGGAGATGCCTCTCTTAGGGCGAATCCTGCCTAGCCCGGCGGCCAGCGTCCCCAACCCACCGTTGCATGAACTCGCTAGTCCCCCCTCGAGCCTCGTGCGATCGGGGCTGGGTATGGTGCGTGTGCGCATAGGGAAGAAGTGGCACCCAGCGCTTTGGGTGGGACTTGGCATGCAGGCCTGTCCCCACACACATCACCTGACGAAGGACCTTGGTGCGAGGCCTCCTCGCGTGACACCCAAGCGCAACCTAGCCAATGCACATCGTTTGGAGCCAGGCATTTTGTGCGTAGGATCTCCCCTAGGGTGGCCTCTTTATCACCGTTACTCCTCTCATGAGCTAGTCACGCGTCAGCAACCCAAAGGTTGGGGGTCCTCGAGCATCGTGCCTCTAGGGCCCAGCGTCGGCTGAGGCTCGCTCGAGGGCTGGGTCCCAACAACCATAGTACATATGCAACAAAGGATAAAGGGGAGGTCCCTGCAAGGGGACCAAGGAAATGGACGTAGGGTTCAAGCTGTGGCAGTGCACGACGCAAAGGGCAACTAATTTTCACACACCCCTCACGTCCTTCCACAACCTCGTTCCGCGCAGAAGCTTCTCCTCTCGTGTGATCCACGTGCGTTAGACATGATCTCCTAAGCATCTTGCCTCGGCAGCTCTTACCGGACTTCGGGCCCCTCACCTCGTGGCCTCGTCCCGGGCAACATGACCAGGCAAACCAGTGAGAACTGAGTCTGGCTCGGGGATAGGGTTCAAGCGATGCAGAGCATTAAGGTGATCACAGAGAAGGGAACTAAGCCTAATGAGAAGTACTGAGAATAAAATCATTTTTCAAGCCAGAACAACGTCAAACTTAGGGCGCAAAGGCCAAAATTCTTCCTGCATTCCCCTACGGGGACAGAGTGTTTCTTTGTAGAAGGAAAGATGGTGAAACAGAAGGGAAGGGGCCTGAGCGGCTCCACCTCCAGGGCTTCGAGTCCGGTGCCGCCTGCGCCTAATCGGAGTCTTCATCCTTGACGCGGGTGTTAGTGTCAAAACCGGCGGATCTCAGGTAGTGGGTCCCGAGCTATGAGATTTAGAGTCGATGGTAACATGCGACGAAGGGGACAAGGTTTTACCCAAGTTCAGACCTTCCTATGGAGGTAATACCAAATGTCTTGCTTGATTGTATTGATGATGTATAGGTTTAGAGTCGATCTACCTCGAGATGAAAGAGCTAAACCCTAGATGAGTTTTCCTCTCTACAACCTAAAACCCTCCGGCTTATATAGATGCTGGGGGTACCTAGGGTTTACACATGGTCAGTTACATGCATAAGAGATAAACATGCCTATTTTCTACATTAAACGTGGAGGACAAGCCACGATTTCCGAAGCTTCCATCCCGGAGACGGGGCCTTCGATCGATGCAATATTCTGCAAGCAGGCCATACAGTTCGGCCCATAAGAAATAGGTCGGCCTCCCGAGGACCTCTTAATCCAAGACTCCCCGAGTAGGCCCTGAACTTTCCTCCAATGCCAAGGGTCTTAGCTTCAATCACTTCATGTAATTAGAGTCTTCGGCTTGCGAGGTGAGTTCTTCCTGCCTAATTTAGTTTGACCTCCGACGACTTGCAGTTTTCCGAATAATGGCATGTCCTCTGACGACCCTTATAACGACCCTTCTAGCGAAAGGTCATGGCCCAACACTACTGCTAGGCCAGTTGCAGAATCTCGATTCGCGGTTCGAGGCCGTTTTAATCATCATGATCTATCAATGCACAGACCGTGCCCCGTTTTATACGAGATATGTTTAATCATGCGCGTGCAATGGCATGCAGGTCTTGGGAAGCGGAGGGATTCACGGAGCAACAGGGGGAGGCCAAATAGCGATAAGCCTCATAAAAGGGAAAGAAAACCCTAGGGCTTAACCACACCTCTCATTCGCCTCCTCTGCTTCCCCATTCCTCTGAGTCTCCGAAGAGCAGATCTAGATCTTCCACTATTCCCCCTTCGATCTCATCCATGATGGTCTACAATGGCAATTGGCAGACTTCCTCGGTCACTGACCGGGACATCTAGGACCTCAAGAAGGCCGGCTACCTCCCCGCAAACATCCCTCACCGCGCGCCAGAGAAGGACCAAGTGATCCCCACTCCCAAGCAAGGTGAAAGGGTGGTTTTCATCCCCCACTTCATCTAGGGAGTGACCTTCCCACTCCACCCCTTCGTCAGAGGCAAGCATGCAGACTGTGGCGGGGCTATTATCGGCTTCCACGACCTCCCACCGAACTCATTCATGCACATATCGGCCTTCATCCTCATCTGCAAGACCTTTCTGCAGGTCGATCCACACTTCGGGCTTTGGCTCAAAGTGTTCAACGCCAATGCAAAGTGCACCGGAGGTAAGCACGCAGACTGTGGCGGGGCTGTTATCGGCAAGCTCACTGGCGTTGTATGGCCATCGAGCACTTTCATCGACACCAACAAGGTGTGGCAGAAGTAGTGGTTTTGTATCACTCAGCCAAGGGAGGAAGGTCAAATTGCCCCTGCTGGACTCAGATCCACCCACCCACACCAGATTAGCTTCATGGCTCTGCAAGGGCCTCAGTTGGGCACCGAGCAAGGAAGTGAGCGACCTGTAGAAGCTCATCGGCTCCATGATTGATAACGACATCGGGCATACCAACATGGTCCAGGTTATGCTTTGATACTCCCTTGTGGGCTTGTTGGCTTGACGATGTGCCCACGATTATGCACCTCTTCCGCACTACACGAGAGAATCTGTGGAAGGTGCTTTTGAAGTCACAAGAGGATTGGACATCCGAGGAGGAAAATCGGGTTCTGCACGCTACCAAGCTTGCTTCCAAGGTACGGTATAATTTTGTTTGATCGGCTCTATCCTTCATAGAGAAGATCTATAACATCTTTCCCGACCACTCTTTGTAGAAATGCCTTAGCAAAGCCACGGACATCGATTGCCTGACGCCACAACCCGAAGACCCCAGGTCCGGGCTGTTAGCCGAGATGCTCGTCGAGGTGCCTTACGAGCCCCCCGCGAAGAGGGAGAAGAAGAAGAAATCAGGACGAGAATGCCTTCGCATCAGGGACCAGCTAGAGGTTGCGTCCAAGGAAACTCATGCGTCCTTGAATGAAGGGGAGCATGGGGAGGAGGAAAAGGAGGAGGAGGAAGTCAAGGGGTACGTTGATTCCCCCACGCAAGAACAAGGGCGGCGTCACCAGACGCCTTTGAGGAAACAGCTCCTCCTGCCCAGAAGAAGGCGCGCCTGACACACATATGCATGTCCGACGATAGTTCGGGCTTGGATACTGAGTCTGATGACTTCAAGAATGCTCGAAAAAGGAGCATAAGGGTCAAGCCCCCTACTCGAAGGTGAGGATCTGAGGAATCTTTTATTTGTCATTGATGAGTTTATAGTTTAATAACGTCCAGGCAGTTATTGACTTTGCACCCCCCTCTGTGTGCTCCCCAACGACCAAGTTTCGTCCGGGGAGACACCGCCCACCGAACTAGCGGAGAGTGGGTGTGCATCACATCACACCCTTCCGGGCATCGCAAAGGAGTCCGCGGAGGTCTCGTCCCAGCATACTCCTATGGAGTTGGGCACGGGCAGTGGGGGAGACGACATCATGGCCGAGGCTTACGCCTCGGTCACCGAAGACCGGGGGAGGTTCTCCACCTGGATACCGAGGAGGCCGAACGAGTGACCGCTCAGTCCCCTGTGAGGGCATCTCCGGAGCACACCACGCCTCCTGAGGCAACGGTTCAAACCCCGGTTGGTGATTCGGTTATCCGATCACCACCGACCAATGGGTGGCCGGTGCAGGAGGAGGCTTTATCGAGCACCTCCATTGCTAAGGAGCACCGCACCCTTATGGGTGCGGTATTGTAGAGCATTCAGCCCGTCGACAACCGACTGAAGGACGCCTTCAAGGGTCTCCTACGGATTTTCAAGTAAGCCACGCGACACTCTTACCTACAAAAATGTTTATTTATTTTTATGAATATATACATGGCACCCAAGCCCTAGGTGAGTTTGAAAAAACTTACTAGGGGTCAATCGTGGATCTGTTTCTGATCTACACATAAAAATGTATGTTCGGAATGTTCGAATAAACCCCCAAGAGGACTTGACATGTGATCGGATTGAGGACAATTCGCAAGTATTGCACCCATGTAGCCTAACAAGGATTTCTGTATTACAGGCTTCGTCGTCAGCGGCGGCTGTCAATAGTGTCGAGATGGACGAGCTGAATCGGAAGATCAAAAGCTCCGAAGATGAGCTTGATTCCCTCAACAAAAGATTCGAAGAGGCGCAAGGTAAGTCTGAATGAACATCCGGACACCTTTGTCGGAATACTGTCAATGCAATTTTCAAAAGTGTTAATGATCCAACAGCCTCAGTGAAGGAGGTAGAAAATTTCAAGGCCGAGCTATAGCAGTTCAAGGACAAGGCGGCGGTTGAGAGGGCGACGGCCGTACGAGCTACCACCGCGCTTTCGATTTTGAGAGCCGCAAGCGACAAACATGACTCGCGAGTGCAGGAGATCCAGTAGGAGCTCAAGGATGCCATCCACAAAGTGCGAGGTCCTTGAGCAAAAAGGAAAGGAGCACGCGGCCGTACTATCTACCCTAAAATCCGATCTCCAAAAGGAGTGGGTGGATAGGCGGTTCTTTTAGGAGCAGGTCCGTCAAGCGAAGGACTTAACGGATGGTAAGTCGTACTTATTGCAGTGTGTCTTCGGGGATAGCAAGTTCAAGCTGCTTACCTGGGTTTGGTGTTCCTCAGGCTCCTGCTCCGACCTTCAGAAGAGCGTGGCAGACGTGAATTAGCTCTATACTTCGCAGGAAGAAGGAGATGAAGCGCGCCTATTCTAGGCGCAATTTGAAGCCCCCGAGTGCTCTCCTCTTCTAGTCGAGCAGCTAAAGAAGCTAATGGAGCTGCACCGGATGGCGGAGCCGTACATGAAGGACCTCTTCGTCCAGTTCCTGCCCAACGAGCCATTGCCCAGCAGCTACTTTGGCTTGATGTAGAAGTTGATCGACGTTGCGCCCCTCCTCGACGCTATAAAGAGCTCCTCGGCATCGAGGGAGTTCGGATGGACCTTGCAAAGGCCAAGGTGCATTGGACGGGGCTAGATCCAATGAAAATAGCTGCTGCCCCGCCAGCTCCTGGGAAGGAACATAGCCCCCCCGTGCTGCACTTCGTGCGAGTAATGCAAGGTGATCGGGTGATAGCGTCACAATGTTCAAACGATAACATGCATGAATAAGTTGTAATGTGTCCAAAGAAATTTTTAAATCTTTCATGTTATTATTTATCATGCTTTCAATGTTTTGCATTCATTTATAACTCGTGTGTGTCCGTTTGAAACTGAAAGATGTGAGTCATCGGCTTGAGCTCCCATGTAGATGCTATGTGGGGTGTCTGTGCCAATGCACTGTATCCCTTAGCTAAGTTATTGGAACCCAAAGTTGCTAGAGTGCGGAAAACTAGGCAATCAGACCATCATGCTTTATTTCTTTCACTTAGCTATAGGGGCACAAAAAGGATTGCGAGGGGCTGATGTCTAGCCCTCGAAGTGTTGTGATGTTCAGATGAACCGCGGCTAAGGCCAGCATCACATGGTTTGTATGGAGAGCAAACCCCTCGCATAACATGGAATATCCTCTGAAGAGGATTTAAGTATAACACTTTAAGCTCAGATTCACGGGCCGGCTCTCGCATACTATGATAGTCAGTTTTTGGCTTTCTCCTGGGAGGTGCTTGACCAGACAATCTAGAAACACAATTGCAGGGGTTCTCCCGTTGCCCTTTTAGCCAAATGAGCGGAACATAAAGGGGCAAGCACAGGAGCGGGCAACCCAACTATTGACCCAAGACATAGTTCAGACTCGACGTATATAAAGTGAATTACAAGACGCCAAATGCATAATAAGTTGTACATAAGGCGATCTAGTTTTAAACTCGAGCCCCCGGTCTATTACCCAGTTGCGTCGTAACATACCGAACTATTTCACAAGAAGAGGGAGAGAAGAAAAATATGTTGCAAAAAGGACAACAAGACAAACATGTATCATGATGCTATATTTTTTCTCAACAACTCTTATTACTCGAAGTGCCGAAGCAACTGCTTATAGGTATGTGAAAAAATAAAGGAAGAAATTCTACAGGAGTGGTTGTACCAGGGGTCTGCGGTTGGGACCTTAAGTCCTCGATATGCCCAACTGCTTCTATACTCCTGCGTCTTGGTGCACCTCAATGGGTAGTACTGTTTGGCAATCGGAACTTGCAAACAAGGTCTTCAGAAGTTGTCGAAGTGTCGATGAGCTTTATGCCTTGTGCAGGTCCTTTGATAGTCCTGCAATGTGTCCGAAGACGTCGTGATGGTAGTAGTTCGGTCCATCCAAACACTTACCATTTTTTCCCACCACCACCCATGGAATTTTGAGTGCGAAGCTGTGCCTCCTTGGTACATACTTTGCTGGTCCTAGGGTTATGTGATGAGGGGTGAATCCCTATTTAAGGTGAGGGGACACTTTTGAGAGTTTAGTCTGCAACTGTGCTCGCTTCCCCATCTTGCCTGCCTTTACGGCAGATGTCGGAGCTTGCTGATCATCGTTGTAATTAAATTTGGCCGCTAGTACCAGCACATGTTCCTCAGTTCGGAGAGAGTGCTCAGTGCTGCCATTAACAGTAATGACCCCCTTGGGGCCGGGCATCTTGAGCTTGAGGTATGCATAATGCAGAATGGTGTTGAAGAGAGCGAACGCTGTCCGGCAGAGGTAGGCATGATAACCACTGTGGAAGGGTACCATGTCGATGTCACACCCGGTGCTTGTATCACCTTGTTATGTTTGGATTTATAAACATTTGGAGCCAATTAAAACTTTTTCAATGCTTGTGCTTGTTTGAATTGTTGCTTGTTTGATTGTTGAGTGCAGAATATGGCACTCTTAGATTATACCCCTCTCCTTCCTTGACCCAAGCCTCTTGCCTAATGATCATGCCATGTGAATAGTGCCCAAAACTATTTTTATCAAATTTTGTTTTGACAAAAAATGATTTATTCAGATTAGGTTTTCAAAAACCCTGAGCTGAGGTTTGCACTTCAAGTCCTCAAATTGGCTGGATCTTTCTACCCCAAAGGCTTTATTTTAAACATTCTATGTTTATGACTTCCCAAAACCACCAGATATGAATTTTAAAGATTATTTTTGTTTTTTATTTAAAGGCTTTTTCTTAAGACTAGAAACGTTTTTTCATAGGGAAAAATTATTTTTAATGCTTTCAAAATCTTTGAGAAAATTTAGGGAAACTCAGTGGACATATATTTTCCATATATATGAGTTTCAACACATGGGCATGTTCAAATCATGGGCAAAACCCCTCAAAACCCTTTCTATCCAAATCAAGCTATTGAAATATTTCTATAAGGAATATTATCAATAAATTCCAGGTAAATTCCATTAAATCAAAAATACCATAGGTAATGATCTTGCAAAGTTTCATCTCAATCCAAGTTGATTTGGTTCATCAAACTATTCCAAACCCCTTCCTGTCCACATTCAAATTTGAACAACTTTACATTGTGAAGTTTCCCCCCTTGACCCCAAACTTTGTGGACATGCTATAATCACCAAATAATGATGCTACACTGAGTGGTGCATTAACGGTAATATCTTAGCACGACTAGATCTACAAGAACCAGAATCTGTTTTTTATAGGTTTCCACAAAGTCACATTATGAACTTTCATCAAACCATCTCAAACTTCGTGGTCAGGCCTATTTTCAACCACCATTTGATCCTATAAAATGTCATGGAAAGAAAAGTACAATTGCTTTCCCTAATCTCCATCAAACACCTTCTCGTGAATTCTATAAACCATTATTTTCACCACCTCTACTATTTCCCTTGCCTCCAAAATTTTACCACAACTATCTGGTGTTGCCTTTCACCCCGTGTAAGTTTCTCTTGCCAACGCCCATTTGATAAGTGGGGTAAAACCCACATTTACCCCCCTATTTCACCATGGCTGCATCATTTCTATCCTCTCCCTAACCCATTTCTTTTTCTCCTAGCCTCCCCTAGCTCGTAGAGCATCTCCAATACATCCAAAGGCTAATGCACATGAAGGAGTGCGTCCAGAACACGCAGGCATGCCATGGAATGCCGGAGGCATGCTCTGGAGCACGCTATAGTCCATGCCCGCACTGTAGCTGCACCCATCCCGAGCCACCCGACAGCCTTGGGACGCGAGGAGCTGTGCCCTGAGATGCCTTCGACATCTGCAAGACTCCACCTTGTCGGCCCCATCCTACTTCTCCCTCCGGCGACCTCCCGCGCGCGTGCCGGCGCCGCCCAGCTCGGCTAACCATAGGGCTCACACGCGCGCGCAACCCCGCCTCTCTCCTCTCTCCCCCCTGGCCTAGACCAACTCCACATGCGCCCTAGACATGCTCCCTCCCTCTCCCTGGCCTCTGACCTCGGCCACGAGCTCACGGGCGCACCCGAACTCGGTGGACCGAGGGCCGCCTATTTAAGGCCCTCCCCGAGCTTCCTCTCCCCTATGGCCTCTCTCTTCACAACCTAGCAGACCTCCTGTGCCCCACTGGAGAGATCCCGACGCCTCTGTGCTCACGATCGAGCCGAGCACCGTCGCGGCCACCTCATCATCGATCTCCTGGTAGCGACCGCCTCCGTCCCTCCTTTCCCTTCGGTTGGTCCTCCCTCATCGTTCTGACGTGATCCCCCCTCGTTCCCGTATTCTTTGCATCTCGGGATAGCGCCGACGACCTCCTCCCGAAGCTTTCTCCGCCATGGGTGATCGTTGCCGGCATCTCCGGCCACCTCTGGTGCTCCCTCCACCTCCAAGGGACCGGTGACTCGACCCCGAGTCCATCCCCGCTCTCTCCTGCCACCGTCGTGCCCTCCACCACTGTCGGTGAGCCTCTCTCCTATCTACCCCGAGGTGGGAGAAGGATCTGACAGGGGGGTCCCACCCAACGGCCTCTCTTTCCCCCTCCCGTGCTCACTCTCCCCCTCGTGGTCGGCGACAGCCGGGCCCCACGCATCAGGTTTGAACCTGGCCGCACGCGATGCTGGCTGGCTAGCCAGTTGGGCCGGCCCAGCTGCTGGCCGCCTTTGTCCCACGCACAGGGGCTTTCTTCCCCCCTTCTTTCCTTTTTCTTTTGTGAGGATTTTTCTCAAAATCCCATAGATAAGAAAATAATTCCAAATCCAATAATCTTTCCACCTAAAATCTTCAAATATTCCCTAGAATTTAATAGTGCTTTTTGTATAAATTTTTGAAAATCTTTTATATACTGTTTTATTTTAGAAATCCAATTTAGGCATATTTTTGCCTATGTTAAAATCTTTTAAAAAATGTTTTTCATAACAAAATCTTAAACAAATATTTTTAGTATGATAGTTAGTATTTATCAGAATGGGGTAGCATTTTTAATATTAGCTTGTGCGCTCTGTTTTTGTGTGATGGTTATTTTTATCGCTTTTATCCGTGAAGATAGATTGTGCTTTTGATGAGGGACTTGGACCTGAAGACTTTGAAGGCCCCGAAGACTTTGTTGAGTCAGGCAAGCAGCCCTTTGACCATGTTAAGAAACTTTTTCATGCATGACATATAGCACTTGCTGTTTCGATGATTGATCATGATGTGGTGCTCCCCCCTTCGGTGGGTTGCCTGTGATACTTTTACCGTTGACACTTGCATCATGCATGACCCTACCACTTTATGAGGGTTATGTGTGTGGGTCTAGATAGGATGCTAATAGATGCTACACAAGTGGGATGGGATTTATGCATATTGATGGAAAGGAATAAATGATTTCAAAGACTTTTCGAAAACCCCATCGGGAGAAGATGATGAGATGGGTGACCACTTGACCAAGAAGTGGTGTGCCGGAACAAGTTGAGGGTGTGTTTTTGAAAACGGATTACATTTAAGATTTATCGACCGTCCCAACCTTACATGTGCAACCATGATACCCCTTATGGGACGGGGCTCTGTTGATTACTTTGGTGGTTACTGGCAAGGAGCCCGCATTACTAGTGGCGGGAGTGGAGAGGTCACTCTCGATACGGGGTCGTGCCGGTATGGACAATCATGCGCTGTCTTCATAGGCGTCGGGCACACTATTGGTCCCCACATGGATGCTGTGAGTGATGTACATCATGTGGTCTAGGTACCAAGCGACCAAACTCTTTGTTTAGTATCGCAAGGGGAAAGGCATTGTTCGGGTGCTTTCCTCGGGTATGTTATATACCGCGAGTCGTGGATGACACAGAAGTTCCCCGAGTCTTGTGGGTAAAGTGTGCAACCTCTACAGAGTGTAACACTATTCAAATAGCCGGGTCCACGGTCAAGGACAGTTGGGTGGTGCTGCTTAAACTATGTCCAGATGTTTTTGCAAAAATTGGTGTGAGTGTGTGTGGATGACAGGCGTATGATACTTGAGACAAGTTTGAAGACATGATGTGATGAATGAACATGAGATGTTCATCCCCTTCTTATGATGATATCTGTAACTTGTTCATATGGATATCTGCCCACTATTGATGCATGCTTACCTATATACTTGATCATGTAATTGCATTCAAAATTAGCTTGACGCAAACTACCTACTTAGTGCTATATCATGCATCATTATTACCTTGTTCCACAACTTGGGTTTCTTGCGAGTACATTTAAGGTACTCATTGGCTTTCCACTGGTTATTTAGTTGGTCAGGCATGGAAGAACATGAGTACGTTGAAGAGTTCATTGGTGACAAAGATGCGAACTAGGACGCTTCCCAGTCAGAATGCCTATAGGTTAAGGCAGATGGCAATGGGTTCATGCTTTCAATCAAGATTTCTGCTGTTGTTCTGTTTAAGTGTTTGGCCCTTGTGGCCCTATCTATGTAAGACTAGACCTTCATGGTCTTTATTTGTGTAAGACGCTAAATGTGGATGTAAGACTCTTGTGATTCAGCTTCTATGTGTTTAGTGAGCATTGATCTCTGGGATCACTGTACATGTACATTCGGTGATCACGACATATGAGTTGGGGTCCCTTAGTCGATGATCAAGTCTTCTCTATGAAAGTTATTGGGAGAGCCGAATACTACTTCCAGGCTGACTGAGTCTTTGCACCGAGCCTTGATGCCTGGAATCACTCCTTTGAAAGTAGTGTTGCTGGGTTTGATCCTTGACGGATCTATGCCCATCTATTTCACCGTGTCTGAGTAAGGTTAAGGCTACTTCCCATGTCCATTAGGACCTTTGTGAGGTGATACCCATCTATGATGGGGTCTAGGACGAGTGCGGCCAAACCCCCATGATGGATACTGGTCGGGTGATCACGTCTATCAAAGGTGATCGGATATGCAGACCAGGGGTTATACTTAGGAGCTACAGGTTCTACAACATAGACATCACGAAGGGTGCACTTCCTCTCCTTCGTGGGTATATGGGTGGCATATATCATGTTTATTGTTTTGACCTCTAGAGGGAATTTCTTTTCTCCACCGCCAATCGGACCCTGAGGCTCATCCTTGTCCTTGCTACGAGGGCTCTTGCCTTGATCCTCGGGTGGGAGCTTGCCAACCTGTTTAAACATCCAACAATTACAGTGTGTGTGATTGATATGCTTATGTTGGGTCCTGTGGATTTGGCGAGGCCTTTCCATGATATTCTCCAATGGGGTTGGTCCGTCTTGATTGCCTTTAGGAGGCTTCTTTCTCTGCCCAAGTCAGGAATTGCGGAAGCTGGAGTTAACAGCCATATCATCGGCATCACTATTATTGTGTCGGCGCTTGTTCTTGTTGTGCTTGGGTTTCCTATTGCAATCCCAAACTTCAGAGGTTCGGGGTCTTCGGAGTTGCGGTTGCATCTTGCTAGCCAATTATCTTCGCCCGCCCCAAAGCGGGTCATAAGGGATGTAAGGGCAGACGTAGTAAGAGGTTTATACTAGCCATGCTGGTGAGCCGCCTTTCATCCCAAATATTATGCCGGAAAGAGGCTATTGCCTCAGCGTCTGGGCAGTTGACGATATAGTTCTTCTTGGTCAAGAACCATTTCCAGAATTGTCGCGCAGACTCTTCGGGCTTCTGTACGACGTTTCTTAGGTCGGAGGAATCCGGCGGCCGAACATAGGTTCCCCGGAAGTTAGGTCGGAATGCATCTTCCAGGTCTTCCCATCATGCAATGGAGTTTTCGGGGAGGCTATTTAACTAGTGCTGAGCTGGCTCCTTGGGTTATAGGGGAGATATTATTGACATTCTTGGAATGGGGTACCTAGTCCTGTCTACCTGCGGCCCAGGGCATGGTCCACTTTGTCGGCTTGGCAAGGCCCTCGGGGAATAGCCTCCTCAGGCCCCCTCCTAAGGGGCAGAAATCCCTATGGAAGGCCTGACCTTAGGAGTCAAGGATGAGGCAGGTGAGGACAGGCAAGCGCTCGCATGACAGGCAACACGGTTTACTCTTTGGTTCAAAGGGAGCAAGAACATACGTGGGTTCCCAAAGCGCGTCCCAAAGGTTTCCCTTCTGGTGCAACAAGACCATGACCGCCAAACCTGCGGGGGCAGATGTCATCACCGGACCACCCCTGCATCACCATCGGCTAATTTGCATGCGAAGACCGCCTTTGGACAGGGCGCGGACGTACTCTTGTCCCCCTTCAAAATTGGCCATTGTGGGATTCCTTCCCGCCATTTAGATAAGGGAAGAGGACCCGGGCCACCACTATATATAGAAGTTAGGTCACACCGTAGAGGGGATCGGAGATCCAATCGAGCACTTAGCCACTCTACACTCCATCGCCAGACAGAGAGCCAAGAACACACCTTGAGAGCCCTCGCGAGGCTCAAGTGCACTGTACTAGTTCATCACCAAAACCTCCACGAGACGCAATCCACCAAAGCATGAGTAGGGTATTACGCTTCGTAGCGGCCCGAACCTGGGTAAACTGTCATGTGCATCTCCTTCCTCGTGATTGAATGAGTTTGCCATTGTGTCCATCGAGTAGTGAGCTAGGTTGGATATCGCCACGTGGAAGCCTTTGCACGTGCCCCTATTTTCGAACCATAAGGGTTTTGCGAAGGCCGAAATCTGACATTTCGCGCGCCAGGTAGGGGGCATGTCGAAGTCTTCCTCAAGCCAAGCTCGTCTTCCACTGTAACATCCCAAATTTTGGAATGTTATAATTAATATTAGAATGATTGTTTGTTTGCTTGAGTGATTGAAATTGAGTGAAAATTTGAAAGTTTTGAAAACTTTTGAATGAGAGGGAATAAAATGACTTTCCCATGAGCTTTGAATTCCATTTTGAAAATATTTCAAATTCAGAAACTTTATGCAACTCAATGATTTTCATGAGAGAGGATAAAAGGACTTCTTCAAATTATATGAAATATGAGTTGGAATTTTAAAGGAAGGATTTGAAAGTGCTTTTGAAAACCTCTGAATTATTCTTTTGGAATCCATGTGATATTTGGTTCCCATTCAAATTTTCAAAGCATTCAAAACCGTGGACAAATTTTTGAGAGGAGTAATGTGACACTCCAAACCAGGGGGTATTTTGTGAAGTTTTTGAATCATAAAATCCAAGGGGTTAGTTGAAAAATATTTGAAAAAATAAATAAAGCCACTTAGGCATTTTCTGAAAAATAATTTTTTAAAGTATTTATTCTGGCAGAGGAAAACTGTTCACTTAATGGAATTAATTCTCCTGGTCATTTTGGTATAAAGATCTTTATTTTTGGGAAAGTATTTATGGCCATTTATTCGTTTTTATTTCGCTGGTAAATAGAATAAAGGAAAAACTTAAATGCTCTTAAAGCCCACAGCCCACCTGCCCCTGATTCCTCTCCCGAAACTGCTCCGCATCGGCCACCGCTGCCACGCCCTCTCTCTCTCTGACGTCCCGGTCCCACCGTCCGAACCCACTAACCACGCGGTCACCTCCCTCCTCTCACTCCCCTGACTACGACGGCGAGATCCCTGTGCCGGACCTCTCCCTCCTGCCATACCCCGACCACCCCGAGGCCCTATAAAGGCCCCGGACCTCTCCTCTACCAATTCCCCCATTTTTTCCCTCTGCCCGACGCCTCTCACCGCCCCAAATCACTCGCCGGAGCACTCGATCGCCACCGCACCATTGCCGTCGTGCCACTCCACCCTGTCGTTCCCGAGCCTTTCTGAGCCCACCAACCACCTCCCCTCACTCATCCGCACCTCCTCGTGCACTCGCCCGTGCTCCAAAGCTGCCGGAGCGACCTCCCCGTCAACTCCCGAACGCCGCTGCCGCCTCGGAGCTCGTCGCCGACATCTCCGACCGCCTCCGTCGACACCAAGACCACCTTCGTGATCGCCTTGCTCGCACGCATCGACCGGACCCCTTCCCCGACGCCGAGGACCACCGGAGACGCCTCCCCAACAACCTCGCCGTCCCTGCCTCACCGTCGACCTCGGCGGAGTCCACCACCGTCGGCAAACCCCCCCTCGGTGAGACTCTTCTCCCTCTCCCGCCGTTAGATCTAGGACGAAGGGCCCAGATTAGTAGTAACTTAACCCTTCAGGTTAGTTAAAAGAACCGGCCGGATTTTTCCTTTTAGTTAATTAGACCGAAACGTTTTTGTTAGTTACCGGCCATCCGCCCGAATCGCTCTAGCATGCACACCCGTCAGCCACTCAGAACCCGACACGTGTACCCTTGTCCGTTAGTTAGAATTTTCTTTTTTCTGTTTTCTGTTTTAAAACAGAATAGTTCTGTTTTTGTTTTTATCATATATTTTATGTTTTTAGTTGTTTTAATTTGATTCTTTTTGCATTATGTCACAAATTTGTTCTAGTTTTTGTAGGCACCAAGTTTGACTGTTTTTGAATATTTGAATTTAAACAGATTTGATTTAAATCTCGTTTTCTGAATAACTTGAGTTTAATAATATATTTTTGATTGATTCTTTTTGCTACTTGTCACTAGTGATATTAGTTATCAGTAGCTGAGGTTTCAGAATTATTTGGATAAATTTTATTAGTGTTCTTAACCAAAACAGAATCTGTTTAGTTTCCTATTAGTTTAATTAGTTTGATTTCCTTTGTTTTATCTTTTGAAATCTGAATTTGATTTAACTTATGTTTTAGATTTCATTAGTTGTTGTTGCTCTAAACTTAGGATTATACTTGCTGTTAACAAAGATAATTTGTTTAGTTTATGAATTTTATTGTAGGAACCTGTACCCTTTTTTCAAATAGGTATAGTTTATTAAAAACAAATTAGTTAGTAATAATTCTTTTAACAAAAGTTTTAAGTAATTAGATTATGTTTTCAAGTAAAGTTTTTAGTAATAATTTTCTGTGAAGAAATGTTTTAAACAAAATAGTTTAGTTTACTATAGGAATCTATATCCCTCTTCATTAGGTAATGTTTTATAAAACAACTTAGTTTTAGTAGAGATTATTTTCACAAAAGTTTTAGATGTTTTAATTCTGTTTTATAATAAATATTTTTATTAATTATTTTCTGTTAACTATTAGTTTGGTTACAATAAAAAATAGTTTTGTTTTATATTAGTAATAGTTTAGCCACCTAAACTTAGAGCCCATAGCTTTGTCTTGTTTTGTTTTGTTGAGATGCTCTAGTGTTGCTAGTTGGTTTCTTATTTGAAAAAACAATTATTTAAAATAATTGTTTTATAAGTTTTACTTTCTGTTAAATTAGTTGTTTTATACTTTTTTTTCTCTTATTTTAATATTTTATTGTTTTACTTAGCAAACACTTATGTTGTTTAGGATGTTGTTTTCATAGTTTTACTTGTTCTTCAAAAGTAATTCTTTTTGCTAGTAAAATATTTACTAAAATCATTCTGTTATATTTTACTTTGTTTTTGTTTTGTTACTATTTGAAAATAGTGGTTTGTAGGGGAAAACTACCTTAGTTGTGTTTATGAAGACTTTGTTGATTTTAACTTTTTTCATTCATCACAATTGTGTTGATGTAGTTTTGTTACTTGGAAGTTTTGTCTTAAGTATTTGCTTCACCAACCTTGTTACTTTTGGTTCTTGTGTTACCTTGTGATTATTAGTATTGATTGCTAGAAGTGTTTTCTTATGAATGTTATGTTTGTTATTATAGATTTCATCGGAGAGTGACGTATAGTTCTATCAAGTATTTTCTAAGAGCGATACTTATCTTCATCAAAAGTACAGGCAAGTTCACTTTGACCATCTTTTCATACCTATGTTTTATTGCATGTAGTGACAACATTCAACAAATCCCTACGGTAGTGTTATTGAAATTCTTGTAGTTAAGTAGAATGCATGAGGTAGGAACCCACCACTTGTTACTAAAGCCCCGGGAACGCTAGTTCGTGCAATGCTATGCTAAAGTAGACGGGGTCTGGTATTTGTGTTCGTGAGTGGTGTGAGAAAAGGAATCTGCGTTAAGACGACAACTTCATGAAGGCATCTTCAAGTCCTGCATCTTCAAGACCTTAAGACTTCGAGACTCGAGAAAAAAGTTTTTCAGTACACACTACTGGGTGAGGGATGGTTGGAACGACACCCTGGAGAAGCCACTGGATTTGCCTAGGTGTTGCTGGAGATGGCCAGTATTCATGCAGAAAGCCTCACCTAGACTCAAAGGGAAGGATGAATACTTCATGCCCGGAAGCTTACCTGTGTAGCCACAAGTCATTATGGGCTCTGGCTTGGTTGATCTTTGT
This sequence comes from Hordeum marinum, assembly GCA_022496015.1. Lineage (NCBI taxonomy): Eukaryota > Viridiplantae > Streptophyta > Magnoliopsida > Poales > Poaceae > Hordeum > Hordeum marinum. The sequence continues at coordinate 274,871,307 of CM039678.1, forward strand.
TGTGACTCTGGCTGGGCAGTGCTACGAGATGTAGTCGATGTTAGGAATGGATGGGCACTAACAGTAGTCAGGAAAACACTCTGAAAGACCATGTTTCTTTCATCCTGTTCTCAAACACCAGGCAGTGCGAGGACATACGAGGAGGTAAAGAATCTTGTGGGTAAAGTACACAACACTCTGCAGAGTTAAAACCTAATCGATTAGCTGTGTCCCCGGTTATGGACAATTTGAGCTTCTAGACTTGGATCTATCTCTGAACTCTCAACACTGGACTGATAACAAATTGTGGGAAACTTAAGATATTTGTGGGCATTGAGACATTGGTTGGCGGAACCAGGTCATGATAGGTAACTCCATAGTGAAATTCCTGATATTCCTTTGTTGTAGGAAAATAAAATCAGCCTTTACGCAAAAACTCAGACACAAAGCCACAAAGCCTTTGCATATAGAATAGCCTTTCTTCTTCTGTTCTTCTATGGTGATCTTGCCAGTACGTTCAATGTACTAACCTACACGGCTGCAACGTCTTATGTTGCAGATACTCTTCTACGACGGGTAAGAGTACGATTCAGGGTTACGGTCCACACTCAACCTGCCGTTGGTGTTATTGGGACTCCACTCCCGTTGACTGTATCCACTGCTATTTTAAGGTATATATCTGTTTTACGTTAATTACATGTGATTGCACTTTGATATATACATTGATGTACTGTGTGTGCCAGCATACTGATCCAAGGATGGCACATAATACACAGAGGCTTGACTCATTTTGAGTCGGGTCGCTACAGAAATGGTATCAGCATACTGATCCAGGGATGGCACACAATACACAGAGGCTTGACTCGTTTTGAGTCGGGTCGCTACAGAAATGGTATCAGAGCACATGTTGACTGTAGGACGTGACCCTAGAAACTGGAGAGCCTTAGGAAAACGATTTCTTGAAAAAACTTTGTTTTCAAAGGATCTTTTACTTCTCATGTCTTCTGAGTTTTATCAACTAGTTAGATAATACCCTTATCCCTTGACCATTATGGAAAGAGCTACACAAGGATTGAAGATTATACATATCTAAAGAAATTGAAGACCATGAAGAATTTCCAAGATATTATGCCCCTAGAAGACCAAACCCCTATAGTATACTTATGTTAGATACGATGATTTGTGAGCTGTCATTTGTGTGTATATTTTTCGACAGCCACAACAAAAATCTATTTTCAAAACCATTGTTTGTATTGTGTGTATCCCCTCCTTTCTCTCTCTTACCCATCTCATCCCCAAAACATTGAACCCAATAGATGATGAGTGAAGCTGGACTCCTGTATTCTGGATCGATGACTCGGTTAGAGACAGAAGAATGGATTTAGAACATGGAGGACCACCTAAGGATTAACCATGTTGCAAGGAACGAGATGGTCCAGTATGCTTTTCGGTACTTTGCAAAAGGTGCTGCAAATTGGTGGAAGATGCATGAAGATATCCATGATAGGCAAGCATCAATCACTTGGGAAGAATTCAAGATGACTCTGCAAGGATCCCATGTTGTTACCAACATCCAGAAGCCCTACAAAGTTGTGAAGAAGATTTGTGCCTGCAAGATATGTGGAGAGATAGGACATACCCAGGAAGAACACAAGGATGGATGCCCTCATTGTGAAGACAATCACCCTGCTGAGGAATGCCCAACTAGGCAGGTGACATGTTTCTTGTGTAAAGGAACTACGCATTACCCGCCTCAATGCCAAATGTACCCCAAGGTACAAGAAGTCATCAAGCAGGAGAAGGAAGACATGAAGGAAGCCTTCAGAGAAAATTTAGGAGAACTTGTGATGAAGGAAGATGTTGAAGACCCTAATGGAGAAGGCCTAACCAGATTTTACTCCAATGCCTGCTATTCATGTGGAGAAGAAGGACATTTCTCACAGGACTGTACGAAGGAAAGAAAAGAGTATCTGGGAAACTTCCGGACAGAAGACGTGGAGTTTGATCCACAGGAAATTGAAAGTTTGGTCGGAACAAAGAAGCCCAAGAAGAGAAACCGAAGACGTTCTCAGAACAACCCAATTTCTGCAAAGAAGGATCTGAGTCAGATCATGTGTTTCCGATGCAAGAAGACAGGACACTACTCCTATACCTGTCTAGAGAAGAAGGCTAAACATGAGTAGTTTGAGTTTTGGATTTTGGAAGTAATAAATGTAATAGGTAGCACTCTTATCATTCTGAAGTTATGTAATGGAAGTTTCAGAGTTTGTAATAAATTCATCAGTCAATGGAAATTTATGGTGTCATGATTTATCTTATGTTGTATTACATGAGTTGTTACTCTATGACCCAAGATCTCCAACCATTTTCGAGGATATGAGAAAATATGATCTATGCAGACATGAGTGCATTTCATTTTAAGTGTGGTAGTAACCACATGTACCTTTCTTGATAAGTGAATACATGTGAAGAGAATATGGAACCACCTCAAACTATCTAGATGATAACCTTGGTGACAAAGTGCCTTCAAAGCTAGAGGAATGATGGTGATGAAACCATACCCAAGGTTAAACAGACCAGTGGAAAGGAAAAATGAATTCTGCGGAGTGGAATCTAGACAAGAACAAGTCTGTGATTTGTTACCTCAAGGATATGATGTAGTGAACTGAAGGTAATGTTGGAATGTGGAACGATAGTAACCCCAAGAATGAGTTAAGGCTGTTCAAGCATTCAAGTGAACCCACAACTCACTGACCTCAGGATTGATAAGGATCAAGCCCCACCTTTGTGAAGGAAGAAACTTGGAAGAAGCTACGACTAATCAACCCACGTTTTTTAGGAGTATACGAAAACCTGAGAGTTGTGAAGAAACGATAGATGTTATGCTTAGCTTGCAGAATCAATGGATTTATTCGAACCTCGTTCATTGACAAGATAAATTTCTGCAATGCTTGTGAGGAAGCCCAAGTTTTAGAATACGAGATTAATTAAACCTTATACAAGGTAATGATTTCAGTGCGACATGGTTTGGCCACCATGATGACTTACTCTTATCATTCTCTTGCTATTTGGAATGGTAAATCTGAGTGACTTACCCATAGCAAAGAGACGACCCTCTTTGAAGCTTTTTGTTTATGCCTTAGAATGGTATGAAGAAAACCCTTGTACATGGCAGTTGCTGTCACCCGTAGGAATTTTACGGTGAGGAATGAAGCCACGACCCATTTTTTACTGCAGGATAACCACTAATGGTAGACCACCATGAGATCTTCGAGAAGTTACTTAGAATGAACGTGAGACATGTCAGTTAAGAAGACCCAGTGTCAGAAGAAATACATTTTGATGTGAGAACTCAAGATTTTGATATAACGAAGAGCATCACCGAAGGAGCTATCGTGAAGAATGTGAACAGAAAGATGCACCCACAAGAATACCAGGATTTTGAGAGACCAGTAACTCTTATTTTAAGTGTGGTAGACCCCACACCTTCGAGGTCAATGGAGTCTTCTTGGAAGACCCCACACCTTCTTGGTCAGTCGATTTGTTAGAAGACCCCAAACCCTAACCTTTTCTTTCTAGCCTCTTCGAATCTCGAGGACGAGATTCATTTTAAGTGTGGTAGGTTTGTAACATCCCAAATTTTGGAATCTTATAATTAATATTAGAATGATTGTTTGTTTGCTTGAGTTATTTAAATTGAGTGAAAAATTGAAACTTTTGAAAACTTTTGAATGAGAGGGAATAAAATGACTTTCCCATGAGCTGTGAATTCCATTTTGAAAATATTTCAAATTCAGAAACTTTATGCAACTCAATGATTTTCATGAGAGCGGATAAAAGGAATTCTTCAAATTATATGAAATATGAGTTGGAAGTTTAAAGGAAGGATTTGAAAGTGCTTTTGAAAACCTCTGAATTATTCTTTTGGAATCCATGTCATATTTGGTTCCTATTGAAATTTTCAAAGCATTCAAAATCCTGGACAAACTTTTGAGAGGAGTAATGTGACACTCCAAACCAGGGGGTATTTTGTGAAGTTTTTGAATCATAAAACCCAAGGGGTTATTTGAAAAATATTAGCAAAAGTAAATAAAGCCACTTAGGCATTTTCTAAAAAATAAATTTTTAAAGTATTTATTCTGGCCGAGGAAAAATGTTCACTTAATTGCATTAATTCTCCTGGTCATTCAGCTATAAAGACCTTCATTTTTGGAAATGTATTTATGGACATTTATTGGTTTTCATTTCGCTGGTAAATAGAATAAAGGAAAAACTTAAATGCTCTTAAAGCCCACGGCCCACCTGCCCCTGATTCCTCTCCCGAAACTGTTCCGCATCGGCCACCGCTGCCACGCCCTCTCTCTCTCTGACATCCCGGTCCCACCGTTCGAACCCACTAACCACGCGGTCACCTCCCTCCTCTCACTCCCCTGACTACGCCGGCAAGATCCCTGCGCCGGACCTCTCCCACCTACCATACCCCGACCACCCCGAGGCCCTATAAAAGCCCCGGACCTCTCCTCTACCCATTCCCCCATTTTTCCTCTCTGCCCGACGCCTCTCACCGCCCCAAATCGCTCGCCGGAGGACTCGGTCACCGCCGCGCCATTGCCGTCGTGCGACTCCACCCTGTCGTTCCCGAGCCTTTCCGAGCCCACCAACCACCTCCCCTCGCTCGTCCGCACCTCCTCATGGACTCGCCCGTGCTCCAAACCTACCGGAGCGACCTCCCCGTCGACTCCCGAACGCCGCTGCTACCTCGGAGCTCGTCGCCGACATCTCCGACCGCCTCCGTCGACACCAAGACCACCTTCGTGATCGCCTTGCTCGCACGCATCGATCGGACCCCTTCCCTAACGCCGAGGACCACCGGAGACGCCTCCCAACAACCTCGCCGTCCCTGCCTCGCCGTCGACCTCACCGGAGTCCACCACCGTCGGCAAACCCCCCCTCGGCGTCCCCAAAGGCTTTATTTCAAACCTACTATATATGACTTCCCAAAACTCCCAAATATTAATTTTCAAAATTATTTTTGTATTTTATTCAAAGGCTTTTCTTAAGACTAGAAGTGTTTTTTAGTAGGGAAAAATTATTTAAATTCTTTCAAAATATGTGGGAAAATTTAGGGAAACTCAGTGGACATATAATTTCCATATACATGAGTTTCAACACATGGGCATGTTCAAATCATGGGCAAAACCCCTCTGAACCCCTTCTGTTCAAATCAAGCTTTTGGAATATTTGTATTAAAAATATTCTCAATAAATTCCAGGAAAATTCCAGCAAGACAACACTACCATAGGTGATAATCTTGCAAACTTTCATGTCAATCCAAGTTGATTTGGTTCATCAAACTATTCCAAACCCTTTCCTGTCCAGTTTCAAATTGGACAACTTTACATTGTGTAGTTTCTTCCCTTGACGCCAAACTTTGTGGACATGTTCTAATCACCAAATAATGATGCTACACAAAATGGGGCATCAAGGGTAATAGCTCAGCATAACTATATCTACAGAAACATGATTCTGTTAGTTTCTAGGGTTCACAAAGTTTCTATTGTCAACTTTGCTCATTTAAGCTCAAACCTGGTGATCCATCTTATTTTTACCCACCATTTGGTCCTGTTAAATGTCACAGTAAGTGGGTAAATTTTTATTACCCAAACATCCATCAAATACCTTCTAGTGAAATGGTAAAGCTAGTGCTTCACCACCTTCACTCCCCCCTTGCTCTCAAATTTTTACCTCAGCTATCTAGTGTTGCTTTTCACCTCGAGTAAAAATCCCAGGTCCATAAGCCGCTTGAAGATGGGGTAAACCCCCATGTTTCACCCCTGGACAGCATTGGCAGCTATTTTTCTACCTCTCCCCTCCTCCATTTCTTCTCCCTGCCTAATCCCTTGCTCCTCCTAGCTCATGAGCATCTCCAGAACCCCCAAGACACAAATGGACACGCTGGTGCCCATTTTCTATGCTCTGTCGGCCATTTGTGCGCTCTGGAGCGTGCTGTAGTGCGCTCTTGCACTATAGCCGCACCCATCCCGAGCCCCCCGACCACCGGGGATGCGGGAGCGTGTCCCTCGGCCGCCCCTCGAAGTCCGCAATGCGCCTAGAGGTCAGGCCCCTCCTCCCTCCTCCTCTACTGCCCTTCTTAGCCCACGCACGGCACCGACCGAGTGCCCCAATGGCCGAGCTAGCGCACGCACACCTTTGGTCCCCCCAGGCTCACCTTCTCCTCTCCGTGGGTGCGGACCAAGTCCACGACCACTGCAGACACGGCCTAGAGCGCCCGTGTGGCCCGTGGCGATGCCCGCATCCTCACCGGCGCACCACATCCATGGTGCACCGGCGCCCGCCTATAAAACCCTCCCCTGAGCTCCCCTTGCTCTCCTCTTGCTCACTCCTCCCCTCAGCTGCTCTCTCGTGCACAACCCCTCGTTCCCGTGGTCGGGAGCTCGAACCCGAGCCAAACCCTCACCACCGTGCGGGTTTACCCCTCGCCAGCGATTCCCTTAGCCCCGGCGACCGCATCGACCACCCACCAATGCGTAGGAAGCCCTTGAGAGCGTCGGTGCCCTCTGCTTGAGCCGACGTGGTTTTAGCCCCCGCCAGTGAGCCTCCTCTGCTCCCTATCGCGAGGTGAGGGATGACAGGTGGGGCCCACTTGTCATACCCCCACCCTTCCCTCTCTCGCTCCCAAGTTGGGCCCGCGGGCAGGTTTAAAGTTAAACCTGTAGCGCGCCGTCTCACCGTGGGCCGGCTCCCCTTTGGGCTGGCTCGGCTATGGTGCTTTTGGCCCGTGAGGGCATAGTGCCATTTTTCCTTTTTATTTTCCCCTTGTTTTCCAAAAATTCCACAGACCAGAATATAAATCCTTTGACATTGATTTTTCCACAACAAATCTTAGAATATTCCAGAGAATTTATTAGTGCCACTTGTAAAAATATTTGAAAACCTTTTATGTACTGTTTTATTTTAAAACCACTTTTTGGCATTTTTAGCCACTCTTAAAAATAGTGTTGAAAACCTTTTTCATGTCAAAACCTTAGGAGAATATTTTTATTATACCTTTTAGTATTTATATGAATAGGGTAGCATTTTTAATAGTAGCTTGTGTGCTCTATTTTTTGGGTGATGCTTATTTTATCGCTATTTATCGTGATGATAGATTACGCTGTTGACGAGGGAGTTGGACCCAAAGACTTTGAAGACCCCGAAGACCTTGTTGAGCCATGCAAGCAGCCCTTGACCATGTCAAGAAATTTTTTCATGCATGACATATAGCACTTGTAGTTTTGATGATTGCTCATGATGTGGTGTTCCCCCTTCGGAGGGATGCCTCCGATACTCTACCATTGATACTTGCATCGTCCATCACCTTACCATTCTTATGAGGGTTGTGCGGGTGGGTATATATAGGATGCTAGTAGATGCTACGCAAGTGGGTTCGGGTTTATGCATGGTGATGGAAAGAAAGGATAATTTCAAAGACTTTTCGAAAACGCCGTCGGGTTGCCACTAATGCCCGAGGGAGATATTGATGAGTTGGGTGACCACTTGAGAAAGAAGTGGTGTACCAGAGCAAGTGAGTGTGTGGTTTTCCAAAACGGATTGGTGTAAGTTGCGACCGTTATTCTAACCTTACATGTATGACCATGATACCCCTTATGGTATGGGCTTTGTTGGTTACTATAGTTGGTGCTAGCAGGGAGCCCGCTTTACTAGTGGCGAGATTAAAGTGGTCACTCTCGAGACGGGGTCGTCCCGGAACTGTAAGGCCAAGCACTGTCTTTACAGGCACTGGGCACGCTGTTGCTTGCCCTCATGGATGATACGTGTGATGTATATCATGAGGGATGGCGCCAACGAGTGGACTCTTTGTTTAGTATAACCATGGGAAAGGCATTATTAGGGTGCTTACCTCGGGTATGTTATATACCGCGAGTCGTGGATGATACGGAAGTTCCCCGAGTCTTGTCGGTAAAGTGTGCAATGTCTGCAGAGTGTCAAACTATTCGAATAGCCATGTCCACGGTCAAGGACAGTTGGATGACCGCTCTTGTGCTCTGTCCAAATTTTTTTCGCAAACTGGTGTGTGTGTGTGTGTGTGTGTGTGTTAGTGACAAAGATGGTACTTGAGCTAAGTCCAATGACTTAGCATGACGATTGAACTAAGTTGGATGACTTAGCATAATGAATGAACATGACATGTTCAACCCCTGCTTATGATGATATCTCTAACTTGTTCATATGGATATCTGCCAACTGTTGATGCATGCTCACCTAGCTAGATGATCATGTTAATGCATTCAAAATTTAGCTTTCCGCAAAATTACCTACTTAGTGTTATATCATGCATCACTATTACCTTGTTCCACAACTTGGGTTGCTTGTGAGTACATTCAAAGTACTTATTGGCTTGCCACTGCTTATTTAATTGACCAGGCATGGAAGAACAGGAGTTTGGCTAAGAGTTCATTAGTGACGAACATGCGAACTAGGAGGCTTCCTAGTCAGAATGCGTGTAGGTTTAAGGCACATGGCATGGGTTCACTCTTCCGATCAAGATTTCCGTTGCTTGTTGAGTTTGTGTAAATGCTCCTTGTGATCCTACCTATGTAAGACTAGACCTTCATGGTCTTTATTTGTATAAGACGCTAAATGTGGATTGTAGGACACTTGTTATTCAGCTTTTGTGTGTTTAGTGAGCATTGATCTCTAGGATCACTATACACGTGCATTCGGTGATCACGACCTATGAGTCGGGGTCCTCACAGAGCTGGTATCAGAGACATCCTTACTGTAGGAAGCCCTTAGTTAGCATGGACGTTAGTTAGGATAAAAGTTTTTTCAAAATTACACCTAGCACCTATACTTATAAATTTTGCACTATTTACCTCTTCTATTCTTCACACAACACTCTGCTGACTCTCCGCCCTTCAAACCTTAGTAGATGGCAGTCGTACCCGAAGCCTTCTTGACATCCGGCTTTCACTTTCTCCTTGGTGATAGCCTGGAGAAGTGCCAGTTTTTCCAACCACCCATTTTCCTCTAACACGAGCACTCGGTCGATGCCGACACAAAGGAGTACCACGTCGATGTGGTCGTAAAGACCACAGATGGAGACCACGATACTCGCTATCGAGTCAGCTGCACGCAAGGCACTCCTACACGTTCGAGACATCATTCCAAAGATGGTTGATGAGCCGGCTACTCGCTACCTACCCTACGGAATGGATGATTTTGGCGAGAGTTGGACGCTGATTCCATCCAAGGAGGATGGTACCCCACTCAGGTTGCAAACCTACTTTAGTCTCTCTACCGATAATCGGGTTCACTGTCACACACTGTGTTTTGTATCACTTGTTATACTTGGATTTATAAAATTTGGAACCAATTAAAACTTTTTCAATGCTTGTGCTTGTTTGAATTGTTGCTTGTTTGCTTGTTGATTGTGGTATGTGGCACTCTTAGATTCTATCCCTCTTCATATTCATCTTCCTTGACCTCGACTTCTTGCCCAATGATCATGCCATGTGAATAGTGCCCAAAACTATTTTTATCAAATTTTATCTTGACCAAAAAGGATTTATCCAAATTAAGTTTTCAAAACCCCTGAAATTAGGTCTGCACTACAAGCCCTCAAATTGTGTGGAACGTTCTTCCCCAAAGGCTTTATTACAAACCTAATACATATATGACTTCCCAAAACCACCAAATATTAATTTTAAAGATTATTTTTATATTTTATTTAAAGTCTTTTTCTTAAGACCAGAAATGGTTTTTCATAGAAAAAAATTATTAGATGCTTTCAAAAAATTTGTGGAAATTTAGGGAAACTCAGTGGATATATATTTTCCATATATAAGAGTGTCACATATGGTCATGTTCAAATTCATTGGCAAAACTTCTAAGAACCCTTTCTGTCCAAATCGAACTGTTGGAATATTTCTAAGAAATATTCTCAATAAATTCCAGGAAATTTTTAGCAAGTCAACACTCTCATAGGTGATGATCTTGCTAAGTTTCATCTCAATCCAAGTTGATTTGATTCATCAAACCAGTGCAAAACCCTCCCTGTCCAGATTCAAATTTGAACAAGTTTACATTGTGAAGTTTCTCCCCATGACCACAAACTTTGTGGACATGCTCTAATCACCAAATAATGATGCTACCCTAAGTGGTCATGAAGGGTAAAAGCTTAACGTAACTAGATCTACAGAAACCTGATTCTGTTAGTTTCTAGGGTTCACATAGTTTCCATTGTCAACTTTGCTCATTTGAGATGAAACTTGGTGATCCAGCCTATTACTAACCACCATTTGATCCTATCAAATCTCATGGCAATCAAGCTCCATTTGCTTCCCCTAAATCCCATCTAACACCTTCTGGTCATTTCAAAAACCTGTTGTTTTCACCACTTTCACTCTCCCCTTGCTCTTAAATTTTTACCACAACCTCTCAGGGTTACTAGCTACCTCGAGTAATTATTGTGTGTCCTCAGCTAAATTATAGATGGGGTAAAAAAACAGTTTTACCTCTGTTTCACCATGGTAGGGGCTTCCTCCCTCCCATTTCTTTTCTCCCCAGCTCACCCTAGGTTCATAGCATCCAAGGGGCATCTCCAGACCCCCCCAGGAGATACCGGACAAGCTAGGACACGCTAGAGCGCGCGGGCAATGGCCATGCTGGCCATTTGGGTGGAGGGCGCTACAGTGCACCTCTGCACTGTAGCAGGGACATTCCGAGGCCCCCGACCGCCTTGGGATGAGGGAGCTTGTCCCCCTGGTCGGGCCCGACGGCCGTAGCATGGCAGGCGGTCGGCCCCCCTCTCCCTCCTCACTCTCTTCCTCCCTCCTCCGCGCGTGCCTGATGTCGCCCGCATCGGCGACTCCTCGCCCGAGCTACGGGGCCCTCTCTGAGCTCGTTGCGCTCCCCTTTTGCCCCCTAGCTACCTACTCCTCCCCCAGAAACATCGCAGAGAGGCCCTCGAGCCCTCCCGTTGCCACCAGGAACTCTCTAGCGGCCTCCCATGAGCTCGGTCCATGGCGAGCCCTGGCCCCCCATAAAAAGGACCTCCCCGAGCCCTGCTCTCCTCCCCAAACCCCTCCTCATTCTCCCACTCACCCTCCAGAGGCCCAGCTCGACCTCCGTGTGCTCGAGCACTCGGGATCGACTAGAGATCGCCGCGGCGTCGCCACCGTCGATCTCCTGGTAGCGACCTCCTCTAGCCCTCCTTCTTCTCCAGCTAGTCCTCCCTCGCCACGTTGACATGAATCCCCCTCATTTCCTTCCTCCTTGCAGCGTGAGTCTGCCCTGACGACCCCCCTCCAGAAGCTTCTTCGCTATGCTTTCTCACCACCGGTGACTCCGGCAACCTCCGGTGCGCCCTCCACCTCCAAGGGACCGGCGGCTCAGCCCCGAGCCCATCCCTGCTCTGGACTGCCTCCGCCATGCCTCGTGTTGCCACTGGTGAGCTCTCTCCCTTCCTGTCCCGAGGTGGGAGAACGATCCGACAGGGGGTCCACCTGTCGGCCTCTCACCTCTACCCTCCCATGATCTCTCTTTCGCTGGCCACTGGGCCCCACACGTTAGGTTTGAATCCTGATGCGCGCGAGGGCAACAGCGCGCCTGTCCTGGTTGGCCTGGGCCGGCCCAGCAGTTGGATGCCTCTGGCCTAGGGCATAGTGCCTTTTCCTTTTTTCTGTTTCTCCCCTACTTCCAAAAATTCCACAGGTCTGAAAATAAATCCTATAACCATAATTTGTCCACCCAAATTTTTGAAATATTCCATAGAATTTAATTGTGCTTTTGTATAAATTTTTGAAAATCTTTCATGCATTGTTTTATTTTAAAACCTATATTTAGGAATCTTTTGCCTATGATAAATAGTTTTCAAAAATGATTTTCATAACAAAATATTAAACAAATATTTTTATTATAGTTTTCAATATTTATCAGAGTAGTGTATCATTTTTAATTTTAGCTTGTGTGATTTGTTATTGTGTGATGCTTATTCTTATCATTATTTATCGCGACGATAGATTCCGCTATTGACGAGGGAGTTGGACCTGAAGACTTTGAAGACCCCCGAAGACTTTGTTGAGCGAGGCAAGCAGCCTTTGACCATGTTAAGAAACTTTTTCATGCATGACATATAGCACTTGTTGTTCCGATGATTGGTCATGATGTGGTGCTTACCCCCTCCGGTGGGTTGCCTCCGATAATTTTACCATTGACACTTGCATCGTGCATGACCCTACCAACTTATGAGGGTTATGCGAGTGGGTGCAGATAGGATGCTAATAGATGCTACGCAAGTGGGATGGGATTTACGCATAGAGATGGAAAGGGAGAAATGGTTTCAAAGACTTTTAGGAAACCCTATCGGGTGCCACTAATGCCCGAGGGAGATGATCATGAGTTGGGTGACCACTTGAGAAAGAAGTGGTGTACCAGAGCAAGTGGCTGGGTGTCGTTTTCAAAAACGGATTGGAGTAAGTTGCGACCGTTATTCCAACCTTACATGTGCGACCATGATACCCCTTATGGGACGAGGCTCTGTTGAGTACTTTGGTGGGTACTACCAAGGAGCCGGCATGACTAGTGGCGGGAGTGGCGTGGTTACTCCCGATACGGGGTCATGCCGGTATGGACGATCATGCATTGTCTTCATAGGCACCGGGCACACCGTTGGTCCCTACATGGATGCTACGAGTGATGTACATCATGTGGGCTGGGTACCAATCGAGTGGACTCTTTGTTTAGTATCACCAGTGGAAAAGCATTGTCCAGCTGCTTACCTCGGGTATGTTATATACCGCGAGTCGTGGATGACACAAAAGTTCCCCGAGTCTTGTGCGTAAAGTCTGCAACCTTTGCAGAATGTAAAACTATTCGAATATTCGTGTCCACAGTCAAGGACAGTTGGATTACCGCTCTTGTGCTACGTCCAAATTTTTTCACAAACTGGTGTGTGTGTGTGTTGGAGACAAAGATGGTACTTGAGCTACAGTCCGATGACTTAGCAAGACACATGAGATAAACCCGATAAGTTCGCATGGCAATTGAACTAAGTCTGCTGACTTAGCATGTTGATTGAACATGACATGTTCAACCGCTTCTTATGATGGTATCTATAACTTGTTCATATGGATATCTGCCAACTGTTAATGCATGCTTACCTAGCTACTTGATCATGTCATTGCATAAAAAATTAGCTTTCTACAAATTACCTACTTAGTGCTATATCATGCATCATTATTACCTTGTTCCACAACTTGGGTTGCTTGTGAGTAGATTCAAAGTACTCATTGTCTTGCCACTGGTTATTTAATTCGCCAGGCATGGAAGAACAAGAGTACGTTGAAGAGTTCATTGGAGACGAACATGCGAACTAGACGCTTCCCAGTCAGAATGACTATAGGTTAAGGAAGATGGCATGGGTTCACGCTTTCGATCAAGATTTCCGATGTTTGTTCTGTTTAAGTGTTTGGTCATTGTGTCCCTATCTATGTAAGACTAGACCTTCATGGTTTTTATTTGTGTAAGGCGCTAATTGTGGAACTTCACCACACCCGAGAGCTACTTCATCAAGCCAAGATGAAGCCAGACAAGATCAAGAAGGATGGAGCCCCCGTGGGACGACTAGCTATCGGTTATCGAGGAGTACCCCTAGCTAGAGATGCACCTATACGTCATCATCACATGAGTGCGAAGGTGTACCGTGAGCTCTTCACTCACCCGCCGGCAAAGCGCTGTTGAGATGGACCTCATCGTTCCCCAACCCCTTCGACCGGGAATGATGCTCGTTCAGATGATGAACAGGAGGAAGACCGAGAGGAGCGTGACTACGAGACCGAGCACTCCACTACCTGAGTCCGAGAACTCCTAGAGTAAGATCAGTCATGTACCCCCCATGAGAAGTCGAGTCCGTGTAATGGTTCATATGAGACCATGTGTGCTTGTTGGTTGTTTTGCTGTTTGTGGTCCCATGCAAGTCACGCTTTTGCCTTAGGCAACATGTAAGTGACTCCACCACCTATCTTATCTTAACATATGTTGGTCTTTCGACCTTTGTTTTAACACACTTGCACTCGACCATCCCCCTTAAGCGCACTTTTCCATTGCTGCTTTTCCTCTCATCTATCCCAGTTGTTTGACTTGGCTGCTCCAAACAGGATGGTGACTGCACCCACAATAGCTCCTTCGCCAACCCTGAAGCTGGCAATTCAAGCTAGTAACAGGGAGCTAGCGGGGCTGGTCACGCTGGAGGATGCTAGGAGCAGCCACAAGGCGACATTCCCTCGCCACCACCTCCACTGGAGAACATGACCATAGCTCAGTTTCTCCAAGTTCTCCGGGAGGAATGCCAAGCCAACAATGTTGCTATCCAGCAGATGGCTCAGGCCCTTTTGAACAACCAGCAACAAGGCATGAATGACAATGGCCGCTCCACTCTTTCTGAGTTCATGAGGAATTCGGCCCCAACCTTCACCGAGACTGCTGAACCATTGGACGCTGAGGATTAGATCCGCACCATCGAGGACCTCCTTGCACTGGTCAATTGCAATGAGGACCATGAGAAGGTGCTTTATGCCTCTCACTGCCTCGGAGGTACCGCCCGAGCTTGGTGGGATGGATTCAAGGTCATGCAAGGTGAGCATGTGATCACTTGGAATGACTTCAAGGAAGGATTTCGCACTGCCCACATTCCTTCTAGGATCATGGCTACCAAGAAGAGAGAATTCCGAGCGCCGAAGCAAGGAGGTGGCTCTGTCAAGGAGTACCTGCAGAAGTTCAACCTACTTCGAGGTATGCACCTGAAGATGTCAACACGGAGGCAGCCATGAAGGAATGCTTCATGGAAGGACTTCAACAAACCCTGCAGTATCAGCTCATTGTCTGCGACTGGCGCACCTTCTTCGACCTGTTGAACAAGGCCCTCATGCTGGAAGACAAGCATCGTGCCAGAGACGACACTCGCAAGTGCAAGATGATCAGCAAGGGTAGCTCTAGCAACCAGAAGCCTTGCCCCTGGCAGCCAGCCCCTGCCAAGCCAACCTATCAGCCACAATAGGCTAGACCTCCTGCGCCTCTTCCAAGCTACCAGCCTCTGCAGTATGCCAATCCCAGGCCAACTTACAACAACAACCCCAATAACAACAATAGTGGTAGAAATTACAACAACATCCCTTGACAAGTCGCTTGCTTTGGGTGTGGTCAGCCAGGACACATCTCTAAGCTGTGTCCCAACAAGAAGCCAGATGCACCGCGCCCCAATGCGCCAAACCAAGGTCAAGGCCATGGAGCACCCCCAAGGAACCCCGCTCCCCGCAACCAGCCAAACAATGGCAAGGTTCATGTGAACCATGTCAGCATAGAGGAAGCCCAGCAAGACTCGTACATCATATTGGGAACGCTCCTCGTCAACTCAACCCCAGCAACAGTATTGTTTGATTGTGGAGCTTCGCATTCTTTTGTCACCCAAAAGTTTGCACTAGAGAGTGGCATGAAGCCTACGCCCCTGTGTAGCCTTATGTTGATACAAACCCCGGGATTAGTTATGAAGTCTAGGATAGGCTGTAAGGGAGTTGAGATTAACATCAATGGGGTAGATATTCTAGCAGACCTTATCATCCTAAAGCCAGAAGGCTTGGATGTGATCCTAGGCATAGATTGGTTGACCAAGCAGCAAGGATTGTTACAAAGTGCCAAGAGGAAGGTTACCATGACCAATAGCCAAGGAGTGGAAGTCAAGTATGTTCCCAACCCTGCCTCCACTCAAGCCCCTCTGGCTAACTGTCTATCAGGAATTGAGTTGGATCAAGTGTTAGTGGTATGTGAATACCCAGATGTGTTTCCTAATGAGCTTCCCGGAATGCCTCCTGATCGCGACATTGAGTTCATCATTGAGCTTATGCTAGGGTCAAGGACAATCTATAAGAAGGCCTACATGATGGGATCCGAAGAGTTGGTTGAATTGAAGAAGCAGCTGGTAGAGCAGCTCATAAAGGGATTCATTTGCCCTAGTGCCTCTCCTTGGGGATCACATGATCTATTTGTGTTAAAGAGGGATGAAACTATTAGACTCTCTGTCGATTACCATTCTCTCAATGATGTCACAATAAAGAACAAGGACCCACTCCACAAGATTGAAGACATGTTCGAACAGTTGAATGGAGCCAAGGTGTTCTCCAAGATCGACCTGAGGTGTGGGTACTATCAGCTGAAGATCAGACCCCAAGACATTCCGAAGACAACATTTGTAACCCGATACGGCCTATATGAATACACGGTCATGTCATTTGGGTTAACCAATGCCCCTACCTACTTCATGTACCTCATGAATAAGGTATTCATGGAGTACTTGGACAAGTTCGTTGTCGTCTTCATTGATGACATACTCGTCTTTTCCAAGTCTAAAGAACAACACGAGGAGCACTTGAGATTGGTCCTAGAGAAGCTTCGAGAGCACTAGCTTTATGCCAAGTTTACCAAGTGTGAATTCTGGCTGCATGAAGTTGGATTCTTGGGTCAAGTGTTGACTGCATAAGGACTATCAATGGATCCTACCAAGATTGAAGTTGTGACTGAATGGCAACCCCAACCACCGTGAAGGAAGTCAGGAGCTTCCTCGGACTCGCGGGATATTACCGCAAGTTCGTGGATGGGTTCTCAAGCATCGCCCAACCCATGACCCAGCTTTTGAAGAAGGACAAGAAGTTCGAATGGATATCTCAATGCGAGGAGATCTTCTAGGAGCTCAAGAAGAGATTGACTACAACCCTAGTTTTGGCCACCCCTGATATTCACAAGGAATTTTTGATATACTGTGATGCATCGAGAACCGGACATGGAGGTGTTCTGATGCTAGAAGGCAAAGTCGTAGCATATCTATCCAGACAGCTACGTCCTCATGGAGACAACTACGCAACTCATGACCTTGAGTTGGCAGCCGTGGTTCACGCCTTGAAGACATGGAGACATTGCCTTCTGGGGAAGATATGTGAGATATACACAGACCACGAGAGTTTGAAGTATATTTTCACTCAAAGGGAATTGAACATGAGGCAGCGAAGATGGTTGGAGGTGATCAAGGATTATGACCTCGGTGTTCAATACCACCCCGACAAGGCCAACGTGGTAGCAAACGCCTTAAGCCGAAAGGCTTGTTCCTTGAACGCTATGATTAAGGAAAGGCTACCCGCCCTGTATGAAGAGCTTGAAAGCTTCGGCTTGGAACTGGTTTCATCCGGATTTCTTGCGGGCCTTGAAGCAAGGCCTACCTTGATGGATGATATCGGGGAAGCTTAGAAGGGACACGAGAGAATTGAAGGCATCAAGAGGAAAATCAAGGCATGCAAGGCCCTAGGATTCTCAGTGGATGAGCAAGGAGTTGTATGGTTTGGGAAGTGCATCTGCATGCCTAACAAAGAGGAGCTCAAGAACTCGATCTTGCAAGAAGCCCATGACGCTACATATTCCATCCATCCTGGAGGAACCAAGATGTATCAAGACCTCAAGGCAAGATTCATGTAGCATGGCATGAAACAGGAGATAGGTACGTTCGTTGCTAAGTGTGACTTGTGCGAGAGAGTCAAATCTGAGCATCAGCAACCCACTGGACTATTGCAATCTCTCAAAGTGCCTGAATGGAAGTGGGACAAAGTCGGGATGAATTTCATCACCGATTTACCAAGGTCAAGTAAAGGAAATGATTCCATTTGGGTCATTGTTGATCACCTGACCAAAGTAGCCCACTTCATCCCCGTTAAGACAACCTACAATGGGAACCAATTGGACAACCTCTACATCAATCGGATTGTGAGTCTGCACAGAGTTCCAAAGGAGATCGCGTCGGATCGAGGAACCCAGTTCACCTCAAGTTTCTGGAATAGGTTCCATGAAGCCTTGAGAACCAAGCTCTCCTTCAACACTACTTTTCACCCCGAGACCGGTGGGAAAATAGAACGAGTAAATCAGATACTCGAAGATATGCTGTGCGCTTGTGTTCTAGCGTATGGAGCCAAGTGGGAAGATTTCCTACCATTCGCCGAGTTCTCCTACAATAACAGCTCTCAGTCAATCTTCAGATGGCACCATTCGAGGTGTTGTATGGGCGCAAGTGTCGTACTCCCCTCAACTGGTCAGAGAATGGAGAAGGGTTAGTTTTGGGACAAGACATCCTCCACGAAGTAGAAGAGCAAGTTCAACTCATCCTAGAGTGACTCGAGACCGCCAAGACTAGGCAGAAGACCTATGCCGACTCTTACCATCGGGGCATGATTTTCCGTGCTGGAGACCATGTTTACCTCCGTGTCACGCCTCTCAAGGGAACCAAGTGTTTCCATGTCAAGGGAAAACTCGCACCAAGGTTCATCGGCCCATTCAAGATGACCGACAGGCGAGGAGAAGTTGCCTATCAGTTAGAGATACCTTCCGAGCTATCGGATGTGCACAACGTCTTTCATGTGTCACAACTCCGGAAGTGTCTGCATGTTCCCAACCGCCCCGACCTCTACAAGGACTTCAACCATCAAGCCATCGAACTTCAGCCATACCTCGGTTATCGTGAGAGGCCGATTCACATTTTGGATGAAGCCGAGTGCTGTAGGCGAAGCCGTACCATCAAGTACTTCAAGGTCCAATGGAGAAACCACACTAAAGCTGAAGCAACCTGGGAGCATGAAGACTATCTTAGATCGGAGTTCCCTTATCTTTTTAGCGCTTAGCCTAGGAATCTCGGTGACGAGATTCTTGTAAGGGGGGTAGGTCTGTCACACCCTGTGTTTTGTATCACTTGTTATACTTGGATTTATAAAATTTGGAACCAATTAAAAATTGTTCAATGCTTGTGCTTATTTGCATTGTTGCTTGTTTGCTTGTTTATTGTGGTATGCGGCACTCTTAGATTCTATCCCTCTTCATATTCATCTTCCATGACCCAAACTTCTTGCCCAATGATCATGCCATGTGAATAGTGCCCAAAACTATTTTTATCAAATTTTATCTTGACCAAAAACGATTTATCCAAATTAAGTGTTGAAAACCCCCTGAAATGAAGTTTGCACTGCAAGCCCTCAAATTGGGTGGAACCTTCTTCCCCAAAGGCTTTATTTCAAACCTACTACATATATGATTTCCCAAAACCACCAAATATTAATTTTAAAGATTATTTTTATATTTTATTTAAAGGCTTTTTCTTAAGACGAGAAATGGTTTTTCATAGGGAAAAATTATTTAGATGCTTTCAAAATATTTGAGGAAATTTAGGGAAACTAAGTGGACATATATTTTACATATATAAGAGTTTCACACATGGTCATGTTCAAATTCATGGGCAAAACCCCTCAAAACCCTTTCTGTCCAAATCAAAATTTTGGAATATTTGTATAAGAAATATTCTCAATAAATTCAAGGAAAATTCCAGCAAGTCAACACTATCATAGGTGATGATCTTGCAAAGTTTAATCTCAATCCATGTTGATTTGATTCGTCAAACCATTCCAACACCTTCCATGTCCAGATTCAAATTTGAACAACTTTACATTGTGAAGTTTCTCGCCTTGACCCAAAACTTTGTGGGCATGCTCTAATAACCAAATAATGATGCTACAATAAGTGGAGAATCAAGGGTTAAAGCTTAGAATAAGTAGATCTATAGAAACCTGGTTCTGTTAGTTTCTTGGGTTCACAAAGTTTCCATTGTCAACTTTGCTCCTTTCAGCTCAAACTTGGTGATACAGCCTATTTTCAACCACCATTTGATCCTATCAAATCTCACGGCAAGCAAGGTCCATTTGCTTCCCCTAAACCCCATCAAACACCTTCTGGTAATTTCAAAAACCTATTGTTTTCACCACTTTCACTCTCCCCATTGCTCTTAAATTTTTACCACAACCTCTCAGGGTTACTAGCTACCTCCAGTAATTATTGTGTGCCCTCAGCTCAATTATAGATGGGCTAAAACGCCCATTTTTACCTCTATTTCACCATGGCATGAGCTTCCTCCCTCCCATTTCTTTTCGCCCTAGCTCACACTAGCTCCATAGCATCCAAGGGGCATCTCCAGACCCCCAAGGAGCTACTGGACTAGCCAGGACACCCCAGAGCACGCGGGCAATGGCCATGCCGGCCATTTGGGATCTTTGGAGCGTGCTATAGTGCGCATACGCACTGTAGCAGGGGCATCCCGAAGCTCCCCGACCACCTTGGGATGAGGGAGCTTGTCCCCCTGGTCGGCCTCGACGTCCACAGTACGGCAGGCGGTCGGCCCTCTCTCCCTCCTCTCTCCTCCTCCCTCCTGTGCGTGTGCCCGACGCTGCCCGCTTTGGCCCCTCCTTGCCCGAGCTGCGGGGCCTTCTATGAGCTCTCCCCGCTCCCCTTTCGCCCCCACCTTCCTACTCCTGCCCCCACGAACACCGCATAGAGGTCCCGAAGCCCTCCCGTGGCGACCAGAGCCTCTCCGGCGGCCACCCATGAGATCCATCACGGTGAGCCCCGGCCCCCTATAAAAATGACCTCCCCGAGCCCCGCTCTCCTCTCCGGACCCCTGCTCATCATCCCACTGACCCTATAGATGCCTACCTCGACCTCCCCGTGCTTGAGCACTCGGGATCGACCAGAGATCGCCGTGGCGTCGTCACCGTCAATCTCCTGGTAGGGACCTCCTCTAGCCTTCCTTCTTCTCCAACTAGTCCTCCCTCGCCACGCTGAGACCAATCCCCCTCGTTTTTGTCCTCCTTGTAGCTCGAGTCAGCCCCGACGACCCCCTCCCAAAGCTCTCTCACCGCCAGTGGCTCCGGCCACCTCTGGCGCCCCCTCCACCTCCAGGGGACTGGCGGCTCAGCCCCAAGCGCATCCCTGCTCTTGCCTGCCTCCGCCGTGCCCCGTGCTGCCGCGGGTGAGCTCCCCCCTTCCTGTCCCGAGGTGGGAGAAGGATCCAACATGGGGGACCCACCTATCGGCCTCTCACCTCTCCCCTCCTGCGCTCTCTATCTCGTTGGCCACTGGGCCGTGCACGTCAGGTTCGAATCCTGACATGCGCAAGGGCACTAGCGCGCCCGGCCTGGTTGGCCTGGGCCGGCCCAGCAGTTGGATGCCTCTGGCCCACGACACAGTGCCTTTTCCTTTTTTTCTTTTTCTCCCTTCTTCCAAAAATTCCACAGGTCTAAAAATAAATCCTATAACCATAATTTTTCCACCAATTTTTTTGAAATATTCCATAGAATTTAATTATGCCTTTTGTATAAATTTTTGAAATCTTTCAAGCATTGTTTTATTTTAAAACCTATATTTATGCATCTTTTAACTCTGTTAAATAGTTTTCGAAAATGATTTTCATAAAAAAGTATTAAACAAATATTTTTATTGTAGTTTTCAGTATTTATCAGAGTAGTGTAGCATTTTTAATATTAGCTTGTGTGGTCTGTTTTTGTGTGATGCTTATTTTTACCGTTATTTATCGCAACGTAGATTGCGCTATTGACGAGGTAGTTGGACCCGAAGACTTTGAAGACCCCGAAGACTTTGTTGAGCCAGGCAAGCAGCCCTTTGGCCATGTTAAGAAACTTTTTCATGCATGACATATAGCACTTGTTGTTTCGATGATTGGTCATGATGTGTTGCTTCCCCCCCTTCGCTGGGTTGCCTCTGATACTTTTACCATTGACACATGCATCATGCATGACCCTACCACCTTATGAGGGTTATCGGGTGGGTGTAGATAGGATGCTAATAGATGTTATGCAAGTGGGGTGGGATTTATGCATAGTGATGGAAAGGGAGAAATGGTTTCAAAGAGTTTTTGAAAACCCCGTCGGGTGCCACTAATGCCCGAGGGAGATGATGATGAGTTGGATGACCACTTGAGAAAGACGAGGTGTACTAGAGCAACTGGGTGTGTGGTTTTCAAAAATGGATTGGTGTAAGTTGCAACAGTTATTCCAACCTTACATGTGTGACCACGATACCCCTTATGGTACGGGACTCTGTTGAATACTTTGGTGCGTACTGGTAAAGAGCCCGCATGACTAATGGTGGGAGTAGCGTGGTCACTCCCGATATGGGGTCGTGCCAGTATGGATGATCATGCGTTGTCTTCACAGTCACCAGGCACACTGCTGGTCCCTACATGTATGCTACGAGTGATGTAGATCATGTGGGATGGGTACCAGTCGAGTGGACTCTTTGGTTAGTATCACCGGGGGAAAAGCATTGTTCGGGTGCTTACCTTGGGTATGTTATATACCGCGAGTCGTGGAAAGCACAGAAGTTCCCCGAGTCTTGTGGGTAAAGTGTGCAATCTCTGCAGAGTGTAAAACTATTCGAATAGTCATGTTCACGGTTAAGGACAGTGTGATGACCGCTCTTGTGTGTGTGTGTGTGTGTGTTGGGGACAAAGATGGTACTTGAGCTACAGTCCAATGACTTAGCATGCCACTTGAGCTAAGCCCGATAACTTAGTATGGCAATTGAACTAAGTCGGATGACTTAGCATGATGAATGAACATGAGATGTTCAACCCCTGCTTATGACGATATCTACAACTTATTCATATTGATATCTGCCAACTGCTAATGCATGCTTACCTAGCTACTTGATCATATCATTGTATTAAAAATTAGCTTTCCGCAAATTACCTACTTAGTGCTATATCATGCATCATTATTACCTTGTTCCACAACTTGGGTTGCTTGCGAGTACATTCAAACTACAAATTGGCTTGCCAATGGTTATTTAATTGGCTAGGCATGGAGGAACAGGAGTATGTTGAAGAGTTCGTTGGAGACGAACATGTGAACTGGACGCTTCCCAGTCGGAATGCTTGTAGGTTAAGGTAGATGGCATGGGTTCACGCTTTCGATCAAGATTTCCGTTGTTTGTTCTGTTTAAGTGTTTGTCCATTAAGTCCCTATCTATGTAAGACTAGACCTTCGTAGTCTTTATTTGTGTAAGACGCTAGCTGTGGATGTAAGATTCTTGTTATTCAGCTTATGTGTGTTAAGTGAGCATTGATCTCTAGGATCACTTTACACATGCATTCGCTGATCACGACTTATGAGTCGGGGTCCCCACATTCACCACTCTATTAAGGAGTCTGTGAAGCTCCGTGAGGAACTTCACCACACTCGAGAGCTACTTCGACAAGCCAAGACAAAGCCAGACAAGATCGAGAAGGATGGAGCCCCAGAGGGATGACCAGTTGTCGCTTACATAGGAGGAGTACCCCCAGCTAGAGTTGAACCTACACGTCATCATCGCATGAGTGCGAAGGAATACCATGAGCTCTTCACCGACCTGCCAGCGAAGCGACGTCGGGATGGGCTTCCTTGTTCCTCGACCCCTTCAACCGGGAATGATGCTTGTTCAAATGATGAACAGGAGGAAGACCTAGAGGAGCGCGACTACAAGACCGAGCACTCCACCACCTGAGTCCAAGAACCCCTAGGGTAGGATCAGTCATGTATCCCTCATGCGAAGTCGAGTCCGTGTAATGGATCATATGTATGGGGACCCTGACTCATATGTCGTGATCACCGAATGTACGTGCACAGTGATCGCAGAGATCAATGCTCACTGAACACACAGAAATTGAATAACAAGAGTCTTACATCCACACTTAGCGTCTTACACAAATAAAGACCATGAAGGTATCATCTTACATAGATAGGGCCACACGGGACAAACACTTAAATAAAACAAGCAGCGGAAATCTTGATCGAAAGCATGAACCCATGCCATCTGCCTTAACCTATAGGCAATTTGACTGGGAAGCGTCCTAGTTCGCACGTTTGTCACCAATGAACTCTTCAACATACTCCTATTCTTCCATGTCTGGCCAATTAAATAACAAGTGGCAAGCCAATGAGTACTTTGAATGTACTCGCAAGCAACCCAAGTGGTGGAACGAGGTAACAATGATGCATGATATAGCACTAAGTAGGTAATCTTTGGAAAGCTGGTTTTAAATGTAATGACATGATCACGTAACTAGTAAGCATGCATCAACAAGAGGCGGATATCCATATGAACAAGTTACAGATATTATCATAAGTAGGGGTTGAACACCTCATGTTCATTCATTATGCTAAGTCATCGGACTTAGCTCATGTGACCTCTCTGTCACTATCACACCCATACTCACACCAGGTTTCTATGAAAACATCCGGACGTAATTTAACAAGGACCTCCAACTGTCCATGACTATGGAATCGGCTATTCAGATAGTTTTACACTCTTTAGAGGTTGCACACTTTACCCACAAGACTCGGGGAACTTCCGTGTCATCCACGACTCGCGGTATATAACATACCCGAGGAAAGCACCCGAACAATGCCTTTCCCCTTGCGATACTAAACAAAGAGTTTGCTCGATTGGTACCCAGACCACATGATGTACATCACTCATAGCATCCATGTGGGGACCAACAGTGTGCCCGGTGCGTGTGAAGACAGCGCATGATTGTCCATACCGGCACGACCCCATATCGAGAGTGACCTCGCCACTCTCGCCACTAGTAATGCGGGCTCCTTGCCAGTACCCACCAAAGTAATCAACAGAGCCCCGTCCCATAACAATGCCTTTCCCATGGTGATACTAAACAAAGAGTCCACTCGTTGGTTCCATCCCTCATGATATACATCACTCGTATCATCCACGAGGGCACGCAACGGTGTGCCCGGTGCCTATAAAGACAGTGCATGACCTTCCACTCTGGGATGACCCCGTCTCAAGACTGACCTCTTCACTCTCGCCACTAGTAATGCGGGATGCTTGCCAGCGCCATCCATAGTAATCAACAAAGCCCCGTCCCATAAGGGGTTTCGTGGTTGCGCATGTAAGGTTGGGACAATCGGCAGACCTTGAAACTCTGTGTTTTCGAAGACACACACTCACTTGCTCCGGCATACAACTTCTTTCTATAGTGGTTACCCAACTCATCATCATCTCCCTCAGGCATTAGTGGCACCCGACGGGGTTTTCGAAAAGTCTTTGAAATCATATCTTCCTTTCCATCACTATGCATAAACCCGAACCCACTTGCGTAGCATCTACTAGCATCTTGTGTACACCCAGCCGCATAATCCTCATAAGATGCTAGGGTCATGCATGATAGAAGTGTCAACGATAAAAGCATCGGGGGTACCCCACCGAAGCGGGGAGCATCATGTCATGATCAATCATTGAAACAACAAGTGCTATATGTCATGCATGAAAAAGTTTCTTACCAAGGTCAAAGGGCTGCTTGCCTAGCTCAACAAAGTCTCCAAGGTCTTCAAAGTCTTCGGGTCCAACTTCCTCGTCAACAGCGCAATCTATTGTCGTGATAAAATAGCAATAAAAATAAGCATCACACAAAACAAAGCACACCAGCCACTATCAAAAATGCTACCCTACTCTCATAAATAATAGAGACTATAGTAAAAATGTTTTTTAATATTTTGTTATGAATGTTTTTTTAAATCTATTAAACAGAGGAAGATAATACCAAATAGGGATTTTTAAATTAAAACAGTATATAAAAGATTTTCAAATATTTTTACAAGTGGCACTAATAAATTCTATGGATTATTTCATAGGAATTATTTTGGGTTGTGAGGGATTTTTGGAAGTTTGAAGAAAAAAAGAAAAAAGAAAAGATTCACTCTGCCCTCTGGGCCATAGTAATGAGGCCGAGCCGGCCCAGGGGGGAAAACAGCCCAGTCTAGCGGCACGCGCGGCAGGTTTATTTCTAAACCTGCCCGCGGGCCCTACTAGACACAGAGAGGGGCAGGGTGAGGAGATGACCGGTAGGCCCCACCTGTCATCCCTCTCCTTGCGGCAGGAATGGAGGGAGGGGCTCATCGACGGTTCCAGGCTGCAGCGGCTCCAATGATGAGTACCAGCGCGCTCAGGGGGCTCTCGTGCGTCGGTGGGTGGCCGAGGGAAGAAGCGGGGTGAAGGGAATCACCAGCAAGGGAGGATGCCCGACGGCGGCGAGTGTTCGGTTCGGGCGTGGGCTTCCAACCATGGGGGTGAGCGGGCTGAGCACGGGGGAGTTGCGGAGGGGAGGAGAGAGCGAGGAGAGAGGGGCAGGAGCTCGGGGAGGCCCTCTTTATAGGTGGGTGTCAGCTCACCATGGATGCGGTGCGTTGGTGAGCACGGAGTGCTCGCTATAGGCCAGGGGGAAGGAAATTAGCGTGTCCAGGGCGCTCGTGGGGGTGGTCTAGGCCAGGGGGAGATAAGAGAGATGCTGGGGAGCATGTGTGTGCGAGCTCCCTGGTTGGCCGAGCTACGCTGCGTCGGGCATGCGCGTGGGAGGTCACCGGAGAGAGAGGGAGGATGGGGCCGAACGCGTGGAGCCTTGCGGATGTCGAGGGGGACAGGGGGGACAAGATGGGGAGGCTCTAGGCTATCGGGAGCGCTCGTTGGGCAGCGGCTACAATGCGGGTGTGCACTGTAGCGCACTCCAAAGCGCGACCTCTGCATGCCGGGGCATGCCCTTTGCACATTGGGCGCGTCCACTTGTGTCCAGGGGATCCAAAGGGCTTAAACAAATCATAGGAGACTAGGGAGGCATCTGGAGGTGCCTTATGGTAGAAGGAAAGGTGAGAGGGAGAGAAAATGGGTGTTGTGCAGGGTACCAATGAAGGTTTTACCCCCCAAATCATTGAGCTATGCCCCTGAGGAATCTATTGGAGGTACAAGGCATCTTCAAGGGGATGTGGTAAAAAGTTAGGGGCAAGGCAAATAGTAGAAATGGTGAAAAGGGTAGTTTCTAGAATTGACCAGAAGGTGTTTGGTGGTGATTTGGTCCGGTAGATGAATTCTACTTTCCTTTATAATTAACGGGATCAAAGGGTGGTCGAAAGTAGGGCCTACCACCAAGTTTGAGAGGGTTTGAAGAAAGTTCACAATGGGGCTTAGTGGAAACATAAAAATCAATAGATTTTGGATTTTCTAGATCTAGACATGCTAAGCTTTACCCTTGATGCACAACTTAGTGTAGCATCATTATATGTTAATTAGAGCATGTCCACAAAGTTTGAGGTCAAGGGGAGAAACTTCACAATGTAAAGTTGCTCAAATTTGAATCTGGACAGGAAGGGTTTTGGGATGGTTTGATGAATCAAATCAACTTGGATTGAGGTGAAACCTTCCAAGATCATCACTTAGGATAGTGTTGACTTGCTGTAATTTTCGTGGAATTTATTGAGAATATTTCTTATAGAAATGTTCCAAAAGCTTGATTTGAACAGAAATGGTTTTGAGGGGTTTTGCCCATGATTTGATCATGCTCATGAGTTGAAATTCATATATATGGAAAATATATGTCCACTTAGTTTCCCTAAATTTTCTCAAATATTTTGAGAGCATTTTAATAATTTTCCCCTATGAAAGACCATTTCCGGTCTTAAGAAAAAGCCTTTAAATAAAATATAAGAATAACCTTTGAAATTAACATTTGGTGGTTTTGGAAAGTCTTATATATGGTGGGTTTGAAGTAAAGCCTTTGGGAAAGAAGAATCCACCCAATTTGAGGACTTGCAGTGCAAACCTCATTTCAGGGGGTTTTGAAAACCTAATTGGAATAAATCATTTTTGGTTAAAACAAAATTTGGTAAAAGTAGTTTTGGTCACTATTCACATGGCATGATCGTTGGGTAAGAAGTTTGGGTCAAGGAAGATGAATATGGAAAGGGATAGAATCTAAGAGTGCCATACATCACAATCATCAAGCAAACAAACATCATTTCAAAGAAGCAGAAGCACTTTGAAAATGTTTTACTTGGCTCCAAACATAACAATGTGATACAAACACAGGGTGTGACAATACGAAACCATCTGTGCTTGTTGATTGTTTTGTTGTTTGTCTTCCAATGCAAGTCGCGCTTTTGCCATAGGCAACATGTAAACGACTCCATCATCTATGTTAATATATGTTGGTCTTTCGAACTTTGTTTTACCACACTTGCACTCGACCAACCCCTTAGGCGCGCTTTTGCATTGTTGCTTTTCCTCTCGTCTGTCCCAGTTGTTGGACTTGGCTGATCCACACAGGATGGTGACTGCTACCCACAATAGCTCCTTTGCCAACCATGAAGCCGGCAACTCAACCCAGCAATAGGGAGCTGGAACGACTGCTTGCGCTGGAGGACACCAGGAGCAGCCACACGGCAACATTCCCCTGCCATCACCTCCACCGGAGAACATGACCATATCTCAGTTTCTCCAAGTTCCCCAGGAGGAACGGCAAGCCAACAATGCTGCTATTCAGCAGATGGCTCATGACCTAGTGAACAACCAGCAGCAAGGTAGGAAGGGTAATGGCCGCTCCACTCTGTCTAACTTCATGAGGAATTCTCCCCCAACCTTCACCGAGACTACTAAGCCCTTGGAGGATGACGACTAGATCCGCACCATCGAGGACCTCCTTGCACTCGTCAATTGCAATGAGCACCATGAGAAGGTGCTTTATGCCTCTCACTGCCTCGGAGGTACCGCCCGAGCTTGGTGGGATGGATTCAAGGTCATGCAAGGTGAGCATGTGATCACTTGGAATGACTTCAAGGAAGGATTCCGCACTGCCCACATTCCTTCCTGGATCATGTCTATCAAGAAGAGAGAATTCCGAGCGCTGAAGCAAGGAAGTGGCTCTGTCAAGGAGTACCTGCAGAAGTTCAACCTACTGTCAAGGTATGAACTTGAAGATGTCAACATAGAGGCTACCAAGAAGGAACGCTCCATGGAAGGACTTCAACAGGCCCTGCGGTATCAACTCGTCGTCTGCGGCTGTCATACCTTCTTCGACCTATTGAACAAGGCCCTCATGCTGGAAGACAAGCGTCGTGCCAGAGACAACACTCGCAAGCGCAAGATGACCAGCAAGGGTAGCTCGAGCAACCATAAGCCTCGCCCCTGGCAGCCAACCCTAGCCAAGCTGACCTATCAGCCCTAGCAGGATAGACCTCCTGCGCCTCGTCCAAGCTACCAGCCTCAGCAGTATGACAATCCTAGGCTAGCTTACAACAACCCCAATAACAACAACGGTGGCAGGAACAACAACAACAATCCTAGGCAAGTCACTTGTTTCGGATGTGGTCAGTCTGGACACATCTCCAAGCTATGCCCCAACAAGAAGACTAATGCTTCGCGCCCCAATGCGCCAAACCAAAGTCAAGCCCGTGGAGCACCATCAAGGAACCGGTCGTGTGAATCACGTCACCGCAGAGGAAGCCCAGGAAGACCCGGACATCATACTAGGTACGTTCCTCGTCAAGTCAACCCCAGCAACAGTACTATTTGATTGTGGAGCTTCGCATTCTTTTTTCACCCAAAAGTTTGCATTAGAGAGTGGCATGAAACCTACACCCCTGGTTAGTTGTATGTTGATACAAACCCCGGGATCAGTTATGAAGTCTGGGATAGGTTGTAAAGGAGTGGAGATTAACATCAACGGGGTAGACTTCCTAGCAAACCATATAGTTCTATATTTACCGGGCTTGGACGTCATCCTTGGCATGAATTGGTCGACCAAGCACCAATGCGAGTTAGACTGTGCCAAGAGGATTGTTACCGGGACCAACAGCCAAGGAGTGGAAGTCAAATATGTTCCCAACCCCACCTCCACTCAAGCCCCTCAGGCTAATTGTCTATCGGGATCTGAGTTGAATCAAGTGCCAGTGGTATGTGAATACCCGGATGTATTTCCTGATAAGCTTCCTGGAATTCCTCCTGACCGCGACATTCAGTTCATCGTTGAGCTAATGCCTGGATCAAGGCCCGTCTATAAGAAGTCCTATAGGATGGTATCCGAAGAGTTGGTTGAATTGAAGAAGCAACTGACTGAGAAGCTCAGAAAAGGATGCATTCGCCCAAGTGCCTCCCCTTGGGCTCGCCTCTTCTATTTGTGTCATAGAGGGATGGGATTATCATACTCTGTGTCGATTACCGTTCTCTTAATGAAGTCACAATAAAGAACAAGTACCCGCTCCCCAAGATTGAAGACCTGTTTGATCAGTTGAACGGAGCTAAGGTGTTCTCCAAGATCGACCTCAGGTCTGGGTACTATCATCTAAAGATTAGACCCTATGACATTCCGAAGATGACACTTGTAACCCGGTATGGCCTGTATGAATAAACGGTCATGTCATTCGGGTTAACCAATGCCCCTGCCTACTTCATGCACCTCATGAATAAAGTCTTCATGGAGTACTTGGACAAGTTTGTTTTCGTGTTCATTGATGACATACTCGTCTTCTCCAAGTCTGAACAAGAGCATGAGGAACACTTGAGATTGGTCCTAGACAAGCTTCGAGAGCACCAGCTTTATGCCAAATTCTGCAAGTGTGAATTCTTGCTGCATGAGGTTGGATTTTTGGGTCATGTGTTGACTGCAAAAAGATTGCCAGTGGATCCTACCAAGATTAAAGCCATGACTGAATGGCAATCCCCAACCATCGTGAAGGAAGTCAGTAGCTTCCACAGGCTCACGGGATATTACCACAAGTTCGTGGAAGGGTTGTCGAGCATTGCCCGACCCATGACCCAGCTTTTGAAGAAGGATAAGAAGTTCGAGTGGACAGCTAAGTGCGTGGAAAGCTTCCAGCAGCTCAAGAAGAAATTGACCACAACCCCAGTTTTGGCCTCCCCCGATATTCACAAAGAGTTTGTGATATATTGTGATGCATTGAGAATCATGCTTGGAGGTGTTCTGATGCAACATGGCAGAGTTGTAGCAAATCTATCCAGAAAGCTAGGACCTCATGCAGAGAACTATGCTACTCATGATCTGTAGTTGGCACCTGTGGTTCATGCCTTGAAGTCATGGCGACATTACCATGTAGGGAAGCGATGTGAGATATACACAGACCACAAGAGTTTGAAGTATATTTTCACTCAAAGGGAATTGAACATGAGGCAGCGAACATGGTTGCAGTTGATAAAGGTTTATGACCTCAGTGTTCAATACCACCCCGACAAGGCCAACGTGGTAGCATACGCCTTAAGCAGAAAGGCTTGTTCCTTGAATGCCATGATTAAGGAAAGGCTACCCGCCCTATATGAAGAGCTTGAAAGTTTCGGCTTGGAACAAGTTGCATTTGGATTCCTTGCCAGCCTCTAAGCAAAGCCGACCCTGATGGATGATATCAAAGAAGGCATCAAGAGGAAGATCAAGGGAGGGAAGGCCCCAGGATTCTCAGTGGATGAACAAGGAGTTGTATTGTTCGGGAACCGCATCTACATACCCAACAAAGATGAGCTCAAGAACTTGATCTTGCAAGAAGATCATGACACTCCATACTCCATCCATCCTGGAGGAACCAAGATGTATCAAGACCTCAAGGCACGATTTTGGTGGCATGGCATGAAACGAGAGATAGGCACCTTTGTCGCCAAGTGTGATATATGCAAGAGAATCAAAGCTGAGCACCAACGGCCCGCTGGGTTATTACAACCTCTCAAAGTGCCTGAATGGAAGTGGGACAAAGTCGGGATGGATTTCAGCACCGGTTTACCAAGGTCAAGTAAAGGATATGATTCCATTTGGGTCATTGTCGATCACCGGACTAAAGTAGCCCACTTCATCCCCGTTAAGACAACCTACAATGGGAACCAATTAGCCAACCTCTACATCAACCAGATTGTGAGTCTTCACGGAGTTCCAACGGAGATCATGTCACATCGAGGAACCTAGATCACCTCAAGGTTCTAGAATAGGTTCCAAGAAGCCTTGGAAACCAAGCTCTCTTTCAGCACTGCTTTTCACCCCCAGACCGGTGGGAAAATAGAACGAGTAAGTCAGATACTCGAAGATATGCTCCGCGCTTGTGTTCTGGCGTATGGAGCCAAGTGGGAAGATTGCCTACCAGTCGTCATGTTCTCCTACAATAACAGCTATCAGTCGATCTTCAAATGGCTCCATTCGAGGTGCTCTATGGGCGCAAGTGCCATACTCCCCTCAACTAGTCAGAGACCGGAGAAGGGTTAGTCTTTGGACCAGACAGCCTCCGCAAAGCAGAAGAGCAAGTTCAACTTGTCCCAGAGCGACTCCAAACTGCCAAGACTAGGCATAAGAGCTACGCCGACTCTCACCATCGGGTCATGAGTTTCCGTGTTGGAGACCATGTTTACCTCCATGTCACGCCTCTCAAAGGAACCAAGCGATTCCACGTCAAGCGAACACTTGCACCAAGGTTCATCGGCCCCTTCAAGATCACCGACAGGCGAGGAGAAGTTGCCTATCAGCTAGATCTATCTTCTGACCTATCGAATGTGCACAACGTCTTTCGTGTTCCACAACTCCGGAAGTGTCTCCAAGTTGCCAAACGCCCCGCCCTCTACAAGGACATCGACCATCAAGCCATCGACCTTCAGCTAGACCTCACTTATCATGAGAGGCTGGTTCGCATTTTTGATGAAGCTGAGCGCTACACCCGAAGCCACACCATCAAGTATTTCAAGGTCCAATGGAGAAACCACTTTGAAGCTGAAGCAACGTGGGAGCGGGAAGACTATCATAGATCTGAGTTCCCTTATCTTTTTAGCGCTTAGCCTAGGAATCTCGGGGACGAGATTCTTGTAAGGGGGGTAGATCTGTCACACCCTGTGTTTGTATCATCTTGTTATGTTTGGATTTATAAAATCTGGAGCCAATTAAAACTTTTCAATGCTTGTGCTTGCTTGAATTGTTGTTTGTTTGCTTGTTGATTGTGGTATATGGCACTCTTAGATTCTATCCCTCTTCATATTCATCTTCCTTGACCCAAACCTCTTGCCCAATGATCATGCCATGTGAATAGTGTCCAAAACTATTGTTATCAAGTTTTGCTTTGACCAAAAATGAATTATTCATATTAGGTCTTCAAAAAATCCTGAATTGGGGATTGCACTCCAAGTCCTCAAATTGGGTGGATTCTTTCTCCCCAATGGCTTTATTTCAAACCAACAATATATATGACTTCCCAAAACTATGAAATATTAATTTTCAAAATTGTTTTTATATTTTGTTTAAAGGCTTTTTCTTAAGACCAGAAATGGTTTTTCATAGGGAAAAATTATTTAGATGCTTTCAAAATATTTGAGAAAATTTAGGGAAACTCAGTGGACATATATTTTCCATATATATGAGTTTCAACACATGGCCATGTTAAAATCATGGGCAAAACCCCTCTAAACCCTTTCTTTTCAAATCAAGTTGTTGGAATATTTCTATCAGAAATATAGTCAATAAATTCTAGGAAAATTCCAGCAAGTCAAAACTATCATAGGTGATGATCTTGCAAAGTTTCATCTCAATCCATGTTTATTTGGTTCATCAAACTATTCCAAACCCCTTCGTGTCGAGATTCAAATTTGAACAACTTTACATTGTGAAGTTTCTTCCCTTGACCCCAAACTGTGTGGACATGTTCTAATCACCAAATAATGATGCTAACCTAAGTGGTGCATCAAGGGTAATAGCTTAGCATAACTAGATCTATAGAAACCTGACTCTGTTAGTTTCTAGAGTTCACAAAGTTTCTATTGTCAACTTTGCTCATTTATGCTCAAACCTGGTGATCCACCTTATTTTTACCCACCATATGATCCTGTTAAATGTCACAGTAAGTGGGTAAATTTTTATTGCCCAAACATCCATCAAGCACCTTCTCAGTTGACCTTGGGGTCAAACCCCCATGGTCAAACTGGTTGACTTGCCGGCGTTGATCCGTCGGGGACGTCAGGGACGGCGGAGGGGATAAAAAACTCTCCTATGGCGACCAAAAGGACGGAGGAGGGCACCGATCGCCTCTGCGTGCTCGCGTGCGTCAAACCCGACACCTCCTAGGTGCTGGGATGGCCGGAGTTAGTGCCGGCGTTGAGCGCAGCGGCTGCCGGAGCTCGGGCGAGCACGGGCTCGTCAAGCCGGAGGTGGAACGGGCCAACAATAGCTCCTATGGCTACCTGGGACCCTCCTGAGCATGCCTACGTGCTCAGGTGCGAGCTTGGGCTGCCACAGCTATGGCCACATCCTTGCCGGTGGCGAGGCGCTCTCGGGTCCGAGGTGGATCGGCGCTAGAGCTCACTAGAGATGGGGTAAAGAAGGGGGAAAGAACCGGGGGCTCACGGCGGTTGCGACAGTGTCGAGAGCGGGCTCAGGGAAGCTTTTCTTGCGGCGAACGAACGGCGGCGGTCTCCGGTGACCGAGGAGGAACAAGATGACGGGGTCCATGCTGGGGGGCCTCCAGGCTCGATTCCTTTGGCGGAGAGGACCAGCATGTTGAGGCGGAGCGAATTGGGGACTCATGGGAGAGGGGGAGTGGCAGGAGCGGCAGCTACGACGATGAGAAGGCGGTGGCCATGGCGGGACAGAGGGGGAGAAAGAGTTGCGGGCGAGGGAGAGAGAGAGAGCGAGTGGTGGGGACGGCTCTCTGAGCTTATCCCCGTCGTGCAGGTGAGGGAAGGCAGGCAGGCAGGGAGGAGCGTGGCAGCTTGGCACGGCCGCACGGCGACCACGCACTCGTCCTCCTGGCCGCAAGGAGGACGACGACCTCCCTGGGCAAGGAGGACGACGACCTCCCTTTGGTTCGGCCGAAGTGGAGAGGAGAGTCATCCTCCTCCACTTCTAGTAATTAGGACTCCTTCCTTATTTCCACCTTTTGCCTTTTTTCCACCTTTTCCACTTTGGAACTTCTTCCCAGCCACATGGGACTTGTGTGGGACCTTGTCCTACCCACTAAGGACTGATATTTATCCTCCCACAACCCATGTAGCCTCTTGGGTCGAAATACACCTCCCGATGGTCACCCGCTACCCTCCTGGCACTCCCGGTACACTACCGATGAGGCCAAAACTTTTCCGGGGACCAAAACAGGACTTCCTATATATATCAAAATTGACCTCCAGAAAATTTCGGAGCTCCTCCTGATGTCCGGGATATCATCCGGGACTCCGAACAACCTTCGGTCACCACCATATATAACTCTATACTACCAAAACGTCACCAAACCATAAGTGTGCAGACCCTCCGGGTTCGAGAACTATGTACACATGACAGAGACACCTTTATGGTCAATAACCAATAGCGGGACGTTAATGCCCATATTGGTTCCTACATATTCTACGAAGATCTTTATCGATAGAAGCCCTATGTCAAGGATTCAGTTAATCCCGTATGATGCTCCCTTTGTTGTTCGGTATGTTACTTGCCCAAGATTCGATCGTCGGTATCTCCATACCTAGTTCAACCTGGTTACCGGCAAGTCTCTTTACTTGTTCCGTAATACAATATCCCGTGACTAACAGTTAGTCACATTGCTTGTAGGGCTTATTGTGATGTTGTATTGCCGAGTGGACCCTGAGATACCTCTCCGTCAATCGGAGTAACAAATCCCAGTGTTGATCCATGCCAAATCAACAGATGCCCTTTGAGATACCTGTAGAGTACCTTTTAATCACCCAGTTACACTGCGACATTTGATACACACAAGTCATTCCTCCGGTGTCCGTGAGTTTCATGATCTCATGGACATAGGAACATATACTTGACAAGCTGAAAACTGTAGCAATAAACTGACACGATCATATGCTACGTTTATAGTTTGGGTCTCGTCCATCCCATCATTCTCGTAATGATGTGATCCTGTTATCAAATGACATCACATGTCAATGGCTAGTAAACCTTGACCATCTTTGATCAACGAGCTAGTTCACTAGAGGCATACTAGGGACAAAGTGTTGTCTATTCATCCACACATGCAATGTGTTTCCAATCAATACAATTATAGCATGGATGATAAGCAATTGTCATGAACAAGGCAATATAATAATAAACTCTTTATTTATTGCCTCTAGGGCATATTTCCAATAGTCTCCCACTTGCACTAGAGTCAATAATCTAGTTCACATCACTATGTGATTTACATTGTAATGAATCGAACACCCATGCAGTTGTGGTGTTGATCATGTTAAGCCCTTGGAAGAGGTTTAGTCAACGGGTCTGCAACATTCAGATCCGTGTGCACTTTGCAAATATTTATGTCCTTCTCCTTGATGTAGTCGCGGATGGAATTGAAGCGTCGCTTTATGTGTATGGTCCTCTTGTGAAACCTTGGTTCCTTGGCCAGAGCAATGGCACCAGTGTTGCACAGAACTGTCATTGGATTCAGTGCACTAGGCTCTACTCCAAGATCTGTCATGAACTGCTTCATCCAGACACCTTCCTTCGCTGGCTCCGAGGCTGTGATGTACTCCACCTCGCATGTAGAATCGGCTACCATGCTTTGCTTCAAACAACACCAGCTTACCCGTTGAGAATAAATATGTATCCCTTTTTTGACTTAGAGTCATCCGGATCAGTGTCAAAGCTTGCATCGATGTATCCCTTTACGACGAGCTCTTCATCACCTCCATAAATGAGAAACATTTCCTTAGTCATTTTCAGGTACTTGAGGATATTCTTGACCGCTGTCCAGTGCTCCATTCTAGTATCGCTTTGAAACTTTCCAGCCATACTTATGGCAAGGCTGACATCGGGTCTTGTGCATAGCATTGCATACATGATAGATCGTATGGCTGAAGCATAGGGGATGCCACTCATCTTCTCTCTATCTTCTGCAGTCACTAGGCATTGAGTCTTACTCAACTTCACACCTTGTAACATAGGCAAGAACCCCTTCTTGGACTGATCCATTTTGAACTTCTTCAAAACTTTATCAAGGTATGTACTCAGTGAAAGTGCTATTAAGAGTCTCGATCTATCTCTATAGATTTTAATGCCTAATATGAAAGCAGCTTCTCCTAGGTCCTTCATTGAAAAACTCTTGTTCAAATATTCCTTCATGCTTTCTAGCATTTCTATATTGTTTCCAATCAACAATATGTCATCTACATATAATATTAGAAACGCTATAGAGCTCCCACTCACTTTCTTGTAAATATAAGCTTCTCCATAAACTTTTATAAACCCAAACGCTTTGATCACCTCATCAAAGCGCTTATTCCAACTCCGAGATGCTTGCACCAGTCCATAAATGGATCACTGGAGTTTGCAAACTTTGTCAGCATTCTCTGGATTGGCAGAACCTTCTGGTTGCATCATATGCAACTCTTCCTCAAGCAAACCGTTGAGGAACGTTGTTTTGACATCCATCTACCAAATTTCATAGTCGAAATAGGCAGCTATTGCTAACATGATTCTGATGGACTTAAGCATCGCTACGGGTGAGAAGGTCTCATCGTAGTCAACTCCTTGAACTTGTGAAAAACCCTTTGCCACAAGTCAAGCTTTATAGATGGTGACATTACCGTCCGCGTCCATCTTCTTCTGAAGGATCCATTTGTTCTGAATGGCCTTTCACCCTTCAAGTAATACTTCCAAAGTCCACACTTTGTTTTCATACATGGATCCTATCTCGGATTTCATGGCCTCTAACCATTTCTCGGAATCCGGGCCCATCATCTCTCCTTCATAGCTCGTAGGTTCATTGTTGTCCAACAACATGACCTCCAAGATAGGGTTGTCGTACCACTCAAGAGCAGTACACGCCCTTGTTAACCTACGAGGGTCAATAGTGACTTGATCCGAAGCTTCCTGATCATCATCATTAATTTCCTCTTCAAATGTTGTAGGCTCCATAGAAACATCTTTCTGTGATGCGCTACTCTCTGGTTGAAGTAAAGGTTCAATAACCTCATCAAGCTCTATTTTCCTCCCACTCAATTCTTTTGAGAGAAACTCTTTCTCAACAAATTTTCCGTTCTTAGCGACAAACACTTTGCCTTCGGATCTAAGATAGAAGGTATACCCAACTGTCTCGTTCGGGTATCCTATGAAGACACAATTCTCTGCTTTGGGTTCCAGCTTTTCAGGATGAAGCCTTTTGACATAAGCATCACATCCCCAAACTTTAAGAAACAACAACTTTGGCCTCTTACCAAACCACAGTTCATATGGCGTCGTCTCAACGGATTTCAATGGTGCCCTATTTAAAGTGAATGCAGCTATCTTTAATGCATAA
This sequence comes from Hordeum marinum, assembly GCA_022496015.1. Classification (NCBI taxonomy): domain Eukaryota; kingdom Viridiplantae; phylum Streptophyta; class Magnoliopsida; order Poales; family Poaceae; genus Hordeum; species Hordeum marinum. Next base: position 274,909,271 of record CM039678.1, read on the forward strand.
CACCAAAACGATAGTGTCACATCGGCAAGAGACATCATAGAACGCACAATATCTAATAAGGTTCGATTACGATGTTCGGACACACCATTACGCTGTGGTGTTCCGGGCGGTGTCAACTGTGAAACAATTCCACACTGTCTTAAGTGACTGCCAAACTCATAACTCAGATATTCACCTCCTCGATCAGATCGTAGGAATTTGATCTTCTTGTTACGATGATTCTCAACTTAACTCTGAAATTGCTTGAACTTTTCAAGCGTTTCAGACTTATGATTCATCAAGTAAATATACCCATATCTACTTAAGTCATCAGTGAAGGTGAGAAAATAACGATATCCACCGTGCGCTGCAACATTCATTGGACCACACACATCCGTATGTATGATTTCCAACAAGTAACTTGCCCATTCCATTGTTCCAGAGAACGGAGTTTTAGCCATCTTGCCCATGAGGCATGGTTCACATGTTTCAAGTGATTCAAATCAAGTGACTCCAAAAGTCCATCAACATGGATCTTCCTCATGCGTTTTACACCAATATGACCCAAACGGCAGTGCCACAAGAAAGTGGTACTATCATTATCAACTCTACATCTTTTGGCATCAATGTTATGAACATGTGTATCATCACTATCAAGATTTAATGTGAATAAACCCCTCACACTGGGTGCATGACCATAAAAGATATTACTCATATAAATAGAACAACCATTATTCTCTAATTTAAATGAGTAACCCTCTTGCAATAAACAATATCTAGATATAATGTTCATGCTTAACACAGGCACTAAATAACAATTATTCAGGTTCATCACTTATCCTGATGGTAATCGAAGAGAGAGCATGCCGACGGTGATCACATCAACGTTGGAACCATTTCTCACGCGCATCACCACTTCATCCTTAGCTAGCCTCCGTCTATTCCGTAGGTCCTGCTTTGAGTTGGAAATGTGAGCAACCGAACCGGTATCAAATACCCAGACACTACAACGAGAGCTAGTAAGGTACACATCAATAATAGGTATATCATATATACCTTGTTTGTTGTTGGCCACCTTCTTGTCAGCTAGGTACTTGGGGCAGTTCCGCTTCGAGTAACCAGTTCCCTTGCAATGAAAGCACTCAGTTTCTAGCTTGGGTCCAGCCTTGGGTTTCTTTACAGGCGGAGCAACTCCTTTGCCATCCTTCTTGGATTTACCCTTCTTACCCTTGCCCTTGCCATTCTTCTTGAAAGTAGTGGTTTTATTGACCATCAACACTTGATGTTCTTTCTGGATTTCAGACTCAGCGACTTTCAGCATCGCAAACAGCTCGACGACTGACTTGTTCATCCCGTGCATGTTATAGTTCATCACAAAGCTCTTGTAGCTAGGTGGCAGTGATTGAAGAACTCTATTAGTGATCACCTCTGGTGGAAGAGCAGTTCCCAACTCCGCCAGACGAGTCGAATACCCAGATATTCTGAGTATATGTTCACTGATAGACCCATTCTCCTCCATTTTGCAAGCATAGAATTTATCGGAGGTCTCATACCTCTCGATCCAAGCATTATTCTAAAAGATAAAATTCAACTCCTGGAACATCTCATATGCTTCATGATGTTCAAAACGTCTTTGAAGTCCCGGTTCTAAGACATATAATATTGCACACTGAACTATTGAGTAATCTCCAAAACGTGCCTCCCAAGCGTTCTTAACGTCTTCTGATGACATGTCTTCAGGTTGGTCACCAAGCGGTGCATCAAGGACATATGATTTTTGGGAAGCCATGAGGATAATCCTCAGATTACAGGCCCAGTCCACAAAGTTACTTCCATCATCTTTCAACTTAGCTTTCTCTAGGAACGCATTAAAATTCGGGGGTGCTATTACAAGAGCCATTGATCTACGACATAAATATGCAAAGGTTACTTAGACTATTGTTCAAGATAATGAGTTTAGTTAATCAAATTACTTAAGCTCCAACTCAAATTGACATACCTTAGGTAATTTGAGTGTCACATGATCCAAATTCACCAACTCAAGTCCGATCATCACGTGAGTTGAGGTGAACATCATCATGTTGATCATATCTACTATATGACTCATGTTCGACCTTTCAGTCTCTTGTGTTCCGAGGCCATGTTTGTACATTCTAGGCTCATCAAGTTTAACCCGAGTGTTCTACATGTGCAACACTGGCCTGCACCCATTGTATGTGAACGTAGAGTCTATCACACCCGATCAACACGTAGTGTCTCGACATGACGAACTTTCGCAACGGTGCACACTCGGAGATAAGACAATTAATATTGAAATTTAAGTGAGGGATAACTTATAATGCTACCGTCGTCCTAAGAAAAACAAGGTGCACAAAAGGATTAATGTCACATGAAAATCATAAGTGACATGATATGGCCATGAACTTGTGCTTTCGATGTCCATCTTGAAAGCACCGGCATGATCTCCATCGTCATCGGCACGACACCATGATCTCCATCATCTTGATATCTATCAACGTGTCGCCATCGGTTGTCATGCCCACCATGCTTCTACAAATATTGCTACCATTCAGCGGTAAAGTAAAGCATTACATAGCGCTTAATGATTGACACACATGTCATACAATAATTAAAGACAACCCCATGGCTCCTGCCGGTTGCCGTACTCATCGACATGAAAGTCGTGATATTCTCTACAACACATGATCATCTCATACATCACATATATCTCATCATGTAATTGGCCATATCACATCACAACATACCGTGCAAAAACAAGTTAGACGTCCTCTAATTGTTGTTGCATGTTTTACGTGGCTGCTACGGGTATCTAGCAAGAACAATTCTTACCTACACATAAACCACAACGGTGATGCATAAGTTGCTTTTCAACCTTCTCAAGGACCGCCTTAGTCGAATTCGGTCCAACTAAAGTAGGAGAAACAGACACCCGCGAGCCAACTTTGTGCAACGAAGTTACACGTCAGTCGATGGAACTGGTCTCTCGTAAGCATACGAGTAAGGTTGGTCCGCGCCCCTTCATCCCACAATACCACTAAACCAAAACACGACCAAGGGAGGAAGAAATCAAAGCATCAACACCCACAAACTCTTTGTGTTCAACTCGAGATCTGATCTACTCATAGACCTATCTCATGATGCCACTGTTGGCGAACGTTGCATGGGAAACAAAAAATTTCCTATGCACACGCAAGATCTATCCATGGTGATGATCATCTATGAGAGGGGGAGTGGATCTAAGTACCCTTGTAGATCGCTAAGCGGGGAGCGTTAAGAAACGCAATTGATGCAGTTGAACGTCTTCGCGATCCAAATCGCCGAGCGTCCCGCGATCCAATCACGATCTGTCCCGATCTAGCACCGAACGGACGACACCTCCACGTTCAGCACATGTACGGCTTGGTGACGATCTCCGCCTACTGAATCTAGCAAGAGGGAGCGGAGATGTAGACAAGTTCTCTGGCAGTGTGACGACGTTGTGGCGATGGTGGTGGAGTAATCTCAGCAGGGCTTCGCCAAAGCACAACTGAAACCGATCTAGAGGAGAAACTACGGACTAGAGGGTCGGGTTGCACATGGCTGAAAATCTATTGCAAAACCCCTAAAACATCTAGTATATGTAGGAGGATAGGACGAGGAGGCTTGGCGCAAGGGCCAGCCCCTCTTTGGTTTGGCCGAAGTGGAGCGGAGGAGTCCTCCTCCATTCCTAGTAGGATTAGGACTCCTTCCTTATTCCCACCTTTTGCCTTTGTTCCACCTTTTCCACTTTGGAATTTCTTCCCAGCCGCATGGGCCTTGTGTGGGACTTTGGCGATCCCACTAAGGGCTGGTATTTATCCTCCCACAGCCCATGTAGCCTCTTGGGTCGAAATACAGCTCCCGATGGTCACCGGGTACCCTCCCGGCACTCCCGATACACTACCGATGAGCCCGGAACTTTTTGGGCGACCAAAATAGGACTTCTTATATATCAATCTTTACCTCCAGACCATTTAGGAGCTCCTCATAATGTTCGGGATCTCATCCAGAACTCCGAACAACCCTCGTTCGCCACCATATTTAACTCTATACTACCAAAACGTCACCGAACCTTAAGTGTGCAGACCCTGCGGGTTCGAGAACTATGTAGACATGACCGAGACACCTTTATGGTCAATAACCAATAGTGGGTCCTGGATGCCCATATTGGTTCCTATATATTCTACAAAGAACTTTACCGGTCGAACCTCTATGTCAAGGATTCAATTAATCCTGTATGATGTTCCCTTTGTTCTTCGGCATGTTACTTGCCCAAGATTCGATCATCATTATCTCCATACCTAGTTCAACCTCGTTACCGAAAAGTCTCTTTAATCGTTCCATAATACAAGATCCCGTGACTAACACTTAGTCACATTGCTTGCAAGGCTTATTGTGATGTTGTATTACCGAGTGGGCCCTGAGATACCTCTCCGTCACACGGAGTAACAAATCCCAGTGTTGATCCATGCCAACTCAATAGACACCCTCAGAGATACCTAAGAGTACCTTTATAGTCACCCAGTTACGTTACGACGTTTGATACACACAAGGCATTCCTCCGGTGTCCGTGAGTTTCATGATCTCATGGTCATAGGAACATATACTTGACATGCAGAAAACTATATCAATAAACTGACACGATCATATGCTACATTTATAATTTGGGTCTCGTTCATCCCATCATTCTCCTAATGATGTGATCCCATTATCAAATGACATCACATGTCAATGGCTAGGAAACCTTGACCATCTTTGATCAATGAGATAGTTCACTAGAGGCATACTAGGAACAAAGTGTTGTCTATACATCCACACATGCAATGTGTTTCCAATCAATACAAATATAGCATGGATGATAAACAATTATCATGAACAAGGAAATATAATAATAAACACTTTATTTATTGCATCTAGGGCATATTTCCAACAGTGACACCTAACCCATATGTCCAATGAAGCGGCTCTGCATCTCTAGGATATGATGGATATATCCTAATACTACACAGGTACTGGCCCTGGTTAAAGTCTCGATACTGCCCCTCCACTCTATACTCTGGGTACCAACGGTAACCAGTCTCCGTCATAACTCTAAACAACATGGCCGTGTGACCTGGTACATCGATGCACCTAGTAAGAAAGGAATGAACAATCCCTCTAGTACCGAATAATTTTTGACAGACAGCATGCTGTCCATGTTACCCTTCCTGCTCCTCCCTTCTTTATTTTGCAGGAAAAATAGAGATAATTTCGACCTAAAGAGGAGGCAAACAAGTACGAGAGGAACGCAAAATCAATTCACCTTCACGCTCCAGTCATTCAGGTTGTAGCCGCCGCAGCCCAGTACAACCCCAACTATGACTTTAGATATTACCCTAGCCAGCCATGGCCCTAGACCATGTTAGGCCAAAAGCCTAAGCTTGGGGGAGTACGTATTTCTCACCAACGTTACATTCATGTTCACACACTCATTTTAGTTGTCGGTGTTCATACTTTTTCATTGTACTATACATGGTAATTTATTTCTTCTATATGCTTTCTTCTTGTGTGTTTGATTAATCTTTAAGAAAATCCAAAAAAAATTAGTTCTAGCTTTACCTTCTAGTTTGTTTTAGTTGTAGCATTAAAATACAACCCAAAAAGATTTCTCGTTCTTCTTTTGCTTGTTGGGAGCTTTCCCGTGTAAATAATTTTCCTTTCTTTTCTTTGGGTCGTAAGGAGAAGACCATGACATGTTGAGCGGCTCTCATATGCATTACTCTTTATCTTACATAGAGCCCATATTGCCTTGTCTTCTCCTTTGATTTATTGTTTGCAGATTCTAGCTTGGTCCAATGCACGTGCACTCTTATTATTATTCACATCGTTCAGTCGTGCAAGTGATAGCAATAATGACAATATATGATGAACTGACCGAGATGTAGAAAAGCTGGTATGAACTCGACCTATCTTACTTTTGTAAATATGATTATCTCATCGTTCGGGATTCATCTCATTATGGGTTGAACATGTTTGCACTAACAATCAGAGATTATAGTTATCCATTCCATGCTTAATTAGCTAAGAGTTAATAATGGTTTGTTTTGAGTGTCAACATGCATATTAAAATGGTTGTGATGTAGTATGATAGAATGGTATCATCCTTTGAATTATTCGAGTGGCTTGGATTGGGACATGTTCACGCATGTAGTAGAAACTAATCAACATAGACTCCATGATGTTTATGTCCATAGTGAATTATATCCTACTCATGCTTGCATTCAATGTTGGTTAATCGCAAAGCATGTTGATGACTGTGTCGCTCTCTAGTTGGTCGCTCCCCAGTCTTTTGCTAGTCTTCACCTGTGCTAAGTGGGAATACTGGTTGTGCATCCATCTCCATAAACCCAAAGTTGTTCCATATGAGTCCACCATATCTACCTATATGCTGTATTCACCTGTCGTTCCAAGTAAATTTGCATTTGCTAAACTTTAAACCTTCAAATAAACTTTTTTTTGTATACCCAAATCGCTCATGTGGCGACTGGGGGCTGTGAGTACCTTCCATGCTAGGTGGGTTATTCTCAAGATATGTGTTGATTCACTATCATTCACGAGAAAGTGGCTGGTAATCAGGATGCTTACTCCCATGCTCAAAATAAAAAGCAAATTATAATTAAACAAAACTCCCCAAGGCTATGTTTGTATGGACGGTACCCGTGGATTCGGCTCGCCGTGGAGTGAGACTGATTGGTGGAGGGGGAGTAAAAACTTTACTATTCTGTTTGGGAACCACCTATAATGTATCTAGCATGGAAGATATTGAAAACCTCTTGGTCGTTATGTGAGCAATGAAAGCATACCGCTCCGAAATGATTACCTATCTCTATTTTAAAGTCGCGAGCTCTGGCACCTCTGCAAATCAATGCTTCCCTCTGCGAAGGGCCTTTCCATTTACTATATTGTTGAGTCATCACCTTCTAATAAAAGGAACCAGTTAGAGAGCATCACCGTCATTTGTATGCTTTGCTATTAATTGATTCAGTATGAATGGATCTCTTTTACCATGAATTACAATGTCCAGTCAGCCCTCGTTCTTCAGAGATGCTCTCCATTTATATTTTGCGGTCTCAGAAACGGCTAGCAAGATACATTATGTCATATTGTATCATGAATGTTTTGATTAAATTGTTGTCATCCGAGACGTATTATTATTGCTCGGTAGTTGATTATGGCATTGGTATGAGTAAATGTGAGACCTAAATGTTATTGTGAATATGGTTAGTCTATAATCTTTGCTGAAAATCTAAACATAATTTAGACATATTTACAACAGCAAGAACAAACAGAGCTTGTAAAAGTTTGTCTTTATCACTTTCAGTTTATCAACTGAATTGCTTGAGGACGAGCAAGGGTTTAAGATTGGGGGAGTTGATACATCTCCAACGTATCTACTTTTCCAAACTCTTTTGCCCTTGTTTTGGACTATAATTTGCATGATTTGAATGGAACTAACCCGGACTGACACTGTTTTCAGAAGAATTGCCTTGGTGTTATTTTTTGCAGAAATAAAAGTACCCGGATTGACCTAAAAATTTACGGAGAATTTTACTGGAATTAACAAAAAATATTGGTGAAAGAATCAACTGTATGGGCCCACCAACTAGCCACAAGCCGGGTGGGCATGTTCACCCCCTAGGGCGCGCCGAGCAGGCTTATTGGCCATGTTGCTCCTCCGACCTCGTTTCCACTCCTATATATTCCTATTACAGGATTAAAAAATAAAAGAGAAGAGTTCATCGCATTTCACGATACGAAGCCGCCGCCACCTCCTGTTCTTCCTCGGGAGACCAAATCTGGACTCTGTTTTGGGCTCCGGAGAGGGGAAATCGACGCCTTCGAAATCACCAATCATCCTTCATCACCAATTCCATGATGATCTCCACCGTTCGTGAGTAATCTTATCATAGGATTGTTGGACGGTGATGTGTTGGATGAGATTTATCATGTAATCGAGTTAGTTTTGTTAGGGTTTGATCCCTATTATCCACTATGTTCTAAGATTGATGTTGCTATCAGTTTGCTATGCTTAATGCTTGTCACTAGGGCTCGAGTGCCAGGATTTCAGATCTGAACCTATTATGTTTTCATGAATATATGTGTGTTCTTGATCCTATCTTGCAAGTTGTAGACACCTATTACGAGTTATGATCCGCATCCCAGGGTGACAATAATTCGGATTCTTTCCTGTGATTACCGTAGTTTGAGGAGTTCATGTATTCACTAAGTGCTAATGCTTTGGTCCGGTTCTCTATTAAAAGGAAGCCTTAATATCCCTTAGTCTCCAATAGGACACCTCTGGCACGAGAAGGTAGGATAAAAGATGTGATGCAAGTTCTTTTCCATAAGCACAAATGACTATATATGGAATACATGCCGACATTATATTAATGAATTGGAGCTAGGTGTGTGTCACCCCATTTTATAACTGTTGCATGATGAATGCCATCTGACACAATTATCCATCACTGATCCATTGCCTACGAGCTTTTCACATATTAATCTTTGCTAAGTTACTTTTCCGTCGCTACTGTTACAATCATTACAAACTGCTACTATCACTTTGCCACCGTTACTGTTACTTCCATATTACATTGCTACTGAATACTTTGTTGCCAATATTAAGTCGTTCAGGTGTGGTTGAATTGACAACTCAGCTGCTAATACTCGAGAATATTCTTTGGCTCCCCTTGTGTCGACATTAGAGATTCTAGCAGAAATTGGACAGCATAATGGCTGTAATTTCTCAAAAAAAGATTTTGAGACAACCGCAAAAGATTGGATAACATAACCACTCTACTTTCTAGACTCAAATTTCTAATCCAACTGATTGTCACACCAAACAATAATCTAGTACCGGAGTTCACTTGCGAACAAGCTAGCTACTAGTCCATGGTTAGTAACTCGTCATCTTAAGAAATAGATAAGAAACCTAGCTCTTAACCCCGTAGAAAATATGTGGGTGACTCAGAATAGAATAACTTGGGAAGAGGAGTAAAAAGAGCCTTACGTTCCCTTCCACAATCAATTCCCTTACATTTCTATAGTGTTTCTAGACTCAACTTTGACCGGTCTGGCTTGGTAGTCCTACAGTCACTCAGGCTCTGATACCAACACTATCAGGACCCCGATCCGAAGTCATAGGAATCTAGCTTGTAACACATCACATCTTTTTGCGGCCTCACGCACGGTAACCCCACGGCTGCAATCTTACCTTAGCCGGGACCGTTTGCGACTTTTGTCTCATGTATGTGAATATGTTGTTAGCATTCAAATGACAGAAAACCCAGGCCGACATGACTAGTCATAGAACCCAAGTGGCACATCTGTACGGGAACAAGCATACATAACCTAGCAATCCAGGTGTCGTTCCAAAGCGTGTGTAGACAAGTCATAGCAAGCTACAAGGACTCCATTACGTCGTCGGACATAAATGTCATCACTGCAGGTAGTCGAGTCATAGCAGGCTATAGGGACTCCATTACACTGCGAGACATTTCCCGAAAGGGACAAACACAGCAGCAAAGAAGGATACATGCCGGTCAATCAATGTGTCCGGAGCAGTAGCAAGCTACCAAGGCTCGATGGAAGCACAAAGAGTCTGTTGCCCATAAAGAGTACTACTAAAGGCACATGTCTGGGTGTTGGATCCCATACATACCGTTGCACGTCACACGTATGCATGACATGCCCTATATGCATAGATATAACTATGGCATCACAACATAACCATACAACAACACAAATTTTATTTAAGAGGCTCAGAGGAGCCTTGCATAATATGTTCTTACAGGTAGGGGTCACATGACCCGACACTCAAGTCATAAAAGCAAGTTCATACAAACCAAGCGGAAAGATAAAGTTGTCTGAGTACAGACAGTTGCAAGGGTAAAAAGGCACATGGCCTGACTACCTATAAGCCGCCACAGGGAATAAGGTCGTAGCTGGGATACCAACTATTTGGTGTTGTCGACATCTAGGTAGAACCCACATCATGGGTCCTGAGTCTTATCTGCAACATTTATTAAGCAAATGTGAGTACAAACATACTCAGCAAGTATTTAAAAAATACCTAGTCTAATCAGGCTCATGTATCAACAAGGGGAGTGGCGTAGTTTATGCAGCAATGCCAGCTTTGACTCTTGGCTAACCTATACTATACGTATTAATTCTTTGTTCAAATATTAGATATCGTACACGAGTCCACTAACTCCACATCAATACACCACCATGGATTCACTTCCGTCATCTACGAGAGTGCCATCCATGGTACTAAGACTATCTTGTGATTTTTATGAGTATCCATTAAGTTATCTATGAATAACATAAGTTCTCCAAGTAGTCCATATCCGAGGACGCGGCTAGTCGAATAGATTCATACCCTGCAGGGGTGTACTTCTTCACACACGCTCTCGCCACTTATCGTTGTGTGCTCCTAAAACCATGCACCTCGCCAACCTTCAACCGGAAGCCCAACGAGGGAGTCATCCACGACCGTCAATCAAGCAAGACCTCTAGTCCAGGCTATCGCCTATTTGAGACTGAACCTGCACGGAAGTCCGTCCGAGGTTTCCGCTACGGCCCCACACGATGTGCGCAGGGCTCCCGAGCCCACCATTCGGGTGAACCTTGGTATACCGTGCCACTACCTATCACGTCGTAACCCACGCCTAGGGTCAACGCTACGCACGACCTCCACCATACTATAAACACCAAAAACTACTTGCATCTCTTGGACCAAGGACTAAGCGATTGATACGACGAGCGGGGTCATATTTTAGGGCCCGGCATGTGGTAGTAACCTGACACAACTCTAAGCCTAGCAAGAATAGCAAGCAAGACAGTAAAAGCACATCATGGCTCCAGCATCTACTAGGTATGCTAGGTTGCAAGGTTTAGCTATTTACTGCGACAATGACAGGTCATGCAAAGGAATGGGTTCATCTAACGCACATGACAAGCAAATGAACGTTTGTTCTAATGCATTAAACAAGAGCAAGAGCGATAGAATGGGATGTTATCGGAATGATCAATGGGGTTGCTTACCTTGCTGGGAAGTGGGAAGGTATTCTCCTTCGTTGGAATACTCGAGGGCATCCTCGGAAGCAGGGCCTACCGCAATGCAAATAAGTAACAATCAATACATGGCAAGTGCAACAATATGATGCATGATCATGACATGGCAACATGAATGCATGAGCTAATGCAACTATTATTCAAGTTGTATGGAGTGGATTTGAATATAGGTTCAAAGACGTTCTTCATTTCATATTCCATATATTGACCTATTGCTAAATGTCAATCTTCATCTACATAGGTTGCTCTAACATGCATGATAACAAAACCATTGGATTCATTGGATTTTTCTGATAAATTTTCATATATAAATAATTTCAATCTGAGTTATAGATTAATTTATATGAATTTTCTAAGTTTTAACTATTTCCTCAAATTAATTCAAATCAGAGACTCCTTTAATGCATCAGCATGACATCAGCATGATGTCAGCTGGTCAGATTGCCGTTGACAGGTCAAACCTGACCAGTGGGGTCCACTGGTCAGTGATTCAGTCACTAACTGAGTTAATTAAATAACTAAACACTTCATTAATTAGCAGGGGGCCCACTGGTCAGTGGGTCATTAGGCTAATTTATTTGATTAATTAGTTTATTTTCAAGTTAAACTCAATTAACAAGGCTGGGCCCACTTGCTAGTTGACCCTGGGGTCAAATCCCCATGGTCAAACTGGTTGACTCCCCGGCGTTGAGTCGCCGGCGATGTCAGGGACGGCGGTGGGGATCAGAAACCCTCCTCTAGCGACCAAAAGGGCGACGTAGGGCATCGATCGGCCCTGCGTGCTCACGCGCGTCAAACCCAACACCTCCCAGGGGCTGTGATGGTCGGAGTTGGTGCCGTGTTGAGCGCGGTAGCTGCCGAAGCCCGGGCGAGCACGGGCTCATCGAGCCGGAGCTCGAACGGGCCAACCAACGGCTCCTATGGCTACTTGGGACCCTCCTGAGCACGCCTACCTGCTCAGGTGCGAGCTTGGGCTTTCGCAGCGATGACCACGTCATCACTAGAGGAGAGGAACTCTCGGGTCTGAGGTGGATCGGCGCTAGAGCTCGCTAGAGATGGGGTAAAGAAGGCGGAAAGAACCGGGGGCTCACAACGGTTGCGACGGCATCGAGAGCGGGCTCGAGGATGCTTTTCTTGCGGCGAACGGATGCCAGTGGTCTTCGGTGACCAAGGAGGAAGAAGACAACAGGGTCGACGGTGGGGGGCCTTTGGGCTCGATTCCTTCGGCAGAGACGACGAACACATCGAGGGGGAGCGAATGGGGGGCTCAGGGGAGAGGGGAGTGGTTGGAGTAGCAGCTTCGGCGGCGAGAAGGCGGCGACCATGGCGGGGTAGAGGGTGAGAGAGAGCTGCGAGCGAGGGAGAGAGAGAACGATGGGGACGGCTCTCTCAGCTTATCCCTGTCGCGCTGGCGTGGGGCGTGGCAGCTTCGGCACGGGCGCACGGCGACCACGCACTTGTCCTCCGGGCCACCAGGAGGACGACCACCTCCCTGGGCCAGGTGGGCAGGCCTCGCCTGGCCCGAGGTAATATCCTTTTCTTTTTTCTTATTTCCTTCTGTTTTGCTTTTTATGACATTTGTTTTATTTTATTTTAGGCACAAATGCTAGGCACAAAATACTCAAATATTTTATAGATCTTAGTTCGAATATTTCAAACCTCTACAAAAAGTTTCAGAATATTTTGAATGCTGAAATAATTATAATGCTTTATTTGGCATTTTCAACAGATTTAATATTTATTTTCGAAATGCTATATAGATTCAAATATTTAGAATGACCCTCTGATATATTGATGTCAACATTTATCAGACATAGGGGACATTTTTTATGGGCATTTTGGATTGGTTGATTTTTCACATCTTTTGAATTGGTTTGATTCAGGTGAGATGATAGAGTTTCTGTTAATCCCCATTTGAAGTTGATGCAAAAATAAAAACATGATGCACACACATGCTGACCTAAGTAAGCTAACTAGGGATGTGACAGTAGCACCTGAGCCCTATGTGAGTTCGAAAGAACTCATGCGAGGATCGACTGTGATAAGAATAGTAAGTAAAATTATTTTCTTGTTTGAATTTAGCCACAATCCCCAAGACTCTGTTGGAATGTGAAAAACATCTAGATAGAGGATTTTAGAATGCAATTACATGGGAATCTGACATGTGTTAATGGTTTATAAAGGCCATGCCATTGACCACAACCCCATGTGTCGTCGAGTTGGTAGAGATGAATCGGAAGCTAAAAAGCTCCGAAGACGAGCTTGACCGCCTGAACACGCGGTTTCAGGACATGCAAGGTAAGTCCAAACTTCACAGATGTATTTATTTACTTATATGAGTGCTGAATTTTCATGGTTGTATACTACAAAATGAATATGTTGACACTCAATGCAGCTATGGCCGCGGAGATTGAGAATCGCAAGGCCGAGCTGTCGAAGGCGAGGCAGGAGGCCGCCGATCATAAGTCGGTTGACGACCAAGCAGATTTCGATGTGTTATCGGCAAAATCCAAAAGTAACAGGCATGAAGCCAGGGTTGCAGAAGTGCAACAGGATCTCAAGGACACCGTCTTTAACTGTGATGTCCTTGAGCAGAAGGGCAAGGAGGAAGCTACCGAGCTATCCTTGAACCCTACAACCCTCTAGGAAGCACGCACGGAGATGTAGCACCATGGGAAGGAAATCCACCAAATAAAGAAGATTGCAAGTGGTAAGCGATACTTGCTCCAAAGCCCCGTTTGTGGAAAAACGTTTTTGTTAATCACTTGAGTATGGCGTTCTCCAAGCATGTTTGCAGACCTGCCCAAGAGTGCGTCTGATGCGACACACCATTATGCCTTCCAGGAAGGGTATGCTTTTCAACGGCTGTTCTGGGAGCAGTTTGAGGCCCCACAGCAACCACTCCTTTTCTCCGATCAGCTAAAGCAGTTGATGGAGTTGCACCGCATAGCCGAGCCAGCCATGAATGTTCTTTGTATCTTTTTATGGCCTAAAGAGTCGTTGCATGGCAGCTACTTTGGTTTGGTGCAAAGGTTGGTCACTGTTGTGTCCCGGGTTGACGTTCTCACTCGCTCAACCTGCATCGAGGGTGCCCGGATGGTGTTTGCAAACATGATGGTGTATTAGCCGAAGCTGAAACCCACCAAACTGGCTACCGGTCCTCCGTTGTCCGGGAAGGAGCATAGGCATCCCGAGCTGTATTTTTCTTCCGTTATGGAAGGTGTGCGGGCAATAGAGGCTTTATTCCCAAAGGATATAGTTCTTGAGTGAAAGTACCACCTTCTAATTGAAGGCTCAAACTCTATTGTCTCTTTACTGTTTGTGAATTTCCATGGTATATATCATTTTTTTATTTTGTTAATTTGAGGCTTGTGTGGTTGTTTTAATCCTAAACGTTACCAGTCATCGGCTTCAACCCCCTATAGATAGCAGAATGGGTGTTTTCAATGTCCGCACTATTACCCTTAGCCAACGTCTTATTACCCGGAGGCGGTAGTTCGGAAGAAAATGAGGCAATCACACTATGAGCCTTTATTGCTTTCACTTAACCATAGGAGCTTAAATGCGAGGGGCGAGAACTAGCCCCCCTTTAATTCGTGATGTTCGGTGTTATATGCAGAACCCGCATTAGATGGATTGTGTTTCTCCAAACCCTCAGTTTTAACACAGTGAACCTCCAATGATTCTTAGTTTAGCACTTGCCATCAGACCGTAGACCGGTTCGCGCTTATTATACCAGGAAGTTCTCGGCTTTCTCCATTGAGGTACTTAACTAGATGAACTAGAAGTACAATCATAGTGGTGCTCCCTTTACCCTTTTAGCCAAATAAGTGGAACATAAAGGGATAAACATAGGAGCCGGGTGACCCAACTGTTGACCCAAGACATAATTCGGAACCAATGCATATAATGCAATATCCAAGACGCCGAACACTTGAAAAAAAGTTGTGGTGTCCGAGTGATCCTTGGGGTGAGCTTAATGGCCGAGCCCCCGGTCTATTAGTCGATCGCATCCAAGATGTGTATCGAGCTGACTTGTGTCAGATTTCGGGCTCCACAAAACCCCAAGAAGTTCTAACACAGGGGCGTGTGAGAAGATCCTCTATAGCCTCTCCCTACCTAGCTTGCTACTTGATGATTTCTATGACGAACTCACACAATAAAGAGGAATTAGATGCACATGATGATTTACCCAGGTTCGGGCCACTACAAAGCGTAATAACCTACTCCTGCTTTGGTGGATTGCCTCACGAGGAGGTTTGTGGATGAACTAGTACAGTGGTGCTTTGCCTCGCGAGAGGGCTCTGGTGGTGTTGCCTCTTTTCGGTTGCCTCTCTTTTTGTTGTCCCCTCTACGGTGCAACCTATCCTCTATTTATAGGGCCCTAGGTCCTCTTCCTTTACCGCTATGGCGGGAAGGGATCCCACAGCGGCCAAATTGGAAGGGGGACAGGAGTACATCTTTATCCTGACAAAAGGTGGTCTTCGCCTACAAAGTAGCTGTCGATGTTTCAAGGGTGGGCCCGACGATGACATCCTTCCTGTCGGTCTCATGATCGTAGTCACATTGCACCGAAATGGAAACCTTTGGGTGGGGTGGGGGCTTTGGGAACCCGCGTCTGTCCTCGCCCCCCTTTGCACCAAAGGGGAAATTGTCCGCCTCGCGTGCTGGTGCCCGCCTGTCCTGCCTTGCGTCATCCCTGGCCTGCCAAGGCCAAGCGCTACATAGGGATCTCCACCGCTCCGGAGGAGGCCAGAGGAGGCCCGTCATTGATGGTCTCGACGGTGCTTCCCTCGCAAGTTCAGGTCCTCACGAGGGCCTAGTCTTGGGCGCGGGCTCGCCCGGCCGTGCCTGGCTGACAAAGTGGGCCATGCCCTGGGCCGCAAGTAGGCAGTTCTAGGTACCCCCGTTCCCAGGACACCGATAGTAGCCCCCGGGCCGAATGCGCGCTCAGGACAGCTTCCGGGCAAAGCTGATGAGGGAGTCCCGAAGTGCCGTGGGCCCCAAATGCATGCAGGCCAGGACTGGCGCGCGTCATGCAGCCAGTGTCAGGTGTCAAACGTCTCTTCGGCCACAGCTCGAATTGACAAAAGTCTGACTTCCAGCGCCGAGCCATTATTGCTTTCCTCTTCTGCGCACTTGCTCTTCCTTCTAGATCCCTGCGTCGCTCCGTCCTCCTCCCTGTCGCGTCGGCCTCATGTACTTACCGATGGCTCCGCCGGCAAGGCAAAGCTAGAGGCCAAGAGCTCAGCCTCCGCTCCCATCTCACCGACCCTCTTGGAGTCCTCCCTATCCAAGGGCGAAGACCTCGCCCCAGTGCTTCTGTTGACGGCGGACGAGACTAAAGGAGGCTTTCAAAGATCTCCTAACAGGCTTCCAGTTGAGCTACGTGATACTTTGTTTGTGAAATATTAATTTCTTTATGCTATCATTATACACATGGAATCCCCCGAGCCCGAGGTGAGTTTGGAAAAAACTCCCCTGGGGGTCAATCATAGATAATAATACGAACTATGTATGAGAGGATATTTGTCCGGAACGTTCTAACAACCCCTTGAGAGGACCGGACATAGGATCATGTTTATGACAGCTCGGAAGTTGTGAACCCATGTAACTTGATAGTGATTTGTTTTTATAGGCTTCATCATCGGCGGTGTCTATGAATACCGCCGAGCTAGATGAGCTGAATTGGAAGCTCAAAAGCTCTGAAGATGAGCTTGACGCTCTGGACAAGAGATTCGACGAGGCACAAGGTAAGCCTGACTCAATATCCGATTTTTTTTGTCATCGTACTGTCGATGCAGTATTCATATTCTTGATGCTTACACAGCCTCGGAGAAGGAAATTGAGAAGCTCAAGGCCGAGCTATAGAATGCAAAGCAGGAGGCTGTGGTCGAGAGGGCAGCGACCAAATAAGCGGCTACCGCGCTTTCCGCCTTAAGAGCCACCAGCGACAAGCACGAGGCTCGGGTGGAGGAGATACAACAGGAGCTCAAGGACGCCGGAAAAAAGTGCGAGGTCCTTTAGCGCAAAGGCAAGGAGCAAGCCGCCGAACTATTGACCCTGAAAATCGATCTCCAACAGGAGCGGGGTGGATAGGAGGTTCTTTGAGGAGAAATTCCGCCCTACGAAGGTTCAAACAGATGGTAAGTTGTATTTATTGGAGTGTGTCTTCGGGGATGGCAAGTTTGAGTTGCCTACCCCGGTGTGGCGTTCCTCAGGCACCTGCTCCAAGCTCCAGAAGAGCGCAGTAGATGCGAATCAGTTCTATGCTTCGCGGGGAGAAGGAGATGAAGCTCGGTTTTTTTGGGTGCAATTCGTAGCCTCTGAGTGCTCTCCTCTTCTCGTCGAGCAGCTGAAGCAATTGATGGAGCTACATCAGATGGCGGAGCCGGCCATGAAGGATCTTTGTATCCGGCTATGGCCCAATGAGCCACTGTCGGGCAGCTACTTTGGCCTGGTGCAGAAGCTGAGCGACGCCTCGCCTAGGATCGACGCACTAAGGCGTTCCTCCTGCATCGAGGGAGCTTGGATGGCATTTGTGAAGGCCAAGGTGCACTGGCTGGGGCTTGATCCGATGAAGATAGCCATTGCCCCTCTGCCTCCTGGAAAGGAGCATAGGCGTCCCGAGCTATACTTCTTCGGAGTGATGGAGGGTGCTTAGGCGATAGACTCGCAGTGTTCGAAAGAGAACATGTACGATTAAATGAGTTCTAATATGTACGAATACCTATGAATGCTTATATATTTGTTATGCATGGTTTATCATATTTTTAATGTTTGGATTCCGTTATAACTTCTGTCTGGCCATTGCAACTGAAAGCTGCGAGTCGTCTGCTTTAGCCCCCATGTAGATACTACGTGGGGTGTCTCTAGTTATGAACTACAACCCTTAGCCGAGCTATCGGTACTCGAAGGCGGTAGTGTGCGGCAGACCATGCAATCAGACCATAATGCTTTATTGCTTTCACTTAGCCGTAGGGGTGCGAAAAGGACTACGGGAGGCTGGTGACTAGCCCCGGTGACTTGTGATGTCCGTATGAGCCGCGGCTATAGCCGATATCACATGGTTTGTACGAATACCAAACCCATTGTATGACACGGAATGACCTGTGACGAGGTGTTGAGTATAACACTTAAGCTTAGATTCGCAGACCGGTTCTCGCCTACCATGACAGTCAGTTTTCGGATTTGTCCTCTAAGCTGCTTGACCAGGCTAGCTGGAAACACAATCACAGAGGTTCTCCCTTTTCCCTTTTAGTCGAACAAGCGGAACGTACAAGGGCAAGAACAGGAGACGGGCAACCCAACTATTGACGCAAGACGTAGTTCGGAACCAATGCTTATAAAGCGAATTCCAAGGCGCCGAATGCGTAATTCATTGTGCATAAGGCAAAAAAATTGTAAACTCAAGCCCCTGGTCTATTAGCCGGTTGTGTCGCAATATACTGAACAGTTTCGCGAGAAGAGGTAGAAAATAGAATATGTGCCAAAAGAGGACAACGAGACAACCACATGTATAATTCTTTTTATTCTTCACAATGACTCTTATTGCTCGAATTACCGAAGCAACTATTTATAGGTATTTAAAAAATGAAAGTTTATAGTAGTAGTTGTACCATGGGTCTTCGATTGGTGACCTTACATTCTCGATGTGCCATGTCGCTTGTCTACTACTAAGCCACCTAGGGAGTGGTGCACCTCAATGGGTGGTACTGTTCGGTGAATGGTTCTACAAACAAGGTCTTCAAAAGTCACCGAAGTGTGTATAAGCTTGAGGCCTTTGGCATGCCCTTGATGGTACATGTAGTAGTTTGGTTCGGTCGAACACTTACCATTGTTTCCTCACCGCTGCCCACGGAATTTGGAGCGCGAAGTTGTGCCTCCTTGGAACGTACTTTGCTGGTCCTAGGGCTGCACGATGGGGGGCGAGTCCTTATTTATGGGAAGAAGAAGGTTCTAAGAATTCGGGCTGAAGCCGAGCTCGCTTACCAACCTTCTGTGCCGTGATGGTAGGTGCCGGCATTTGCCGATCATCATTGCAATGGAATTTGTCCCTTAGGGCCAACGCATGTTCCTCAGTTTGGAGGGAGCACTATGTGTTGCCATTAACAATGATGAACCTATTGGGGACGGGCATCTTGAGCTTGAGGTATGCGTAGTGTGGGATGACGTTAAAGCGAGCGAACATTGTACGGTCGAGCAGGGCGTGATATCCGCTGCGGAAACTCAGAATGTAGAAGATCAAGTCTTCGCTTCAAAAGTTATCGGGCGAGCCGAACACTACTTCCTGGCTTACAGAGCCTGTGCACCGGGCTTTGACACCTGGGATCACTCCTTTAAAGTTTGTGTTTCTAGGTTTGATCCTTGATGGATCTATACCCATCTTTTTCATCGTATGTGAGCAAAGCAGATTTAGGCTACTTCCTCCATCCATGAGGACTTTAGTGAGGTGATACTTGTCTATAATGGGGTCTAGGACGACGGCGTTGGAACCTCCATGATAGATACTAGTCAGGTGGTCATGTCAATCAAAGGTGATCGGGTACGCTGACCATGGGTTATACTTCGGGGCTACATGCTCTACATTGTAGACCTCCCGAAGGGCACACTTCCTCTCTTTCTTGGGTATATGTGTGGCGTATATCATATTTACTGTTTTCACCTCTGAAGGGAACTTCTTTTGTCCGCCACCAAATGGACCCCGAGGCTCATCCTCGTCCTTGTTGTGTGGGCTCTAGATTTGGTCCTTGGATGTGAGTTTGCCGGCTTGTTTGAATACCCAACAATTATAGTTGGTGTGGTTGGCGGGCTCCTCTTGAGTGCCGTGGATTTGGCATGGACTTTCCATGATCTTCTCCAGCAGGAAGGGTCCATCACAGTTGCCTTTAGGAGGCTTCTTCCGCTGCCTGGGTCGGGAATTGTCAAGCCAGCGTTAACGGCCGTGCCATCGGCATCACTATTGTTGTGTCAGCGCTTATTCTTATTGTGCTTCGGTTACTTGTTTCCATCCCGAACTTCGGAGGTTCCGCCGTCTTCGGAGTTGTGGCTCTGTCCTCTGAGCCAGTTATCCTCACCCATGCAAAAGCGGGTCATGAGGAATGTAAGGGCGGACATTGTGGGCCGAGCTGGTGCGCCAACCATTCATCCCGAATATTGTGCTGGAAGGAGGCTATTCGCTCAGCGTCCGAGCAGTCAACAATCTGGTTTTTCTTGGTCAAGAACCGATTCCAGAATAGCCACGTGGACTCTCCTGGGTTCTGGGAGACGTTGCTCAAATCAGAGGAGACCGATGGTTGAACATAGGTTCCCTCGAAGTTAGATCGGAATGCATCTTGTACATCTACCCAGCATCCTATGGAATTTTCGGGGAGGCTGTTCAACGAGTAACGAGATGGCCCCTTAAGTTCTGGAGGTAGATATTTTATGGCTTGGAGGTCATCTCCTCGTGTCATGTGGATGTGGAGGAGGAAATCCTCAATCCATAGGTTGGGTCACTTGTCCCATCGTACTGCTGTATGTTTACGGGTTTAAACCCCTCTGGGAGCTGATGCTGCATCACCTTGTCCGTGAAGCATAGTGGGTGGGCGGCGCCTCTGACCGGAGCTATCTTGTGTCGGTGATCGGCGTCTATTCTAGCCCGGTTTCGTTACCGACCTCCATTGTTGAAGTCGAGCCAGGGCCGATACCCGACCTGTTGATCGGGTGAGTACCATCTGGATCAATAGATGGATCTTGTTCGACCAGCCCTATGGTCTAGGTCGTGTCGCAGGTCGAACCTGTCATCGGGCACTATTGGCTCTTTTCCCCTTCTTCAGGGTATCGCCAGCCTATAGCTGATGTAGTCAGCCTTCATGTCGCACGCTTGAGGGGGGTGGTCTGGCCTATCGTATGGCGTATAATTGGGAGATGGCATATCAGTGAGCTCAGTCTCGAATTGCGGAAAAAGCCTTCTACGTGGATAGCTCTTAGGTTGGTCTGACAGACTGGTACCGTATCCTTCCTCAGTTGCGAGCACTCTCTTCTATCGATCATTGAGGTTGTCTTGTTCGGCTTTAAGCTGTCGTTTTTTTTCCAGGCTGCAGGCTGTGGCTATAAGTTGTTGCCTGAACATTTCCTGATCTTCATGACATGGGGAGGTAATTATCGTCCTCGAAATCGTTTAGGTCGTCGGGGTTGCGCTGGTCTTCAGGCCTCTCCTGACCCTCTTACGGGTGTTAGGGGATATCAGGATCGCCAGGTCTTCCGGGGTATCTCCGTCCCCGGTGCCAATGATAGCTTTCCTTCCCTTTTTTCCTTTGGACCGTTTATGCGGTTTCCGGCGCCTTGACGGTGCTTCACCAGACTTGTCGCCATCATTTTTAGGGGTGTTCTTGCCATTCGCGGCTGTAGTGTCCACCATGTAGACGTCGTACGCGGAGGTGGCGGCCCATCACCCGGTGTTCATGGGGGTGGGAGCGCAGTCTTCCTCATCCATGTATTCTGCCTCCTCGGAGGCATAGTCCAACATGTCAATTAAATCTTCCACTATTGCTATCAAGTGGGTGGTGGGTGGGACGAAAATTTCGTCCTGACGCTCCCTCAGACCTATCTGAGCATGGATCGGGGTTCGGTCATTGGTAATCTTCATCGAAGAGATCCGATCAAGGGCCTCGTTGAGTATCAGGAGCTCGATCGGGTCAACCTGCTCGGAGCTTTCGGAGTTAACCTCTATTGTCTCTGCACTAGGGGAGTGTTCGATAGTAACAGGTATCCGGTTATCTAGCACTATGGTCGGATCTGGACTGAGAGTCAAGTCATTGTCGGGGTAAATCCCGTCGACGTGACCGAAAGAGGGATCTAAGGTTAAAGCCTTGGAGTCTTCGGGTGTGGCAGGCAAGACTGTGGTCCCGGTTAGCGAAAGATCGCCTTGAGAGTCCATGGACAACTCTAGGTTCCCAATCCTGATGTCTTGATCAGGGGCGACGCTCCCGACTGACCAAGATCATCGGTCGGGTCAGCGTGCAGCACAATGCTACCAAAAGCGAAGATATGTCCGGGGACAAAGGTGTCCATGTTGCAGACCTCTTCGTTAATGATGACGCGAGCCATCGATTCCTTCGATGATCACAGCGGAACTCTCAACGAAAGCACCAATGTCGGTGTCAAAACCGATGAATCTCGAGTAGGGGGTCCCGAGTGTGAGACTAGAATCCATGGTAACAGAAGACGAAGGAAGTTATGATTATCCAGGTTCGGGCCCTCCTATGGAGGTAATACCCTACGTCATGCTTGATTGTATTGATGATAAGTAGATTACATAGTTGATCTATATAGAGATCAAATAGCTAAACCCTAAATGAGTTGTCCTCTGTCTACAACCTAAAACCCTTTGTCTTATATAGACGCCGGGGGTACCAAAGGTCTACACATGGTCGGTTACACGTTGAAGGGATAAACGTGCCTATTCAGTACTCCAAACGTGGAGGACACACCACGATTCCCTAACATTACTTCCTGGAGATAGGGCCTTAGATTGATCCAATGCTCGGTAATGCCTGGTACAGTCTAGCCTATGAGAAATAGGTCGGCCTCCCGAGGACCCCATAAACCAGGACTCCCTCACCGTCCGGATCACCAGGACGGTTCAAAGGGGTGAGGGGCTACAAGTCTAGTGAGGCTCCTGAGTCGCGATGCTCAAGAGCATAACTCATGAAGGGAACATGGTGAAGACATGATTGATTTGAAGGTGTTGAACACCTTGAGTTATGCATCAGCAGGGCCCGGCCCCGTGCATAGCTCAGCTGTCGTTGGGCTGTCGAAATCACCAGGACGGTTCCAAGGGGTGATGGGCTATAGGGCCAATGAGGCTCCTGAGTCGTGATGCCCAGGAGTCCCCCTTGACGTACGAGCTCTAGCATCCTCCTTAGGGATTTTGAGCGCTTTTGAGCTGTGTGGCGGTAGGGCCCTGCCCCGCGCATACGTCATCCACCGTTGGGCTGTCCGGATCAGCAGGACGGTTCCAAGGGGTGAGGGGATATAGGGCAAGTGATGCTCCTGAGTCGCGATGCTCAGGAGTCCCATTAACATACAAGCGGCTCCCATACCTTTCCTCGCTAGCTTTTCCTGAGAGGGGCGCATGAAGACTAGGTTTTGTGGACCTAGGAAGGTGGTATGTACTAGGCTTTGCCCGGTAGAAGCCCCCATGCAACCTCGTTACGCGCACATCTCAATGGAATGGGGTGAAATAGGGCCACGAGGAGCCTTCGTGAGGTTGGATTCAGTCGTGGGGGTACCCTCAGTTGTCTATCCCCAGCGCATAGCATAAGGGATTCCACGTTGCGTGGGCATAGTCATTGGTGGACCGTGTCATCTGCCAGCGCGGAGCATGGGGCTTCCACTTGGGCGTAGGAATGGGGGGCCCTGGCTCCTACCCCCACTAGGCGTGTACAGTCCATTAAATTCGTATGCATAGCTTGCACAGTAGAACTGGGAGGTGTATCTAGGCACTCACGAGGGAGCTTCGGCCTCGTGATGGCCCTACCTCAAAGGCGTGTTGTGCCTAGATCTTCTTGTGGAGAGCGTCGTCCGGGGTCCTGTATATTTTGAGAAGCCTGCGCCGAATGTGTTCCCAAGAGCTATCATGAGAAGGCCAAGAACTAATGACCCCAGGAGGTGACGTGGATAGGGACGGCCCGCTAGACAGAGCTCAGCCACTAGATTTAGCGACACTGTAGGGATGGACCCGAGCATACACGTCGTGCCCCGTTTTCTCACAAGACGGTCGAAGGCAAGATCATTCGGGCACAACGACATTCATGTCGGCAAAAAGCCGTGCGGGCAAGGCAAAGCGTTAGGAAACATACCACATGCATGAAAAGTTACTGAAATAAGCATAAATGGGGCGACTGCAGGGGTGTGCCCTGATCGCCTCACGATAACGCGGCCCGGTGGGCGCCCTCAAACGGAGTAAACCAAAAAGTTACTTGGCGACCATGCCACTGTAAACCGAAGCGGTCGATGTAGCCTGGCCTTGCTTCTCGGTGAGCGGGATTCTAATGAGCCCATCGCCTCCCAGGGCTCAAGACCCCTACTCGGTCCGGGCATCTCTTGCAACTCCTCCCTATGCCTCGCCCGATATGGCGCGAGCATGGCCTGGGCAAGGCGCTAGTACGTGGCGCCTGAGTTCGCCAGGCCGAAGGGCATGCAGATATAGTTGCATGGGTAGACCCCACCGTGGTGGTACGCGTTGTCCAGAAGATGCGCTGGGATGTGGCCCTATTGATCATGAGTGCGCTGACGTAGATGCATAACTTGTCGGGTGAGCCAACGATGGCGGATGCACTTGGTAGTGTGGGCAGCTCCCGCCCCGCAAGGCATGTGCCTCATGAAGCTCCACGACATCTCTGGTGATGAATTCTCACGAGCTCGGTGCCTCACACTGTCGGGATCCCGATAGTAAGTCATAAGAATCAAGCTTGTAACACATCACAACACTTTGTGGCCTCACGCATGGTAATCTCCGCGGCTGCAGCCTTACCTTTGCCAGGACCGTTTGCGTATTTGGGCTCACGTATGCGAATATGTCCCTAGCATTCCAACGACAAAGAACCCGGGTCGACATGACTACTCATAGAACCCAAGTGGCACATCGATACAGGGACAGCCATACATAACCCATCAATGCAGGTGTCGACTTCAACTGTGTGTAGATGAGTCATAGCAAGCTACAAGGACTCCATTACATAGTGGGACATAAGTGTCATCGCTTCACGTAGACGAGTCATAGCAGGCTACAGGGACTCCATTACACTGCAAGACATTTCCCCGAAGGGACAAACATAGCAGCAAAGAAGGATACATGCTGTTGAATCAATGTGTTCGGAGCAGTAGCAAGCTATCAAGGCTCGATGGAAGCACAAAGAGGCAGTTCCCCGTAAAGGGTACTACCAAAGTCACATGACTGGGTGTCGAATCCCATACGTATTGTTGCACGTCACACGTACACATGACATGCCAGATATGTATAGATACTACTATGGCATCACAACATAACCATACAACAAGACAACTTTTCTTTAGGAGGCTCTAAAGAGCCTTGCATAATATATTCATACAGGTAGGGGTCACATGACTCGACACTCAAGTCAAACAAGCAAGTTCATACAAACCAAACGGAAGCTTAAAGTTGTCTGGGTACAGATAGATGAAAGGGTAAAAAGGCATATGGACTGATTATCTAAAGCCCTCCCAGGGCATAGGTTCATAGTTGGGATACTAGCTATTCGGCATCGTCGACACGAAGATAGAACCCACCAAATGGGTCCTGAGTCTCATCTGCAACATTTATTAAGCAAATAATGAGTCTCAACAAGTGTTTAAAGTAGACGTAGTCTATTCATGCTCATGTATCAACAAGAGGGTGGTGGAGTTCCTGCAGCAATGTCTGCTTTGACTCTGGGCTAACCTACACTACACATATTAGTTCTTTGATTAAGTTTTAGATATCACACACGAGTCCAATAACACCACATCAATACACCGCCATGGAATCACCTCCGTCACCTAGGAGAGTGCCATGCACGGTACTCACACTTGTCTTGATATATTTATGAGTAACCATCAAGTTATCTATGAATAGCATAAGTTCTCCAAGTAGTCAATATCCGAGGACGTAGCTATTCGAACAGATTCATACCCTGCAAGGGTGTACTTCTTCACACACGCATTCGCCACTTATCGCTATGTGCACTTAAAAGGCAACTCGGCAACCTTCAAGCGGAAGCCTAGCAAGGGAGTCATCCACGACCGTCAATGATACAAGACCTCTAGTCCAGGCTATCGCCTATTTGAGACTTAGCCCGCACGAAAGTCCGGCCGAAGTTTCTGCTATGGCCCCAAACGATGTGCGCAGGGTTCCCAAGCCCACCATTCGGGTGACTCTTGGTACACCGTGCCACTGCCTACCGCGTCGTAGCCAACCCTTAGGTTCAGCACTACACACGGCCTCCAGCATAGCTACAAACACAATGAACTACTTGCAACTCCTGGACCAATGACTAGGTGGTTGATAAGTCGAGAGAGCCTTGAGCGCCCGAACCTCAATGTATGGTAGTAACTAGCCTTGGATCACTAACACGGGACTTAGTTCCTCAGAATAGTCCCAATGAGACAATCTCCTATGGACTCCTACATAGCCTCTCATAGCTACCTTTACCAAATTAGGTTCATCATTTAGCTCATCACATCAGAATAATACCGTTTCACTCCATTTCATCACCCAGATGAATCAGACCCGACACAACTCTAAGCATAGCAAGCAAAGCACGTAAAGCACATCAAGGCTCAAGGATCTACCAGGTATGCTAGGTTGCAAGGTTTAGCTATTTATTGTGAAAATAACAGGTCATGTAGACGACTGGGTTCAACTAACACAATTGACAGACAATTGAATGTTTGCTCTAATGCAATAAATAAGAGCAGGAGCGAGAGAATGAGATGATACCGGAATGATCAATGGGGTTGCTTGCCTTGCTGGAGAGAGGGAAGGTACCCTCCTTCGACGGAATACTCGGGGGTATCCTCGGGAGTAGGACCTACCGCAACACAGATGAGTAACAATCAATACATCAGCAATACGATGCATGATCATGACATCGCAACACGATTGACTGAGCTAATGCAGCTATCATTAGAGTTAGACGGAGTGATTTTGAATATAGGTTCAAAATTGTTCTCCATATGAAATTCCAAGCATTGACCTATGGCGAAATGTCAATGTTCTAATATTTAGGTTTCTCTAACATAAATTATAATAGCACCACTAGATTCATTATATATTTCTGTTAAATTTTCATATATAAATTATTTTAATCTGAGTTATAGATTAATTTCTATGATTTTCTTAAGTTTTCAGCATTTTCTGGAATTATTTTAAATTAGAAAATCAATTATTGCATCAGCATGATATCACCATGACGTCAACAGGTCAGTGACCTAGGCAGTGGGGTACACTGGTCAGTGACCTAGGCACTAACAGAATTAAATTAGTTGTTAATTACTAATTATTAGGGTTAGGCCCACATGTGAGTGGGTCATTAGATTAATTAAAAAATTTAATTAATTTTTAATTAACCTAAACTAACCAGGGGCTAGGCCCCACTTGTTAGCGACCCAGGGGGGTTAACCCCATGGTCAAACTGGTCGGGCTCGCACGTGTTGAGCCACCGGTGACACTAGGGATGACGGAGGGGTTCGGGAATCGCCCTCCGGCGACCAAAATGACAGTGGAGTGGATCAAACAAGCGCCCGCTCTCACGTGCGTCCAACGGGGCACACCCCAGGGATGGAGATGGTCGGAATAGATGTCCATGACGAGCTCGGCGGCTGTCGGTGGTCAGGCAAGTTCGAGGTCGACACTACGGAGCACAAATGGACCGGCTCTTGGCTCCTACCGCACCTACGCATCGCTACAGACTCGATGGTGGCCTCAGAGAGACCACCCGATCACCGGTACATCATCGGCGATGCGCTCATGGAGTAGAGCTCCTCGGATCTCGATGGAACTAGCGGCTACGATAGGCAATCCGGCCATGTAAGAGGGGGAATAGGACCGGGGGCTCACGATGATCACGATAGCGTTGGAAGCGAGCTCGGGGACGACCTAGAGTGGCGGCAGCCTTCGAATCCTTGCCAGCGAACGAAGGTTGAAGAAGACGGCGATGGCATCAATGGGGGGCTTCCCGCGGCGCTTTACTCGACGAGGAGTAGCAGCAGGTCAGGGCGCAGCTTGGGAGCTGCTCGGGAGCAAGGGGGAGGGGCTGGAGCGGCGAGACTACGATGGTACTGCTTTGGCGGCCCTGGCAGATGGAGGGGAGAGGAGAGATAGAGGGGGTGAAAGCGAGGGGGGCGGTTGGGGCGGCAGCATCTTCCTTATGCCGCTCGCCAGCGCGATGAGGTGAGGCAGGGGCACAGGTGCCGGCGTGGAAGCAAGGCCGTGCGCGCACAGCAGCCACACGCCCGATCGACTAGCACTAGGAGGACAACCACAACGCTGGGCCAGATGGGTCGGCCTACAGCTGGGCCTCAGGTCAATTCTCTCTCTCTCTATCTCTCTCTCTCTCTCATTTCTGTTTCCTTTTTCTGACTTTTATTTATTTTTGTGTGGCCTCCAAACCTATTTCAAAATATATTGAAATTTTTTGCAGAGAAAAGTTTCAATAATTCAAACCTCCATAAAAAAACAATATTTTTGAATGACTAAAATATTTATAATGCTTTGAGTAGCATTATTATTTATTTTAAAAATGCTAAATATGTTTTGAAAAATAAAATGTCCCCTGATATATTTTTGCCAATAATTATCAAACATGGGGGGCATTTTTGATGGGCATTTTGGATTTGTTCAAAATTCACAACATTTGAATTGGTTTAATTCAGGTGAGGTGTTGGGGTTTTTGTTGATCCCCATTTCATTTTGATGCAAAATTAAAACATTATGCACACACATGCCAACACAGATCAATGCTAACTTGGGATGTGACAACTCGCCCCCACACAAAATAATCTCGTCCCGAGATTTGGAAGTTGTCGGGAAGAGCACGGGGTACTCTAGACGAAGATGATCCTCTCTTTCCCATGTGGCTTCCTTCTAGAAATGGTGTGACCATTGAACCTTAGAAACTTGATGTTTCGACGTCGATTGTTATGCTCAGTTTGATCAAGAATACGAATAGGGTATTCTCAATAAGTAAGGTTATCTTGGAGATCAAGCGTTTCGTGGTCTACTTCGCGGACAGGGTTCGAGAAGCAACGGCTGAGTTGCGACACGTGGAAGACATCATGAACCTTGGGAAGGTACGGTGGAAGTTCCAATTGGTAGGCAACTTCTTCTCGTTTGGGAAGAATGCGAAAAGGACCAATTTAACGAGGAGCCAACTTGCCCTTGATACTGAATCGTTGGGTACCATTCAGAGGTGTAACCCGAAGATAAGCCTTCTTGTCAACTTCATAGGTCACAACCTTATGATGGCGATCATATTGGCTTTTTTGACGAGATTGGGCTGTTTTCAACTTTTCAAGAATAATGCAAACTTGATCCTCTGCATTCTGATCATATCTGGACCAAAGAGTTGCCTCTCTCCGGTTTATGACTAGTTAAGAGTTGTTCGACACCTTCGTCCATAGAGAACTTCAAAAGGGGCTTTGCCCAAGCTTGACTGATAACTATTGTTATAAGAAAATTAGGCGAATGGAAGACATTTGTCCCAATTCATACCAAAGGATATAACACAAGCTCTGAGCATGTCTTCCAAAATTTGATTGACTCGATCCACTTGACCACTTGACTGCAGATGGAAAGCAGTGCTAAAGGATAGTTGAGTCCCCATAGAATTTTGGAAGCTTTCCCAGAATCGGGAAGTAAAGATACTTCCATGATCTGAGTTAATCTCCAAAGGAACACCATGAAGAGAAACTATTCGAGAAACATATAACTACGCTAGCTGGCTAGCAGTTATACTCTCCCGAACAGGAAGAAAATAAGCCACTTTGGAAATACGGTCAATGACCACAAATATAGCATTATTCCCTCTCTTGGTCTTGGGAAATTTGGTGATGAAATCCATACCGACCTTATCCCATTTCCATTTAGGAATAGCTAAGGGTTGAAGGGTGCCAACAGGCCTTTGATGTTCTTCTTTAATGCGACGACAAACTTCGTAGTTTACAACGAACTAAGCAATTTCTCTCTTCATCCTAGTCCACCAGAATCTCTGGCATAGGTCCTGATACATCTTGGTACTACCAGAATGAATGGTGAGAGGAGAGTCATGAGCCTCCTTAAGGATCAGCTGTCGAAGGTGTTGGTTCTTGGGAATCACCAAACGGTGCTGAAAGAAAACAACACCCCGATCATCTACCAAGAAACATTTAGCATTACCCCTTTTAATGTTCTTCTTGATCCGGGAAATTCCCGTATATTGCTTCTAGGCAGCTATAATTTTATCAGTAAGGTTGGGCTTGGCCACCAAGCTGGAAAGGAATCCTTGAGGAACAAAGTGAAGGTTTAACCTCAAAAATTCCTCATCGAGAAGTAGTTGACTTTGTTGTAACATCAGGTTGTTACAATAAGACCTACGACTTAGTGCATCAGCCATGACATTGGCTTTCCCCGGGGTGTAACTTATCCCTAAGTCGTAATCTGTAATCAACTCAACCCACCGTCTTTGCCTGAGATTCTAATATGATTGGGTGAAGATATATTTTAGACTTTGGTGATCAGTTTATATTTCGCAACGATTACCCAGAAGGTAATGTTGCCAGGTTTTCAGTGCATGGACTACAACTGCAAGCTCAAGGTCATGTGTTGGATAATTATCCTCATGTGGACGCAACTGTCGAGATGCGTATGCAATGACATGACAATCTTGCATGATAATGCAACCAAATCCTTGTCCCGAGGAGTCGCAATAGATAACAAAGTCCTTAGAGAAATCTGGTGGCACCAGTACGGGAGCAGAAGTCAGGCGTCTTTTTAGTTCCTGAAAACTGTGCTCGCATTATGGGGTCCACTTAAACTATTTATCCTTCTTGAGGAGTTCAGTCAGAGGCTTCGCAACCTTGGTGAAGTTCTCGACAAAGCGGCGACAGTAGCTCACTAGGCCAAGGAAACTCCGAACTTGCTTAACCGATTCAGGTTGAGTCCAATCAAGGACGGCCTAAACTCTCTCGAGATTTACAGCAATAACTTTACCAGAGATCACGTGGCCTAGATAGTTCACTTTTGGTAACCAAAATTCACACTTGGAGAATTTGACATACAGACGATGCTCTCGAAGTTTCATCAATACCAGCCTTAGATGCTCAGCATGTTCCTATTCGTTCTTCGAGTAGATGAAGATATCATCGAGGTAGACCATGACGAATTTATACAAATACTCCATGAAGATCGAATTCATCAAGCGAGAGAAGGTTGTTGGGGCATTGGTTAAACCGAAGGACATAATAGTGTACTCGCATTGGCCATAACGAGTAACAAAAGACGTTTTTGGAATGTCCCTGTTTCTAATTCTGATTTGATGGTATCCCAAACTCAAATCCATTTTGGAAAAGACTGGGGATCCAGCGAGTTGGTCATACAAATCATTGACCCTAGGAAGCAGATACTTGTTCTCTATGGTGACTAGGTTCATTGGTCGATAATCTACAACCATCCGGTCCGATCCATCCTTCTTGTTGATGAAGAGGATGGGCAAGCCCAAGGAGAAGAACTACGACAGATGAAACATTTCTTCAAAGCCTCATAGAGTTGTTTATTAACCTCGGCTAGTTCTAAGGGTGCCATCTTATAGGGTCTTCTGGCTATCGGGACAGTCCCTGGGACAAGTTCTATCACAAATTCTACATCGCTGACAGGTGGAATTCTTGGCAGTTCTTCTGGAAAGACATCCAAGAAGTCCTGGACTACCGAAATATCTTCTTGCTCTGGAAGAGGGCTAGCATTGATGGAATAGAGTTGGCGCTTGGCAGCTCGAGTTGAGACATTAACTATCTCACCCAATGGATGTGTAAGCTGAACATTCCTAGTATGAGTATCAATCTTAGCATAATGGAGTTTCATCCAATCCTTGCCTAAGATGATATTGATGTTCGAAGACTTGAGAGCTATCAAAAATGCTAGAAAGACTAGCCTATCGACAAGGATTTATTTGTCATGGATCACTCTAGAAGTTTGCCATTTTGAACCAGGAGTCTGAACTACTACATGAGTAGGCATATCACGAAAAGTCATGTTATTCAATTGTGCATAACTTTATGAGATGAAAGAATGTGATGCTCCAGTATCAAACATAACAGATGATGGATGACTATTAACAAGGAGCGTACCTAGGATAACATCAAGATCCTCAAGAGCGTCTTCAGCAGAGATGTGATTCACACGTCCATGAGCAGGAGTTGGCTTCACATAGAAGGCCTTTCCCGCCTTCCCATGTCCAGCCGGCTTGGCATTGTTTTTGGGGCACTCACGGGAATAGTGCCCTGGTTCTCCACACTTATCGCACATGACTGTGGTGGAATGTGGAGCAACATTGGCGTCAAGACCTCCAAATGTCCTGGTTAGATGGTTGGGTTGTGTTGGGTGAGGCGCCTGATAGGATGGCCTCGCGGTGTATCTTGGTGGTGAAGCAGTGTTAGCCACCCACACCCGGCATTTGTTGGAGCCTGAGCCGGATGGGGAGATAAAGTCACGGGTATGCTTCTTACATGCCTCGTAATCGGTCTGTCCGGTATCAATGTTGATAGCCTTATTGACAAGAGCCCGGAAGGTAGCGCACTCATGCAGGCGTACGCCTCGACGGAGCTCAGGATTAAGTCCCTTATGGAACCTAGCTTTTTTCTTGGCGTCGGTCGATACTTCCTCTGGTGCATAATGAGCAAGGTTGCTAAACTCATGGTTGTAGGCACGCACTATCAGCCTACCCTGAGTAAAGGCACAGAATTCCTCTCTCTTGCGATCCATCAGCCCTTCCGAGATGTGATGGGTACGGAATGCCTTACTGAAGACCACCCAGGTTGCTGCGAGGCCAGCGGGATGCATGGCTTCACAATTTTCCCACCACAGGTTGGTGCTTCCTTCTAGAAAGTATACAGCGAAAGTCACCTTATTGGCCTTAGATATATTAGCAGCACTGATTTCGTCGGACATGCTTGCCAGCCAATCATCAGCGTCGAGCGGGTTGACGGAGTGATGGAACTTGGGTGGGCACAACTTCACGAAGTCGTTGAGAGACACACCATCATTGCGCTCATTGCGGGGAGGACGCGTTGTATTCTGCTCAATACGTTCCAACAACCTGTTGGTCTCCCATTTATTTCACTCAGCTTCGAGCATCACCTCCGCTAGCGAGGGCGGCTACGGCAGGTTCTCTTCTCTGGTAAGGCTTACCTCTCCCTACTCGAAGGCAAGCACGGGCTTATTCCTAGTTGACACCATCATGGGAAAACAAACCCATAGCTTAGACAGGGAAGACATCAAATCTAAGATATGAGACGAGTAATGTACTGGACCACATGGCATGCATGGGTGAACACCCGAACAACATGGTAATAAACAAACTGCCATATGAACACCATGATTCATACACACCATGAATAGTTCAGTACAAGCCTGTCATGCCCAAGATGCGATCCTATCCTTATTTCTCCATGAGGGCCTCGACGGGGATAGAAGCGCATCTCGTCGTGTTGCAAGAATGATTATCATTACAAGTACATGTACAGAAGAGATGAGTATATGGAATTGGCTTACACTCGCCACTCGCTACCACAGTATCACATAAATACAATAACATATTGAAACATCATACATAAGAGTAGGGTCCGGCTATGGACGAAATCAAACGATAAAATGACATCCATCCTTGCTATCCTAGGCTGCCGCCTAGAACCCATCCTAGATCGATGATGAAGAAGAAGAAGAACTCCAAATCAAACAAGCATCGCGCTCACGTCAAATCATTGCATTATCTGAACCTGCAACTGTTGTTGTAGTAATTTGTGAGCCACGGGGACTCAACAATCTCATTTCCAAGGGTATCAAGACTATTAAAGCTGAATGGGTGAGGTGTGGATAAGTGGTGAGGCTGCAGCAAGCGACTAAGCATTTATTTGAGTGGCTAGCTTACGAATACAAAAAGTAAAGTATGGTGGGATACGCATGACGTACGTGATAGAAATGATCACTAACTGATCCAGAACACCAACTTATGTCAAACATAACACCACCATGTTCTCTCTCGGATAAGGACTCACGAGAAGAGATAGTCACGGTTACGCACACAGTTGGTGTATTCTATTTGAGTTTACTTCAAGTTTACTATGACTGGGTGTTAAACAAAGTATCCAAGTTTGCCACATAACCGTGGGCACGGCTTTCCGAAAGATTTAACCCTGTAGGGGTTCTCCGACTCGTCCCTCAAAAATTAACCACACGCCACGGGAATAACCTCGACCACGGATCTCGTGATCATCCTAGAAAATTCCAAAGGAAATCTGACACCTCAAGATAGCCCGAAGAAGATCGAAAGTCCTCACGCAAGACGTTCGAGAAAGGTAAAACAAATCCAGCAAGGCCGCTCGACGTGTCGATGATCCCAATAGGAGTCACGTATCTCATTCTCAGGACACGACGGATTGTCCAAACTTCTGGTAGGCCGGTCACAGAGTTGCCCCTCGTAGCCAGCAGTGGTTTACAGGTTGGACCAACACTCATGAGGAGCACTGGCCCTAGGGTTGATTAAATTATCTGTGGGTGCCGATAGGTCCCTATGCAATTTGTTAGTTACTAGGAAAATGTAGTATCAATGTTGCGCCTTGCTAGACAAGCTTTATCCTAAAACGAAAATCAAGGGGGTCCCCTTAACAACCCCAGGTAGGTTAGGAGAGCTCAATTATGGAACATAACACCGGTTCACAAGTTACTAGGGCGGTAGTAGTGGAACAACATACCGAGCAAAAGACCAAGCCTTCCACCCTTTACAAAGTGTATAAGTGCATTAAATTAAATACCAATAATATTATGATAACAAAAGAAGGTCCATGTTAACACATGCAAGCAATTCCAGCTGCAGCTAGAAATGCTATAAGAAGGGCTGATCAAGCGGTAACATAGCTAAAGAAAGGTTTGCTAGGAAGGTGGATGGTTAGAGGTTCTTCATGGCAATGTTGGGAGGCTTGTGAAACCAGTGGTAGGTAGTGTGGCATAACGATAAAAGCGGGACAGCTAGCATAGCAATGATAGTAGTGGTATCTAGGGAAATGTGTCATCTTGCCTGAGATCCCACTCGGAAGAAGAACAAGTCCATGAAGAAGACGAGCCAACGTAGTCGAGCGAATCCTCACACTCCGAACGCTTTCGGAACTCTATCGGGAAGAAGTAAAGTGGAACAAACAATCAACACACGGTACACCACAACATATGCAAGACATGACGCACAAACAAATATGATGCATGTTCGGTTAATATGCAAGCATGGCATGGCATGACAAGAATAACAAACAACTACTAAATGTTAAGTGAAGTTCAATATGCATTGGGTTGCATATTGACGAATCTGCACGATTGATTATGTAGTTCACTCTCGTTTAGGTACTCAGCAATATTAAATGTTGTTAAACATGGTAAGAGGTCAAGCATGAACAACTATAACATCTAGGCATTTTAAATGTGACCGGAACCAACATATAGCATATCCGACACGTCCCCATATGCAAATTATGAATTTGGTCCAGATCTTTCCTATCAAAATTTCATGTTTATTAAACATGGAAATAAAGTGTAGCATGAGATTCTACACGTTTTTCTAGACAAGTTACATATGTAAAACATTTTCAATGGAGGTACGGTTCAAAAGTTATTAAATAATTCATATCGGCATGACAATTATGCAAATTGCATGAAAACAACAAGTTAAACATTTTTATCACATGTGAAAGTTGGATATTGTGAGTGTACCCGAACTTCTAGTCACTCTTCATATATAAAGTTTTTAATAGGATGCACGGTTGACAAGGTATTAAATGCATGAAGATTAGGGGTTTTATGTAAATTCTGTTATTATGGTTAATTAGCAAAATTCACTATAAAGGAAAAAAATGACTCAAGCCGAATCTAAAACTGGGCTACAGTGCACATGGGTGCGATATAACTAAACATCGCACCAGGCGGGACTTAGCGGGGTGGCTCACCATTGGGCTTGGCCCGGTCGAAGGAGAGGTGGGGTGGGCCGAGGCGAGGCTGGACGGCCCAGGCAGAGGCCACGCGCGGGCACTGGCGGTTCGGGAGGCGGCGGCCTCCTCGTGCCCGAGCACAGAGAGACGGCGGGGACGGCAGTCAACGGCGACGGGCGGCGGTAGGAGGAGACCGATGGGGCCTGGCGAGGCCGGGAATGGATAGATCTAGGCTTCGAGTCTCCGAATCTGACCGACAACGACGGTGGACGGAGCTCCAACGACGAGCTGCGGCATCCATGGTGGCGGGAGCTCCTGCGATAGAGAGAGAGATTAGAGGAGGGAGAGTAGAAAAAGGAGAGGAGAAGAAGAAGAGGGGCGGCGAGGTCTGGCCTCGGGAGTTTGCCGCTGGCGGCGTCTTGCTCCGGCGGCTCTCCGGCGAGGTCCGGGGACGGGCGAGGTGCGACGCTGGGGCTGCGGGAGCCCCTGGCTCGGGAGAGCAGGGAGCTCGGTGGCGGGGCGGTTCGGGCGCAGATGGGCTCAGGCGGGCACCGATCAGGGCCTGGAGGGCCCTGGCCACTGGACGGAGAAGGTGGGCACGGAGGAGCTGGCTGCTCGGGGTTGGGGGTGCACAAAAATCGAGGGAGAGGCTAGGGTTGCCCAAAATGGAAGGCTAGGGTCTATTTATAGCAGTTTGGGGCTCGGTTAGGGGGTTTTTGTGCCATTTCGAGTCGTACGATCGAGATTGGACAGCTCCAGACGTGGGGTTGGGTTAGGTGGGCTGGGTGGCTGTGTATAGGTGGTTGGGCTAAGAAGAGAGGGGAGAAGTGTGGCCCATGACACGAGGTTTAAAACACCAAAAAATGTCCGATAATAAATTGATGACACACTACTACGAATGACCGTTGGGGTATCAAACGACCTCTGATTGCGACAAAATTTGGTAGGCGGTCTACCGACAATATAACCAGAACGCACGCCTAGTTTTGACCCAATCCAGGAATATTTTTCACGTGCTTTAAAAATGTTTTTTTAAACGATGTCGCGGGCGCGTGCATGTGTGATTGGTCTCAAAACGGGCAACGGCAAGAACGGAGAGAACAGGCGACTACGAACGGATGCAAGTTTTCAAAAACGAGTGATAATGGCATGCAAATGTTGCGAATGATGTGATGATGAATGCAACAACCAAACGAAATACAAATGAGAATGAAAAATGGGAATCTTGTAGAGCGTCGGTCCCGGGCTGTTACAACTTTCCTCCACTACACGAGGATCTCATCCCGAGATCTACAATGAGAAGGGGAAGAGAAAGAGCAAGAGGTGAACTTAGTTCCTTCTCTGACAAATAAGTGAAACCAATGATCATTGAAGGTTTCAACGGGAAGAAGAATGACATGTGGAACAAGCAAGAATTCCCATGAATTTCGGTAGCACTTCAGTAGGATAGAGAGGAAAAAATTGATAAGAAGGAAAAGACCTTGAACATAGAATACAACACTCCGAAAAATGAATAAGCAAAGAAGGAACATGATCTTAATCAAACTAGATGTGAGTTGAAAAGAGCAACAATACAATGCCTCCGGAACAACAGAAAAAAGAAGCTAGATCTTTGGAGAGACTAGAACAGAGAAGAAAATGACAACTTATACCACCATTGAATTTGAAAATCATGGTTGAACGGAGTTGATGGAGAATGAACAACAAAAATAATAGGTTGTTATGGGCTTCTGAAAAACATCTCAAAATTATGAGGTGACAATCTGCCACAAAAGAAACAATTGATTGCTTGAGAGCAACAAAATATGCAAAACTTCTTTCACCAAGAGGAGGAGAAAACGTGGATCATTTATGACACCATGATAGCAACAAACCTTAGGAAATGCTTTAGGTGAACTCCAACCCAAGATAACTCTAAGAAAACAAGATAGGTTTACTTATCTCATTCTTGACAATTTTCTTTCGAGACTCCTAATAATCAAGAATTTAATAACACCATCTGAACGACAGTGGGGAAGGGATTGAACCTAGAAATCAAAGATAAAGAACACTTGAGCACCTCCAACAAGAATCTTGAAGAACAATTCGAGAAGAATTACATCCTTAACAAACCACCATGAAGAAGCATTGAGATGAACTCTGGAGTAAAAGGATGATAGAAAAGAATTGAAGGTTTGAAATGACAAGATTGAGGCCTTTCTATGATTTAGCTAAATCTTCACGAAGAGATGCTTGAGAAAACACATGGAACTCCGAAAAGAAAAGATGAACAATTATAACCAAGAATTTGATGCCATGAACACTTGGGAAGAAGGATTGAAACCACCTTGATGAAACAAGAATACGAATTATGATATGCGTATCCTTCATCAAGTTAAATTGATGACAAGCAACGGATTTCGCACACAACTTATTCTTCTTGAAAAGATTAAAGAGAGAGATAGAACACAAACTTGAAGAAATCTTCCACGAGAACACCGGTAAGAATTGGAAACTAAAGAGGATACTTCAAATGAATGGAATAACATGAGAGTGAAGAGAGCATGATCCACCTAATGGAAAACTTGTACGAAGCACCAGAATAATTGAGATACGAATGAAGGAACAACACTTGAGAAGAATTTGAGAATGAAATCTGAAAGCTGAGAACGAGGAATCTTCTCAAATGATGGCCCTCGGAGGATCGAGATATGAGAACAACTCTGAAATGCACTGGATAGATAAGGATGGAATTACTCATGATCAAAAACAATTTGAGATGATATCAACAAGGTGAAACCATGAATCTTTGGGAGAAAAAACAACTATTTAAGATAAGCTCTCCTTCGATCTTCAATGTTGAGAATGCTGACGAGAAAAAACACCATGAATTACTTAGATACTGCAGAATAATGAATAAGGAAAGGTTGAGCCAATGATGAATATAATTTAGAAGCGATCTTCGAGAAGGCACATGACTGATGAAATTAATTCTTACGTCATATTAGAAGAGAACTTGAGAACATCTCCGGAAAGATAAGAAGAGCTAGGTAAGATCCTAGGGAAAACCTATGGGTTATGGGCCCACTGAAAAGAAACCATCATTGAAATGAATGCTTAGAAAGAGAAATTGCACCGGTACAAATGAAAACTTGATGAGGTGAGAACCTCCAAATAATTTAAGAGGATATGAATGGAAATCAAAGTCTTCTGTGATATCTTCAGCACTCCTAATAGAATAGAGAGAGACGAAAAACAAGAGATACTTGGACAAAATTTCTGACATGGGGAAGCATTGAATGAATGAGAAAGTATATGATGAACACAAAGAGCTTGAATCAAATCCGACGGTGAAGAATAACAACAAGAGATTGATCTTGAAATTGAAACTCTCGAGAATCTCCACAAGAAATCACCGGATACAATATGAAGAAATGATAGCGGAAGCATTGATGAAGAGAAAGCACTTGGATGAGAATTTAATCATTGAAAAAAGGGAGGGAGGGTGGGGAAAACAAAGAAAACTTAGGACAGATGAAAAGAACTCTAGGAAAGAATATGGGGTTAGATCTTGCAAAAAATGGAGAGGATAGAATTCACTTGAAGAGAGCACACATGATGAAAAGAATTGATATGACAACTTAATTGGCAAAAGAATTATCAATCCCACAACATATGAGAACACTTAGGAAAGATATGAAATTAGCACTTGACATTGAAGCACCACGAATTACCTTACTCCAGCAAAACAAAGGATGAGCCTTACAAAACAAGCCAGAACAAATACATGATAGAGATTCCACTCGATATGTTCGTGGTAAGGTTTGCACGGGCTCGATCTTATAGTAGCCATCATGTGCAAGGCAGTGCACACGACATACGATGCGTCCCCGAGTCGTAGAAAGCTACAAGGACTCTTTAAGGAAAAATGAGAACCGCTGTAAGAAGGACCTTGAACAAACGAATCCACTAGATGTCGAACCCCAACCTCACATCATGATCTGTTGGATGATAGCCTAGGTAACTACTTGAATTACCACCTAAGAACTCCCGAAACTTTCTTTGTTATGGAATCGGGTGTTGGGGATACAAGGAGGAAATATCTCACACAACTAACAAGCCCTACACCCCAACTGTATCCATCCTTCAATGCATAACCAGAGGCTTCAGGACTCCATCTATCCCAAACACTCGAAAACACAATGATACCAAACATGGTAGTAGACCTTATCTCGCCACGAGAAGTATTGAAGCAATTTCGAACATCCTTCATCTTGGGATACTAAGGAAACTGAACAGTAACGATGTGTCAAGAATCCCCCGGAGCTCAACTCCCCGGAAGAAATCAAGTCAGACAGGAGGCACCAAGACAGAACTCCGTCACATCGACATAAGATAGTTTCCAAAATACCCGCATGATCCTAAAAATGACTGAGAAGAGGGTAGAATCCAAATTTCTAAGTCGTAATTCCTCACCAGAGCATAGAAGAGGAGTAAAAATAATCCTACTCTACAATATAACTAGACTCAAAATACTATTTTTTTCACTAGACACGACTCGGCCAAGTTCGATCAATCAAGGGGCTCCTAGTTTGGTACAGGCTCTGATACCAACTTGTCACGCCCAAGATGCGATCCTATCCTTATTTCGCCACGAGGGCCTCGGCAGGGATACAACCGCACCTCATTGTGTTGCAAGAATGGATATCATTACAAGTACATGTACATAAGAGATGAGTATATGTAATTGTCTTACACTCGCCACAAGCTACCTTAATATCACATCAATACAACAACATATTCAAACATCATACATAAGAGTAGGGTCCAGCTACGGACAAAATCAAACAATAAAATGACATCCATCCTTACTATCCCAGGCTGCCACCTGGAACCCTTCCTAGATTGATGAAGAAGAAGAATAAGAACTCCAAATCAAAAAAGCATCGCACTCACGTCAAATCATTGCATTACCTGAACCTGCAACTATTGTTGTAGTAATTTGTGAGCCACAGGGACTCAACAATCTCATTTCCAAGGGTATCAAGACTATTAAAGCTTAATGGGTGAGGTATGGATAAGTGGTGAGTCTGCAACAAGCGACTAAGCATTTATTTGAGTGGCTAGCTTATGAATACATAAAGTAAAGTAGAGTAGGCTATGCATAACGAACATGAACTAGAAATGATCACTAACTGATCCTGAACACCTACCTAAGGCAAACATAACCCCACCATGTTCTCTCTCGGATAAGGACTCACGAGAAGAGACAGTCACGGTTACGCACACAGTGGGTGTATTTTATTTGAGTTTACTTCAAGTTTACTATGACCGGGTGTTAAACAAAGTATCCAAGTTTGCCACATAACCGCGGGCATGACTTTCCGAAAGATTTAACCCTGCAGGGGTGCTCCAACTCGTCCATCACAAATTAACCACATGCCGCGAGAATAACCTCGACCACAGATCTCGTGACCATCCTAGGCAATTCCAAAGGAAATCCGACACCTCGAGATAGCCCGAAGAAGTTCGGAAGTCCTCACACATGACGTTCGAGAAAGGTAAACAAATCCAGCAAGGTCGCCCGACATGTCGACGATCCCGATAGGATCAGCGTATCTCGTTCTCAGGACACGACGGATTGTCCAAACTTCCGGTAGGCCAATCTCAGAGTTGCCCTGGTAGCCACCGGTGGTTGATAGGTTGGACCAACACTCATGAGGAGCACTAGCCCGGGGGTTGATTCAATTATCCGTGGGTGCTGACGGGTCCCTACACAATTTCTTAGTTATTAGGCAAATGTAGTACCAATGTTGGGCCTTGCCAGACAAGCTTTATCCTAAAACGAAAATCAAGGGGGTACCCATAACAGCCCCGAGCATGTTAGGAGCACCTCAATTATGGAATATAACACCGGTTCACAAGTAACTAGGGCGGCAAGAGTGGAACAAAACACCGAGCAAAAGGCCAAGCCTTCCACCCTTTACCAAGTGTATAAGTGCATTAAATTAAATACCAATAATATTGTGATAACAGAAAAAGGTCCATGTTAACACATGGAAGCAATTGCACCTGCAGCTAGAAACGCTATAAGGAGGGCTAAGCAAGCGGTGACATAGCCAAACAAAGGTTTTCTTGGAAGGTGGAGGGTTAGAGAATTTTCATGGCAATGTTGGGATGCTTGTCAAACCAGTGGTAGGTAGCGTGACATAATGATAAAAGCGGGACAACTAGCATAGCAATTATAGTAGTTGTGTCCAGGGAAATGTGTCATCTTGCCTGAGATCCCGCTCGGAATAAGAACAAGTCAATGAAGAAGATGAGCCAACATAGTCGAATGAATCCTCACACTCCAAATGATTTCAGAAATCTATCGGGAAGAAGTAAACCGGAACAAACAATCAACACACGGTACACCACAACATATGCAAGACATGATGCGCAACAAAATATGATGCATGTCCGGTTAATATGCAAGCAGCTTGGCATGACAAGAACAACAAACAACTACTACATGTTAAGTGAAGTTCAATATGCAACGAGTTACATATTGACGAAATTCCAGGATTGATTATTTAGTTCACTCTCATTTAGGTACTCATCAATATTAAATGTTGTTAAACATGGCAAGAGGTGAAGCCTGAACAACTACAACATCTGGGCATTTTAAATTGGATCGGAAGCAACATATAGCATATCCGAAACGTCCCCATATGCAAATTATGAATTTGGTCCAGATCTGTCCTAACACAATTTTATATTTGTTAAACATGGAAATAAAATGTGGCATGGGATTCTACACATTTTTCTAGTCAAGTTACATATGTAAAACATTTTCAACGGAGCTAAAGGTCAAAAGTTATTAAATAATTCATATTGACATGGAAATTATACAAATTGCATGAAGACAGCGAGTTAAACATTTTTATCACATGTGAAAGTTGGATATTGTGAATCTACCCAAAATTCTAGCCACTTTTCATATATAAAGTTTTTTAATCCGATGAATGCTTGACAAGATATTAAATTCATGAAGATTAGGGGTTTTTCTATAAATTATGTTATTATGGTTAATTAGCAAAATTCATTATGCAGGAAAAAAATGACTCGGGCGGAATCTGAAACTAGGCTAATAGTGCACATGGGCGCGATATAACTAAACAACGCACCAAGCGGGACTTAGCGCGGTGGCTCACCATTTGGCTTGGCCCAGTCGGAGGAGAGGCGGGGTGGGCCGAGGCGAGGCTGGCCGGCCCAGACGGAGGCCACGCGTGGGCGCTGGCGGTTCGGGAGGCAGCGTCCTCCTCATGCCCGAGCATAGAGAAACGATGC
Organism: Hordeum marinum; assembly: GCA_022496015.1. NCBI lineage: Eukaryota > Viridiplantae > Streptophyta > Magnoliopsida > Poales > Poaceae > Hordeum > Hordeum marinum. The sequence goes on from CM039678.1 coordinate 274,952,423, forward strand.
CGGCAATAGTCAACGACGATGGGCGGCAGCAGGAGGCGACCGGCGAGGCCTGCCGAGGCCGGGAACGAATAGATCCGGGCTTGGGGTCCCCGAATCCGGCCGGCAACGACGGCGGACGGAGATGCAACGACAAGCTGCGGCATCCAACGGCAAGCTGCGGCATCCAAGGCATCCAACGGCAAGCTCCTGCGATAGAGAGGGCGAGATAGATTACAGGAGGGAGAGGAGAGAAAGGAGAGGAGAAGAAGGAGAGGGGCGCCAAGGTCCGGCCTCGAGAGATTGCTGGCGGTGGCGGCTCGCTCCAGTGGCACTCCCGCAAGGAACGGGGACGGGCGAGGGGCAGCGCGAGGGCTACAGGAGCCCGTGGCTCGAGCGAGCAAGGAGCTTGGGTGGCAGGGCGGTTCGGGCCTAGATGGGCTCAAGTGGGACCTGATCTGGTCCTGGAGGGCCCTTGCTGCTGGAGGGAGAAGGTGGGCACGGAGGAGGTGGCGGCTAGGGGTTGGGGCACACGGAAATCGAGGGAGAGGCTAGGGTTGCCCAAAATGGAAGGCTAGGGGTCTATTATAGCAGTTTGGGGCTAGGTTAGGGGGGGTTTTGTGCCGTTTTGAGCTGTACGATCGAGATTGGATGGCTTCGGACGCGGGGCTGTGTAGAGGGGTTGGGCCAAGAAGAGAGGGGAGAATTGCGGCCCGTGACACGAGGTTTAGAACACCGAAAAACGTTTGATAATAAATCGATGACGCACTACTACGACTGACCGTTGGGGTATCTAACGACCTCTGATTGCGATGAAATTTGGCAGGTGGTCTATCGATAATATAACAAGACCGCACGCCAAGTTTTAAAAACATTGTTTTTTTAACGATGCCGTGGGCGCGTTTGTGTGTGATTGGTCTTGAAACGGGCAACGACAAGAACAGAGAGAACCGGCGACTACGAACGGATGCGAGTTTTCAAAAACGAGTGATGATGGCATGCAGGTGATGCGAATGATGTGATGATGAATGCAACAACCAAACGAAATACATACGAGAATGGAAAAGGGGGAATCTTCTGGAGCGTCGGTCCCGGGCTATTATAAAGCCCAAGCTGAAGTACAAACTACTAAGGATGATACAACTCATCGGAGGCATTACAAGCTTCCTATACATTATTTATCTACACCAGTGGAACTCAACTCACACCTCAGTCATATCCCACAAGACACGCATGACTGTGGCAAGACAACTGCTACAATACTAATACTAACATATACGCACTCAAGCATCGCCATAGAACACGTCATATAGGTTACCCCCGTGACCTGGGAGCTGAACCTGGGGATCTAGGAACACCCTGACCTGTGATCACTAGAAACCGTAAGGACATGGATGTGGCTTAGGTTCCTTGGTTGGTGGAAATAATGGTCCTCAAAGAGGAGTGACGCCTCCAACATTGGGCCAGTTAATGCGAGATGCAAATGAGTGTGTGATGGGTTTAGCATCTCCAAATCTCCATAGCCTGTCTGCACGATAGGAGCTAGCTGCATCAAGGCTGTCCAAGGACGTGCACGTGTAGCATAAAGCTCCATGCGAAGAGCACGTGCATCATGATCCCTGTTCTCCAACATCTGAGAGCTCACTTGAAGCCTATGGTCCTCTTGAGAGTGATCATCATAGACTGCACTAACATAACCATCCTCCACTCCTAGTGTAGTTGGAACATAGAAGAACTCAGTGTTCAGAAGCAGTCCATGGTGAGATCTCATGATAGTCAACATGGTGTAGGCGGCCTCCTGAACTGCCATATCTATGGTAAAACCTAATCCATAAGTGCAATGAAGTGGCTCTGCAGCTCAAGGATCTGATGGATATATTCTAACAGTACACATATACTCGCTCTAGTTAAAATCACGGAACTGTTCCTCCACTGTATACTATGGGTACCAATGCTAAATAGTCTCCATCATAACTCTGACTAACATGGCCATGTGACCAAGTACATCAATGCACCTGATTAAATGGACCACCTGACGAGAAGGATGAGGGGGCATCTGAAACAGTGAATAATGCGGAGGCATTAGAGATCCTTGCAGAAATCGGACAACATAATGACTGTAATTGCTCAAAAAGGATTTTGAGTCAACCTGCAAAAGATTGGATTGCATAACTACTCAACTTTCAAGTCTCAAGTTTCTAATCCAACTGATTGTCACACAGGACAAGACTTGAATACCGGAGTTCACTTCCAAGCAAGCTAGCTACTAGTCCATGGTTAGTAACTCGTCATCCGAAGAAATAGATGAGAAGGCTAGTTCTTAACCCCCTAGAAAAGAAGAGGGTGACTCAGAATAGAATGACTCGGGAATAGGAGTAAAAAGAGCCTTACGTTCCCTTCCACAATCAATTCCCTTACATTTCTAAAGTGTTTCTAGACTCAACTTAGACTAGTTTGTCTTGGTAATCCTATAGTCAGTCAGGCTCTAATACCAACGCTGTCGGGACCCCAATCCTAAGTCATAAGAATCCATCTCGTAACACATCACATCCCTTTGCGGCCTCACGCACGGTAATCTCCACGGCTGCATCCTTAGCTTGACCAGGACCATTTGCATCTTTTGGCTCATGTATGCGAATATGTCGCTAGCATTCTAACGACAAAGAACCCGGGTCAACATGACTAGTCATAGAACCCAAGTGGCACATCTGTACAGGGAGAGGCAGACATAACCCATCAATGCATGTGTCAGCCTCAAGCGTGTGTAGACGAGTCATAGCAAGCTACAAGGACTCCATTACACCGTGGGACATAGATGTCATCACTGCACGTAGACAAGTCGTAGCAAGCTATAGGGACTCCATTACACTATGAGACATTTCCTTGAAGGGATAGACATAGCAGCAAAGAAAGATACATGTTGGTCAATCAATGTGTCCGGAGCAGCAGCAAGCTACCAAGGCTCGATGGAAGCACAAAGAGGTAGTTCCCCGTAAAGAGTACTACTAAAGCCACATGACTAGGTGTCGAATCCCATACATACCATTGCACGTCACATGTATGCACGACATGCAAGATATACATAGATACAACTATGGCATCACAACATAACCATACAACAACATAACTTTTATTTAGGAGGCTCTGAGGAGCCTTGCATAATATGTTCATACAGGTGGGGGTCACATGACCCGACACTCAAGTAATACAAGCAAGTTCGTACTAACCTAGCGAAAGCTTAAAGCTATCTAGGTACAGATAGATGAAATGGTAAAAAGGCACATGGCCTAACTATCTATAGTCCATCCTAGATATAAACTATTCGACGTCGTCGACATCTAGATAGAACCCACCGGATGGGTCCTGAGTCTCTTCTGCAACATTTATTAAGCAAACATGAGTACAAACGTACTAAACAAGTCTTTAAATAAGACCTAGTCTATTCATGCTCATGTATCAACAAGGAGGATGGTGGAGATCATGCAGCATTGCCATCTTTGAGTCTTGGCTACCCTACACTACACATATTGATTCTTTGATTAAGTTTTAGATATCACACACAAGTCCACTAAAACCACATCAATACACCACCATGGAATCACTTCCGTCACCTAGGAGAGTGCCATCCACGGTACTCACACTTGTCTTGATATTTTTATTATTAACCATCAAGTTATCTATGAACATCATTTGTTCTCCAAGTAGTCCATATCCGAAGACGTGGCTATTCGAACAAATTCATACCCTACATGGGTGTACTTCTTCGCACACGCGTTCATGACTTGTCACAATGTGCACTTAAAAGGCACCTTGGCAACCTTCAAGAGGAAGCTTAGAGAGGGAGTCGGCCACGACCGTCAATCATAGAAGACCTCTCTAGTCCAGGCTATCGCCTATTTTAGACTGAACCCGCATGGAAGTCTGACCGAACTTTCCGCTATGGCCCCAAACGATGTGCATAGGGTTCCCAAGCCCACCATTCGGGTGACCCTTGGTACACCACACCACCGCCTACCGCATTGTTGCCCACCCGTAGGGTCAGCACTACGCACGGCCTCCAACATAGCTACAAACACCATGAACTACTTGCAACTTCTGGACCAAGGAATAGGCGGCTCATAAGTCAAGAGAGCTTAGAGCGCCCGGAGCTCAATGTATGGTAGTAACTATCCTTGGATCACAAACACGAAACTCAGTTCCTAAGAATGGTCCCAATGAGACAATCCGCTATGTACCCCTACATAGCCTCTCATCGCCACCTTTACCAAATCGGGTTCATCATTTAGCTCATCACATCAGAACAATACTGTTTCACTCCTGTTCATCACCTAGACACAACTCTAAGCATAGCAAGCATAGCAAGCAAAGCAGGTAAAGCACATCAAGGCTCAAGCATCTACTAGGTATGCTAGGTTGCAAGGTTTAGCTATTTAATGTGACAATGACAAGTCATGTAGAGGACTGGGTTCAACTACCGCAATTGATAGACAATTGAACGTTTGTCATTATGCAATAAACAAGAGCACAAGCGAGAGAATGGGATGATACCGGAATGATCAATGGGGTTACTTGCCTTGCTAGGGAGTGGGAAGGTACCCTCCTTCGACGGAATACTCGGTGGTATCCTCGAGAGTAGGACCTACCGCAACACACATGAGTAACAATCAATACACAACAAGTGCAGAAATATGATGCATGATCATGCCATGGCAACATGATTGAATGAGCTAATGCAGCTATCATTAGAGTTAGATGGAGTGGATTTGAATATAGGTTCAAAATCGTTCTCCATATGAAATTCCAAACATTGACCTATTCCAAAATTTCAATGTTCTCCTATTTAGGTTGCTCTAACATGCATGATAATAGCACCATTGGATTCATTGGATTTTTCAGATAAATTTTCATATATAAATTATTTTAATCTGAGTTACACATTAATTTCTATGATTTTCTAAAGTTTTCATCATTTTATGGAATTATTTTAAATTAGAAAATCAATTATTACATCAGCATGACATCAGCATGACGTGAGCTGGTCAACTAGCCATTGCCAGGTCAAACCTGACAAGTGGAGTCCACTGGTCCGTGACCCAGACACTAACAGAATTAAATTAGTTGCTAATTACTAATTACTAGGGTTGGGCCCACATGTTAGTGGGTCATTAGGTTAATTAAAAAATTAATTAATTTTTAATTAACCTAAACTACCACGGGCTAGGCCCCACTTGCTAGCTTCCCATGGGGGTCAACCTCGAGCTCGCCGGCGTTGAGACACCAGCGACACCAGGGAATGTGGAGGGGTTCGGTAATCACCCTCCTGCGACCAAAACAACGGCGGAGCAGCTCAACCAAGCGCCCGCACTCGCGCGTGTCCGATGGGGCACACCCTAGGGATGAAGATGGCTGGAGTTGATGCCGACGACGAGCTCGGCGGCTACCAGAGCTCGAGCAAGCTCGATGTCTATGCTACGACACGCAAATGGACCGTCTCTTGGATCCTACGGCATCTACGCATCGCTACAGACTCGATGGTGGCCTCGGAGAGACCACCCGATCACCGGAACATCGCCGACGATGAGCTCATGCAGCGGATCTCCTCGGATCTCGATGGAACTAGCGGTTACGGCAGGCAATCGGTCCAGGGAAAAGAGGGATCAGGACCGGGGGCTCACACCGATCACGACGGTGTCGGAAGCGAGCTCAGGGACGGTTTGGAGCGGCAGCTGCCTTTAAGTACTTGCCGGCGGCCGAAGGTTGACGACGACGGTGATGGGGGGCTTTCAGTGGCGCTTGACTCGACGAGGAGCTGTAGTAGGTCGGGGGAGGAGCTAGGGAGCTGCTCGGGAGCGAGGGGGAGCAATTGGACCAGCAAGACTATCGCGGCAGGGTCGAGGCAGCCATGACGGACGGAGGGGAGGGGAGAGACAGCGGGGGCGAAAGCGAGGGGGAGCGGTCAGGGCGGCAGCGGCATCCTTATCCCGCTCGCCAGCACGACGGGGTGAGGCAGGCACACAAGTGCCCACGTGGTAGCACGACCGTGCGCGCACGGCGGCCAAACGCCTAGCCGACTGGGGCCAAGCGGACGAGGATCGCACTGGGCCAAATGGGCCGGCGTGCAGCTGGGCCTCAGGTCAGTTCTCTCTCTCTCTTTTCCATTTCTGTTTTCTTTTCTTTTTTTGACTTTTGTTTTATTTTTGTGTGGCCTCCCAACTTATTTCAAAACATATTGAAATATTTTGCAGAACGTAGTTGGAATAATTCAAACCTCCACAAAAAGTTTCAATATTTTTGAATTACTAAATATTTATAATGCTTTATTTGATAATTTCAGTAGAAATATTATTTATTTAAAAAATTCTAAATATGTTTTGAAAAATAAAATGTCCCTTGATATATTGTTGCCAATAATTATCAAACATTGGGGGGCATTTTTTATGGGCATTTTGGAATTGTTGAAAATTCACAACATTTGAATTGGTTTAATTCAGGTGAGGTGCTGGGGTTTCTGTTGATCCCCATTTCATCTTGATGCAAACTTAAAACATGATGCATACACATGATAACACAGTGCAATGCTAACTATGGATGTGACGCGCACCGTGCTCCTGGCTTAGGCAGACGTGCGCCAGAACGCACCTCTAGGTTGTACCCGAACGCCTCCCTCATCTCACTGGTCATACTAGTAGCTTCCCGCACGGAAGCCCCCGGGCCCGACCCCAGGGGGGCACCAAGCGCGCCTTCCTATGCAATGGCGAAAGGGGCCTCGATCTTGGGCGTTGAGCCTGAGGCGCCATCCTTGGAGTTTCCAGCCCCCTGGTGCCCTACGTGTAGAAGTTGCTTCTTCTTCGTGGGGCTACCTCGCGGGGAAGGGCTTCTCCTTCGTATGGGTGCTCGGCCGCTGCTGATGTGTAGGCATGCTCGAAGGAGCAGACAACGTCCTTCTCTTCGTAGGTGACGGTGATGATGCCATCGCTCCCCTACATATTGAGGACATTGTAGCCATGGTGATTCACCACCATAAACTTAGCGAGGGCTGGGTACCCAAGTATGGCATTGTACGGGAGGTGGATGTGGGCAACGTCAAAGACGATGATCTCGGTGTGATAGTTCTTGCACCCGCCAAAGGTGACAGGCTGGCGCACTTGCCCAATGGGGACGGTGGACCTGTCGGTGACCCCTGACAATGGCTTGGTCGGCATAAGCTGGTCATACGGCACTTGGAGCATCTCGAAGGTCTCGATGGAGAGGACATTGAGTCCTGCTCAACTGTCAGTGAGGGTCTTGGTGACGAGGACATTGCTGATGGTTGGCATGCACAACATGGAGAGCGTGTCCACCATGGATAAACACCAGAGCTGATTCTTCCCGTCGAATGTGATCCTAGTCTTAGACTACTTGAGAGGGTGCATGGCTTCAGGCTTCGGGGGGCAACATGGCCTCTCGAGCGAACTTCTTGAAGATGCAGTTTGATGTTGGGTCTTGTGCGTCGCCCAGGATATAGGCTATCGCCCTGACCTCCTGGAATCCCCCATCCACGTTGTCCTACATGTCATCTTCCTTCCTTCTGGGTGGTGGAGGTAGTGGGGGTAGGCCGGCCTCACGAAGGCGTACCTTACGAGGCTGGCCACGGTGTGACCCCTCCGGAGGGTCGTTGTGCCAGTGGTCCTCCGGAGGCTGATCGTGCTAGTGGTTGTCGCGAGGCTGGTCTCACCACTCCTGGCATGGCTCCTGACTATCCCAGCGACCTCCGCCACGTCCGAAGCCATGGTCACTACATCTCGAGCGCCGGCCTAAGTACTCATCACGGACCAGCCTGAGCTCCTGGCAGTCGATTGTGTCATGGTTGTTGGTGTCGTTGAAGATGCAGGACGGTCGTCCTCCTGAGGGTGTATCCTCGCCTCAGTTGCACTTTGCCTCACACTCGGACGCAAGCATCGCAGTGGCCTTGCGCTTCACCTCCTTCACCTTGGACTTCTTGTCCTCTGCCTCTGCTGTCGGAAGGTCGTGAAGAGGGAGGCGGCCCTACTCCGCCTTGGTGCACTTGTTTGCCAGGTTGAACATCTCCTGGGATGAGCACAGTTCGTCGTGGATGGCAAGCTCTTCGTTCATCTTGAGGTCCCTCATGCCGTCGGAGAATGCAGAGATGACGGCCTCATTTGATGCCCTCGAGGTCTTGAGGTAGGTGATCGTGAAGCATTGTATGAATTTGTGTAGGGTCTCTCCCTCCTGCTGCTTCACACGCCGCACGTAATTCACAGTGAGCGCACGGTCTCGGGTACCTTGGAAGTTGGGGACGAGCGCTTGTGCAGGTTGTCCCAGGAGGTGATGGATCCCTCGGGGAGGTTGAGGAATCAAGAGAGCATGCCTCCCATGAGCGCCATGGCGAACCAACTCTTCATGACCTTGTCGTCACAACCTGCAGCCTGACCTTAGGTGAATAGAGCTCTAGGAACTCTGCGTGGGGGTAAGTCAGGCTTGAACTTGCAGGGCCACATGGTTGGAAGAAGCTCCTGAGCGATGGCATGACACCCCACCGGCCCAATGAGTGCCCTGTGCTTGGCAAGGGCCTGGTCTTGACGCTCATGGGTGGCATTTCGAGTGGTGCCCGGTCACGGTATTGGTTTGGCAGTGCGGGGAGCAATCACGCGTCGACGCGCATCCTCGGCACCATCTGGAAGCTTACTTTATCTCTCGCTCTCTCCCGCGGCTCATGGGGCGGGTCGTGTGGGCGTGCTTCGTGCCTTGGCTCGGGGTCGACATCGTGTTGCGGTGGAGGATGTGGTGCATCATGGGCACCGTCATCCGCTAGAGAGGGCTAGGGTTGGAACGAGTGGGAGAGTGCCAAGGCGTCGCCAGTGGCACTAACGAGCTGCACCATGTTCCCGAGCTAGTCGTCATGGCAGTCGGGAGCTGGGCGGTAGCGCAGCAGCACGCGCGCCATGGCAAGCACGCCCGACCCGGTAGGTGGGATGACCAACGGAGTGGCGGTGCAGTCTTCGCTCCGTGGGGTGACTGGCTGCAAGGAGTCTTGTTTCTCGCGGGCCTTTGGGCCCGTGGCAGCATTGGGCACAGGAGAGGGAGACCAGCGCGTGGCGGCGCGACCCACGGGCATCGTCTATGCGACACAGGCAGCCCGGCGCTCGGCGCGAGCCTGTCGAGGGTCAGACATTGGAGTGGCGAAGCGGAGGAATAGTGCGGCTTGAGGAAGACATCGACACGCCCCCTACCTGGCACGCCAAATGTCGGATTTCGGGCTCCGCAAAACCCCAAGAATTTCGAACACAGGGGAACGTGCGAAGATCCCCTGCAGCCTCTCCCTACCTAGCTAGCTACTTGATGATTTCTATGACGAACTCACACGATGACGAGGAAGTAGGTGCACACGATGATTTACCCAGTTTCGAGCCACTACGAAGCACAATACCCTACTCCTGCTTTGGTGGATTGCCTCACGAGGAGGTTTGTTGATGAACTAGTAGGGTGGTGCTTTGCCTCACGAGAGGGCTCTTGTGGTGTTGCCTCTCGTCGGTTGCCTCTCTGTTTGTTGGCCCCTCCATGGTGCAGCCTATCTTCTATTTATAGTGCTTGGGTCCTCTTCCTTTATCACTATGGCGGGAAGGGATGCCACAGCGGCCAAATTTGAAGGGGGACAGGAGTACATCTTTATCCTAACGAAAGGTGGTCTCGCCTACAAAGTAACTATTGATGATGCATGGGTGGCCTTGACGATGACATCCTTCCTGCCGGCCTCTTGGTCGTGGTATCATTGCATCGGAATGGAAACCTTTGGGGACACTTTGGGAGCCCACGTCTGTCCTCGCCCCCCTTTGCACCAAAGGGGAAACTGACCGCCTGGCGTGCTGGCGCCCGCCTATCCTGCCTTGCGTCATCCTTGGCCTCCTGAGGCCAGGCGCCGCATAGAGATCTCCGCTGCTCCAGAGGGGGCCTGAGGAGGCCCGTCCTTCATTGTCTCGATGGTGCTTCCGTCGCAAGTTCAGGTCCTCACGAGGGCCTCGTCTTGGGTGCGGTCTCGCTAGGACATGCATGGCTGACAAACTGGGCCATGCCCTGGGCTGCAGGCAGGCAGTTCTGGATACCCCCGTTCCCAGAACGCAAAAAACTTGTTTTTGTTTTGAGAGTGATGAAGAAAAGAGAGGAAATGAAAAGGCTTTTTTGAAATAAATGATTGCCATAGGACTGGAAAAATTGTTCTTTATTTCCAATATACTTTTCTTCGTACACTTCGATTTGTCCAAGCAACTGTTATAGATATGTAAAATTAAAGTTTTACAGAGAAAAAAGCTTTAGACAGGACCTTTACGAATGTCTTGAAGTCCATTACTCTATTTTGCTACACGTCTATGCCTTTGTTCTCTAGAGGGTGCTTCTTTAGAGAATATTATAAACGGCGATATGTCCTTTGAAAGAGAGCGTTTTGAGAAGTCACCGAATTTTAATAGCTTGATGCTCCTATGTAGGTCCTTGATGGTTCCTGATGTCCCACAAGTATAGGGGATCAATCGTAGTCCTTTCAATAAGTAAGAGTGTCGAACCCAATGAGGAGCAAAAGGAAATGATACGAAGTTTTCAGCAAGGTATTCTCTGCAAGTGATGTGAGTAACAGTAGTAGATAGTTTTGTAGCAATGTAATTCTTAACAAATACCAAGTGACAATGGTAGCAAAGGTGCAGTAACGTAGCCCAATCATTTTTGTAGCATAGGACGGGCAAGGAAGTACTCTTATATTAAGCAAGTGCTCCCGAGGACACATGGAAATTTTTGTCTAGTCATGTTCATCATGTTGAGTTGATTCACGTTCGCTACTTTGATAATTTGATATGTGGATGGACCGGTGCTAAGGTGTTGTTCCTACTTGAACTAACCCCTACTTATGACTAATCCCTCTCGCAAGCATCCACAAATACGAAAGAGGAATTAAGATAAATGTAACCATATCATGAAACATGTGGATCCGAATCAACCCCTTATGAAGCAACGCGTAAACAGGGTTTTAAGCTTCTATTACTCTCGCAACCCATTATGTACTTGTTACTCAATAATGAATTCCCTTAGTCCAATAGGATGGTGAAGTATCTTGTAGTTGACATTAACATGAAACCACTAAGAGAAGTAACAACATACATATCATCAAAATATCCAACTGCGAGATCACTAGAAGTGTATGTCTAGAGGGGGGTGAGTAGACTACTAGCAGGATTTTTAAACTACCTAAAGCACAAGTCCAAGGGTTGGCAGTTTTAGCATATATAACAAGTCTAGAACACGATACACATGCAAGTCATCAAGTATGGTAGCGGAAAGTAAAGACATTTCACATGAAAGTAAGGAGTAGAGATAGAGAGATCAAACACATGAGGGACACAAAGATTTTTCCCGTGGTTTCGATAGGTGGTGCTACGTATGTCCAAGTTTATGGAGTCTTCAACCCACGGAGGGTAACAATCATGGGAGTCCATGGAGGGCTCTACCCATGGAGGGTTCCACGAAGAAGCAACCTCAACTATACCATGATACCCTACGTTCACGGAGGACTATCCTAACTCGGGGTAGATCTTTATGAAGTAGGCGATCTCCTTGCCCTTACAAACTTGTTAGTTCACTCCACAACATGAAGTAGGAGTCTCCCAAGCGAAACCTAACCAATCTAGGAGGCACCACCCTCCAAAAGGTAATAGGCTCGATAATGTCGATCAAATCCTTGCTCTTGAGCTTCAAGATGATAGACTCCTCAACACACAATCACTCTCTCATCGATTTGGATATGTTGGAATAGGTTGATTGGGTGGAAAGCAACTTGGGGAGGCTAGAGATCAAGATTCATATGGTAGGAATGGAATGGCATGATATCAACACATGAATAGGTGGCTCTCTCTCAGAAATTCAGCAGGTATGAGTGGGGAACTGTTATCAGTGCTTCTCTTGCGAGTGAGTTGTGGTGGAGGGGTATATATAGGCATGTCCAAAAATCCGACCGTTACACCTAATAAGTTAGACTTTGTGAATCCGATGTGTAAATCTCGGTGGTACCGAGTTGCCTCAAAGGTAGCAACTTTTGATTCTCAGTAAGACCGATACATACAACTGAGTTGCACCGATAAGGCGACCAACGGTCATATTGCCAAACTCGATGACGCCGATTCACAAAAATTGGTGGGACCGATGTTGTGAACTTGCGTAACAGGAAGTTGGCACCCCAAACTCGGTGGCACCGAAATCTAGGGTTTGGCTGAGTCTGTCCGAGGCTGAGAATCGGTGGCACCGAGTGGAAAGTGTTGGTTGCACCGATTTTGGATATTTGGCTTTGGACAGACTTTTGTGGAAGAGCTTGTGGGTGTATGTGGTGACTATCACTTGTGAACGTATGAGCATTTTGTTCACCAACGAAACCTTACCCCCTTTTGATAGTATTGGCTTTCATATGGACTCAAAGTGATTTCTCACAAAAGGTAAAATGTAGAGTCCTCTTTGCTTGAAGCTTGACCGATGCTATTCCTTATCCTTCTTCTTCATGGGGATACTCTCCACGTTCCTTTTGCCAACCCATCTCTCTATGTGGACTTTATCTGAAATACACTAGATGAAAGTATTAGTCCAAGAGACGATGTGTGTTGTCATGAATTATGAAAACCACCAAGGGAGCACATTGTGCTTTCAATCTCCCCCTTTTTGGTAATTCATGACAACATACATTCAAGCCTTCAAATACAAATATGCACGTATATAATGAAGACTTTGAGAGACACATGACTTAGACTTGCTCCCCCTAAATGTGTGCAATCCATTTAAAAGATTGTTGCTTTGGAATGCATGGACACACATGTAGTAGAAAGGATAAAAATGAGTCATGTGTATCTTGGCTATATGCATCAAATGTATGTGAATGAGATGTATCCTCGTTCAAGCATTCAATCTTGCAAACAATATGTGCAAGAAGCAAGATATCATCTTGATCAAAGATATGATGCATATACTTACCTTGAGTTCTTGAGCCTTCTAGTAGTAGAAATACACTTGAGAAAACAATGTTAGGAAACACAAGAGTATTCTACCAATCAAAAGAAATAAAAATCAAAAGTACCAAGATATGGAGAACATATAGAAGAAAATATTCCTTAGGATTGATATGCCTCCAAGATCATTTAGAAGTTTCTCCCCTTAGATAAGCAAATAGTGTGTCATCCTCTCCCTCTCAGTCTTAACATTTGGATATTGGGACTGGATAGGGTGAGAAAATTCTAACATGAGAAAAATCAAAGTAAATTTTCTCCCCCTACGTTGGTATTCTCCCCTTGTTTATATAAGTGTAAACTTTTGATATTCTTCTCTCCCCCTAAATTATATCTCCCCCTTTGCATAAGCATGTATCTCCCTCTTTAGATTTGAAGCTTTGTATATTTCTCTCCCTTTTGCATTTATTTCTGAAAAGTTGTGATATAGGGTTAGATACAAGGACCATAGATTAAGAAGGGATCCTTGAGAAAAGGGTCATAGAATGCAGTACTCATATAATGTGAAAATCATGGAAACAAAATGAGGGAATCATCGAAAATAATTTCTCTCCCATAGGATTAACTGAGAATTTGCAGATCTTCTCCTCCTTTGAGTTAGGGATCCTTGAATCTATCCCCCCTTCATATTTTTTAAGTAATAAGGGATCATCGAAGGATTGAGAAAACACAGAAGGAACACAAAGATTTATAGATACAAACTCAGACTAAACTATGCCATAAAGTTGGTAGCTCCGAGGCAAATTTGTCGGTCGTACTGATATGATGTAGTGCAGCTTACCTGTTGAATTGGTAGAACCAAGTCCTTTGAATCGGAGGCTCCGAGGCATAAAACAGAAACTTGGCAAATGTGAAAATTTGAACCAAATACAAAGTTGTAAATGAAAATCAATCAGGGAAGAAAAACAATGATTTCTACCAATGAAGGATAATTTACATGTAAGTATTAACTAGAAAAGATTTTAATGGTTCCAAGAAATTTTGCAATACAGAATAGACCAATCAAGATGCTTAACTAGATGATGGTCGCTGACTAGGTCACCTATATTAGAGTATATTGACTTAGGAGTCAAGCAAGAATACTTGATAATAGGTCATACTCATCATTAAGCTCAAAATGGGGTTACCATTTTTCAATTAAGCATTTTAATGTCTTCATATCACTTGAGCTGCTTTATCTCATGACTTGAAGTAAAGATATATGAAGGATATGAGTACATACCTTTGAGTGATGTTGTTGACATAGCCTTTAGGTGAACTTGATGAGCATGCTCGAAGTTGATGAAGGTCATCTTGAGTTCGGAGCAATCTTTGTTGTTTCCGATCAGTCTTCACCTACAAAGGTTAGATGCAAGAAAAGGGAACATAGGATTCCAAGATATGATATTCAAAGTAATAGCATGGAATAGACAATAAAGCTCATCCCCTTGGATGCATCCGAGTGAGCTTAGCTCAAGTTTGAAGCATCAATGATGTTTAGCTCACTCCTCAAATGACAAAACACTTTTTCGTCAAGTGGCTTAGTAAATATATCGACCAATTGCTTGTTAGTACGAACATGCTTAATATTGATATCTCCTTTGGCAACATGATCACGAATGAAATGATGTTGAACATGAATATGCTTAGTTCGAGAATGTTGCATATGATTATAACCAATCTTAGTAACACTTTCATTGTCACAAAGTAATGGCACATTTTTAACACTGATTCCATAATCTTTAAGCATTTGTGTCATCCATAACAATTGCGCACAACATGATCCAACAACAATATATTCAGCTTCGGCATTAGATAGATATACCGAGTTTTGTTTCTTGGAGGACCAAGACACAAGAGATCTACCAAGAAATTGACATGTACCCAAGGTGGACTTTCTATCAACCTTGTCACCGGCATAGACCGAGTTGGAAAGATTAAAAAAAGATCCCTTGGGATACCAAATGCCAAAGTTTGGTGTATGTATGAAGTATCTCATAATGCATTTCACAGTCTTAAGATGACATTCTTTTGGTGCAGCTTGATATCTAGATACCACACATGCAAATACTAAGCATAATATAGGGATGAGAGGCACATAGATAAAGCAATGAACCAATCATTGATCGATAAACCTTTATATCAATCGGTTCACCCTGCTTAGTGAGATCATCGTGTCTGCTAGTGGGCATGGGAGTTTTCATACCTTTGCACTCTTTCATGTTGAACTTCTTTGGTTTGGGATATGAATGTACATTCTCTCGTTTTCTTGATTTGTTGACCAAGAAAGAATTTCAGCTCACACATCTTAGACATATCATACTTCTCTGACATCAACCTTACAAACTTCTCACTAAATTGTGGGTTAGTAGATCCAAAGATAATATCATCCAGATAAATTTGGCACACAAATAGTTCACCATTAACTCTCTTTGTGAATAAGGTTGCGTCAATTTTACCAATTTCAAATCCTTTTTATATAAGAAATTTCGTTAGAAATTTATACCAAGCACGAGGAGCTTGCTTAAGACCATATAAAGCTTTGCAAAGTTTGTAAACATGGTCAGGTTTCTTAGGACTTACAAAACCAGGTGGTTGCTTCACAAATACCTCTTCTTCTATCTCACCATTTAAAAATGCACTTTTAATACCCATTTGGTAAAGAGTGATATCATGGTGATTGGCATAAGCAAGAATAATTCGAATGGCTTCTAATCTAGCAACGGGGGCGTAGGTCTTAGCATAGTCCATACCATCGACTGTCGTATATCCTTGGGCTAGGAGGCAAGCCTTGTTACGTACAACTTGACTGTATTCATCTTGCTTGTTTCGAAGTACCCATTTCGTGCCGATAATGTTTTTCTCGTCCTTGGGCTTCTCCACAAGTGTCCACACTTTGTTCCTTTCAAAGTTGTGAAGCTCTTCATGCATAGCATTCACCCAATCCACATCTTCAAGAGAGTGTTCAACCTTCAGGGGTTCAATGCTAGAGATGAAATAATAATACTCACAAAAGTTAGCCAAGCGAGTTTTAGAGCGAGTGATCCTCCTTGTTTGTATGTCACCAAAGATTTATTTTAGGGGTTGGTTCTTGGTCATTTGAGATCGAACTCGAGGTAGCTTAGGTTTGTTAGTTGGTGGAGCTTCTTTTTTTTCATCATCATCTCCTTCACCAACGTTGTTGTCGATGTGGTCATCTCCTTGAGGTGGTGGTTAAGGAGGTTGTGGTGGATCTTCATGATGTACTTCATCCTCCTCTTCATCTTGTCGTGTGCCGCTTGTGGATGCTTCCATGTTGTTTTGTCAGTAGCCTTGATCCAAAATAGGAGCTTCCACTTGGGTTGATGAGGTGCTTTCCTTCACCTCCATGGGACGAATCTTGCTGATGGGAAAATCTTGGATAGCTTCCGAAGGATATTTATCACCTACATCATTTAGCGATTGTTCGGCTTGCGAACCATTAGATTCATCAAATTTCACATCTATCGTCTCTTCAACTTTTTGAGTGAAGTTGTTGTAAACACGGTAGGTGTGAGAGTTCATTCCATAACCAAGTAGGAAACCTTCATGAGATTTGAGAGCAAATTTAGCATGGCGATGCTTATCAAGAATGTAACACTTGGAGCCGAATACCCCAAAGTTTCCAACTTGGGGTTTGTTACTGGTGAGGAGCTCATATACCGTTTTACCGAGAAGCTTGTGCAAGTAGAGTCGGTTTGTGACATGACATGTTGTTTCCACAGCTTTTGCCCAAAAGTGTATTGGCGTCTTGCAGATCTTTTGTACCGCAACTTATCATCAAGAAAGAATATCCACGTAAATCTGGAAAAATCATCAACTACAACTAGGCGATAAGAGTTTCCACTGAGACTCTTGTAAGCATTGGGACCAAAGAGATCCATATGAAGTAACTCGAGTGGTCTCCTAGTGGTCATGATGTTCTTGACCGGATGACTTCCACCTACTTGCTTTCCTGCTTGACAAGCGCTACAAAGTCTATCCTTGTTAAAGATAACATCTTTAACACCAAGAACGTGATCGCGTTTGATAAGCTTATCTAGATTGCACATGCCTACATGTCCAAGCCTTCTATGCCATAGCCAACCTTTAGAAGATTTTTCAATCAGACAAGTATGAGGTTGGGCCTTTTTAGTGAATTCAACAATGTATAGATCACCTCTACGAATACCAGTAAAGAAAATTTTAGGATTATTAAATCGAAACACTTGGCAATGTACTTTGGTAAATAGCACATTGAAACCAAAGTCTTCTAGTCTAGATACGGAAAGAAGATTGTAGCCAAGGGATTCAACAAGCATCACATTTTGAATGGAGCTATCATGAGATATGTCCACCTTACCAAGGACAAGTACCTTACCCTTAGAGTTGTCTCCAAAGGTCACGTACCTTCGAGGACCTTGGTTAGGCGTGATCTCTTGGAACATGTCTTTATCACCAATCATGTGATCCATGGATCTACTATCGAGAATCCACTCTTTTTTCGCCGCACATGTAATCCTTGAAGTTTGCCATTAGACTTTGGTTCTTCGTGATCTTTTCATGCTCAATGTCGAACAACTCATCATCATCGTGGCCATGTTCTTCATTGTCATCATATGGTGGAATATCCTCATCACAAATACCCAGAGATTCGTTAGAATCAAAACCATGACAATGTTCAAGATTTTGAATGCGAATGGCTTCAATGATAACGTTGTTCACAGTTGGGACATCTCCTTTAGCATGCATGAGATCACGAAACTCAAATAGGCATGTATCAAAGTTTGGATCACTAGGCTTCATTTTGTGAAAAGCAACCGTTTTATGGAGAATTTCATCAAGATTACTTAATGAAAGATTTGGATATCATTTATCCAAATGAGTCCACAAAGTATAAGCACATGCAAAGTTCTTCAATTGAGAAAGCATGAATCTTGGTAAGCCTCTAACAATAAGATTGACAGTTCTAAGGTTACCAAGCATGTTAATTTCGTCTTCATGTCTGGGATACAATTCATCAGTGGGGACCACATAGGGATTTTCAATATGTTTTCTCAAATGGAATTTGTCAAATAGATGAATCATGGCATTCTTCCATTGACTATAGTACACCATAAAGAATGGGCACTCTACAATACAAACACTCCACACTAGACACATCCATCTTCCTCCATAGTGTTGAAACCGAAGCAATGGAGACCAATGCTCTGATAACAATTTCAGGATCACTAGAAGTGTAGGTCTAGAGGGGGTGAATAGACTACTAGCAGGAATTTAAAACTACCTCAAGCACAAGTTCAAGGGTTGGTAGTTTTAACATATATAACAAGTCTAGAACACCCTACACATGCAAGTCACCAAGTATGGAAGAGGAAAGGAAAGAAATTGCACATGAAAGTAAGGAGTAGAGATAGAGAGATCAAACGCCTGAGGGACACAAAGATTTTTCCCATGGTTCCAATAGGGGGTGCTATCGTACGTCCAGGTTTATGGAGTCTTCAACCCATGGAGGTTAACAGTCGTGAGAGTCCACGGAGGCCTCTACAATGAAGGGTTCCACGAAAAAGCAACATTGACTATACCATGATAGCCTACGTCCATGGAGGACTAGCCTAAATCGAGGTAGATCTTCACGAAGTAGGCGATCTCCTTGCCCTTACAAACTTCTTGGTTCACTCCACAACATGAAGTAGGAGTATCCCAAGTGACACCTAACCAATCTAGGAGGCACCACACTCCAAAAGGTAATAGGCTCGATAATGTTGATGAACTCCTTCCTCTTGTGCTTCGAGATGATAGACTCCTCAACACACAATCACTCTCTCATAGATTTTGCTATGGTGGAAGTGGTTGGTTGGGTGGAAAGCAACTTAGGGAGGCTAGAGATCAAGATTCATATAGTAGGAATGGAATGGCATGGTCTCAACACATGAGTAGGTGGCTCTCTCTCAAAAAATCAGTACATATGAGTGGGGAACTGTTTTGAGTGCTTCTCTTGGGAGTGAGTGGTGGTGGAGGGGTATATATAGAAATCTCCAAAAATCCAACCGTTACACCTAATAAGTCAGACTCAGTGACACTGATGGGTAAATCTCGGTGGTACCGAGTTGCCTCAAAGGTAGCAACTTTTGAATCTCGGTGAGACCGATACATACAACGCGGTTGCATAGATAAGGTGACCAACGGTCCGATTGCCAAACTCGAGTGACGCCGATTCAAAAAAAACGATGGGACCAATTTTGTGAACTTGCGTAACAAGAAGTTGGCAACCCAAACTCAGTGGCACCGAAATGGAATCGGTTGCACAGGAATGGAGTCCGTGTGAGGCTGAGAATCGATGGCACCAAGTGGAAACTGTTGGTTGCATCGATTTTGGATATTTGGCTTTGGACAGATTTTCGTGGAAGAGCTTGTGGGTGTATGTGGTTCCTATCACTCGTGCACGTATGAGCATTTTGTTCACCAACGAAACCTTACCCCCTTTTGAAAGTATTGGCTTTCCTATGGACTCAAAGTGATTTCTCACAAAAGGTAAAATGTAGAGTCCTCTTTGCTTCAAGCTTGGCCAATGTTATTCCTTCTCCTTCTTCCTCATGGGGATACTCTCCACACTCCTTTTGCCAACGCATCTCTCTGTGTGGACTTTATCTTGAATACACTAGATGAAAGTATTAGTCCAAGAGACAACATATGTTGTCATGAATTATAAAAACCACCAAGGGAGCACATTGTGCTTTCACGAACGCATACCAACATCACAAGATTACTTATAAAAAGACTTCTCCCATGTCCTCAGGAACGATAGTAACTACTCAAACATCATCAACATGTTCAATATTAGAGGTGTAATAATAAAAATTCAGGATCTGAACATGATCTCTTCCACCAAGTAATCCAACAACCATCAACTATGAGATGTAATCAACACAACTAGTAACCCACAGGTACGAATCTGAGGTTTTGGGACAAATATTCAACAAAAGAGATGAATTAGGGTTGGATATGAGATGGTGCTGGTGAATACGTTGATGAAGATTGATCCTCCCACGAAGGAGGAAGCGTTGGTGATGACGATAGCTTTGATGTCCCTCTCTCGGAGAGGGATTTCCCCAACAGAATCTGACTGCCGGAGTGCAAAAGGGCCTCTGCCTAGGTTTCCTCGAGACGATGGAGCATTGTCCTGAAAGGTTGCTTATGATTTTTCTAGGGAAAAACACACCATATAGGAGAAGATGGGCGTCGGAGAGCCAACCGGGCCCCTCAATCACTCAGGGCAAGCCACGAGGGGGCACGCCCTATTGCCTTGTCCCCTGCTTGCAGCCCCCTCTGGTATATTTTCCCCAGAAATTCTCAAATATTCCAAAAATATTCTCCATGAAGTTTCAGGTCATTCTCATTCTGGTGAATTTCTTTGCCTTTTTCTTGGTTTTTCGTCAAGAATTCGAGTTTCCACATATTTCCCTCCTTATGATGTACCTTGCATATTTATAGAGAAAAGACATAATAATTGTGTGATAATGTGTAATAATGGACAAGAATAAAGTAAATGGTAGTAAAAATTCATGACACAAAATGTATGTATCAATTCCCCCAAGCATAGACCTCGCTTGTCCTCAAGGGAAAGCCGAACTCTAAAATAATGACAACACAATTCGAGAGAGTGGTGTCAATGAAAATAGAATACGGACATGAGATCATCACGAATATCATCATAGCAGCAAGTTTTCAATCATATAACCTCTCATGAACAAGTGACAATCTATTCACAACTAAAGAAATACGAAGCATAATCTTTATTGAAAACAAGCAACGCAATTAGTCCTTGAGATAATCATAGCTTTTGTAATCGAGAGAAGAGTCTATGTAAGAGCTTTGTATTTCTCGCAATTTCACACATTCAACCATGATGTAGCCTTATATGATTGCTAACATACATTACATATTTTTGGAAAAAGTGGTTCTGTGGGACACATAAGAAGATGGGGGCTTTATTGTTCTTGCCACCCAACTTATTTACCTAAAGGATAATGTCAACAATAATGGAACATGATCATATACATTAAGCTAGATATATTTGTTTGAATATTTCCTTAACACATAATGTTTGCCACTGAAGAGTTTAAGAATAAGAACACGAGAAATATTATTGAGTCTTGCATGAAAAATAAAACTTGTAAGAATCTAAAAGGTTGGCCCTTCATAGACGCAAGCAGAGGTTGTCATGATCTTTTATTTGTTTGATATGTTCAATCTCTTAATGCAAAATAACATCACTTAATATTACCCCTTGTGATAGCAAACTTTATTATGCACTTCGTCGCTTTTAGTCCTTCACCATCGCAAGATCGTACAAAGCTTGCTTTCCCTTACAATAAAAGATCTTACATGATTAAAGGCAATTTTTATTTCCTTGTGCAAAAATGACCACTTACTTTAAGGATCTTATTCAATCCATAAGTAGGTATGGTGGTCTCTCTTGGCAAGAAACTAGGTTTAATGGTTATGGATGCACAAGTAGTATCTCTACTTAGTGCAAATCTTTGTGCTAGAAAAGATCCTAAGCAAGCATCACATGTTAAAGGATTCAATACCATATAAATTCTATGCAAATGTAAACAATCATGATCATTATGGTGTCATGCATGTCCCACTTCAACACTTTGTCATTATGTAATATTTTGATGGAAGCTCACAATCATAGAAGGTGTTCAAGATAGTATATTAATATGGAATTCTCCTCTTCTCTACCATACTTTTGCATAGATCATATCAATTACTAACATTATGTTTGTTAGTTTTCAACACTTCATATTGCTTATATGTCTTTTATACATGAAGTCATTACTTCTCAAGACATATGCATATGTTTCTTTTCTATTGTTTTTATTGCCATGCTAAGATGATGGGAGTTAGTGTGGAAGAGGCACACGATCTCAACTAACTTTATTATATAACTCTCGCACTCGATTAAAAGGATAGTAGAACTCAAAGCAAAAATTCTAAACAAAGCAAATCTAAAATTTAACTCCTTAAATAACGAAAAAGTAAAGATCGAACTAAGATAGATAGTGGTGATAAAAAGTGATGGTGATAAGATACTGGGGCTCCTCCCCCAAGCTTGGAACAAGCTAAGGGTGGTGCCCATACCCATGTACTCAAGTGTTCTTCACTTAGATCGTTGTTTTCTTGTTCAAGCTTCAATACCCTTTTGCATAAAGCTTACTTGCTATCCTGTAGAAAACTAGGAGGGATTAATTGGGTATTGGGTTTGTTCTCTCCATTAGGGAGGGTCCACTTCCTGAATTCCACGTGCATATCTCCAAGTTGAGGTAGTGTAGCTTCATCTTCATCTGATCTAGCATCCGGACCAGCATTTCTATTTCCTCCAAATCGGTGTCTTCTTCCTCATCTATGGACAATAGGTAGGGGCAAATATTCCCAACATAGTGTGATAGATAGCTCTCTCCATCCGAATCTTGGGACGACATATTTTGCTATCTGTTAGTAAAACAGATCGAAATAAGAATAGAGGAGAATCTCGTGATGAAGTGGTCGAAACATCTGGGAGTTTATATAATGATACTTTTTCCACATTATAATACGTGTTCTGTAAGAAATCAGAGTCTAGAGGGCGCACGAGGTCCCCACAAGCTTTCAGGGCATGCCACTAGGGGGGCGCCCTGTTGGCTTGTGCCTCCCCTATGGGTCCTCCTTACTCCATTTTATTTTTATAATTTTCGTAAAATACCAAAAATGACAGAAATTATTTTTATGGAATTTTGGAGTCGGTTACTTACCGTACTACATACCTACCAGTTTTTTTAGGTTTTTGGAGTGTTTCGGAAGACCTCCTTGATGTGTTTTTCTCGTGTAATAAGTTGGATGACATTGGTTTATTCATTAATGGTTTCACCTTAAATATAATGCTTAATTCTTTGCACATTCACCACTCCCGCGCTCTTTCCTTCGAAGTTATTGATTTTTATATCAACAGAACGGTAAACCTCCTCACCAACGTATGTGCCTTCCCATTTGGAGAAGAGTTTTCTTGCAAAAAATCTAAAACGCGAGTTGTACAAAAGTACTAAGTCTCCTAAATTAATTTCTTGTTTTTAATCCTCTTCTCATGCCATCTTTTAACATTTTCTTTAAAACCACTTAGCATTTTCATAGGCTTGTGTTCTACATTCATCAAGTGAGCTAATGTCAAATAACATTTTCTCACGGGCAAGATTAACATCATAATTAAGGTCTTTGATTGCCCAATAAGCTTTGTGTTCTAATTCAATAGGTAAATGACAAGATTCCCATAGACCATTTTGTACGGAGACATGCCCATAGGATTCTTATAAGAACTTCTATAAGCCCATAGTGTGTCATCTAGTTTCTTAGACCAATTCTTTCTAGATCAATTAACAATCTTTCATAATATTAATTTTATTTCTCGATAATTCAAATTGAAAAAATACACTAGGGATGATAAGGTGATGCAATCCTATGGATAACATCATATTTATCTAGAAGTTACAGAAAGCACCATGAACTAGGGATTCCAAACCTCAGGAAAATGATGTCTTTAAGCATTTTAATAGAGGTGTTGTGATCAGCACTACTCGATGGAATAGCATCTACCCACTTAGTAACATAACCAACATCAACTTGCAAATGAGTATACCCACTTGAGGAAGGAAACGGTCCCATAAAGTTAAACCCTCTGACATCGAATGGTTCAATAGCAAGTGAATAATTCAGAGGCATTTCGTGACGCTTAGTGATGTTGCCAACGCTGTCACATTCATTGCATGAAAGGACATACTTACGAGCATCTTTGAAAATAGTAGGCCAATAGAAACCAGATTGTGATACGTTGTCCGCGGTTCTGTCACCGGCATGGTGTCCTCCATAAGCTTCAAAATGACAGTTCCAAATAATTTGTTCCTGTTCATGCTTAGGTATACATCGTCTAATAATACCATCTACTCCCTCTTTGTAAAGATGTGGGTCATCCCAAAAGTAATGTCGTAGCTCATAAAAGAACTTTTTCTTTTGTTGATAGGTGCATCTAGGTGGGATGTACTTGGCAACAATGTAACTAGCATAATCAGCATACCAAGGAGCACTACATGAAGTATCTATAGCAGCAGGTTGTTCATCAGGAAAACTATCATCGATAGGAAGTGGGTCATCAAGAACACTTTCCATCCTAGACAAGTTATCTATTGCCAGGTTTTCAGCTCCTTTTCTATCAATAATAAACAAGTCAAACTCTTGAAGTAAAAGTACCCACCTAATGAGTCTAGGTTTAGCATCTTTCTTTTGCATAAGGTATTTAATATGAGCATAATTGGTGTGAATAGTTACTTTGGAATCGACAATGTAAGGTCTAAACTTATCACAAGAAAAAACAAATTCTAAAAAATCCTCTTCAGTGGTAGCATAATTCCTTTGAGGAGAGTCTAGTGTTTTACTGGCATACTGAATAACTTTTAATTTGTTTCTACTCTTTGCCCTACAACAACGTCAACAACATATTCTGTAGCATCACACATAATTTCAAATGGTAGGTTCCAATCAGGTGGTTGAACAATAGGTGTAGAAATTAAAGCCTTCTTAAGTATTTCAAAAGCTTCGACATAATCATCATAAAAAACAAAAGGAACATCTTTTTGAACAATATTAGTTAACGACCTAGAAATCTTTGAGAAATCTTTAATGAAATGCCTATAAAAACTAGCATGACAAAGGAAACTGCTTATACCTTTGATATATCTCGGGCATGGAATTTTCTCAATTGCATCAACTTTAGCCTTGTCTACCTCAATGCCTCGTACAAAATTTTTGTGCCTGAGCACTATACCTTCATCTCCTAGTTCAATACGAGGCTAGTTTGTTCACATCTCTGCAAAACTCTATCAAGGTTGCTCAAGAAATCATAAAAAAGTTCCATAAACGGAAAAATCATCCATGAAAACCTCAAAAAACTTTTCACAAAAATCATAGAATATAGCAGTCATACATCTTTGAAATGTAGGAGGTGCATTGCACAAACCAAAAGGCATACCTCTATAAGCATAAGTTCAAAAAGGACAAGTAAAGGTAGTTTTCTCTTGATCTTATTTTGATATAGGTATTTGAGAAAATCCACAATATCGATCAAGAAAGCAAAAGTGTGTGTGCTTAGATAATGTTTCTAACATTTGATCAATAAAAGGCAAGGGGTAATGATGTCTCTTAGTAGATTTGTTCAATTTCCCAAAGTCAAGTACCATCCTATAACCCATTATGATTCTTCGTGGAATAAGCTCATTTTTATCCTTACAAACAACAAGAATACCTCCTTGCTTAGGGACACAATGACCAGGACTTACCCACCTACTATAAGCAATAGGATAGATTATACCTGCCTCTTGAAGCTTTAGTATTTCAGTTCTTACAACTTGTTTCATTTTAGGATTTGGTTCCATATTAATCTTGTGCGTATTAATCTTGTGCTAACATAGGGTGGGCATTATGCCCTTCAAATCATCGAGAGTATATCCAATAGCATATGTGTGGTTCCTTGGAGTTTTAAGTGATCCTGTTTCTTCATGCTACGGAAGGTTAGCATTGAGAATAACAGGATATATATATTCTTTTCATCAAGATAAGCATATTTCAGAGTATCAGGTAAAGTTTTTAATTCAAACAAGGGATCTCCCTTCGGTGGATGAGGATCCCCTAGGATATCAACTCGTAAATTGTGTTTAAGGATAGGTGTTTGTTCGAGGAGTATATTATTTATTTGCATATCATTCTCATGGTCTAGCAAATATTGTTATAGAGGATCAGTATGAGGTGCTACAGTAGAAGCAAGACCTATCATTTCATCCTTACTATGTAATTCCTTCTCATGTGATTTAATAGTAAACTTGGAGAAATTAAATTCATGAGACACATCACCAAAGCTTACTCTAACCTTATCAGTAACACAATGGATTTTAGCATTAATGGTGCTTAATAAAGTTCTAGCAAATATAATAGGATAAAAGTTACCTTGTTCTGAACCGAGTACTAAGAAATCAGCGGGGTACTTGACTTTCCCACATAGAATCTCAACATCTCTAACGATCCCAAGTGGCGAAATAGTGTCTCGATTTGCAAGCTTAATAGTAACATCAATATCTTCCATAGTAGAAGGTGCTATGTCATTCATAATTTCTTTATATAAGGTCAAATGTATAGCATTGACACTAGCACCGATGTCATACAAACCATAATAATAGTGTTCTCCAATTTTAACCGAAACAACAGTCATGCCAACCACTGGTTTATATTTGTCTAACTTATCTTGTTTGTTTCTTGTGGGTCATGCCAACCAGACCCTCAATATTATTATCTAGAAGATCTTTGACCATGGCAACATTAGGTTCAACATTTGTTTGTTTAGAAGGTATAGGTTTTCTAATATGAATTTTATTAATCAGAGTCATAGTCTTAGCATGTTCCCTAATTCTAACAAGAAAAGGAGGTTTCTCAATGAAAGTAGTGGGAATAACTGGATCAGCATGGCTAACAATTATTTCTTCCTTCTCAATTTTAATTGGTTCCTCTAATGGTGGTTCGATGGGAGGATGATATTTAAAACACATCTCTTTGGGAAAAGATCAAGATGAGTAGAAATGATTCACATAAATTACCTATTATTTCTGGGTCAAGACCATCTATTGCTAAAATCATGGAAGGCATTGGTTTCGATAAAAGATTTAACACAATAAAAATTAAGTTTTATACCCGAGTCTTTACCTTCCTCGAGTTCCCAATCTTCAGAGTTGCATTTAATCCTTTCCAAAAGATCCCATCTGAATTCAATAGTTTTATTCATATATGAGGCCAAGGAAGAAGAATCCAATAATAACCGACCATCATGAGAAAGTCGAACATAATTTTTTTTCTAATTATTTCTCTTGGGAGCTTGTGGTTGGGGATGGTGTGTATCATAGACTTAAGCCACCGCAAGCTTGAGCGATGATTTTTCCTTTTCGAGGCCATAGGTTATATATATAGTGTCGATCACGATGAACTAGATGCATTGGATAAAACTTCTGATGAAATTCCAACTCTGAGAGATTAAAGTCCCATGAATCAATATTATCAAATACCCTATACCACATTAATGCTTTTCCCTCCAAAGATAAACGATTAACTTTTTTCTTAACTTTGTCCATAGACAAACCTGCAAGCTGAAACAATCCACAATCCTCATCGAGGAATATCAAATGGTAATAAGGATGAGTCGTACCATCATAAGGACTAGATAATAATTTTTAAAGCATACCCAAAGAAATCTCATAATAAATATTTTCAGTAGGTGAAGTAGGTGGAGGAACAATTTCCTCATCTTCTCTTCGGGGCAAAGATGCCCCGAACAAGCCACTCAAAGGGTGACCATTCGTGGTGGCAAGCAACAGTAAATTTGAGCACGTATAAAAAATGTTTCCTTACCAATTTCCACTTACCAAATGCGCTTCACTCCCTGGAAATGGCACCAGAAAATAGCCTTGATGACCCACAAGTATAGGGGATCAATCATAGTCCTTTAGATAAGTAAGAGTGTTGAACCCATCGAGGAGCAGAAGGAAATGATAGATTTGTAGCAAGATAATCTATGTAACAAGTAACAAGTGACAATAGTAGAAAAGATGCAGTAAGGTATCCCAATCATTTTTGTAGCAAAGGACAGGCGTAAAAGTACTCTTATATTAAGCAAGTGCTCCCGAGGACACATGCGAATTTCTGTCTAGTTATGTTCATGGTGTTGAGTTGATTCGCGTTTGGTACTTTGATAATTTGATATGTGGGTGGACCGGTGCTAAGGTTCTGTTCTTACTTGAACTAACAACCTACTTATGATTAACCCCTCTCGCAAGCATCCACAACTACGAAAGAATAATTAAGATAAATCTAACCATAGCATGAAACATGTGGATCCAACTCAGCCCCTTATGAAGCAACACATAAACTAGGGTTTAAGCTTATGTCACTCTCACAACTCATCATCTACTTGTTACTCCACAAAGACTACCCTTAGGCCCATAGCATGGTGAAGTGTCATGTATTCAACGTTCACATGAGATCACTAAGAGAAGTAACAACATACATATCATCGAAATATCAAACGCATGCTAACATCACAAGATTACTTGTAACAAGACTTCTCTCATGTCCTCAGGAACAATAGTAACTACTCACATATCATCAACATGTTCAAGATTAGAGGAGTAATAATGACAATTAAGGATATGAAAATAACTCCCCCACCAAGTAATCCAACAAGCATCAACTACGAGATGTAATCAACACAACTAGTAACCCACAAGTACCAATCTGAGGTTCTGGGACAAAGCTTGAATACAAGAGATGAACTAGGGTTGGAGATTAGATGGTGATGGTGAATATGTTGATGGTGAAGATGTTGATGGTGAAGAAGGTTGATGGTGAAGACATTGATGAAGATTGATCCTCCCATGAAGGAGGAAGCATTGGTGATGATAATGGTTACGATCTCCCCCTCCCGGAGATGGATTTCCCCGACAGAATCTGACTACCGGAGTGCAAAAAGGCCTGTTCCCAGGTTTCCGCTTTGAGACGACCGCGCTTTGTGCTGAAAGGTTTCTTATAATTTTTTCTAGGATAAAACACATCATATAGGAGAAGAGGGGTGTCGGAGAGCCAATAGGGCCCACAAGCCATTAGGGCATGCCACCAGGGGGCGCCCCCTATTGGCTTGTGCCCTGCTGGGAGCCCCCTCTGGTACATTTTTTCCCTAGAAATTCTTAAATATTACAAAAATATTCTCCATGAAGTTTCAGGTCATTCTGATTCTGGTGATTTTTCTGCCTTTTTCTCAGTTTTCCTGTCCAGAATTCCAGTTTCCAGACATTTCCCTCCTTATGATGTACCTTGCATATTTAGAGAGAAAAGACATAAGAATTGTTAGAATTGTGTGATAATGCGGACTAATGGACAAGAATAAAGTAAATGGTAGAAAAAATCATTATACAAAATGGACGTATCAGTTCCTAATATCGTCCGAAGACATGTTTGTTCATAGTCCGGTCAAACCGAACACTAGACCTTTGGATGGCGGGTGCCCACAGATGCCCATGGTATTTTAAGCGCGAAGTTGTGCCTTCGAGGTACATACCTTGTGGGTGGCGGAGGCATGGTGTGGGGAGCATTTTCATATTTGTTTGGAGCGTGAGCCTTTGGGAACCGAAAAATATCTCGGGCCCTCTTACTTACCTTCTATGCCTTGACGGTGGAATCAGGGTTTGGAGTTTCATTACCGAGATGCACCTCGATAGCTAGACCCGTAGTGTGTTCGTCTGTTCAGAGGGAACGTTCCGTATTGCCGCTGATGGTGATGACTCCCTTGGGTCCGGGCATCTTGAGCTTCATATAGGCATAGTGGGGGATAGGTTTGAAACGAGCGAAAGCAGTTTGGCCAAGCACCGCATGATATCTGCTAGGAAAATGGATGATGTCGAAGATCAAGTCTTCTCTACGAAAGTTATCGAGTGATCTAAACACTACCTCTAGGGTCATGGTGCCCAAACTGTGGGCCTCAATGCCAGGTATTATTCATTTAAAGGTGGTGTTACTAGGTTTGATCCTTAACGGATCCATACCCATTTTCTTCACCATTTCTGCGTGGATAAGATTAAGTCTTCTACCTCCATCCATAAGGACCCTTGTTAAATGGTACCCTTCCACTATGGGATCGAGTACTAGAGCATCTGACGCACCATGTCAAATACTGGTTAGGTGGTAAGTGTTGTCGAAGGTGATCGGGAAAGCCGACCATGGGTTGAATTTTGGGACGGCGGATCTATGGCGTATACATCCCGAAGTGCGCTCTCAATTTCCTTCTTTGGTATATGTGTGACGTAGACCATGTTCCCACTTTATACCTCAGAGGGGAATTGCTTATGGCCTCCATTGTTCTGCATTTGGGGCTGTTCATCATCCTCGCTACGGGAGCCCCTACCGAGGTCTTCGGCTGCAAACTTGCCTGCCTGTTTAAACATCCAACTGTTGCGGTTAACATGCTGGTGGGCTTGTCTTGAGTGCTGGCATGGCTTGATACTGCGTCGGTATAACCCTAGAGAGCAAGGGATGATGCAGCATGATAACCCACAAGTATAGGGTATCGCAACAGTTTCCGAGGGTAGAATATTCAACCCAAATTTATAGATTCGACACAAGGGGAGCCAAAGAATATTTGAGAGTATTAGCAGTTGAGTTGTCAATAAAACCACACCTGGAGATAAATATCTATAGCAAAGTGATCAGTAGCACAGTAATATGATAGTTTGATAGGAGTATTAACAGTAACAGTAGCGGTAACGATAGCAGCACTGATTTTGTAGAAAGTGTGACAGTAGGAGAAATAGTAGTAACTTAGCAAGAACAATAAGTGGAAAATCTGTAGGCACTGGATCGGTGTATTCATTTGGTGATATTCTTCATATAATAGTCATAACTTAGGGCGACACAGAACTAGCTCCAGTTCGTCAATGTAATGTAGGCATGTATTCCGTATATAGTCATACGTGCTTATGGAAAAGAACTTGCATGGCATATTTTGTTCTACCCTCCCATGGCAGTGGGGTCCATAAGGAAACTAAGGGATATTAAGGCCTCCTTTTAATAGAGAACCATAACAAAGAATTAACACATGGTGAATACATGAACTCCTCAAACTACGGTCATCACCGTGAAGTATCCGGATTTCTGTCACCCTGAGGTTGATGGATCATAACACGTAATAGGTGCATATGACTCGGCAAGATCTGATCAAGAACATAGAATTAATGATGATAACATAAAAGGTTCAGATCTGAAATCATGGCACTCGGGCCCTAGTGACAAGCATTAAGCATGGCAAAGTCATAGCAACATCAATCTTAGAACATAGTGGATACTAGGGTTCAAGCACTAACAAAACTGACTCGATTACATGATGAATCTCATCAACTCCTCACTGACCAGAAAGACTATGAAGGAATTCCTCACTCCCTATGGGGAGCATCATGGAATTGGCAATGGAGAAGGGTTGATGATGACGAAGACCAATGATTCCCTCTCCGGAGCCCCAAACTGGATCCAGATCTGGCCTCCAGATGTAGAATAGGAGGTGGTGGCGGCTCTATATCCTGAAATGTGATGAAACATTCTCTCTGTTTTTTCTCGAAATTTAGGATTTTATAGGGCTAGAATTTGGGTTAGAGGGCCCACAAGGTGGCCACGCTCCACAAGGCCGCGTAGGGGGGTCTGGCGTGCCCTGGTAGAGGTTTGCCACCGTGGGGCCCCTCTCAGGTGGCTCATGGCTCCAATATTCCTCATATATTCCAAAATAATTCTCCAAATTTTTTTGTTACATTCTGAGAAATTTTATTTCTACACAAAAAACTACAACATTGTAATTCTGCTGAAAACAGTGTGAATCCGTATTAGTTTCATTCGAATCACGCAAATTAGAGGCGAGAACAAGAGGAAAAGTGTTGGGAAAAGTAGATACGTTGGAGACGTATCACTGCACAGGGACGGTAAGTATTTCCCTCAATTATGAAACCAAGGTATCAATCCGAAGAGGAAGATCACGCACCCACATAGACAACACATGCACACAAATAACAAATACTTGCAACCTGACACGTAAGAGAGGTTGTCAAGCTCTCAACGGTAAAAATATAGATTAGGTAATGATAGTTTTGGCAAATAAATCTTGCAAAAACAAAAAATAAAATCAGTAAACAAAAAGTGCAGCAAGGTATTTTTTGTTTTTTTGGATTAATAAATCTGAAAACAAAAGGCAAAATAGTAGATCGGAAAGCAATGTGTTGGAAAACTAGACCCGGGGGGCATAGGTTTCACTAGTGTCTTCTCTCATGAGTATAGCGCACGGTGGGTGAAAAAATTACTATTGGGCAATTGATAGAATATCAAATAATCAAGATCATATCAAAGCAATGATCATTCTATACGCATCACGTCAAAGGTACGTAGACTGAAACGATTCTGCATCTACTTCTATTACTCCACACGTTGACCACAATTCAGCATGCATCTACTGTATTAAGTTCATGGAGAAACCGAGTAATGCAATAAGAATGGTGACATGATGTAGACAAGATCTATTCATGTAGGAATAGACTCCATCTTGTTATCCTTAATGGAAATTATACATGCGCACCTTGCTGCCACTTCTATCAGTATGAAAGAACATCGCAAGATCAAACCCATCACAAAGCACCTCTTCCCATGGCAAGAAAAATCGATCTAGTTGGTCTAACTAAACCAAAGATTCGAAGAAGAAATGTGAGGCTATAAGTCAACATGCAAATAAGAGATCAAATAAGACTCAAATCGTATTCATGGATAGAAACTGATTATGAACTCAAAATTCATCGGATCCCAACAAACACACCGCAAAATTCATTAAATTAAATAGATCTCCAAGAGACCATTGTATTGAGAATCATAGAGAGAGAGAGAGGAAACCATATTGCTACTTCCTACAGGCCTGTAGGTATATGGTGGACTTCCATGCATCATCGCAGAGGCACCTATGATAAAGATGAACCCCTCCGTGATGATGCAAGATTGGATCTCGAGGTTCTGGAACTTGGAGCGGCTAGAATTGTGTTTCATCGACTCCTCTAGGGTTTTCCGAATATTTGTGAATTTATAGGTTTGATAGTCGTTGGAGGGGGGTCCTGAGGTGAGCACTACCAACCAGGTCACGCGAGGGGCCTCTGGCGCACCTTGGTGGGTGGTGGCGGCATTGGGCCTCCTCTCTGGTAGGTGTTTGGCCCATGTAGGGTCTTCTGGTCCACAAAATATCTCCAAAGCATTTCAAGACGTTTGGGGTTTCACTTGTTACCGATTTCTATGAAGTAAAAAACAAGCAAAACAGTAACTGGCACTTTGGCACTATGTCAATATGTTAGTTTGAAAAAATGATATAAAATTTCTATAAAATGATAGTAAGACATCCAAGATTTATAATATTATAGATGCACCGGAGACGTATAAGGACCCCCAAGCTTAATTCCTACTCGTCCTCGAGTAGGTAAATGATAAAAAGAGAATTTTTGATGTGGAATGCTACCTAACATGTTCATCACATATTATTTTCTTTGTAGCATGGACATTTGGACTTTTAATTGTTTCAAAGATATAGTCTAGTTTTGACCTGAAAACTTTAATACTCAAGCGTATCAACAAGCAACCATGTATTTCAAAATATCAACACTAAAGCAAGTTATCCCTAGCCCATCATGCTCAATCGTTGATCCATTCATGATACACACACAAATATTAGCTATACCTAATGCTCAAGTATGATCATAGTGCCTCCTAGTTAGTGCTTTATAAGAGAATATGGAGACTCAAATTGAAAAAGAAATATTCCATAAATTAAATAGATAGGCCCTTTGAAGAGGGAAGTAGGGATTTGTAGAGGTGCTAGAGCTCAAGGTCTAAATTGATAGAGGAAAATATTTTGGGTCGCATGCCTTTCTTGTTTACGTAAATGACCGAGAGATTTTAATATCTTTCCATGCTAGATACATCATAAGCGGTTCCCAAACAGAAAATAAAGTTTATTCCTTTTTCCACCATACTTTCACCTTTCATGCCTAGTCGAATCCACAGTTGCCTTCCATACCAACACTTTCCAAGGAATTTATTATTTGGCAACATAAAGTAATTTTTTTCTTCCTTTCATTTCGGGAATGGGCATCACTATTACCACCGTACTCTCATGCAATGGCAAGTGAATAAACACTCATCTTGAGAATAATACATCTAGCATGGAAAAATATTGGTCACCCCCTATCGTTTCATGAGCAGTACAAGCACACAAAAAGGAAATTTTATTTTGAAAATTAGAGATGGCAGATACAAATTTTCTTGGTACGACATGTAAATACCGTATATAGGTAGGTATGGTGGACTCATATGGCAAAAGTGGGTTTATGGATTTTGGATGCACAAGTAGTATTTCTACTTAGTACAGGTGAGGGCTAGCAATTAGTTTGAGAAGCATCCAACCAATAAACAAAAACTCACATAAGCTAGCATTAAGCATAACTAAGAATGAATAATGCACCATAATTAGGATTTTATTTCATAGCACAACTATTGACTTTCGTGCTTGCAAAGGGAATCACAAACCTTAAAATCAATATTCTTACTAAGCATAATTACACAATAACATAACTGACACATTACTATCGTCATGTCTCAAAACTATTACAAAGAATCAAGTTTAATTTGTCCAATGATCTTCATGAAAGCTTTTATTATATCTCTCTCACATATCTATCACTTTCATATATTGCAATTGCTTTTGACAAGCTCACATGGATACAAATGAATAACATGAGCATACAAGTTTCATCTATCAAGATAATATAAGTGAAGCATGAGAGGATTTATTAAAAATTAATAACTCTCAAATTAATATAAGTGAAGCATGACAGCATTTCTTCAAACATGTAAAACCACGCCGTGCTCAAAAAGATGTAAGTGAAGCACTAGAGCAATTCCATTGCTCAATAAATTTAAGTGAAGCATATAGAGCAATTCCAACAAATCATAGAATAATTTTGTCTCTCTCAAATAGGTGTGTGTAGCACGGATAAAATCAAATAAATCAAAGATACAAGACTATCCAAGCAGAACTCATGATATGTGATGAATAAAAATATAGTTCCAAGTATAATACCGATGGTTGTTAGGTGAAAGAGGGGATGCCACTTAGGGCATCCCCAACTTAGTTCCTTTTTAATGTTTGGATATTACCTTGGGGTGATGTAGCATCCCCAAGCTTAGGCTCTTCATACTCCTTATTCCTTCATACATCGTGATCTCACCCAAAACTTCAATCACACAAATCTTGACAAAATTCTCGTGAGATACGTTAGTATAATAAAGAAAATTGCCACTTCAAGTGCTATTGTAAACCCATTAATATTTTATTATTTCATTATCTATAATATATTATAACTTTACCATGGCTTATAGCCCCTCGATCCAAGCCATGGATTTATCAAAACAATCACACAATGCAACAAAAACAGAATCTGTTTCACATAGAACAGTCTGTAGTAATCTGTACTCTACCCATACTTCTGTAACTCTAAAAATTCGGCAAAACTAGGACAATTGAAATAATTTTTATAGAAATACTTTGTTAAAATTTCAGATCATTATCATGTTCTAGTAAAAAATAAATTTCGTGCACTGGAGATAAAGTTTTTGTTTCAGATTCAACATTGTTTCTACTCATCTTATGAATCATCCTTAAGGCTTTACTTGGCACAAACACTAACTAAAACATAAAAACACACAATCATAACATAAGCATAATTTTGCAAACACTCAAAAGCATAAAGGGAAATATAAAATAAAGTATATTCGTTGGGTTGCCTCCCAACAAGCGCTATCGTTTTATGCCTCTAGCTAGGCATACGATTTCAATGATGCCCTCATGAAAAATAATAATATCAACACAAAGAGAGCATCATGAATCGTATGGAAAACACACTTAGTTATAACATGCTTCCTATGCATAGGCTTTTTATAAGAAAACAAATTATCAAGGCTAGCAAAGACTAGCATATTTAAGGTAGAAGAAAGAGACAATAAAGCATGAAGAGAGGTAATTTAGTATCATGAAAATTTGTAGAACCAAAATTTCCACTCTCATAATTATTACATGTAGGATCATAATCAAATTAAACAATATAGCTATCATAAACACTACTGTCTTTATGATCAACATGCATAAAGCTTTTATCATCTTCCAAAATAGTGGGATTATCATGAACTAAAGTTATGACCTCTCCAAACCCACTTTTATCATTAAATTCATAAGATTGAACACTATCCAAATATGTGGGATTCTTTTTAAATAGAGTTGACGCTCTCCCAAACCCACTTTCCATACTATCGCAAAAATTATTATCAATAACATATTCAACATGAGGCTTAAATAATTTTTTAAGATCATAAGAAACATTATCACCCCAATCATGATAATTGCAATAAGAAGTGGACATGACAAAATTATCATCCCCAAGCTTGTAGTTTTGCATATTTTAAACATAACTGACATTAATAGAATTCATAGTAACATCACTGAAATCATGCTTTTCAATCAAGGAGCTATCATGAATCACCTTATAAATTTCTTCTTTCAACACTACATAAAAAATTTCAAATTCATGATTTTCAAACAAAACTTCATAGAGATTATAAAGTGCACTCAACTCACCAACAGTTCGTTCGTCATAATTTGGTCTTTTGAGAATATTAGCAAGTGGATAAGGATCCATATCAATAGATTTTTAGCAAGCGAATATGCAAACAAATAGAAGGCACATGGAAACACAAGCAAAAATTAACAAACAAGCAAAAAGGAAAACGAAAAAGAGGGCAAATAAAATGGTAAATTTTTGTCAACTGGGGGAGATGAAAAGGAGAGGCAAATGGCAAACAATGTAAATTTCAAGGAGATGAGATTTGTGATTACGAACCTAGTAGATGTTGATGACATGTCCCCAACACCAAGATTGGCACGCGAAGAGATTTCTTCCTCCCCGGCAATGGTGCCAGAAATTCCTATGACGTGGCTTGAGACTGCGTGTGTATTTCCCCAAAGAGGAAGGGATGATGCAACACAACGACGGTAAGTATTTCCACCAGTTATGAAACCAAGGTATCAATCCATAGAGGAAGATCATGCACCCACGTAGATAGCACCTACACACAAATAACAAATAATTGCAACCCGACGTGTGAGAGAGGTTATCAAGCTCTCAACGATAAAAAGATAGATTCTGTAATGATAGTTTTGGCAAATAGATCTCGCGAGAACACCAAATAAAATAAGTAAACAAGAAGTGCAACAAGTTATTTTTGTTTTTTTGGATTAAGAGATCTGAAAACAAAAAGGAAAAACAGTAGATCAGAAGGCAATATGTTGGAAAAGTAGACCCGGGGCCATAGGTTTCACTACTGGCTTCTCTCATTAGTATTGCTCACAGTGGGTGAGCAAATTACTGTTGGGCAATTGATAGAACATTAAATAATCATGATGATATCTAGGTAATGATCATTGTATATGCATCACGTCCAAGATAAGTATACCGAAACGATTCTGCATCTACTTCTATTGCTCCACACATCGACCGCTATCCAGCGTGCATCTAGTGTATTAAGTTCATGGAGAAAAGGAGTAATGCAATAAGAACAGTGACATGATGTGGACAAGATATATTCATGTAGGAATGGACCCCATCTTTTTATCCTTAATGGCAACGATACACGCGTGCCTTGCTGCACCTTCTGTCACTGGGAAAGATCACCACAAGATCGAACCCATCACAAAGCACCTCTTCCCCTAGCAAGAAAGATCGATCTAGTTGCCCTAACTAAACCAAAGTTTTGAAGAAGAAATATGTGGCTATAAGTAAACATGCAAATAAGAGATCAAAGAGGAGTCAAATCATATTCATGTATAGAAACTGATCATGAACTTAAAATTCATCGGATCCCAAAAAACACACAACAAGAGTCATTTCATCAAATAGATCTCCAAGAGACCATTGTATTGAGAATCATAGGGAGAGAGAGGAAGTCATCCAGCTAATGCCTATGAACTCGTAGGTCTATGGTGGACTATTCATGCATCATCGGAGAGGCACCTATGATGAAGATGACCCCCTCCATGATGGTGTTAGATTGGATCTTGAGGTTCTCGTACTTGCGGCGGCTGGAATTGTGTTTCTTTGACGCCCGTAGGGTTTTTTGAATATTTGTAAATTTATAGGATTGATAGTGGGTGAGGGGGGTCACGAGATGGCCACCACCAACCAGGCCGCTCTAGGGGCCTCTTGCGCGCCCTAGTGGGTGGTGGCCACCCTGTGACTCCTCTCTGGTACATGTTTGGCCCATCTGGGGTCTTTTGGTCCACAAAAAATCTCCAAAACATTTCATGACATTTGGGATTCGTTTGGTACTGATTTTTGGCGAAGTAAAAAAACAAGCAAAAACAACAACTGGCACTTTTGCACTATGTCAATAGGTTAGTCCCCAATAATGATATAAAATTGCTATAAAATGAATGTAAAACATATAAGATTGATAATATAATAGCATGGACCAAGCATAAATTATAGGTACATTGGAGATGTATCAAGTGATGTGAATCTAGCAGGGTATGTCAATTATTGTGTCTAGCTGAGAGGGTCCATCCTATTCCCTTTAGCAGGTTTCTTCCGCGCTAACGATTTTGAGTTACGGAATCTGATATTAACCGCCATGTCTTTGATTTCTGTGCCGTTGTGCTGATGTTTGTTCTTGTTACCTCATGGCTTCCCGTTGTTGTCTCGTACTTCGAAAGTGTTGGGGGTTAGCGGGAGGATTGTTCCAATGTGCTAGAGAATTGTCTTCGCCCGCGCAAAAGCGGGACACGAGTGAGGTGTGAGTGGACATTGTTCGAGGCTGTTCTTGTCTGAGATGACAGGCCTCCCGAATATTGTTCCTAAAGGAGGCCAATGCCTCGGCATCAGAGCAATCAATGATTTGGTTCTTCTTGGTCAGGAATCGGTTCTAGAATTGTCGTAATGATTTTTCGGCCCATTGAACGATCTGGCTTAGGTCTGCAGCATCCGCCGGCCGAACATAAGTGCGCTAAAAGTTAGAAAGGATAGCATCCTCGAGTTTTTCCCCACTCCCGATGGAGTTTTCGGGGAGGATGTTCAACCATTGTTGTGCTGGTCCTTTGAGATTTAGTGGTAGGTACTTAATGGCATGGAGGTCATCTCCACGATCCATGTGTATGTGCAGAAGGAAATCTTCAATCTAGATAGCCAGTTCAGTAATGACGTCTTATTACTCAATGTTTAAGGGTTTGAACCCCTCGGGGAACGGGTGTTGCATCTATCATTCTGGTCAAGCCAAGCTTGATACCCGTCCCGTCAGGTAGGGGCTCATCCTTTGGATCCGTAAATGGATCTTGTCTATCCTGTGTGAGCATTCAGAGTGTGTCGTAGGTCAAACGGTTCGGGTCGACCTGGTTCCATTCGTCCGTTACAAGGGTATTCGGGAACTTCTCCAATTTTGCCAGCTGACCTGTCCTTGCCTAGAGGGGGGCGTGGTGGTCCAACTGGTCCTCTTTGGTGTGTCTTGGGAGTGCAGGCTCGAGGGCCTCATCGTCAAATTCTGACAATAAATGGCGGCACGAGTAATATTTATTTTGATCCTACCATTCATAACCATGCCCTTCCTCAGCAGCTAGGACTCGTGTCCATCCATCATTGAGGGTGTCTTGTTCAGCTTTGGTTTGCCTTTGTTTCAGCTTCAGGATCCGTTGGGTGGCGATCAGTGGACGCTTGAATCGCTCTTGATCTAATGGGTCTTTAGGAACGATGAAATCTTCATCATCAAGACTGACATCGTCTTTGGAAAGCGGTAAGTAGTTGATGTCTTCGGAATCGGCGGGGCCCTCAGGGTCTTCAGGATCTATCTTCCCATTAGGATCGCCATGCTGCTGTTCAGGGGCGGCTGGGTCAGCGGGATCTTTGGGGGTATCCAGAGTAAAGTTTACAAAGACAGTGTTATTGTTCTCGTCATTGTGCCCCTTGGATTTTTTACGTTGACGATGACGCTTGAGTGTGTCGTCACCACTATTTTTGGGTGTGATGCCATTGCTGCTCGAAGTGGGTGTGCTTCCATCCTTATTCTTGGGAGTGTCCACCATATAAACATCGTATGTGGATTTGGCGGTCCACTGCCTAGTTGCGGGATGAGCAGTTGTGCCGAAGTCCGCATATGTTGCCTCACCCGCATCCAAAGAGAAGTCCAACACATCGGTTAAATCTTTGATGGTGGCTATTAAGTGGGTGGTGGGTGGGAAGCAAAAACCCTAGTGACCGGCCTCTGATCCATTCTGATTATAGGCCAGGGCCAGAGAATCTACATTTTCCAATACTTGGATTCGCGACCAAGTCTCGTTTGATGGCGAGGGGCTGGCCGGACTCTCCTTTGATTTTTTGGCTGAGCTATACTAAGATATGTCAGCCCAACAAATGTGTTCTTCCAGGGCTGACCCCTGACCTTGGTAGGTCATGATCAGATCTGGGCTCAAAGCTAGATCCAAGGTGGTTGTCCCGGACACTATTTAGGTGAACGGTTTAGAAGACGAGGTTTCTGGGTTACCATACTCGTCGGTCGAAGCTGAGTGCTTGGAGAGAACTAGATTGCCTTGGACGTTGGCGAAATAATCTAGATCATCAAACTTGATTTCCTGGCCCGGGGCAAACCCAATAATCTAATCGAGGTAACCTACCACTCCGGTGAGCGGAGTGGTGTCGTCCCACGTGGAGGGTTGACCGTATTTATCCTCGGTGTGGCAAGCCATCGATCCTTCCCATGATTCCACAGTGGAACTCTGAATGAAAGCACCAATGTCAGTGTCAAAACCGGCAGATCTCCGGTAGGGGGTCCCGAACTTTGGATCTTGGATTCATGGGTTACAGAAGACAAGGGAGACAATGTTTACCCACGTTCGGTCGCTCTTAATGGAGGTAAAATTCTACGTCCTACTTTGATTGTATTGAATATGGGGTATCCAGTACAGATTTGATCTACCTCAAGATCGTATGATGTGGTCTAAACCCGAAGGGTAATGAGCTTAACTTGCCCTACAGTCTAAAAGCCTCTAGTTTATATATTCACCAGGGATATCTAGGGTTACACAATGTTGGTTACATCAGAAAACGAATATGCCGAACCAATCTTCTTGTCCTTGGAGTACATGTCACGTGCCTGAGAGATTCTGTCTTCATTATGTTCTTTGGACCTTCATTGACAATCACAAGGCGGCCCACTATCTAGTCCGCAAAGATAGGCCGGCAGCCCGAGGAACCCATAATCCTGGACTCCCTCATTGGTAAATTGCCGAGGCTTCGTGGGAAGTGGAGGCGTGTCATGCCCCGTCATGCGCCACGCATTGCGCCTGGCCTGCATGCAATTGTCGGCATCCTCGGAACGGGGGTAACCAGACTTGCCTGCATGCGACCCAGGCGATGGCTTCCATCGGAGCTTCGTAGGGCCCAGCGCGGTTTCACTCAAGACAAGGCCCTCGCTAGAGCCCCGCCGTCGCGAGGAGGGCAGCGCCAAGGCTCCCGGAAGGAGGAGGCTTCCCCAAGCCCCCTCCTGAGTGGTGCAGATTTCTATGCAATACTCGGCATCGGGAGGTCAAGAATGATGCAAGAAGGGCCAGGCAGGCTCCAGCACGGGCAGAGGAGACAATTTCCTTTTTCGTGCAAAGAAGGCAAAGACATACACAGGTTCTTGAGGTGTCCCACCAAAGGTTTCCATTCTGGTGCAACAAGACCCAGACCATGAGCCCGACAGGACAGACGTCATCGCCGAGCCCACCTCTGCATCACCACCGGCTACTTAGCAGGTAAAGACCACCTTTCGCCAGGATAACGGTGTACTCCTTGTCCCCCTTCCAATTTGGCCATTGTGGGATTCCTTCCCTCCATTGCAATAAGGGAAGAGGACCCAGGCCACTATTGAGGATAGGCTGCTCAGTAGAGTGGGGAGAGAAAGGGAGACAAGCTAAACACCACTCGAGCACCCTCATGAGGTTAACCACCAATGTACTAGTTCATCAACAAACCTCCTCGTGAGGCAATCCATCAGAAGTAGGAGTAGGTTTTTATGCTTAGTAGCGGCCCGAACCTGGGTAAATCCCCATGTGCTAGTC
This sequence comes from Hordeum marinum, assembly GCA_022496015.1. Lineage (NCBI taxonomy): Eukaryota > Viridiplantae > Streptophyta > Magnoliopsida > Poales > Poaceae > Hordeum > Hordeum marinum. Next base: position 274,994,237 of record CM039678.1, read on the forward strand.
CCCTTCCCATGATTGATTGAGTTTGTCAGGCTAGGTTGTCGAGCTGCGAGCTTGAGGCCAGAGCTGGTGGGGATCTTCGCACAGGCCCCTGAGTGCAAACCTCTTTGGGTTTTGCGGAGCCCGAAATCTAACATTTGGTGCGCCACGTAGTGGGCGTGTCGAGGTCTTCCACAAGCTTCGCTCCTTCTCCGATCCACCGCTCCAATGGCTGACGCTCGTGGGACCGTGCTAAGGACCGTGCTGCTCGTGCCGCCCAAGCAGCGCCGGTGGGCCACACCGCCGCACAATGATCCGCCTCTCCAGGAGACATCGCCACGGGCCCAGATGGCGATGAGCAGCAGAACTCGTCATAACCGGTCACCGCGCGGCGCAACAGCCGCACCACCACTATGTCGATTGTTCCAGCTACTGGGTCATCCTCCCAAGCTCAGCCCGGGCCGACGCATGGGTCAGGCGTAGTCGCCATGACACGTGAGCTGTTGCGTTACTGCCCTGCCCCCAAGTGCTACGACGAGTGGCTCGGGCCCATGGCAGAGCTCGTCAGTGCCACCGGCGACGCCTCGGTGCTCTCCTACTCGTTCCGACCCCAGCCCTCTCTAGAAGGCAATGTGGCCCATTATGCACCGCCCCCTCCTCCCCAGCATGATGTCGACCCCGAGCCCAGGCATGAAGCACGCCCGCGCGAGCCCCAACGAGGGTGAGAGATGAAGTAAGCTGCCAGGTGGTGCCCCGGCCATGCGTTGACCCGGATCAGCCATTTCTGCAAAAGTGGATGGAGAGGTGCTTAGATTTTCTTTAGGAAAAATAAATCCGATCAAACAAAACTATGTTATACCTAGGTAGGAGGCTTATCGGCATGTAGACACGGATCATCCTCCTTTGCTGGCCAGTCCTTCTGCACCTTGAACATCGCCTTCCATAGCTCATCCTGATTACTAGGGAAGAGCTGACAAATAGTAGGCTCATCGTCGAGCCGACAAGCCTATATGGGAGAGCCCCTGCGCTGTCAGGGGAGGATGCACTGCCGGAGCATAATCTGGACCACGATGGCCAGCACGATATCGTTTTTGGTCATGGAGGCGATGCCTTTTTGCAGATTGTCCACCTCCTTGTCTGACCCCTAATCAAGGCTCTTTCGAAGCCATGAGGTCAATCTGATGGGGCGAGCGGATCTGAATTCGGCCGGAGCAGCTCGGCCTTTCTCCCTTGGCTCGATGATATAAAACCACTCTTTCTTCCATATTTTGATGGTGTCAATAAAGGTGTCGGATGGCCATCTGATGTGGGGGAGTTTTCCAATGATAGCCCTACTGCCTTCTGCGTGTGCGCCTGTGACACACTTCAGCTTGATAATAAGTACCTTGATCCAAATTCCAAAGTGTGGCTCGACTCGCAAGAAGGCCTCAGAGACGATGATGAAGGCCGATGTCACGCCCAAGATGCACGCCTATCCATATTAAGGCACGGGGGCCTTGCAAGGGATATAGGTGTATCTTGCCGTTCGCAAGTATAGCATCATTACATCATACATTACAGAAGAGATGAGTATATGAGTTGTCTTACACTTGCCACATACTAAATTAAAATTCCACACAAGAGTTTCAAACATCAAGATGAAGACAGGGTCCGGCTACGGACGAAAACAAACGATAAAAGCAGATGCAAATGATATTATCTGGCTATCCCAAAGATCACGACCATGGTCCTCTACTCATTCTGATAAGTCACGTACATCCTGCCTCTTTCCTCGTCATATTCCCACTGGAGATGCGTCAAATCATCCAGCAGGAACTCATCTGTACATGTACCTAGATTGTTGTAGTAATCTGTGAGCCACAAGGACTCAGCAATCATGCGCCTGCATACCGAGACTATTCAAGCTTAATGGTTGGGATGGGGTATGTGTTTAGTTTCCAACAACAGTAAGCATGTATGGTGGCTAAACTTACGTAACATGAAGGTAATTATGTGGCCTATGATGAACGATCAAATCGAGAGTGACCTCTATGAGATCCTGAACACTTACTTACGTCAATCCTAACCCCACTGTGTTCTCCCTCTGATCATGTTCATGAGCAGAGACGATCACGGTTACTCACACAATTTTTGTATTTTATTAGAGTTTACTTCAAGTTTACTATAACCGTGTGTTAAACAAAACTCCAAATTGCCACATAACCGCGGGCACGGCTTTCCGAAAGATTTGACCCTGTAGGGGTGCTCCAACTAGTCCTTCACAAATTAACCACACTCCGCGGGAATAGCCTCGACCACGGATCTCGTGATCATCATAGGTAACTCCAAAGGAATCCCAACTCCTCGAGATAACCCGAAGAAATTCAGAGTCCTCACGCAAGACACTCGATAAAGTTAAAACAAATCCAGCAAGACCACCCGACGTGTCGCCGAACCTGATAAGAGCTGTGTATCTCATTCTCAGGACACGACGGATGAGCAATGGTTACCACGCCAATCACCGAGTTGCCCCAGGCGACGTTAATAAGTTGCTCTGGGTTGGACCAACACTCATGAGGAGCACTGGCCCGGGTTGTTGATTAATCCACGGGGTTGCAAAGCCCTATGCAAATTTTATTAAGTTGTTAAGAAAATGTAGTACCCATGTTGGGTCTTGCCAGACAAGTTTCAATCTTAACCGAATAAACAAGGGGGTCCCCATAACAACCCAGAGCATGTTAGGAGCGCAAAGTATGGAAACATAACACCGGTAAGAAGAACTATGGTGGTAACAGCGGAACAAAACACCTAGCAAAAGGCCAAGCCTTCCACCAATACTAGATATATATGTGCATTAAATTAAATAACAGATAATATTGTGATATTCCAAATCCATGTTATCACATGGAACACCGTGTACTTGCAACTAAGAACGCTATAAGAGGGGCTGAGCAGCGGTAACTTAGCCAATCAAAGGATTGCTAGGATGTGGAGGGTTAGAGGCTATCATGGCAATTAGGAGGCTGACATTAAAGTGTTAGGTAGCTCAATTGTAACCATAAGAGGGAGACACTAGCAAGAGAAAATAGTATCGGGATCCGGGTACGATCATCTTGCCTGTTGGTTCTTCAGTGGAACAAGTAGCGGGATCCTCGTAGTTGTACTCACCTGGCTCTTCATACTCAGGTTCAACATTCGTGTCTACCCAAAAGAAACAGCAAGAATAAACAAACAACCAAGGTGCAATGCACAAGCAAGAATGATGCATGCTTATTTGAAGAGTTTTTTAACCTGGCAATCCTAACTAGTCATGTTTCACATGCAAAGGATTGGTTATTAATGAATCTGGATAGAACCTTATGTTAAGTTATTTAGACATGCATTAACATGGAAAATATGTATGCATCATGCAAAAACGATAAAAAATGCATAAGAAGAACATAAGAAACGGAGTTATGGTTCTCACGATACGCTCACGACAAGATACGAAGGCAAAACTCAACACAAGAAAGACTTGGGCTATTCCTTGGCATTCCAAGGTATCCGCTGGTTAGGAAATGAAAAACATACCACAATAGAGCCAAAGATCAAGCAATTCCATGGAGTATAGCTCCCACAAGTCACAAAACAATAAAACAAACAATCTGTCACAAAATAGCAACATAGCAACTTCCATAGCCAATAACTTGAGCTACAGGAATCCTACAACCACAAACAAGGTATTGGAAGAAACTACATAACATACTTATCAACTTATCCCACTACACAAACTGGAAAGTAAGCACACATCAATAAGCATGAAGCTCACAAGTTGGCATGATGAAACAGATTTCTGGGACTTAGTGAAAATAACAGTTTTCTGGAATCTGAGTTAATCTGGTAGCATGTTGACAGCAGCAAATAATGGTGTTAGAAGCCACCTCATGTCATGAAAATTAACAGGATGGTAGTTGACAACATCTACTTCAAAACACTAGCACTGATCTTGAGCTAATTCTCAACATATCTCAAGATGGCAACCACTCTACATGGCATAAAAATAACAGCAGATTCTCAGACAGAAATATTCAGCGTGGTGAAAACAGCAACATCAAGTTAGCTACTTTGCAGCAAGTTTCCCACTTATATGGGTGATTCTCATGTCAAACAAAAGTACCATGGCATAATAGGAATAAAACACTAGCACTTCCTAGTTGGCACATGCCCCAAAGCAAGCATGGATTAAATCATGCAAAAATGACAAGTAGTATCTCAGCAGAAAATGACAGTTTTGTAAACTTGCTCAAAAGTGAAATATACTTGAACCATTGGATTCCTTGGATCTTTCTACTCCAAAATCATGTATCATACCAATATATTCATGTGAAGCAACATGTCAAGATCTACACTAGCAAAATCAACACCACTCTCATAAGTGAAAACTTACTCTAAATGGAAAAGACCACATATGGCCTAACCAGTTTTGGCATCTTAGCTTAAAATGGAAAAGAACTAATAAACCCTACAAAACATGGCCTATACCACAACATAGTGTATGGCAAGTGGGGAAAACCCACTTGTCACGTACACACACACTCTCTATGCACACACAGTACACAAGCATGCACACACATAGCTACATATGCCTAAGGGCAAATGAGCACACCCACACCCATGAACACACCACCTATGAGAGTGGGTGTTCACCACACCCATACATATGCACCATATGCACAATGCATATGGGCACAAACACACAACCACATGCACAAGTGCACATGGCACATACACTCATGAACACACACCCCTAGGTGTGTGGGTGTTCATCACACACACATATACGCACATATATGCACAAGTGCATATATGCACATATATATGCATGTGTATCACACACACACACACACCAAGCAAGCATAAATGCACACACACTCTATGCAATACACATAGACATACACCACTCTACACACACATACAAACAGAAAAGAAAACAAAACACCCTACACATGAAGGTTGCACATACTCACATATACATGCAATAGCAAAAGAGAAAAAATAAAACAAAAGGGAAAAAGGGGGAAGGGGTTCGGGGTCGAACCCATGACCTCTGGTCGTCTCCCACACACACAGACACCACTACGCTACGCTACGGTTCTCGACAGAAAGGGGCAACTAGCCCACTAATACACACACATGAGTGCGCAAACTGTCAAATCTGAAGGAAATGACACCTATGGAAACAGCAAACGCAACAGCCACTCCGGCGGCTATAGGGCTTCTCTGGCGACAAAGATCACCTGCGGGGAGCACGAGAACCTAGGGGAACCCATCCCCGTCTCGGAGATCGGCTGGAATAGCGACAAGACGGCGCTCGAGCTCGAGCTGTTGTCTGGCTCGGGGCACGGCGGAGGCGATCACTATGGTGGCTATTCGCAGGATAGACGGGGTTGCAGGGGAACGACTTCTCACTGAGGGAGTCTTTGGAGGCACGGGAACGCGGACACGGCGAGACGAAGGGGAAGAAGAGGAAGAAGACGGCCCGACAACGAGCTCCTCTTCCGCGGATGATGACGTCAACGGAGCGGCACTACGGAGGAGCTAGGACCTCCCTAGCCCCGGGAACGAAGCACCGGCGGTGCCAGGAACCTTCCCACCATCTCCGATGGGGACGAGCAGGTCACCGGAGGCGGCGACGACGACCCAAAGATTCACCGGCAACGCGCTGCTCTCTAAATCTCTCTCGAAACTTACCTGAAGGGGGAAGAAGAGGGGAGAAAGAAGGAGAAGGGGAGCGGCAGCGGCGTGAGGAGAAGAGGGAAACCTAGGAGAGAAAGGCACGGACGTCGAGAGGCTAAATAGGGTCGCCACTAACAGCGTTCCTCGGCGTCCGTGAAAGCATGGCGCGCGCTCACTCTCTGCTCCCTGACGGAGAAGAAACAGAGCAGGTGGCTGCTTGGCACCTGGGCTGGGGCGTGTAGGGAGGAGCCGGCGCAGCTCTTCCTCTCTCACACAGAGAATAAAACATAGAGGGTTTTCCTATTTAATAAAACAGCAAGGAAAAGGAAAACTCCGAGAGAAAATCAGAAGTATTTTTGCTGAGGCAAAATTACTTTTGACTAAAAGAATATGAGAACTATTTAATAAAATTGTGAAGGGGATTTTTGAAGCAAGTAATTTAAATAGTTTTCAAAATAACAGCCCCCTGGTTATGCAAACCTCACATGCATATCAACTCAAACAACAAAAGAACCACACTCATAATTTATAAAACGTAATAGCTACCTCTTGAACATTTTAAAACAATTTAAATAGCAAGTAGAATCTGTTAATAAAATGACAAGGGAATAAAGGGGGCTATGTGGTTGGGTTTGTTGAAAAGAAAAGAGAGGGGAAGAAGAAGGAGAGTTGCACCACATACTCAAACCACAACACGCAAACACAAGGACACACCCAACCACAACAAGGTCACATCACAAATAAGGCATGTCATGATGAATGGTATGATGCATGATGCATGAATGCATGAACAAGACATGGCATAACAAGGTTCAACTCATATCATTAATCTCATGACAACAAGATTCATATAAGATACATGCCAAAAAAGGTAGGGACAACACTTGGGCTGTCACAGCCGATATGTGCATGAAGGAGTTTGGCGGGAGGTCATGGAAGTCGAGATCGTAGAAGAACATTAACCCCCTGACGATGGGATGGAGCAGGAAGCTCAGTCCCCAAATGAAGTGGGGATGAAGGCCACCCTCTCGCCTAGCTTGGGAGTGGGCATGACGTAGCCCTTCTCCGGCGCGCGGTGGCCAATGTTGGCAGGGAGGTAACCGGCGTCCTTGAGGTCCCGGATGTCCCGGTCGGTGACCGTGGAAGCCTCCTGCTTGCCGCTGGATGCAGAACCACACATGGATGAGCTCGGAGGGGGGAGTTGTGGAAAACCTAGATCTGTACTCTGAAAGCTCGGGAGATAGGGGAAGCAGAGGGTGCAAATGGGAAGCATGTTTAGGCCTTGGGGCGTTCTTTACCTTTTATGAGGCTTATCGTCGTTCGGCCTCCCTTTACAGTGCCACGTATTGATCCACTTCCCAAGATGTGCGTGCTGTTATGCGCACATGATTAAACATATCCCATGTGAAACAGAGCATGATCTGTGCATTGATGGATCGTGTTGATGAAAATGACCTCGAACCTCGGTTCAAGTTTTTACAACTGGTCCGATGGTCATGGTGGGTCGTGGCTTTTCATTAGAAAGGTTGTTAGGGAACACTACTTACTCGTTGATGTTTGGCCGTCAGGGCCGACCTGTTCATGGCGTTCGGACGAACCTCTAATCGGAAAACTTCATGACATCAGAGGCCGAACTAAACTCGAAGGGAAGAACTCGCCTCGCAAGCCGAAGGCTCTGATCATATGAAGTAGCTGGAACTAAGACCCTTGGCATTGGAGGCAAGTTCAGGGGCTACTGAGGGAGTCCTAGTTTAAAGGGTCTTCGAGTGGCCGACCTATTTCTCATGGGCCGGATTGTACGGGCCGCTTGCCGAGCATTGGATCGATCGAAGGCCCTGTCTCCAGGAAGGAAGCTTCGGTAATTATGGTGTGTCCTCCATGTTTGGATTAGTGAATAGGCATGTTTATCCCTTTGACATGTAACTGACCATGTGTATACCCTAGGTACCCTCGGCCTTTATATAAGCCGAAGTGTTTTAGGTTGTAGATAGAGGACAACTCATCTAGGGTTTAGCTATTTGATCTCGAGGTAGATAGACTCTGTAACCTACATATCATCAATACAATCAAGCACAACCTTGGGTATTACCAACATAGGATGGCCCAACCTAGGGTAAACATCAACTCCTTTGTCTCACGTTATGATCGATCCTAGTCTCATAGCTTGGGACCCCCTACCCGAGATCCGTCGGTTTTGACACCGACACCCACCCCCGCAGCCGCGTCGTTTACGCATGCACCATAACTTTTCATGCATTTGATCAATTTCCTAAATATACCAACCAGCATGCTCGGTACATCGCCACCATGAATGTCCTGCCTTCGACCGCCTCGTGATTAAGGGCTACCACGACGTGTGTGCTCGGGTCCGTCCCCGCAGTGTTGATAAATCCAAGCGATCGAGCTCTGTCTCGTGGGCCATCCCCATGCACATCACCTCCTGTGGTCCTTGGTGCTTTGTCGTCGCATGAGCTAATCGAGAGTGGGTTTGTCAAGGCACGCGGCATGGTTCCCGCAACCACAGTCGTCCTTTCGCCGCTCCGGGAGCCGTGCGCCGAGTGTTTTCTCCTCGGCGTTTTCGCATGAGAAGACTGGGCCTGGCATCTATGCTCTGGTTTGTCCCTATAGCATCGATAAATCGAATGGATGAGCTATGTCTAGCAGGCCGGCCCCGTTCACGTCACCTCCTAGGGTCATTGGTGTTCGGCCTTCTTATGCGATGGCCCTTGGAAATCCATTTGGCGCAGGTTTCTCCAAAATTTACAGGACATGCAATGGCGCTTGAGGCAGTCCTGGATTAAGGGGTCCTCGGGAGGCCGACCTATTTTTATGGGCCGGACTATACGTGCCACTTACCAAACACAAGAATATTTGAAGGCCCGGTCTCCAGGATGGAAGCTTCAGGAAGCACGGCTTGTACTCCATGTTTTATGTAGCGAATAGGCATGTTTATCTCCTCGGCATGTAATTGACCATGTGTAAACCCTAGGCATCCTCGGTATCTATATAAGCCGGAGGGTTTTAGGGTGTAGGCAGAGAACAACTCATCTAGGGTTAGCTATTCGATCTCGAGGTAGATCAACTCTGTAACCCCCATATCATCAATACATCCAAGCAGGATGTAGGCTATTACCTCCATAAGAGGGCCCGAACCTAGGTAAATATGTGTCCCCTTTGTCTCCTGTTACGATTGATCCTAGTCTCACAGATCGGGACCCCCTACTCGAGATCCACCGGTTTGGACACCCACAGTTCCCTCTACCGGAAGACTCAGGCACAACCCGCCTTGGAGGTAGGGCCATGTGAGAGCTCTGCTGCCTCACGAGTGACTAGATAAACCTTCCAGTTCTATAGTGCAAGCCAAGCATACGAACTTAATGGGTTGTACACGCCCGGGGGGCTCAGGAGCCGGGGCCCCCCATTCCCATGCCCAAGTGGACGCCCGATGCTCCGCGCTAGCGTACATCACTGTTGCTCAGGGGCTATGCCCATGCAACATGGAAGCCCCATGCTCTGCACTGGTGGATAGACAACTGAGGGCGCCCTAGCAGCTGTATCCAACCTTAGGACTCGCGGCCCCGTCTCACTACATTCCCCTTGGATGCTCGCGTGAGGGGGCTGCACGGGGGCTATGCTCAAGTCGTGCCTGGCATAGGCCGCCTTCCCAGGTCCCTGATACCTGGTCTTCACGTGTCCCTCTTAGGCAAAAGCTAGTGAGAAAGGTATGGGTGCTGCTCGCATGTCAAGGGGGACCCCTGAGCATCGAGACTCAGGAGCCTCACTGTTCATGTAGCCCCTCAAACCTTGGCACCATGTAGGTGATCTGGATGCCCCGACGACGGCTGAGGTATGCGCGGGACCGGGCCCTGCCGACCCAGAGCTCAAGGCACTCCAAATCTCCAAGTCAACCCTGTCTTCACCATGTTCCCTTCATGTGGTATGCTCGTACCTCAAGGGGGCGCCTGAGCATCGCAACTCAGGAGCCTCATTGGCCATCTAGCCCCTCGCCCCTTGGCACCGTCCTGGTGATCCGGATGCCCCAACGGCGGTCAAGGTATGCGTAGGATCGGGCCCTGCCGACACAGAGCAGTATAGCAAGCAGGAAGGAAACAAGGGAGGAAAGAAACAACGTAATTTACAACTCATTACAAGCTTTAAATGTCTTTGGAAATGCAAACATGTGTAACGCCTCCATGAGGCACCTTGAACGTTACAGGAAAGGACCCATGAAGAGGAGCTAGGAGGAGCTAGCACACTACTCGTCTCGACCGCATGGAGCTCGTTGTCAACATTGCTGCCATTGTCATCATCGTCACTAACCCTTACAGCTGCAGGAGGTGATGGAATGGCGACGCTGGCGAACTCCTTCATCAGCGCCTCCATGGCGCTCTCCACGGTCTTCGTCGTAGTGCCATGAACCCTAGGTTCAACCAGGCGGATCACGGAGCCGAAGTCAAAACCAGGCTCGCGGAGGAAGAGATGGCTGAAGACGCACGTTGCGGCTGTGGAGAAGAGGTCGCAGCACTCACTCTCCAAGATGGCCTCCACCCTGGCAACGACACCCTCAAGCATCTCACGTGAGCTGCGAAGAGAGGGCCGTGAAGCCACTCTCAAGGGACACCAGGGATTCTGCAACCCCTCCAGAAGATGGAGCTCAGCACCTGACTGAGCCTGAGCTCGACGGAGGGGAGGGCATCGAGCTCCGCATCCTTTCTCTCCTCAGCCGTGACAAGGGCCTTCTCCCTAGAGTCGAGTTGAGCCTTCTCCCCGGCTACTTCCTCCTTCATCTTGTCTAGAGCTTACGCTCCATGTCTTGGTTGGCCGCCTTTGACAGCGCGGAGTCACAGTCAGCAAGCTTCACCTCGTAGGTCTTGTGGTCTTCCTCTCGCTGGCGAAACCGTTCCGCAAGCACAGTCCTTTCCTCCTAAAGAGCCTTTAGGCGGACACCCGCCTCATCACAGCGCTTCATAGTAGATGTTGCAACGTCCACACCGCATCGAGGGCTGCCTTGGCTAACGTGGCTTACTTCCTGCTCTCAATTGCGGTGGCCTCGGCTTGTCTCCAAACCGCCATGCCAAAGGGGTCGTCTTGGAGCCTCCCAAAAAGGAGCTCCAAGCGTTCCTTCGCAAGGTGACCATCGGCGCTCCCGAGGGCGTACGGGACCTAACCCAGAGCGGCATAGGCCGCATCTAGGGTGCCAAGGCCACACGACAGAAGCGTCAGGGCCCGGCCCGGAGGTGGTGACTGCGTGGTGGAACGAGCTGCCTCCACGGGGTAGACGCATGAAGAGTAGAGGGCGTCGGAGGCTGCGGTACCACCACAAACAAGACATGGATGGACGGTCCCATAGCCAGCCAGCCCTCGGGGGCTTGCCCCTCTGGCAGCGACGCGGATGCACCCCCAAGGGCTGAAGCAGCCTCTCCAATGGGCACCAGGGGTCCTACGGCCGAGCCAAGGAGAGTCTCCCATGAGCCTCCTCGCCCACGACATTCGGCGCACCATCAGGCGTTAGCAGGGCACCATGAATGGACGTCACGTCGGAGGGCACCTTCGACTTGACGCCCGCCTTCTTCTTCGCCTTCAGCATGGCGGCGCTCCTGATTATCAGCACACAAGCTACTGGCAGACAGTCAAAAAACAAGCAGGACTACTTACTCTTTGATGTCGACCCACTTCCTCTTCTTCTCCATTTCGACGAAGGCAGGAGTGCCCTCGCCCTTCTCCGGGGAGGCATCGCCGTGCGGGGGGGGGAGGTGCCGCCCATAAAGGTCACGACCGGGGAACCCGCACCAGCCCCAGACGCGGCTGCCTCGCCCATAGGCTGCAGCTCGGGCAGGGGCGAGGCAGGCACCTCAACAACCTTGTTGGCACGAGCTGGGTACTCCAGAGGAGACCCGGATTCGCTTTTACTCGGGGTCACCAGTGTGACGGACTGTGTGGCCCGAGGCATGGGACCTGGCCCACTGAGGACCCTAGCGAGATGCAGAGGACTTGTAGCAGGGGGTTTGCCGACATCGTCGTCATCTTTGAAGCCGCAAAGAAGCTCACTCCGCGACGTAGGGGACACTTCCTCCAGTTCATCATTTGTTGTCCCCTCCGAATCTTTCCCATTCGAAGTGTCATCGGCAGACACCGCCACTAGGGAACCAGGGCACTCGGCGGGGGAGAGCCCGAGTTCATCAAAGGTGGGCATCACCGCGACTAGATCAGCCTTGTCATCGCGGCAGTACAGCGGGTCATAGGCCTCAAGAAGCTCCCCGGGGTTGGCTTTGAGCAGGGTCGCCCCATCACTGTTCTGCTCCCCGGAGGTCACGCATGCGTACCGAAGCCTGTTGTCATCACCACCGCCCTGGTAGTCCCACATGGGCCTTGAGTGAGACTAGAGCGGCACCAGGTGTTGCACCGGGAATTCCTTCACTATCATCCCCCCCGTCAACTTCCTGGCACAGATGTCACGAGAGATCCGCTCCAGGACAGGCTTGGCCCAGGGGTCGGAGAACTTCGTGGAGCTCCACGCAAGAGTCTTCCCTAGCAGCCCCTTCAGAAGCTCCAGGCCAGGGTTGACGGTGTTGAGATCCAAGAAGACCCAACAGTGCTTAAAGCTCTCCACCTTCTTCCCGACATTCAGGAGCATGTTCCCACTCTGGACAGCAACGAAGGAGACGCATGCTGACCACTGAGCACCTTCATGAAGCTGCAAGCTGAAGAAGTGGCGGAAGAGGGTCACCAAGGCTTCACGCCCACGAAGGCCTCGCAGTAAAAGGCAAAGACTAACAAGAGAAGGATGGAGTTGGGTTGAAGATGGAGGGCCTGAATCCCATGGTGCTCGAGGATGGCGATGAAGAACACGGAGAAGGTCAGAACGAGCCCAGAGAAGATGCTGTGAAGGATGAAGGGGTCGACCGACCTGGCCTGGCGATGCTTCTTCGCGGAGCCTCACCATATCAAGGTCCGCCCCCACTCATTGGAATCATCCGTCGTCGACAGAAGCACCGGGGCAAGGTCCCCATCCTTGGCTATAGTGCACTAGGAGAGTGCCGACGAGATGGAAGCGGAGGCTAAGCCCAGAGCTACGGGTTTCAACTTATCTGCGGGAGCCATCAAGAAGTCCTTGAGGCGGAGAAAGCAAGAAGGAGGACGGTGCGGTACCGAGATCTAGAGAGGTTCTCACAAAGGATGGGGATCTCGGCGAAGCAGCAAGAGCACGGGGAAGGAAGGCAATAATGACTCTACACAAGATGTCAGGCTTTTGTCGGTCCGGGTAGTTGTCGAGGAGACACGGGAGGATAAATGTGTGCATCTAACTACATAGCAGGCCTGTCCCGCAGGCGATAGGGGCCCGCAGCTCTTCGAGTCGTCTTCTTATGCTTCGCCCCAATGCTGGGCCCGAGGGATACCGTTGGCGTCCTGGGAACGATGGTACCCAGATTTGCCTGCGTGCAACCTAGGGCGTGGCTCGCTTCGGAGCTCTATATGGCCCAACGTGGTTTCACTCAACACAAGGCCGTCACGAGAACCCCACCCTCGCGAGGACGACAACGCCAAGGCTCCCTGAAGTAGGAGGCTTCCCCAAGCCCCCTCCTGAGTGGCGGAGATCTCTATGCAATACTTGGCCTCGGGAGGTCAAGAATAACGCAAGACCGGCCAGGCGGGCACCAACGCACACAGAGGAGACAGTTTCCTCTTTGGTGCAAAGGAGGTAAAGACGTACACAGGTTCCCTAGGCATCCGACCGAAGGTTTCCATTCCGTCGGAACAAGATTATCACCCCGAGCCCGGAAGGACGGACATCATCGCCGAGCCCACCTTTGCATCACCATCGTCTACTTTGCAGGCAAAGACCACCTTTCATCAGGATTTGGGTGTAGTCCCTGTCCCCTTCAAATTTGGCCATTGTGGGATCCCTTCCCACCATTGCGATAAGGGAAGAGGACCCGGGCCACTATAAATGGAGGATAGGCTACTCAGTAGAGTGGGGAGAGAATAGGAGACGGACCGAGCACCACTCGAGCGCCCTCGCGAGGTTAACCACCACTATACTAGTTCATCCACAAACCTCCTCGTGAGGCAATCGACCAAAGGAAGGAGTAGGGTTTCACGCTTCACAATGGCCCAAACTTGGCTAAATCCCCATGTGCTAGTCACCTTCCCATGATTGAGTGAGTTCATCCGGCTAGGTTGTCGAGCTGTGAGACTGAGGCCGGAGCTGGTGGGGATCTTCGCACATGCCCTTGAGTTCAAACCTCTTTGGGTTTTGCGGAGCCTAAAATCCTACAATGGTTGGGGTCCGAATCATTGCGTTCCCCCTCTTCTCTGTTATGGGGATCGTGCATGCCATGTGCCCAGGGTTTATTATCGGGCCTGTGGAACTGGGGGTACCCAGGACCATCTGCATGTCGGCCCAGGACGCGCAACATATCGAGGCCCCCCACCTCGCGAGACGCATGACAGCGAGTGTCACCAGGGGCCTCATGGTACCCCCTCACAAGGCCACCTCCCGAGGTCGCCACCGAAGCCTTCGTGGGATGGACTACTCAAGGGTGTCTCGGTGGAGCCGCCTGATCCTACGACTTCTGGAAGCACATTTGCTCCCTTGGTGGTTTTGGTAATTAATAACCACATATATGTCATTGAACTAATGTTTCCACTAAGCTTGTTTTAGGAAAATTTCAATGATGGGTTGGCAAAATGATTGTGGAATACCCAAGGATGCAAGGAAATAGATTGGAAAAGCTTCAAGCAAAGGACTCAACAATTTACCTTTTGTGACAAATCTCTTTGAGTCCATAGGAAAGCCAATACTATCAAAAGGGGGTAAGGTACTGTTGGTGAACAAAATGCTCAGACGTGCACAAGTGATAATCACCACATACACCCACAAGCTCTTCCACAAAAGTCTGCCAAAGCCAAATATCCAAAATTGGTGCAACCAACACTTTCCACTCGGTGCCACCGATTCTCAACCTCTGACAGACTTAGCCAAACCCTAGCATTTCGGTGCAACTGCTTCCATTTCGGTGCCACCGAGTTTCGGTTGCCAACTTCCTGGTACGCAAATTCACAAAATTGGTCCGACCGAGTTTGTTAAATCTACATCACCGAGTTTGGAAGTCGGACTGTTGGTCACCATATCGGTGCAACCGAGTTGTGTGTATCGCTCTCATCGAGATTCAAAAGTTGCTACCTTTGAGGCAACTCAATACAACCGAGATTAACACATCGGTTCCACCGAGTCTAACTTATTAGGTGTAACCATTGGATTCTTGGAGATGCCTATATATACCCCTCCACCACCACTCACTCGAAAGAGAAGCACTAAAAATAGTTCCCCACTCATACCTACCTATTTTCCGAGAGAGAGACACCTACTAAAGTGTTGAGATCATGCCATTCCATTCCTACCATATGAATCTGGATCTCTAGCCTCCCCGAGTTGCTTTCCACCCAATCAACCTCTTCCACCAAGCCAAATGTGTGAGAGACTGATTGTGTGTTGAGGAGTCTATCATCTTCAAGCATAAGAGCAAGGAGTTCATCGACATTATCGTGCCTATTACCTTTTTGGAGGGTGGTCCCTCCTAGATTGGTTAAGTGTCACTTGCGAGCTTCCTACTTTGTGTTGTGGAGTGGACAAAGGAGTTTGTAAGGGCAAGGAGATCGCGTACTTCGTGAAGATCTACCACGAGTTAGGCTAGTCCTCCGTGGACGTAGGACATCATGGTATAGTCAAGGTTACTTCTTCGTGGAACCCTTTGTTGGTAGAGCCCTCCGTGGACTCTCACGACCATTACCCTCTGTGGGTTGAAGACTTCCTAAACATGGATGTAGGATAGCACCACCTATCGTAACCACGGGAAAAATCATCGTGTCACCAATTGCATTTGATCTTCCTCCCTTTCCTTTACTTACATGCTTGTGTTTACTTTCCGCTGCAATACTCGTACATATGCATGTGTAGGGTGAACTTGACTTGCTATGAATGCTAAAATCTGCCAAGACTTAAAATTAGGAAAAAGTAGATTATTAATTGGTCAAGTAATCTAATCACCCGCCCTCTAGCACTACTTTTGATGCTATAAGTGGTATCAGAGCATTGGTCTGCATTTGATTGGTTTCACAGCCTAGGAGAGTATGGCGTCTAGTGAGGGAAATTATCACCATAGAGGTCTATACTTTGATGGCACAAATTTTGCTAGTTGGAAGCACAGAATGAAAATGCATCTACTTGGTCATAACCCCGCCGTTTGGGCTGTTGTTCGTGTTGGATTGCAAGGTGAATTGTTTGCTGACGGAAGGGAACCGAATTACGAAGTGACTGTGGATGAATTGAAGATGTTACAACTCAATTCTAAACATGTGACATTCTCTTCAACTGCCTATGCCTCAAAGAATTCAACAAAATCAGCCAAATTGAGAATTCAAAAGAGATTTGGGATACTTTGGTTGATATGCATGAAGTTACCAAACCTGTGAGAGAATCCAAGTTGGATGTTCTTCAAAGTCGACTTGACAAGTTCAAGATGAAGGATGGTGAAGGATTCGCTGAGATGTACTCTAGGATAGCTCTCATCACCAATGAGATTGCTCGCTTGGGAAGCAAAGAAATGACCAACAAATTCATCATCAACAAGATACTTAGAGCTTTGGATAATCGATATGACACCGTATGCACATTGATCCAAATGATGCCCGCCTACAAAGATCTCAAGCCAACGGAAGTGATTGGAAGGATTGTTGCTCATGAGAAGACACTCAAGGACAAGGAAGAGCTTCACCACAAGTCTAGTGGTGCTTACAAAGGAACAAGTGATTCTCCCGCTACCACAAGTGACAACCTTGTCACAAATGAAGAGATAAGCCTCATGGTCAAGAAATTCAACAAGTTCTACAAGAGTATAAGCAAATATCGAAGCTCCAACTCAAGATATGAAGAGAAGCGTGCGTCAAGTCGTGACCAAAACTGCTACAATTCTAGGAAGCCCGGACACTACTCCAATGAGTGCACGGCTCCTTACAAAAGGAAAGAACAGTGACCAAGAAGACGAAGCTCAAGATACGAGTCACCTCGAAGAGAGAGAAGGAGTAGAGACGATCGTTATGAACGAAGACCCTCAAGGATAACTAGGGACTCGGAGAAGAAGGACAAGTACACCAAGAGCTAGTTAACAAGAAAACATCAAGCTCATGTTGGTGAATGGGTTTCCGGCTACGAATCCAACAACCACTCCAAGAGAAGCTATCACTCCAACTCCGATTATAGTTAAGATGAAGATGTTGCCAGACTTGCACTAGTGACAACCGACTCCTATGGCATATTTGATTCACCAAATGAAGGGAGTGGATGTTGCTTCATGGCTAAAGGCCCCAAGGTATCACACCCGGAGTATGTTGATTTCAATAGTGATGAAAATGACTTGTTAATTGAAGATGACTTGCTATTTGACAAATCTAGTAATGTTAGTCAAGATGAACTTGCTAGTAATCACCCTAGTCTAGATAAGTCATGCGATGATGATAAGTTGGAAATAGAAAGACTAACTCAAGAACTAAACACTCTTAAGTTAGCTCATGAGTCTACTCTACGAGATCATAGAGATCTTGAAAGGACACATGAGAAGCTCCGCTATGAGAAGCTCAACTTAGATCAAGAGCATGAGTTCCTTAAAGGTATCAATGATGATTTATGAAAGAAGACTTCCTCTTATCTAGCTAAGCGACTTCGCTTGTCTATGTTCATGCCACAAGTTAAGACTAAGAAAGCTAGTAACAAAGGAAAGAAAGGTTCTTCAACTAGTACCAGTAAAAATGATAAATCCAATGATATAGCTTCTAGTAGTTCTCTTGATCCCACTAACTATTCTCTTAGCCAACATATACTTGAGCAAGAAAATGAAATTTTAAAAGGGATTATAGAGAAAGGTATCTACAAGAATCTTGAAGGTTGCCAAAAATTTGAGGAGATTTTACGCAGGCACAGAGGATACCGGAAGAATCGTGGTGTTGGGTACTTCAACGCTAATGGAGTTGAATGGGAAGAAGGTCAATACCCCAATCCCAAGTTTATTCCTAAAAAGGAGAAGTATGAAAATACTCTCCCAAGGGAACAAAAGCTCAAGATGACCTTCCACCACAAGACCCCAAGCTCAAGAGCAAGAACAAGCTTCAAGAGGACATTGACTCATATGAAGATGAATCCTGAGCTTTGGTGATGTGGGCCCCCAAGGCTACTACATGCTCAACTTCTACAAGTGATACTTCAACACCAAGGATCCCCATCAACTTGATGTGGGTCCCCAAGAAGAAGAACTACAGAAGTTGTTGAGGGGTGACTCCGCCAATGAAATTCACTCATATTCATTATTGGCAAGAACTAGTTGCAATCAACATCAACATACGGCAATAGTTCAAGGAGTCACACATTTCCTCAAAGGTAAACAAGGGACAAGGTATTCAACAAATCAATGGACATCATCATATGTGCTTTGCACTCCATGTCCATAGAAATCCTTGTATTTGTCTCTTGTGTGTTTGGACTAACCCATGTAGGTGAGAAGAGTAATGTAACAACAAGGATGCTCCCACTCTTGGTGATCTTTGTCAACTTTGAGCATCCACAACTATTTCACCTACATGAAGTCTTCATCGACAAAACCCAAGTCTTATGGGGGGATGTCACATCAAGGGGTAGCTTTACTCTAAGACTTGAGTCAAAGCATCTCATAGAATGTGACAACATTAAATGCTTTATGTAAAAGTGGTAACCCCACTTGTGCTTGAACGATAAGTACGACTGATGATCAAGTATGCTTACTTGGCTCCTAAGTCAATATACTCATATATAGATGACTCCATCATTGCCAAATTGCTTGTTAGATGCTAGTGTGCTTGTGCATGGTTTCCATGACTTAATTTGACATCTTATTGTGTGAGCATGTTGGTCTGCATTTATTTACTCATTGGCGGATATCCAATTGTTGCTGTTTGGCTTTTGATTTGTCATTTTCCAATTGGATATACAAGAATGCCTAGGACCACTCCTCTAGCTATCTATGCTTTCTCACCACATATTCGATTCACGCTGCATCACAAATTTGAACAAGTACTTCTCGATCTCTCTGTGTGAGGAGCACTCGGAGTTCTGTATCGACAAAGGTCTGACCATTAAAACCTCCCAAGTGCAACTCAGTGGAACCAACTCAAAATTCTCGGTCTCACCGACTGCCTAGGGTTGATATGGTTTTGTATCTCGGTACTATCGATTCCATATTCTTGGTAACACCGAGTTTCCCTGTCAGTTGACAGTTGAGAAACTCGATGACACCGAAAATTTAGAATCAGTATCACCGACAGTGATGGGTATATATGATGTGGACCCTGACGCTTTGAAATTCAATCTTCAAACATCACGCTCCAATACCCTAAGCTGCCGAAAAGGACCCCTAGTCGTCGCCCTTGTCTCCCTGCGCTCCTCCGCCGCTGGTATCTTTGCCGTCGACGGGCATCTTCACTGTCGTCTTTGCCGTAGCGGAACCGTCACCAAGCTAGGGTATGGATCTGATCCTTCTTGCGCTTCCCGTCCAAATCTTATGCAATGAAGTTTAATTTCTCAATAAGCCACCATTTGCACATCTTTGTATCCACTTAAAAACTCAATAAATTAGCGAATGATGAATTTTTTAGGTTTTGCCATCCGCCTCATGTATTTCGGTAGAACCAATGCGAAATAATCGGTATCACCAATTTGGTTTTTTGCCACACTGAGAACACCTCGGTGGAACCGAGTGCAAATTTTCGGTGCAACCGAAAATAGTGCCAAGTTCCTGGAAAGCAGGTTGTTAGTCTCGGTGTGATCAAAAACTTTGCCTCGACTATACCGAAATACATTTGGCAGAATGCGAAATTTGAGAAATTCTTAGTTCAAACTTTCAAAAATCTGAATTGCGTGATGACTTATTATATTCCACTCTTCTGAACTCTATTCACAGGATCAAACATGTTAGGTTCATCAGATAGCCAGAATCTACAAGAGCGGAATGTTGATATGTGTTCAGGTACTAGTCTTGAGTCCAGCTCTTTCTTAGATCCAGGCACCCCTAGCTCTCATGGGCTGCCTAAAGCTACTACAAGGACCAGAAAGAGACAGAATTCTAAAGATGAGGATTCTAACTTTGTGCCAGAGGAGATCCTTGATAAGAAGCAAGAGAAAGCTGCAAACAAGTATGTAAATGAGGCCAACTCATCAAGGTGGGTAGTCAGCAAGATATATGCACCTGTAGAGACTATGAAGGCACATGGGAGTGCCAGAGCCACCATATCTGTTGAGCTCCTAAAGAAATCTTTGCCTAAGATGGTAGGAGAGAAGAGGACAGCCAGGAAGAGAATCATTCATGTTGTTGGCAGTCCTACCTCTATGTTTGAGGATCCAGAGGAGGCTGTTGGTGTTGCTGAGGAGGAGGAACAAATGGTCAAGGCCCCTCCCAAGAAGAAGCAAAAGAAGTTGTTGGCAGATGCTATGCCAAAGCTAGGTCTCTCCAAGAGCACCAGGGTTGCACCTAAGAACGTTGCCACAGGGAAGTCCAAGAGGACTACCAGAGGTATTTTAGCTGTTGAGAAAAACAAAGGATCAACTTTCAGAGAAGCTGATGATGATGATGCTATGACAGCTTTGATGAAGCTTAGACCTCACCTTCCTGAACACAATGCTAGCCATCTAGTTGCTGAGGATATGAAGAAGAGGAAGGATTCTGGTTTGAGGTCATGGAGAGCAATTGATCCATTTGTCCAAAGGAGGAAAATTGTTGTGGACTATAGGTTCTACACCAAGGAACATCAAGATTTCTATGAGACAATCTTGCTTGACAAGAGTCTAGCTATTACTGATATGAGATATGTTGACTGGAAATATATCAAGGCAAATGAGAACTATTTCCCATGTGTGCAAGACAATTTTCACTTCCTTGGTCTTGATCAGTTTGTTGGCAGAGAGTTTACTTCTTCGAATGATGAGATGATTATGCAGTTCTACTCCACTTCTCACTTCTATGGAGATGGCAGGATAGTATGGATGACAGAACGAAAAAGATACAAATCAACAGTTGATGAGTGGGCTACCATCTTAGGAGTCCCTGAGGTACAATATGATGACTTGGATGTCTACTCTGAATCCAAGGAGAGCCACAATGCTATGAAGGATATGTACAATGCTATCCCTGCTGCTAACTTGCAATCACACAAGTTAGGATCTATTTACTTCCTCCAGGCTAGCCTCCATACCATGAACACCTCTTGAGGCATACATTGATGCCTATGTCAAGAGATGATAAGATGATTTGTGGCTACTCCATCAACATGCTTATCCATCTTGATAGTCACACCAGGATTCGAGTGATGGACTTGATTGTTGAAACTTTTAAGAGGGTTGTTGCTGACCAGAAGCGCTCATGCTGCTATGCACCCTACATTCAGATGCTTATCAACTCCAAACTTGAGAAGCACATCTTTGCTCTGGATAGACCCCACTTGCCACTTCAGCCAGATTTTGAGGACAATGTTGTGGTGATGGACCCAGACCATCTCACTTCAGCTGCAGCTCAAGCTCGAGCAGAGGTAGAGGCAGAGGCATCTAGAGCCACTAGTGCTCAAATCCCCAGATCTAGGAACGAGCAAATGGATCTCTTGATCTCTACTATTATGGACATAAAGAAGGACATCAAAACAACTATGGATAATCAGGAGAGCCTTGTGAACATCTTTGAGGATGGAGTGAAAACTCTTAATGACAAGGTAGATGGGTTGACCAAGACTGTCAACGGGCTCAAGAAAGAAGTAGATGAAGCTAGTATCCATCACACCTCTTTAGAGTCTGAGTCGTCTTCTGATGATGAAGATAGTGGAACAGTCAGGACGACTGCCCAATACAAGACATAGGCCAGGACACCTACAGTGCTAGCTCCGGAGACGAGACCTTCATCTTCTTCTCTAGCTACAGTTACATCAAATCCATCAGCTACTCCAGTGCCTACAGTGACTACTCCAACACCGTCTAGGACATCAGACAAAGTCTTCACCGACGCAGTTGTCTCGACTCCGACATCGACTACCGGAGGAGAGCAACCGCAGAAGGACGATTAGCTATAGCTCTTTGATCTTTTAGGTAACTTGTTGCAAAAGGGGGAGAACTTGTATATAGATCTAGGCTTCGAGTGAGAGAGCGTCTGGTTTTATTGCTATTTTGAAAACTTTTGGTATTTTGGTTTCTTCCTATTTAAACACGAACAAAAGTTTTTTGTGTTTGATCATACACTTTAATGTGTGTTGCTACCATTTCCTATCCTTTTGATGATTATGTGATGATCATTCACTTTGCTTGATGTGTTGTGCTATGTTGTTAATTCTTATTTACTCTCGCACACCACCAAGATGTATCTGACATGGAAGAAGTGCCCCATGTACTAATCGATTGTGCATTTGCATTCAAACGCAAATTCAAAATAATGCACAAATTTAGGGGGTGCTCTTGCTTATCACATACCTATCAAAGCGACGATTATATTCATTGATTTTATCATATGTCGAAGCATTGATCTATATGTTGTCATCAATTTACAAAAAGGGAGAGATTGAAAGCACATTTGCTCCCTTGGTGGTTTCGGTAATTAATAACAACATATATGTGATTGAACTAATGTTTGCACAAAACTTGTTTCAGGAAAAGTTGAATGATGGGTTGGCAAAAGGTTTGTCGAATACCACAAGATGCAAGGAAATATATTGGCAAAGCTTCAAGCAAAGGACTCTACATTTTACCTTTTATGAGAAATCACTTTGAGTCCATAGGAAAGCAAATACTATCAAAAGAGGGTAAGGTACTATGGGTGAACAAAATGCTCATATGTGCACAAGTGATAGTCACCACATACACCCACAAGCTCTTCCACAAAAGTGTGTCCAAAGCCAAATGCCAAAAATCGGTGCAACCAACACTTTCCACTCGGTGCCACCGATTCTCAGCCTCAGACAAACTCAGCCAAACCCTAGCATTTCGGTGCAACCGATTCCTTTTCGGTGCCACCAAGTTTGGGTTGCCAACTTCCTATTACGCAAATTCACAATATCGGTCCAACCGAGTTTGTTGAATCGTCGTCACCGATTTTGGAAATAAGACTATTGGTCACCTTATTGGTGCAACCGAGTTGCATGTATCGGTCTCACCGAGAGTCAAAAGTTGCTACCTTTGAGTCAACTCGGTACAACCGAGATTAACACATCGGTTCCACCGAATTTGACTTATTAGGTGTAACTGTTGGATTTTTGGAGATGCCTATATATACCCCTCCACCACCACTCACTGGAAAGAGAAGCACTCAGAACAGTTCCCCACTCATACCTACTGATTTTTCTGAGAGAGAGCCACCTACTCATGTGTTGAGATCGTGACATTCCATTCCTACCATATGAATCATGATCTCTAGCCTACCCAAGTTGCTTTCCACCCAATCAACCTCTTCCACCAAGCCAAATTTGTGAGAGAGTGACTGTGTGTTGAGGAGTCTATCATCTTGAAGCACAAGAGCAAGGAGTTCATCGACATTATCGATCCTATTACCTTTTGGAGGGTGGTGCCTCCTAGATTGGTTAGGTGTCGCTTGGGAGCCTCCTACTTCATGTTATTGAGTGAACCAAGAAGTTTGTAAGGGCAAGGAGATCGCCTACTTCATGAAGATCTACCCCGAGTTAGGCTTATCCTTCGTGGACATAGGCCATCATGGTATTATCAAGGTTGCTTCTTCGTGGGACCCTCCGTGGGTACAACCCTCTATGGACTCTCGTGACCGTTACCCTTCGTGGGTTGAAGACTCCATAAATGTGGATGTACGATAGGACCACCTATCGGAACCACGGGAAAAATCATCGTGTCACCAATTGCGTTTGATCTTCCTCCCCTTCCTTTACTTACATTATATCTTTACTTTCCGGTGTAATACTCGTAGAAATGCATGTGTAGGGTGAACTTGACTTGCTATGAATGCTAAAATCTGCCAAGAGTTAAAATTGGGAAAAGGTAGATTTTTAATTGGTCAAGTAGTCTAATCACACACACCCCCTCTAGCACTAATTTCGATCCTACACCTTCATGTGGGTGACGCATGACATGCCAGGCGGCGCGAAGAGTCGTGCTAGTGGACGCGGATGGATAAGTTTTCCTTTTTTGTGCTAAGGGATTAGGGTCGGCTTGCCGATTCCCAAAGAGATCCCCAAAGGTTTTGCTCTTTGTGAAAGAAGACCAAGGTCGGGGCTCGCCTGGGCAGAGGTCATCCCTGAGCCCACTAGCACGTCATGGCAGCGAGCTTTCACAGGTAGAGAATGCTTTTGTCAAGATAGACTTCAACCTTGCCCCCTTCAAATGGTCCGTTGTGGCAACTTTTTACCACAGTATGTGTTCGGGGGAAGAGGACCTGGGCTGGCATAAGATGGGGCAAGCCTCCATAGTGGCAGGGGATCGACCCCAGGCCAGCAAGAACACACCCTTGTAACATGTTCTCGGCCGAAGCAATTCAAACAAGTAGTACTAGGGTTTTACACTACAAGGTGTCCTGAACCTAGGTAACCACTGTGTCTGTATTCTTAATCCTTAGCTCGTGCTCGCCCCGCTGTCGCCGTAGTCTCATGAGGTAGAATAGGGCTGCTGAGCAAGCACGCCCCAGAGTTCGAACCTTCTTGGGTCCCTGGAGCCCCGATTCCGACATTTATGCTTAGTAGTAGTTTCACATTTGGTTTATAAAGTACAATCTATTGAAGTTTAATAGTCATAGTATTGGTCATACAAGCCATTCATGAATGATTAGTATAAGGAAGAGAGCTTTCACATACAAATATATTATCAACATCTTTTATCAATGTGAATACCCATTAATAAGTTTTAACCTTGATCAAATTAGTTGACGTTGAACGAGGAAGAGAACGTAATGAGTTATGTTTGAGTATATTTGCATAGAAGTTATATTGTTATGAGATCCTCCAACATTTTGTGTTTGTTTAGAACCTTTTTGCTAGCCAAAACTTCGTACTAAGTAGAGATGGTACTACTGCATCGAAAATCCCTACACCAAATTTCTTCCATGAGTGTCCACCATACCTACCTATATATGGTATTTCACTGCCATTCCATGTAAATTTGCATGGGTCATCTCTAAAACCTTCAAATAAAGATTTGCTTTGTGTGCCCGTACCGCTCATGGACGACCGTGTAGTTAGTGTCTTTCGTTCTAAGTATGTTCAACTCGCATGAGTTTTCAATCACTTGTCATTGCATGAGAGAGGCTGATAAAAAAGGATGCCTAGTACCGCATAATACAAAAATAAATAAACTAGAACTC
Organism: Hordeum marinum; assembly: GCA_022496015.1. Lineage (NCBI taxonomy): Eukaryota > Viridiplantae > Streptophyta > Magnoliopsida > Poales > Poaceae > Hordeum > Hordeum marinum. The sequence goes on from CM039678.1 coordinate 275,019,283, forward strand.
TCGCTAGAAAGTTGATTGTTTGGCAAGCACCCGTGGATTCGGTCAGCCATGGAATATGTTTGAATGGTGGTGGTGGGGTAAAATTTCATTTCCGTTTGGTAACCGCCATTAATGTGTTTATCATGGAAGATATTGAATTCCCTTGTCGTGACAATGACAGGAAAGGCACACCACCCAAAATATATTCATATCTGATTTAAGTAATGATCTTTGGCACCTCTGTAAATCCCTGCTTCCCTCTTCGAAGGGACATTCTATTTACTGTTCATGTTGAGTCAACTTCTTATTCTAGCCTCAATCTCTAGTTGTCGAGCATCATGTGTTGGGCAAAGATCCAAACACATATATCAAGTAAAATATATTTGATCATGAAGTATAATTGTTGACAACTATCTTTATAAAAATTGTGTTGGGAAGCAAAATATTAAGCACCTATATTTCCTTGTGTTTAATGAATGTCTTTTGTTCCAAAAATATGCTTTGAGCACCAGCATTCATAGAATACTATATGATAATTGATTATGTGGAGCTCCTACTTAGACTTTGTAAAAACATATTTGTTTGATGACTAAGAACATATGTTGTTAAGTTTCAAGAGATGCATCGTTTGTACCATAGTGTGTGAATTGACTGCTACTTATCATGATGAGTTTTATGAGAAAAAACAATTTTCTTTATGGTGCTAGGAAAACTGATTAAAATTATCATTGACTAAACTTATGCACTATGCTAGCATTCGTACATCATAAATTATTTCTTTTATCATTTACCTACTCGAGGGCTAGTTGGAATTGAGCTTGGGGATGCTAACATGTCTCCAACGTATCGGTAATTTATGAAGTATTTATGCTATATTCACCTATGTTTAAAATATTTGTATTATGGTTTTGATGCACTTTATATGATTTAATTGGAACTAACCTAAACAGACGTTGTTTTCGGCAGAATTACCATGGCGATGTGCAGAAGTTTCTTGGAATCTCCTGAAACTTTTTGACTTTTTTTATCGAACATATAATAAATACTAGAGTGAAGAACCACCAATGGGGGCCACTAGTTACCCCCAAGGCATCAGGGTGCGACCTCCCAACTAGGGTGTGCCTTGTTACCTTGGAACCACCCTATGGCTCCGTTCCGCAAGATTCCAACGTTGAAAAATCCTATCAATCCCAAAAACCGAGAAGTTGACTTAGAAATTCCGCTCCGCCGCCGCAACTCTCTGTATCACCGGAGGCCATCTTCATCATCCCGACGGTCTCCATGATGAGCAGGGAGTAGTTCATCTCAGGACTGAGGGTATGACCAGTAGCCATGTGTTCAATCTCTCTCTCTCTCGTGTTCTTGAGATGGCACGATCTTGATGTATCGCGGGCTTTGTTAATATAGTTGAATCATATGGTGTTCTTCCCTCTCTCTCTTGATGTGATGAATTGAGTATTTTCCTTTGAGATGTCATTATATCGTATTGAATATGTTGGATTTGAGAACACTTGATATATGTCTTGTCTACGGATACCTGTGGTGAAAATGGGGTGTTCTATTGATTCACTTGATATATGTTTTTGTAATCAACTTGTAGATTCTCGTGATGACATTGGGGTAATCTATGCATATGGGTTGATGCACACTCTTGTCCTAAGTCCTGCGAAACAAATCTTGGGGTACTCTTTGAAGTTCTTTCTGTTGAATTGAATATGATGAATTTGGAATTGTTTGATGCATGTCAAATAATTCACCCACCGATACTTGTGGTGACACTAGAGAATCTAGGTGACTGATAAAGTACAAGTGGAGGGGATCATTTGTAGCCTTTTCGATAAGTAAGGGTGTCGAACCCAATGAGGATCTAAAGGTTGAATTAATATTCTCTCAAGTTCTATTGACCACCGATACAACTCTAATCACAGTAACACTTACTTTACCTAGAACAAGTATGAAACTACTTTGCCAGAATAGAACTAGAAGTACTTTGTAGATAGTTTGCCAAGATAATAAAGAACGTGGAAATGAAAGTTAGGTGATGTTTTAATAAAGAACAATAAAGTAAATTATATAGTAGAAAGATCTTTGTGTAACGCAAGAGAAAGATTGTCCATAGGCAATATAACATGATAGATACTTATCATATGCTATGAGGGAGAGGCATATGCTAACATACTTTCTCAACTACATGCAGGCAGCTCTGGTACCAACTTGTGATACCACCATTTTGATCATACACTAATCATACATGCAAATGCGTACGACTAAGATTAGGGATTCATGGGAAGATATCACAACACAACTCTAGACACAAATTAAAGTCAGACAAGCTTCAAATTATAAGCCAGGGGCATCGAGGGCTCGAATACATAAGCTCGAAAACAAACGAGCCAACGGAAGCAAATATTATCTGAGTACAGACATAACTTAAACAAGTTGGCCTTAAGAAGGCTAGCACAAACATAACATGGATCGAAAGAGGCGAGGCCTCCTCCATGGGAACCTCCTATCCAACTGTTGGTTGGGGGCAGCTTCCACGTAGTAGTAGGCCCTGTCAATGTGGTAGTAGTGTTTGAGGGATCTACTGTCTCATGGGCTCATCATATGGTTGCGGCAATCGTATCAAGAGGAAAAGGGGGAGCAAAGCAACAGTGATTACTCATCCAAAGTACTGGCAAGACTGACATCCAAACTATGATAAGTATGCAATATTATCAAAGGAATGTGGCTATATCTTTGGACTGACTACATAAAAGACAGAATAGAGAGGAGGCCTAGTCCTATCGAAGACGAGCATCTTCAACACCCTGCAGCATTAGAAGAGTGTAGATTGGTAACTCATATGTAGGAATAGTATTGTAGGAGTTTTATTAAGTAACCACACCCAGATATTCATCCCCGACTACCTACGAGAATATAATCTTGGATCCAAACATTTCATCTCAAATCACCATTCTAGTTGTATTAGATCGGGATACAACTCCAAGTTGAGTTGTTACCATTGACATGGCTATTCGAATAGTTGCATTCATCCCTACAGGGGTGCACCACATTTACCAACATGTCTGATAACCTATGGCTAGACACACTTTCCTGGATTATGCCCGGCCTCGGGAGTTCAACACATTGTCGCCCTACCTAGGCTCAATAGAGAGGCCAGCCCGCCAGTCTAAATCCTAAGCGCGCATGGTTCATGGGCCCAATCACCCTTTGCACTCATCCATGATGTGAGGGTGGCCGAGATCAGTCCTAGCACCTCTTATACAAGATCAATGTTGTCGTGGACCACTCAGGCGTGCGCCGCTCCATTCCTAATATCCGAAGAGCTTCGGCTAATATAATGATGCCGAGTAACCATAACTTCTCCCACATGAAGGATAGTGCAAAAAAGATCAATCGACCAACTCAGATCAAATACCCAACCCATTAGCATTTTGTTAACTATGGTGCCGTCTCGAGGTCTTGCGGAAAGGGTCAAGAATGCCCAGCCACACCTCGTCGTATTACACCAACACCATCTAGGTCATCCAGACCTCAGCATGTATCAATAGTAAGGTAAATGTAACCGTGTGTATATAACACCAAGGGGGAAACCCAAGGTATCACCCTCCATGGATCCCACTCAATGTAATCGTTAGGGTGACAAGAGAGGAATAACCCTTGATGGTTCACACTTGAGGGCTTGTACGAAAGAGTTATCATCGGGAGTGGTGAAGGAGGAATCACCCTCGATAACCACGACCAACTAGCTACACTATGGAGTTAGCATCATGAGTACTTTATCAGGTGTCACCCTCGGTACTTGATAGTAGCTCTTCAGTGTCGTATAACTAAGGGGTACATGGTGAATGTTAAGGGCATGGCTTGTTAGTCGGTTGACTGAGTCTTTGAGTTGTCGATGATGAAGCAGGGGCAACTAGGACTAAGGGGTCATAGGGGGATCACTACTCAACCTATACTAAGAAGGTGCTAGAATAGTTGGTACAGGAGCAGTTTAACAAACAATAGTATGTGCATCAAAGTAGGAGCTAACTATAATAGTAGCAAAACTAATGCAAGCATGATAAAGAAAGAGATGGGTGATATCGAAATGATCAAGGGGGGGGGGGTTGCTCACCTTGCTGCTCTGCTACAAAAGGCTGGTCATTAGTGACATAGTGTAGGATCGAAAGTAGTGCTAGTGGGGTGTGATTAGACTACTTGACCAAATAAAAATCTTATTTTTCCCAATTTTAGTTCTTGGCATATTTTATCATTCATAGTATGTCAAATACACTCTACACATGCATGTCTACAAGTATAGCAGCGGAATGTAAAGACAAGCATGTGAGTAAAGGAAGGGTAGGAAGATCAAACTCAATTGTTGACACGATGATTTTTCCCGTGGTTCCGATAGGTGGTGCTATTGTACGTCCACATTCATGAACTCTTCAACCCACAGAGGGTAACGGTCGCGAGAGTCCATGGAGGGCTCTACCCATGGAGGGTTCCACGAAGAAGCAACCTTGAGTATACCATGACGGCCTACGTCCACGGAGGACTATCCTAACTCGGGGTAGACCTTCACGAAGTAGGCGATTTCCTTTCCCTTACAAACTTCTTGGTTCAATCCACAACATGAAATAGGAGGCTCCCTAGTGACACCTGAACAATCTAGGAGGCACCACCCTCCAAAAGGTAATAGGCACAATTGTGTCGATGAACTCCTTGCTCTTGTGCTTCAAGATGATAGACTCCTCAACACACAATCACTCTCTCAGAGATTTGGATTGGTAGAAGAGATTGATTGGGTGTAAATCTACTTGGGGAGTCTAGAAATCAAGATTCATATGGTAGCAATGGAATGGCATGATCTCAACACATGATTAGGTGGCTCTCTCTCAGAATATCAGTAGGTATGAGTGGGGAACTGTTCTGAGTGCTTCTCTTGCGAGTGAGTGGTGGTGGAGGGGTATATATAGGCATCTTCAAAAATCCAACCGTTACACACAAAATGACTAGCTCGGTGACACCGATGTGTTAATCTCGGTGGTACCGAAATGACCAAAAGGTGGCAACTTTTGAATCAAGTGAGACCGATATAGGAAACTTGGTTGCACCGATAAGGTGACCAACGATTTGATTGCCCAATCTCGGTGACGCTGATCCAACAATCTTAGAGGGACCGCTATTGTGAATTTGCGTAACAGAAAGTTGGCAACCCAAACTTGGTGGCACCAAAATGGAATCGGTTGCACCGAAGTGGCTAGGGTTTGGCTGAGTCTGTCTAGGTCTTGGAATCGTGGCACCGAGTAGAAAGTGTTGGTTTTATCGATTTTGAATATTTGGCTTTGGACAGACTTTTGTGGAATATCTTGTGGGTGTATGTGGTGACTATCACTTGTGCACTTATGAGCATTTTGTTCACCAACAAAACCTTACCCCCTTTTAATAGTATTGGCTTTCCTATGGACTCAAAGTGATTTCTCACAAAAGATAAAATATAGAGTCCTTTGCTTGAAGCTTTGCCAATCTATTTCCTTGCATCTTGGGGTGTTCCACAATCCTTATGCCAACCCATCATTGAACTTTTCCTGAAACATACTTAGTGGAAACATTAGTTCAATGACATATATATTGTTATTAATTACCAAAACCACCAAGGCAGTAAATGTGCTTTCAGTCTCCCTCTTTTTGGTAATTGATGACAACATATAGATCAAAGCTTCGACATATGATATAATCAATGAATATAATCGTCGCTTTGAGAAGTATGTGATAAGTGAGATCTCCCCCAAAATTTGTGCATTATTGTTAAATTTGCGTTTGAATGCAAATGCACAATCGATTAGGTACATGGGGCACTTCTTCCATGTCACATACATCTTGGTGGTGTGCGAGAGTAACAAAAGTGAACAACATAGCAAAACACATCAAACAAAGTGAATGATCATCACATAACCATCAAAATATAGGAAATATTACAAACACACATTAAAGCGTATGATCAAACACACAAAAGTATCTCACATCAAACCAAAGAACCAAATGTTTTGTAAAACCAGCAAATAAAATAGACGCTCTCTCACTTGAAGCCTAAGATCTATATACAACTTCTCCCCCTTTGGCAACAAGTTACCAAAAAGCTCGAAGAGATATAGCTAATCGTTCTTGTGCAGATGATCACCTCCGATAGTCGATGTCGGAGTCAAGATAACTGCGTCGGTGAAGACTTCTGCTGAAGTCCTGGATGGAGCTGGTGTAGACACTGGAGGCACTAGAGCTGATGGAGTTGATGTCACTGTGGCTGGAACAGAATATGAAGGCCTCATCTCTAGAGATGGCACTGTAGGTGTCCTAGCCTTAGTCATGAACTGGGCAGTCATCCTTACAGGTGCACTATCCTCCTCATCATTAGAAGACTCGGACTCTAAAGAGGTGCGACGGATTGGAGCTTCATCAACCTCCTTCTTAAGATCATTGATTGTCTTAGTCATCCCATCAACCTTGTCATTAAGAGTTTTCACAATATCCTCAATGATGTTCCCAAGGCTCTCTTGAGTGTCCATGATGGTCTTGATGTCCTTCTTCATTTCCATGACAGTGGTCATCAAGAGATCCATCTGCTCGTTCCTGCACCTGGGGACCTGAGCACTAGTCGATCGAGCTGCCTCTGCCTCTGCCTCTGCTTGCGCCTGAGCTGCAGCTGATGTGGGATGGTCTGGTTCCATCACCACAACATTGTCCTCAAGATCTGGCTGAAGTGGCAAGTGGGTACTATCCAGAGCAAATATGTGCTTCTCAATCTTAGAATTAATAAGCATCATAATACAAGGTGCATAGCTCTAATCAGCAACAACCCTCTTCATAGTCTCTACTATCAAGTCCATCACTCTAATCATGGTGTGACGATCAGCAACAACCCTCTTCATAGTCTCTACTATCAAGTCCATCACTCTAATCATGGTGTGACGATCAAGATGGATAGCATGTTGATGGAGTATCCACGAATCATCTTCTCATCTCCAGACATGGGCATCAAGGTATGCCTCAGGATGGTGTTCATGGTACGAAGGCCTGGCTGGAGGAAGTAAATAGATCCCAACTTGTGAGATTGCAATTTATCTATAGGGATAGGATTATACATATCCTTCATAGCATTGTGGCTCTCCTTGGATTCGGAGTAGATATCCAAATCACCATCCTCAACCTCAGGGACTCCTAAGATGGTAGCCCACTCATCAACACAAGATTCATATCTTGCTCCTTCAATCATCCAAACAATCCTGCCATCTCCATAAAAATGAGCAGTGGAATAGAATTACATGATCATCTCATCATTCCAACAGTGAACTCCTTCCCAAAAAACTTGTCAAGTGCAATGTAGTGGAAGTTGTCTTGGACACATGGATAGTAATCCTCATTATCCTTGATGTAATTACAGTCCACGTATCTCATGTCATTGACTGCAGGGCTCATGTCAAGCAAAACTATCTCATAGAAGTCTTGCTACTCTTCGGTGTAAAACCTGTTATCCACAACAGTATTCTTCCCCTGGGCATATGGATCAATAGCTCTCCATGACCTCAACCCTGAATCCTTCCTCTTCTTCATATCCTCAACTACTGGGTGACTAGCATCATGTACAGGAAGGTGAGGTTTGAGCTTCATCAAAACAGACATAGCATCTTTAGCATCATCTACTTCTCTGAAAGTGGATGTCTTGTTCTTCTCAACAGCAGGGATATCTCTGGTAGTCCTCTTGGACTTTTGTGCAGTAGCTCTCTTGGATGGAGCCTTGGTGCTCTTGGAGGCACCATGCTTAGGCATAGCATTAGCCAAAAGTTTCTTAGCCTTCTTCTTAGGAGGGTCCTGAGCAGCAGGTTCCTCCTCTTCCTCCTCTTTAGCAGCAGCACAAGTAGCCTCCTCTAGATCCTCATATATAGAGGTAGGCCTGCCCATCACATGGATGATCCTCTTCCTGGTTGTCTTCTTTTCTCCTACCTTCTTAGGAAAAGCTTTCCTAGGAACCTCAATAGACATAGTTGCCCTAGCACTATCATGTGCTTTGAAGGTTTCTATAGCTGCATAAATTTTGTTGACCACCCTCCTGATGAGGTGGCCTCAGTGTCAGACTTCCTGGCATCCTTCTCTTGCTTCTTAGCAAGAACTTCCTTTGGGCAAAAATCATAATATTCTTCTTCTGAGTTCAGTCTCTTTGTTGTCCTAGTGGCAGCTTTAGGAAACCCATGAGAACTGGGAGTGCCAGGATCTATGGATAACTGGACTCAGGACAAGTGCCTGAACTCATCTCAATGTCCTACTCTAGCAAATTCTGACTATCTTCTAAGCCTGACACGTCTAAACCTGTTAATAAAGTATAGAGGATTGTAATTGGATAATTCATCACAAAATACAGAAAATTTTGAAATTTGAACTAAGAATTTCCAAAATTTTGCATTATGTCAAATATATTTTGGTACAGCCGAGGCAAACTTTTCAGTCACACCGAGACAAACATCCTTCTTTCCAAGAACTTGGCACCATTTTTTGTTGGACCGAAAATGAACACTCGGCTCCACCGACGCGTTCTCAGTGTGGCAGAAAAGAAAATCAGTGACACCGGTTTTTTCACATCTGTTCTACCGAGATAGAGGAGGCGGACGACAAAACTCTAAAAATTCGTCGTTCGCTATCCTATGGATTTTTCTATTGGATGGAAAGATTTCAAATTGTGGCAACACTAGGAATAAACCCAAATGCGTGTGAATCGGACAGTGGAGCGCGAGAGGAGGCCAAATCCATACCCTAATGCGGTGATTGATCCTCTACGGCGACGACGTTGGAGAAGGAAATGTCGACGGCGGCGATTCCTAGCGGTGGAGGCGCTTGGGGAAGCAAGGCGATAACCAGGGGCCTTCGGGGCGGCAACTAATGTTGTGGAGGCACGACATTTGAAGAATAGATTTCAAATCGTCGGGGTCCATCGATTATATACACATAGATGTCGATGACACCGAGTTGGTATTTTCGGTGTCACCGAGTTTCACTACTGTCAGCTAACAGGGAAACTCGGTGTAACCTAGAATACGAAATCGGCATTAACGAGATAGACAATCCATATCAACCCTAGGAATTTGGTATACGCAAGTTGAAGGTATGGACTATGGTAAGACTTATGCCCCCGTCACTAGACTTCAAGCTATTCGTATTCTTCTTGCTTGTGCTAATCACCATGATATCACGCTTTATCAAATGTACATCAAAAGTGCATTTTCAATTGGTGAAATTGAAGAAGAGGTTTATATTAAGCAACCGCCTGGTTTTGTGAATCCTAATAAACATAATCATGTTTACAAGCTTCGTAAAGCTCTTTATGGACTTAAGCAAGCCCCTTGTGCTTGGTATAAATGTTTAACAAAGTTTCTCATTGAGAAAGCTTTTGAAATTGTTAATATTGATGCAAACTTGTTCACTAAGAGAGTTAATGGTGAATTATTTGTGTGCCAAATCTATGGGGATCATATTATCTTTGGTTCCACTAACCCTCAATTTAGTGAAAGATTTGGAAGGTTGATGTCCGACAAGTATGAGATGTCTATGATGTGTGAGCTGAAATTCTTTCTTGGATTGGAAATCAAGCAATCAAGAGAAGGAACTTTCATCTCTCAAACTAAGTATACCAAGGACTTGATCAAGAAGTTCAACATGCAAGAGTGCAAAGGTATGAAAACTCCTAGGCCCACTAGTGGACATGTTGACCTTACCAGGGAGAATGAACCAGTTGATCAAAAGGCTTATCGATCTATGATAGGTTCATTGCTATATCTATGTGCACCCCATCCCGATATTATGCTTAGTGTTTGCATGTGTGCTAGATATCAAGCTGCACCTAAAGAGTGTCATCTTTTGGCTGTGAAATGTATTGTGAGATCATGATACAAACACCAAACTTTGGCATTTGGTATCCCAAGGGATCTTCTGTTAATCTTGTTGGCTATTACGATTCGGACTATGCCGGTGACAAAGTTGATAGAAAGTCCACCTCGGGTACTTGTCCATTTTTGGGTAGATCTCTTGTGTCTTGGTCCTCCAAGAAACAAAACTCAGTATCTCTATCTACTGTCGAAGCTGAGTATATTGCTACTGGATTTTGTTGTGCGCAATTACTATGGATCACACAAACCCCTAAGGATTATGGAATTTATGTTTAAAATGGTCCATTACTTTGTGACAATCAAAGTTGTATTAAAATTGGTCATAATGCTATGCAACATTCTCGAACTAAGCATATTCAAGTTCGCCATCACTTCATTCGTGATCATGTTGCCAAAGGAGATATCAATGTTAAGCATGTTCGCACTAACAAGAAATTGGCCGATATCTTTACTAAGCCACTTGATGAGAAAACATTTTGTCACTTGAGGAGTGAGTTGAACATCATTGATGCTTCAAACTTGAGCTGGACTCACTCGGTTGCAAGCAAGGACATGAGCTTTCTTGTTATTTCCATGTTCTCGTAAGTCATTATCATATGCCATGGAATTCTATGCTTCCTTGTATTGCATCTAACCTTTTGTAGGTACTTGGAGACACTTCATTCCACAAGATTATCATCAACTCGAATCATAAGCAATCTTGTCATTACCAAGTATCTAGAACCCCTCTTGTTGATGGAAGGAAGAAGACAACAAAAAACATATCCTTGACATATACTTGATCTTAGTTGCAAAATCTTAAATGGTGTCATGTCAATTGGATATATCCATTGTTCTTCCTTGCATGACTAACCTTTGTAGCTGACTAGTGTACAAGAACAAGAAGGATTGCCCCCAATTCAAGATGATTTTCATCAACCTCTAGCATCCTCAACAAGTTAACCTATGACCAACGTCATCAACATCACTCAAAGCTATGTACTCATATCCTTGAAAAGGCTTTACTCCAAGTCATGGGCTAAAGCAACTCAAGTGATATGAAGACATTAAAGTGCTTAATCAAAAAATGGTAACCCCATTTGAGCTTAACGTATAATATGACCTATGATCAAGTATTCTTGCTTGGCTCCTAAGTTAATAAACTCTAATATAGGTGACCTAGTCACCACCCATCATCTAGATAAGAATCTTGTGTGGTTTGCTCTCTATTTGCATGATCTCTCGTAACTACTCAAATCTTATCCATTAGATGTCCTTTGTAAAAAAATTGCATTCTTTCATTTTGAAACTATTTCTTTTGTCTCTGTGAAAACATAAACATGGTCTCTCATTCGAAGCCACCGATATAAATAACTCGGTTCTACCGAAATTGCAGATGAGCTGCACTACACAATCTCGGTACCTTCGATTTATCTATCCCAGAGGCATCAATTTTTCTTTGTTTTCTAAATCCGTGTTTCTTTAATATTTCTTATTGGTTTCTGTTCTTGTGATATTCTTGTTCCTTCGATGACCCCTTCATTAAAAAAATTAGGGGGAGAAGAACAAACAACACTTCGGGGGAGAAATTCTTTATTCAAGGATCCCTAGCTCCAATGAGAAGAAAACTAAAATTTGCAAAAGGGAGAGAAGCTACATTCAATGATTCCCTTAGTTCTTTTCTATGAACCCTACTTTCAATGACCTTTGTTCTCGAGGATCCCTTCCTTGTCGATGATCCCTGTCACTACTCCTAAGCTTAACCTTTATGGTAATTTATGCCAAAGGGGGAGAATATCAAAGCTTCATGCTAAAGGGAGAGTCACACGCTTATGCAAAGGGGGAGATATGATTTAGGGGGAGAGGAAAATATCAAAAGTTCACACTTATATAAACAAGGGGATAATAACAATGTAGGGGGATAAAGATATTTTTGGAGAAAAGTCTAAAGTGAACAAAGGGTTACCATTTCTCACCCTATCCAATCCCAATATCTACATGCTGAGATTCAGGGGGAGAGGGTGTACTACTACTTTCATATCTAAGGGTAGAAAAGCTATAAAAAATTAATGCTAAAGAAGGAGACATATCAAACTTAAGGATTATCATATTTTATATGTTCTCCATATCTTGGTATCCTTTGAGTTCTATTACTTTTGTGTAGTAGAATACTTTTTTGTTTTCTAACATTGTTTTCTCAAGTGTGTCTCTACTACTAGAATGCTCAAGAACTCAAGGTAAGTATATGCATCTTACCTTTGATCAACATGATCTCTTGCTTCTTGCACATATTGTTTGCAAGAGTGAAGTCTTGAATGAGGATACATCTCATTCATATATATTTTGATGCATATAGCCAAGATACACATGACTCCTTATATCCCTTTAATCCATATGTGTGTCCATGCATACCAAAGCAACTATCCTTTAAAGGACTTCACACATTTAGGGGGATCAAATCTAAGTCATGTGTTTCTCAAAGTCTTCATTACATCCGTGAATATCTTTATTTGAAGCTTTGATTGTATGTTGTCATCAACTACCAAAAAGGGGGATACTGAAAGCACAACATTCTCCCTTGGTAGTTTTGATAATTCATGACAACATACATTGTCTCTTGGACTAACACCTCTATCTAGTCTATTTCAGATAATAGTCCATGGAGAGTTGGGTTGGCAAAAATGATTCTCGAGATTCTAGAATTACCCCAATTTGTAAGGCAATAGGTTGGCCAAGCTTCAAGCAAGAGGACTCTACATTTTACATTTGTGAGAAATCACTTCCACTACATACGAAAGCCAATACTATTAAAAGGGGATAAGGTTTTGTTAGTGAACAAAATGCTCATACGTGCACACGTGATAGTCACCAAAAACATCCACAAGCTCTCCCGCCAAAGTCTATCTATGGCCAAACATTCAAAATCGGTGCAACCAACATTCCTATCCCAGTGCCACTGCTTCCAAGCCCTACACAAACTCAACCAAACCTTAACCCTTCGATGCAGCCGACACTGCTTTTGGTGCCATCGAGTTGGGCTGCCAAGTTTCTATTACGCAAGTTCACATTTTCGGTCTGTCCGAGAATGTTGAATCGGCGTCACCGAGTTTAGCGATTTTGACTGTTGGTCACCTTGTCGGTGCAACCGAGATTCATATATCGGTCCCTCCAAGATTCAAAAGTTGCCACCTTTTGGTCACTTTGGTACCATCGAGATTAATACATCGGTGTCACCGAGTCTGACTTATTGTGTGTAACGGTTGGATTATTTGGGATGCCCATATATACCCCTCCACCACCACTTACTCGAGAGTGAAGCACTCAGAACTATTCCATACCTATCCTATCATATCTTCTGAGAGAGAACCACCTACCCTTGTGTTGAGATTAAGATCTTCCACTCCAACCATATGGATCTTGATTTCTAGCGTCCCCAAGTTGCATTCCACCAATGCCATCTCTTCCACCAAGCCAAATCTGTGAGAGAGTGATTGTGTGTTGAGGAGTCTATCCTCTTGAGGCACAAGAGCAAGGAGTTCATCATCATTACCGAGCATATTACCTTTTGGCGGGTGGTGCCTCCTAGATTGGTTAGGTGTCGCTTGGTAGCCTCCTACTTCGTGTTGTGGAGCAAACCAAGAAGTTTGTAAGGGCAAGGAGATTGCGTACTTCATGAAGATCTACCCATAGTGAGGCTAGTCCTTTGTGGACGGAAGCCGTATGGAATAGTCAAGGTTGCTACTTCATGGACCCTTATGGGTGGAGCCCTTCGTGGACTCTCGCGACCATTAACCTCCGTGGGTTGAAGACTCCATAAATCTGGACGTACGATAGCACCACCTATCGGAACCACGGGAAATATCATTGCGTCTCCTATTGTGTTTGATCTTCCTATCTCAACTCTTTACTGCATGTGCTATGTCTTTACTTTCCGTTGCCACATTTGTATACATGCATGTGTAGGGCTGTTAGACTTGCTAGACTTGCTAAAATAGTTAAAATCTGCCAAATAATTAACTTGGAAAATGTTAGGTTTTAAATTCCTGCTAGTAGTCTGTTCACCCCCCCTAGACACCCTTCTAGCGATCCTACAGGGTCTTTGGCTATTATCGGACAGACGAATCGGGGAAGAAAGTTCCATGTTCATCATGCTAGAGGCATGTCACAGATGAACGGACAGAGTATTCAGATTCATTGGATTTTTTTGAGAAACTTTCATATATAAATTATTTTCGTATGACTTATAGATTATTTTATATTAATTTTCACAGTTTAATTAATATTCTGAAATAAACATATTTAATTTAATTCAAAAAATTCAATTACGACGTCAGCATGAAGTCATCATGACATCAGCCATCAACAGTCTCTTTTGAATGGTTAATCTGACCTGTGGGCCCCACCTATCATAGATAGTGGACTAACCAAGGTTTAATTAATCCTAATTATTGATTTATTAGTAGGGGGTCCCACCTGTCATACTATGTAGTATTAACAACATGTTTAATTAGTCTAATTAGGGGTGGGACCCAATGTCAGTGTCTGTTAGTTGTATTAATTAGTTCCTACTTAATAGCTACCGTGACCGGGCCTAGTGTTAGTGGCTTTTTAGCGCGGGGTTAGCTGGTTAATGTAGGGGGTCTCACCTATAGGTGACCCACCACTGATTTGAATGTGGTGGTGCGCCATCTATGCTCCAGCAAGGGCCAGAAGCAACGGCGTGGCTCAGGAATGGTGCTCCGACAACCATTTCGAGCATCGCAACCTCCTAATCGACGCTGGCGGTGGGGCGCATCGATCTACGCCGACGGAAGCGCCGGTGGGGGTCAGGAACAGCAGGGTCGGCGCGGCCGAGCGGCGGCCGACGCTTGCTCTCATCCAAAACATTGAAGGAGCGGCTCGGGGTCCTAACTAGGGGTCGGGGTCGATGTTGGGGAGGTTCTGGATAACGTAAGTGGCACGCTTGGGTGCTCAAGAGCACGCATGGCTCGTGCGTGACTACAATGGTAGCCGGCGGAGCTTGGCTATGATGTTAGCTACCTTGCGGACCTACGAGAGTGTGTAGATGGAGGGGGCTATGAGGGGGAGCTCTCGACCGTTGCAGAGAGGGCCGGGGAAGATGTTGGTGCACTGGAGGCGGCGAATCGAGGTGGTGGTCCCCGGAGTCTAAAGAGGAAGAAGTGAGCGCGGGCGATGGTGATGGAGCTCCCTGGCTTCGTTCTAGTGCATGAGAAGGAAGAGGCTGACATCGTGGAGTTCCAGGATGCGTTGGAGCGGCGTGGGCACGGAGATGGCCATGATCTCCCCACGGCTCGGCCATAGCAGCGCCCGACCGAGGGCGGGGGAGGATCAATGAGCGAGGAGAGGGGATATGAGGGTGCTAGAATTGCGGGGAGGGCGTAGGGGCGATGTTATCCTCTAGGGGGATCCGTGGATGCTCGATAGCGAGGCAGGTCGGCACTCGGATGGTGCGCGCGCGCCATGGCATTCTCTCAAGGAAGAGGAGGAAGAAAAGGTCAGCGTTGTTAGGCTGGGCCATCCTATTCTCTGGCCCGGACAAAGTGCATAGTGCACTTTACCAAAAAAGATATTTTTCTGTTTCTATTTTCTATTTTCTATTTTATTTATTTTTAGGACCAATTATGTTTAGCAAAATGTGTGACTTGCTCCATTAAATAACATGCAATATTTAGCACTTCCATGTTTGGTTTGGAAGGTTTTGGCACAAGTTTGTATTTTTCACAATTTTAAAAGGGCATTTAAAAATGAATTGGCCTCTCTTATATTAAATTTGAGGCACCAAAACACTTTGCAAAAAGTTGGTTACAATTTTATAATTGCTTATGGAATATTTGCAACCCATACATGATTTTTATTTCCTAGTTTGTAAAACTTTTAAATCCACTTTTCAACTGAATTTGAATTACAAAAGAATTTGAATTTAGCATTAATTCCAAAAGTGAGCACACATGCATTAGCAAAAGCATTTATCTTAACCTCCTGGTTTATTGTAGCTTAATGACGATGATCGTTGTAGCACTGAATTCAGGGTGTCACAGATGGTTGCCCTGGCGGCGCTCGAGTGCCACCAGGAGAGATGGGGAGAGAGACCCCCTCCTTCTTCTTCTCCCTTGGCCTCCTCCCTAGGTGGGAGTAGGGTTTGACCTCTGTCCCATGGCCGTCATGGCTCCCGGAGGGCAGAAGCCCCTCCGAGATTGGATCTCCCTCTCTTTGTTTCTCTCCTATTCTTGCGACTATTTTCTAACCCCTTCACCGTTTCTTAAATATCCGGAGATCCGTAACTCCGATCGATCTGAAATTTTGAGCCGTTTTTATCGCAAAAATATATTTCCTGCAACGTAAGGAGAGCCCCAACCAACTTAAGGGCTGGCCACAAGCCATCAGGGCGCCCCCCAGGCTGCGCCCTGTTGTATAGTGGGGCCCTCCTGCATCGTCTTGCGTTGATTCCAACTACCAAAATTCACATATATTCAAAAAAAATCTCCGTAAAGTTTTATCCCGTTTGGGATTCATTTGATATGGAATTTCTGTGAAACAAAAACACAAAAAAACTAGGAACTAGCACTGGGCACTTGGTAAGTAAGTTAGCCCCCAAAATAATATAAAATGTTGCCAAAAGTATATGAAAGCTGTGGAATACTGGCATGAAGCAACCAAAAATTATAGATAATACATAGACGTATCAGTGACATTAGGGTTGATGCATGCGTATCATAGGTGTTATTCTAATACGAACTCTAGGGATGTTTGTGACATTTATAGGGACAACTCAATAGATTAATCAGAAAGGGTAACTTGAGGTAGTTTTACTACCTACACCAATTTCATCTCATGTTCTCTACTAGATGGGAACTTTGGAGTGATTCTTAGTCGCACGTTGAGGGATGGTTATATGATTAAATTATATTAGCGCTCTTGGGATATTGCACTAGTGAAAATATGAATCCTACGCCTTATTTCCAAACAGTAATATATAGTTTTGCTCGACGTTTACTACTTGCTACCTCTATGTTTTTATTTATCATATTATAAAAACCTATTTCTACTATCCATACTACATTTGTATCACCATCTCTTCATGGAACTACTATACAATTTGCCATTGTATTGTGTGTGTTGGGGACACAAGAGATTTTTTATATTTGATTACAGGATTGGTTGTGAGAGACCATCTTCATCCTACACCTCCTGCCGATTGATAAACCTTAGGTCATCCACTTGAGAAAAAATTGCTATTGTCCTACAAAACTCTACTCTTGGAGTACCACACGAGTCTACAAGAATAAGTTGTGTAGTAGACATCAGTTGGTGATGCTACCGGTTCCAACAATGCCCCCACCCACTCACCCACCACCACCACCACCCCGCCTTTTGCTGCCACCACCTCGTCGTTTCTCTGCCTCCTCGCACCACATATCCATTGTTCGCCCTCACTAGACAACAACACGCTCACTCTGATTCAGGCCATTCCACACCCCGTGGCACCCGAAACGACAACCTTCATCCCAGTCCTATCATTCTGATCATCCGCCCCCTGCCCCATCAGTCCCTACTCCACAGTGAATGGACCAATGTCGCTACCTTGTCATACATCATCGCGATGCTTTTTCCCTGTCGTGCCACCAGCAACATGGGCTTCTGCAATGTTCGGCTATGTCCTTCCTATTGCTACACCTCTAGATCTCGTGTGATGCGTTGCAGACGTGGCACGACACGTAAGGCACACTCGAGCTCATAGTGCGCATACGACCTTGTGGCATGAAGGTTCTGTCGCCACAAGTCGGACTCAACATCCTTGATGTTAGAGGCGTGGAGGAGGCAGAGTTCCTTGCTCCCGATGTGTCGTAGCATACAAAACACTAAAATGCATTATGAAAATAATATAGAGGTAATACACTGATGGGACGTATTGTAATTTTTACTAAGTTTCTAGCATGTATCTCAACCTCATTATTCGCTAGTCACTTAGGCCATAATAGTTCCTGCATCGAGTTGTGACAGTATGCAATCGAATATGTATTCTTGTAAGCAACATTTGATCACAATACCAAAAATTTCCCATTAATAATTTAATTACAATTCCAAGTGATAGTATAGTAAGGTCTGACCTTCACTTGCCTTAGACCTCATTGATCCTTCATACTTACGTAAATATGTCGTACCCCGATAAGCTACGTGTTATATATGATGCTACACTTGGGAGAACACTAACACCTTGATACTTCAATATGAGAGATCACCACAATAAAAACTACTAATGAGCAATCAAAGGGGTGCAAAAATAGGGGATAGGCATGTTGGGCAATTCAACATAGTGATACATTGTAGCCCTTCTGTCAGAGATATTTTCTATGTCTTCGAGAAAATTCAACAAGAAGTGTTGTTGTGGGAGATGAAAAACTGTGTTGTGGTAGCAATTTTATCAAAAATGGATTTATGAAAAACTACTTTTCATGGCAACCTAAAAAACAGTGTCGTGGTACCTATTTCGAACATCAATGTCATGGTAGTAATTTTTTGGCAAATTGGTTTTCTAAAAACTTCTTACCGTGGCAACCTATAAACACTGCCATGGCAACAAATTCAAAAATCACTGCCATGGGAGTTGTTTCTTCAACTTTTCTACTCCAGCGTCTTGTCCAATCTCGTGCGTTGGGTCCTCCCTTGCAAGATTGTCATATACATCTGTACTCTCACCACTATCTCTATAGCTACTCTATTACATAAAAGTTGACACACGAGTCATTAAACTGACAATCATATGGCTTCATACACATGTCATACTGTGACATGCAGGTCATTTAAATAATTACAACATATAATTTCTACTTGTGATGGAGTTGTTTGATTTTCTCAAAGAGGAAGGGTGAAGCCATATAGTAGCAGATATTATTTATCTTTGTTAAGAACCAACGTTTATCGAACTAGTGGGAGACAACACACGAGCAACTTTAGTAATACCTACACACAAACAAGAATAATTGCTTGCACCCAACAAAGGCAAGGGGGTCATCAATACCCTTGTTCTTTCCAACCACAAGGTTAAAATTAAATAGTTATAATAATAATAATAATAATAATAATAATAATAATAATAATAATAATAATAATAGCTAAATATGATAGTAGCAAAGGTAAAGAATGCAAATAAGTAGCAATTGTAAGAGCCTGTAAATAAATGGAGAATGGACTCGATGGCGATTGGTTCACTTGTGGCATCTCTCTCGAAAGCAAGATAGGGAAGGGTGCACAAATTATTGTCGGTCAATTGATAGAACTACACATAGTTATAATTGCAATCATTCATGGAATAATCAATACATATGATTATGTCCATAACAATTAGACCGTTGATCCAACTGCATTTACTACCATAGCTCCACCCAAGACCACTATCTAGCATGCATACGAAAGTATCAAATTCATACAAACAGAGTAATGCATTAAACAAGATGACATAATATAGACAAGAAGAGATCAATCAATATGACCAAACCTCGTTGCTTTATCCTTAGTGGCAACAATATAATACGTGCGCTTATCCTTTCAGTCACTAGAAAGGATCACCGCAAGATTAAACCTATTGCAAAGAACCTCTCCATCTGAAGATAAATTAATCAAAATTGGCCGAAGGAGATGGATGGATCAGAGAGAAACACAAAGATATCAAATTATGCAAGAAGGAAGGCTCAAGAAACTCATAATACATCAATGAATAATCAGATCCTAAACCTACAATTCAATTGTTCCCAAATAAAGACATCGTGAAACATTACATTACATTTACCTTAAAGAATATCATTGTATTGAAGATAAAAAGAGAGAGAAAGACATCTAGCTACTACGTTGGACCCATAGGTCCTCAAGGAACTACTCACACATCATTATGGAGGCTCCAAGATTGATGAACATAGCCTCCTCAATGATTTCCTCGTTTGGTAGAGTACCAAAAAAGGGCTCCATATGGGATCATACTAAACTTTTATTCAAATAGATCATGAAAAGGCCAAGGGTCAAAATAAAAAGCAAAAGGTAAAAGTGGTCATGATACGATACCGGGGCACCTCCCCCAAGCTTGGCTCAAGCCAAGGGGAATGCCCATACCCGTGTACACAAGTTTCCTTTGGTCGTGAAGATGATGAAGCTGGTGCTGATGAAGCAGTAGTAGGTTTGTTATCCGGCTTCCAGGGCAAGGTGTCACCATCAAAGGTTGATGCATGAGTCCTTGGAGTCCTGTAGTTGGCAGCTACACTCATACCCTTAAATATTTCTTCATATTCAAAAACATGATTTTGGAGATCATAAATTTGACTCTTCAGAAAGTTGATTTGCTCGTTGAAGTTGAAGACGATGTTTTTCATGGACTGGCCATCCACCATGTGATCACGGGTGAATTCCGTGATCATGGAGTGATTGGCACTAAGTCCACGTTCGACCATCCCTTTGCACTTGAAGACATCTTGCTCCATAGCTTCTAGCCTGGACTCCACGCTTCCAGTCCTCTTGGGCACCTGAACATCCCAGATGTGGAGCATCCCCTCATGCATCTCAAAGGTTTGAGGGTGCTTCATCATGTCCAGCAGATATTGTGGGACCGAAAGTAGGTATAGAGGGGGGGTGATTAGACTACTTGACTAAATAAAAGTTTTGCCTTTTTCCCAATTATAATACTTGGCAAGTTATAGCATTCATAGCATATCATGTAACACCCTACACATGAATGTCTAAGAGTGTAGCAACGGAAAGTAAAGACATTGCACATGTAAGTAAAGAGAGGGTTAGGAATGCAAACACAAGTGATGACACGATGATATTTCTCGTGGTTCCGATAGGTGGTTCTATCCTACGTCCACATTCATGGAGTCTTCAACCCATTGAGGGTAATAGTCGCGAGAGTCCAGAGAGGGCTCTACCCACGGAGGGTTCCACGAAGAAGAAACCTTGAATATTCCATGCGGCTTCCGTCCACGAAGGACTAGCCTCACTATGGGTAGATCTTCATGAAGTAGGCAATCTCCTTTCCCTTACAAACTTCTTGGTTCACTCCACAACACGAAGTAGGAGGATCCCGAGCGACACCTAACCAATTTAGGAGGCACCACCCTCCAAAAGGTAATACGCTTGATAATGACGATAAACTCCTTGCTCTTGTGCTTCAAGATGATAGACTCATCAACACAGAACCTCTCTCACATATTTGGCTTGGTAGAAGATATGGGATTGGTGGAAAGCAACTTGGGGTGGCTATAAATCAAGATCCATATGGTTGGAGTGGAAGATCTTGACCTCAACACAAAAGTAGGTGGTTCTCTCTCAGAAAACTGAGTAGGATAGGTATGGAATAGTTCCAAGTGCTTCTCTTTCGACTGGGTGGTGGTGAAGGGGTATATATAGGCATCCCCACCAATCCAACCGTTACACACAATAAGTCAGACTCGGTGACACCAATGTGTAAATCTCGATGGTACCGAGGTGACTAACAATGGCAACTTTTGAATCTCAGATGAACAGATATACAATTCTCGATTGTACCGACAAGGTGACCAACGGTTAGATTTACCAAACTCGGTGATGCCGATTCACCATTCTCGGTTGGACTGAAAATGAGAACTTGCATAACAGGAAGTTGGCAACCCAACTCGGTGGCACCGAGTGCAGTGTCGGATCCACCGAAGTGTTAGGGTTTGGCTGAGTCTGTCTAGGGTTTGGAACTCGGTGGCACCAGAATAGGAATGTTGGTTGCACCGATTTGCATGTTTTGTCTTAGGACAGAATTTGGTGGGAGAGTATGTTGATGTTTTTGTGACTTTCACTTATGCACGTTTGAGCATATTGTTCACCATCAAAACTTTACTCCCTTTTAATAGATTGGATTTCCTATAGACTCAAAGTGATTTCTCACAAATGTAGAATGTAGATTCCTCTTGCTTGAAGCTTTGCCAACCTATTTCCTTGAATCTTGGGGTAATTTCACAATCCTTTAGCCATTCCCATCATTGAAATTTTCTGAAATATACTTGGTGAAAACACTAGTTCAATGACTTATATGTTGTTATTAATTACCAAAACCACCAAGGGAGAAAATGTTCTTTCAGATATTGGTTGATAACCTTCTCGAAGAACTTGTCCTTGGGGGAACTTGAGGAAGCCATGGGGATTTAGATCTGACAAAAAACAACACGAAACAAGAACAGAAGAAAATATTGTGATGCGGTTGTCAAAACAGTCGTGGGTATATATAGAGAATTTTTATTCTTGGAAAGCAAGCAAACAAGAGGAAAACAAAGTCGAGAAGGTTCCCGAGGTGGGCACGCTCCACCAAGTTATGCCAGGGATGGCAACCGCACCCTGGTGGGTCGTCCCCTCCTCGGTTACCTTCCAATTTATTTTTTATTTCCTAAATAGAGTGACTAACTAAATAACTAAACACTCTTAACTTATCCCCCAAGTCTACTCTATAAGATCATAGAGAACTTTTAAGGACTCATGATAAGCTCCGCTTCGAGAATCTCAATTTGGAGCAACAGCATAAATTCCTTAAATCTATCAATGACGATTTTCGAAAGAAGACTTCGTCTTATCTAGCCAAACGACTTCGCTTGTCTACATTCATTCCACTAGTTAAGGCTAAGCAAACTAGTAACAAAGGCAAGAAAGGTTCTTCAACTGGTAGCAATAAAAATGATAAATCCAATGATATTGCTTCTAGTAGTTATATTGATTCCACCAACGACTCTCTTAGCCAAGTTACACTTGAGCAAGAAAATGATATACTGAAAGGGGTTATAGAAAATGGCATCTACAAAAGTCTTGTCGGATGTAAGAAATTTGAGGAAACTATACGCAAGCATGGATGATACCAGAAAAACCATGGCATTGGCTACTTCAACGCACATGGAGTTCAATGGGAAGAAGGTCAATACCCCAAGCCGAAGTTTGTTCCTCAAAGGGGGAAGTATGCAAATACTCTTGCCAAGGGAGCAAAAGCTCAAGATGACCTTCCGCCACAAGACCACGAGCTCAAGGGCAAGTACAAGCTTCAAGACGAGATCAACTCATATGAAGATGAATCCCAAGCTTTGCTCAAGTGGGTTTCCAAGGCTTCTACAAGATCAACTCCTACATATGCTTCTTCAAGTCCAAGAATTCCCATCAACTTGATGTGTGTCCCCAAGAACAAGAACTAGAGACGTTCTTGAGGGGTGACTTCGCCAACGAAATTCACTCACTTTCATTACTGGCAAGGACGAGTTGCCACCAACAACAACATTATGCAATAGTTCAAGGAGTCACATATTCCCTCAAAGATCAGCAAGGGACAAGTTAATTAATGAATCAATGGACATCATCATGTATGCTTTGCACTCCATGTCCATAGATTTCCTTGTATTTGTCTCTTATGTTTGGGACTAACCCATGTAGGTGAGGAGAGTAAGAAACAAAAAGGATTGCTCCCAACTCAAGATGATCTTCATCAACTATGGGCATCCACCACTACATCACCACATGAAGTCTTCTACGACAAAACCCAAGGTTAGTTTATCCCTCTTAGGGGGGATGTAACATCAAGGGGGAGCTTTACTCTAAGACTTGAGTCAAAGCATCTAGTATAATGTGACAACATTAACAAGCTTTATGTAAAAGTGGCAACCCCCCTTGTGCTAAATGATGAGTACAACCTATAATTAAGTATTCTTACTTGGCTCCTAAGTCAATATACTCATATATAGATGAATGCGTCATCAACAAAGTTCTTGATAGATGATAGAGTGTGTGTGCATGTTTGCCATGATTTGATGTGACATCTTATTGTCTGAGCATGGTGGTCTACATAAGTTTACTCATTCGTGGATATCCAATTGTCACTATTTGGCTTTTGATTTTCTTTTGCCAATTGCATGTACAAGAATGCCTAGGACCCCTCTCTAGCTATCTATGCTCTCTCGACTCAAGTTCTATTCATGCTACATCACAAAACTTGAACAAGCACTTCTCGAACCCTCTGTGTGAGGAGCACTCGGAGTACCGTTTCGACAAGAGTCGCATTCCAAAACCTCACTGTGAAACTTGGTGTAACCAACTCCAGAAACTCGGTTCCACCGAATCACCGAGTTGATCTAGGTTTTTGATCTTGGTACAACCGATCGGGAATTCTCGGTCTCACCGAGTCTATATGTCTCCTGACAGTTAGGCACCTCGATGACACCGAAACATTCCAATCGGTTTCACCGACAGTGAGGGGTATATAGCCTAATGGACTCGACTTTTGAAATTCACTCGCCAAAAGTCTTTTCCTCCAAACCCCAAGTTCCGCTCCCTAGCCCCTGGTCATCGCCCTTGCCTTCCTGTGCGCACATATCGTTGGGAATCGCTGCCGTCAATGGAATCTACGCCACCATTGTTGCCTTAGCGGACTCGTCATCGAACTAGGGTATGAATCTGGCCCCTTGTGCGCTCCTCTATCCAATTCATGCGCATTAGGATATTTCCATTGATAATCCACCGTATGCAATATTCCTATCCGACTAGAAAACTAATTAGATTAGCGAACTGGAAAACCTAGGTTTAGTTGTCCGCAAAACGTAGCTTGATGATACCGAGCACAAAAATCTGTTCTACCGATTTTGTTCTAGGGTTTCTAAGAATGGTCTCGGTGAAACTGAGCAGTCATTTTCGATGACACTAAGGTTACTGCAAAAATTTTGTAAAGCAGACCATATGTCTCGATGCATCCAAAAAATTGACTCTGTGGTACTAAAATCCATTTTACAGAAAGCTAAAACAAAGAATTTCTTTGTTAAAATTTGAAAAATGTATGTGTTTTGTGATGATTCAACCCCACTACTCTTCTATGATGTAATCATAGGGTCAGTATGTCAAATTCAGTGGACAACCATATTTACTTCAGACAGCCTAGTGGTGATGCAGATCCCGACACTAGTCCTGAGTCTAGTTCTCCTTCTTCAGAAGATCCAGGCACCCCAAGCTCTCATGGGTTGCAAGGCTGCTACCAGAGCCAGGAGGAAGTTGAACTATGATGAAGAAGATTCAGACTTTGTGCCAGAATAGGTTCTTGCTAAGTAAAGGTAAGACAAAGTAGAGAAAGCTGCTAGGAAGTCTACAACAGATGCCACCTCATCTAGGAGGCTAGTAAGAAAGGAGTATGTCAGTTCTGAAGCCATGAGAGCACCAGAGGGTGCTAGGGCTTCCATGTTTGTTAAGCCTACCTGGAGCTCCATGCCCAAGAAGACAGCTAAGAAGAAGAGAAACAGAAAGAAGATAGTTCATGCTGTTGGAAGACCTACTTCCATGTATGAAGATCTATAAGAAGTCAAGGAAGAGAAAGAGCCAGCTGCCAAGGCTCCTCCTAAGAAGAAAAAGAAGCTGCTTGCTGATGCCATGACCACTCAGCCCCATCAAAGAGCAAGGCATCTGCTCCCAAGAATCCCACAGCTCCAAAGTCCATGAGGACAACCAAGGATGTTCCAGATGCAGCCAAGAACAAGGGTTCCTCCTCTAGAGCTGCTGCTAGAGAGGATGAGATGACAGTTTTGAGGAAGCTAAGACCTCACCTTCCAGAGCACAATGACAACCATCCTATTGCTGAGGACATGAAGAATAGGAAGGATTCAGGGCTGAAGGGATGGAGACCTATTGATCCATATTATCATAGTAGAATAACTTCTAGAGACTACATATTCTAGACCAAAGAGTAGCAAGATTTCTATGAGATCATTCTCCTAGACAAGGGCCTAGATGTAAGTGATATGAGATATGTAGATAGAGGCTACATTAAGGAGAATGAGGATTACTTTCCACATGTGCAAGAGAACTTCAAGGCCATTGATATTGATGCATTTTTTGGTAGAGAATTGACCCCTTGGAATGATGAAATGATAATGCAATTCTAGTCCACCACTCACTTTATGGTGATGGTAGAATTGTCTGGATGATAGAAGGTGTCAGGTATGAATCAAGAGTGGAAGAGTGGGATACCATCTGAGGAGCCTCACAAATGCAAGATGGTTATTTGGATGTGTACTCTGATGCCAAGATGAATCGTAACTCCATGGCTAAGATGTACAAGGAGATCCCTACTGCCTATGTGCATTCACATAAGTTTGGCTCAGTATACTATCTGAAGGCAGGACTGGCCACCTCCAACACCATCATGAGGTATACTTTGATGCCCAAGTCAGGAGATGACAAGATGATCCAAGGATTCTCCGTCAACATGTTGCCTCACATTGACCTTCACACCAGATTCAGGGTCATGGATTTGATAGGTGAGATTATGAACAGGATTGTTGTTGCTCAAAAGAGATGATGTGGATATGCACCATACATTCAAATGATTATCAACTCCAAGCTTGAGAAGAGTGTATATGCACTTGATAGACCACATATGTCACTCTAGCCTGGCTTTGAGGACAATGTTCTCATGATGAACCCAGATCATCCGATTTCATCTATTGCACATGAAGCCAGATGAACCTTATTCTTAGCTCTATCAAAGGCATGTAGAATGACATCACAGAGATTCTGAAGAACCAGAAGAGACTGTAAAGGATTATTGAAGACAAGGTCCACACATTGAACAACAAGGTTGATGGGTTAACAAAAATTGTTGATGAGCTCAAGAAGGAAGTGGATGTTATACACCTTCCTCACACCTGAGATGATGATGATGATGAAGATAACAGTCACCGTCTCCAGCCTAGCACTCAGTTCAAGACCAAATCCAGATCTATGACGATGCTAGCTGCAGATATGAGACCATCTTCATCAGCCCCTACAAGAAGCTCAAAATCACTATCATTGGAATTAGCAAAGACATCCTTAGGGTTGTCAGCTGTGAAGAGAGGTGCAAGATGCTTCTTCTTTCGGAGTTGCTTGACCTCATGCTCAATGGGTTTGTCTGGGAAGAGAGAGTCTCTCCACGCCTACGAACTGCCCACATAGAGTTGAGGAAACACATGATGAAAGGTGCATAGGTGGGAACTTTGCTATAGGAAATCGTGGAGTAAAACTCCTCCCACATCCATTTGGAGGCATCAAATGTGGCCCCAGAGCCAACTTTTTTTCATGGCAACAAGTAGATCAACAAAGTATCCATGAATCTCATCTTGATTTCGAACCTTGGGCAGAAAAACATTCCATAAAACATGACGAAAAATATCATAGACCTGCTGCAAGTTCTTAGTGGCTCCAAGAACCCCATGCCCAAGAATGTACAAGGGGGCTAAATATACCTTATACAAAGGAGTAACCCGATCGTGAGGACGGATGTCGCCATTCCCAGTGAGGTCGGTATCATCATAACCAAGTGCATTACAAAAGGCATGCCACGGGACTTAGAAAAACTCATCACGACACATGAAGGATAGGGTACGAGCATCATTAGTTCCAAAGTGAACAGTGGCATAAAACTGGTGAATGAGTTGCACATCAAAGGGATAGTTGATAGTCATGAGCTTGATCAAGTCCAACTCCTCACATAGTGCTTATGCCTCTCCAAAGTAATCCATGTTATTCCTCTAGTACTCAATGTCAATAGTCCATTGCTTGGCAAAGTTGTTCTTATGATGGTCATAGAGCTCATGCACAATCCGTAGTTGTAGCAAATTCAGGAACTGACGAGTGGTCCACCCGGGAGCAACGGGGACCTCATAAGGATTTTGAAACCGAATCAACATGCTTCCAGGCATGCACTGGCTTGGAAGTTTTGTGGTTGGCAGCCAAAGGCCTTTCATAGTGATTGGCATTGGTGGGGATCACAACTTCCTTGGTGTCAGACTATTCAATGATCCTACACCAACGAGCACATTTCTTGGACTTCTTCCGAGGAGAAAATCGAGAGCTGGAACCACCTATAGACATGCACACCAGGAACACAGAAGAGAAACCCAGAAAAGATAGGAGGATTTTATGCACAAGTAGGAATAAATTAGGTTTGAAGATAAGAAACAAGAAACAAGGGGCGGGAATCAGGGAGACCGGTTGAACTGGTTGCCCAAGCGGTTGTACCGCAGCAGCGGTTATACCAGTAATGAGAGCGTTGTACCGATTCTAGGAAACTGGTGGATCCGGATCTAAGAAATGCACCCCTCTTTGAGGTCTCTAAGCATCACAGCAAATTGACAATGTAATATCTGATCTCATCCCCTCAATAGTTTTGACTAGGAAATACGAGAACCGAGCAATTCCCTAACAATGGTGAATTCAAAGGAAATCCAAGAACAAGGAGGAACTGGGCATTACCGGCATCCATGGGAGAAGATCGGGGGAAGGAAGGGCCTCCCCGGAGAAGATATGAGATGACGCCACGGACATGAGGCGTCGGAGGCACTCCGGGGCAGTGATGACAGCGGTCGGCGGCTAGGGCACCAGGGAGGATTCGGGCACAAAGGGGAGAACTGAATACCCCTTCAGCTTGGCCCTCCCAGAATACGTACCAGACCGCGACTGGTTGTACCACTCCGAAGAGTGGTTGTACGGGTCCAGGTATAGGACCTGGGGATTAGCAGTTGAACCGCTAACATCCCCGGTTGTACTGTTGGGGCGGAACAACTGCAAGATTAGCGGTTGAACCGCTTTTCACACCAGTGATACCGCCCGGCCATAGGCACTACCACCAAGATATCAATGCGTACAATTGGAAAAGATCGGTTTCGATATGAGAAAAGCTTGGGATAGAGAAAGAGGCATGGGAGTATGGTGGGGAAAACTCCCTAGTTGGACGAAAACAAAACGCTAAAAGAAATGCCATGGAGAATGCCCACACCTAGGACTCAAAAACATCAAAAACACAAACTTAAGACACGAAGATGGTAAAAAAAAGGAAGCGATGGCCGAGGCCACCTATGTTTGAGTCACTTGGTATGGCACCGCGAAGATTTGAAGGTCGGGTCCATGACCAAAACTCGTCTTTGTAGCACAAGTGTCATCAAAAATGACTAATGTGAAAGACTTGATCAATTTATGCATAATAAGAGGAGGGATAGTTCATTGAGAGAACTAGACTCCCCCTATGTGCATGCCTACACCTAAACAAGACATGATGATGAGTGTGGTGGGGTGTGCACTAAGTCAAGCCACATTGCTCAAATCAATGATATTTAGTTCATGCCTTAACGCGCGAAATCTTGCTTCATCCAATGGCTTAGTGAACATATATGCAAGATGTTCCTTAGTATAGAGATGAATAAGACCAATGTATCCATGCTTGATGTAATCCCGCGTGAAGTGATGATGAATCTCAATATGCTTTGTCTTGCAGTGTTGAACCGGGTTGTTGGCGATCTTGATCATGCTTTCATTGTCGTGGTAAAGAGGCACTTTGTCATAGTTGACACCATAATCCTTTAAGGTTTGCCTCATCCAAAGAATCTACGCACAATTGCTTGCGGTGGCTACATACTCGACCTCGGTGGACGAGAGTGTGGGGACCCCGACTCATAAGTCGTCATCACCGAGTGTACATGTACATTGATCCTAGAGATCAATGCTCACTGAACACAGAGAAGCTGAATAACAAGAGTCTTATATCCACATTTAGCGTCTTACACAAATAAATACCATGAAGGTCTAGTTTAACATAGATAGGGCCACATTGGACAAACACTTAAATAGAACAACAGCGGAAATCTTGATCAAAAGCGTGAACCCATTGCCATCTGCCTTAACCTACCGGCATTCTGACTGGGAAGTGTGCTAGTTCGCATGTTCGTCACCAACGAACTCTTCAACGTTCTCCTGTTCTTCCATGCATGGCTAATTAAATAACCAGTGGAAAGCCAATGAGTACTTTGAATGTACTTGCAAGCAACCCAAGTTGTGGAACAAGGTATTCATGATGCATGATATAACACTAAGTAGGTAATTTGCGAAAAGCTAATTTTTGAATGCAATGCCATGATCAAGTAACTAGGTAAGCATGCATCAACAGTCGGCAGATATCCATATGAACAAGGTACATATATCACCATAAGCAGGGGTTGAACATCTCACGTTCATTCATTATGCTAAGTCATCGGACTTAGTTCAACGTCATGCTAAGTCATCGGACTTAGCCCAAGTACCATCTTTGTCACCAACACACACACACCAGTTTGTGAACACACTTGGATGAAACACAAGAGCGGTCATCCAACTGTCCTTGACCGTGGACATGGCTATTCAAATAGTTTTACACTCTACAGAAGTTGCACACTTTACCCACAAGACTCGGGGAACTTCCGTGTCATCCACGACTCGCAGTACATCACATACCCGAGGTAAGCACCCGAACTATGCCTTTCCCATGGTGATACTAAATAAAGAGTCCACTCGTTAATGCTATCCCTCATGATATACATCATCTGTATCATCCATGAGGGCACGCAACGGTGTGCCCGGTTCCTGTAAAGACAGCGCATGGCCTTCCACTTCCGGGACGACCCCATCTCAAGAGTGACCACTTCACTCTTGCCACTAGTAATGTGGGCTTCTTGCTAGAACCATCCATTGTAATCAACAAATCCCCGTCCCATAAGGGGTATTGTGGTCGTACATGTAAGGTCAGAATAATGGTCGCAACTTACACCAATCCGTTTTCGAAAACCACACACACTCACTTGCTCCGGTACACAACTTCTTTCTCAAGTGGTCACCCAACTCATCATCATCTCCCTCGGGCATTAGTGGCACCCGACGGGGTTTTCGAAAAGTCTTTGAAATCATTTCTCCCTTTCAATCACTATGCATAATTCCCATCCCACTTGCGTAACATCTATTAGCATCCTATCTACACCCACCCGCATAACCCTCATAAGGTGGTAGGGTCATGCACGATGCAAGTGTCAATGGTAAAAGTATCGGAGGAAACCCACCGTAGGGGAAGCACCCCATCATGATCAATCATCGAGACAACAAGTGCTATATGTCATGCATGAAAAAGTTTCTTAACATGCTCAAGGGTCTGCTTTCCTGGCTCAACAAAGTCTTCGGGGTCTTCAAATTCTTCGGGTCCAACTCCCTCGTCAATAGCACAATCTATCGTCGCGATAAATAACGGTAAAAAAACAAGCATCACACAAAAACAAAGCACACAAAGCTAAATTTAAAATGCTACCCTACTCTGATAAATACTAGAAGCTATACTAAAAATATTCTCCTAAGCTTTTGTCATGAAAAAGGTTTTCAAATCTATTTTTAATAGTGGCTAAAAATGCCAAAAAGGAGTTTTAAAATAAAACTGTACATAAAATGTTTTCAAATATTTTCACAAGTGGCACTAACAAATTCTATGGAATATTCTAGGAATTAAGGTGGAAAGATTATTGGGTTTGGAATTTTATTTAATCCCGTGGGACTTTTAGAAAAACCCCATAGAAAAGAAAAAGAAAAAGAGAGAGAGAGGGGCCTCAGAGCCTGTGCCTGGAGCGGCCAGCAGCTGGGTCGGCCCAGCTAGCCAGCAAGCCGGCCACACGCACGGTCAGGTTCAGACCTGACGCGCAGGGCTAGGCTGTCGGCAACCGTGAGGGGAGAGAGAGCATGGGAGGGGGAGATGAGAGGCCAACAGGTGGAACCCACCTGTCGGATCCTTCTCCCATATCGGGGCTGAGAGGGCGGAGGCTCACCGGTGGCGGAGCATGACACGGCAACGACAGGCGGATGCGGGAACGGGCTCGGTGTTGAGTCATCGTTGCAGTGGAGGTGGAGGGAGCACCGGAGGTGGCCGAAGTCACCGGCGGCGAGCACCCATGGGGGAGGGGCTTCGGGTGGAGCATGCACCGGTCACCCTGTGCATCAAACGAAGGGGAAAAAGGAGGGGAACGGGTCAGGGAGTCGAGGTGAGTCCAATGGGACAGGAATGGAGGTCGGAGAGGGGAGGTACCCGGAGATCGACGGTGGTGCCGCCGCGGTGGACCTTCGGCTGATCTCGCACACGGGCCTTGGGGAGGACGAGTTGATGACGTAGGGCCGCTCTGGTGGAGAAGGAAGGTTAGCAGAGGGAAGGAGAGGCCTCGGGGCGGCTTAAATAGCCAGCCCTCGGTCCACCGTGGATGCGTGCTCTGGCAACGACGCAGGCGGGGGCTACACGCCTCGGGGGCCTGCGGAGATGGGTCAGGGGCACTCTTGGGCGTTGCCTAGGACCAGCTGGAGGAAGAGAGAGGGCGAAGGTAGGCCCTAGCGCTCGCACGTGCGAGCTCGCGTGTTGGCCGACTCGGGCAACGTCGGGCACGTGCGACCAGGGGCAAGAGAGAACTAGGGAGGAGGGGGCCGGCGTTTTGGAGGGTCGTGAAAGTGCGTTATATCGGCCAGAGGGGGTGAATAGGCGATTTTTATAAATTCATCACTTGAGGAATTTCAACTTTGAGGAATTTGAAATGTGATGACATACTAGCAGCGGAATAAGTACTCAAGTGCATGAGGAAAATAGTGACAGCATAGTCTTCATGATGAAATGAAACATGCACAAATAGAGAGTAGCGTGATACAGGATAAGCAGTGATGAACAAGGTAACTTGAAGAATTTGAGGTGAGGAATTTGTGAAAGTCTGTAGTAAAATTCTTCAAACAGTAACAATCAATTTTATCAACAGGTATATGAGGAATAGAGGGGTTGAGGAAATAGAACCGGATAGCTCGATGAAGAAAATGGTTTGATGACCCACTTCCAACTGCTGTGACAGTCGTACGTCTGGTTTGGAGCGGCCTAGTATTTAAACCAGAGGACACACAGTCCTAGGACACACAGTCCTTACCATATTCTCCTTGAGCAAAGGTCACACAGTCCTCGCCCAACACTCGTGGTATGTCCTCAGGGTAGACTTCCAAAACCCTCACAAACTGGTCACCCGGCGATCCACAATTTACTGTTGGATGCTCTAGACCAAAGTCACTTCATGGTCCCCAATTAACTGCAGGAGCACTAGACCATGACGCCTAACCGTCTGGAGGATACAAAGTCCTCAAAGGTAACAAGCGTCGGTTCCACACAGGAATTCTTCAGTGATGCTCAATCACTATGGGTTTTGTGGTTTGGTTGTGGGTTTTTCCTCACTGATGATTTTCTCTCAAAGTCTTCAGAGGATGGGTTGCTCTCAAATGACAAGTGTCAGTTCTTTCTCGGAGCAGCCAACCAGCTAGTGGTTGAGGGGGGTGGCTAATTATAGCCAGGATGCAACCTGACATGATAAGACATAAATGCCCCCAATAATATGACTGTTATGTGGATAAGAATGATTGGGGACAGCTGGCGCTAAGCACAACAACGGTCGGAATTTCGAACTATGAAAGTCCTCAACTTATCATGATCCTCACTTGTATGCAATTCGCACTGGCGATATCCTAACTCCTCAGTCAGATCAATTTCCTCAGAGACCAGAAGAACTTTGTCTTTGTCACTGAAAAACTTGTCTGATCCATAAGAGATTTCCAAAGGCTTCACTCGAAGGATTGTATGGGTTGAGGATTTTGGAGTTGAGCATCAGTTGGAAATTTTCCTTAGTATTACCTCAGCCCCCTTTAACAGTATGGTGTTTCCTATGACTCAAATAAAGGAAATGAAACTACGAAAACAAAAGTCTTCACGCTTCATATTTTTCGTTCATATCTTCGAGGTCACACCAACTTCTTCATTTTCAAAGTCTTCACAAAGTCTTCACCAAAGTCTTCAGAAAGTCTTCAGCAAAGTCTTCACTTGAAGACATACATTTTTAGGGGTCGATAATCTCCGAATATATCAAACTCCTCATCGACTTATAGAGTCTGTGTACACTCACAAACACATTAGTGCCTTAACCTATAAGTCTTCAATACACCAAAATCACTAAGGGGCACTAGATGCACTAACAATCTCCCCCTTTTTGGTGATTGATGACAAATAGGTTAAGTTTTCAACGGGGATAAACATCTGAAGTGAAAGTACAGATTTTGAGGAATCTGATTGCAAGATATAGAAGAACTCCCCCTGAAGATGTGCATATTTGAGGAATTTGCTTTGGACTGCAAATGCACATGGCAGGTTCAAAACATGGAGAACTCCCCCTATATCTTGTAATTCGTACAGGCATTTGAATATATGAAATGAAGAATTTGAAATGCGTGAGGAAAATGGTGTCTGACCAAATTCAGCATGCATGCATTAAGGTATTTGAGGAAATAAACATGCGAGGAAATAGTTCAAAAGTGTCAGACCACTATCGGACTTAAGTTTCCAACTCAGTAACCAAAAACTTCAGAAGAGCGAGAGTTGTAACTTAAAGAAAAATAGCCCATATATATGTATACCCGCTTGAAGACTAACTCAAATTTTCTCCCTCCTTGTCATCGAAGACCAAAAGGGAAGAAAAAGTGATGACTAACACCCCATGAGGAATTTCATCTGGTTGGTGAAGAAGGAGCGCCAGTGTTGTCGGGGTCGATTGGTGATGCAGGGCCACCAGCAGTATCTTCGATGTCTTCATCTTCATAGCGCTCGTGAGATGAAGAATATGAAATGGTGACCATCAGAGGAACTTGGACTTTCTTGAACTTCTTCTGAGGACAGCGAGCGAAGTCAGGATATTCTTCAAAGTTCAGCTCATCCAATTCTTCAGAAGGCATGATGTGATTTAGCACAGCCCAAGAGCGCTTGAGGTTTTCATGAGCATAATAGTGGTTCCTCTCGACAGTGTTCTGCGTCACAGTCATATTATGCACAATATATCCAAGTTGACGCTTTACCCACTTATGATTGCGATCGACCTTCTGATGAAGACTTATAAGAAGTTTGCGATCAGTGATCAATCGAGGGGCACACTCTTTGGGAGCTGAGGCCTTTGCATCAGAGTCTTGTGTCGCAGTGTCATCATTTGTGGAGAAGGAAGTGGCCTTGCAAAACTGTCCATCCAGGGGACGTCTTCCTTCATGAATAACAAACTTGCCTTTCCCTTCAACTGATGAAATTGTACTCTTGATGACTTCAATGGGTGGCAGGAAACTGAAGTGATTCTGGAAATCAGCTTTGTAATGCACTGAGGACTTATCCCTGATGAATTTCATAATACAGGGTGCATATGGCTTCTTCTCAAATGGAGCGACAGCAGCACTAGCCAGAGTCCTCATGAACAAATCATGCAAGTTAATGGGAATACCATGGATGACATTGAAGAGCATATTCTTCATGATTCCTTCAACTTCTTCTTCTTCAGAGTTGTGGCCCTTCTGAGGACATAGTGTGTTTGTCAATATGCGACAGACTTTGTGAGACACATAGAGCAGATCCTTCACTAAGAAGACTTGGCGTTGAGGCTTTCCAGGTGGCAATGTCTTCATCAGCACATTCATCAGTTGATTGGGTAGAGGAGGTACATCAAACAACTTGCGGGCTTCTTCTGAGGGAATTTGGACTGGGACACACTGAAGCAACTCGGAGGCTTGAGCAGTGAAGTGTGTTGTGCCAGTCATCCAGTCCAATATCCATGAGTTGATGTCTAAGGAATCTCCGTTGATATGCAACGTGGCATAGAATTGAAGGATGATTTCCTCATTCCAATCGTAGATGTCAACACAAAATGGAAGAAGTCCAGCATCATATAGAACTCGAAGCACATGAGTAAATGATGGAAGACTTTCCATGTCAGCATGAGGAATCTGATGGTGCTCGAAGACTTTCTTCTTCTCATAGAGGACTGAAGCACAGTAATTCAGTTGAGTGGCAGTCCAAAACCTGTTGCGACCAGCCCTTCCAGAGTCATAGGTGTTTGATCCAGAGAAGAACATGTGTTCATCAAAGAAATTGGTCTTGAGGAATTTGGGACGAACAGAGACTTTGACAGGCAGTCTTGGCTTGGGTTGAAGATTAGTCCGTGTACGCCCCTTGATCTCCGTTAGCATGGAAGAAACAGCAGTCTGAGTGATTTGAAGAGCTGGTTCCTCAGTAGTGGCCGGAGCATCAATTTCCTCAGCTGTTGCAGCTGGAATTTCTTCAGGGTCTGGAAGGTACAGGCGTTCAGAGTCTTCAGATATTTCCTCAGTATGTGCAGGTGAGTGAGGAATCAACATCAAGGGAGTTGCCAGAGGTGAATTGGGATGTGCAGATTCCCAATATTCATCATTGATGACTGGAGTAGTGTCACCAATGTCAACTTCTTCATCAATTTCTTCGCCAGCTTCCTCAGCAGTTACCAGAAGCTGGAGCGATGATACCTTGGGGGTTGATGCAGTGTCATCGATGACAATTTCCTCATCAAGAGGCTCTGAAGCAGACGAATGATTCTCTACTTCTTGAGGAATGTCATATGCTTCCCCGATTGGCACAATAGCATAGGCTGGTGCCGACGAAATTGGAGTTGCATTGATTGGTGTTGCTGAGGAACTTGTCAAAGTTTTCAACTTCTTCAACACAGGGGCTTCAGAAGTTGATGCTTTTCTTTTGAGGGGGTTTTCCTCAGCAGTTGCAGTTTCTTCAGGAATGACTCATGCAGCCGCTCTGGGTGGTTCAGTTTCTTCGCACACAGCAGATTCTTCAGCTGGCCTATCAGATTCTTCACGTACATCAGAAGTACCTGTTGGCATAGCAGTTTCTTCAGGCACAACATTGGAGGTTGTCCTGGCATGTTCTTCAGTGGTCTGAGTTTCCTCAGCAGCACTGGCAGTTGCTTCTGGTGCAGAAGCATTTTCTTCAGTTGTTTCTTCAGGCTGAGCATTTTCATCAGCAGCTTGAGGAATTTCATCTACAGTCTGAACAATTTCTTTAGACTGAGACTTTTGTGGTTGCGATCGAGCTGCAACCCTGGTGTTGTGATCCTTTACAGCTGCTTGAGCAGCCCTGACAAGTCTGACCTTGGTGCCTTTCCATTCAGCATCATATTTCTGTTGATCCAGAGAGAGAGTGTGAATCTCGGACTGAACTATGACGAGTTGATTTGGGGTCAAACTCATCACATTTTCGCGCAGAAACTTTTCTTTGCGAGTCTTGTTCTTCTTAGCTCTCTGAGCTTGCTCTCTCTTCCATTGTTCTTCAGAGATGAAGTGGGTGAGGACATGATCCACTTCAGGAGGCAGAGTTAGTGAGGAAAGTGGAGTGCTTGGGTCCTCATGCCATATATCAATGAAGTTGAGGATCATCTTGGGATCTAGGATGAGAGGAACAGAGCTACCCTTTGCTCTAGCAGCCCTGTGTTGACTTTGTCTGATGATTTCTACAAATTCCTCATCGTCAGCTTCATCATCATCACTATCATTGTCCTCAGAATGTGAGGGGACTGTAACTAGAGCCTTGCTGGTGTGATGACTCGGTCTTTGACCACGCCCGACTGTCTTCTTCAGTTTAAGCACAGAGGGACTGGTTGAAGACTTTGCAGTTGTGGAGGGGCTTGCAGTGAGCTTCGGAACTATGGTGAAACCCTTAGTCCTTTTGCATGTTGCCAGATGCACTGGGGTTGAGGACTTTTTAGCTGTTGCAGATGACTGAGCAGCAACAGTTCCACGTGCTGAAGGTTTTCTGGGCTGAGGCCATTGACCTTGAGGAATTTGCACTGAGGATTTTGATGTTGAAGAACCAATCTTCAGAGCAGATTTCTTTACCATTTTCTTCGAAGCACTAGCAGAAGCTCTGGCAGAGGCAGCAGCAGAATCCTCGTTGAATTTCTTCGCTGCCTCTTTGGCTTTCCTCGCCAACTTGGCTTGTTGCTTCTCCCACATGTCAGGAAAGTCCTCACCAGTTTTGAGGCTAGTAGGATCAGCAGTTTGGTTTGGAGCAAGAGGAGGTCTGCTGCAAGGTGGTTTCACAGCGAATTTCATCATGTATTTTGGAGTTACATAACGATATTCTCTCCATTGTTTGGCCCATCTCCTCTCAATCTTTTGCAGACGGATGTTCCTTTGCTTGGTCGTCTCCTTTCCATGAGTTTCTTCGTCAAGTGTGCAATATTCTTCATACAGATCCTCAGGGATCTCAAATGCAGTGTGCACATCTGGCTTTTTCCCTCCTTTCTGAGGTTTCTTCCCATCAGACATTTTCTTCACTTGAGGAATATGAAGTCTTGAAGATTCTGAAGAGGTACACAATTTTTCTTCAAATAGCACTACAAATAAGTTAAGTTGATGAGAACCTAGTGATTCATCAGCGGACATTTTGTACCTGTGAACAGAGTATAGGTGCGAAGAATTTTAAGAGGTCATACGCGTTCTCAGAAATTTGAAGAAAGATAGGTGTGATGAATTTGACCATGGATGTCTTGAGGAATTTCACTAAGTGTTCTTTGTCTCAGGATTCAGAGTTGTGCAAATTGGAGAACTCGCACAATTTAGGAATCATGAGGAAAATCATTACTTAGGGAAAATCATCAAGTATCAAGTATGAGGAGATGTAAGGTGCTTGAGTATTTGATTTATAACGTATAAACACCTATTGAGGAATAGTAGTTGTAGTTGAGGATCAAACAGGGGCAGTAAAAATAAATTTTAATTACCCTGGTGAAGAACACGACGAACTTAGAGATGAAATGAGGAAGTTTGTCCGTTCAGATCTCCCACACCCTAGCTTGGCAGAAGGAGACAGCTACAGCGGCGGCGGGATGAAGATTTCCACAGCCGATGAGAGTACGGCGACGACGAGGTTGAGGCAGCGAAGCTCTTCCTCACTGGCGACGATGACTTTAGCGGCGGCGCTAGGTTGGATCTCGGGAAAGAGATGAGATGCGGAGTAACCGAGCACAGTTGATGGGAAGGGGGCATTTATAGAGGAAGTGAAAACAGATCCTCCCGAAGATTTTGGACAGGATTGCCCCTGACCCTTGCTCTCCATGCGACAGGTGTCACCCACGATCTGGGTAGTGGAGATTGTGGAGGATCGTGGGTTATCCAGGCGTGGGAATCGGAACTGTTTCAGCGGGAAACGCTGAAAATTTTGGAAGTGAAGATTTGAAGTTTTCATTCGCAAACTCTTCAGCTGTCAAGGACACAGTGAAGACTTTGAACAAGTTTCAAAGTATAACGCATATGAGGAATTTGTGAACAAACTGGGTTGAGTTTAGCATAGACGAGGAAAGGGTCCGATCACATTCACTTAGATGAAAATCAACTTGAAGAATTAGCAATAAGTGAATGTTGTTGAGGACATAAAAAAATATAGTCAATGAAGAATATGAGTCTCAAAAGTTTTGAAGAATTTGAAAAGTTGATGAATTTGATAACTTGAGGAATTTGCAAATTTGAGGAATTTGATAGTTTGAAGAATTTGCAAAAGTGACGACAAACTCAATTTTGAAGAATTTCAACTTCGGTTGGTGGTGTGACCCACCGTATAAGAATGATGATTTCAAACACCGCGTACAATTGTCGTAGAGTTGTGAGAATCAACTTCTTCATTAATTTCTTCACACTTAGAGAGTTATTCTTCATTCATTAAATAAAGACGTTACTTCGTGTGTTGCACGTCTAAGTCATCAATTTTGCATAAGTGTTAGGATGTGTGTTCTTCATCAAAGAACATTCGAAGATTCTAAGATATTTAGCTCACTCCACAACTTGCAAAATCTCTTTTCATCCAAGGGCTTTGTGAAGGTATCGGCCAGTTGTTCTTCAGTGGGAATGTGATTGATGGATATGTCACCCTTGAGTACATGATCTCGAAGAAAGTGATGACGAATCTGGATGTGATTGGTCTTGGAGTGCTGAACTGGGTTGTACGCAATCTTGATGGCACTCTCGTTGTCACAGTAAAGAGGCACATTCTTCAGCTTGATGCCGTAGTCCTTGAGGGTTTGCTTCATCCATAGTAACTGAGCACAACACGAGGCAGCAGCAATGTACTCAGCTTCTGCAGTGGAGAGTGAAACGCAATTCTGCTTCTTCCAGGACTAATAGACTAAGGATAGTCCGAGGAAATGACATTTGCCCGAGGTTAACTTGCGATCCACACGATCTCCAGCATAGTCAGCATCAGAGTATCCGATGAGGTGAAGATTTGAGCCCTTGGGATGCCACAATCCAAGTGTTGGTGTGTGAGCTAAGTATCGAAGAATATGTTTGACAGCCTTATGGTGTGATTCCTTCGGTGTTGCTTGGAATTGAGAACACATGCAAACACTTAGCATTATATCAGGCCTAGATGCACATAGGTACAATAAGGAGCCAATCATGGAGCGGTATACCTATGATCGAAATCTTTACCTTTTTCATCAGTGCAGAGATGGCCTTTTGAAGGCATTGGAGTTTTGACGCCTTTGCAATCTTGCATGTTGAATTTTCTTAGAACATCTTTGAGGTATTTATCTTGTGGGATGAAGATGCCATTGTCTTGCTGACGAATTTGAAGACCTAAGAAGAATTTCAACTCTCCCATCATAGACATTTGATATTCTTCACTCATCATATAGGCAAATTCATCACTGTAACGTTTGTCAGTACATCCAAAGATAATATCATCAACATATATTTGGCATATGAATAGTTCATTGTCATAGGATTTTCAAGTTGCTTGAGGCCATAGAGGGCCTTATTTAGTCTGAAGACTTTGTCAGGATGCTTAGGATCTTCAAAACCTAGGGGTTGAGCAACATATACTTCTTCCTCAAGCTTACCATTGAGGAATGCACTTTTCACATCCATTTTATATAAGATGATATTATGATGGTTAGTGTAAGCTAGTAATATGCAAATAGCTTCAAGTCTAGCAACAGGTGCAAAAGTTTCATCAAAGTCAATTCTCTCAACCTGTGTATAGCCTTAAGCTACAAGTCGAGCCTTATTCCTTACCACAAGACCATTTTCATCTTGCTTGTTGCAGTAGATCCACTTGGTACCTATGATGTTATGCTTGTGAGGATTTGGTCACTTGACAAGTTCCCACATGTTGTTGAGCTTGAACTGATGCAATTCCTCTTGCATAGCTTGAATCCATTCGGGCTCCTTGAATGCTTCATCAACTTTGGTGGGCTATAAGATAGAGACAAAGGAAAAGTGCCCACAAAAGTTAGTTAGATGTGAAGCTTTTGAGCATGTTAGAGGACCTGGTGCATTGATGTCATCGATGATTTTGTCAATCTGCACTTCATTTGCTTCTCTTGGATGAGCAGGTTGACGAGGCTGAGGATTTTCATCAGCACCATTTTCTTCAGGTATATCAGCGTGAGAGTCTTCATTTGTTGGAATGATTTCCTCAGTGGGTATGACATCTTCAGTTGCCTTCAGCTTGATGGATTCCTCAGGAGATTGTTCATCTAACACAGAAGGCAGGTGCTCTCTTTGCGAGCCATTAGTTTCATCGAACCGCACATCTACAGTTTCAACCACCTTGTGATGGTAGGTGTTGAAGACTTTGTAGGTGTGCGAGTCCTTTCCATAACCAAGCATAAAGCCTTCATGTGCTTTCGGTGCAAACTTAGAACTGTGGTGAGGATCTCTGATCCAGCATTTTGCACCGAAGACTTTGAGATAACTTACATTGGGTTTCTTGCCTTTCATGAGCTCATATGAAGTCTTCTTGAGGAATTTGTGAAGATATACCCTGTTGATGATGTTGCATGCAGTATCAATTGCTTCAGGCCAGAAGCAACAAGGGTTTTTGTATTCGTCAAGCATTGTGCGAGCCATCTCCACAAGAGTCCTGTTTTTGCGCTCCATGATGCCATTCCGCTGAGGAGTATAAGGGGCAGATAAATCATGAGTAATACCAAGTTCATCAAGATATTCATCAAGATTGGTGTTCTTGAACTCAGTCCCATTATCACTCATGATATGCTTGATCTTGACACCGAAGTTGGTGGAGGCCCTTGAAGCAAATCGTCTAAAGATGTCCTGCACTTCATTTTTTTACAGAATAACATGCACCCATGTGTAAGAGAGTAATCATCAACAATGACAAAGCCATACAAACTTGATGCATTTGTTAGTATGGAGTAATGAGTGGGGCCAAATAGATCCATGTGAAGTAATTCAAAGGGTCGAGTTGTGGTCATGATTGTCTTCGAGGGATGCTTGGATCTGGTCATCTTCCTAGATTCACATGCACCACAGAGGTGGTCCTTGAGAAATTTGACACCCTCGATGCCAATGATGTGCTTTTTCTTCACGAGTGTGTGCAGGTTCCTCATGCCCGCATGTCCAAGTCGTCGATGCCACAAGTGGCCTTCTGAGGACTTAGCAAGTAA
Source organism: Hordeum marinum (assembly GCA_022496015.1). Classification (NCBI taxonomy): domain Eukaryota; kingdom Viridiplantae; phylum Streptophyta; class Magnoliopsida; order Poales; family Poaceae; genus Hordeum; species Hordeum marinum. The sequence goes on from CM039678.1 coordinate 275,061,305, forward strand.
GCATGTGGCAGGCTAAGGACCTGTAGATAAATCAACAATATACAAGTCTATTCTCCTAAATCCTTCGAAGACTTTGGAATTGTCAGATTCCATGATGAGAACACAACGATATTTTCCAAATACGACAACCATATCAAGATCACAAAGCATTGAGACAGGCATAAGGTTGAACCCGAGGGATTCAACAAGCATCACCTTGTCCATGGTTCGGTCCTTTTAGATAGCAACCTTACCAAGTCCCAATAACTTGCTTTTTTCCTTTGTCTGTGTAGGTAATATGCTTCAAAGGAGATGGAGTGAGTGGCAAATTCATCAGTAGATTCTTGTCACCCGTCATGTGGTTTGTGCATCCACTATCGAGAACCCACTCAGTAGCTTTTAGAGTATCATCCTGCAGATGAATTAGTACAACTTACGAACTCATATGCTTCAGAGTGAAGAATATGATATCAATTTCATCAGAGAGAATTTCATCACATAATATAGTAAGCAAGTAGAGTGAGGACGTGAGATATGAAGAATTCATTTCATCATGGTTAGCTTGCGTCCTTTCAAGCATTTCCTCAGGTCTCCAGCAAATTCATCATATGTTCAAATTCATCTGGAGACTTGACCCTGCATAAGATGTCAGTTTGTTTTCTTCACCACCCACAACTGGAGGGGTGGCCAAGAATTCATCATTCTGCGAGCACCATGTGAGAAGGGAGGCATTGAAGCAAGTGCGCTTCGTTTCACAGGGAGAGGGTTAGAGTATTCAAATGAATAAGCAGAGAAATTCTTCGAGGACTTATAAACATAATGGTTTGAAGAATAATGAACATATTCATAACTCTTAGGTTTTCCCTACGAAACAGAGGCATTAGCACGAGAATGATGATTTTGACCATTTGAGGAATTTGGTCCAAGTGAGGACTTTGGTCCATATGAGAAATTTGATCTGGGGTTCCGATTCTTCATGAATGGTGTCGTGAGGACATTCACTTGAAGATTTTGTAGGTAGCTCTTGGGAACCCAGATTTTCTTCATAGGAGAACCGTTCCTGCAATCAGTTCCAACATATCTAGCAAATACTTCACATCTCTGATTTTTGAAGAATCTGTAATTGGAGTCAAGTGACTCATTAGAGGAATATGAAGTTTCACAAGTAAAGCCAGATAAAGTGGATGGATCTACAAGAGATCCTTTTGCAGCAACCCATGAGGTTTTGGGGTACTTCTCAGGTGTCTAGTAGGATCCATCAGCGTTGAGTTTCCTCACAAAGGCAATACCCTCTTTCCTAGGGTTCCTGTTCAGAATCTGCTTCTTGAGGACATCACAAAGGGTTTGATGCCCTTTGAGACTTTTGTATATGCCTGTCACATACAATTCCTTCAACCCTGGATTGTCATCATGATACTAGTGGTATCCTCAGATGAGGAAGTGAGGACCATGGGAATAGTTGAAGAAATTGCAGCAATAGAAGCATTTGAACATTCAGGTGAAGAATTAGCAGTTTCACGTTCGATGCATTTCAAACAAGGTGGAACAAATTTTTCCTGAGCGGTACTGATCTGTTGAGCCAGTAAGGAATCGTTTTCCCTTTGGAGATCCTCATGTGACACCCTCAGCTTTTCAAGATCTTGCTTTCTTTGAAGAAATTCATCTGAAAGCTTCTCATGATCGGCTAAGAGGTCGTTATGATGACTCTGAAGGTTATCATACTTTGTCTGAAGACTTTTAAGATCAACAGACAGAGTTTGAGTCTGATCCACTTCACGGTTTAACAGATCATCGCTTTGTCTAGCATTTTCTAAAGCTTTTCAAGTGCACTTTGTTGCTTAGTGGAAATTTTAACAAGTTTAGTATAGCTAGGTTTCACATATTCATAAGATTCACCTTCACTTGATTCAGATGAGGAATGATGTTTGTGTACCTTTGAGCCTTTTGCCATGAAGCAATAAGTGGGAGCATAATCATCATTGCTGATGTCAGAGTCGTTGGAGTGGTCATATTCTTCATTGTTGAAGATGGACTTGTTGACGAACGCAGTAGCGAGAGCAAGGCTAGCGACAACAGATTCTGATTCCTCCTCAGATTCTTCCTCTTCTTCATATTCTTCAGATTCTTCCTCAGAATCCATTTCCTTGCCAATGAATGCTCGAGCCTTTCTGGAACCATTCTTCTTGTGCTTTGAGGACTTTGAATATTTCTTCTTTTTCTTTGAGTCATCAGAACTATCATTCTTGTATTTCTTCTTCTTCTTTGAGTCTTTTTCCCAAAGAGGACAATCAGAGATAAAGTGGCCAGGCTTCTTGCAACGATGACATGTTCTCCTTTTTTAATCTTCTGAGGAATCTGATTTCCTCAAGACACTTTTTGATGACTTTCCAAATCCACCTCTTCTTGAGAACTTCTGAAATTTTCTCACCAGCATAGCTAATTCCTGACTTAGTTATTGAGGATCACCAAGGTTGCTATCAAAATCTTCTTCTGCAGATGAGGAAATTGCTTTTGCCTTCGGAGCACGAGATCTTCCATAGCTTGGCCTGTAGAGGTCTCTCTTTTTAGCTTGTTGGAATTCATGAGTATTGAGTCTCTCAAGAATATCAGCAGGATCAAGAGCTTTATATTCTCCACATTCTTGAATCATCAAAACAAGAGTATCAAATGAGGAATCAAGAGATCATAGCAGTTTCTTCACCACTTCATGGTCAGTGATATCAGTGGCACCCAGTGCTTGAAGTTCATTGGATATATCAGTGAGGCGATCAAATATTTGCTGAACATTTTCATTGTCAAGTCTCTTCAAGCGGTTGAAGAGGTTGCGAAGAACATCAACACGAGAGTCATGTTGAGTGGAAACACCTTCGTTGACTTTGGACAGCCTATCCTAGATAAGCTTAGCAGATTCCAAAGCACTCATTCTGCCATACTGACCTTTGCTCAGATGACCACAGATGATATTCTTCACTTGAGAATCGAGTTGCTTGAATCTCTTCACATTTGCAGCTGTAACAGTGGGAGCGACACAGTGCACACCATTTTCCACAACGTACCAGAGATCGTTGTCAATAGCTTCAAGGTGCATATGCATCTTGTTCTTCCAGTATGGGTAGTCTGTCCCGTCGAAGGTAGGACATCCCGTGGAAACCTTGATCATACCTACAGTCGACATAACTAGAACTCCAGGTGGTTAAACCAAAATCACACAGAGCGAGGGAGTACCTGCACTAATACCAATTGAAAGTGCGTTATATCGGCTAGAGGGGGGTGAATAGGCGATTTTTACAAATTCATCACTTGAGGAATTTCAACTTTGAGGAATTTGAAATGTGATGACTAACTAGCAGCGGAATAAGTACTCAAGTGCACTAGGAACATAATGACAGCATAGTCTTCATGATGAAATGAAACATGCACAAATAGAGAGTAGCGCGATAAAGGATAAGTAGTGATGAACAAGGTAAGTTGAAGAATTTGAGGTGAGGAATTTGTGAAAGTCTTCAGTCAAATTCTTCAAAACAGGTATATGAGGAATAGAGGGGTTGAGGAAATAGGACCGGATAGCTCGATGAAGACAACGGTTTGATGACCCAGTTCCAACTGCTGTGACATTCATACGTCTGGTTTGGAGCGGCCTGGTATTTAAACCAGAGGACACACAGTCCTTACCGTATTCTCCTTGAGCTAAGGTCACACAGTCCTCGCCCAAGACTCATGGTAAGTCTTCAGGATAGACTTCCAAAACCCTCACAAACTGGTCACCCGGCGATCCACAATTTACTGTTGGATGCTCTAGACCAAGGTCACTTCGTGGTCTCCAATTGACTGCAGGAGCACTAGACCATGACGCCTAACCGTCTGGAGGATACACAGTCCTTAAAGGTAACAAGCATCGGTTCCACACAGGAATTTCTTCAGTGATGCTCAATCACTATGGGTTTTGTGGTTTGGTTGTGGGTTTTTCCTCACTGATGATTTTCTCTCAAAGTCCTTAGAGGATGGGTTGCTCTCAAATGACAAGTGTCAGTTCTTTCTCGGAGCAGCCAACCAGCTAGTGGTTGAGGGGGGTGGCTATTTATAGCCAGGATGCAACCTGACATGATAAGACATAAATGCCCCCAATAATATGACCGTTATGTGGATAAGAATGATTGGGGACAGCTGGCGCTAAGCACAGCAACAGTCGGAATTTCGAACTATGAAAGTCCTCAGCTTATCATGATCCTCACTTGTACGCAATTCGCACTGGCGAAATCCTAACTCCTCACTCAGATCAATTTCCTTAGAGACCAGAAGAACTTCATCTCTATCACTGGAAAACTTGTCTGATCTGTAAGAGATTTCCAAAGGCTTCACTCGAAGGATTGTATGGGTTGAGGATTTTGGAGTTGAGCATCAGTTGGAAATTTTCCTTAGTATTACCTTGGCCCCCTTTAACAGTACGGTGTTTCCTATGACTCAAATAAAGGAAATGAAACTATGAAAACAAAAGTCTTCATGCTTCATATTTCTCGTTCATATCTTCAAGGTCACACTAACTTCTTCATTTTCAAAGTCTTCACAAAGTCTTCAGAAAGTCTTCAGCAAAGTCTTCACTTGAAGACATACATTTTTAGGGGTCGATAATGTCTGAATATATCAAACTTCTCATCGACTAATAGAGCCTGTGTACACTCACAAACACATTAGTGCCTTAACCTATGAGTCTTTAATACACCAAAATCACTTAGGGGCACTAGATGCACTAACAGGTTGCGTACGTCGAGGGAACCTCGGGGGACAACTTCCCACATCCCAAGGCTATCGGGAGACCTTGGGATGCTCCAGCTACAGTGCGGACATGCACTGTAGCGCACTCCAGAGCATGTCTTTGGCATGCCATGGGATGCTTGCATGCTCTAGACGCTCCCTGCGTGTCCACTATCTCCTAGATGATTAGGAGATGCTCTAGGAGCTAGGGGAGGCTAGAGGAAAAGGAAATGGGGCAGGGGAGAGGTAGAAAGGTAGATGCCAATGTTGTCCAGGGTGAAAAATGGGGGGGTTACCCCACCTTCCAATGGCTTATAGGCCTGAGATCTTTACTAGAGGTAGCTGGTAACCCTAAGGGTTGTGGTAAAAGTTTTAAGGCAAGGGGAATAGTGAAAGGGGTGAAAGTAGTGACTTTACTATTTCACCAGAAGGTGTTTGATGGGTGGTTGGGCAATAAAAGTTTACCCACTTACTGAGTTATTCAACAGGGTCATATGTTAGGTGAAAATAGGCCTGAATACCAAGTTTGAGCTCAAGTCGGCAAAGTTGGCAATGGAAACTTTGTGAACTCTAGAAACTAACAGAATCAGGTTTCTGTAGATCTAGTTATGCTAAGCTTATACCCTTGATGCACCACTTAGTTTAGCATCATTATTTGGTGATTAGATCATGTCCACAAAGTTTGGGGTCAAGGGGAGAAACTTCACAATGTAAAGTTGTTCGAACTTGAATCTGGAAAGGAAGGGGTTTGGAATAGGTTGATGAACCATATCAACTTGGATTGATTTAAAACTTTGCAAGATCATCACTTATGATAGTGTTAACTTGCTGGAATTTTCCTGGAATTTATTGAGAATATTTCTTATAGAAATATTTCAAAAGCTTGATTTGAAAATAAAGGGTTTTGAGGTGTTTTTCCCACGATTGGAACATGCTTATGTGTTGAAACTCATATATATGGAAAATATATGTCCAATGAGTTTTCCTAAATTTTCTCAAATATTTTAGAAGGATTTTAATAATTGTTCACTATGAAAAACCATTGTTGATCTTAAGAAATTTTTTTAAATAAAATATAAAAATAATATTTAAAAATAATATTTGGTGGTTTTGGGAAGTCATATATGTAGTAGGTTTGAAATAAAGCCTTAGGGGAACAAGGATCCACCCAGTTTGAGGACTTGCGGTGCAAACCTCATTTCAGGGGGGTTTGAAAACCTAATTTGAATAAATCATTTTTGGTTAAAACAAAATTTTATAAAAATAATTTTGGGCACTATTCACATGGCATGATCATTGGGCAAGAGGTTTGGGACAAGGAAGCTGAATATGAAGAGGAATAGAATCTAGGAGTGCGACAAACCACAATCAACAAGCAAACAAGCAACGATTCCAACAAGCACAGTCATTCAAAAAAGTTTTAATTGGCTCTAAATTTATAAATCCAAACATGACAAGGTGATACAAACACAGGGTGTGACAGAGAGAGAAACACAGTTTTGTTTCTTCGAAGACCAACTTACCAAAGAATGACCAAGAAATTGGCAGCCTCCGGAAGTGGACTTCCTTTCCACACGGTCTCCCACCCAATCCAAGTCAATGAGATGAAACGAAGCACCTTTGAGATACCATAAGCCAAAGTTTGGGGTATGAGCCAACTATCAAAAGATTAGCTTGACAGCCACATAGTGACTCTCCTTAGGTGTGGATTGAAATCGTGCACAAATTCCCACACTCAATATGATATCCGATCTATATGCACATAGATAAAGCAAGGATCCAATCATGGAGCGATATACCTACTGGTCCACAGATTTACCATTGGGATCATTGTCAAGTTGGCATTTGAGTTGCATAGGAGTGTTGGCCTTGGGAGGATTGAGCTCATCCATCTTTAACCTCTTGAGCTTGTCTTGAGTGTATTTAGCTTGGTTGATGAAGGTTCATGGGCTTCGTTGCTTGACTTCGAATCAAAGGAAGAACTTCAACTCTCCCATCGTAGACATCTCAAACTCATTGGTCATTAGTGCGGCGAACTCATCATTAAAAGCTTTGTCAGAAGAACCAAAGATAATGTCATCTACATATCGTTTTCATACGAACAAGTTCCTGTTAACCATCTTAGTAAAAAGAGTGGGATCGATTTTCCCAATTTCAAACCCACAATCTTGCAACATCTCGGTAAGGTGCTCATACCATGCACGTGGGGCCTTTTTAAGGATGTAGAGTGACTTATCGAAAACATATACATGATATGGGAACTTGGGATCTTCAAACCCCGGGGGTTTCTTGACATACACCAACTCCTTAAGTTGACCATTAAGAAAAGCACTCTTCACATCCATTTGATATAATATGAAATCATGAAGAGAGGCATAAGAAAGCAACATGCGAATAGATTCAAGGTGAGCAACAGGGGCAAAGAATTCACCATAGTCGATACCCTCGACTTGGGAGTAGCCTTGAGCCGCCTGTCTTGCCTTGTTGCGGATGATGATACCATGTGCATCTTGCTTGTTCTTAAAGATCCATTTGTTTCCAATGACATTGTGCTTCTCCATTGGCATTGGCACCAATCGCCACACCTTGTTGCGCTCTAATCTATTTATTTCTTCATGCATGGATTCAAGCCATTCCTCATGTTCGAGCGCATCTTGTACCTTGGGGGTTCAAAGCAAGAAACAAACACATTATATGCACAAAAGTTAGTTAATTGATGACGAGTGATTACCCCTCTCTTCAAGCTTCCATAAACGTTCTTTAAGAGGTGTTCTTGTCTCTTGGTTTGGAAGCAATCTTGGTAGCTCATCTTTCAAGAATTTTCTCCATGGAGAGTTGAGGCTTGGTAGCTTGATGAGCTTCGGTACTAGAACCAGCTTGCTCTTGATCTTGAGTATGATCTTCATCTTTAGCTTGACCTTGATATTGAGCTTGATCTTGAGCTTGATATTGAGCTTGATCTTGGTCTAGAGCTTCATCTTGATCTTAAGCTTGCATGGGGGTGTGAGCAAGATCTCGAGCATCGTGTGATGAAGAATCATCATCATTAAGTTAATATTCCTCTTGATCCTGATAGCGGGGTTAAGGGCCTTCACTTTGTTCTTCGGAAACGTATGGGTCATGCATCGGTGAGGATTCCACCTGAGTGGAACATTGTCCTCCTACTTCATCCACAAGGGGTTCCTCAACGGTTAGGAAATACCCCACGCCCATTCTTCTTATGGCTTGGGAAGGAATTTCATCACCTACATCACAAAGACCACTTTGCTCCACTTGGGAGCCACTATTTTCATCAAACTCCACGTTAGTCGTCTCCTCAATGAGTCTTGTGGACCTGTTGAGGACATGGTAAGCATGAGAGTTTGCAGAACAACCAACAAATATGCCCTCATGAGCTATAGATTCAAATTTTGACAAACGAACACCTTTCTTGATATTGAAGCACTTACAACCAAACAGCCAGAAGTAATTGAGGTTGGGCATGTTCCCGGTAAGAATCTCATAAGGAGTCTTGTTCAAGCCTTTACGAAGAGAGATCTGATTGTATTTATGACACGCGATGTTGATGGCTTCGGCCCAGAAATTGTAAGGTGATTTAAACTCTGCCATCATGGTTCTTGCCGCATCCATCAAAGTCCGATTCTTTCTCTCCACAACACCATTTTGTTGAGGGGTGCAAGGAGTGGAGTATTGGTGTTTTATGCCCTCATCACTAAGAAACTCATCTAGGGTGTAGTACTTTAATTTAGTGTTGTTATCACTTCTAATCATCACGATCTTTCCTTCATATTGACGCTGGACTTCATTTGCAAAGTTGATGACGGTTTGTTGGGTCTCACTCTTATTCTTGAAGAAGAACACCTATGTGTATCTTGAGTAATCATCCACAATCACCAAGCAATACTTTCTCCCTCCAAGACTGTCAAAAGATGAAGGGCCAAAGAGGTCCATGTGAAGGAGCTCTAGGACCTTTTGAGTAAATCGTAGTGGTAGGACGATGAGCCTTTTCATGTAGCTTTCCTTCGATACTAGCACTGCAAGCATGATATTTAGCAAAACTCACATTTGTTAGTACAAGGATGTGATCCCCTTTTGGAGACTTTGCAAAGACCTCATATTGACATGGGCTAGTTAGTGATGCCAAAGACACTCCAAATCAACTTTAGCCATTAGGCATGCCGCGGTCTTAGTGGGTCGCTCCGAATGGTAACCACATAGAGAACATTTTTGACATGACCAACAAAGGCTACTTTAAGAGTCTTGCTCCACAAAAGGGTCATAGTGTCAATGCCAAAGAAAGTACTAAAACCCATAAGTGCAAGTTGACCAACGTATGTAAATTGTATGCAAGGGTCTCGACAAGCATGACATTTTCAATGGTTAAGGTTGGAGAGATAACCACCTTGCCAAGACCCAATACCTTTGATATTGTGTCATCGCCAAAAGAGACTTGAGTGGCCACAGATTTATCGGGTCGAACGTCCACCGCCAAGTCCTTGCTTCCGGTCATATGATTTGTTGCTCCACTATCGAGCAACCATGAGACTCCTCCGGAAGAAAACTCCTACAATAGATCAATGCTTGATTTTTGGTACCCGTTCTTTAATGGTTCCTTTCATGTTAGTGACAAGGGTCTTAGGAACCTAAATAGCCCACTCAATGTACTCATAAGAAGACCCAACATATTTGGCATAAACATGCCCATCACTAGCACGGAATAAAATATAAGAGGGGTTAAAGTCTCTGGCCCTATTGGAGGGAGTGGTCTTGCCCTTCTTAGCATAACGACCCACACCCTTGTCCTTCTTCTTCTCATGAGTAGGTACCCCTGCTTTGACAAAAGTTTCCATGAGCGGGGGAGCTTGCTTGGTCTTCACCTTCTTGTTTTTGGACTTGGGTGCAAACCCAACTCCTTCATTTGCAACCACTTCCTTTTGATTCCTGAAAAGATCATTGAGAGTCTTCTCACCTTGGATACACGTCACTAGGCCTTTATCAAGCTGCTCTTTCAGCTTAGCATTTTCCTCCACAAGATGTGCATGATCACAACACAGGTTAGTAGCAGATGCATTATCAATTAGAACAAAAGGAGGACACATGGCAATTTCCTTAGTGAGTTTTACCTAGAGTTGATCATGCGACTCCTTAAGACAAGCATGAGCACTCTTCAATTCCTTGTGAGCATTGTCAAGTGAGTCAAGCTCATCCTTGAGTCGATCATGGCCAACCCCAAGTGCAACTTTTCCAGATTTGAGCACACAGTTAATACTGATAGCATGATCATAATCTTTACATAATTTAGCAAGGTCTTCATGTTATGATTCCTCAAGAGTCATACGAAGACCTCACTATTCTTTAAGAGCAATAGAAAGATCTGCTATCTCGTCGGCGTAATCACGACTATGGCCTCTCAACTCCTCAAGGTGTTGTTCTTGAGACTCAATAGTGTCATTGGCCTCACCAAGTTGTTCCAAGAGAGCAACGAAGTGATTCTTGGATTCTCCCTTGAGTTTGCACAAGAACTCTTCAAACGCATTCTCGCCCTCTTTCACCTCCTCATGTTCATACACACAATCTAACAAAGATGGAGTGGAAGAAATATAAGTTTTAATGTTTGAGATTTTGGCGCTGGAGGTTTTCTTGGTGATACCTTTTTTCCATGAGGCAGCTAGCGATGTGGTTCTCATTGGGGGCGTCGAAGAGTGACACCTTTGTTGGGGAGAAGGATGAAATTTCCACAGATGCCATTTCCATTCCTTCACTACTTGTTTCTTCGTCATCAACATCATCATCGGAGGCATACTCTTCTTGAGCCACCAACACTTTGTGAGGAGTCTTCTTGGCGAAGTTGGTCTTCTTGGGGAAAGACTTGGCCTTATCTTTGTGGATGAGCTTGCCACCATTGTCTTCCCTCTTCTCATATGGACAATCCACCACAAAGTGACTCACATTACCACAGTTGTGGAAGGTCCTCGCACGTTGCTTGCCCTGTGACCCGCTTGAGTTGTACTTGGAGAAGTTAGGCCTTGTGTTTGTCTTGTTGCCCCAAAATTGCCTGGACGCTAGAGCCATATGCTCATGGTAAGCATATTTGGTGTCCTTGGGGAAACCCTCTTCTTCTTCTTCTTCCTCTTACTCTTGACTGACTTTGGCCTTCAAAGCGAGGTTGGGAGATGATTTCTTTGACCGTTGCATGCGAGAATGAGCATTGTCTGTGGTCGTGTTCAAGATGTTCATTGCAATAAATTCATCCAACACATTGCGAGGGGACAAGGTGTGAAAGTCTGGTCTTTGGCGAATGATGGAGGACATGACCTTGTTGTAGGGCATGATGGCCTTCAGAAACCTAAGCTTGATCGAGGCGTCATTCACATCCTTACTGCCATGATCTCGAAGGGCAGCGGCAAGAGTAGTCACCCTCCTATAGATCTCACGCGGTTCCTTGTCTTCTATCATTAAAAACTCATCTGACTACTCAAGCACTACCTCATATTTTGATCGTTGAACGCTTGATCTGCCCTTATACATGGTGACAATGTGTTCCCGACACTCTTTAGCAACAGTGAAGGGACGCAGGTGAGGTAGTTCTTCGATAGGAACTCCGGCTTGGAGTATGAACAAGGTGGAGGAATTTAGCTATATATTTGCCTCTTCTCTTCGAGTGAGGTTGCGTGGATCACGAGGATAGTATCCTTCTTAAATGACTCACAAGAGTTGAATTGAGATGTGATCCAAATGAGACTTGATACGAAAAATCCAATTAGCAAAATCATTCTTAACAAGTGTAGGAGGAGGACCGATATTAACTATATGAGGCGGGTGCACCGATCCTCCATAGTACAAGGGAGCGGAACCGAGGCAAAGGTCCCTGACCCATTAATTCCTTGAGAAGAATTATCTTTATCAGCACTAGCCCCCTCCTTACCGGAGTTGATATCCGGTGTCGAGTTAGTGGGATTAACCACTTGCACCGCATAGGTGGAAAGTTTAAGAGTATCAAGGAATTCTTTAAACGTGGATTTGACCTTGATCGTCATGGAGGATTTAAGCGAGGACATAGCCTCATTCAAATCCTTGTGAGATACCGTGTTCACACCCACGGCCTTGAGAAGTTCTCCCGACCGCTCCCCATCGCCAACCATACTCTTCGGGTGGTGAAACCCTTAATAAAGAGAAGTTGCTCTCATACCAATTTAAAGGATCAATATTGTTGACTAGATGGGATGAATAGTCAACTAACAGTTTTTCACATTTCTTTAACAAGTATGGCTTAGCAACATAATGGTTGTCTAGATCTGCAACTAGGTGAGCTACCTATAAGATGCTAACTTGAATAACAATACAAGCAAGGATATAAACAATACAAATAGCTTGCACAAAGTAAAGGTAAGACATAACCACACGTGGAACCAATGGAGACGAGGATGTGTTACTAGAGTTCCTTCCCGGTGAAGGGAAGTACGTCTTCGTTAGAGCGGTGTGGAGGCACAGTGCTCCCCAATAAGCCCCTAGGGCCACTATATTCTCCTCACGCCCTCACACAATGCGAGATGATGTGATTCCACTAGTGGTGCCCTTGAAGGCGGCAACCGGACCTTTACAAACAAGGTTGGAGCTCTCTCCACAACTTAATTGGTGGATCCCAACGAAACCACGAAACTTCACCACAATGGAATATGGCTTCAAGGTGAAATCTTCCGTCTAGGGTGCTCAAACACCCAACAGTAAAAAATCCACATAAGAAAGTATGGGGGAATCAATTTTCCATTGGTGGAAGTGTAGATCTAGATCTCCGCCTTCAATCCCTAGCAAGACAACAAGTTTGGATGGCTAGAGAGTGAGATCGGGAAAGAAAGCTCAATGGACATCAATGGTGCAGAGAGACAGGTAAGAGATAAGATAGATGTGGAAGAAGCACCTCCTTATATAGCCCCCCCCCCTTTCCAACCGTTACTTCCGCAAATACATGGCAGCAGTACAACTAGAGTTGCGGGCGATACAACTGGTATAACCGGTATGACCGATACAACCGGCCTACTACCACCCTACCACCAGGCCACAACGGATAGGTGAACCGGATGCAGCAGCCCGGCCGAGCCCTGGACCAGGAAAAATCCTTAGCAGTACAACCGCTCGGGACCCTGGTAGTACCGGGCTATATGAAAATAGCAGTACAACCGGTCCAGGTCCGCCCAACAACCGGAGCTCAACTGGAGCAAGTCTGGTTGTAGCACCGTGCTGGGCCGGTTGAACCGCCTAGAACTGCCACCCTGGGTCACCTAGCATTGGGCGGTACAACTGCCCAGGGGCAGAGGCACAACTATTGGGGACTTCTTAGTGGCAGCACCTCTAGGGTATCACCCAGAAGTGGTGGTCAAAGCGGAATCTTAGAGCGAGTTGTGCATCAGGTCAGGACAGCGGTATAACTAGCAAGCATGGAAGGAAAGAGGGGCCTCTCACTCTATGATGCGGAAGAATGAGTTAGATGTAAAAGGATGTGCAAGAGAACTGATTCACCCAAGATCTTCCAATGTGGATTCCCTCTTAATAGTACATGATCCCAACGACCAAAGAGAATAAACACGTCGAGAACACCGTCTTTGATCTTTTTCTCTCAAAGGGACCACCTAACTGTCTTGTGTATCACACACAATACCTGTATAACTTGACACACGGTTAGATCATGGTGAGTTATCATCATCGCCAAAACACTAGGGTTAGAGAATGCCCTTACAGCAACATTACCTTCTGGGAAGCGATGTGATATATACACATACCACAAGAGTTTGAAGTATACCTTCACCCAAAGGAGATTGAACATGAGGCAGCGAAGATGATTGGAGTTGATCAAGGATTATGACCTCAGTGTTCAATACCACCCCAGAAAGGCTAACGTGGTAGCAGGCTCCTTAAGCAAAAAGGTTTGTTCCTTGAATGCTATGATTAAGGAAAGGCTACCTGCCTTGTATGAAGAGCTTGAAAGCCTCGGCTTGGAACTAGTTTCACCTAGATTCCTCGCCAACCTCGAAGCAAAGCCTACCTTGATGGATGATATTAAAGAAGATCGGAAGGGACACGAGAGCATTGAAGGCATCAAGCGGAAGATCAAGTCAGGCAAGGCCCCAGGATTCAGAGTGGATGAACATGGAGTTGTATGGTTTGGAATTCGCATCTGCGTACCCAACATGCAAGAGCTCAAGAACTATATCTTTCAAGAAGCTCATGACACTCTGTATTCCATCCATCCTTGAGGAACCAAGATGTACCAAGACCTCAAGGCAAGATTTTGGTGGCATGGCATGAAACGGGAAATAGGCACCTTTGTTGCTAAGTGTGACATATGCCAGAGAGTCAAAGAAGAGCATCAACGACCCGCCGGACTATTGCAACCTGTCAAAGTGCCTGAATTGAAGTGGGATAAAGTCAGGATGGACTTCATCACCGGATTACCAAGGCCGGGCAAAGGACATGATTCCATTTGGGTCATTGTCGATCACTTGGCCAAGGTAGCCCATTTCATTCTCATCAAGACCACCTATGATGGTAACAAGCTAGCCAATGTTTTCATGAGCGTATCATGAGTCTTCACGGAGTTCCTAAGGAGATCCACATCAAGGGAAAGCTTGCACCAACATACATAGGCCCCTTCAAGATCACCGTTACGCGAGGAGAAGTTGCTTACCAGCTAGAACTACCTTCCGAGCTATCCGATGTGCACAACATCTTTCACATGTCACAGCCCCATAAGTGTCTCCAAGTTCCCAACCACCCCAACCTCTACATGCACATCGACCATCAAGCTATCGACCTTCAGCTAGACCTCACTTATCGTGAGAGGCCAGTTCGTATCTTGGATGCAGCAGAGCGTTGCACTCGAAGCCGCACCATCAAGTACTTAAAGTTCCAATGGAGAAACCACACTGAAGCACAAGCAACCTAGGAGCATGAAGACTATGTTAGATCTGAATTCCCTTATCTTTTTAGCGCTTAGCCTAGGAATCTTGGGGACGAGATTCTTGTAAGGGGGTAGGTCTGTCACACCCTCTGTTTGTATCACTTTGCTATGCTATGGTTTCACAAAATTTGGAACCATTTAAAAAATTTTGAGTGCATGCTTGTTTGTTTTGTTTGATGCTTGCTTGCTTGGTTGATAGTGTATGATACTCTTAGGTTCTACTCCTCTCCACATTCACCTTCCTTGATCTAAACTTCTTGCCTAATGATCATACCATGTTAATAGTACCTAAAACTATTTTTATTAAAATTTATTTTGGCCAAAAACGGCTTATTCAAATTAGGTCTTCAAAAAACCCTACGTTGAGGTTTCCACTACAAGTCCTCAAATTGGGCAGATACTTTTCCCCAAAGGCTTTACTTTAAACCTACTATATATATGGCTTCCCGAAACCACCAAATATTAATTTTAAACATTGCTTTACTAATTTATTTAAAGGCTTTTTCTTAAGGCCAAAAATGGTCTTTTCTAGGGAAAAATTGTTTAAATGCTTATATTTGGGAAAAATTAGGGAAACTTAGTGGACATATATTTTCCATATATATGAGTTTCAACACATGGTCATGTTCAAAATCATGGGCAAACCCCCCTCAAAACCCTTTTTTCTTAGATCAATATTTTGAAATATTTCTATAAGAAATATTCTCAATAAATTCCAAGAAAATTTCAGCAAGGCACAGATCACATATGTGATGATCTTGCAAAGTTTCATCTCAATCCCAATTCTTTCGCTTAACCAAAATATTGCAAAATCGTTCCTGTCCAGAGTGAAATTTGAGAAAATTTACATTGTGAAGTATCTCCTATTGATCCCAAACTTTGTGGGCATGTTCTATTCGCCAAATAAGGATGCTACACCAAGTGGTGAATCAAGGAGAATGGAAATGCATGCCTAGATCTTCAACAAATTGATTATGTTGATTTCTAGGTTTTGTAATGTCTAAATTGTAAACTTTCTTCAATCAAGCTCAAACTTGGTGATCAACCCTATTTATAACCACCATTTGACCATGTTAAATATCCTGGCAAGAAAACTCCATTTGCGTGCCGAAAACTACACCAAACACCTTCTGGTGATTTGGTAAAACCTCTATTTTGATCCCTTCTACCATTCTCCTTCACCCCATCTTTTTACCACACCTTCATGTGATGATCCTTTATCTCCAGCAAGTCTTTCTTGACCTCAGCTCCATGATTGCGGGGGGCGGGGTAAAAAAACAAATTTTCACTCCTGGATAGCAAGAATCTCTCTCTCACCTCCCCTCTCATCCTAGTCAGACCCCAAAGCATCCTATGCCAATTCCTCATTGTAAATTCCCCCTGGGCCCACTGGACATGGTTCGCCGCACCCAAAACGCCATTGGCATGCCATGGCATGCCATACGCGCGCTCTAGGGCGCACTATAGTGCCCGACCGCATTATAGCCATCCTACACTACATGCCCTCGACAACCTCGGACCACCCCCTCTTGCCACTTGGACCCCTTGACATCCAAGACACGCCTCCCTGTCGCCCCCTCCTATCTTCTCCTCCGATGGCCTCCTCGGATGCGCGCCATGCCTGCCCAGCTCAGCCAGTGAGCTGCCTCACACGCGCGCACCCCCCTCCTCGCTGCTTCTCTCCCTTCCCTCGTGCCTAGACCAAGCCCAGGACCCCCCCAGACAAGCCCTCTCTCTCCATCGCACCCTCCAGAGAGTGTTGTGTACTCGCCAGCACACCATCATTCGGTGGACCGCCGTTCCCCTATAAAATGGCCTCCCCCGAGCTCCCTCTCTCCTCTGGACTCTCTCTCTCCTTTGCCTAATCATGCTCCTGCACCATTTCCCCTTTGTTTTGGAGCCCAGAAGCTCGGGCTCGAGTAGGAGCTCGCCGCCTCGGGCCATCGGCGTTTGTGAGTTGAGCGTCCCCCTCTGGGAACCTTCTCCTTGGATCTAAACTCGTTGCTATGTGCTGATCAGTTTCCCCCTCTCTCCCGCTCTTATTGCAGTAGGGATCGGCCCCGATGACCATACCTTAGTCCCCTCCACTGTGGGACCTCATCGTCGACGACCTGCTCCTCCTCCCTGTCCTCCTCCACCACCAGTCGACAGGCAGCGACGTCTTGGTCCCATTCCCGCACTTGCCCGTCGTCGTACCCTGCACCGTCTCCGGTGAGCATCCCTTGCTCTTTGTCGAGAGGCAAGGGATGAAAGGTCGGCCCCAACTTTCATTCCCTCACCCGTCCCCCTCTCACTGATCGCTTGGCCCTTCGATCAGGTTTGAGAGCGGTCGCTCGCGCGCGTGCCCCCAGCCTGGGCCGCGTCTCCCCTTGGCCGGCTCTGCTCGCCCTTTGCTGGCCCAAGAGCAGGGTGCACTTTTTCTTTTTCTTTTTCTGGCATTTTCCTAATAATCCACAGAATAGGATATTCCTTCAAATCCAAAAAAAATCCACCACAATTCTTGTATTAATTTGTAGTATTTTATAGTGTGATTTGTGAAAATACTTGAAAACAGTTTTGGTACTGTTTTATTCTCAAACTACTTTTTAGGCATTTTTTCCTTTGTTAAAAATAGTTTTGAAAATCCTTTTTACCCCCAAAACTTAGGAAAATATTTTTAGTATTGTTTTTAGTATTTGTCAGAATAGTGTAACATTTTAAAAGTAGGGTATGTGTTCTGTTTTTGTTGTGATGCTTATTATTACCTTTATTTATCGCGACGATAGATTGCGCTGTTGACGAGGGAGTTGGACCCGAAGACTTTGAAGACCCGAAAGACTTTGTTGAGCCAAGAAAGCAGCCCTTTACCATGTTAAGAAACTTTTCATGCATGTCACATAGCACTTGTTGTTCTGATTAGTTGATCATGTTGATAAGGTACCCCCCCCACACACACACACACTTCTATGGGATGCCGCCAATAATTTACCATTGATACTTGAATCGTGCATGAACCTTCCTTCCTATGAGGGTTGTGCGGGTGGGAGTAGATAGGATGCTTAGTAGATGCTACGCAAGCGGGTTCGGGATATGCATGGTGCCAAAAAAGAAATGATTTCAAAGACTTTTTGAAAACCTCATCGGGTGTCACTAATGCTCGAGGGAGATGATGACGAGCTAGGTGCACCAGAGAAGCTTGTGTGTGTGTTTTCAAAAACGAAGTGTTTTAAGATTTGCTAACCGTCCCAACTTTACATGCACAACCACGATACCCCTTATGGGACGGGTCTTTGTTGATTACTTTCATGGGTACTAGCATAGATCCCATATTACGAGTGGTGGGGGTGACGTGGTCACTCTCGATGCGGGGTCGTGCCGGTAAGGAAGATCATGCGATGTCTTCATAGGTACGACGCACACGATTGGTCCCTGCATGGATGTTACTTGTTATGTACATCATGTGGGCTGGTTACCAATCGGGTGGACTCTTTGTTAGTATCGTTAGGGAAAAGACAATGATCGGGTACTTACCTCGGGTATGGACAATACCGCGAGTCGTGGCTTGACCCGGAAGTTTCCCAAGTCTTGTAGGTAAAGTGTGCAAACTCTATAGAGTGGAAAAATATTCGAGTAGCCGTGTCCACGACCACGAGCAGTTGGAGGTCCTGCTTAAACTATATCCAGATGTTGTCACAAACTGGTGCGTGAGTGTGTTGGTGACAGAGGTGATATCTGAGCTATGTCCGATGACTTGGCATCATGAAGAACAAGAGATGTTCAACCCCTGTTTATGATGATAATTGTGACTTATTCACATGAATACCTGTCAAGTATTGATGCATGCTTACTTAATTTACTTAATCATGTCATTGCTCTTAAAAAATAACTTTCTGGAAATCTTACCTACTTAGTGCTATATCATGCATTGTTATACCTTGTTCCAAAACACGGGTTGCTTGCGAGTACATTCAAAGTACATATTGGCTTGCCACTGGTTATTTAATTGGCCAAACATGGAAGATAAGGAATATGGTGAAGAGTTCGTTGGTGACGAACATGCGAACTAGGGCGCTACCCAGTCAAAATGCCTCTAGGTTAAGGCAGATGGCATGGGTCTACGCTTTCGATCAATATTTCCGCTGCTTGTTATGTTTAAGTATTTGGCCCTTGCTGACCTATCTATGTAGGACATGGCCTACCTGGCCTTTATTTGTGTAAGACAGTATGTAAGGATGTAAGACTCTTGTATTCCATTTTCTGTGTGTTGAGTGAGCATTGATCTTTGGGAGCATTGTGCACGTGTATTCGGTGATCACGACTTATGACTCGGGGTTTGTCATGCCCAAGATGCGATCCTATCCTTATTTTTGTACGAGGGCCTCGATAGGGATAGAAACGCATCTCATCATTTCGCAAGAATGGATATCATTACAAGTACATGTACAAAAGAGATGACTATATGGAATTGGCTTAAACTCGCCACAAGCTATATCAAGATCACATCAATACAACAACATATTCAAACATCATACATAAAAGCAGGGTCCCACTATGGACGAAATCAAACGATAAAATGACATCCATCCTTGTTATCCCAGCTGCTACCTGGAACCATTAGAGATTGATGAAGAAGAAGAAGAAGAACTCCAAATAAAACAAGCATCGCTCTCACATCAAAGCATCGCATTACTTGTACCTGCAACTATTGTTGTAGTAATCTATGAGCCATAGGGACTCTACAATCTCATTTCCAAGGGTATCAAGACTAGCAAAGCTTAATGGGTGAGGAATGGTTAAGTGGTGAGGTTGCAGCAAGCAACTAAGCATTTGTTTGAGTGGCTAACTTACGAGTACAGAAAATAAGTATGGTGGTCTACGCATAACGGACATGAATTAATAGTGATCACTAAGTGATATTGAACACCTACTTATGTCAAACATTACCCCACTGTGTTCTCTCTCTGATAAGGTGTCACGAGTAGAGATAGTCATGGTTACGCACATGATTGGAATATTTTACTAGAGTTTACTTCAAGTTTTCTATGACCGGGTGTTAAACAAAGTTTCTAAGTTGCCACGTAACCGCGGGCATGGCTTTCCAAAATATTTAACCATACACGAGTGCTCCAACTCATCCATCATAAATTAACCGCTCTCAATGGGAATAACCTCGACCACGAATCCCGTCATTTCTTAGGCAATTCCATAGGAAAACCTCTACCTCGAGATAGCCCAAAGTATTTTCGGAATTCCTCGCACAAGACATTCGAGAAAGGTAAAACAAATCAAGCAAGGGCGCCTGACGTGTCGACGAACCCGATAAGAGCCACGTATCTCGTTCTCAGGACACGACCAGATGGGTCTAGCTATGAGGAAAACCAATCCCCAAATTTCCTCGAGGCGGCCTCGTAGGTAGCCCATTTTGGACCAACACTCATGAAAAGCACTGGCCCGGGTTCTTTATTAATTATCTGCGGGTGCCGGCGGGTCCCTATGCATTTTATTAGTTATTAGGAAAATGTAGTACCAATTTTGGGCCTTTCCAGACAAGCTTTATCCTAAAACAAAAATGAAGGGGGGTCCCCATAACAACCCCGAGCATGTTAGGAGCGCTTAATATGGAACATAACACCGGTACACAAGTAGCTAGGGGCGGCAAAAGTGGAATAAAACACCAAGAAAAAGGCCAAGCCTCCCACCTTTTACCAAGTATATATGTGCATTAAATTGAATAGCAATAATATTGTGATAACAAAAGAATATCCATGTTGACACATGGAAGCAATTGCACCTGCAGCTAGAAATGCTGTAAGAAGGGCTGAGCAAGCGGTAACATAGCCAAACAAAGGTTTGATGGGATGTGGAGGGGTTAGAGGCTTATCATGGCAATGTTTGAAGGCTTGACAAACAAGTGGTAGGTAGCGAGACATAACGGCAGAAGCGAGACAACTAGAATAGCAATGATAGTAGTGGTATCCAGGGAAATGTTCATCTTGCCTGACATCCCGCTTGGAAGAAGAATGAATCCATGAAGAAGACGAGCCAACATAGTCGAACGAATCCTCACACTCCGAACGCTTTCGGTAATCTATCGAGAAGGAACAATCCAAAAACAATAATCAACACATGGTACACCACAACATATCCCTGACATGATGTGCAGACGAATATGATGCATGTCAAGTTTAAAATATGCAAGGCATAGAAAATCACATCAAACAACTACTACACGTTAAAGTGAAGCTCAATATGCAACGAGTTGCATATTGACGAAACTCCACGATTGATTATTTAGTTCACTCTCGTTTATGTACACAACAATATTAAATGTTGTTAAACATGGCAAGAGGTGAAGCATAAGTAAACTACACTACCTAGGAATCTTAAATGAGGTCGGAAACAGCTTATAGCATTTCCGAAATGACCCCATATGTTAATTTTGAAATTGGCCCAGATCTGATATAACCATATTTTATATTTCTTAAACAACAGAATAAAGTATATCATGCAATTCTACACGTCATTCTAGTCGATTTACATATGTGGAACATCACAAATGGAGCTACGGTGTAAAAGTTATGACACGCACAAGATGAACATGACATGAATGCAAAATGCATGAAAATGACAACCACGAGCACTTCAAAACATGGATGCAAAATGATATTATGATACTACATGAAATTCTAAGCAAGTTTCATATATGGCATGCCCAAAACGGAGCTACGGTTCAACCACAACAACCAACACAAGTTTAGTAGAAATCTGCCCAAAACAGCAACATACCATGTTGCAACCCACAAATCAACAAGCTACAACCACCTAAAATACACAAGGACATGGTGGTGAAGCCTACATGATGCTCAACAATTCATCTATTAATATCAAGTTGACTAGAAGCATGGATCATTAGGAAATGAGCTCATAAGAAGACACATTGAAATACATAGTTTTCAGACTTGATGGAAATCTCAGGTTTTTAAGCACACCAGTTTTTATCACGAAGGCATATTGACAGCAGTAAAACTACATGCTATAGGGCATATATTGGCATGAAACTTAACATCTTGCTAGAGGACATTAGAAGCTACAAATAACTCCATTGCACCAACCACAAAAGGGTTCTAGATCACTAGCCAAACACATGGCAAGACAGCAACAAAATATTATAGATTCCAGACTTAGAAATATTTTGGACCCTCAAAACAGAAGTTTTTTATAGCATGTTGGCAACAAGAAAATAACACCTAAACATGCATTTATATAGGAACCAAAATTATCAGGTCCTAGCACACATGTCCAAGGGCATATCTCACGTTGGCAACCATTCCAAAATATGCATGGATTAAATCACACGAAATAAACAAAAGGGCATCATGGCAAAATGACATGCACACAAACTTGCTCAAATTACAAAACTAAATGCACAAATAAATTCCATGGATTTTTCTTCCCTGAAAACATCTATAACATGAGGGTTCATGTAGTAAAATAGGTCATGATTAATTATGCAAGTTTATTACATAAACCTATTAGCAAGTTATTTATGCCAATTAAATGCAAAGAGCAAGTTAAATATTTTTATCATGCATGAAAGTGCAATATTGCGCATCTACACAAAATTCTACACGTTTTACCTATATAAAACATGTTGAAATGATGCACGGTTTATTACTTATGAGCACTTTAAATACATGCAATTAAAAAACACTAATGGGCCGAATCCGGAATCTGTCTAGGGTCTAACTGAGCGCAACATAGCATCATGCGCCCGGGGGCGAGGAATAGGGCAAAGGGGAGCTCACCTAGTCGGGTCTGGCCCAGTTGGAGTGGAGGTCGGACGGTGCAGCATTGGGCTGGGCCTTGGAGACGCTGGCCGACCCAGCTGGCGCGTGAGGCGGCCCAGGCGAGGCTCTGACGGGCAAGTGGGGAGGCTCCTCCTCGTCCCTCTCATTCCAAACACGGAAGGCCATGTCGGCATACAGGAGAACTCTGGTGAGATGGACGGATCTGGCATGCCCGCACCGGATCCAAGCGATGACGGCGTAGATCGGGCATGGGGCGGCGGACCTCCAAGCCATGGCAAGGACATGGGTGCCGATGGTGAGGCTTGATGTGAAGGGACGAGGCAACGAGAGGGCGGCAGCGGGGCAGAGGCGGAGCGGCTCGAGGTCGCCGGCGTGGATCTCCAGCGGTGCGACTGGCGAGGAGTGGCTCCATGTGACCTACGGATGGCGGGGTCACGGGGGGGGGGGGGGCGGGCTCGGGCGGCAGCGTATGGGCGCCTCGGCCCGGTCCGGGCCCGGGGCTACCAGAGATGGGCTTTGGCAGGCCCTAGCGACTAAGGGAGGAGTAAGTGGCGGTTGGGGTTGATCCTGCACGCATTTCGAGGAGGGCTAGGGTTTCTAAATAAGTAGGGGTTATGGTGCTTAAATAGGAAAGTGGGGCTAGGTTAGGGGGTTTTGCTCCATTTTTGGACCTTCGGATCACGATCTGACGGTCCCGGAAGCGGAGGGGCTATGGTGGGATGTGGAGAGGGGGTGTGGGATGAGATGAGAGGGAAATTGGTGGCCCGTGACATGATTTTTAAAATACTGAAAACGTTCATCAAATAACAGATGATGGTGCCGCTATATTTGACTGTTGGGGCATCAAACGACCTCTGATTGTGATGAAATTTGGCCGGCGGTCTACCTACAATATAACAAGACTATATGCCAACTTTCGACCCAATTAGAGAATATTTTATACTCACTTTTGAAAACAATATTTTATCGATGTCGCAGGCGCGTGCTTGTGTGGTTGGTCTCGAAACGGTCAATGACATGATCGAAGAGAACTAGCAACTATGAACGGATGCAAGGTTTCGAAAACGAGAGAGAATGTTATGCAGATGATGCGAATGATGCAATGATGAATGCGACAACCACATGAATCTCATGACGATAATGGAATTAAATGGGAATCTTCTGGAGCGTCAGTCCCGGTCTGTTACAACTCTCCTCCACTTACAAGAGATCTCCTCCTGATATCTTAGAATGAGAAGGTGAAGAGAAATAGCAAGAGAAAGAGGTAAAACTTAGTTGCTTCTTTGACAAAAGCGTGAAACGAACGAAACATGAAGGTTGTAAATGGATGAAGAATGGTATGGGGGACAAGCAAGAATTCAAAAGAAATTTAGGCAGCACTTCGATAGAAAATAGAAGAGAAGCTTGATATGATGGAAAGAACTAGAAAAGAGAATGCCATACTCCGGTTAAATGGACAAGCAAGGGAAGAACATGATCTTGATAAAACTAGAAGACGGACGAAGGGAGCAACATCACAAAGCCTTCAGAACAAAAGACTATGTCGTGGGAACGAGTCTAACAGTAGAAGTTAGGGGTACGAAAGGAGAGGGCAGAGTCCTAGCTACGGCGAGGATGTACACACGGATGTATGAGTTCAGGCCCCTCTCGTGGAGGTAACAGCCCTACGTCTCAGTGCTCGGGAGGTTTTGTCATGTGGAGAGTGTGAGTTATAGAGGTTGTGAACACTTGTGCCAGAGGGGAGAGGCGGCTTATATAGAGTTTGCTACCCCTCATAAGTGCGAGGCATCCAAGGGTTCGGTCGTGGGTATAAAGACAACCATTACTCGTAAACGTACATCATAATTTCTACTAATGACAACTGGCCTAGTGCCTGCCCATTGGCCTCCCTGGGGTGGCTTCTGGTCTTCTGACGTCGACTGGAAGTGAGGTCTTCCGAGTGATAGGTTACTGTCAAGTGGAGGGAAGAATCTTCCAAGTGGATAAATGTCGAGTGACTTGAGCATCATGGTGAATCCAGTCGGAATCTCTCTTATAGTCTTTAAGTCCTCCAATATAGTGTCCTTATGTAGGGTATGTACGTCAGGCCTCGGACCCTACCCTAGGTACATATCCTCGTCATTAGCCCCTAATGGATCAGGGTTCGAGTGGTAAAGGGGGAACGATGCCAATTCTAAAAAAGGCACCAAACTTCTGAATGAATTTCAGGGCTTCAACGAAACTTGCAGCGATTGAACTCTTTGTCATTTGCCCAGATCGATTCTGTCTTGATAGTGTCTGAGTGAATTCTCAATGTCAATTTTTTCTGAGTGACCTGAAGGGATCTTTGGACGTGAAGGGTCGCTCTGCCAGGTCCGGATTTTGTGGGATTCAAAAATTTGGGAAGCGCGTGCATGTGCGACGATGACGCCATGACTGGGCGAGTGGAGGCACAATGCCTCGATTCTCGTGCCGCTCATTTCGGCACGTGTGGGCGGCGTCTGCGGTCAGGATATGTGGGGATCTAGCGGGCCCACGAGTCAGTGAGACACTCAACGAGGTATAAATCCCATTGCGCTATGGTCTAAACAGTACTTTTCCCCCCAAATCTCCTCTCTTCCTCCGCCTCCCCTGCTTCCAGCGCATAGCTATGCTCTGCCCCGACGAACACCACCGGCGTGATGACGAAGGGGATGACCGAGAAGCTGGAGCGCGCCTAGAAGGGGGTTGCAAAGGGCAAGGCCAAGAAACCATCGACTGCATGGTTCACCACGCCGCCGGGGTGGATCCAGGTGGATTTTCTCCCATCGACGGTTACCGCCATGAATGTCGAGAATCTCGTCGTCAACGGGCTCATGGCGGATGGTTCCTGGCGGCTATCAAAGGGGGAGCCCGAGCCGGAGCCACACGAGGTGAGCGGGTCCTTCTCCTCACCCATATCGAAAGAGGTTTCTCCATGCCCCCCATCCATTTTTCGACTGTTTTTGAACTTCTTCGGAACTCAGCTTCATCACTTTCCTCCGAACGTCATTTCCTATCTTTCTGCTTTCATGACTATGTGTGAGTGCTTCTTGGGTTGCTCTCCCCACTAGGGTTTGTTCAAACACAGTTTCACTATCGGATCTCAATCGGTCAAAAAGGCCAACCCTAAGGATGGTAAAATTCATGTAGTCCATCTGTGTGGGGGCTTAGGAATCCAGAAGAGAGCCCGGAGTTCTTTTCCTTCCATGACTTTCCCCGAATCATTTAGAGGTTGGCAGTCGACATGGTTTTATTGCAAGGATATAGCTTCTCCCAATATGTCAACTGGTCTTTCCCCTTTCACATCAGATTGCCTTGCCATTCCCAAGTCCATGAAAGTGTCGGAGGAAGAGAAATTCCAAGTTAGAATCCTGGTGGACGTCGTAGTGAACCTTGTCCGTGGCGGAGTGACTGGTATGGATCTCCTGGAGACATTCCTCGGTCAATGGATCCTGCCGCTCCAGGCAAGGGACCACACTATGTGGCATTATGCAAGCCCCGAGGACTCGAGTCGGACGCACCCGAAAGAAGTTTCACAGAAAACTATCGCGCAATGGCTTTGAAGCACTACAGGAGCTTGCGACAAGCCCCAGGGGACCAAGAGGATCTGGCCTTACTCTACTGAGAATCCACCGAAGAATCTGGTAAACTTTGCATTGTCGATTGTCATATTACTTTGCCGAGTGATTGATTGATATGCTTACTGACTTCATTGTTTGTATCCTGTAGGAGTGGATGCACATGCACTCTCCCATGCCCAATGGGAACCAGACTAAGGTTGGCGGGGAGAGTGAGAGTGTCAGCATGGATGTCGACTATGCTAACGACAGTGAAGATGAGTATGAAGCCTATGGCGAGAACGAGGAAGAAGTCGAGTCTGCTCCATGCACTGAAGATTGCTCCAAGTTGCATCAGGACCGTGCGACTGCCACGGGTAAGACCTTGGCCTTGAGTGGGAGGAAACCGAAACGGGGCTGGACCTCGATTGTCGAGTCGAGTGAGTGAGTCGCGAACCAGCCTAAGCCCAACGCGGCGAGACCTCGCAAAGCTCTGCCCGCATGAAGATAGATGTGCCCATCGTCTCAACGTAAGTGTTTGCTTTCGTCCTTCACTATCGACTGCGACTTCAAGTTCTTTCTAACCGAGTGGAGTTTGGTCTACCAGTGTCACTACCTCAATGATGTAGCCTCCACGGGACAGAGCGGAGCAAATGGATGTGGATACTGCTGACACGACCACCTCCCAAAGAGGTAAACAAATCTTCACTCAGCTTTGTTTCTTGAAAATGATTTGTCGATTGCAAGAGTTAATGTTTCTGATTGATGTTTGGAGAGGTCATTCAACTGGAAGACGATGAAGAACTACCTTGGGGTACGAGGGTGAAGGTGAGACCTTAGGCACCCCGCGCATACGTGCCCAAAGAACACCGTCAGCAGAAACGCCCCAGCGGTCAACTGCTGGATCATCCCAGGGGATATGCGACTCGTCACGAGACAGAACCGAACTCGTGATTCTGATGTCGAGTGCTCCACCAGCTGCTTCAACCATTGTGGCATCGACTCCAATCGTACAACCTCAGACTACCCCACCTACTCTAGCCGCAGCATCACTCTAGCCGGTGACTGCCTTTCCTCTGCACCATGTCCCAGAAGACCAAATTGGGGCCGCGAAGGAAGCCATGATCCAGGCGAAGCAAATAATGTTGTGCATCAAGGAGGCGTATGAGGCCAGCAAGCTGGCTTATGATTCCAGTGCGGCGCTTCGTACCAACGTCCGAGTAAGTGCGATTGTAAGTGGATTTACGATTGAATTCCTATCTTCTTTGACTGTACACCCACTGGTGTCTTTGTTCCATAGAATATTCGTAAGTTCTCTACTCGAATAGATCATGTCTTAGTCGTGTAAATTTCAGTCTAGTGGGGGCACGCTTAGTGCACCCACTGGGTGTAGTCCCCAAGACCACTGCCAAATGACAAAGACATTGGTAGGGGTCTTAGAAATAGACGATTTTCATATGCTTGCGCGTGGTGTTTTTTTGCTCTACCACTCGATAGATTGAGTGTTGGCAGGTCCAATGGGGGCACGCCGAGTGCACCCACTGGGTGTAGTCCCCGAGACCTCCATCGAGTGTGGCTTGCACTGGCGGGGGTCTGATAGAGACCATCTTGTACTTGGACAGGGCAGACCTTGTCGAGTGCTATTAGCCGTACCACTCGGAAGCTTCCTTGTAGGTTTCATGGACAACATTTCATCAACCATGATATGATGCTACTTCAGAGGTGCGATGTGGGGTGGTGGGCCCTTCAAGGGCCACTCGACGGATCGAGTGTTAGCAGGTCCAGTGGGGGCATGCTGAGTGCACCCACTAGGTGTAGTCCCGGAGACCGCCGTCGAGTGCTTGCACTACCGGGGGTCTGATAGAGACCATCTTGTGGTTGGATAAGGCAGACCCTGTCGACTGATTTAAGAAATAGTTGGGGCACGCTTAGTGCACCCACTGGGTGTAGTCCCCGAGACTATTGTTGATTGTTGATGATGAGCAGTAGTCTTAAGAACTTGAACTGAGGGTTCTTTGTCATATGCGAAGTACGTTTGCCACTCGATGTGTTGAGTGGACTCTTTTCCTTTAGTTCCTCCTTTCCTGAATGCAGGTTTCATGGATATTATTTCCATCAACCATGATATGGCGCAGGTTTCATGAACATCATTTCATCAACCACGATATGACGCTATTTCAAGGGAGGGGTTGGGCGGGCGCCGCCATCCAGTCGACTGTTCTTAACATTCTTCACTCGGGAGTGGAGGAATTTCCATGTCGACTGAACTTGTTTTTTGTTGATTCCAGAGAACTTGTGAACTAAGCACTCAGTACAAGGACCTGGAGGAGGAAAAGGAACCAGCTGCGACTAGATCTGGAGGTCTCGAAGAACAGCTTGGAGCGTTTGCGGACTGAATTGAAGACTCTCGGAGGTAACCTTCGTTGACCCAATGCATTCTTACTCTCACTTTCCATCCTTTGAACTGAGTGTTCTCACTCGAACAGACTTACGTGATGAAAATCGTCGACTCCAAGCGCAACTCAACAATGCTATTTCTTTAGATACCATGAAGAAGGCGTTGGAGGACAAAGACAGGGCGCTTGCTAATGCCCAAAAGATGGCAAGGGAGAAAACTGAAGCTGCCAAGAAGAAACTGGCTGCTGTCAAGAAGATAGAGGAGGAAAACTCCAAACTGAAATTAGAACGGGGTGAACTCATCAGGAAGACCGAGCAGCTAACCAAGAGGAGTAATGGCTTGGAGAAGCACTTGGGGAAGTTCGCAAGGAAGAAGTACATCATGCTTGACGGTAATTGTCTTGTCGAATGAATTTCTCCAATTCCCACCAGTTAGAAATGTGATCATTTTCCCATTCCTTCTTCCATATAGAATTCTGCCAAGACTTTGAAAAAGAGACCGAAGAAATCGAGCCCAATCTGGATCCCACCAAGTCACCTGTTGGCGATGTCGTGGCCATGAACATGTTCTGACTCAATGTTCAACTCCATGGTGTCGAAGCATATATCCTCCGACTGAAAGCTGTGCTAGAGAAGATCGACAAAGAGCTATGGCCCGAAGATACCCTTCAGAATGATCTTGCATCCATGATGGCTCGTCTTAATGATATCCCTAGTCGAGTGCAACCTTGGAAGAAGTCAGCCACCCGATGCAGAGCGATGTGGCGCTTACCCTTGTCAGTGTCCATTGTAAGGAGGCAAGGGAGGACAAGTTGAAGGATCTTCGAGTGATGAACTTGAAGAAGCTTCAGTTTGAAGATTTCATGGAGACCTACATTGACACAGACAGTAGGATCATAGATGGGATTGACTTGGACACCTTTGTTGAGCCAGGAAGTACGTCTAGCGCTTGAAACACTTGATTCGCAGAGAAAACTTTATTTGCCTCGGAATGCCAAGTGAGAATGTATCAGTCGTAAAACTTCATTCAGGCTTTACGCCTGAGCACCTTTGCTTGTATGCAAAACCTTTATCTGCGCTGAAACATTTGGGTTTATCCGTATTTGGTTTTCAATCATTTGCTCGACTGAATTTGTTTTTAACTTAGGCAAAAGCTGGTTTGCAGCTAAGCCCCCAAGTTTGAGGATTGCTCAACACTCGTGGAAAATTGGTTCGTAGCTATGTTTCTGAGTGAATAGATAGTAATGCACTCGGAATTTATTTTTAACTTAGGAGAAAGCTGCTTCGCAACCAAGTTTTCGAGTGAATAGGATGCTATCCACTCGACAGGGTTTTTAACTTAGGCCAAAGCATGTTCGTAGCTAAGCCGCCGAGTGTGAGGATTGCTCAACACTCGGAGAAGTTTTGAACTTAGACGAAGACGAGTTCGCAGCTAAGTCCCCGAGTGCGAGGATCGCTCAACACTCGGAGAATTTTAGAACTTAGACGAAGACTGGTTCGCAGCTAAGTCACCGAGTGAAAGGACTGCTATCCACTCGGCTGGGGGTTTTAACTTAGGCAAAAGCGTGTTCGCAACTAAGCCCCCGAGTGCGAGGATTGCTCGGCACTCGGAGAAGTTTCTAACTTAGACGAAGACTGATTCATAGCTAAG
The DNA here is from genome assembly GCA_022496015.1 of Hordeum marinum. Lineage (NCBI taxonomy): Eukaryota > Viridiplantae > Streptophyta > Magnoliopsida > Poales > Poaceae > Hordeum > Hordeum marinum. The sequence goes on from CM039678.1 coordinate 275,091,383, forward strand.
TCACTGAGTGAATGGACTACTATCCACTCGGTAGGGTGTTTAACTTAGGCGAAAGCATGTTCACAATTACGCCCTCGAGTGCGATAATTTCTCAATGCGAGGATTGCTCGCAGTCAGAGTGGTTTTGAACTTAGACGAAGACTGGTTTGCAGCTAAGTCACCGAGTGAATGGACTTCTATTCACTCGGCAGGGTTTTTAACTTAGGCAAAAGGATGTTCATAGCTAAGCCCCCGAGTGCGAGGATTGCTCACACTCGGAGTGGTTTTGAACTTAGACGAAGACTGGTTCACAGCTAAGTTACCGAGTGAATGGACTCCAATCCACTCGGTATGGTTTTTAACTTAGGCGAAAGCATGTTCGCAGCTAAGACCCCGAGTACGAGGATTGCTCGCCACTCGGAGTGTTCCCAAGTGATAAATTGTATGATCGAAATCAACGAAAGACTGCGAAAGTCATACTTGCATAAATGACATTGTCTGAAATACTTTTATTACATCAACACCACTAGTTTTTTAGGTATAGAAACATCGGAGCATATCTGCATTCCAGGCTCGCGGCTCGTCAATCTGCTTCTCGAGGTGGTACAGGTGATAAGCTCCGTTGTTCATCACCTTGGTGATGACAAAAGGACCTTCCCACGCCAGAGCGAGCTTGTGGGGTCGTTGTTGATTCACTCGGAGCACCGAGTCACCCTCATGATGTTGGGGAACGTTGCATGGGAAACAAAAATTTCCTACGCTTCACCAAGATCAATCTAGGAGATGAGCATCTATGAGAGGAGAGATTGGATCTGCGTACCCTTGTAGATCACTAAGCAAAAGCGTTAAAGAATGCGTTGATGTAGTGGTACGTCTCCGCGATCCAAATCGCAAGCCATCCCACGAACTCCCAATCAAGTGTCAAACGGACGGCAGCTCCGCGTTCAGCACACGTGCAGCTCGGTGAAGATCTCCACCTTCTTGACCCAACAAGAGGAAGCGGAGAGGTAGATGGGTTTGCCGGCAGCATGACGGCGCCGCGGCGGTGGTGGTGGAGCTAATCCAGCAGAGCTTCGCTAAGCGGTGTCGAACCAATCTACTAGAGGAGAGGTAGTCGTGGAGGGAGGAAGGGCTACGCCATGACTTTGGGGTCTGGCTGACCTCCTCCCTCTCTCATATATAGGGGGCAGGGTGAAAGGGCTGCACCCTAGGGTTCCCACCCTTAGGGGCGGCAGCCAAGAGAAGGGGGGCGATGGCCAAGGGGTGGCTTGGACCCCAAGGTAGGGTGGCCGGTCCCCTTAGGGTTTCCACCTTCCACCTTTCGGCCGCATGGGCCCTTGTGGGAGGGGCGGCCAGCCCACTAGGGGCTGGTGTGCCTTCTCTCACAATCCATGTGGCCCTTCGGGGCTGGTGGCCCCTTCCGGTGGACTCCAGGGACCCTCCCGGCACCCCCGGTACGTTATCGGTGACGCCTGAACTTTTCCCGGTAACCAACACGGAACTTCCCATATATGAATATTTACCTCCGGACCACTCCGGAACTCCTCGTCACGTCCGGGATCTCATCCGGGACTCCAAACAACCTTCGGTCACCAACACACAAATAACTCATCTATACTGAAACATCACTAAACCTTAAGTGTGCAGACCCTGCAGGTTTGAGAACCATGTAGACATGACCAAGACACTTCTATGGTCAATAACCAATAGCGAGACCAAGATGCCCATATTGGTTCCTACATGTTCTACGGAGATCTTTATCGGTCGAACCTCTATGTCAAGGATTCAGTCAATCCCGTATGTTGTTCCCTTTGTTCTTCAGTATGTTACTTGCCCGAGACTCAATCGTCGGTATCTTTATACCTAGTTCAATATCGTTACCGGCAAGTCTCTTTACTCTTTCTGTAATACAAGATCCCGTGACTAACACTTAGCCACATTGCTTGCAAGGCTTGTTGTGATGATGTACTACCGAGTGGTCCCTGAGATACCTCTCCATCACACAGAGTAACAAATCCCAGAATTGATCCATGCCAACTCAACAGACACCCTTGGAGATACCTGTAGAGTACCGTTATAGTCACCCAGTTACGTTGCGACGTTTGATACACACAAGGCACTCCTCCGGTGCGAGTGAGTTGCATGATCTCATGGTTATAGGAACATATACTTGACATGCAGAAAACAGTAGCCATAAACTGACACGATCATATGCTACGTTCGTCGTTTGGGTCTTGTCCATCACATCATTCTCCTAATGATGTGATCCCGATATCAAATGACATCTCATGTCCATGGCCAAGAAACCTTAACCATCTTTGATCAACGACCTAGCCTGCTAGAGGCACACTAGGGACACAGTGTTTGTCTATATGCCCACACATGTATTTAGTTTCCAATCAACACAATTACAGCATGGACAATAAACGATTATCATGAACAAGGAAATATAATAATAAACACTTTATTTATTGCCTCTAGGGCATATTTCCAACAGTCTCCCACTTGCACTAGAGTCAATAATCTAGTTTACATCACTATGTGATTTACATTGTTATGAATCGAACACACATGTAGTTCTGGTGTTGATCATGTTTAGCCCTTGGAAGAGGTTTAGTCAATGGGTCTGCAACATTCAGATCCATGTGCACTTTGCAAATATTTATGTCCTTCTCCTCGAAGTAATCACGGATGGAATTGAAGCGTCGTTTTATGTCTCTGGTCGTCCTGTGAAACCTTGGTTCCTTGGCCAGAGCAATGGCACCAGTGTTGTCACAGAACAGAGCCATTGGATTCAGTGCATTGGGCACTACTCCAAGATCTGTCATGAATTGCTTCATCCAGACATCTTCCTTCGCTGCCTCCGAGGCTGTGATGTACTCCGCTTCGCATGTAGAATCAGCTACCATGCTTTTCTTGGAACTGCACCAGCTTACTGCTCCCCCATTGAGAATAAATACATATCCGGTTTGCGACTTAGAGTCATCTAGATCAGTGTCAAAGCTTGCACCGACGTAACCCTTTACGACGAGCTCTTGATCACCTCCATAAGCGAGAAACGTGTCCTTAGTCATTTTCAGGAACTTAAGGATATTTTTGACCGCAGTCCAGTGCTCCATTCCAGGATCACTTTGAAACCTTCCGACCATACTTATGCCAAGGCTGACATCAGGTCTTGTGCACAGCCTCGCATACATGATAGAGCCTACGGCTGAGGCATAGGGGATGACACTCATCTTCTCTCAATCTTCTGCAGTCACTGGGCATTGAGTTTTACTTAACTTCACACCTTGTAACACAGGCAAGAACCCCTTCTTGGACTGATCCATTTTGGACTTCTTCAAAACTTTATCAAGGTATGTGCTTTGTGAAAGTGCTATCAAGCGTCTTGATCTATCTCATCAAACTTGTATAACCCAAACGCCTTGATCACCTCATCAAAGCGCTTATTCCAACTCCGAGATGCTTGCACCAGTCCATAAATGGATCGCTGGAGTTTGCAAACTTTGTCAGCATTCTCTGGATCGACAAAACCTTCCGGTTGTATCATATACAACTCTTCCTCAAGGAAACCGTTAAGGAACGCTGTTTTGATATCCATCTGCAAAATTTCATAGTCGAAATATGTAGATATTGCTAATATGATTCTGATGGATTTAAGCATCGCTACGGGTGAGAAGGTCTCATCGTAGTCAACTCCTTGAATTTGTGAAAAAACATTTGCCACAAGTCGAGCTTTATAGACGGTGACATTAACGTCCGCTTACGTCTTCTTCTTAAAGATCCATTTATTCTGAATGGCCTTTCTCCCTTCAGGTAATAATTCCAAAGTCCATACTTTGTTTTCATACATGGATCCCATCTCATATTTCATGGTCTCTAACCATTTCTCGGAATCTAGGCCCATCATCGCTCCTCCATAGCTCGTAGGTTCATTGTTGTCTAACAACATGACCTCCAAGACAGGGTTGTCGTACCACTCGGGAGCAGTACGCGTCCTTGTCGACCTACGAGGTTCAATAGCAACTTGATCCGAAGCTTCATGATCGCCATCATTAACTTCCTCTCCAACCATCGTTGGCTCCACAGAAACATCTTTCTGCCCTGCGCCACTCTCTGGTTGAAGTGAAGGTTCAACAACCTCATCAAGTTCTACTTTCCTCCCACTCAATTCTTTCGAGAGAAACTCCTTCTCAAAAAATGTTTCGTTCTTAGCGACAAACACTTTGCCTTCGGATCTGAGATAGAAGGTATACCCAACTGTCTCTTTTTGGTATCCTATGAAGACGCATTTCTCCGCTTTGTGTTCCAGCTTTTCAGGCTGAAGCTTTTTGACATAAGCATCACATCCCCAAACTTTAAGAAACGATAACTTTGTCTTCTTGCCAAACCACAGTTCATATGGTGTCGTCTCAACAGATTTTGATGGTCCCCTATTTAAAATGAATGCAGTTGTCTCTAATGCATAACCCCAAAACAATAGTGGCAAATTGGCAAGAGACATCATAGAACGTACCATATCTAATAAGGTTCGATTACGATGTTCGGACACACCATTACGTTGTGGTGTTCCAGGAGGTGTGAATGGTCAAACGATTCCACACTGTCTTAAGTCACTGCCAAACTCATAACTCACATATTATCCTCCTCAATCGGATCGTAGGAATTTAATCTTCCTGTTACGATGATTCTCAAATTCACTTTGAAATTACTTGAACTTTTCAAACATTTCAGACTTCTATTTCATCAAGTAAATATTCCCATATCTACTCAAGTCATCAGTGAAGGTGAGAAAATAATGATATCCACCATGCGCCTCAATGTTCATTGGACCGCACACATCAGTATGTATGATTTCCAACAAATCATTCGCCCGTTCCATTATTCCAGAGAACGGCGTTTTAGTCATATTGCCCATGACGCATGGTTCACATGTGTCAAGTGATTTAAAATCAAGTGACTCCAAAAGTCTATCAACATGGATCTTCCTCATGCGCTTTACACCAATATGACCCAAACGGCAGTGCCACAAGAAAGTGGTACTATCATTATCAACTCTACATCTTTTGGCATCAATGCTCTGAACCCCTCACATTGGGTGCATGACCATAAAAGATATTACTCATATAAATAGAACAAACATTATTCTTTGATTTAAATGAGTAATTGTCTCGCAATAAACAAGATCCAGATATAATGTTCATGCTTAACGCAGACACCAAATAACAATTATTCAGGTTCATCACTAATCCCGATGGTAGTCAAAGAGCGAGCTTGCCGACAGTGATCACACAAACCTTTGAACCATTTCCCACGCGCATCGTCACTTCATCCTTAGCCAGCCTCTGTCTATTCTGTGGGTCCTGCTTTGAGTTGCAAATGTGAGCAACCGAACCGGTATAAATACCCAGGCACTACAACGAGAGCTAGTAAGGTACACATCAATAACATGTATATCATATATACCTTGTTTGGTGTTGGCCGCCTTCATGTTGGCCAGGTACTTGGGGCAGTTCCGCTTCCAGTGACTAGTTCCCTTGAATGAAAGAACTTAGTTTCTGGCTTGGGTACAACCTTGTGTTTCTTCACGGGAGGAGCAACTGGTTTGCCACTCTTCTTGGAGTTACCCTTCTTTCCCTTGCCATGCTTCTTGAAACTATTGGTTTTATTGACCATCAACACTTGATGTTCTTTCTGGATTTCAGACTCAGCGACTTTCAGCATCACAAACAGCTCAGCGACTGACTTGTTCATCCCACGCATGTTATAGTTCAACACGAAGCTCTTGTAGCTAGGTGGCAATGATTGAAGAACTCTATCAGTGATCGCCTTCGGTGCAAGGGGAATCCCTATCTCTGTTAGACGGGTCAAATACCCAGACATTCTGAGTATATGTTCACTGATAGACCCATTCTCCCCCATCTTGCAAGCATAGAACTTATCGGAGGACTCATACTTCTCGATCCGAGCATTCTTCTTAAAGATAAACTCCAACTCTTGGAACATCTCATATGCTCCATGATGTTCAAAACGTCTATGAAATCCCAGTTCTAAGCCATACAATATTGCACATTGAACTATTTAGTAAACTCCAGAACGTGCTTCCCAAGCGTTCTTTACATCTTCGGACGAGACGGGAGCGGGTGGGTCACCAAGCGGTTGAAAGTGCGTTATATCGACTAGAGGGGGGTGAATAGGCGATTTTTACAAATTCATCACTTGAGGAATTTGAAATGTGATGAATAACTAGCAGAGGAATAAATACTCAAGTGCATGAGGAACATAGTAACAGCATAGTCTTCATGATGAAATGAAACATGCACAGATTACAAGTAGCGTGATATAGAATAAGCAATGATGAACAAGGTAACTTGAAGAATTTGAGGTGAGGAAATTGTGAAAGTCTTCAGTCAAATTCTTCAAACAGTAACAATCAATTTCATCAACAAGTTTATGAGGAATAGAGGGGTTGAGGAAATAGAACCAGGTAGCTTGATGAAGACAATGGTTTGATGACCCAGTTCCGACTGTTGTGACAGTCATACGTCTGGTTTGGAGCGGCCTAGTATTTAAACTAGAGGACATACAGTCCCAGGACACATAGTCCTTATTGTATTCTCCTTAAGCTAAGGTCACACAGTCCTCGCCCAACACTAGTGGTAAGTCTTCAGGGTAGACTTCCAAAACCCTCACAAACTGGTCACTCGGCGGTCCAAAATTTACTGTTGGATGCTATAGACGAAGGTCACATCGTGATCCCCAATTGACTGCAGGATGCACTAGACCATGACACCTAACCTTCTAGAGGATGCAGAGTCCTCAAAGGTAACAAGCGTCGGTTCCACACCAGAATTTCTTCAGTGATGCTCAATCACTTTGGGTTTGGTCGTTTGGTTGTGGGTTTTTCCTCACTGATGATTTTCCCTCAAAGTCCTCGGAGGATGGGTTGCTCTCAAATGACAAGTGTCAGTTCTCTCTCGGAGCAACCAACCAACTAGTGATTGTGGAGAGTGGCTATTTATAGCCAGGGTGCAACCTTACATGATAAGAAATAAATGCCCCCAATGATATGACCGTTATGTGGATGTTATGATTGGGGATAGCTGGCACTAAGCACAGCAACGGTCGGAATTTTGAACTATGAAAGTCCTCAGGCTTATCATGTTCCTCACTTGTAGGCAATTCGCACTGGCGAAATCCTAACTCCTCAGTCAGATCAATTTCCTCAGAGACCAGAAGAACTTCGTTTCTGTCACTAATGAATTTTGGAAATTGAGGATCAGTTGGAAATTTTCCTTAGTATTACCTTGGTCCCCTTTAACTGTACCGTGTTTCCTATGACTCAAAGAAAGGAAATGAAACTACGAAAACAAAAGTCTTCACGCTTCATAATCCTTGTTCATATATTCAAGGTCACACCGACTTCTTCATTTTGAAAGTCTTCAGGGAATACCAAAGTCTTAAGCAAAGTCTTCACCAAAGTCTTCAGTTGAATACATTCATTTTTAGGGGTCGATAATCTCCAGATATATCAAACTCCTCATCAACTTATAGAGCATGTGTACACTTACAAACACATTAGTACCTTAACCTATTAGTATTCAATACACCAAAATCACTAAGGGGCACTAGATGCACTAACAATCTCCCCCTTTTTGGTGATTAATGACAAATAGGTTAAGTTCTCAACGGGGATAAACATATGAAGTGAAAGTACTGAGTTTGAGGAATTTGATTGCAAGATATAGAAGAACTCCCCCTGAAGATGTGCATATTTGAGGAATTTGCTTTGGACTGCAAATGCACATGGCAGGTTAAAGCATGGAGAACTCCCCCTATATCTTGTAATTCATACACGCATTTGAACGTATGATATGAAGAATTTGAAATGCGTGAGGAAAATGGTGTCTGACGAAATTCAGCATGTATGCATTAAGATACTTGATGAAATAAACATGCAAGGAAATAGTTCAAAAGTGTTAGACCACCATCGGACTTATGTTTACAACTCAATCAACCAAAAGCCTCAAAAGAGCGAGAGTTGTAACTTCAACAAAAACAGCCCATATATAGAGACCCGCTTGAAGACTAACTCAAATTTTCTCCCCCTTTGTCATCGAAGATCAAAAGGGATGAAAAAGTGAGGACTAACGCCCCTTTGAAGAATTTCATCACGTTGGTGAGGAAGGAGCGCCAGCATTGTCGGGGTCGTTTGTCAATGCAGGGCCTGCCGTAGTGTCGTCAATGTCTTCATCTTCATCTCTCTCACATGATGAAGAATTTGAACTTGTGACATCATAGGAACTTGGACTTTCTTGAATTTCTTGTTTGGTTAACGAGCCCAGTCAGGATTTTCCTCAAGATCCAGCTCATTCAGTTCTTCAGGAGACTTGAGGTCAGACAATATGGCCCAAGTGCAGTTGAGGTTTTCATGCACATAGTAGTGATTCCTCTTCATAGTATTATGCGTCACAGTCATATTTTGCACAATCTAACCAAGTTGACGCTTCACCCACTTGTGATTGCGATCAACCTTCTGATGAAGACTTATTAGAAGCTCATGATCAGTCAGCACACGTGAGGCAGACTCTTGAGGTTTTTGAGCTAAGGCCTTTGCTTCTGTGTCCTGAGTTGCAATGTCATCACTGGTGGAGAGGGAAGCAGCTTTGTGAAACTGTCCATCCAATGGACGAGTGCCTTCATCAATGATAGCCTTGCCTTTTCCTTCCACTGAGTCAATTGTGCTCTTGATGACTTCGATTGGAGGCAGGAAGCCAAAGTGATTCTAGAAATCAGCCTTGAAGGGAACTGAGGACTTTGCCGTGATGAATTTCATGATCCAAGGCGCATAAGGCTTCTGTTCAAATGGATCTAAGGCAGCATTGGCCAATGTCCTCATGAAGAAATCATGGAAGTTGATGGGAATCCCATGAATGGTGTTGAAGAGCATATTCTTCATGACTCCCTCCACTTCTTCTTCTTCAGAATTGTGTCCCTTCTAAGGACATAGAGTATTTGTGAGTATGCAGTAGACCGTCCTGGGCACATATAGCAAATCCTTCACAAGGAAGGTTTTCCGTTGAGGCTTTCCAGGAGCCAATGTCTTCATCAGCACTTGCATCAATTGATTTGGAAGTGCAGGTTCATCAAATAGTCAACGAGCTTCATCTGAAGGAATTGGTACTAGGACAGTCTGAAGTAATTCAGAAGCTTGAGCAGTGAAATGAGTTGATCTTGTCATCCAGTCCAAAACCCAGGAGTTGATGTCTGAAGCATTTCCACTGATGTGCAGTGTTGCATAGAACTGAAGAATGAGTTCTTCATTCTAGTCGCACATATCTACGCAAAAGGGAAGAATGCCTGCATTGTGAAGAACTTGGAGCACCGACGTGAATGATGGAAGTGTTTCCATGTCAGCATGAGGAATTTGGTGGTGCTCGAAGACTTTCTTCTTTTCGAACAAGACTGATGCATAGTAGTTCATTTGAGTTGCAGTCTAGAATCTGCTTCGTCCAGCCCTTGCTGAGTCATAAGGATTGGGACCTGTGAAGAACATGCGCTCATTGAAGAAATTGCTTTTGAGGAATTTGGGGCGCGCTGAGCCTTTGAATGGCATTCTGGGCTTCGGTAGAAGATTTGGCTTGAAGCGGCCCCTGATCTCTTTTGGCATGGGAGGAACTTCTTCATTGTGAGGAGCATGAAGTGCAGGTTGCTTAGTAGCAGTTGGAGCAGCAAAGTCATCAGCTGATGCAGCTGGAATTTCTTCAGTGGCATTGGTGGCCAAATCAGTAAACTCTTCATGAATTTCTTCAGTCTGTGCTGGGGAATGAGGAATTAGTGATAGAGGTGTGGTCATTGGTGAATTTGGGTGAGCAGATTCCCAATATTCATCATTGATGATTGGAGTTGTATTGCCAATATCCACATCCTCATCAATTTCTTTGACACCCGCCTCTTCAGTAGTGAACTGAGGCTGGGGCGATAATACTTGAGGAGTTGAAGCATTTTCTTCAACTTTAATTTCTTCATCAATCTGCTCTTTCGAAGCAGCAGAATGATCTTCATCTTCTTTATTTGGGATGACATAGTCAACCCCAAAAGGAACAATTTCATAGGCAGGTGCAGAGGAGATTGGAGTAGCATCAATGGGTCCAGTTGAAGAGCTTGTCTTCACAGTCTTCAACTTCTTCACAACTAAGGACTCTGATGCAGATGTTTTTCTCTTTAGATTCTTTGACTCAGCAGCCGGAGCTTCTTCAGGCTCGACTAATGCAGTCGTCCTGGTGGGTTCAGTTTCTTCAGGCGTAGCAAACGCTTCAGCTGGCCTGGCAGTTTCTTTAGATACAACAGTGGAGTTTGTCCTAGCATGTTCATCAGCGGTCTGACTTTCTTCAGCAGCGCTGGCTGTTTCTTCAGGTGTAGGAGCATTTTCATCAGTAGGCTGAGCTTCTTCAGCCGCAGGAGCATTTTAATTAGCCTGAGGAATTTGAGGTTGTGATCGAGCTGCAACCCTTGTGTTGTGGTCCATCATAGCATCTTGAGCAGCCCTAACGAATCTCACTTTAGTGCCTTCCATTCAGCATCATACCTTTCTTGATCCTTAGAGAGGGAGCGAATTTCAGACTGAACTGTGACGAGTTGATTTGGGGTCAAGTTCATCACATTGTCTCTCAGAAACTTTTCTTTCCGAGCCCTGATCCTCTTAGCTCTCTGAGCTTGTTCTCTTTTCTATTTTTCTTCAAAACTTAAGTGGGTAAGGACATGGTCCACACCAAGAGGCAGGTTCAGTGAAGAAAGTGGGGTGTTTGGATCCTCATGCCATATATCAATGAAATTGAGGATCATCTTCGGGTCCACCATGAGAGAAATAGAGCTGCCTTTGGCTATTGCAGCCTTTTGCTGGCTCTCTCTGATGATTTGTTCAAGTTCTTCATCATCAGCTTCATCATCATCCTCAGATCTTGAGGGTATCGTTACCACATCTTTGCTTGTATGAAGACTTGGTTTTTGACCTCGTCCGGCAGTTTTCTTCAGTTTCAACACTGTCGGGCTTTTTGAAGACTTTGCTCTAGTAGAGGGCTTGCCAAGATCTTTGGAACTTTTAAGAATCCCTCAGTCCTCTTACATGATGCCAGATGCACAGGGGTTGATGACTTTGTAGCTACAGCTGAGGACTGAGCAGCAACAGTACCAGCATCTAAGGCCTTTGAAGGTTGAGGCCTTTGGACTTGAGGAATCTCCTATGATGGATTTGAGGTTCAAGAACTTGTCTTCACAGCAGATTTCTTCATCATTGATTTCTTTGGAGAACCTGTTGAGGCTCCGACAGTGGCAGCAGCAATAGAGTCTTCATTGAATTTCCTCACTTCAACTTCTACATCTATCTATAGTTTGAGTTGACGCTTTTTCCATTCATCTGGAAAGTCTTCACCCCGAGGAATGCTTGAGGGATCAACCTCTTGATCATCAGCTGGAGGAGGCCTATTGCATGGGGGTTTGAGAGCGAATTTCTTCATGTATTTGGGAGTAACATAGCGATACTCCTTCCATTCCTTCACCCATCTCCGTTCAATCCTCTGGATTCTGATTTTCCTCTGTTATTTTGTTCTTTCACATGAATGGCTTCATCAGGTGTACAGTAGTCAGCATACAAATGTTCAGGTATCTCAAACATTGTATTCTGTTCAGCCTTCTTTCCACCTTTCTCAGGTTTCTTTTCGTTAGCCATTTTCTTTAGCTAAGGAATTTGAACTCTTGAGTACTCTGAAGAAGCACACAGTTTTTCCTCAAGGAATGCTGCAAATGAGTTAAGTTGATGAGAACCTAGTGATTCATCAACGGACATGTTGTACCTGTGAACAGAGTATAGGTGCGAGGAATTTGAAGAGGTCATATGCGTTCTTAGAAATTTTTCAATAAAAAATGTGTGAGGAATTTGACCATTGGTGTCTTGAGGAATTTCACTAAGTGTTCTTTGTCTTAGGTTCCAGAGTTGTGCAAATTTTGAGGATTCACACAATTGAGGAATCTTGAAGAAAATCATAACTTAGAGAAAGTCATCAAGTGTACGAACATGTAAGGTACTTTAGAATGAGATTCTTGAAGAATAAACACCTTTCTGAAGATTTTGGAAATCTTGAAGATCAAATAAGGGCAGTAAAAATAAATTTTATTTACCCTGATGAAGAAAACGACGAACTATGAGATGAGATTGAGGAAGTTCAACAGTCCAGATCTCCCACGCCCTAGCTTGGCAGAGGGAGACAGCTACAGCGGTGGCGGGATGAAGACTTCCACGGCCAATGCGAGTACCACGATAGCGAGGTCGAGGCAGTGAAGCTCTTCCACACCGGCATCGATGACTTTAGCGGCAGTGCTAGGTTGGAGCTCGGGAGAGAGAGTAGAGATGAGGAGTAACCGAGCATAGTGGAAGGGGAGGGGGTATTTAAAGTGGAAGTGAAAACCAATCCGCCCGAAGATTTTGGACAGGATTGCCCTAACCCTTGCTCTCCAAGCGACAGGTGTCACCCACGTTCTGAGTGGTGGTAGTGGGGGATCATGGGTTATCCAGTCGCGGGAATCGGAATCGTTTGAGCGGGAACCGCTGAAAACTTTGAAAGTGAAAATTTCAAAGTTTCCGTTCGCAAATTCTTCAACTGTCAAGGACTCAGTGAAGACTTTGAACGAGTTTCCAAGTAGAACACATATGAAGAATTTGTGAATAGACTGGGTTGTGTTTAGCATAGAGGGGGAAGGGGTCCAATCACATTCACTTAGATGAAAATCAACTTGAAGAATTAGCAATAAGTGAATGTTGTTGAGGACATTGAAAACTCAAATATATATATAGTTAATGAAGAATATGAGTTTCAAAGTATGAAGAATTTGAAAAGTTGAGGAATTTGAAAAGTTGAGGAATTTGCAAACTTGAGGAATTTGAAAATTTGAAGAATCTGCAAAATGACGAAAAACTCAATTTTGAAGAATTTCAACTTTGGTTGGTGGCGTGACCCACCGTATAAGAGTGATGATTTCAGACACCGCATAAAATTGTCGTAGGGTTTTGAGAATCAAATTCTTCATTAATTTCTTCACACTTAGAGGATTATTCTTCATTGATTGAAGAAAAATGTTACTTCGTGTGTCGCACATCTAAGTCATCAATTTGGCAAGAGTGTTAGGATATGTGTCCTTCTTCAAAGAACATTCGAAGATTCTAAGATATTTAGCTCACACCACAACATGCAAAATGTCTTTTCATCCCAGGGCTTTGTGAAGATATTGGCCAATTGTTCTTAAGTGGGAATGTGATCGATGGAGATGTCACCCTTGATTAAATGATCTCGAAGAAAGTGATGAAGAATCTGAATGTTCTTGGTCTTGGAGTGCTGAATTGGGTTGTAAGCAATCTTGATGGCACTCTTGTTGTCACAGTAGAGAGGCACATTCTTCAACTTGATGTCGTAGTCCTTGAGGGTTTGCTTCATCCATAGTAACTAACCACAACATGAGCCAGCAGCAATGTACTCAGCTTCAGCAGTAGAGAGTGAAACGCAGTTCTGTTTCTTCGAGGACCAACAGACTAAGGATCGTCCGAGGAATTGACATGTGCCTGAGGTTGACTGGCGATCCACACGATCTCTAGCATAGTCAGCATCATAGTATCCGACGAGGTGAAGATTTGAGCCCTTGGGATACCATAATCCAAGTGTTGATGTGTGAGCTAAGTATCGAAGAATATGTTTCACAGCCTTATGGTGTGATTCCTTTGGTGTTGCTTAGAATCGGGCACACATGCAAACACTTAGCATAATATCAGTCCTAGATGCACATAGATACAATAATGAGCCAATCATGGAGCGGTATACCTTCTGATCGAAATCTTTACCATTTTCGTCAGTGTAGAGGTGGCCTTTTGAAGGCATTGGAATTTTGACGCCTTTGCAATCTTGCATGTCGAATTTCCTTGGAACATCCTTGAGGTATTTCTCTTGTGAGATGAATATGTCGTTGTCTTGTTGACGAATTTGAAGACCTAAGAAGAATTTGAACTCACCCATCATAGACATTTGATATTCTTCACTCACCATATAGGCAAATTCATCACTGTAACATTTGTCAGTATAGCCAAAGATAATATCGTCTACGTATATTTGGCATATGAACAGTTCATTGTCATAGGATTTTGTGAAAAGAGTTGGGTCGAGTGAACTAGGTTTGAAGCCTTTCTTCATGAGGGATTCCTTCAGAGTGTCATACCCCGCCCGAGGGGCCTACTTGAGGCCATAGAGGGCCTTGTTGAGTCTGAAGACTTTGTCAGGATGCTTAGGGTCTGCAAAACCTGGGGGTTGAGCAACATATACTTCTTCCTCAAGCTTACCATTGAGGAATGCACTTTTCACATCCATTTGATATAAGATGATATCATGATGGTTAGCATAAGCAAGCAATATGCGAATAGCTTCAATTCTAGCAACAGGTGCAAAAGTTTCATCAAAGTCAATTCCCTCAACCTGTGTGTAGCCTTAAGCTACAAGACGAGCCTTAATCCTTACCACCAGGTCATTTTCATCTTGCGTGTTGCGGTAGATCCACTTGGTACCTGTGATGTTATGCTTGCGAGGATCTAGCCGCTTGACAAGTTCCCATACATTGTTGAGTTTGAATTGATGCAATTCCTCTTGCATAGCTTGAATCCACTCAGGCTCCTTGAATGCTTCATCAACTTTGGTGGGCTCTATGATTGAGACAAAGGAAAACTACCCACAAAAGTTAGTTAAATGTGAAGCTTTTGAGCGAGTGAGAGGACCTGGTGCATTGATGTCATCAATGATTTTGTCAATCTGCACTTCATTTGCAACTCTTGGATGAGCAGGTTGATGTGGCTGAGGATTTTCTTCGGCACCATTTTCTTCAGGTGTATCGGCATGAATGTCTTCATTCGTTGGAATGACTTCCTTAGTGGGTATGACATCTTCAGTAGCCTTCAGCTTAATGGATTCCTCAGGAGACTGTTCATCTAACACAACAGGCAGGTGCTCTCTTTGCGAGCCATCAGTTTCATCAAACCGCACATCTACAGTTTCAACAACCATGTGATGGTAGGTGTTGAAGACTCTGTAGGTGTGCGAGTATTTTCCGTAACTAAGCATAAAACCTTCATGTGATTTCGGTGCAAATTTTGAACTGTGGTGAGGATCTCTAACCTAGCATTTTGCACCAAAGACTTTGAGATAACTTACATTGGGTTTCTTGCCAGTCATAAGTTCATATGAAGTGTTCTTGAAGAATTTGTGAAGATATACCCTATTGATGATGTGGCATGCAGTATCAATTGCCTTAGGGCAGAAGTGACGAGGAGTCGTGTATTCATCAAGCATGGTGCGAGCCATCTCAACAAGAGTCTTTTTCTTGAGCTCCACGACACCATTCTACTGAGGAGTATAAGGGGTAGATAACTCATGAGTAATACCAAGTTCATAAAGGTATTCATCAATATTAGTGTTCTTGAACTCAGTCCCATTATCACTGCTAATATGCTTGATCTTGATGCCGAAGTTGGTGGAGGCCCTTGAAGCAAATCGTCTAAAGACATCCTGCACTTCAGTCTTGTACAGAATAATATGCACCCAAGTGTATCAAGAGTAATAATCAATAATGACAAAGCCATACAAACTTAAACAATTTGTTAGTGTGGAGTAATGAGTGGGACCAAAGAGATCCATGTGAAGCAATTCAAAAGGCTGTGTCATGGTCATGATTGTCTTCTAGGGATGCTTGGATCTGGTCATCTTTCCAGACTCACATGCACCACAGAGGCGGTCCTTGAGGAATTTGACACCTTCGATGCGAATGACGTACTTTTTCTTCATGAGCGTGTGCAAGTTCCTCATACCATCATGTCCAAGTCGTCGATGCCACAGCCAGCCTTCTGAAGACTTTGCAAGTGAGCATGTGGTAGGCTGAGGACCTATAGAGAAATCAACAATATACAAGACTCTTCTCCTAAAGTCCTCGAAGACTTTGGAATTGTCAGATTCCATGATGACAACACAACGATATTTTCCAAATACGACAATCATATCAAGATCACAAAGCATTGAGACAGACATAAGGTTGAACCAAAGGGATTCGACAAGCATCACCTTATCCATGGTTCGGTCCTTTGAGATTGCAACCTTACCTAGACCCAGTACCTTGCTTTTTCCTTTGTCTGCGTTGGTGATATTCTTCAGATGAGATGGAGCAAGTGGCAAATTCATCAGTAGATTCTTGTCACCAGTCATGTGGTTTGTGCATCCACTATCGAGTACCCACTCAGTAGCTTTTGGAGTATCATCTTGCAGATGAATTAGTACAACTTACGAACTCATATGCTTGAGAGTGAAGAATATGACATCAATTTCATCAGACAAGATTTCATCACACAAGATAGTGAGCAAGTAGTGTGGGGATGTAAGAAATGAAGAATTCATTTCTACAAGGTTAGCTTGCGTCCTTTCAAGCATTTCCTCAGGTCTCCAGCAAATTCATCAGATGTTCAAATTCATCTGGAGACTTGACCTTGCATAAGAAATTAGTTCAATTTCTTCACCACCCACATCTGGAGGGGTGGCAAAGAGTTCATCATTCTACGAGCACCGTATGAGAAGGGAGGCATTGAAGCAAGTGCGCTTCGTATCACAGGGCAAGGGTTAGAGTACTCAAATGAATAAGCAGAGAAATTCTTCGAGGACTTATGAACATAATGGTTTGAAGAATAATGCACATATTCATAACTCTTAGATTTCCCTGCGAAATAGAAGCATTAGAGCGAGAATGGTATTTTTGACCATTTGAAGAATTTTGTCCAAGTGAGGACTTTGGTCCATATGAGGAATTTGATCTGGGGTTCCTATTCTTCATGAGTGGTGTCGTGAGGACATTCACTTGTAGATTTTGTATGTAGCTCTTGGGAACCCAGATTTTCTTCATAGGAAAACCGTTCCTGCAGTTAGTTCCAACAAATCTAGCAAATACTTCACCTTTCTGATTTTTGAAGAATTTGTAGTTGGAGTCAACTGACTCATCAGAGGAATATGAAGTTTCACAAGTAAAGCCAGATAAAGTGGACGGATCTACAGGAGGTCCTTTCGCAGCAACCCATGAGGTTTCCGGGTACTGCTCAGGTGTCCAGTAGGATCCATCAGTGTTGAGTTTCCTCACAAAGGCAATACCCTCTTTCCTAGGGTTCGTGTTTAGAATCTGCTTTTTAAGGACATCGCAAAGGGTTTGATGTCCTTTGAGACTTTTGTACATGCCTGTCACATACAATTCCTTCAACCCTGCATTTTCGTTAGTGATACTTGTGGTATCCTCAGATGAGGAATTTGAGACCATCGGAATAGTTGAAGAATTTGCAGTAATAGAAGCATTTGAACATTCAGGTGACTAATTAACAGTTTCACGTTCGATGCATTTCAAACAAGGTGGAACAAATTCTTCCTGAGCGGTACTGATATGTTGAGCCAGTAAGGAATCATTTTCCCTTTGGAGATCCTCATGTGACACCCTCAGTTTCTCAAGATCTTGCTTTCTTTGAAGAAATTCATAAGAAAGCTTCTCATGATCGGCTAAGAGGTCGTTATAATGACTCTGAAGGTTATCATACTTTGTCTGAAGGCTTTTGAGATTGTCGGACAGAGTTTGAGTCCGATCCACTTCATCGTTCAACAGATCATCACTTTTGTCTAGCGTTTTCTGAAGCTTTTCAAGTGCACTTTGTTGCTTAGTGGCAAGTTTAACAAGTTTAGCATAGCTAGGTTTCACAAATTCATCAGATTCACCTTCACTTGATTCAGAAGAGGAATCATGTTTGTGTACCTTTGAGACTTCTTCCATTAAGCAATAGGTGGGAGCATAATCATCATTGCTGACGTCAGAGTCGTTGGAGTAGTCATATTCTTCATTGTTGAAGATGGACTTGCTGACGAAGGTAGTAGCAAGAGCAAGGGTAGCGACACCAAATTCTGATTCCACCTCAGATTCTTCCTCTTCTTCCTCTTCTTTAGATTCTTCCTTAGAATCCATTTCCTTGCCGATGAATGCTCGAGCCTTTCTAGAACCATTCTTCTTGTGCTTTGAGGACTTTGAAGATGAGGACTTTGCAGATGAGGAGTTTTAAGATTTCTTCTTTTTCTTTGAGTCATCGGAACTATTATCCTTGTATTTCTTCTTCTTCTTTGAATCTTTTTCCCAGAGAGGACAGTCCGAGATAAAGTGACCAGGCTTCTCGCAACGATGACAGATTCTTTTCTTGTAGTCTTCTGAGGAATCTGATTTCCTCAAGCCATTTTTTGATGACTTACCAAATCCACCTCTCCTTGATAACTTTTGGAATTTCCTCATGAGCATTGCTAGTTCCTGACTTAGTTCTTCAGGATCACCAAGGCTGCTGTTAGAATCTTCTTCTTCGGATGAGGAGATTGCTTTTGCCTTCAGAGCATGAGATCTGCCATAGCTTCGCGCGTAGAGGTCTCTCTTCTCAGCTTGTTGGAATTCATGAGTATTGAGTCTCTCAAGAATATCAGCAGGATCAAGTGACTTGTAGTATCCACATTCTTGAATCTTCAAAGCCAGAGTATCGAATGAGGAGTCAAGAGATCTTAGCAGTTTCTTCACCACTTCATGGTCACTGATATCGGTGGCACCCAGTTCTTGAAGCTCATTGGAGATATCAGTAAGATGATCAAAAGTTTGCTGAACATTTTCATTGTCAAGTCTCTTGAAGCGGTTGAAGAGATTGCGAAGAACATCAACACGAGATTCACATTGAGTGGAAACACCTTCGTTGACTTTGGACTGCCTATCCCCGATAAGCTTAGCAGTCTCCAAAGCACTCACTCTGCCATACTGACCTTTGCTCGGATGGCCACAAATGATAGTATTTGCTTGAGAGTTGAGTTGCTTGAATCTCTTCACATCCGCGGCAGTAACAGAGGGAGTGACAGAGGGTAAGCCATTTTCCACAACATACTAGAGATCGTCGTCAATAGCTTCAAGGTGCATACGCATCTTGTTCTTCCAGTAGGGGTAGTCCGTCCCAACGAAGGTAGAACATCCCGTGGAAACCTTGATCATATCAGTAGTCGACATAACTAGAACACCAGGTGGTTAAACCAAAATCACTTAGAACAAGGGAGTACCAGCTCTGATACCAATTTAAAGTGCGTTATATCGACTAGAGGGGGGTGAATAGGCGATTTTTACAAATTCATCACTTGAGGAATTTCAACTTTGAGGAATTTGAAATGTGATGAATAACTAGCAGCAGAATAAGTACTCAAGTGCATGAGGAACATAGTAACAGCATAGTCTTCATGATGAAATGAAACATGCACAGATTACACGTAGTGTGATACAGGGTAAGTAGTGATGAACAAGGTAACTTGAAGAATTTGAGGTGAGGAAATTGTGAAAGTCTTCATTCAAATTCTTCAAACAGTAACAATCAATTTCATCAACAAGTTTATGAGGAATAGAGGGGTTGAGGAAATAGAACGAGGTAGCTCGATGAAGACAATGGTTTGATAACCCAGTTCCAACTATTGTGACAGTCGTACGTCTGGTTTGGAGCAGCCTGGTATTTAAACCAGAGGACACACAGTCCCAGGACACACGGTCCTTACCGTATTCCCCTTGAGCTAAGGCCACATAGTCCTCGCCCAACACTCATGGTAAGTCATGTGGGTAGACTTCCAAAACCCTCACAAACTGGTCACCCGACGATCCACAATTTACTGTTGGATGCTATAGACCAAGGTCACTCGTGATCCCCAATTGACTGTAGGATGCACTAGACCATGACGCCTAACCGTCTAGAGGATGCTTAGTCCTCAAAGCTAACAAGCGACGGTTCCACACATGAATTTCTTCAGTGATGCTCAATCACTTTGGGTTTGGTGGTTTCATTGTGGGTTTTTCCTCACTGATGATTTTCTCTCAAAGTCCTCAGAGGATGGGTTCCTCTCAAATGACAAGTGTCAGTTCTCTCTCGGAGCAACCAACCAACTAGTGGTTGTGGGGGTGGCTATTTATAGCCAGGGTGCAACTTGACATGATAAGACATAAATACCCCCAATGATATGACTGTTATGTGGATGTTATGATTGGGGACAGCTGGCACTAAGCCCAGCAACGGTCGGAATTTTCAACTATGAAAGTCCTCAGGCTTATCATGTTCCTCACTTGTAGGCAATTTGCACTAGGGAAATCCTAACTCCTCAGTCAGATCAATTTCCTCAGAGACCAGAAGAATTCCGTCTCTGTCACTGATGAATTTGACTCAATCGCAAGAGATTTCCAAAGGATTCACTTGAAGGATTGTATGGGTTGAGGATTTTGGAGTTGAGCATGAGTTGGAAATTTTCCTTAGTATTACCTCGGCCCCCTTTAACAATACGGTGTTTCCTATGACTCCAAGAAAGGAAATGAAACTACGAAAACAAAAGTCTTCATGTTTCATAATCCGCGTTCATATCTTCAAGGTCACACCGACTTCTTCACTTTCGAAGTCTTCAGGGAATACCAAAGTCTTCAGCAAAGTCTTCACCAAAGTCTTCAGTTGAATACATTCATTTTTAGGGTTCGATAATCTACGGATATATCAAAGTCCTCATCGATTTATAGAGCCTGTGTAGACTTACAAACACATTAGTACCTTAACCTATAAGTCTTCAATACACCAAAATCACTAAGGGGCACTAGATGCACTAATAGAGGTGCATCAAGGACATAGGCCTTCTGGGAAGCCGTGAGGATAATACTTATATTACGGGCCCAGTCAACAAAGTTACTTCCATCAGCTTTCAACTTAGCTTTCTCTAGAAACGCATTAAAATTCAGGGGTGCTACTGCTCGAGCCATTGATCTACAACATACATGAGCAAAGGTTACTAAAACTATTGTTCATGATAATGAGTTCAGTTAATCAAATTACTAAAGCTCCCACTCAAATCGACATCCCTCAGGTCATCTGAGTGATACATGATCCACATTCACCAACTCAAGTCCGATCATCACGTGAGTTAAGGTGGTTTCAATGGTGAACATCATCATGTTGATCATATCTACTATATGACTCATGTCGACCTTTCGGTCTCTTGTGTTCTGAGGCCATGTCAGTACATGCTAGGCTCATCTAGTTTAACTCGAGTGTTCCGCATGTGCAACACTGGCTTACACCCATTATATGCGAACGTAGAGTCTATCACACCCGCGTGGTGTCTCGACACGACAAACTTGCACAACGGTGCACGCTCGGGGAGAACACAATTCATCTTGAAATTTAAGTGAGGGATCACCTTATAATTATACCGTCGTCCTAAGCAACACAAGGTGCACAAAAGGATTAACATCACATGCAAATCCTAAGTGACATGATATGGCCATGAACTTGTGCTTTTGATCTCTATCTCCAAAGCACCGACATGATCTCCATCGTCACTAGCATGACATCATGATCTCCATCATCATGTCGTCATCGGGGTTGTCGCGCCCACCATGCTCATACTACTATCGCTACCGCTTAGCGATAAAGTAAAGCATTACAT
Organism: Hordeum marinum; assembly: GCA_022496015.1. NCBI lineage: Eukaryota > Viridiplantae > Streptophyta > Magnoliopsida > Poales > Poaceae > Hordeum > Hordeum marinum. The sequence goes on from CM039678.1 coordinate 275,112,952, forward strand.
ACCGCCTAAAGGTTGACACGCAGGTCATACAATAATCAAAGGCAAACCTATGGCTCCTGCCGGTTGCGGTACTCATCAACATGAAAGTCATGATGTTCTATACAACACATGATCAATACATCACATATATCTCATCATGTAATTGGCTATATCACATCACAACATAACCTGCAAAATCAAGTTAGACGTCCTCTAATTGTTGTTGCATGTTTTACGTGGCTGCTATGGGTATCTAGCTAGAACGATTCTTACCTATGCAAAACCACAATGGTGATATGAAGAATGCTTTTCAACCTTCTATAAGGACCACCTCAATCAAATCCAGTTCAACTAAAGTGGGAAATATAGACACCCGCTAGCCATCTTTATGCGACAAAGTCACATGTCAGTCGATGGAACACGGTCTCTCGTAAGCGTACGAGTAAAGTCCGTCCGAGCCACTTCATCCCACAATACCGTTGAACCAAGAAAAGTATAAGGAAGGAAGAAATCTGAATATCAATACCCACAAACTATTTGTGTTCTACTCAAGATCTCAACTACGCATAGACCTAGCTCTGATACCACCGTTGTGGAACGTTGCATGGGAAACAAAAAATCTCCTATGCTTCACCAAGATCAGTCTAGGAGATGAGTATCTATGAGAGGAGAGATTGGATCTACGTACCCTTGTAGATCGCTAAACGGAAGCATTAAAGAACACGATTGATGTAGTGGTACGCCTCCACAATCCAAATTGCAAGCCGTCCCATGAACTCCCAATCAAGTGACGAACGGACGGCACCTCCGCGTTCAGCACACGTGCAGCTCGATGAAGATCTCCGCCTTCTTGATCCAGTAAGAGGAAGCGGAGAGGTAGATGGGTTTGCCTGCAGCACGATGGCATGGCGGCAATGCTGTTGGAGCTAATCCGACAGAGCTTCGCTAAGTGGTGCCAAACCGATCTACTAGAGGAGAGGTTGTCGTGGAGGGAGGAAGGGCTGCGTCGTGTGACTTCGGGGTCTGGCTGCCCTCCTCCCTCTCTCATATATATAGGGGAAGGGGGAAGGGGCTGCGCCCTAGGGTTCCCACCCCTAGGGGCGGCGGCCAAGAGAAGGGGGGGCGACAGCCAAGGGGTGGCTTGGCCCCCAAGGCAGGGTGGCCGGCCCCCTTAGTGTTTCCCCCTTCCACCCTTTGGCTGCATGGGCCCTTGTCGGAGGGGAGACCATCCCACCAGAGGCTGGTGTGCCTTCTCTCCCCATGTGGCCCTTTGGGGCTGGTGGCCCCTTCCGGTGGACCCCCAAGACCCTCCCGGCACCCCCGATACGTTACCGGTGACGCCCAAACTTTTCCCGGTAACCAACATGGAACTTCCCATGTATGAATCTTTACCTCCGGACCACTCCGGAACTCCTCGTCACGTCTGGATCTCATCCGGGACTCCGAACAACCTTCGGTCACCAACACACACATAACTCATCTATAACGAAACGTCACCGAACCTTAAGTGTGCAGACCTTGCGGGTTCGAGAACCATGTAGACATGACCGAGAAACCTCTACGGTCAATAACCAATAGTGGGACCTAGATGCCCATATTGGTTCCTACATGTTCTAGGAAGATCTTTATTGGTCGAACCTCTATGTCAAGGATTCAGTAAATCCCGTATGTTGTTCCCTTTGTTCTTCAGTATGTTACTTGCCCGAGATTCGATCGTCAGTATCTTTATACCTAGTTCAATCTTGTTACCGGTAAGTCTCTTTACTCGTTCCGTAATACAAGATCCCGTGACTAACACTTAGTCACATTGCTTGCAAGGCTTGTTGTGATGCTGTATTATCGAGTGGGCCCCGAGATACCTCTCCGTCACACGGAGTAACAAATCCCAGTATTGATCCATGCCAACTCAACAGACACCCTCGAAGATACCTGTAGAGTACATTTATAGTCACCCAGTTATGTTGCGATGTTTGATACACACAAGGCACTCCTCCGGTGCTAGTGATTTGCATGATCTCATGGTTATAGGAACATATACTTGACATGAAGAAAACAGTAACAATAAATTGACACGATCATATGCTATGTTCATAGTTTGGGTCTTGTCCATCACATCATTCTCCTAATGATGTGATCCCGATATCAAATGACATCTCATGTCCATGGCCAAGAAACCGTAACCATCTTTGATCAACGAGCTAGCCTGCTAGGGGCACACTAGGGACACTGTGTTTGTCTATATGCCCACACATGTATTTAGTTTCCAATCAACATAATTGTAGCATGCACAATAAACGATTATCATGAACAAGGAAATATAATAATAAACACTTTATTTATTGCCTCTAGGGCATATTTCCAACACATGAAACGACCGACTCTTAACATGTTTCGCATGGAATCGTCACAGATCTTGCTGATATGTCGCGTCCGAATCAAAGCCATCTCTCGCTCTTCCTCCAGGAGATCTATGTCATCTTGTGTTGCTTGTTCAGTTTTAGCTTTAGAATAAAGATCCACTCGAGGAGAATTGTGAAACAAATCACTCGGCATGATAGCTTCGGATCCATAGACCAGGAAAAAAAGGAGTTCCTCAAGTCGACCGATTAGGTGTTGTTCTCAAGCCCCATAAAACAGATGGCAACTCTGACACCTAGGCTATGACAACATGTTCTAGGTCCCGAATGAGACGAGGCTTCAGACCTTGTAAGATGAGGCCATTAGCTCGCTCTACTTGACCATTGGTTTGATGATGTGCAACGGAGGTATAATCCACTCGAGTGCCTTGAGAAAAGCACAAGTGTCTGAATTCTTCTGAGTCAAAGTTTGTGCCATTGTCCATGATGATTATGTGGGGAACTCCATACCGGTAGATTATTTCTCTCATGAACCTGACTGCAGTACGAGAGTTCAGTTTCTTTATTGGCTTGACCTCAATCCACTTTGTAAACTTGTCTACTGCAACAGGAAAATGAGTAAAACCACTTTATCCTGTCCGAAAGGGACCAACCATATCCAGACCCCATACAGCGAATGGCCAAGCAAGGGGAATAGTCTTCAGAGCAGACGCATGTTTGTGAGATAAGTTTGCATAGAACTGGCACCCTTCGCAGTGATCGACAATGTCCTTGGCCATCTCATTGGCACGTGGCTAGAACAAACCAGCTCAATATGCTTTAGCGGTGATTGTCCAAGAGGACGCATGATGGTTGCAAGTTCCCGAGTGGATTTCATCCAGGATCATTTGACCTTCTTCAGGGGAAATACATCATTGTGTCACACTAGTCACGCTTACTCTAAACAGCTAATCCCCGATCACAGTAAAAGCTTTTGATCTGTGCATGATCTGTCGTGCTTCAGTCTCATCTTCAGGAAGTTCCTGCCTCAGGATATATGCAATATAGAGCACTGTCTAGTCGGGTATGTTGACCAAAATCTCCATGACCAAATCAATAACTGCAGGAACATCATCCTCAGTCGGATCAGAGGAGCTCATAACTTGCGAGGGCTCTTCGGTGAAAGGATCTTTCTGCACCAAAGGAGTGTGGAGGTGATCCAAGAACACATTGCTGGGGACAGGTCGTCGAGTGGATCCAATCTTTGCCAGATCATCAGCCGCTTGATTCTTCACTCGGGGAACATGGAGTTTCGGACCTTCAAACTTCTTCTTGAGCTTTCTAACAGTGTTGCAGTATCTAGTCATAGCGGGGTTCCGAACATCCCACTCTTTCATCACTTGATTGACCACCAAATCCGAGTCGCCATAAACCATCAGGCGCTTGACGCCGAGTGAGATAGCCATGCGCAACCCATATAAGAGTGCCTCATATTCTTCTTCATTGTTGGAGGAATCGAAGTGAATCTGTAGAACATAATTAAGTTTGTCGCCTTTTGGAGACACCAAGACAATGCCAGCATCGGACCCATTCAACATTTTAGAGCCATCAAAGAACATGGTCTAGTGTGCCGAGTGAATCTGGATTGGCTGTTGTTGTTCAATCCACTCGGCCATAAAATCGGCAAGTGCTTGAGACTTGATCACTTTCTTGGCTTCGAACTTAATGTCAAAGTACAGGAGTTCAATTGCCCACTTAGCCACTCGACCAGTCTCGTCTCGATTGTTAAGAATCTCAGATAATGGAGCATCACTGACGACTGAAATCGAGTGGTCTTGAAAGTAATGTGCTACCATCTTCACTGACAGATAAATGCCATAGACAAGCTTCTGGTAATGCGGGTACCTTTGCTTCGAAGAAGTTAACACTTCAGAAATGTAGTAGACTGGGCGTTAGACTTTGTAGGCCTTGCCTTCCTCTACCCGCTCCATAGTCAAAACTGTACTGACGACCTGATTAGTGGTCGTGATGTACAGGAGCAAAGGCTCTTTGCCGTGCAAAGCCACAAGCACCGGCTGGGTGGAAAGCAGGGTTTTGAGTTCGACAAATGCTGCTTCAACTTCTGGAGTCCACTTGAACGTGTCAGACTTCTTCATAAGTCGGTATAAAGGCACTGCCTTCTCACCGAGACGAGAAATGAATCGACTCAATGCTGCTAAGCAACCTGTGAGCTTCTGAACATCGTGCACTCGCATGGGACTCTTCATTCAGGTAATGGCGCTGATTTTCTCAGGGTTGACATCGATCCCTCACTCAGAAATGAGAAAACCGAGTAACTTGCTGCCAGGGACACTGAAAGTGCACTTAGCCAGATTCAGCTTTATATTATACCTCCTCAGATTGGCAAAAGTCTCGGCAAAATCAGCCAGCAGGTCGGAACCATTGCGGGACTTGACAACGATATCGTCCATGTATGCCTCAACATTCCGAGGGATCTGGTCGAGTAAACAATTTTGAATCATGTGCATGAAAGTAGCGCCGGCATTCTTCAAACCAAATGGCATGGTGATATAGCAAAAACACCCAAATGGGGTGATGAAGGCTGTTTTTATTTCATCCGGACCAAACATACGGACCTGATGGTAACCGGAGTATGCATCCAGAAACGATAAACGCTCGCATCCTGTAGTCGAGTCAACAATGTGATCAATGCGAGGGAGCGGAAAATGATCTTTCGGGCAGGCCCGATTGATATGCTTGAAGTTGACACACATGCATAGTGACTTGTCCTTCTTGGGGGCCATGACAACATTTGAGAGCCAATCGGAGTGGTAAATCTCTCGAATGAACTTGGCCTGCAAGAGACGAGCCACCTCTTTGCCAATTGCTTTACGCTTATTTGCCGCCGATCGACGCAAATTCTCTTTCACCGGCTTGGCCTTCGGGTCAACTCTCAGTCGATGCTCAACCAGCTCCCTGGGAACCCCCGACATGTCAGCAGGCTTCCATGCAAAGATGTCCCAATTCTCACAGGGGAACTGGATGAGATCGGCTTCCTATTTTCTATCGAGTGTTGACGATATGTCGGTCCACGCGGCAGCTGAATCTCTCGAGTGAATGTGTACCTTCTTCACTTCCCCTGCCGACTAAAAAGCTGACTCGGAAGCAGGCTTCTTAGCACACAGCAAATCAGCAGGGTTAGCGCTCTTCTTGTATTCTTCCAGCTCGACCATAGCCATTTGATGATCGGCAATTTTGGAGCCCTGCTGGAGGCACTCCTCAGTCCACTATCGATTTCCAGTGATTGTGATCACACCTTTGGGCCGAGGCATCTTCATCTTGAGATACACGTAACACGGATGGGCCATGAAACGAGCATATGCTGGCCGATCCAGAATGGCATGGTACGCGCTTCGGAAGTCCACAACTTCAAACGTTAATTTTTCCTTGCGAAAATTTTTATCCGTCCCGAATGTCACATCCAATGCGATCTGGCCGAGTGACTTGGCCTCCTTTCCTGGGATGACTCCGTGGAATTGCATGTTTCTCTCACTGAGTCGGCAAATCAGAATGCCCATCCCTTTAAGTGTATCTGCATACAAAATGTTCAAACCGCTAACACCGTCCATAAGGATCTTGCGGAGTCGAGTGCCCCCACCACAGGATCGACCACCAAAGTCTGCCGACCAAGAGTGGCCACATGAGCAGGATGATTCATCTAATCAAATGTCATGGCATACTGAGATCACTTGAGGTAAGTGGGAGTTGTAGGCACGGCCATGTTGACTTCCCTATTTATGACCTTCAATCGACTCTTACTTTCAACATCAACAAAAATCATCAGCGTAGCATTGACATCGGGAAACATTTCTTTATCTTCATCATCATCCTTTTCAGGGGTTTTCTCACTCGACGAGGCCTCCTTGAACTATTGGATCAATAGTTGACACTGCCGAGTGGTGTGCTTGGGCAATATCAGATTGCCTTCTTCATCTTTCCTCGTGTGGATTGCACACGATAAATCCAACACATCAGTCCCTGACTGGTTCTTTCCTTTCTTGGGGTTAAATTATCCCTTGGACTTCCCCTTGTTTTTCCCTTGGTCCGTCAAAGCGGCTGCCTCTGCCTGGACGGGGCCATCAGCCTTCCATTTCTGCTTCCGACTGGAATTGTCGCTGGCATCATTGTCGTTTGCTTTTCCTTTGCCGCTGTGGAGGCAGTCTTCTTCTTCACCATTGGCGTACCGAGTGGTGATTTCCATCATTTTACTTAGGGAAATATTGCCTGTTCACGCAAACTTTAGATAGAGCTCTCTGTATTTCACTCCAGCCTTGAAAGCACAAACAGCATGATGCTCGGAAACATTCTCCATTGTATGATGCAGAGTGGACCAGCACTGAATGTAATATCTCAAAGTCTCGTTCGGCTTCTGAACACAATGCTGCAAATAAACCAGCCGGCAGGACGCTTGCAAGTGCCCTCGAACATTTTGATGAACACTCGGGCGAGATCTTCCCAGCAGTGGATGCTAGAAGGAGCTAAGCGATTCAGCCATGCACGAGCCGAACCATCTAACATCAAGGACAAATGCTTCATTACAATGTTATCAGTACCGCCACCAATCTGAACAGCCACTTGGTAATCATCTAACCATGTTTCTGGCTTTGACTCACTAGAAAACTTGCTGACCCCAGCCGCCAACCTGAAGTTGGGGGGAATATTTGCGGAACGAATAGCCCTGCTAAAGCACTCAGGACCAGAAATAATAATGGTGCTTCCACTCGGAAAATTTCTATCATACCCATCCCTCTGGGCTCTGCCTCTATTGATCCGCCTCTAAGTGAGGAGGTCTCGAGCATCAAACGTTGCGTTCCGCTCATCACTGAACGAGTGCCTTTCGTCCTGGTGCTGGGGCACGTGTGGACCACCCCGCAAAGGCATGGGCCCTCGACGGTGGTCGTCATGGTGAAACTGATCTCTGTACTGATCCTCACGAAAACCTCCGCCCCTGTGGCGCAAGGGCGATCCTGGACTATGTGCTGACTGAACAGTCTCTGCTTTTGGTGAATTACTATGAATCCTATTGTGCGACTGCGAAACAATAGAATTCTGACGCTGTGCTGCATCAAGCAATGCTCTAATCTGTAGCAATCCTCTACCAGCCTCTGATCGTGACGGCTGAATGGAATCTGTTATCCTAGTTGCAGCTGCAACGTTTAAAACAGGAGTATGGTATACCTCAACATTGTTATGTGAACCACTCAGAAACAGATGTCGCTAACGTTGATTGGGAGCTGGTGTGTGCTGGCGAGCATGCTTGTCGAGTTCTGTCTAGAGTTCTTCGAGCTGAATGCGGGTGGCCACCAAGGCATGAGCTTCAGCGGTCACACTAACGATAGGAGCATGGAGGACCTCCTCGTCGTGGCGTGACTGCTCACTTGACGGTCCACCAGTCTCTCACATGCCGCGGATGAAGCCAGGCAACGGGCTCCGATGAGAACCAGCCATAAGTACCTCCACTACAGGGTCGCATCTCTCGCACTCGGAGGGAACATCAGACCAATCGGAGTCCGACTCAAACACGCCGTGAAGTAACTCGGCGGGCTCGATCACCGCAATCTGTGGAGATGAAACTTGGAGGGCCACCACATGGCTCACCCAGCGTTGGAGCCGTGAGCGATCGGATTGCTTGCGACGGCGAACAGCGGGGAGAGACGAAGAGTACAGAGTTGACGGCTGTCGTAGAAGCACGCTGTAGGAGCTCACGCGGAAGTGTGCGGCCCCACGGACTGGGAGCGCCTCGATGTCAAGAGGTGCTTCTTGGAGCCATGCCGAATCGTCGGTGATGAAGGTGAGCACTCCGAAACAGAACTCGTGGCCCAGGGAGAAAACACCACCGAAAGACATGACGAGGGGGGGAATGCAACCTCGCTGGAAGTCGCTTAGATGCCTGCCCCATGGTGGGCGCTAATTGTCATGGGAACGAGTCTGATAGTAGAAGTTAGGGGTACGAAAGGATAGGGCAAAGTCCTAGCTACGGCGAGGATGTACACATGGATGTATGAGTTCAGGCCCCTCTCGTGGAGGTAATTGCCCTACGTCTCAATGCTCGGGTGCTTTTGTCATGTGGAGAGTGTGAGTGACAAAGGTTACGAACCATTGTGCCCGAGGGGAGGGGCAGCTTATAGGATTCGCTGCCCCTCATAAGTACAAGGCATCCAAGGATTCGATCATGGGTATAAAGACGAGCGTTATTGGTAACGTACATCATAATTGCTACTAATGACGACTGGCCTAATGTCTGCCCATTGGCCTCCCTGTGGTGGCTTCTGGTCTTCTGGCGTCGACTGGAAGTGAAGTCTTCCGAGTGACAGGTTACTGACAAATTGAGGGAGAAGCTTCCGAGTGGATAAATGTCGAGTGACTTGAGCATCATGGTGAATCTAGTCAAAATCTCTCTTGTAGTATTTAAGTCCTCCAATACAGTGTCCTTAGGTAGGGTATGTAGGTCAGGCCTAGGACCCTACCCTAGGTACATATCCTCGTCATACTAGAAGCTAGATTGTTGGAAAGAAAAGAACACAGAAGAAAAATGATAGCTTCTACCACAATTGAATTGAAAAGCATCTTTAGAAACAAGAGATTGAACAAAGCTATTGGAACACTAATAACAGAAAGATTTAGCTTGTTGTGGACTTATGAAACACATCTCAAGATTATGAGGTGACAACCGGCCACAAATGGAAAACAATTGATTTGCTTGAGATCACGATGATATTATATCTTCTTTCACCAATAGGATACATTGAGAAATTGGAACTTCATATGCACCGTGATAGCAACAATCAATAGGAAACACTTTAGGTGAAACCCGATCGAAGATAACTTCGAGAAAGAAATGATGGGTTTACTTATCTCATTCCTGATAACTTCTCTTTGAAATTCCTCATGAATCAAGAATGCTATAACACCATCTCACGAGATAAGGGAGAAAGAATTGCACTTTGAAATACAAGATAAGAATACTTGAGCTCCTCCAACAAGAATGTTGAAGAACACTTTGAGAAAGAATTGAATTCTTGAAGAACCACCCTGAAGAACCTCTGTATACCAAAGAATGATCAAAATAAATAAAGATTGAGAAGAATAAGATTGAGGCTTTGCCATGACTTAGATGGAGCTTCCCGAAGAGATACTTGATAAAACTTGAAACTTTGGAAAGAAAACATGATCAACTTGGAAACTTGAATTGATATCATGCACAACTCCGAAAGAAGGATTTAAATCACCTTGATGAAACAAGAATAAGAATTGTGTTATGCTTATCCTTCATCAAGTTAAATTTATGACAAGCAATGGATTTGGCATACTACTTATTCTTCTTGAAAGATTGAAGAGAGAATACCATGAACTTGAAGAACTCTTGAATGAGACACCGGTAAGAATTTGAGAAATGAAGACAATTATAAATGCACCGGATAGATATTGGGGGAATTACTCATGATTGAAACAAATTGAGAGGATACCACGAAGTTTGAGCAGGGAATTCTCCTTCGATCTTCAATGCAAACAATGATGACAAGAAACAACACCATGAATTACTAAGATACTCCAGAATAATGAATATATAAAGGTTGAGCCAATGATGAAAATAATTTAGAAGCGATCTTCGAGAAGGAATATGACTGATGAAAATCATTCTTACATCATATTAAGAAGAACTTGAGAACATCTCCAAAAAGATTAGAAGAGCCACGTAAGATCCTGGGGAAAACACCTGTGGGTTCTAGGCCCACTAAAGATAAACCGCCGATAAAATGATTGCTTATAAGGAGAGATTGCATTGAAACAAATTAAAACTTGATGAGGTGAGAACCTCAAAATAATTTAAAGGATATTGAATGCAAGCACGAAACTTCTGAGATATCTTCACCACTCCAGATAGAATAGAAAGAGGAATAAACAAGAGAGCCTTGGATAAGAATTTCCAACATGGGCAATCATCAAACGAATGAGAAAGTATATGATGAACACCGAGAGCTTGAAATGCACCGGACAAGAAAAACAACAAGAACAACGAATATGAGGAAAGATCTTGAAATTGAAACTCCTGAGAATCTTCACAAGGAATCATCGGAAACAATATGAGAGAAACGATAGCGAAAGCATGACATGAATAGAAAAGGCACTTGGATGAGAATTTAATCATGGAATAAAAAGGGCGGGAGGGTGGGGAAAACAAAGATAACTTGTAACAGATGAGACGAACTTCGAAAAGAAATATGAGGATTGATCTTGCAATATTAGAGAGGATTGAATTCACATGAAGAGAGTAGACCGGATGAAAATAATTTATATGACAACTTGATTGAGCAAAAGAATTAGTAATCCCAGAGAATATGAGAACGCCTCTTAGGAAATATGAAATCCCCACTTGACATCGAAGCAACTCAAATACCATATTCAAAAATAAAACAAATGATGAGGCATATGAAACAAGCTGGAAACAAATGCATAATAGAGATTCCGTCTAATATTTTCGTGGTAAGGTTCGCACGGGCTCGATCGTACATTGGATTGTCATATTGAAAATGACACTCGAATATCCTCCCTAGGCGTAGCGAACTACAAGGCTTGATGAAGCATACCGAGACTGTCCTCTGTAAAAAAGACTATGAACAAACAAATCACTAAATATCGAACCACAACCTCACATGATGATTTGTTGGAAGATAGCCTAGGTAACTACTTGAATTCCCACTTGAGAACTCCCGAAATCTTTCGGTTATGCGACCGGATCCATGGATACAAGGAGAAAAATCCATCACTCAACTCCTAACAGTAATACTATGCTCCAACGTAACATATCTGTCAACACATAAACCAGAGGTCTCGAAAACTCATCCAGCTCAAACCCTCATAATCACAATGATACCAATTATGGCAGTACATTTGGATGCTCTCCCAGTATTGGGTGACGCCAAACTCATCTCTCCACTAGGATAATTGAAGCAATTTCCAACATCCTCCGTCCTGAGATACTGAGGAAACTAAACGATAACGAATCTAGCAAGGTAAAACAAATCTAGCAAGGTCGCCCGATGTGTCGACGAACCCGATAAGAGTCACGTATCTTGTTCTCAGGACACGACTGGATGGGTCTAGCTATGAGGAAAACCAATCCTCGAGTTTCCTCGAGGCGGCCTCGCGGGCAACCCCTTTTGGACCAACACTCACGAGGAGCACTAGCCCGGGTTGTTGATTAATTATCCACGACTGCCAGCGGGTCCCTATGCATTTTATTAGTTATTAGGAAAATTTAGTACCAATGTTTGGCCTTGCAAGACATGCTTTATCCTAAAACAAAAATCAAGGGGGTCCCCATAACAACCCTGAGCATGTTAGGAGCGCTCAATATGGAACATAACACCGGTACACAAGTAGCTAGGGATGACAAAAGTGGAACAAAACACCGAGCAATAGGCCAAGATTTCCACCTTTTACCAAGTATATATGTGCATTGAATTAAATACAAATAATATCGCAATAATAAAGAATGTCCATGTTGACACATGGAAACAATTGCACCTGCATGTAGAAACACTATCAGAAGGGCTGAGCAAGCAGTAACATAGCCAAATAAAGGTTTAATGGGCTGTGGATGGGTTAGAGGCTTATCATGGCAATGTTGGGAGGCTTGACAAACAAGTGGTAGGTAGCGAGACATAACGGTAGAAGCGAGACAACTAGCATAGCATCGATAGTAGTGGTATCCAGGGAAATGTTCATCTTTCCTGAGATCCCACTTGGAAGAAAAATGAATCCATGAAGAAGACAAGCCAACGTAGTCGAACGAATCCTCACACTCCGAACGCTTTCGGTACTCTATCAATAAGGAACAATCCGAAAACAAAAATCAACACATGGTACACCACAACATATGCATGACATGATGCACAAACGAATATGATGCATGTCAAGTTGAAAATATGCAAGGCATGGCAAATCACATCAAACAACTACTACACATTAATGTGAAGCTCAATATGCAACGAGTTGCATATTGACCAAACTCCACGATTGATTATTTAGTTCACTCTCGTTTAGGTACACGACAATATTAAATGTTGTTAAACATGGCAAGAGGTGAAGCATAAGTAACTAGGCATCTTAAATGAGGTCGGAAACAACTTATAGCATTTCCGAAATGACCCCATATGTTAATTTTGAAATTGGTCCATATCTGATCAAACCATATATTTTATTTGTTAAACAACATAATAAAGTACACCATGAAATTCTACACATCATTCTAGTCAATTTACATATATGGAACATCTCAAACGGCGCTACGGTCTAAAAGTTATGACACGCACAAGATGAACATGACATGAATGCAAAATGCATGAAAATGAAAACCACAAGCACTTCAAAACATGGATTCAACATGATATTATTATATTACATGAAATTCTAAGCAAGTTTCATATATGGCATGCCCAAATCGAAGCTACGGTTCAACCACAACAATCAACACAAGTTTAGTAGAAATCTGCGCAAAACAGCAACATAGCATATTGCAACTCACAAATCAACAAGCTACAGCCACATAAAATACACAAAAAGGACATGGTGGTGAAGCCTACATGATGCTGAACAATTCGTCTATTAATAGACAGTTGACTAGAAGCATGGATCATTAGGAAATGAGCTCACAAGAAGTCATATTGAACTACGCAGTTTTCAGACTTTGTGGAAATCTCGGGTTTTTAAGCAAACCAGTTTTTATCATGAAGGCATATTGACAGCAGTAAAACTACACGCTATAGGGCATATATTTCCATGAAACTTAATATCATGCTAGAGGACATTAGAAGCTACAAATAACTCCATGAATGAGGACACCGGTAAGAATTGAAATGAATGAGGACACAATGAATGAATGGGGATACAAGAGAACGAAGAGATCACGATCCGCCTGATAGAAGATTTGAATGAAGCACTAGAATAATTGATATACAAACAAAGAGACGACAATTGAAAAGAATTTGAGAACGAAAGCGGAAAGCTAAGAATGAAGAAATCTTCTGAAATGATGGCCTTCGGAGGATCGAGAAATGAAAACAATATGAAATGCACCGGATAGATAAGCATGGAATTCCTCATGATCAAAACAATTTGAGCTGAAAGCAACAACCTGAAACCATGAATATTTTGGAGAACGAACAACGATTAAATAGAAACTCTCCTTAGGTCTTCAATGCTGAGAATGATGACGAGAAGCAACACCATGAATTACTGAGACACTCCGGAATAAAGAATAAAGAAGGCTGAGCCAATAATGAAATTAATTCAAAGCGATCTTGGATAATGAACATGACTGATTAAAATCATTCTTACGTCATATTGAGAAGAACTTGAGGACCTCTCCAGAAAGATTAGAGAGCCAGGTAAGATCCTAGGGAAAAACATGTGGGTTATGGGCCCATTGAAAAGAAACCACCGTTGAAATGATTGCTTAGGAAGAGAGATTGCACCGGTACAAGCTGAAACTTGATGAGGTAAGAACCGCAAAATAATTGAAAAGATTTTGAAAGGAAACATGAATTATCTGAGATATCTTCAGCACTCTAGATAGAATAGAAAGAGGGAATAAACGAGGGAAGCTTGGATAAGAATTTTCAACATGGAATGGATTGAATGAATGAAAAGGGATATGGTGAACACCGAAAGCTTGAATAGAATCCACCGGGGAATAATAACAACAAGAACAAGGAATGAGGATAGATCTTGAAATTGAAACTCTTGAGAAACTCCACAAGAAATCACCTGATACAATATGAAGAAGTGATAGCGGAAGCATTGATGAAGAGAAACACTTGGATGAGAATTAATCATTAAAGAAAAAGGGCGGGAGGGTGGGGAAAACAAAGAAACTTGGGACAGATGAGACAAACTCCGGAGAAAGAATTAGAGGATTGATCTTGCAAATGTTGAAGAAAATAGAATTCACTTGAAGAGAAGCGCGCCGGATGAAAAGAATTGATATGACAACTTGATTGAGTGAAAGAATTAGCATTCTTACATAAATATGAGAACACTTCTTCCAAAAGATATGAAATCACCACTTGACATTGAAGCAACTTGAATTACCAAATACAAAACAAAACAAAGGATGGGGCTTACGGAACAAGCCGAAAACAAATGCATAACAGAGATTTCGCTCCATATTTTCGTGGTAAGGTTCGCACGGGCTCGATCTTATAGTAGCCATCATGTGCAAGGTATTGCACACGACATACAATGTGTCCCCGAGTCGTTGCAAGCTACAAGGACTCTTTGAGACACAACGAGACCGTTGTAAGAAAGATCGTGAACAAACGAATCCACTAGATGTCGAACCCCAACCTCACATCATGATTTGTTGGAAGATAACCTAGGTAACTACTTGAATTCCTATCTAAGAACTTCCGAAAACTTTCTCGTTATGCAATTTGGTGTTGGGGATACAAGGAGGAAATATCTCACACAACTAACAAACCTACACCCCAACTATATCCATCCTTCAACACATAACCAAAGGCTTCCGGAAATCCATCTAACTCGAATCCTTGAAAGCACAACGATACTAACCATGGTGGTACCCCAGACGCCTCCCCAGTACTGGGTGACTCCGACCTTATCTCACCATGACAAGTATTGAAGCAATTCCGAACACCCTCCGTCCTGAGATACTAAGGAAGTTGAATGATAGCGATGTGCCAAGAATTCCCTAGAGCTCAACTCCCGAGAAGAAATCAAGTCAGACAGGAGGCACCAAGACAGAACTCCGTCACATCGGCATCATAGAGATTCCAAAATACCCGCATGATCCTAAAAAAAATTGAGCGAGAAGAGGAGTAGTAACAAAATTCCTAAGTCGTAATTACTCACAGAGCATAGAAGAGGAGTAAAAAGAATCCTACTCTTCGATATAACTAGACTCAAAATAGTTTTTCTCTAGACTCGACTCGGCCAAGTTCGATCAATCAAGGGGGCTCCTAGGTCGGTACAGGCTCTGATACCAACTTGTCACGCCCAAGATGCGATCCTATCCTTATTTTGGCACGAGGGCTTCAACAGGGATAGAAGCCCATCTCGTCGTTTCACAAGAATGGATATCATTACAAGTACATGTACAGAAGAGATGAGTATATGGAATTGGCTTACAATCGCCACAAGCTACATCAAAGTCACATCAATACAACAACATATCCAACCATCATACAGAAGAGCAGGGTCCGACTACGGACGAAATCAAATGATAAAATGACATCTATCCTTGATATCCCAGGCTGGCGCCTAGAACCCATCCTAGATCGATGAAGAAGAAGAAGAAGAAGAAGAAGAAGAACTCCAAATCAAACAAACATCGCGCTCACGTCTAATCATCGTATTACCTTTACCTGCAACTATTGTTGTAGTAATCTGTGAGCCACGGGGACTCAGCAATCTCATTTCCAAGGGTATGAAGACTATTAAACTTAATGGGTGAGGTATGGTTAAGTGGTGAGGCTGCAGCAAGCGACTAAGCATTTATTTGAGTGGCTAACTTACAAATACATAAAGTAAAGTATGGTGGTCTACACATAATGGACGTGAAATAGAAATGATCACTAACTGATCCTGAAAACCTACTTACGTCAAACATAAGCCCACAATGTTCTCTCTCGGATAAAGGACTCATGACAAGACACAGTCAGGGTTACGCACACGGTTGGTGTATTTTATTTGAGTTTACTTCAAGTTTGGTATGACCGGGTGTTAAACAAAGTTTCCAAGTCTGCCACATAACCGCGGGCACGGATTTCCGAAAGATTTAACCCTGCGGGGATGCTCCAACTCATCCATCATAAATTAACCACACTCAGCGGGAATAACCTCGACCACGGATATCATGATCTTTAGGCAATTCCACAGGAAATCCGCCACCTCGAGATAGCCCGAAGAAAATCAGAATTCCTCACTCAAGACGTTTGAGAAAGGTAAAACAAATCCAGCAAGGCCGCCCGACGTGCCGACAATCCCGATAGGAGCCGCGTATCTTGTTCTCAGGGCACAACCGGATGAGTGCAGCGTACGGTTGCCTGATAGAAATCTCCTGAGTTGCCCCGGGTTGGCCCCGCACATGACTCTAGTTTCGACCAACACTCATGAGGAGCACTGGCCCAGGGGTTGATTGAATTATCCGCGGGTGCCGGCGGGTCCCTATGCAATTTTATTAGTTATTAGGAAAATGTAGTACCAATGTTGGGCCTTGTCAGACAAGCTTTATCCTAAAACAAAAATCAAGGGGGGCACTCAATTATGGAACATAACATCGGTTCACAAGTAACTAGGACGGCAAGAGTGGAACAAAACACCGAGCAAAAGGCCAAGCCTTCCACCCTTTACCAAGTGTATAAGAGTATTAAATTAAATAGCATTAATATTGTGATAACAAAAGAATGTCCATGTTGTCACATGGAAGCAATTGCACCTGTAGCTAGAAACGCTATAAGAAGGGCTGAGCAAGAAGTAACATAGCCACACAACGGTTTGCTGGGAAGTGGAGGGGTTAGAGGCTTATCATGGTTATGTTGGGAGGCTTGACAAACAAGTGGTAGGTAGCGTGACATAATGATAAAAGCGGGACAACCAGCATAGCAATTATAGTAGCGGTATCCAAGGAAATGTGTCATCTTGTGTGAGATCCTGCTTGGAAGAAGAACAAGTCCATGAAAAAGACGGTCCGTGAAGTAGACGAACGAATCCTCACACTCCGAACGCTTTCGGAACTCTATCGAGAAGAAGCAATCCAAAAACAACAATCAACACTCAAGAAATGCCACAACATATGCATGACATGATGCACAAACAAATATGATGCATGTCTGGTTTAATTATGCAAGGCATGACAAAGCAAATCAAATATCTCCTACCCATTAAGTGAAGCTCAATATGCGACGAGTTGCATATTGATGAAACTACACGTTTGAATTATTTAGTTCACTCCCGTTTAGGTACTCATCAATGTTAAATGTTGTTAGACATGGCAAGAGGTGAAGCATAAGTAAACTACACTATCTAGGAATCTTAAATGAGGTCAGAAACAACTTATAACATTTTCGAAACGACCTCATATGTTAATTTCGAAATTGGTCCAGATCTAAACTCACCATATTTTATATTTGTTAAACTACAGAATAAAGTATACCATGCCATTCTACACGTCATTCTAGTCGATTTACATATACGGACCATCTCAAATGGAGCTACGGTCAAAAGGATATGAGCAACAAAAGATGGATATGACATGAATGCAAAATGCATGAAAATGACAACCACAAGCATTTCAAAACATGGATGCAACAAAATAATATGATTCTACATGAAATTCTAAGCAAGGTTCATACAAGGCATGTCCAAAAAGGAGCTACGGTTCAACCACAACAACCAACACAACTTTTTATATGAAATCTGCCCAAAACAGCAACATAGCATTTTGCACGCATGAAAACAACAAGCTACAAGATCCTAAAATGTACAAACTAAACATGGGGAAGTATCATATAACACACACTTCATGTAATCTTCACATATCATACTCAAAAGATGCATGGATCTCATGGTAGGGAGCTCACAACATGGCATATTGAACTAAGCAGTTTTCAGACTTAGTAAAAATAACCCTGTTTTTGACAGTGCAGTTTTTATCGCGAAGGCATATTGATAGTAGTAAAACTATATGCTACAGGTCATATTATGGCATGAAACTTAACCGCATAATAAAGGGCATTATCAACTACAAATAACTCCATTACACCTACCCCAATGGGGTTCTAGATCACTAGCAAAACACATGGCATGACAGCAACAAAACGTTACAGATTCCAGACTTCGAAATATTTTTGCATCTCAAAACAGCACAATTTTTATAGCATATTGACAACAAGAAGACAACACCTAAACATGCATTTCTATGGCAAGCAAAATGACCAGGTGCTAGTGCACATATCACAGGGCATATCTCATGTTCAAAATTATTTCATATCATACATGGATTAAATCACACGAAATAGACAAAAGGGCATCACAGCAAAAATGACATGCACGCAAAAATGTTCAAATGACAAAAATAAATGCACAAATAAATTCTATGGATTTTTCTACCCCAGAAACATATATAATATGATAGGTTCAAGTAGGAAAATATGTCACATTTAATTATGCAAGTTATGACATAAACCGATTAACAAGCAATTCATACAATTAAATGCAACAATCACACCAATATTATTCGCTTGCATGAAAATGTGATATATAATTATTCACACATTTATTTCATATAGGGATTGATTAATTTCGATGCATGGTAAAATATATATGTGCAATGCAAAATATGGCATTTATGCGAATGATGCAAACAACAAGTTTAAGTATTTTTTGACATGGATGAAAATGGCATATAATTAATCTACACATTGTTCTAAGAATTTTTCATATATAAAACACTTTAATCCATCATACGGTTTTTTTGAATTAGCAATTTTAAAAAATAGTGCTGAATTGGAGCCTATTGGGCCAACAGGAATATGGGTGTAGGATAGATCTAACATGCACAGGCGAGTATAGGGCGCGGGGGGGAGGCTCACCCATGGGCTTCGCCTGGAGCTCGGCTAAGGACCGACTGGGCCACGCTGGGGCCGGAGGCGCTGGTGACCGGCCTGCAGGAGGCGCTCGGTCAACGGGCGCTCGTCCTCCCTGCCTGCACGCGCAGGAGGCAGGGACGACCATGCCGGCATGGAGGAGGGTCGGAGGGGCCAGACCGTGGTGGATCTGGGCCGGGGCCACTTGATCTAGGAGTGGCGACTCCATTCCCAACGGCACCGGCGACCGGCAAAGCAAGGCCGGCGGCCGGCGGTGCTTGCGGGGCGAGCGGAGGCGGGGTTCCCTACAATTCAGAGAGAGAGAGATAAGACAGATAGGGATGAGGAACATGGAGAGGGACGACGGCGCTCCGGCCTGGGTCCGGCGAGACTGGCGGTGCTCCAGCGACGGGTGCAGCAGGACGGACGGCACGAGGCTCTAGATCGGGAGCTCCCTCCTGATCTGGAACTCGGGGACGAAGGCGATGGGCGGCGACGCGGACGCCTCGGCCCAAATGGGCTCGGGCGGACCGCAGATGGGCCTGACGGGGCCGGTGGCGGGAGAAGGAAGGTGGGCACGGGGGGAGCTGACACTTGGCGGTGGTGACGCATGGATTTCGAGGTGGAGGGACTAGGGATCCATTTTTGGATGAGGGGAGGGTCTATAAATAGCAAAACAGCTAGGGTTTGAGGGGTTTTTGCCCGTTTTTGGACCTTCAGATCACGATCCGACGGTCCAAAAGCGGAGGGGGCTAGCAGGACCATGTGGGCTGTGTAGCGGTGGTGTGTGCTGAGGATAGAGGGACGTTTGCGGCCCGTGACATGAGTTCTATAAACCGAAGCGTGCGACGAATAAAACGATGATGGTGCCGCTATGGTTGACTGTCCGGGTATCATACGACCTTTGATTGTGACAAAACCTGGAAAATAGTCTACCTATAATATAACAAGACCGCTCGCCAACTTCCGACCCAATCCGAGAAAGTTTTATACGCCCTTTTAAAAACAATATTTTCTATCGATGTCGCGGGCGCGTGCTTGTGTGCTTGGTCTCGAAACGGCAACCGACACGAACGGAGAGAACCGGCAACTACGAACGGATGCAAGTTTCGAAAACGGGTCACGATGCTATGCAGATGATGCGAATGATGCGAATGATGCAATGATGAATGCCACAACCAAACGAAACACAAGACGACAATGGAATAAAAGGGGAATCTTCTAGAGTGTCGGTCCCGGGCTGTTAGAATCTCGTCCCGAGATCTAGAATGAGAAGGGGAAGAGAAACAGCAAGAGGTAAAACTTTGTTGCTTCTTTGACAAATGAGTGAAACCAATGAAACATGAAGGTTGGAAAGAGATGAAGAACGACATGAAGAACAAGCAAGAACTCAAAAGAAATTTCGGCAACACTTCGGTAGGATAGAGAGGAAAATATTGATAAGAAGGAAAGAACTTGAGCATAGAACACAACACTCCGGTAAAATGAATAAGAAAAGAATAACATGATCTTGACAAAGCAAGATGATGAGTCGAAGAGAGCAACAAAACAATGCCTCCGGAACAACAAAATAGAAGCTAGATTATTGAAGGGAAGAGAACGGAGAAGAAAATAATAACTTGTACCACCATTGAACTTGAGAAGCATAGGATGAACGGAGTTGATGGAGAATCAACAACGAAAAGATTTAGCTTGTTGTGGACTTATGAAACAGATCTCAAAATTATGAGGTGACAACCTACCATAACAGAAACAATTGATTGCTTGAGAGCGACAGATATGCAAAACTTCTTTCACCAAGAGGAGGAGGAGAAAACTTTAATCATTTATGACACCATGATAGCGACAACCCTTAGGAAATGCTTTAGGTGAAATCCAACCCAAGATAACTCTGAGAAGACATGATGGGTTTACTTATCTCATTCTTGTCAATTTTCCTTCGAGACTCCTCATAATTAAGCATTTAATAACACCATCTCAAAATACAATGGAGAAGTAATTGAACTTAGAAATCCAACATAGAGAACACTTGAGCACCTCCAACAAGAATCTTGAAGAACACTTAGAGAAGAATTACATCCTCAACAAACCACCATGAAAAACCATTGGGAAGAACTCTGAAACGAAAGGATGATAGAAAGAATTGAAGGATGCAAAAAGAACAAGATTGAGGTCTTGCAGAGATTTATATGAAGCTTCGTGAAGAGATTCTTGAGAAAAAACATGGAACTCCGGAAAGAAAGATGAACAACTTATAACCAAGAATTTGATGCCATGAACACTCCGGAAGGATTGAAACCACCTTGATGAAACAAGAATAAGAATTATGATATGTCTATCCTTAATCAAGTTATATTGATAACAAGAAATGGATTTGGCATACTACTTATTCTTATTGAAAAGATTGAAGAGAGAGATAGAACACAAACTTGAAGAAGTCTTCGACGAAACACCGGTAAGAATTGAAACGAATGAGGACACCATGAATGAATGGGGATACAAGAGAACGAAGAGATCACGATCCGCATGATAGAAGATTTGAATGAAGCACCGAAATAATTGAGATACGAACGAAGAGATGACAAATGAGAAGAATTTGAGAACGACAGCTGAAAGCTGAGAATGAAGAAATCTTCTGAAATGATGGCCTTCAAATGAAAACAATATGAAATGCACCGGATAGATAAGGATGCAATTTCTCATGATCAAAACAATTTGAGATGAAAGCAACAACCTAAAACCATGAATCTTTGGAAGAACGAACAACGATTTAATAGAAACTCTCCTTGGGTCTTCAATGCGAAGAATGGTGACGAGAAGTAACACCATGAATTACTGAGACACTCCGAAATAAAGAATAAAGAAGGTTTAGCCAATGATGAAATTAATTCAAAGCGATCTTGGATAATGAATATGACTGATGAAAATCATTCTTATGTCATATTGAGAAGAACTGAGGACCTCTCCGGAAAGATTAGAGAGCCAGGTAAGATCCTCGGGAAAAACATATGGGTTATGGGCCCATTGAAAAGAAACCACCGTTGAAATGATTGCTTAGGAAGAGAGATTGCATCGGTACAAGCTGAAACTTGATGAGGTGAGAACCTCGAAATAATTGAACAGATTTTGAATGGAAACATGAATCTTCTAAGATATCTTCAGCACTCTAGATAGAATAGAAAGAGGGAATAAACGAGGGAGGCTTGGATAAGAATTTTCAACATGGAATGCATTGAACGAATGAAAAGGGATATGATGAACACCTAAAGCTTGAATAGAATCCACCGGGGAAGAATAACAACAAGAACAAGGAAATTGATTATAGATCTTGAAATTGAAAGTCTTGAGAATCTCCACAACAAATCATCTGATACAATATGAAGAAGTGATAGCTGACGCATTGATGAAGAGAAGCACTTGGATGAGAATTAATCATTGAAGAAAAAAGGGAAAGAGGGTGGGGAAAACAAAGAAACTTGGGACATATGAGACAAACTCAGGAGAAAGAATAAGAGGATTGATCTTGCATATATT
Organism: Hordeum marinum; assembly: GCA_022496015.1. Taxonomy (NCBI): domain Eukaryota; kingdom Viridiplantae; phylum Streptophyta; class Magnoliopsida; order Poales; family Poaceae; genus Hordeum; species Hordeum marinum. Next base: position 275,135,468 of record CM039678.1, read on the forward strand.
GAGGAAAATAGAATTCACTTGAAGAGAAGTGCGCCGGATGAAAAGAATTGATATGACAATTTGATTGAGCGAAAGAATTAGCATTCTCATAGAAATATGAGAACACTTCTTAGAAAAGATATGAAATCACCACTTGACATCGAAGCAACTTGAATTACCAAATACAAAACAAAACAAAGGATGGGGCTTACGAAACAAGCCAGAAACAAATGCATAACAGAGATTTCGCTCGATATTTTCATGGTAAGGTACGCACGGGCTCGATCTTATAGTAACCATCATGTGCAACGTAGTGCACACAACATACGATGCGTCCCCGAGTCATAGCAATCTACAATGGCTCTTTAAGACACAACGAGGCCTCTGTAAGATAGACCGTGAACAAATGAATCCACTAGATGTCGAACCCCAACCTGACATCATCATCTGTTGGAAGATAACCTAGGTAACTACTTGAATTCCCACCTAAGAACTTTTAAAAACTTTCTGTTTATGCAATCCGGTGTTGGGGATACAAGAAGGAAATATCTCACACAACTAACAAACCTACACCCCAACTGTATCCATCCTTCAACACGTAACCAGAGGCTTCCGGAAATCCATCTAACTCGAATCCTCAAAAGCACAACGATACTAACCATGGTGGTACCCCAGACGCCTCCCTAGTACTGGGTGACTCCGACCTTCTCTCACCACGACAAGTATTGAAGCAATTCCGAACACCCTCCATCCTAAGATACTCAGGAGGCTGAATGATAACGATGTGCCAAGAATTCCCTGGAGATCAACTCCCCGGAAGAAATCAAGTCAGACAGGAGGCACCAAGACAGAACTCCGTCACATCGGCATCATAGAGATTCCAAAATACCCGCGTGATCCAAAAAAATTTGAGAGAGAAGAGGAGTAGTAACAAAATTCCTAAGTCGTAATTCCTCACCAGAGCATAAAAGAGGAGTAAAAAGAATCCTACTCTTCGATATAACTAGACTCAAAATATTTTTTCTCTAGACTCGACTCGGCAAAGTTCGATCAATCAAGGGGGCTCCTAGGTCAGTACAGGCTCTGATACCAACTAGCCATGCCCAATGCGATCCTATCCTTATTTTGGCACGAGGGCTTCGACAGGGATAGAAGCGCATCTCGTCGTGTTGCAAGAATGGATATCATTCCAAGTACATGTACAGAAGAGATGAGTATATGGAATTAGCTTACACTCGCCACAAGCTACATCAGAGTCACATCAATACAACAACATATCCAAACATCATATAGAAGAGTAGGGTCTGACTTCGGACGAAATCAAACAATAAAATGACATCCATCCTTGCTATCCCAGGCTGCAGCCTGGAACCCATCCTAGATCGATGAAGAAGAAGAAGAAGAAGAACTCCAAATCAAACAAGCATCGTGCTCATGTCTAATCATCGCATTACTTGTACCTGCAACTGTTGTTGTAGTAATCTGTGAGCCACGGGGACTTAGCAATCTCATTTCCAAGGGTATCAAGACTATTAAAGCTTAATGGTTGAGGTATGGTTAAGTGGTGAGGCTGCAGCAAGCGACTAAGCATTTATTTGAGTGGCTAACTTATGAATACAGAAAGTAAAGTATGGTGGTCTACGCATAACGGACGTGAAGTAGAAATGGTCGCTAACTAATCCTGAACACCTAGTTACGTCAAACATAACCACACCGTGTTCTCTCTCGGATAAAGGACTCACAAGAAGAAACAGTCACGGTTATGCACACGGTTGGTGTATTTTATTTGAGTTTACTTCAAGTTTGCTATGACCGAGTGTTAAAAAAAGTTTCCAAGTTTGCCACATAACCGCGGGCATGGATTTCCGAAAGATTTAACCCTGCAGGGGTGCTCCAACTCATCCATCATAAATTAACCACACGTAGCTGGAATAACCTCGACCACGGATCTCGTGATCTTCCTAGGCAAGTCCATAGGAAATCCGCCACCTCGAGATAGCCCGAAGAAAATCAAAATTCTTCACTCAAGACGTTCAAGAAAGGTAAAACAAATCTAACAAGGCCGCCCGACGTGCTGACAATCCCGATATGAGCCGCGTATCTCGTTCTCAGGGCACAACCGGATGAGCGCAGCATATGGTTGCCTGATAGAAATCTCTCAAGTTGCCTTGGGTTGGCCCCGCACATGACTCTTGTCTGGACCAACACTCATTAGAAGCACGAGCCCGGGGGTTGATTAAATTATCCGCGGGTGCCAGCCGGTCCCTATGCAATTTTATTAGTTATTAGGCAAATGTAGTACCAATGTTGGGCCTTTCCAGACAAGTTTTGTCCTAAAACGAAAATCAAGGAGGTCCCTATAACAACCCCGAGCATGTTAGGAATGCTTAATTGTGGAACAAAACACCGAGCAAAAGGCCAAGCATTCAACCCTTTACCAAGTGTATAAGTGCATTAAATTAAATAGCATTAATATTGTGATAAAAAAAGAATGTCCATGTTGTCACATGGAAGCAATTGCACCTACAACTAGAAACGCTATAAGAAGGGCTGAGCAAGCAGTAACATAGCCAGGCAATGGTTTGCTGAGAAGTGGAGGGGTTAGATGCTTATCATCGCAATGTTGAGAGGCTTGAAAAACAAGTGGTAGGTAGCATGACATAACGATAAAAGCGGGAAAACTAGCATAGCAATGATAGTAGTGGTATCCAGGAAAATGTGTCATCTTGCCTAAGATCCCGCTTGGAAGAAGAACAAGTCCATGAAGAAGACAGTCTGTGAAGTAGACGAACGAATCCTCACACTCCGAACGCTTTCGGAACTCTATCGAGAAGAAGCAATCCGAAAACAACAATCAACACACAAGAAATGCCACAACATATGCATGACATGATGCACTAACAAATATGATGCATGTCCGGTTTGTTTATGCAAGGCATGGTAAAGCACATCAAACATCTTCTACACATTAAGTGAAGCTCAATATGCAGCGAGTTGCATATTGACGAAACTCCATGTTCGAATTATTTAGTTCACTCCCGTTTAGGTACTAATTAATGTTAAATGTTGTTAGACATGGCAAGAGGTGAAGCATAAGTAAACTACACTATCTAGGCCTCAAATCGGGTCGGAAACAACTTATAGTATTTCCGAAACGATCACATATGTTAATTTCGAAATTGGTCCAGATCTGAACTAACCATATTTTATATTTGTTAAACTACAGAATAAAGTATACCATGCCATTCTACACGTCATTCTAGTCGATTTACATATATGAAACATCTCAAACGGAGCTACGGGCTAAAAGATATGGGCAACACAAGATGGATATGACATGAATGCAAAATGCATGAAAATGAAAACCACGAGCATTTTAAAACATGAATGCAACAAAATAATATGATTCTACATGAAACTATAAGCAAGTTTCATATAAGGCATATCCAAAACGGAACTACGGTTCAACCACAACAACCAACACAAGTTTTTATATGAAATCTGTCCAAAACAGCAACATAGCATTTTGCGCGCTAAAACAACAAGATCCTAAAGTGGGGAAGTAGAACATAACACACACTTCATTTCACCTTGATATATCATACTCAAAAGAGGCATGGATCACATGGTAGGGAGCTCGCAACATGGCATATTGAACTAAGTAGTTTTCAGACTTGGTGAAAATAACCTAGTTTTTGACAGTGCAGTTTTTATCGCGAAGGCATATTGACAGCAGTAAAACTATATGCTATAGGTCATATTATGGCATGAAACTTAACAGCATACTAAAGGTCATTATCAACTACAAATAACTCCATTACACCTATCCCAAAGGGGTTCTAGATCACTAGCAAAACACATGGCAAGACAGCAACAAAATGTTATAGATTCCAGACTTAGAAATATTTTAGCATCTCAAAATAGCACAAATTTTATAGCATGTTGAAACCAAGAAAAAGCATCTACACATGCATTTCTATGGCAAGCAAATTGACCAGGTTCTAGTGAACATATCACAAGGCATATCTCATCTTCAAAATTATTTCATATCATGTATGGATTAAATCACACGAAATAGACAAAAAGGCATCATAGCAAAAATGACATGCACGCAAAAATGCTCAAATGACAAAACTAAATGCACAGATAAATTCTATGGATTTTTTACCCCGGAAACATATATAATATGATAGGTTCAAGTAGGAAAATATGTCACATTTAATTATGCAAGTTATGACATAAACCGATTAACAAGCAATTCATGCAATTAAATACAATCACACCAATATTATTAGCATGCATGAAAATGCGATATATAATAATACATGCATTTATTTCATATAGGGATTGATTAATTTCGATGCACGATAAAACATATATGTGCAATGCAAAATATGACATTTATGCGAATGATGCAAACGACAAGTTTAAGTATTTTTGACATGGATTGAAATGACATATAATTAATCTACATATTTTTCTAAGCATTTTTAATATATAAAACACTTTAATCCGACGTACGTTTTTTTTAATTAGCAATTTTAAATAATAGGGCCGAATCTGGAGCCTATTGGGCCAACAGGAATATGGGCGTAGGATAGATCTAACACGCACAGGCGAGGTATAGGGCGCAGGGGGCGACTCACCCATGGGCTTGGACCGGAGCTGGGTTAGGGACCGGCTGGGCCACGCTGGGCCGGAGGCGCTGGTGGCTGGCCCGCAGGAGGCACTCGGTCAACGGACGTTCGTCCTCCCTGCACGCATGCGCAGGAGGCAGGGATGACCATGCCGGCGCGGAGGAGGGTTGAAGGGTACGGACCGCAGTGTATCCCGTCCGGGGTCGCTGGATCCAAGGGAGGCGGGGTTCCCTGCAGTTCAGAGAGAGGGGGAGATGAGACAGAGAGGGGTGAGGAAGATGGAGAGGGACGACGACGCTTCGGCCTGGGTCCGACGAGACTAGAGGCGCTCCGGCAACATGTGGAGTAGGACGGACGGTGCGGGGCTCTGGATCGGGAGCTCCCTCCCGATCTGGAGCTCGGGGACGAAGGCGATGGGCGGCGGCGCGGACGCATCAGCCCAGATGGGCTCGGGCGGTCCGCGGATGGGCCTGACAGGGCCGACGGCGGGAGAAGGAAGGTGGGCGCAGGAGGAGCTGACACTCGGCGGCGGCGGCGCATAGATTTCGAGGTGAAGGGACTAGGGATCCATTTTTGGACGACGGGAGGGTCTATAAATAGCAAAACAGCCAGGGTTTGAGGGGTTTTTGCCCGTTTTCGGACCTTTCGATCACGATCCGACGGTCCGAAAGCGGAGGGGGCTAGAAGGGCCATGTGGGTTGTGTAGAGGCGGTGTGGGCTAAGGAGAGAGGGAGGTTTGCGGCCCGTGAAATGAGTTTTATAAACCGAAACGTCCGACAAATAAAACGGTGATGGTGCCGCTACGGTTGACCGTCCGTGTATCATACGACCTCTGATTGTGACGAAACTTGGCAGGCGGTCTACCTATAATATAACAAGACCGCTCGCCAACTTCCGACGCAATCCGAGAAAGTTTTATACGCCCTTTTAAAAACAATAATTTTTATCGATGTCGCGAGCCCGTGCGTGTGTGGTTGGTCTCGAAACGGCAACCGACACGAACGGAGAGAACCGGCAACTACGAATGGATGCAAGTTTCGAAAACGGGTGACGATGCTATGTAGATGATGCGAATGATGCAATGATGAATGCGACAACCACACAAATCACACGACAATGATGGAATTAAAGGGAAATCTTCTGGAGCGTCGGTCCTGGGCTCTTACAAGGTCCCCACAACTGCTCCCGAGAGCGGTAGTATCACTCAAGCGGTAGTACTGGTCCCCAGAGAGGTAGTACCGCTTTACTGTCGGCTAAGACATAACGGTTGTATTTTTCACCACCTATAAAAGGGCCTTCTTCCCCAATGGACCTTATCTTTTGAGCTCGTGTTTTCCCTCCATTGTTGACCTTCTTCAAGCTTGCTATCTCTCAATCCCTACAATGATTCTTGCTAGTTCTTGAAGGGACTAGATCTTGGAGTTCTTTGTGTTCTCCTTGTTCTTCCTCTCATATTCTTCCATAGCTTTTGTTATTGTGGTGGGATTTGGGAGTGAGGGACTTGCCCACCTCTTGTGTTCTTTCCATTGCATTAGTTGCATTGGTTTGAGTTCTCCACGGTGATACGTGGAAGTGAAAAGTTGAGAAGTTCGTTCTCTTGGGTGTGTGGGCACCCTAGAGCTTGTGCCTCTTGGGTGCTTGGGCGCCTGAGAAGGTTGGTGGTGTCTAGGAGCTCAATCATTGTGGTGTGAAGCTTTCGCCAAGCGTTGGGGTCTCCAATTAGGTTGTGGAGACTGCCCCAAGCAATTAGTACGGGTTCCAGTGATCTCCCCGAAGGGTTGCCAATTGTACGGGCTCGATGACCACCCCCTTATAACATTTTGGGGAGCATTGTGCCTCCACACCGCTGCAAACAAAGATTAGCATCCGCAAGGGTGTGAACTTCGGGATACATCGTCGTCTGCATGTGCCTCGGATATATCTTACCCGAGCCATTTACTTATGCACTTTTACTTTGTGATAACGATATTGTTTCATGTTATATATCTCGCTATCACTTAGTGTTATCTTGTTTACCATAAGTTGTTGGTGCACACAGGTAAGCCTAGTTGGTTTAGGTTTTTTTCTTGTCAAATTGAACGATAGTTTTATTCCACATTTCTTCAAGCCTAATCCATAATTATTTTAAAGCGCCTATTCAACCACCCCCTCTCTAGGCGACATCTACATCCTTTCAACTGGTTTTGCAAACAGAAATGCACCTTATCATGTGTGCAAACTTGACAAATCATTATATGGGTTGAAGCAAGCCCCAAGGACATGGTACTCAAGCCTCGGTCACAAAATACAAACACTTGGCTTTGTTCCTTCTAAGTCTGACACCTCACTGTTTATTTACAACAAATATAACATATACATATTTTTTTCTCATATATGCTGATGGCATCATTATTACAAGTTCGTGTAATGAGGCCATCACAGGGCTTTTGAAGGATCTGAGTGCAGAGTTTGCTCTCAAGGATCTTGGAGACTTCCACTATTTCTAAGGGATTTGAAGTGAAGAAACATGAGGATGGACTGCATCTCTCTCAGGAAAAATATGTAACGGATCTGGTAAAAAAGGTTGGATTTCAAGGTTGTAAACCCTCACCCACTCCAATGTCACATTGAGAAAAATTATCTCTTACAGAGGGACAGCTTCTAAGCCAAGATGCAACACAAAATACAAAAGTCTAGTAGGTGCACTTCAATATTTCGCACTTACTAGACCTCACATTTCCTTTGTTGTTAACAAAGTTTGCCAGTTTCTTCATGCACCCACTACAGTTCACTGGACTGCTGCAAAATGCATAGTTAGATGTGTCAAAAACACTCTTAATATTGTTCTCAATTTCAGCAACCCATCATCAACAATTGTTAGTGCCTTCTCAGATTTTGATTGGGCAGGATGCTTAGATGGCAGGCGCTCAACTGGTGGTTTTGCGGTGTTTTTTGGCCCTAATCTAATATCGTTGTGTGCATGAAAACAAGCTACTATTTCTAGGTCTAGTACGGAGGCAGAGTATAAGGCATTAGCCAATGCCACATCTGAGATTATATGGATACACTCCATATTGAAGGAACTTGGTACAAAGTACTCAAGCTCCATGCTTATGGTATGATAACCTGGTGCTATTTGCCTGTCTGTCAATCCAGTTTTTCATGTGGAAACAAAACATATTGAGATAGACTTTCACTTTGTGAGAGGAAGAGTTGCTAAGAAGCAGCTTGACATTCGGTTTCTGCATTCCAGAGATCAAATTGCAGATGGATTCACAAAACCTTTGCCTATAAGAAGTTTTGAAGACTTGAAGCATAATCTTAACTTGATGAAGTTGTGACTAAGGGAGGGTGTAAAATACCTTGTCACGTCTCATATTGAAGACCCACCATGAGTTCTACGGCGTGGTCAAGATAGACTAGGTAGTTAGCTCAATATCTATCTATTGTAACTACTTCTATCTCTTCTTCTCCAAGGATGTAATATCCTCTCAAATCTCAACTATCCTGATGTATGCGCTCAGGGATATTGCGTCCCTTCCTATAACAAGTAACACGTCCCATCACACCGAGGCCAAGACGTTTCCGCCATCGCAAAAAAATGAGTCTAGACTAACTAATTCCATTTGAGAGATGCAATGGCAATAGATGGGCAAAACTGTGATCCACTGGACAACTAGACATTCAACTAATGTATTCGAACAGTGGTCGAAGCAGCCTTAGAAGTGGATCTTCAAATATTTTTTATCGAGATACCGTCTCATCTTTTGAGTTGCATTGCACTCTTGCGGAACTTCATTTTTGTGGAACCTTAACAAGATAGTTGACAAGAAGGGGAGTCTTGGCGCAATGATAAAGCTGCTGCCTTGTGACCTTGGTTCAAGTCCTGGAAACAGCCTCTTACAGAAATATAGGGAAAGGTTGCATACTATAGACACCATCCTCTGCTCACATCTCAGTTGCAACCCACCCGACCCACCCACCGCCGCAGTCCCTTGTTGATACCCGCACTGCACCGTCACGGGGGACAATGCTGCCCTCGCTTTCTCCCATCGACCATCTTTTGGTTACTACTTGATGAAGATATAGCATACTTAGTCTCCTTTAGTTAACTTATTATTGCAAAATTGTGTTCTACACTAGAATAGTTCTTTGATTCTTGTTACATTTACAACTATCAACCTTGCGTACAATATTGCTTGCACGATGAAGAATAAGAAGAATGATTTAACAGTAAAAAAAATCGACTAATTTGCAAGGATAAATGAATTATGGGTTACTCATTAATGATTTGACATGAATGTACATGATCCACTGATGAGAAGAAGAAAGGGTTACCAATCACAACCTCACTGAAAAAGGTCATCCAAGTTTGTAGTTGGGCTTAAAAAAATCAAGAAAACGCCGAGGACCTTTGCGTTACATTTCATTGAAAAGATAGAGTGATCCTCCTAGGAGGTGAATTTTATAGGTTTACGGGTCCGATCAATGGACGTCCCAGGATGTGAGCAGAACAACCCTAAGTCCCCGGGCCCCCGCCTTTCCCAACATCAGGCCTCGTCTTTGATCCTATCCACTAGCGATTCGATGGAACGTGTCGCGTTGTCAAAGACACATGCGTTCATGTGTTTCCATAACATCTAGGGGACGAGCAGCGCGATGGACTTGAGGGCCTTTTGGTGCATCGGCGACGTCTGCGCGTAGCCACCACTCCAAGACAGTGAGCTCCTAGCCTGGGATTTGGATCGGCTGTGCATCCAACCGAGGATAGTATGCCATGTCTGACGAGCAAAGGAGCAAGATGTGGTATGTGAGTTAGGTTGGGCTAAGAGTGAATCTGGAGACATTGATGAGTGAGATAATTGGAAGAGGGCGTTTATAATCCATCCATCTCCATTCTTGCTCACTTGGTCCGTTGCAAGCACATCGTCTCTTAGCTATGGGATTTAGATTGTGCCATGCAGAAGTGTAATAATGGAATATAAGATTGTAAAAGGTATATTCTTTTCCTACACCAGACAGTACACAGCAATAACTATTTCTTCCAAAGAATAAGTGAATTGACAGGTCATGACAAACTCCGATTGGAAAGGTGGAGATAGCGTGTGGAGGAAGAAGAGTGAACTAGTAGAATATTATTACCCCATTTGATCTTTAAAACTTAAGCCTGCTTGTGAATTACAGTGGTAAGTGAAAAGGTGGGATGTGAGAAGAGAAACTTTAGTGTTTGTTATAATATGCTTGAAGCATTTTTCTACTTCTGCCCATAGCAACGCACGGGCATTTTCCTAGTCTTTTTATAAGATGTCGCAAAAAACATACCTTAACTCAGTGCCTGGAATAAAGCGCATGAGTTGATCGAGAAAATGTCAGCCCACTTTTCTCTTCATGAATGTCCTTGAGCTGATTACTAATTGTATACAATTTGACCGAGATGGAAATAATAGTCCAAAGTAGTAGTATGCTCTAACAATGTACTTGCCAGGTGCTGCTGCCGGTAAGCACCTCTTTTGGCACAAATAATTGGAGAGAACACTGTCATGGTTGCAGCTTACTGCGTTATGTGAATACCTTCTCCAGAAATCACTCCTGAAGAGTGACAAGAGAGTAAATGACATTATAAGAGGGCTAAGTAGTGGTGAAAGCCTCGCAGAAGATTCCATTTCATCCATTTACATGTGATCTTTAATTTATTTTTAATTAAAAATAATTGTGACCTCTAATCCTAACTGTACAATTTATACATAGATGTTGCATAACAACAAAATTCTGATAGAACGGGGAGAGGCCATCAAGAAACAGGTGACACAATCGGTGTGAACAAAAACAGACTATTCTTTGACTACTTTAAGGGGCAATGTGTCTATACCTTGACAACAGTTCTTCATACCAGAAAGCGACTTTTGATCAATAAAAAAAAGCGACTTTTGAGAAATATGGACTTTGTCATCAACAGCTATTTATGCAGACGCAAACATTAGTCTCAACTATCCAAATCATAAGTGTAAAATTGTGAAGGATATTTAAAACCTTGAAATTGTATGTGTGGTCAAAATTAAGCCCTGAACTCTAAATACCTGAAATCAGTACCCTGTACATGCCAATCCCAGTCAATTTAAACCCTAGATACGTTTACCGCACCGGGAAAGAAAAAACCCGACCAGGATCACTCATTTCTCTCACTTACTACGAGGGCCTACATGTCATATTCATTTCTTCCTCCTTTTATCAATGATGAAATCCCAAACCGAATAAAACACAACTAGCAGTAAAAACGGATACTACTAGTAGGGCACGACAGCATGGATCTAGGTACACGACTAAACAGACTAATATGAGCTTCTTGCTTACTAGTAGCATCCATGCCTCGACGAATACTGTAAGGCACCGAGCTTGCTTAGCATCCATGCTGCTGTAATGTCCTCCGCCATCTCCAGCCTCCCCAGTACTTGTCGCCGCCATGTCGGTGAGACCGCCGAGCACTAACTCTGTCATCTACGTCCGCTCTAGGGAGAGCGCCAGGAGCATGCACATGGCGCTGCTGCTGGCCACGCTCCAGTCGTGCTTGAGCTCCCAGTACCCGGCGCCGATGATAGGTATGAAGGCCCCAGACGTATTTGAGCTCACAGAAGCCCGAGATGCTAGACGTCCTGCCACATTGTTGGACATCATAGTGAGCTGCCCGGACCGAAGAACGCGACCCGACGCCACGGAGCCACGCAGTTACCGAGACCCTGACAGATGGCCACGGTGACCCACTTGTCCGGGAGGATCCGGCCCCAACACGGCCGTCAGTATCTTGAGATCGAGCCATCGGAAACCTCTCTCTCCAACCTACTGCTGCAATTCTACAAAAGGACCTCCCTACCCACCACCATTCTGTCGAACAGGTGGTGTGCATGCACTCCCGTGCAACTCACCTCACCTCTGAGCTTGCTTCAAGCGCGCTGACCATGAATTCGTGTTCGAAACCGGCCAACTCCTCTACTACCTGCGTGCCTATGCCTCCATCTGGGATACCTATGGTGCCAGGCAGTGGACATGACGCGGTGGGTTGTGGTGGCTCCGCTGGACCTGTATAGGATTGTCCGGTGATGCTGGACAGAACGACACAACGAAGGGCACGTATGTGTACGCTAGCTGGTTGGGCTTAGCACAACGTACGCAGCCGTCTGAGTTTGCCGAAGAGCCGCTGCAGTTCTTGGGAGAGAGAGGGATCGAGGGAGAGGATGAATATGACATGTGGACTCATATAGTCAGTGGCAGCAAAGTGCGATCCCGGCCAGGATTGTTATTTTTGTAGCCTGCCAAATTAGTCAACATGGATCTAGGGTCAGGATTTGCCAGGATGAGTGAGTTTAGGGTATCAATTTCAGGATTAAGAGTTTAGGGTTCGATTCAGACAATCCTTACGAGTTCAAGGTTTAAAATGGACTTCATTCTATTAAAGAAGATACATGAACTGAGTGAAAGGCGATGGATACAAACCATAATGTACTTCCTTAGTAATGATTGGAATTTCTCAGATACCAACATAAACACATCAAACTGCCCAATCCAGAGAAAGAATAATCAATTGAATCCAGTATTACTTGAACCTACATGGAGAAGTCAGGAAAGATGGTAAATAACTGAGCAATGGTGCCAACAATCACCCTAAAATTTGAGGAGTTGTAGGTCGAGTTATCGACTGACCAAATTTATCAAAATGACTAAGATCAGCAAAACGTATCTATTCAGCCAGCACCCAACTACTTCCAGGCATCTTACTCAAGCCTCTTTCCTTCATTGTCTTCCTTAGTCTCTTAACCTTATCCCATTTGTTTGCTTGTGCATATATGTTCCCCAATAGTATGTAATATCCACTCTCTCCAGGCGCTTGTTCAAAGCACTTGGAAGCAACGACCTCCCCAAACTCAACATTGTTATGCAACCTGCAAGAGAGAAGCAAAGCACCCCAAACGCTAGCATGTGGTTGCATCGGCATCTGCCTGATCAGCTGAAACGCTTCATCCAACTTTCCGCTACGCCCAAGGAGATCTACCATGATGGTGTAGTGTTCCATTGAAGGTCTAATCTTATATTTGCTTGACATGGAAGCAAAACAAGCTCGAGCTTCTTCCAGTAGTCCAGCATGGTTGTATGCAGACAACAATCCCACAAAGCTCACTGCATTAGGAAGAATATTTGCAACAGACATCTCCTTGAATAAACCTATAGCTTCGTTTAATTTGCCATTCATCCCACAGCCCACGATCATCGCACTGTAAGATACCACGTCTCTTGTCCTAAGACCTTTGAACAAATCAAAAGCGCTATCAATCCGCCCACTCTTGGTGTACAAATCCACCAGAGCGGTGCGCAAGTGATCATCCAGTTCAATTCCCAGAGACCCCATGAAGCTCTCAACCCACAGCCCAAACCTCAGGTTCCCCAGCTGGGAGCAAGCGGAGATGACAGATGAGAAAGTTTTCTCATTGGGCAGAATACAGACATGAGACTTGAGCATCCGGTTGAAAACTCCAATCGCCTCCCTCGCACAGCCATTCTGTGCGTAGCATGCAATAATCGCATTCCACGCATAAAGATCATTCTTGTTCTCCATCCGTTCAAACAGGCCAGCAGCAGCCTGGACGTCGCCAGCCCTGCCATACCCGGAGATCATTGTGATCCAGGAGATGTTGCTCCTGACAGGCATCTGCTCGAACATCTCCCTCGCTCGAGCCAGGTGGCCATGGGCGATGAGCCCACAAATGACGGAATTCCAGGACGCGGCGTTCCGCTCAGGCATCTGGTCGAAGAGCTCGATGGCGCTGTCGAGGCGACCAGCCTTGGCGAGGCCCGAGACCATGGAGTTCCAGGACACAACGTCCCTCAGGGGCATCTGGTCGAACAGAGCGCGCGCGGCAGGGAGGTCCCCGAAGCGGAGGAGTGAGGCGAGCAATGAGTTCCGGGAAACGAGGAGGGAATGCGGCGCCCGTGCTCCCGAGGGAGGCGTTTCATCGAGCAGGCTGCGTGCGGCGACGGGGTCACGGGAGTACAGGTGGGCAAGCGCGGCGTGTGGGTAGGGGTGAACCAGGAGGCCTAGGCGAAGAAGATGAGCGTGGAAGGAAGCGGCGGCCGTGGCCACAGTATGGGCGGGGAGGCGGGAGACGGACTTGAGGACGGCAGCGAGGGCGAAGGGGCAGGGGCGGTGGGCGGCGCCGGAGCGGAAGGACGAGAGGTAGAGCGCGATGGCGCGGCGCGGGCGGCCCAGGTCTGCGGCAGCGCGGATGGCCAGCGTACACGGTGAGTTGACGTGATCGGCAGTAGGGTTCGGCATGGACCGTCGCCTATGCTTGACGGCGACTCACCTTCCCGGCAGGTGAGGTGGCAGGGCGGCGCCCAGGTGAGGTTGCAAAATCTTTGCTAATGGTACAGTACACGAAGACACAGACTCCAAGACGAGCCCTTCGCTTGCTTCTCGTGCCTTCAAGATCAAGACAATGTTGACCCATTCTCTGTCACTGTGTCTACGCGGGACGGGAGAGGTTTGCCAGGGCTGCCTTGATAGCTTTAACCTGAGCATTCCACCTCCTGCCCCACTTGGTACGTTCAGAGATTGATGGTTTAGTAATAGAAGATACTTTTGGAAAGAACTCTACGTGGTTTCGACTCATTTGTCATAGGAACCTCGTGGACAATTTGAAAGCAAAGAAACGTTAGAGTATTCAACAGGACAAATGACCAAAACTCGCCTGCGCGGTTAATCACCCACGTTTTTGACACAATTAAGGAATGAAAGCTGGCGGGCTTGGGTGTCGGAGGATTAGATCCTTGTGTGAGAGAGTAGTCTATTTTTCCTTGTAGGTGTTGGTGTACCCACCAATTGTGATGTTCGCATTGTAACTGATGTCTTGTAAACTTTATTCTGCCTTCTGTAAAAATATGATACGCCATTGGCGTACTTTCGAAAAAAAATGACGGACATCCGTTATTTTGTTTTGACGCAACAGAGTTTAGATTTAGGCTTCATTTGGTTTGGAGAAATTTCACAGGAATTTTATAGGGTAAGATTCTTGTAGGAATTTTTCCTTTTGAGCCCTTTGGTTTGTAAGAATGTATTTTCATTCCTACATATGATTGGTTCCTATCCTTCACATTTCAAAGGAAAAGAAAAAAGAGACTAGACTCAACGAAAAAATTCCTATGATGTGAATCAAATAACATCTCTTGTTCTAATCATATTCATAGGATTTAAGATGCATGTCATCTCATTTCCTACAGGTTTTCTATTTCTATGATAATCCTATCCTATAAACCAAAGGAGGCCTTAGCCTCTACCAATGTACTTCTTCCGTCCGGAAATACTTGTCCTACAAATGAATAAAATGAATGTATCTATAACTAAAATAAGCCTAGATACATCCACTTGTAGGACAAGTATTTTCAAACGGAGGGAGTAAGTCCTTAAATGAGATATTAAGCATATTAAAAAAAATAGCAATTAAAGGTCTCAACGCGTAGATGCTTAATTTGTTGCAACCAAGATCTTTTCATTTAATAATTTAGCAACTAAATTCTTGCATGCATCAGGTGAGTTTTTTTATTTGTGTGATATGTCTATGTTCATGCGCTTGCATTGTTTTCCCTTGGTTCACCAATTTCATCTTTTTTTAGAACCAAACTCATATTTTTCCTCTTAATTAGTTTGCACATCAAAAAATTTACATACATGACAGCCTTAGCATCAGTACAAGGTGAAACATTACAAAGGGCCTTATACTCCGTAGTTGCTAAAATTCAAAATCGATTTTTTTTGTTGCTCACAACATAGACGATGGAGGAATCAAAGGCATTAGTTAGACTTAACATGCATATGCTATTTGATTAGTGCAGCTTTCATACACAAAGCGTGTATATTGACATCTCTTGGCCGTATCCATGTAGTATAGTTTTCGTATTCACTTTAATGTCACTAATGGATGTCCCACAAGTCAGTCCCAGTTTAGAACATATTAAGTGTCTGTCAGTCTTAACAACTATCTGCAGCACGCTACCTTCGGTTCGTCAAAACGTTTTGCTTGCTTGTTTCTCTTGTCCTCATAGGCTAACTGCAGTTGAGAAGAAAGCATTCATCTATGTCCCAGCACAGCTTTATACCACCTACAACACGGGCTACGTCATTTGGTTTGTTTCTGCCATGGATCAAAGCCTGGGGAGGCATTTTTACAAGTGCGAACTCTGGTGTAAGTTCATCACCCACCTTCTGTCCATCCATCTATCGTTCTCTGGCCGACTAAAGAGTTATTTTGTGCAGCATGAATGATGCAGGTGATGGTGTCCTGGACCAGGGGGTACTCACCATGTCGTCTTCCGAGTAGTGGATCGGGCCGAGGACCCCAGGGCGATTCACTAATGGGCCAGTTCGGAGAGCCCATGATGCATACAAGGGAGATTCCACAAGACTTGATGCACAAGACAAGGACTCCTCTAAACCCTAGGCCTACGGTGCATTATATAAACCGAGGCCAGGCTAGTCAAAAGACAATCTCAATCACATATTCATTACTACAATCTTGTAGTAGATACATGTACTATGTACTATCCTCATATCAATACAATCAAAAGCAGGACATAGGGTATTATCTCCTTGAGAGAGCCCAAACCTGGATAAAATCATGTGTCCATGTTATCATCGCTCCAAAACGCCTAGCTTAGGAGCCCTACTACAAGATATGCCGGATTTGACACCGACATTGGTGATTTCATTGAGAGCCTATTGGGTAGTCCTCGCGGTGCAATGGGAATTCAGATCGGCTCCATCGCGATCTACGCATCGGAACCGAGCTACATCGTCAACGTCGGCATCTTCATCGCCGGCCTGACTGGTCACCTCGACTATGCCGAGGACTGCGCTCCACGTCGGATCATATAGATCGGACGGGGATCATATGGTCGGCCACAACAGAAGACAAGCATACATAAATCTATTGCACACCCCTCATGGTAATCATGAGAACCCAAAGAAAGGAACCGTTGGTGGAACTATTTTCTTTGAAGATTCTTCTTACATTAAATAGTAATATAGCATAAGTTCCCTGGGCGCGCTTTGTCTGTTATAGCCTAATGGCCCGATTGCCTGGTTATTCGAAACACCTCCGATATCCTCGGATGGCATAGTAGATAACACTTTTCGGCCCTTCGCCGAAGAGGGAGAAGCCAACGGTCGGTTAAGACGCGTTTAATGTTCGGGCGAACACATATATGATGTAAGTCCTTCTTTACATACAATCATTATACATAAAATTCTTTTACCCAAGCCACTTGGGGGCTCTTAAATTTATATGAGCCATTTTATAATAAAAGTTATTTTCTTTTTGGTCGTTGCAAAGTATTTTTCTACTACTCTTTTTTTTGACACGAGTGTTTGGTCAATAGTCGGGTAGCCTAGTTTCTCTCTAAAGCCGCTTGAGTTTAGTTTGCTAAACAGGCGTGAGAGTAACACTCAGCCCTCGGGATATGGAGGTTGAAGCCAAAGGCTGGCCCACTTGAAGTATGTGAGATCGGATGTATCATGTTAAAGCACAACCGAAGCACATGTTAATTTTAAGACAATTTTTGGATTGGCACCAAAACACTTGATTTAGTTCGAACATCAAAGTTTTTACGTAAGTTTTTTGGCTTTTCGAGCTTATGGCACTTTTAAGCTATTTGTATGTTTTTTAGTAGGATGGACATCATCTTGACCGAGGTGCCCTACGTAATAATTCAGCTCGGGAAATCTTTTTTGACCCTCTGTTTGGCATCTTCCCTGCCGACCTCCACCTCGGCGTCTCAGATATTGCTCTATATGCATCAGTTTCGAATTGTGTCTTCGGTCAATAGTTGGGTTGCCCTGCTCCCGTGATTGCCCCTTATGTTCTGCATTGTTCGGCCAAAATGTGCAAAGGGAGAACCACTATGATTGTACTTCTGTTTGAACTAGTTAAGTACCTCAGCGGAGAAAGCCGAAAACTGAATGTCACAATGAGCGCAAATTGGTTAGCGATCCGATGACTCCGTCAGACTATAGACCGATAGAGGTTACCCCATGGGCCTTTCATAAATTTGGCCAAAGTGTTAACGGCTTGACCTTGACTGATGCCGAGCACTAACCGGGGGCTAATAACTGGCCTCCCAAACTTTAAGCTCTTATGACTAAGTGAAACTTATAAAGCCTAGATATCTGATTGCCTCATTTCCGCTAACACAATGGCCTCCGGGCACCGAGACATCGGCTAAGGGTTGTCTTGTTACTGCGGAAACACCCTGCATAGCATTTACAAAGTGGTAGAAGCTGAAGATGGGCCACTCTCAAATGATAAACAGTCACAAAGGAGTCAAAATAGGAATTTATATTCAATACACGAGCGCTGCCTTCCATAATCATCGTTACAAAGCCATAAATATGCATCAGTTTGACTTAAGATTTTAGCCAAGCTGGGTTGCCTGGCTCCTGTGCTTGCCCCCTACGTTCCCGATTTTTTGGCTAGGAGGTAAAGGGAGCACCTCTGTGATTGTTACTTCCAGGTCATCCGGGTTAGTACCTCGGAATGGGTGAAGCCGAAAGCTAGCCATCCTAAGAATATAATTGGCCGGCAACGACGAAAGTGAAAATTTCGGTTCATTAAAGACCATAGAGTTCGGGAACATTCCCCGAACTAAATCCTCAATATTTTCGTCCCACATTGATTGGAGTTGAGGTTTCACGATCATGGTCAATATGACATCCTGGGAAAAGAAACTTATAGAGGAACTATGTTTCCCAGAAGATGTTTCTTACGTTAATAGTAATTTAACATATCTCTCCGCATACCTTTGTTTATAAAACCGTATGACCAGATTGCCTTGTTTGTTGTATATCTTTGTCGTTCTAAAGGCTTTATAAAGTATGAATAACACTCACCGGCTACTGGCCGAGGAGGTTGAAGCCGATGGCCGGTTAACAAAGTCTTGTACAATGCGGATTCGAGCATTAATGATGTAAAGTACTGGGATGCATAGAATCATTACACATAAATCGTGTCAAACGTAAAAATGTTTGTGTCAAACACATATCGATCCTTAATTCGACCACCCGTGCCCACATTAAGGTCCGAGGGCTACTGCATTGCCTATTCAATGTAGCAAAGTCAAAGCGCAATATAGTTTCTGAGAAGATTTGATCCTCAGGTTGGTCGGTCACACCCAACCCGAGTCTCGGAAACTATTGCGTACCATGTTTCCATCCCTAACGTATGCCGTCGAGCAAGAACTTGATCATCAGGCCGATTTTGCAAATCGACCTAAGTCTCAGGGGCTATTGGGATTAGTGGTTTTATTTTCTTTATTATTTTTTCTTCAGCTGCATCTCGGGTTATAGACCGATACAGACCTTGAGGGCTATTGGCTATAATTCTGGTAGAGAATAAATTGCAGCAATCCAAAATAATTTTCACAAAAATCAGCCAGCTACTGAGGTGGTGCACTATTTCCGAAGCAGTCCGGTGTAATGCTCGTATGCATGTGGTTGGCTCAATAGAGGGCATTGTCGGCACTAAGCTTAGCTAAATTCGTTCAAACTTTTCAAAGACCAAAGTAATATATGACACCTCGGATGCCGATAGTGTTGCAGCTCGGCTGTGCAAAACACCTCGGAAGCAGTCCGACATAAAGCTCAGACGTGAATGGCTGGCTCCATAAAAGACTATTCCGACAATTAAGCTCAGATAAGGTCCTTCAAATTTTCAGAGACCGAGGTAATTTATGACACCTCGGATGCAATCCAGCGTTGGAGCTCGGACGCAGCCTGTCATTGGCGCTCAGATGCCGATCAACGTCGGAGCTCGGCTGCAAAATACACCTTGGATGCAGTCCGGCATTGGATCTCGGATGCAAGAGGATACCTTGAACGCCGAATAGTGTTGGAGCTCGGCTGTGAAAAGACGCCTCAGATGTAGTTCGGTGTTGGAGCTCGGACGCAAGAGGATGCCGCTGCACGGGAAACACTTTAAACCCCAGGTGTGGTGTAAAAAATTCCAAGGCATTGATAAAGGCCGATAACTTAAAGGGGCTCCTCGGATGCCCGACGTGTGAAATCTTCAGATACACCTCGGTGATCCTCAAGATCGGAGATGGGAAGATGTGTCGAACCAATTTTCAAGACCGATGGCTGAAGATGAAGAACAGTTCGGAAGAACTGAGGAACGTCCCCAACTTGAAGACCGATTCAGGGGGCTACTGATGGTGTCCTGGACTAGGGGGTACTCACCACGTCGTCTCCCGACCAGTGGGTCAGGCCGAGGACCCCCAGGGCGATTCACTAATGGGCCAGTTCGGAGAGCCCATGATGCATACAAGGGAGATTCCACAAGACTTGTCACACAAGACAAGGACTCCTTTAAACCCTAGTCCTACGGTGCATTATATAAACCGAGGCCATGCTATTCAATAGACAATTTCAATCTCATATTCATTACTACAATCTCGTAGTAGATACCTGTACTATGTACTATCCCCATATCAATACAATCAAAAGTAGGACGTAGGGTATTATTTCCTTGAGAGAGCCCGAACCTGGGTAAATCATATGTCCATGTTACCATCGCTCTAAGACGCCTAGCTTAGGACCCCCTACTACGAGATATGTCGAATTTGACACCAACAACAGAATCAACAGTGAGTAGACTCTTCTTGTGGCTTGCAAACTTTTTCATTCCGTGCATCGCCAATCTCGTGGTCATCGACATGTTCTTCTTCCATAGCAGCTGAAGGTCAACCCCACTATAAAAAGATGATCATCGTCATCTCATATCTAGCACGTAGTATTTATTTCATGCACCATGTTCCTCCATGGCTTCCATGTATCTACTAGTGGGATGTACGTGCTCATGTACCGCGTATTCATTTCCGTTGGATGGGTAACAATGCATATCTAATTTCAATCATCTAAATATCAGACACATGACCTCCAGTCATTTAATTGGTAGTCAAGGCAGCGTAAATGCCTCCTGGCAACCATCAAGCCACACAACAAGGATTAATGAAACAAACCACTGCTCATCCTAAGGTCAAACAGAAGAAACAAATGTGAAATGTAGTAGTGCAGTGCCATACCTAAATAAACAAAAGACGCAACCCGGTTCTCAACTCTCCCCCAAAAAATTCGACATGCTAAGGTATGAATAGGATGAACAGACGTCGTTGTGTTTAGTAATACCTAAATAAACAAAAGAGGTAGGATCAAATATAGTGTCAAGATGTTAACCTGCGAGTCTCTGTTTTCGCAGAAGCCATCTCCTCTTGTTCTGTTGCTTTTCCATAGGCCATAGCATGAAGACGAGCTACAGTGTGTAGAACTAGCTAGGCCGGTGTTAATGGACGGTAGCTCCACGTCCAGAGCAGATATTGACCTACCCAACCTATGTGCTCAGCCGCTATCGGACAAGCGAATATTCATACAATGATAAATGGTACCTGGTCCACTACTGCGAGGCATACCGGGATGTATTTTGGTTGGACAGCAAATAACATGGCAGGTATTGCGTGGCGCCTTATATTAGGTAGTAACTGTGATGTGCATGCGGATGTCCAAGATAACCTCATCGCGAGTGGTGTCCCGTAAATCTGTGCCTCTATTCTATTATTCTATATTCCTACCTCTGCAGTGAGAGTAACATATGTGTGGTGTTATGCAACACTTTATTTGTTAGGTTGTACACTCGTCATCTCCCAGTATATGTGATGTTATCCATAGTATGACTAACATGTTTATGCTATCACATGGCCTTTTTTATCATTAATTACTTGTCACATTGTTTATTTTGCCTAGATATGTTTGATGTTACCACTTATGTTACTCCCACTATGGATAGTCTTAGTGCATCTCCAATTCTAACCTTCAAACGAACACCACATCCGTCCATGGACAAGGGACCAGTCCGTGGACAAGAATGCAGGCGTCGGTCATCCAATTGCAGCCACATACATTTCAAGACGGATTTCAACAAATCGGACGATATTCGTATAAACCATATGATTTCGTATAAGAGCGGATAGAAGCATTACATTCTTGACATATTTCAGCTAAACTATAATGACTAGGTTGCTCTATTCTAACCTACTCTATTGCCGGCCACGGTGAATCCCGTTTCCCATGACATGTCTTTCCAATGTCCAACAACCAACTCACCGGACAGCCGAGATCCCCGAAGCTAAGTCCTTCCACCAAAGGGCAAGAATAGCCTCCGCCTCCACAAATATCAGATTAGTGGTTGGTTTTTGGCCACAGGAAGATGGTCGTCATGACCTACGTCCATGCGAAGTGGGCAAGTCACTGGTTGTGTAGTCCATTGAGGCAATGACCATGGCCTTTACCGAACCCAAGCGGTGGCGGCTTCGCATGGTCTACTTGTCCTCATCGTTGGCAGCGGTCACAAAAATTTTTTCTTCGTCGCATGGAGTGGCCACAATCGAATTCATCCGCTGTTGCATCAACCTCCACATGGCATTGGCCAATGTGGACGGACGAGGACAGCCTGGCAATGGTTGTGGCACCGGCTATGGCTCCTGAGAGCTCGCTAGCAAGCCAACTTGTATCCAGATGGCTTACTAGGCCACCCAGATGGCTACAATTCTGAAGATCTTCTTCTGCTCGCCGGAGATGTCGTCCCATAGGGTTTTTGAGTCGTAGGCCATGATGGGTGTGGTGCAAGAAGGAGATGAATAGCGGAGGTGTGTGTGGTTCTCGCTCGGCGCCTAGCCACGTTTAAATAATGGGAGCATGTGAGGTGTTGACAACAGAGGATTTTACTGTCGGCCGACACATGGACGGTTGTGTGGCGCTAGGGGCGTCGGAGTAGGTTCCTAGGCTCATGCGTTGGTTTAATAGACATTGGCGGGCTGACTATGTGTCGAGAGAAGGCGTGCGCAATAGCGGCCCTCTTGGTTGGCGTGTCACTTCAGTACCAGGTCCAATGAGTGCTCGCGCCTGCTCTAGGTCATTATAAATGTGTTGGAACTATGCTCTCGAGGCAATAATATTGTATTATTATATTTCCATATTTGTAATTAAGAGTTTGTATTCTATGCTATAACTGCTATGATTCTAGAATATGCGTTAGTGGAAAACTCATATGCCGTGTGGGATGATAAACTGTAAAATAAAGGTTCCTAGTCTTGCCTCTTAAGACTGGCTCAAGTATTTTTTTAGTGATCGTGTTTTCCGGATCTTAGGATATCATTCAGTGTAATGATAGTCCTAAAACAACATTGAGAACATGACATTAGAAGAACGGTCATATTGAATAGATCCAAACTTGTTTGTTATACTTTGAAATAATATCGTCTCAAATCAATTGTTATAACACGGAGTGTTAACAAGTGTTTTTTGTTCCTTAGACCATGAGAGTATCATAGTCACTTCTTACCATACGAAGAGCTCTGGGGTTGCTCAAACGTCATCCGTAACTAGATGATCACAACGACAACTTACAGGTTCATCAGAAAGTTTGACAAGGGACTAGATAGCTCAAGAGTGGGATTTTCTCCTCCGATGATGGAGAGATATTATCATGGCCCTCTCGGTGTGATGACGTCCTTCATCGTCTGGCGACACATAGGTAACCGTGTCATAGGGATGCCAGAACACATTAACGAGAAAGAAGAACAAAACCAGTAACGAGAATAATGGTATAATGTGTCGTGTTGTTCTCATGGCGGATGCCATTGTAGGATCGAAAGTAGGTCTAGAGGGGGGTGATTAGACTACTTAACCAATTAAAAATCTACTTTTTCCAAATTTTAAGTGTTGGCAAATTTTAGCATTCATAGCAAGTCAAGCACACCCTATGTTGGGGATATAACCCCGTGGTAAGACCCGCCCAGGTGGGGCCGGGTTTCACCTGGCGGCTCATGGACCAGACCAAGGCCGATGGGCCTGGAGACGTAAGCTTAGATATATGGCGGTTTACCAAGATGGGCTTAGGCGAGGCCAAGACCAAGGAGGCATGAAGACCCGGGCGGTTAAGCCTCCCGGGGACGGCTTGCCCAGGAAGGTAAGGTGACATAGAGATAGAGGCGGATACATTGTAAGAGTCGGTATGAGACTTGTAACCCATGGTCTTGGCCTCCTATACAAGGGCGAGACCCGGGGCGACTTGGATAGAAACCGATCAATCGAGAACTAAGTCAAATGAATCCGCTCCCTTGTAATCGATACTCCAATCAATACAACACAAGCATGACGTAGGCTTTTACCTCATCTCGAGGGGCCGAACCTAGGTAAACTCGTGTCCTTCATCCCAACCAACCCCTTTGAGTCCATCACCTTAGCGATGGCCTCGAACATAATTCCTCGGACATCTGCTGTGATAAAACCACGACAGTTGGCGCCCACCGTGGGGCTGATGCTCGATGGTGTTGAGTTCTCAAAGGGCTCCCTTCTAGGGATCGAGGGATACGTTGTCGGCAGGATGAACAAGAGTCGCCACGGCCAGCTCTACATCGATGACGCCAGCTGGGGCCCCGAGGCTGACTCTATCGAGTATGGCTTCCGATTCACCTTCGGTGGGATCCACGTTTTCATCAGCAAGGTCGGCGGATCTACACCTGGGCCGGACGTTTGCACCAACATCGTCGAGCCGGCTCGGCGCATGCAACCCGCTCGGTGCATGCAACCTGCCCGTGTTAATCTGGGCAGGAAGCATGTCTTCGTCAGTTTTACTCAACGCGTGGATCTAGAGGGGTCCATGTCACAAGAAACTCTCGTATGTTCGGGGGATGAATCTTCGAGCGGGGAGACGGAATCAATCTACCCGCTTCACAATGGTAGGCTCGGGGGCTACGACAAGTTTTACCCCGAGTCGGAGTGTCATGAGTCGGAGGACTATGGGCCGCCAATGCATGCGGCCATCTTCGTGGCGGGTTCAGTGCCAGGCATGAGCAGTGCAGCCGCTGGGGCAGCCGGGTCGGGGGCTGACCCGCCGCCGGCTCAGGTTCTCCTGGATCTGATGAATGAGCTCACAACCCTGATGGCAACTGAGGTCACACCAGAGAATCAAGCCGCCCGGAACACAGAGATCGCCAGGATAAAGGACCAGATGACCGAAGTTCAGCAAGGGATCAGCATGCTGAAGGCCCAGATGGACGCAAAGGTAGAACACCTTAAGGAGAATGCTTTCCGCCTTGAGCTGGAGCAGCAATCCACGGCGGCGGTTCAGCGGATGAGACATCAGTCCCGCTTGCCAGAACAGTTCGAGGCCAGGAATCTTTTTAACACGCCAGGGGCGGGATGGACCACGGAAGCACCAGAGAGTCGGTCGGCAGCTCGACAGCAGCGCCCTAACCCGCCCCAGCGGGACCAGCCCTCACCAATGGCTTTTCCAACGCCGGCAGGTCACTATTCAAACCTGACAAAGAACATGGTGGCGGCGGCTACCTAGCTCGATACGATTCCTATCCCGGACGAGGCACCCTTCGCAGAATAGGTGAGGAACGCTATTGGATACCTGCAGAAGGCGATCGCCCACCAGGAGAAATACACTTATAGTCGGAGTCATGTGCACTCAACCCCCATCAATAGCCGTAGCTTCAGCTGGCGTTATGAGTCACCGGTGGTTTCTAGCAGTGACCGACACCAGAACCCGCCACGAGACGATCGGGCAGTTCTAGATGCTCAGGCTCTGGTGGACTGGGCAAGGGCACGACGCAAGGAAGCGGCTCTGGCAACGGAGGCGGCTCATCAAGAACCGTCACCTTCTATCTCAGTAGGAGCAAGAGTAACCACCAGGGCCGTGGGAGTGCCGTGCTTGGTGCTGGCTTTATGGAATGAATGTCTGCCGAAGGATTTCAAGGGCCCTAGTAAGGTCCCAAACTATACTGCTGATCTGCCTCCGGAGGCATGGATTGAGAGCTATGAGCTAGCGATGGATATGTTAGATGTCAGTGATGTAGTGTGTGCCAAGTATTTTATCATGATGCTGGAAGGGCCTGCTCGCACGTGGTTGAAGGGCTTACCGCCCAACACCATTAATTCCTGGGCTGAGTTAAAGGCGAAGTTCATAAAAAAATTCCAGGGAACGTGCAAGCATCCCATGACGATTGTGGATTTGGATCATTGCGTGCAGCAGGAGAATGAGTCGGCTCATCATTGGGTCCGACGGGTCTCAACCATCAACCACTCGTCTGAACATATTACGGCGTCTCAAGCAATTTTGATTCTAGAGAAGAATTGCCACTTTACGCCTTTGAAACAGAAGCTTGGCCAGCTCAAGCGCTCGTGTCAGGACATGGGGGAGCTCATGGCGGCTCTCACCAAGTACGCTGACTCTGACAATACGAAGGATCCAGGCTCTAAAGAGGAGAAGCTTGGTCAGGACAAGAAGAGTAACAATGGTAAGGGTCCAGCAAGAAATGGCAACCAAGGCAAGTGGAAGAATACGGATGATGGGTCAGAATTGGTGGCCAACGCCAGCACCGGGAACAATCGTGCTAAAGGCAATGGGAACTTCAGTCAGCCCTTTAATAAGGGTGAAACTCCTTTTAATTTGGAGGAGATGCTCAATAAACCTTGCCCAGAGCACAGCCGGCCCAATAAGGTGGCAAATCATTCATGGAGGAATTGCCACATTATGCACAATTTTGGGATTACAGTGTGCGGCGGCATAACAACAATGGCGGAGGCCCGCCGAGCGGCTTAGGGCCAGGCAGGTCAGGTGCCGGCTGGGGATCTGGCGGGTCAGGATCCGGCTACCAGGGCCAACGCAGCCAAGGGGGACATCATCAGCAAAGCAATGGCAATAATCAGCAGCAAAATAACCAGTCTGGACATCATCAGCCAAGGCAGTATTTGAAGTGGTCAGAGTACGACATAACCTGGAGCAGAGAGGATCACCCACCGTGTGTTGATGACCCCGGATGACTGGCATTGGTAGTTGCCCCCCAAGTTGGAGGATACGTGTTTACCAAGGTGCTTATGGGTGGTGGCATCATCATCAATATTTTGTACTATGACACTTTTCGCCGGATGAAGTTGCTTGATAAGGATCGTAAGCCTTCCTCAACAATTTTTCACGGTGTGGTGTCTGGCAAGTCAGCTTATCTAGTGGGGAGGATTTCTTTGGAAGTCGCCTTCGGTGACGAATACAACTACAGGGGTAGAGACCTTGTGTTTTGAGGTGGTCAAGATCAAAAGTCCGTATCATGCTCTGTTTGGACGTTTGGCTTACGCCAAGTTCATGGTTAGGCTTTGTTATGTGTACTTGCAGCTCAAGATGCCAGGTCTAAGGGGAACGATTACGGTGCACGGTGATCGAGAGACGACTATTGAGTGTGAGGAAGGAGATGCAGCTTATGCAGAGTCGAGTTGCGCGGAAGCAGAGCTCAAGTTCTATAAGGAAAATGTTGATCCGGAGGACATGACTCCACTCAAAAAACCCACCACAGAATCTGAGCCGCCCCTCAAGTTCTCAGCAGATGACACCAAGCTAGTGGATTTTACCCCAGGCGACTCATTGTAGCAGTTTACTATTGGGGCCAATATGGATCCCAAATAGGAAAGCACGCTCATCGAATTCATCTGTGAGAATCAGGACATCTTTGCATGGAAGCCTTCTAACATGTCGGGTGTATTGAGAGAGTTCGCTGAGCACCACCTTAATGTGAATCCTAAGTTTAAGCCGGTCAAATAGTTTCTACGGCGGTTCAATGAAGAGAGGTGCAAGGCCATTGGGGAAGAGGTGGCCCGGCTCCTGGCGGCGGGCTTCATCGTTGAAGTGTTTCACCCAGAGTGGCTTGCTAACCCGGTACTAGTGCTTAAGAAGAACGACACGTGGCGTATGTGTGTGGATTACATGGATATTAATAAAGCCCGTCCAGCTGACCCGTTTGCTCTCCCCCGTATCGACCAGATCATCGATGCAACGACGGGTTGTGAGAGTTTATGTTTCCTAGATGCTTATTCTGGCTATCATCGGATCAAGATGGTAGTCAAGGACCAAGAGAAGACGGCTTTCATCATGCCTTTTGGTGCTTTCTGCCATGTGTCTATGCCTTTCGGGCTCAAGAGTGCCGAGGCGACTTACCAACGTTGTGTGCAAAATTGTCTCCACAGCCAAATTGGGCGTAATGTTCATGCATACGTGGATGACATTGTGATTAAGTGCAGGAAGAAGGAGACTCTGCTTGATGACCTGAAGGAGAACTTTGACAACTTACAGGTCTACAAGATGATGCTTAACCCGGCTAACTGTGTTTTCAGTTTCCTGCATGGAAGCTCTTGGGATTCCTAGTTTCTGAGCATGGCATTGAGGCTAATCTGGATAAAACCAAGGCTATCACTTCCCTATCTGAGTTGACATGCATCAATGATGTTCAGCGCCTGGCGGGATGGATTGCTGCGTTAAGCCGGTTCATAAGCCACCTTGGTGAGAAGGCCAACCCTTTGTACCAAATGGTGAAGAAGACAGATAATTTTGTCTGGAGTATGGCGGCGGGTGAAGCATTTGAGGCTCTCAAGAGGCAGCTCACAGAGCCGCCAGTCTTAGCAGCTCCAGCTGAAATGGAACCTTTGCTCTTATACGTGGTGGCTAATAACAGGGCAGTCATCACCGCGAACATTGTTGAGCGTAACGAGGTAGGGAAGGAATATCCGGTTCAAAGGCCGGTTTATTCCATCAGTGAAGTCCTGACAGAGTCCAAGCAGAGATATCCGCATTGGCAGAAGCTAGTATATGGGGTGTTCATGGCCAATCGTAAATTGAAGCATTACTTCCTGGGGCACCAGATCACAGTGGTTAGCTCTGCCCCGTTGGGAGATATAATTCAAAACAGAGAGGCCACCGGCAGGATTTCTAAGTGGGCATTAGAGCTTGAACCTCTTAGTTTGAAATACGTGCCCCGCACGGCGGTCAAGTCTCAAGCCCTGGTGGATTGCATAAACGATTGGACGGAGTGTCAGGTGCCCAAGGAAAAGCCAGATAACACATATGGGACAATCCACTTTGATGGATCCAGGCAGCTGGAAGGATCAGGGGCAGGGGTTGTCTTAACCTCCCCCAAAGGTGACAAATTCGGTTATGTGTTAAGGTTGATGTTTCCTTGTACTAATAATGCAGCTGAGTACGAAGCTCTGCTTCATGGCCTCCGGGGGGCTAAGGAGATGAACCTGAGCCGGATTAGGTGTCTCGGCAACTCATACCTGGTGGCTCAGCAAGTTTCAGGCACTTGGGATTCCAAGGACCCGCGGATGGCAGCGTATCGTCGGGCGGTGGATGTCATCGCTGGTCATTTCAAGGGTTATCAGGTGGATCATATTGCTCGTTGCAAGAATGAGGCGGATGACGCCCTGTCAAGGCTAGGTTCTCAGCGTAAGCCGGTACCGCCTAACATTTTCTTAGATGTGTTGCATCACCCGTCGGTTAAGTTACCTTCAGAGGAAGACTTGGCTGTACCTGACCCGAAGGGGCAGCTGGTGGCAGCTCTACATGCTATTCCTGACTGGGTTGTGCCTTACTTGGCGTACTTAACTCGCGGCGAATTACCTGATGATGAAAATATGGCTAGACAGATCACCAGGTGGTCTAAGTCTATGACCATAATCAATGGTCACTTACATAAGTGTAGTGTTACTGGCGTCTTCCAACATTGTGTTTCTGCTAAAGAGGGCAAGGAAAACTTGAATGAAATTCATGCTGGCGATTGTGGTCATCATGCCGTCTCAAAATCACTGGTGGCCAAGGCTTTTCGACATGGTTTCTTCTGGCTGACGGCTCATAAAGATGCAGAGGATTTGGTTCGCAAGTGCGATGGATGTCAGAAGTTCAGCCGGCGTACTCACGTCCCGGCTCAAGAGTTACGTATGATTCCAATTACTTGGCTGTTTGCAGTCTGGGGGCTTGATATGGTTGGGCCTCTCAAGAGATCCAAGGACAAGAAGACCCACCTTTTGGTGGCGGTGGATAAATTTACCAAGTGGGTAGAAGCGGAGCCGGTCAGCAAGTGTGAGATGGTCAAGGCGGTTCAATTTATTAAGAAGTTGATCTATCACTTTGGTTATCCTCACAGTATCATTACAGATAATGGCACGAACTTATCTAAGGGGGCTATGCAAGTGTTCTATGAAAATGAGCACATCCGGCTTGATGTTTCTACGGTGGCTCATCCTCAATCAAATGGTCAGGCAGAACGTGCTAACTAGGAAATCCTAAGAGGTATCAAACCCCGGCTTATGGTTCCTTTACAGCGCACGCCGGGCTATTGGGTGGAGGAACTATTGTCCGTCTTATGGAGCATCAGAACCACTCCCAATAGATCAACATGTTATACACCCTTCTTCATGGTATATGGCACAAAAGCCGTATTACCGAGCGATATCCATCATGACTCGGCACGAGTGGCGGCTTGTGTTGAAGAAGATAACGAAACAGCATGTCAAGACGCGTTGGATGCCTTGGAGGAAGAACATGATCTCACGGCGGCTCGATCGGCGATCTATCAGGAAGACCTGCGTTGCTACCATAGCCGCAGAGTTAAGACCTGGACGTTTCAAGAAGGCGACTTAGTGTTGCGGTTGATTCAAGATCAGACGGATGCACACAAGCTGTCCCCTCCGTGGGAAGGTCCTTTCATGGTCAGCAAGAATCTCAACAACGGGTCATATTACCTCGTTGACGTCTGGGATGACTCAAGTACTTCTGGGTAGGAGACCCGCTAGTCGTGGAACATAGCTCATCTGTGGCCTTACTACAGTTAAGTTGTTGAGACTCGACATTGTACACCATCATTGTACATATCATATATATATACATATATATATATATGAAAAAAGTTGGCATCCCTGCAAGCTGGGGCCTCTGCCATTTCACATATCTCAGTTGTGCAAAAAGGTCGTCTAGGGGGCTTCCAACCTGCTGGGTTTAGCTTATCACACCCTATCGATCGGCTCTCAAGCCAAACAGTTGATTTTGTCAACAAAGGTCGTCTAGGGGGCTTCCAACCTGCTGGGTTTAGCTTATCACACCCTATAGATCGGGTCTCAAGCCAAACAGTTGATTTCGTCAACAAAGTTCATTTGGGGGCTTCCAACCCACTGGGTTTAGCTTACATACCCTCTTGATCGGCTCTTAAGCTGCCAAAGTTAAACCTGCCCGTTTGCAACTTGCGACTCCACCAGGTGACCCGCCGAACTCTTGCCATTTAATATCGCTTAGAGACACTGAGCCGGTTCAAAGAAATTGACGGCCAATCTCGTTAGAGACCCTGTACTGGTTAAGGTTAAACTGGTGGTTCTTGTCACGTGAGGGCTGGCTTATGGAAAATGAGGATAAACTCTCTCATCTACTGCTGACTTTCCGCTATGTGGCCCTTTCATACTCTTAGACAGTCAATCTTTTGAAGACCCTGAATTGTTTAAGGTTTAAATGACGGATTTATGTCACGTGAGAGGCAGTTTTTGAGCTACTAGGGTACACATGCCCTGCTGTGTCTCTCTCTGGGATGCTACACTTCCTATCAATTAATCTTGCTTAGAGACCCTGAGCCGTTCTAAGAAATTGAAGGCCAATCTCGATAGAGACCCTGTACTGATTAGGAGTTTTAATTAGCGAGTACACCCAGAAGAACCGGCACATGAGTTAAAAAAATTCAAAAAACAAATCCGGAAAGATATAACATCTCCGGGTTATGCGGTTTTAAGCCGCCCTAGTAAACAATATGGAACATATTCTGTTTCCACAGGTTGGTTATCTCAAGAAGAGCCGCCATGACATCTGGTATAAATTGGAGTACTACAATATGTTAAAGTAGTGCATGATGACACAGTTCAGGCAAGGCAAAGTTTTTACTAAAAGCCTATTACAATGCTCTCCACAGAGCTCACAAGCAAGGACTTAAAGTTTTTTACACGCCCCGAATTTCGGCGGGTCTCGAGAGCCGGATTACCCACAGTTTTATCAAAGGGCTCGGCTAGACGGCGGGTCACCTTGCGCCGGGTCTTTGACCTCCTTGATCTGGAGATAGTCCACGTCCCAGTTGCAGTTGGTTAAAGCTTTAAATGTTGCCTCTTCAAAGAGGGGAGACGGGTCAAGCTCAGGAGCAAAGAAGTGCTTACGGCATGTAGGAATTAAGTCCGTGGCCTCGAAGGTTGGGACGCGCACTCGCTTGTTCTCAGCATTGTAAGCCGCCTGATATGTTGACAGGTTCACTTCTTCCGCTAGTACCGATGCAAGGACTCTGGAGGCCTTCATGCAACGGGCGTAGTCGGCTTCTGTGAACTCTGAGCCGTTGTCCTTCTTTGATGGAAACCCGTCCATCATCTCCTTGGGAGTTAGCTTTGGGGCGAAGGCTAAAAACCGGCTTATGGCCGCAATGGCTCCCTTTCTGGCGGATGATTTCTTGAGCTCCTGGATTTTCTTGGGCAAGGTGGACAACATTTCTATAACTCCCTTCATGGACTGGGGGATACTCTCTTTGTTAAGCATCACTTTGATGCTGCAGAGTGTTCCACAGTACAACTGTTCTTAGAGAGTATAGACGGCTTTTAGAGACAACAGGCCGTCAATGGCGAGTTGACGGCTCCTTGGACCTGTATAAGATGGATTTTTTGTTATAAGCCACCTTTATAAGTCTTCACACGAGGATACTGGATAAAGTACTTGCCAATGATAGCAGCAGACATCTTTGCAATATGGCGCTTCAGGGCGTGTAGTTCATTGGATACTTCCATGAGCCGCTGGTCAGCGTTATCTGCACGCTGAGCCCGGGCAGTTTTCTCCATCTCAGCAGCTTTCTTGAAGGCGGCGAAATCAGCTTTAGCTTTTACAAGCTCTTCGGCCGCAAGCCGGCACTTCTCTTCTGCTGCACTCCTGGCGGCCTGTTGGGAGGCTAGATTGCTCTTCAAGCCGGTCAGTCCAGACTCGACATTATTTAAAGCTTCCTATGACAAACAAAGGTACAAGAAAGGTAAGTGGCCAGGATAGCATGTCGTCAGATGTTTAAATTAACAAATATAATGCAAATCTCCAGCAGATTCCAAGCAATATACTTGACACTTGGGGGCTAATGTCTATTTGCTCTCCAAGACTACAAGTATGTTCCGTCTCATCTTTATCAAGTTAAGCCGGCACGTGGGGGCTAATTTCTATTTGCTCTCCAACACTACAAGTACGTTCCGGCTCATCTTTATCAAGTTAAGCCGGCACGTGGGGGCTAATGTCTATTTGCTCTCCAAGACTACAAGCTACCAACCACAAAGTAAGTCCCGGCTCATCTTTATCAAGTTAAGCCGTCACTTGGGGGCTACAATTGGCTCTTTGTTCAAGTCTACATTGAAATTCCGGCTCATATTTGTCAAAGATAAGCCGACACTTGGGGGCAACAATTGGCTCTTTGTTCAAGTTTACATTGAAGTTCCGGCTCATATTTGTCAAAGATAAGCCGACACTTGGGGGCTACATTTGGCTCTTTCCATGAGCAAATTCGGCCCATTATTTATATACTGACCCGAACTTGGGGGCTACAGTTGATCAACTACTTAAAATTGAGTACCGGCTCACTATTTGCATATTAAGATGATACTTGGGGGCTACAGGTTAAGTGGTTCTACTTAAGGCATGGTTTGGAAGACCCACTTTACCATTTATAAATACTAAACCGGCTCTTAGGGGCTACATAATGATATAAGGAAAGTAAAGAGTACCTTGTATTTTTTCTTCATCAGGTTGGCGAGCTTGAGTTCCATGTTCCGGCTCGTGGTGAGGCGGTTCAGATAACCGGCGTGCAGCTCGTCAGCATTTAACTTCGCCAACACGGCGAGATCAAGGTCCAGCTTGTCAGAGGGTTCAATTTTCTTAGTGTGTTTTGTCAACACACGAGGTTTAGGAGCTTGAAAGCCGGTCCCGGTGATGATGACATCTGGAGTAGTTGAATCGTCAGTGGCCGTTGAAGGGCTCGGTGGCTTACAATTGGTCCTCGGAGGACTCTCAGTATCTGTCTCATGGGCCGCCGGCTCGGCAGAACGACGAGTGTCTTCAGGTGCATCCTTGGAGGCAGCAGAAGGATCAGCATGTGCAACTGGAGAGTCCGGCTTGGCAGCCTCCGGTTCTTGAGCAGTGGAGGCCGAGGTAGACCCGACGGTTTTTCTTCGCTTTGCTTGAGCCCTGGAAGGCATAGAAAGTTGTTATATAAAATCCAAAGGATGACAAAGGATAGGATGCAAATATGGAAGCACGTACTCCGGGTTGATCTTCAGAGGCGGCAGCTTGGTTGCCGTTGAGTCGCCGGAAGAAGGGGTGATTCCTGAAAGAAGTTAACACATTATAAAGACAGAATAAAGTTGTAAGGCAAGGTTGACAAAATTAAGCCAGGTGAAGCAAATACCTCAGCCGACCGTTTCCATTGAACCGACAAGTGAGATAACACGGCCATGAGATCTTCAGAGCCGATGCTCTGGGTCTGGCGCTGGGAGACTTGCTGTTGCTTTTTTCAAAGAAAGTTGGGGTCTAAGTAAGCAATAGGATGAGAAAAGGGGACTTTTCGGACGACCCACCGTATCTTCTGAGGTACAAGATGTTCTAAGTCAGATGAGACATATGTTACCTCACGGGCGTCAGTGTGGCTTGTCTTCGTCTCGTCCTGTGAAGTTATTATTGTTAGTAAGGTGTATGAAGAGACGGCCAAGAGAGTCAAGTTTTACCTCTGTGTCGTCAGCTTCAGGCTGCTCCTGAGGTGCAGGTTTCTTCTTTCGGCCGACGGCCTTCTCCTTCAACTTCTTTGGAGGAGGAACATATTTCTTTTTCCAGAAGCTGGAGTTAGCCTGGAAGTAAAAGTAGCCGAAAGAGGTCAGATATTATAAAACATGCATGGATAGCTAAACATGGAAGTCAGGAGATTGAGAGTCGCCCTTACATCCCGGGCCGGGTTTGCGACGCAGATGGGTGATAATCCAATGGTGCGGCAAGAATCTTGAGATTCATGAATAAGGCTTTTGACGGCAGCAACGATCTCGTCTTCTAACAAAATGGTAGGATTAAAACAGAGGGGATCGTTGGCGTCACTTGTATATTCACACATGAGGCGGATTCTCCAGCTTAGAGGCATGACTCGCCAAGAGACCCAACAATGGGTCAGGTCAATTCCTGTCAGACCGTTGGCCAGGAGGGCTTTGATTTTGGCGTAAGCCAGGGCATATTTTGCCCGTCAGAAGCTAACATCTGATCAGGGAGCTCGATCGTGGTCTTGAGTCGGGACGGGCGATAACCAGGTAATGGATGCTCTCCTTCTGGAGAGGTATCCTTGCAGTAAAACCAGTTCTTGTTCCAATCCTTAGGATGATTTGGCATACGAACAGCTGGAAAGGCCATGTCGCCTTCTTTGAATGGATATACCGCCGAGTTCCAAGCTTGGTCCGGATGCAACTTTTGTCTGGCGGTTGGCATAGAAGAACTCACGAAAGAGGTCAACCGATGACTCTTCTTGCAAGTAAACTTCACAGAGAACTGGGAAGTTGCACATGTTTGAAACGGAATTCGGCACAATGTCTTGAGGACGCAGCTTGAAGAAGTGAAGGACGTCTCAGAAGAATTTTGAGCCGAGTGGACTGAAATCGTGTGAGAGGTGGTCTGTGAATACAACCACTTCACCCTCTTGGGGGATGGGTTTCTTCTCATTGCTTGGAACCCGCTAATGAATGACGTTTTTGGCTGGCAAGGTCCCCGTGTCTACGTAATCCTTTAAAAACTCTTCAGTAACGGCAGAGCCGACTCAATTGCAGGAGTTGGACGCATGAGGCATAATGGCGGCTTAAAAAGCTGTGGAAAGTAACAGCACACAACGAGTTAGAAGGTGACAGACAACTAAGGGCGGCTGACGAAATCTAAGTGCTACGAGGCTGAGCCGCCCGTGCAGTTCAAGGCGAAAGCAGACAGTTTTATGGCGAGTTATGCTACATGGCAATGGAGCAAAATACTGCTAAGTGTGGAAAACGGGATTCACATGTTATCGTTGCAATGACAGATCTATGGACAGAGGAAAAACATATTTATTCTAAACCTAACGTTGAACGGAGGAACTGGTGATATCTGGAGACGGTAAAAGGAAGCAACTACCGATATGACTTGAGTCATCGATGATCTCCTATGGTTTACCGTGTCAGGGAAAGATTCATTACAAGATTCATGGGGTATTATGTCATTGGGCATTGTGAGGAGCCCGCGTTCTAAGCGGACTGAGGAACTCCATGGATTTACTACCCTAAACTATAGATCTAGGGGACGAAGAAGGACGTATCGGAGGAGATGAGCCGGGCGCGAAGGATGCTCTGGTCCGTTCAGGTCGATGCAGCGGCCTTGGGCTATCACAGCGCAAGAGATTCACCGGAGCGAGAGAGCTCGGGGGTGACAACATCGAGAGGAAGAAGAAGAGGCGCAAGCTGCAAAGGAAATGAGAAGGACTGTTCGCGGTCCTATTTAAGAGGCTAGAAAGAGGAAACAGGCGCGAGAATCCAGGCGACCAAAACTGACCGACCGAGACGGACGCCTCGATTTTTGGGTCATCGGTTTAATGATGAAAGATCCGTTGTGGTCGTCGAGGAATCTTTTTGGCATACCCAATATGACGTCATGGCGGGTTACATTTCTAGCATTTCTTACATTTCTTACATCTCAGGACGTAGGCTTTTACCTCATCTCGAGGGGCCGAACCTGGGTAAACTCGTGTCCTTCATCCCAACCAACCCTTATGAGTCCATCACCTTAGTGATGGCCTCAAACATAAGTCCTCGGACATCTGCCATGATAAAACCACGACACCCTACACATTCATGTCTACGAGTATAGCAGCGGAAAGTAAAGACAAGCATGAGTAGTAAAGGGAGGGTAGGAAGATCAAAGCAATTTGGAGACATGATGATTTTTCACGTGGTTCCGATAGGTGGTGCTATTGTACGTCCAGGTTTATGGAGTCTTTAACCCACAGAGGGTAACGGTCGCGAGATTCCACGAAGGGCTCTACCCATGGACGGTTCCACGAAGAAGCAACCTCAACTATACCATGATGGCCTACATCCACGGAGGACCTAACTCGGGTAGATCTTCATGAAGTAGGCGATCTCCTTGCCCTTACAAACTTCTTGGTTCACTCCAGAACATGAAGTAGGAGGTTCCCAAGTGACACCTAGACAATCGAGGAGGCACCACCCTCCAAAAGGTATTAGGCTCGATAATGTCGATGAACTCCTTGCTCTTGTCCTTCAAGATGATAGACTCCTCAACACACAATCACTCTCTCACAAATTTTTCTATGGCAAAAGAGATTGATTTGGTCGAAAGCAACTTGGGGAGGCTAGAGATCAAGATTCAAATGGTTGGAATGTAATGGCATGATCTCAACACATGAGTAGGTGGCTCTCTCTCAGAAAATCAGTTGTTATGAGTGGGGATCTATTTTGAGTGCTTCTCTTGCGAGTGAGTGGTGGTGGGGGGGTATATATAGGCATCTCCAAAAATCCAACCATTACACCTTAAGTGACCAACTCGGTGACACCGATATGTGAATCTTGATGGTACAAAGTTTCTGCAAAGGTAGCAACTTTTGAATCTCAGCGAGACAGATATATAATATTGGTTGCACCGACTAGGTGACCAATGGTCAGATTGCCAAAGTCGGTGATGCCGATTCAACAATCTCGACGGGACCGATTTTTTGAAATTGGGTATAGAATGTTGGCAACCCAAACTCGATGGCACCAAAGCAGAATCGGTTGCACCAAAGGGTTAGGGTTTGGCTTGAGTCTGTCTGAGTCTGGGAATCCATGGTACCAAGTGGGAGTTGTTGGTTGCACCGATTTTGAGTGTTTGGCTTTGGCCTTGTGTGGAAGAGCTTGTGGGTGTTTTTGGTGACTATCACTTGTGCATGTATGAGCACATTGTTCACCAACAGTACATTACCCCCTTTTAATAGTATTGTCTTTCCAATGGACTCAAAGTGATTTCTCACAAAGTAAAATGTAGAGTCCTCTTGTTTGAAGCTTTGGCAATCTATCCACAATCCTTTTGCCATCTCTATCATGGAACCTTTCCTGAAATATACTTAGTGGAATCATTAGTTCAATGACATATATGTTGTTATTAATTACCAAATCCACCAAGGGAGCAAATGTTCTTTTAATCTCCCCCTTTTTGGTAATTGATGACAACATATAGATCAAAGCTTCGACATATGATATAATCAATGAATATAATTGTCGCTTTGAGAAGTATGTGATAAGCAAGAGCTCCCCCTAAATTTGTGCATTATTTTAAATTTGTGTTTGAATGCAAATGCACAATCTATTATGTACTTGGGGCACTTCTTCAATGTCACATAAATCTTGGTGGTGTGCGGGAGTAATAAGAGTGACTATCATAGCACAACACAATCAAGCAAAGTGAATGATCATCTCATAAACATCAAACGGATAGGAAATATTAGCAACACACATTAAAGCGTATGATCAAACACAAAAGTTTAACATGCTTGTGCTAAACAGCAAGCAACCAAAAGACCAAATGTTTTAACACAACAATAAAAACCAACGCTCTCTCACTCGAAACCTAAAGATCTATATACAACTTCTCCCCCTTTGGCAACAAGTTACCAAAAAGTTCAAAGATATATAAAACTAATCGTTCTTCTAGGGATGATCTCCTCCGGTGGTCGATGTCGGAGTCGAGAGGACTGCGTCGGCAAAGACTTCAGCTGATGTCATGGACGGAGTTGGAGTAGCAACTGGAGGAACCAGAGGAGCTGATGGAGCTAAAGTCACTATAGCAGGTGTTAACAAAGAAGGCCTCGACTCAGGAGCTAGCACTGTGGCTGATCTGGCCTGGATAGTGAAGTGTGTGCTTGTCCTGAGAGGAGAGACATCATCATCATCATCATCATCATCACCATAATCATCATCATCATCATCATCATCATCATCATCTGTACAATGAGGAAGAGGCATAGAGTCAACTTCCTTCTTGAGCTCGTTCACGGTCCTGGTTAGCCCATCCACCTTGTCATTGAGGGGCTTGACCCTATTCTCAAAGATCCTCACAAGATTGTTCTGGTTCTCCAATATATCCTTGATGTCCTTCTGTATGCCCTTAACCGTTGAGATCAAGAGATCCATCTGCTCGTTCCTGGACCTAGGGACCTGAGCACTAGTGGATCTAGCTGCCTCTGCCTCTGCCTGTGCTTGAGCTGCAACTGATGTGGGATGGTCTAGGTCCATCACCAGAACATTGTCCTTAAAGTATGGCTGTAGGGGCAAGTGGGGTCTGTCCAGAGCAAATATGTGCTTCTCCAGCTTGGAGTTGATAAGCATCTGAATGTAGGGTGCATAGCAGCAATGACGCTTCTGATCAGCAGCAACCCTCTTTGTTATCTCCAAAATGAGATCCATCACTCTGGATCTCTGGTGCTAGTCAATATGAAGCAGCAAGTTGATGGAGTAGCCTCGGATCATCTTCTCGTCTCCTGACTTAGGCATCATGGTATGCCTCAGAATGGTGTTAATGGTATGGAGACCTTCCTAGAGGTAGTAGATAGATCCTAACTTGTGGGACTGAAGATCTGCAGCAGGAATAACATTGTACATGTCCTTCATGGCATTGTGGCTGGCGTTGGACTCTGAGTACACACAAACATCTCCATCTTGTACCTCTGGGACTCCTAAGATGGCATCCCACTCATCAAAATTTGACTAATATCTTGCTCCTTCTACCGTCCACACAACCCTACCATCTCCATAGAAGTGAGCGCTGGAGTAGAATTGCGTGATCATCTCATTGTTCCATGCAGTGAACTCTTTGCCAACAAACTCTTTAAGGCCAACACAGTGGAAGTTGTCTTGTACATTGGGGAAATAGTCTTGATTTGTCTTGATGTAATTCCAATCAACATACACTCACAACTGGACTCTTCTCAAGCAGCACAGTCTCATAGAAATCCCGCTGCTCCTTGGTGTAGAACCTATAGTCCACAACTGTTTTCCTCCTCTAAGAGTAAGTATCAATGGCTCTCCACTCTCTCAAACTTGCATCCTTATTCTTCTTCATGTCTACAGCAAGTGGATGGCTGGCATTGTGCTCTGGAAGGTGTGGTCTTAGCTTCATCAATGCAGACATGGCATCCTCATCCATATCTCTGGAGGTAGTTCCCTTGTTCTTCTCAGAAGCTGGAATCTGTCTGGATGACCTGTTGGACTTCTTAGGAGCAGCCTTCTTGGGGGCAGACTTGGTGCTCTTGGATGGTCCTTGTTTTGTCATAGCATCTACCAAAAGCTTCTTTTGCTTCTTCTTGGGAGGGGCCTTGACAACTTGCTCTTCCTCCTCCTCCTCCTCAGCAGCACCAGCATCCTCCTCTGGGTCCTCATACATGGACGTAGCCCTGCCAGTCACGCAGACAATCCTCTTTCTGGCATTCTTCTTCTCTCCCACCTTCTTAGGCAATGAACTCCTTGGGGGCCCCATGTTCATGGTAGCTCTAGCACTCTCAGGTGCTCTCATAGTCTCTGGAGGGGCATAAGACTTGCTGACTACTCTCTTAGAAGAGGTGGCTTCATCGGCAGACTTCCTAGTACCTCTGTCTTGCTTCTTGGCAAGAACTTCCTCTGGCACAAAATCTAAATCCTCCTCATCTGAATTCAGCTTCTTCCTGGCTCTAGTAGCAGCCTTGGGCAACCCATGAGAACTAGGGGTGCCTAGATCTGATAAGGAGCTAAACCCAGGGCTAGTGCCTGAACTCATGTCAACATTTTGCTGTAACAAATTCTGACTATCCTCTGAACCTGACATAGCTGACCCTGTGAATAGAGTGTAGAAGACTAGAAGAGGATTAGTCATCACAAAATGCAGTCATTTTTGAATGTTTGAGCCGAAAAATCTTAGATGTAGTTCACAGCAAAAAATAATTTTGGTGTCACCGAGTCAAAACTTTTGGTGCTACCATGACTCACAAAACTCTTAACCGAAACTTGGCATGAGTTTCGGTCAGGCCGAAAACTGCCACTCGATCTCACCGAGTATTGTCCTAAGTAGAACAAAAAGAAAATCGATGGCATCGATTTATCTGATTCGGTATCACCGAGATGCGATTTTGCGGGCAAGTAAACCTTTTTTTGATTCGCTAATCTATTGAGCTTTTTTTTGGACAGGGAAGTTTGCAAATGGTGGATTATCGATAATGTAAACTCCAAGTTGCAGGAATCAGACGAGGATCACAAGGAAGAGCCAGATCCATGCCCTAGCTCGGTTACGGATCCGGTATGGTGGCGAAGATGGAGAATATTTCATCGACGATGGCGATTCCCAGCGGCGGAGACGCAC
Source organism: Hordeum marinum (assembly GCA_022496015.1). Lineage (NCBI taxonomy): Eukaryota > Viridiplantae > Streptophyta > Magnoliopsida > Poales > Poaceae > Hordeum > Hordeum marinum. The sequence goes on from CM039678.1 coordinate 275,176,407, forward strand.
GAGGAAGCAAAGGCGATGACCATGGGTCACGAATCGACAACGTAGGGTTTTGATGGGGGCGACGGTTTGAACAAATTTTCAAAGGTCGGGTCTGCCTCATTATATGCCCGCGGCTGTCGGTGACACCGATTCTAAATTTTCGGTGTCATCGAGTTCCTCAACTGTCATCTGACAGGGAAACTCGGTCAAATTGAGAATATGGAATCGATGGTACCAAGATTGAAAACCAGATCAACCCTAAGCATTCAATGAGACCGAGAATTTTAAGTTGGTTCCACCGAGATGCACTTGGGAGGTTTTAATGGTCAGTCCTTTATCGATATGGAACTCCGAGTGCTCCTCACACAGAGAGATCGAGAAGTACTGGTTCAAATTTTGTGATGCAACATGAATATAATATGAGGTGAGAAAGCATATATAGCTAGAGGAGTGGTCCTAGGCATTCTTGTTCATCCAATTGGCAAAAGAAAAATCAAATTGCCAAATAGCTACAACTGGATGTCCTCGAATGGATAAATAAATGCAAACCAACATGCTCACACAATAAGATGTCAAATGAAATCATGGCAAACATGCACATACACATTAGCATCTATCAAGCACTTTGGTGATGACAGAGTCATCTAGATATGAGTATATTGACTTTGGAGCCAAGTAAGAATACTTGATCATAGGTCATACTCATCATTTAAGCACAAGTGGGGTTACCATATTTACATAAAGCATTTAATGTTGTCACATGCTATGAGATTCTTTGACTCAAGTCTTAGAGTAAAGCTCCCCCTTGATGTGACATCCCCCCAAAGGAGGGATACACTAAGCTTGGGTTTTGTTGATGAAGACTTCATGTAGGTGAAGTAGTGGTGGATGCTCAATGTTGATGAAGATCACCATGAGTTGGGAGCATCCTTGTTGTTTCCTTACTCTTCTCACCTACATGGGTTAGTCCCAACACACAAGAGACAAATACAAGGATATCTATGGACATGGACTGCAAAGCATACATGATGATGTCCATTGATTTGTTAATTACCTTGTCCCTTGCTTACCTTTGAAGGAATGTGTGACTCCTTGAACTATTGCATGATGTTGATGTTGATGTATATTGCAACTAATTCTTGCCAGTAATGAATATGAGTGAATTTCATTGGCGGAGTCACCCATCAAGAATTTCTCTAGTTCTTCATTTTGGGGACCCACACCAAGTTGATGGGGATCCTTTGGGTTGCAGTAGCACTTGTAGAAGTTGAGCTTGTAGTAGCCTTGGGAACCCACTTCACCATAGCTCGGGGTTCATCTTCATATGAGTTAATGTCCTCTTGAAGCTTCTTCTTGCCCTTGAGCTTGGGGTATTGTGGTGGAAGGTCATCTTGTTCTTTTGTTCCCTTGGGGAGAGTATTTTCATACTTCTCCTTTTGAGGAACAAACTTGGGCTTGGGGTATTTACCTTCTTCCCATTCAACTCCATTAGTGTTCAAGTAGCCAATGCAATGGTTCTTCCGGTATCCTCTGTGCTTGTGTATAATCTCCTCAAATATTTTGCACCTGGCAAGACTCTTGTAGATACCTGTCTCTATAATCCCTTTCAAGAGTTCATTTTCTAGCTCAAATGTAACTTGGCTAAGAGAATATTTATTGGGATCAATAGAACTACTAGAAGCAATACCATTGGATTTATCATTTTTATTGCTACTAGTTGAAGAACCTTTCTTTCCTTTGTTACTAGTTTGCTTAGCCTTAACTTGTGGTATGAACATAGACAAGAGAAGTTGTTTGGATAGATAATAGGAAGTCTTCTTTAGAATATTGCCATTGATAGCTTTAAGGAACTCTTTTTCTTGCTCTAAATGGAGCTTCTTGAAGCGGAGCTTCTCATGTGTCCTTTCAAGCTCTCTATGATCTTGTAGAGTAGACTCATGAGCTAACTTAAGAGTGTTTAGTTCTTGAGTTAGTCGTTCTATTTCCAACTTATCATCATCACATGACTTGTCTAGACTAGAGTGACTACTAGCAAGTTCATCTTGACTAACATTACTAGATTTTTCAAATAGCAAGTCATCTTCAATTAACAAGTCATCCTCATCACTATTGAAATCAAGATACTTGGGGTGTGATACCTTGGGGCATTTAGCCATGAAGCAACATCCACTCCCTTCATTTGGTGAATCAAATATGTCGTAGGACTCGGTTGTCACTAGTGCAAGTCTGGCAACACCTTCATATTGACTGTAGACGGAGTTGGAGTGATAGCTTCACTCGGAGCGGTTGTCGGAATCGGAGACAGAAACCCATTCACCAACATGATCTTGATGTCTTCTTCTTGAGTAGCTCTGGGTCTACTTGTCCTTCTTCTTCGAGTCCCTACTTCTCCTTGAGGGTCTTTGTTCATAACAATCATCTCTACTCCTTCTCTCTCTTCGAGGTGACTCATCTCTTGAGCTTCATCTTCTTGGTGACTCTTCTTTCCTTTTGTAAGGAGCCATACACTCATTGTAGTAGTGTCAGGGCTTCCCACAATTGTAGAAGTTTCGGTCACAACCTGACGAATGCTTCTCTTCATATCTTGAGTTGGAGCTTCGATTTTTTGCTTGTACTCTTGTGGAACTTGTTGAATTTCTTGACCACGAGGCTTATCTCTTCATTTGTGACAAGGTTGTCGCTTGAAGTTACAAGAGCATCACTTGTGGCTTTGTAAGCACCGCTAGACTTGTTATGAAGCTCTTCCTTGTCGTTGAGTGTCATCTCATGATCAACAATCTTTCCAATTACTTTCGATGGCTTGAGATATTTGTAGTTGGGCATCATTTGGATCAATGTGCATACAGTGCCATATCGATCATCCAAAGCTCAAAGTATCTTTTTGATGATGAATTTGTCGGTCATTTATTTGCTTCCTAAGCCGGCAATCTCATTGGTGATGAGAGCTATCCTAGAGTACATCTCAGCGACTCCTTCACCATCCTTCATCTTGAACTTGTTAAGCTGACTCTGAAGAACATCCAACTTGGATTCTTTCACAGATTCGATACCTTCATGTATATCAACCAAAGTATCCGAAATCTCTTTTGCATTCTCAAAACGACTGATTTTGTTGAATTCTTTGGGGCATAGGCAGTTGAAGAGAATGAAACATGCTTGAGTATTTAGTTGCAACATCTTCAATTCATCCACAATCTCTTCACGATCCGGTTCCCTTCCATCCGCAAAGAATCCACCTTGCAATCCAACACGAACAACAGCCCAAACGACGGGGTTTTGACCAAAAAGATGCATTTTCATTTTGTGCTTCCAACTAGCAAATTAGTGCCATCAAAGTACGGACCTCTACGGTGATAATTTCCCTCACTAAACACCATACTCTCCTAGGTTGTGAAACCAATGCAATGGAGACCAAATCTCTGATACCACTTGTAGGATCAAAAGTAGGACTAGAGGGGGGGGGGTGATTAGACTACTTGACCAATTAAAATCTACTTTTCCCAATTTTAAGTGTTGGCAGATTTTAGCATTCATAGCAAGTCAAGCACACCCTACACATGCATGTCTACGAGTATAGCAGCGGAAAGTAAAGACAAGCATGAGTAGTAAAGAAAGGGTAGGAATATCAAACGCAATTTGGAGACACGATGATTTTTCCCGTGGTTCCGATAAGTGGTGCTATCATACGTCCATATTTATGGAGTCTTCATCCCACGGAGGGTAACAGTCGCGAGAGTCCACGGAGGGCTCTACCCACGGAGGGTTCCACGAAGAAGCAACGTCGACTATACCATGATGGCCTACGTCCATGGAGGACTAGCCTAACTCAGGTAGATCTTCATGAAGTAGGCGATATCCTTTGTCTTACAAACTTCTTGGTTCACACCACAACATGAAGTAGGAGGCTCCCAAGCTAAACCTAGCCAATCTAGGAGGCACCACCCTCCAAAAGGTAATAGGCCGGATAATGTCGATGAACTCCTTGCTCTTGTGCTTCAAGATGATAGACTCCTCAAAACACAATCACTCTCTCATAGATTTGGCTATGGTGGAAGAGATTGATTGGGTGGAAAGCACCTTGGGGAGGCTAGAGATCAAGATTCATATGGTTGGAATGGAATGGCATGATCTCAACACATGAGTAGGTGGCTCTCTCTCAGAAAATCAGTTGGTATTAGTGGGGATCTGTTCTGAGTGCTTCTCATGCGAGTGAGTGGTGGTAGAGGGGTATATACATGTATCTCCACAAATCCAACCGTTACACCTTAAGTGACCAACTCACTGACACCGATATGTGAATCTTGGTGGTACCAAGTTGCTCCAAAGGTAGCAACGATCAGATTGCCAAACTCGGTGACGTCGATTCAACAAAACTCGACAGGACCAATTTTGTGAAATTGGGTAATAGAATGTTGGCAACCCAAACACGATGGCACCGAAGCAGAATCAGTTGCACCGAAGGGTTAGGGTTTGGCTTTAGTCTCTATGAGTCTGGGAATCGGTGGCACCGAGTGGGAGTTGTTTGTTGCACCGATTTTGAGTGTTTGAGTTTGGACAGACTTTTGTGGAATAGCTCGTGGGTGTTTTTGGTGACTATCACTTGTGCATGTATGAGCATATTTTTCACCAACAGTACCTTACCCCCTTTTAACAGTATTGGCTTTCCTATGGACTCAAAGTGATTTCTCACAAAGTAAAATGTAGATTCCTCTTGCTTGAAGCTTTCCCAATCTATTTCCTTTCATCTTGGGGTATTCCACAATCCTTTTGCCATCCCTATCATTAAACTTTTCCTGAAATATACTTAGTGGAAACATTAGTTCAATGACATATATGTTGTTATTAATTACTAAAACCACCAAGGGAGCAAATGTGCTTTCAGCCATGGGGTGGCTTACCGAGTGTGGTTGGGGCCAAATAGGGATGGCACACGCAGGGTATGGGTATGGGTGGAACCTTCCCATACCCTTACTCGTCCCGCCTGAGCTTAGCCATCACCCGTACCCATTCCCGTCAACGGGTACAATTTTTTCCCATACCCGTTACCCGAAAGGGTAGACGGGTACCCGCGGGTAAAATTACCCATATTTGTAAAGTATAAATTACCCATATTTGTAAAGTATAAATTTGAACAACTTATAGTCATAAACAACAACACATAGACATACATTTTTAGTTCACAAATTCTTCACATAGTGTAGATTGTAGAGATAATTTTACGTTTACATAGATTTTATATGGGTACATGGGTATGTGGGTATGGGTTATATGATCCCATACCCATACCCGCTCTACCTGATGGGTCTCAGATTTTCCTATTTATATAAGCATGGGTAAAAATTTGTGTCATACCCTTACCCTTATAGGGTTTTTACCCGTAGGGTACATGGGTAATGGGTACCCATTGCCATCCCTAGGGCCAAAGGACGTCGGTGGGTTCCGGAGGCGAGATTGGTGACAAGCAACATGTGACACATGATGGGCCCACGTACGAGGTCCTTCGTGGGAGGGAACACCCCTAGTCCTGCTAGAATGAGTATATAGGGGGATTGTAGTACAATGGTGCTCATTAAGTTGTTTGTCGGAGGAGGACGAAGGAGATCGCTTGATCTCTTCACCTCTCCCCCCGTGTGCACGCGCGTGTGTGTGTGTGTGTGTGAGAGAGAGAGAGAGAGAGAGTGTAACTGAGCGACCTCGGGGAGCCTAGTGTCAACCACCCCTCAGCATGGGGGGATACCGGGGGTTTGTAGGTCAACCCCTCGGCTTACAATAAGCATGGATAATTGGGTAGGGCCCCGCTAGTAGCCTCTGTAGCCAAGCATGGGGTACACTGGCTGTGCAGTCTTGTCGCTGGTAGGGCCCACTGGCTAAAGGATCCCATCACTTGAGAGTCTCGCCGGCTAGCCGTGACTATTGTCTAGGGATGGCACCCGCTGGGTATGGGTACGGGTGGAACCTTCCTATACCCTTACTCGTCTTGCCTGGGCTTAACCATCACCCGTACCCATACCCGTCAACGGGTACAATTTTTTGCCCATACCCATTACCCGACAAGGTAGACGGGTACCCGCAGGTAAAATTACCCATATTTGCAAAGCACCAATTTGAACAACTGATAGTCATAAACTTCAGCATATAATATAGTTTACAAAAATAGATTATAAGAACAACATATACTTATAAACAACATCATATAGTCATAAACAACAACACATAGACATACATTTTCAGTTCACAAATTCTTGACATAGTGTAGATTCTAGAGATAATTTTACGTTTACATAGATTTCATACGGGTACATGGGTATGTGGGTATTGGTTATATGATCCCATACCCACACCTGGTCTACCCAGTGGGTTTTAGATTTTCCTATTTATATACCCATGGGTAAATATTCGTGGCATACCCTTACCCTAATAGGGTGTTTACCCGCAGGGTACGTGGGTAATGGGTACCCATTGCCATTCCTACTGTTTTCATGTGCCAACTGAGTATTCGGGTAGGTGATGCATGCCGCTATAGGGCCGGGACGCCCCATCGGGGTCAGCAGTATGGTTGCCTCCACTATAGCCATGCGTGCCCTGGTTAGCGGTGCCTAGCTGGGGCAAGGCCTTGTCGCACGGACCGATGGGATGGGCGCTAACCCGCCGGCTACGAGATCGCCCCGGTGCCGGCCCCACGTGGTGACCCTAAGGCGGGGTGAGACGGACGGAAGGGCATAGGCGGTGAGCTGGCCAGGGCGAGCCGGACTAAGGGGCACAACCGGCCCCAATGTTTTGAAAAAGGGTTAAGTATCCTTGAGCCTGCCCAGGGATCATCCCCCAACACAATGAGCATGTGAATGACTGATGTCTACTACGCAACTTTATTTTTGTAGACTTTGTGGGGTCTCCAAGCGTAGAGTTTTGTAGGACAGTAGAAATTTTCCCTCAAGTGGATGACCTAAGGTTTATAAATCAGTGGGAGGTGTAGGATGAAGATGGTGTCTCTCAAACAACCCTACAATCAAATACAAGAATTCTCTTGTGTCACCAACACACCCAATACAATGGCAAATTGTATAGGTGCACTAGTTCGGCGGAAAGATGGTATTACAAGTGTAGTAATGATAGTAGATATTGATTTTTATAATATGAAAATATTAAAACAGCAAGGTAGCAAGTGACAAAAGTGAGCACAAATGGTATTGCAATTCTTGAAAGCAAGGCCTAGGGTCCGTACTTTCGCTAGTGCAATCTCTCAACAATGCTAATATAATTGGACCACCTAACCATCCCTCAATGTGCAACGAAGAATCACTCTAAAGTTCTTATCTAGCGGAGAACATAAGAAGAAATTGTCTGTAGGGTATGAACCCACCTTAAAGTTATTCTTTTCAATTGATCTATTCAAGAGTTCGTACTAGAATAACACCATATGATACGCATCAACCAACTCTAATGTCACCTAGATATGAATGTCACCACAAGTATCCATGAGTTAATTATACAATACACATCAAACAATTTAAGATTCATAATACTCAATCCACACAAAGAACCTCAAAGAGTGCCCCAAGATTTCTATCGGAGAAATTAGGACACGAACGTGTATCAACCCCTATACATAGATTACCTCAATGTCATAGAGGGAATCCGCAAGTTGAGTACCAAAACATATATCAAGTGAATCAATAGAACACCCCATTGTCACCATGGGTATCCGCATGCAAGATATATATCAAGTGTCCTCAAATCCATAAAAGTATTCAATCCAGTAACCAAATATTAAAGGGAAAACTCAATTCATCACAACTAGATAGAGAGGGAAACACACCATATGATTCGACTATATTAACAAAGCCCGTGATACATCAAGATCATGACATCTCAAGAACACAATAGAGAGAGATTGAATACATAGCTACTAGTACATGCCCTCAGCCCCGAGGAGTATTACTCACACATTATCATGATGAGAAAGAGAGATTTGTTGATGGAGAGGTGTAGCCCCGAAGAGATGCATGCGATGGAGGCCACGACGCGGGCGATGGGCAGCATCCCCTTGCCCCTCCTTCTTCCTTGGTCTTGGTGCTTCAATGGAGGAGCTTCTCCCCTTCTTGGAGGCTTCCAAGGGAGAGGCAAATTCGTGGCTCTTGGTGGCTCTCCAAAATTAGGGTTTTCCACTCCTTATATTTGCCTCTGTGGTGCTCTATGGCCCTCCGATGGATGGACCCTTGATCCAATGGCTCTTGGGCATCTCTAGAACCTTCCTGGGGCTTCCTCATGCCCTCATGAGTCCCCAAAGTCACGGCTTGGCCAAATATATTAGATATGGTAAGAGTTCGACTCAATCACATCATCTATTCTTGTGATCCCGTAATCAGATGATTTCCTTCAGTAAAACGGGTTTCCATAGCGCAAACGAACTCCGTTTGGAAGAATTTGTAGTCCTGAATCATTAACATTCAATTCCCCACACTTTTGTCGTTTTAACTGTTTCCATTTGATGCCATCTTCGGGGGTCAAACTGTTTCCATTTGATGCCATCCTCCAACAAGTCTCCTTCTGCGTTTTTTGACAATTTCCAATTAATTTACACACATCAAAGTGTGTAACAAGAATTTGTGAAATTTTGAGTCCATTAAAAGTTTATTCCCAATAAATCATAAAACAATAGTAAAAACATAGGCAAATATGACATGAATACTTCACAAATTATCGATACGTTGGTGACATATTAATGACTCAAGAGGATATAGACGATTCTTAAGTCTTGTAAAGTATCACGAAGCAAAAGGAATGTCACATGGTAACAAATGATTCACTAGAATATCATTTGTGTACTCATAGGGATCGATATGGACGTCCACGGTTCCTCTATCGGGCATAGAACGAAGGACTTTCGTTCATGTCTATGAGTTACCGAACCTATGGGGTCACAAGCTTAAGGTAATCATAGTCTACCTAGAATTAGTAGGATGAGAGTATTGAGGATTTATTTTTGGAATTATTTCATTAATATTCTGGACTGTTTTGAGAGGATCCGGAATCATTTCAGGGTCACCAAAAGGGTTTTTGAGAGTTTCGGGTAGTAGCGTTATTACCAATAAATATATATAGGTGGAAAATGTTATGTAAAATTATATAAAATATGGTATTAAGGTATTTATAATAATTTTATATTTCATTGAATATCAACGGTCCTAAAAAGGCCAAGTGGAGCAAGTGGGGAGGCGCCCCCTTCCCTATGGAAGGAGGCCGAATTAGGGAAGGGGAAGGACTCCCCTTCCCTCCTTGGTAGGCGAAAGGGGAGGGGAGTCCTATTCATCCTATTGGCTGTCCCATTTCACCTCCCACCTATATATACTTGAGGTATTGGGCTCTTTTAGACACACAAGTTTTGGAGCCTCCTCTAGTTCTTCTAGTTCTAGTTCTACTTGGTCCTAGTCGACTAATCAAAGCTAGGCCATGTTCCTCTAATACTCATAATTAGAAGAAATGTGTGGTTCTAATCTCATCCCTCTAATTCACCAGTGACAATTAGCTCTGGACGGCAAATCGCTGCCGGATCATGCAGATTGTAACCAAGTAGAGAGGTCATGCTTTCGGCCTTCATTTCGAGGGATCATTCCTGGGCATTTCGCGGGATCGTTCATCTATAAGGGGATCCAAGTACGATCTGCATCTTCATGTTATTCTCCCTCTACAACTCGATGTAATGATCTTGATCCCAACCATTATTGTATCTTCGTAGTATTCGTGGTTGATCATAGGGTGATTTTTTTTCTTTTCTACTATGTTTCTTGACAAAATGCGGTGTTGATGCTCTGGCAAAAAAAGGCTTCATGCAAGGAGGGGTTTGTTGGGGGGGGGGCAAGGTTGTCTAATGCATGCGTGGTAGTGGTCTGGTCTCACGCAGAGCCCGTGACCACTCCCCTCGATTTGCTTCCGGTTTGCAGGAAAAAGGACGTCTGGACCGACCCATGGATGCAATGGATGATGTGACTTGCGTCCTTCGATCCAAAAGCTATAATTCCGTCATAATGAAGAGAAATATACTTGTTTCCATTAGACCCAATGTACAAAAGTTTGTTATAGTTATTTCATATTAATGGAACTAGAAATCAATTTCAGATACAAACAAAGGCTAAAATATATGAGCTACACAAGCAATGTTTTTTTGAAAATATTAGGGAAGTAATTACTATACATTAGACTGATGAGAGATGGAATAGAGAAGAACACCAAGCATGTGATGATGGTGAATATAACAACACTTAACCAAAAAAGGACAAGTCTAAAGGGTGTTAGTGAGACTTAGACGTCTAGGACATCTAGGGCTACTGTCACTCTTAAAGTTGGCTGCTTCTTCTATGAGTAGAAAAAATATTGGAAGTAAACTGTTAGAAATATAAAGGCTAAAGGAGCGCACATTGGAAGGTCCAACTGTGGTATGTATGTCATACAAATTATAGATGTATTGAAAGCTGGTCAAAGATGTAATTATGGAGAATTAGGATTAAATTATTAATCCTTAGTTCTTGTGTATTACGATTAAAAATTTATCACAAGGATGTTGTTTCAATTGCATTTTGTTGCGAATCGATGCAAGAACTATGACGGACTAAAATACTAGCCAGTAGTGAGGTTTAGATACCCACCGAAAACATAGTAAAAGTTACTATACCTTCCATTAGTGTATTGCCTCTATATTTATATAGATATTTCATTTTAGATTTTTGTGCACTTGATCCTATTGCATAATGGTTGTTGCAAGAAGTTTTCTCTTAATAGAACAATTGCTGTTCGATGTTATGAATAAAATAAGGGACATGCTTCCATCATGAATGGGATGAATATTATGAGTATTGATGATAATATAATATAACCATAACATTGAAGATAGATATCACAAGACCAAAAGAATACCAGATTTGCATGGCATTGTATTTGGCCACATTGGAGGGACCGACATGGAGAAAATTCCATTGTAATAGATTTGAAGTCATTTTGATTATGAATCATCTGACACTTGCAAATTTCATCTAAAAAGTGAAGTGACTAACCGTTCACAAGCCATAAGGAATGAGCAACAAATTTATTGGTAAACACATTCTGATGTGTGTAGTCATATAAATGTTGTGGCTAACAATGAATTTGTCTCTCTTCGGTGACGACTCAAGTAGATATGTAAATACTTTCTTAATAAGACATAAGTATGAATCCTTTGGAAAGTTCAAAAGGATTGCAAGCTGGAGTAGAAATTATTGTAACAAGAAAATTATGTTTCCGTAATTAGATTGAGGAAATGAACGAGTTACAAGTTTAGCGATTGCTTGATGAGTTGTGAAAAGTGATTAAGTTGAACCTCCCAGAGCACCAATGTGAGGGTAATGTCCAAGAAGATGTAACGAAGTTTGGAAATATGACCTAGAGGAAATAATAAAGTGGTTATTATCATATTTCCTTGTTCATGATAATCATTTATTATCCATGCTAGAATTGTATTGACCGGAAACTTAAATACATGTGGGGATGTATAAACAACACCATGTCCGTAGTGAGCCTCTACTAGACTAACTCGTTGATAAAAGATGGTTAATGTTTCCTAGACATAGACATGTGTCGGATTTCGGGTTCCGCAAAACCCAATAGAGTTCAAACATAGGGGCATGTGCGAAGATCCCCAACAACTTCACCCCTCTTAGCTCACTCTCCGGTAGCCTCATTCGATGAACTCGCACGATGATGAGGGAGAAGTTTGCACACGAGGATTTACCCAGGTTCGGGCCGCTATGAAGCATAAAACCCTACTCCTTCTTTGGTGGATTTCCTCACGAGGAGGTTTGTGCATGAACTTGTACAATGGTGAGTTGCCTCGCGAGGGCATTCTGGTGATCTTGCTTCTTCTGCCGCCCCCTCTATGGAGCAACCTATCCTCTATTTATATTGGCCTAGGTCCTCTTCCCTTATCACTATGGCAGTAAGGGATCCCACAACGACCAAATTCGAAGGGGTACAAGGGGTACGCCCTTATCCTGATGAAAGGTGGTCTTTGCCTGCAAAGTAGCTGTTGGTGATGCAGTGGCAGGATCGGCGATGACATCCATCCTACAGGGCTCATGGTCTTGGTCTTGTTGCACATGAAGGGAAACCTTTGGGGGGGTGCTTTGGGAACCTGCGTACGTCCTTGCCCCCTTTGGACCAAAGTGGAAACTGTCCCATCTGGCCTACTAGTGCCCGCCTAGCCCGCCTTGCATCATCCTTGGCCTGCCGAGGCCAACCGTTGCATAGGGATCTCCGCCGCTCAGGAGGTGGCTAGGGAAGGCTATTACCCCGCGGGTCATGGCGCTGCTTCCCTTGCGAGCTCAGGGCTCTCACGAGGGGACTGACGCTATCGCTCCCCGATGTGAAAGCACATTTGCTCCCTTGGTGGTTTTGGTAATTAATAACAACATATAAGACATTGAACTAATGTTTCCACCAAGTATATTTCAGGAAAAGTTCAATGATAGGGATTGCAAAATTATTGAGGAGATTGTGGAATTACCCGAAGATGCAAGGAAATAAGTTGGCCAAGCTTCAAGAAAGAGGACTCTACATTTTACATTTGTGAGAAATCACTTTGAGTCCATAGGAAAGCCAAGACTATTAAAAGGGAGTAAGGTTTTGTTGGTGAACAAAATTCTCATACGTGCAAAAGTGATAGTCACCAAAAACATCCACAAGCTCTCCCACAAAAGTTTGTCTCTAGCCAAACATGCAAAATCGGTGCAACCAACATTCCTATCCCGGTGCCACCGATTCCAAACCCTAGACAGACTCAGCCAAACCCTAGCCACTTTGGTGCAATCGACACTGCTTTTGGTGCCACCGAGACGTGTTGCGTTGCCAACTTTCTGTTATGCAAGTTCACACTTTCGATCCGTCCGAGAATGTTGAATCAGCATCACCGAGTTTGGCAATTCTGACCGTTGGTCACCTTGTCAGTGCAATCGAGATTACTATATCGGTCTCACCGAGATTCAAAAGTTGCCACCTTTTGGTCACTTCGGTACCACTGAGATTAACACATATCAGTGTCACCGAGTTGGTCATTTTGTGTGTAACTATTGGATTTTTGGGGATGCCTATATATACCCCTTCACCACCAGCCACTCTAAAGAGAAGCACTCAGAACTATTCCATACCTATCCTACTCAGTTTTCTAGGAGAGAACCACCTACCCTTGTGTTGAGGTAAGGATCTTCCACTCATACCATATGGATCTTTATTTCTAGCCTCCCCAAGTTGCTTTCCACCAATCCCATCTCTTCTACGAAGCCAAATCTGTGAGAGAGTGATTGTGTGTCGAGGAGTCTATCATCTTGAAGCACAAGAGCAAGGAGTTCATCGTCATTACCGAGCCTATTACCGTTTGGAGGGTGGTGCCTCCTAGATTGGTTAGGTGTCGCTTAGGAGCCTCCTACTTCATGTTGTGGAGTGAACCAAGAAGTTTCTAAGGGCAAGGAGATCGCCTACTTGGTGAAGATCTACCCCGAGTAAGGCTAGTCCTCCGTGGATGTAGGCCGTCATGGTATAGTCAAGGTTGTTTCTTCATGGAACCCTCCGTGGGTAGAGCCCTCCATGGACTCTCGCGACCGTTACCCTCCGCGGGTTGAAGACTCCATAAACGTGGATGTACGATAGCACCACCTATCGGAACCACGGGAAAAATCATCAGGTCTACAATTGTGTTTGATCTTCCTACCCTATCCTTTTACTCATGCTTGTTGTTACTTTCCGCTGCTATACTCTTAGACTTGCATGTGTAGGGTATACTTGATATGTTATGAATGCTAAAACTTGCCAAGAATTAAAATTGGGAAAAACCATGGTTTTATTTGGTCAAGTAGTCTAATCACCCACCCTCTAGACGTACTTTTGATACTACAAGTGGTATCAGAGCTTTGGTATCCATTGCATTGGTTTCACAACCTAGGAGAAGTATCTCATCTAGTGAGGGAAATTATCACCGTAGAGGTCCGTAATTTAACGGCACTAATTTTGCTAGTTGGAAGAATAAAATGAAAATGCATTTTCTTGGTCATAATCCTGCCGTTTGGGCTGTTGTTCGTGTTGGCTTGCAAGGTGAATTCTTTAGTGATGGAAGAGAACCGAATCGTGAAGCGAACGCGAAAGAATTGAAGATGTTGCAACTCAATGCTCAAGCATGTGACATTATCTTCAACTGCCTATGTCCCGAATAATTCAACAAAATTAACCATCTTGAACAGGAAAAAGAGATTTGGGATTGTTTGGTCGATATGCACGAAGGAATTGAGTCCGTGAGAGAATCCAAGTAAGATGTTCTTCAAGGTCAGCTTGATAAGTTCTAGATGAAGGATGGTGAAGGAGTCGCTGAAATGTACTCTAGGCTTGCTCTCATCACCAATGAGATTGCCGGCTTAGGAAGCGAAGAAATCACTGACAAGTTCATAATCAAGAAGATACTTCGAGCTTTGGACGAGAGATATGACATCATGTGTACATTGATCCTAATGATGCCCAACTACAAAGATCTCAAACCAACGTAAGTGATTGGTAGAATTGTTTCTCATGAGATGACACTCAAAGACAAGGAATAACTTCACCACAAGTCTAGCGGTGCTTACAAAGCCACAAGTGATGCTCCCGCTACCTCAAGCAACAACCTTGTTACAGCTGAAGAGATAAGCCTCATGGTCAAGAAATTGAACAAGGTCTACAAGAATAGAAGGAAAGATCGTAGCTCCAACTCAAGACATGAAGATAAGCGTTCATCAAGTCGTGACCGAAACTGCTACAATTATGGGAAGCCCAGACACTACTACAATGAGTGCACGACTCCCTACAAACGAAGAGAAGAGTCACCTAGAAGACGAAGCTCAAGAGATGAATCACCTTGAAGAGAGAGAAGGACTAGACATGATCATTATGAACAAAGACCCTCAAGGAGAAGTAGGGACTTAGAGTAGAAGGACAAGCACAACAAGAGCTACTCAAGAAGGAAACATCAAGCTCATGTTGGTGAATGGGTTTCCAGCTCCAACTCCGACAACCACTCCGAGAGAAGCTATCACTCCAACTTCGACAATAGTCCAGATGATGGTGTTGCGGGAATTGCACTAGTGCCAACCAATTCCTATGATCTATTTGATTCACCAAATGAAGGGAGTGGAAGTTTCTTCATGGCTAAAGGCCCCAAGGTATCACACCCCGAATATCTGGATTTCGATAGTGATGAAGATGATTTGCTTTACGATGATGACTTGCTATGTGATAAAACTAGTGATGTTGATCATAATGAACTTGATATTTCAATGATGTTGCTCCTAGTAGATCATAATGAACTTGATAAGGTTCTTCATCTAGTAGTAACAATAAAAATGCTAAATCCAATGATGTTGCTCCTAGTAGTTCTATTGATTCCACTAATAATGATTCTCTTAGCCAAGTTACACTTGAGAAAGAAACTGCTTTATTGAAAGGACTTATAGAGAAAGGTATCTACAAGAGTCTTGAAGGGTACAAACAATTTGATGAGATTGTACGCAAGCATGGAGGATACCAGAAGAATCGTTGTGTTGGCTACTTAAATGCTAATGGAGTTGAATGGGAAGAAGGTCAATAACCCAATCCCAAGTTTGTTCCTCAAAAGGAAAAGTATGAAAATACTCTTCCCAAGGGAACAAAGTTGCAAGATGACCTTCCACCACAAGAAACCAAGCTCAAGGGCAAGAACAAGCTCCAAGAGGACATTGACCCTTATGAAGATGAATCCCAAGCTTTGGTGAAGTGGGTTCCCAAGGCTACTACAAGCTCAACTTTTACAAGTGCTACTTCAACACCAAGGATCTCCATCAACTTGATGTGGGTCCCCAAGAATAAGAACTAGAGAGTTCTTGAGGGGTGACTCCGCAAATGAAATTCACTCACATTCATTATTGGCAAGATCTATTTGCAATCAACATAAACCCTATGCAATAGATCAAGGAGTCACACATTCCCTCAAAGGTAAATAAGGGACAAGGTAATCAACAAATCAATGAACATCATCACACATGTTTTGCACTCCATGTCCATAGATATCCTGTATTTGTCTCTTGTGTGTTGGGACTAACCCATGTAGGTGAGAAGAGTAAGGAAACAACAAGGATGCTCCCAACTCTTGGTGATCTTCATCAACTTTGAGCATCCACCACTACCTCACCGACATGAAGTCTTGATCGACAAAACCCAAGGTTAGTTTATCCCTCTTATGGGGGGATGTCACATCAAGGGGGAGCTTTACTATAAGACTTGAGTCAAAGCATCTCTTAGTACGTGACAACATTAAATGCTTTATGTTAAAGTGGTAACCCCACTTGTGCTTAAACAATGAGTATGACCTATGATCAAGTACTCTTACTTGGATCCTAAGTCAAATACTCATATATAGATGAATTCGTTATCGCCCAAGTGCTTGTTAGATGCTAGAGTGTTTGTACATGTTTGCCATGATTTCATTTCACATCTTATTGAGTGAGCATGTTGGTCTGCATTTTTTTCTCATTCGAGGATATCCAATTGTTGCTATTTGGCTTTTGATTTATCTTTTGCCAATTGGATATGGAATAATGCCTAGGACCACTTCTTTAGCTATCTATGATTTCTCACCTCATATTTCATTCATACCGCATCACAAAATTTGAACAAGTGCTTTTCGATCCTTTTGTGTGTGGAGCACTCGGAGTTCCGTATCGACAAGGACTGGCCACTAAAACCTCCCAAGTGCATCTCAGTGGAACCAACCACAAAATCTCGGTCTCACCGAATGCCTAGGGTTGATCTGGTTTTCAATCTCGGTACCACGGATTCCATCTCCTCGGTTACACCAAGTTTCCCTGTGAACTGACAGTTGAGGAACTCGGTGACACCAAAAAGTTTGAATCAGTGACACCGACAGTGGTGGGTATATATACTGTGGACCCCGATGCTTTGAATTTCAGCTTCAAACCATCATGCCTCAGAACCCTAAGCTGCCACATTCGAGACCCCTGGTCGTCGCCCTTGTATCCCTACGCTCCTCCGCCGCTGGGAATCGCCGTGGCCGACTAAATCCTCTCCATCGTCGCCGCCGTAGCGGATCCACGCCAAGCTAGGGTACGGATTCGACCTCCTTTGTGCTCCTCTTCCAATTCTTGCACAATGGTTTAAGTTTATCTATAAGCCACTCTTTGCACGCACTCCTATCCACTCAAAATTCTGATAGCCTAGCGAATATTAGATTTTCTAGGGTTTTGCCGTCCGCCCGATGGAACTCGGTAGAACCGAAGCATACAAATCGGTCTCATAGATTTGTCTTTGTGTGTTGTTGAGAACGGTCTCGATGGAACCGAGTACTTCTTTTAGGTCTCATCGAATAGAGTGCCAAGGTTCTGTTAAGAGGGACAGTCAGTCTCGGTGGCACCGAAAATCTTGCTTTGGCTGTACCGATTTTCATTTGACAGAATGCAAAAACTTTGAAAATCTATTGTTCAAACTTTCAAAAACCAGACTCATTTTGTGATGACTCATCTACTTCTGCTCTTCAATACTCTATTCATAGGGTCAGTATGTCAGATGCAGAGGACAGTCAGAATTTGCCAGAGTAGGGTGCTGACATGAGTTCAGGCACAAGCCTAGAGTCTAGTTCTTTTTCAGATCCAGGCACCCCTAGCTCCCATGGGTTGCCCAAGGCTGCCACCAGGACCAGGAAGAAGCTAAATTCTGATGGAGAAGATTTAGTTTTTGTTCCTAAGGAGATTCTTGCCAAGAAGCAAGAAAAGGCTGCTAAGAAGTCAACTACTGATGCTACTTCTTCCAGAAGAGTTGTCAGCAAGGTCTATGCCAGCTCTGAAACTATCAAAGCACATGAGAGTGCTAGAGCCACAATTTTTATTGATCCCCAAAGGAAGTCTATGCCTAAGAAGGCAGGGGAGAAGAAAGCCAAAACTTGAGGATAATGTTCTGGTGATGGACCCAAATCATCCCACATCTGCTACAACACAGGCAGAGGCAGAGACAGTTCGAGCCGCTAGTGCTCAAGCCCCCAGATCATGAAATGAGCAAATGGATATTTTGATCTCAGCAGTTTAGGGAATAAAAAAGGATATCAAGGGGATTTTGGACAACCAGAACCGTCTTGTGAGGATCTGTGAGACAAGGATCAAGACTTTTGGTGATAAGGTGGATAAGGTGACTAAGACAGTCATAGAGCTTTAGAAGGAAGTTGACTTAGTGCACATTCCTCAGGTCTCTTCTTCTTCTGATGATGATGATGATGAGGAGGAGGATTGATCACCTCTTAGGCCGAGCACACAGTTCACTACTCAGGCTAGATCAGCCATAGTGCCTGCACCAGACTTGAGGCCCTCTTTATCAGCTCCTGCTACTGTCAGCACATCTCCTGCTCCATTAGCTCCAATTCCTCCAGTGTCCACTCCAGCTCCATCCATGACATCTGCAGAGATCTTCGCCGACGCTGCTCTCTCGACTCCTTCATCAACAACCGAAGGAGATCATCCCAAGAACGCTTAGATATATGCCTTTGAACTTTTTGGTAACTTGTTGCCAAAGGGGGAGAAGTGTATATAGATCTTTACACTTCGAGTGAGATAGAGTTTGGTGTTTGTTGCTTGTTTTCGAAAACAATTGCTTTTGGTTGCTGTGGCACACTTTGGGTTGATTGTGATACACGCTTGATGATGTTTGATCAGAAGCTTTAATGTGTGATGCTACTATTTCCTATCATCTTAATGCTTATGTGATAATCATTCATCTTTGGTTGATTGTGTTGTGCTATGATGTTCATTCTAATTACTCTCGCACACCACCAAGTAGTATGTGACATGTAAGAAGTGACCCACGTACCTAATCGATTGTGCATTTGCATTCAAACACAGATTTAAAATAATGCACAAATTTAGGGGGAGCTCTTGCTTATCACATACTTCTCAAAGCGATGATTATATTCATTGATTATATCTTTGTCGAAGCTTTGATCTATATGTTGTCGTTAGTTACTAAAAGGGGGAGATTGAAATCATATTTGCTCCCTTGGTGGTTTTGGTAATTAATAACAACATATAATTCATTGAACTAATGTTTCCACCAAGTATATTTCAGGAAAAGTTCAATGATAGGGATGGGAAAAGGATTGAGGAGATTGTGGAATTACCCCAAGATTCAACGAAATAGGTTGGCCAAGCTTCAAGCAAGAGGACTCTACATTTTACATTTGTGAGAAATCACTTTGAGTCCATAGGAAAGCCAATACTATTAAAAGGGGGTAAGGTTTTATTGGTGAACAAAATGCTCATACATGCACAAGTGATAGTCACCAAAAACATCCACAAGCTCTCCCACCAAACATAAGGGGCTAAGGTTTTGGTGTGAGGCCTTGACACCCTTGGGGCGTCCGGATCACCAGGACGACACCAAGGGGCAAGGGGCTATATGGCCAGTAAGGCTCCTGAGGCGCACTCCTTAGGAGGCCCCTTTGATGCTCAAGCTGCTCCCAATTTTTTTTGTTTCATGCCCCCCGAAGCCCTAGCAGGCGCGAGCCTCTAGAGGCTCAAAGATGGTGCGTCGGGCCGTGGCATAGCCCTGGAGTGAGTATAAAGCAACACACGCTTGCTAGCTCACTCGTGAGCACCACACGAGGACCAGGGCGCCAGGGCCTTCGCAAGGTGCGAGCATCGTGCCCCATAGCCCCCACTTGCGGGGTGTGAGAGGGAGAGAAACTCGCAAGTTCTCGACCCGAGAGAGAAATTTCAAGATAGGAAACGACAATGAGAAGAAATCCCCAACCCCTTTTTCTTAAAACATGATTGGAAAAATCTCGAGTTTCCTTCCAGAAATGTTGGCAAATTCAAACACAAGAAAAGAAAACAACACCCGCGTCCGACACCTAGGCTAGTATTCATCTTTGTCTTGCCCCAATGCGAAGGGTAGGGCATCCATGTTGCGTGGGCATAGCCATTAGAGGCAGTGTTTTCCGCCAGCATGGAGCATGGGGCTTCCACTTGGGCATGGGTGGGAACCCCTTTGCGTCCTCGGGGGGCTCCGGTCATATACAACCCACTCATTATTACGTCAGAGTGTCAAGGGTAGAACTTGCGGAGTTGCTAGATGTTCCAGACATTCTGGATGGGGACCCCATTCTGAGTCTCCAGGCCTATGACGCCAGGCCTGAAGATGTTGGCGACCTTGAACGGGCCTTCCCACATGGGCGATAGATTGTGCAAGCCCTCCCTAGAAAGGACCCGCCTCAGGATGAGGTGTCGGACTTCGAGCGTCCTGGAGCGGATGTTACGACAATGGCAACGCCACAACACCTGCTGGTACCTGCTACTTCTTGAGCTTGCATTGGTTTTCCCTTGAAGAGGAAAGGATGATGCAGCAAAGTAGATAAGTATTTCCCTCAGTTGTTTAGAACCAAGGTATCAATCCAGTAGGAGGAACAAGGAAGTCACCAATAGACGCGCCTACACAAACAATCAAACACTTGCACCCAACGCTATAAAGGGGATGTCGAACCCTTCACAATTACTTGCAAGGAGAAGATCTGATAGAGATAGATGGGAAAGATTGTAAGAAGTAAAAAGGTAAGTAAATTGCAGCAATGTATTTTTGGTATATATATCTGAAAATATAATATGGAAAATAGACTCGGGGCCATAGGTTTCACTAGAGACTTCTGTCCTGAAGGAAAATAACAGGGTGGGTGAACAAATTACTTTCGAGCAATTGATAGAAAAGTGCATAGTTATGACGATATCCAAGGCAATGATTATGCATATAGGCATCACGTCTGTGTCAAGTAGACCAATATGATTCCACATCTACTACTATTACTACAAACATCGACCAACTCCTGCCTGCATGTAGAGTATTAAGTTCGTGAAGAACAGAGTAACACATTAAGTAAGATGACATGATGTAGAGGGATAAACTCAAGCAATAGGATGAAAACCCCATCTTTTTACCCCTGATGGCAACAATACAATATGTGCCTCGCTACCCCTACTTTGTCACCAGGTGAGGACATCGCAAGATTGAACCCAAAACTGAGCACTTCTCCCATTGCAAGACTTACCAATCTAGTTGGCCACACCAAACCAATAACTCGAAGAGACTTGGAAAGATATGAAATCATGCATATAAGAATTCGGAGAAGAACCAAATAATATTCATAGATAAGCTGATCATAAACCCACAATTCATCGAATGTCGACAAACACACCGCAATAGAGTATTACATCGGATAGATCCCCATGAAGATCATGGAGAACATGGTATTGAAGCATAAAGAGAGAGAAGAAGCCATCTAGCTACTATCTATGGACCCGTAGGTCTGTGGTGGACTACTCACGCATCATCGGAGGGACAATGGAGTTGATGTAGATGCTCTCCATGATCAAATCCCCCTCCGGTAGATTACCGAAAAAGTCTCCAAGATTGGATCTCTCGGGAACAGAGGCTTCTGGTGGCGGAAAAGTATTTGCATGGCTCTTTTTGCTATTGGGGGGAATATTTGGGAATTTATAGGCCGAAACTAGGGTTAGGAGATCTGCTGGGGGCCACAAGCCAGGGGGTGCACTCCGCTGGCTGCACTAGGGTGGCTTGTGACCTCCTGGCAGATCTCTTGCCAAGTCTGGTCGATGTCTTCTGGTACAAGAAAAATCATCGCGAAGATTTTATTCCATTTGGACTCTGTTTAATATTCCTTATCTACAATACTCAAAAACAAGGAAAAAACAGAAACTGACACTAGGCTCTAGATTAATAGATTAGTCCAAAAAATAATATAAAATAGCACATTAGTGAATATAAAACATCCAAAACACATAATATAATAGCATGGAACAATCAAAAATTATAGATACGTTGGAGACGTATCAGTATCCCCAAGCTTATTTCATGCTCGTCCTCGAGTAGGTAAATGATAAAAACAGAATTTTTGATGTGGAATGCTACCTATCATATATATCCATGTAATATCCTTTATTGTGGCATGAATGTTCAGATCCATAAGACTCAAAAAAAAGCTTAATGTTGACATAAAAACAACAATATTTCAAGCATACTAACAAAGCAATTGCGTCTCTTCAAAATATAATGGCAAAAGAAAGTTATCCCTACAAAATCATATAGTTTGGTTATGCTCCATATTCCCCACACAAAGTATTTATATCATGCACAAACCCGATGATAAGTCAAGCAATTTTTTCACACCTTTTATGTTCTCAAACTTTTTCAACTCTCACGCAATACATGAGCGTGAGCCATGGATATAGCACTATAGGTGGAATAGAATATGGTGGAGGTTGTGAAGAAAAAGGAGAAGATAGTCTCACATCAACTAGGCGTATCAACGGGCTATGGAGATGCCCATTAATAGATATCAATGTGAGTGAGTAGGGATTGCCATGTAACAGATGCACTAGAGCTATAAGTGTATGAAAGCTCAAAAAGAAACTAAGTGGGTGTGCATCCAACTTGCTTGCTCTTGAAGACCTAGGGAAATTTGAGGAAGCTGATCATTGGAATATACAAGACAAGTTATATAATGAAAAATTCCCACTAGTATATGAAAGTGACAAAATAGGAGACTATCTATCATGAAGATCATGGTGCTACTTTGAAGCACAAGTGTGGAAAAAAACATAGTAGGACTGTCCCTTCTCTCTTTTCTCTGATTTTTTGGTGAGAATCAATGGCCTCTTTCTTTTTATTTAGGCTTCGTTGGCCTCTTTTGTTTTTATAAAGTCCGGAGTCTCATCCGAACTTATGAGGGAATCATAGCTTCCATTATCCTTTCCTCACATGCGATAATGCTCTAATAATGATGGTCATCACACTTTTATTTACTTACAACTCAAGAATTACAACCCGATATCTAGAACAATATGACTCTATATGAATACCTCCGGTGATGTACCGGGATGTGCAATGATCTAGCATAGCAAATGACATCAAAAAATGGAGAATCCATAAAAACATCATGCTAGCTATCTTACGATCAAGCAAAGCAATATGCAAATGATGGTGGGTGTCATAATAAACGGAACGGTGGAAGTTGCATGGCAATATATCTCAAAATGGCTATGGAAATGCCATAATAGGTAGGTATGGTGGATTTTTTGAGGAAGGATATATGGTGGGTTTAATGTACCGGCAAAAGTTGCGCGGTACTAGAGAGGCTAGCAATGGTGGAAGGGTGAGAGTGCATATAATCCATGGACTCACATTAGTCATAAAGAACTCACATACTTATTGCAAAAGTATATTAGTCATCAAAGCAAATTATTAGACGCAAGCTCCTAGGGGAGAGGTTGGTAGGAGTAAACCATCGCGCGCTCCCTACCCTCACACAAAGGTTGACAATCAATAAACAAATCATGCTCCGACTTCCTTACATAACGTGTCACCATACGTGCATGCTACGGGAATCATGAGCCTTTACACAAGTATTTCTATCCACAATTACTTCCTAACATGACTCTAATATCACCATATTTATATCTCAAAACTTTATGCAAGGAATCAAACTTCTCATAATATTCAATGCACTTTATACGAATTTTTTTCATTATATCCCTCTTGGATGCCTATTATATTAGGACTAAATTCATAACCTAAACCAATTACCATGATTTTTTGCGTCCTTGATTCCTTGGGGTTCCTTGGGCATCCCAAAGCTTAGGCTCTTGCAACTCCTTATTCCATAGTCCATCAAATCTTTACCCAAAACTTGAAAACTTCACAACACAAAACTTAACAGAGAACTCATGAGATACGTTAGTATAAGAAATAAATCACCACCTTAGGTAATGTTGTTAACTAACTCTTTATTTATATTGGTGTAATATCTACTGTATTCCAACTTCTCCATGGTTCATAACCCCCGGTACGACCCATAGTTACATCAAAATAGGTAAGCAACACAAAGAAAACAGAATCTGTCAAAAACAGAACAGTCTGTAGCAATCTAGAAACTTCGTATAATTTTGTAAATCCAAAAATTCTGAAACATTAGGAAAACCTGGGAAATTTGTATATCAATATTGTATGAGCATTTCATCCTCATTCGATGCTCTGATAAATTTATAAAATTCCTATACTGGGCACAAAAGTTTCTGTTTTTCAGCAAGATCAAATCAACAATCACCATAGAACATCCCAAAGGTCATACTTGGATCAAACACTAATTAAAACACCAAAACAAAATTATTACAGAGGTAATAATTTGTGAAACACTCAAAAACAGAAGCAAAAAACAGAACATACAAATAAAATTGGGGCTATTGTTTAACGCCTCTAGCTAGGCATAACACAATAGATCTAGGTATTGTCATCTTTGGTATTAGCAACTTTTGTGAGGGACTTCTCGAATTCAGGGGGATCTTTCCGCTTCCCCGGGTTTTCACGCAAAGGACCATCTTAAGATCCAAAATATCCAAACTCTTATTGCAAATTGTAATCAAAGTGTTTGAGGGACTGAGATTCCCATTAATGTGTTTGAGGGGTTCGTGATATTTTTGTAACTTGACTAAGTGTTTATGTAAGTTAACCAATGCGTCGAGAATTTGAACTCCCTCTTGTGAGAAGGCAGGCCCCTTTTTTTTGTGGGGGAACCTCCAAAATCTCTTCCAAAACTTTATGAGCGGCACTTGCATCAAGTTCGATAAAATTGCCCTCCAAGGCAAAATCCAAAAGCTTTCTATGATGCAAAGCCAACACAATGTAAAAATTTCTAAGTAGAACTTTTGTATCTCCTTTTAGATTGGAAATACGATGGGATTACATTAGCCTATACCAGGCATATTTTAGATTTTCCCCTTTTTTTTCTTGAAGTATAGAACTTCAAAGTCAGGTGAAAAAGGGGAGGTAGTAATGCTACTCATAGTAACAAGCAAAAGATCAAGTAAGAAAAAGGGCAAACAGAAAAAAAGAGAAGGCGAATAAAATGAAAAAATGGTGAAGTCGGGGAGAGGAAAATGAGAGGAAAAAGGAAAACAATATAAATCCAGAGATGAGTTTATGATGGGTACTTGGTAGGCTTGATGTGTATCCTCCGCGGCAACGGCGCCAGAAATCCTTCTTGCTACTTCTTGAGCTTGTGTTGCTTTTCCCTTGAATAGGAAAGGATGATGTAGTAAAGTAGATAAGTATTTCCCTCAGTTGTTGAGAACCAAAGTATCAATCCAGTAGGAGGAACAAGCAAGTCACCAATAGATGCACCTACACAAACAATCAAACACTTGCACCCAACGCTATAAGGGGGTTGTTAATCCCTTCATGATTACTTGCAAGGATTAGATCTGATAGAGATAGATGGGAAAGATTGCGAGAAGTAAAAAGGTAAATAAATTGCAGCAAGTTATTTTTGGTATACAGATCTGAAAATATAATATGGAAAATAGACCCGGGGGCCATAGGTTTCACTAGAGGCTTCTCTTTTGAAGGAAAATAACACAGTGGGTGAACAAATTACTGTTGAGCAATTGATAGAAAAGTGTATAGTTATGAAGATATCCAAGGCAATGATTATGCATATAGGCATCACGTCCATGTTAAGTAAACTGAAACGACTCTGGATCTACTAATATGACTCCACACATCGACCGACTCCTGCCTGCATCTAGAGTATTAAGTTCATGAAGAATAAAGTAACACATTAAGTAAGATGACATGATGTAGTGGAATAAACTCAAGCAATATGGTGAAACCCCCATATTTTTACCCTTGATGGCAACAATACAATATGTGCCTCGTTACCCCTACTTTGTCACTAGGTGAGGACACCGCAAAATTGAACCCAAAACTAAGCACTTCTCCCATTGCAAGAATTACCAATCTAGTTGGCCAAACCAAACCAATAACTCGAAGAGACTTGCAAATATATGAAATCATGCATATAAGAATTCAAAGAAGTACCAAATAATATTCATAGATAAGCTGATCATAAACCCACAATCCATCGGATCTTGACAAACACACCGCAAAAGAGTATTACATCGGATAGATCCCCAAGAAGATCATGGAGAACATGGATTTGAAGCACAAAGAGAGAGAAGAGGCCGTCTAGATACTAGCTATGGACCCGCATGTCTGTGGTGGACTACTCACGCATCTTCATAGGGGCAATGGAGTTGATGTAGATGCCCTCCGTGATCGAATCCCCCTCCGACAGATTACCGGAAAAGGCTCCAAGATTGGATCTCTCGGGAACGGAGGCTTCCAGGGGCAGAAAGGTATTATCGTGGATCTTTTTGGTATTGGGGGAATATTTGGGAATTTATAGGCCAAATATTAGGGTTGGAGGACCTGTAGGGGGGCCACAAGCCAGGGGGGCGCCCCCTGGCTGCGCTAGGGTGGCTTGTGACCTGCTGGCAGGTCTTCTGCCTTCCTCTCCAAGTTCGGTATATGTTTTCTAGTCCAAGAAAAATCATCATGAAGATTTTATTCCGTTTGGACTCCGTTTAATATTCCTTATCTACAATACGCAAAAACAAGGAAAAAAAAACTAGCACTAGGCTCTAGGTTAGTCCCAAAAATAATATAAAATAACATATTAATACATATAAAACAACAAAAACATATAATAGAATACCACGGAACAATCAAAAATTACAGATAGGTTGGAGACGTATCAGTACCTCACAGCTCGGAGCGAAGTTTGGTGACGGGCCTCCTCCCCGAGCACGAGGTATGCCCCCTGCATGGCATCCTGACGCTCCTCGTATAATGCCAAAACCCACGACTATCGGTGCTTGACCTCGTGCTGGAGGACTGTCGTTGTCAAAACTGGCGGATCTCGGCTAGGGGGACCCGAACTGTGAGACTAGAATCGACAGTAACAGGATACAAAGGGGACATGAATTTACCCAGGTTCAGGCCCTCCTATGGAGGTAATACCCTACGTCCTGCTTGGTTGGATTCATGATATTGGGGGTTACAGAGTTGGTCTACCTCGAGATCGAATAGCTAACCCTAAATGAGTTGTTCTGTCCCGATACCCTAAAACCCTCCTGCTTATATAGATGTTGAGGATGCCTAGGGTTTACACATGGCCGGTTACATGCCGAAGAGATAAACATGCCTATTTACTACATCAAACGTGGAGCGCAAGCCGTCCTTCCCGAAGCTTCCATCTTGGAGACCGGGCCTTCAAATCCTCCAGTGTTTGGTAAGTGGACCATATAGTCCGGCCCATAAACAATAGGTCGGCTATCCGAGGACCCCCTAATCCAGGACTCCTCAGTAGCGCCCAAACTTGCCTCCAACGCCAAGGGTCTTCATCTCCCATTGCTTCACGAACAGAGTTTTCGGCTTGCGAGGTGAGTTCCTTCCAGCCGAACCATAGTTCGGCCTCCGATGATAAGTAGTTTCCCGCATAGTGGCACGTATGAATTCGGCAAATTAATTGGCTTTTGAAGGCCAAAGTTCAAGGGGAAATAATGTTCCTCTGACGACCTCTCTGACGAAATGCTACGACCCACCATGACCTCTAGGCTAGTTACATAGACTCGATTCGCGGTTCGAGGTTGTTTTAGTTCACAATCTATCAATATACCGATCATGTCCCATTTTACACAGGATATACTTAATCGCGCGCATGCAACGGCTCGCACGTCTCGGGAACTGGAGGGATTCATGACACAGCAAGGGAAGTGCAAATCGGTAGGCCTCATAAAAAGAGGAGGAAAACCCCAAAGGCTTTTTATGCTCCCCATTCGATTTCTCCGCCTCCCATTCCCTTGCGGCTCGGAAGCATAGATCTAGGTCTCTTCGCTCCCACATGCGAGCTCATCAATGGCGGGCTCCAACGGTCAATGGGAAGCTTCCACGGTCACCGACTGGGACATTCTCGACCTCAAGAAGGCCGGCTACCTCCCCACCAACATCCCTCACTGCACAGCGGAGGAGGGTCAAGTGGTCCCCATCCCCATGCCAGGCGAAAGGGTGGTGTTCATCCCCCACTTCATCCGGGGGCTGAGCTTTCCCCTCCACCCCGTCGTTTGGGGGATGATGTTCTTCTACGGCCTCAACTTCCATGACCTCCCGTGAAACTCCATCATGCACATATCGTTGTTCATCCTCGTCTGTGAGGCCTTCCCGCGCATCGAGCGACACTTCGAGCTCTGGCTACAGGTCTTCAATATCAAGCCCAAATGCATCGGCAGTAAGCACGCAGATTGCAGCGAGGCCATCATCGGCAAGCTCACCCACATCGGGTGTCCGTCAGGCATCCTCATCGACACCATCAAGGGATGGAAGAAGGAGTGGTTCTACATCACCGAACCACAAGAAGAGGTTCAGCACCCCACCGCCGCATTCGGATCCGGTCCCCCCACTAGACAGTCTTCATGGCTCGAAAAGGGCCTTGTCTAGGGACCGGGCAAGGAGGTGACCAACCTGCAGAAGTGCATCCGCTCCATGGCCGAGAAGGGTACCAAGTTGACCGATGTGGTCCATGTGATTCTCCGAAGACGCATCCTCCACTGCCAGCGCCGGCACACCCCCCTATGGGCTCGAGAACTCAAAGCCGAGCCCACAGTCCGGAATCTCTTCCGCACTATGCGGGAGAAGTTGTGGAACTCGCTCTTAAAATAAATGAAGAGTTGGCTAGCCGACGAGGAGGACAAGGGTCTACATGCCTCAAAGCCTGATTTATGATACACCCTGTCTTGGTTGGTTTAATTACATAGAAGATTCATAACCTCTTATCCGACCTGTCTGTGTAGAGATGGCTGAAGAAAGCCGTCAACATCAACAGTCCGGCGCCTCAGCCCAAAGACGAGAGGACCGAGCTATTAGCCAAAATGCTCGTGGTGAAGCCTTACGAGGCTCCCACGAAGAAAGAGAAGAAGAAGAGACCAGGCCAGGCTGGCCTCCGCATCAGGGACCAACCTGATGCCGCATACGAGGATACCCTGCCTCCTCAAATCAGGAGGAGGCTGAGGATGATGAAGAGGAACAAGAGGAGGATGAGGTCGAGGAGGGAGGCAATTCCCCCTGTGCCAGAAAAGGGCGGCGTCTTCTGACGCCTCGGAGCAGGTCCCTTCTCCTGCCCACAAGAGGGCGCGGCAAACTGAAAGCACATTTGCTCCCTTGGTGGTTTTTGTAATTTATAACAACATATAAGTCATTGAACTAATGTTTCCACCAAGTATATTTCAGGAAATGTTTAATGTTAGGATTGGCAAAAGGATTGTGGAGATTGTGGAATACCCCAAGATGCAAGGAAATAGGTTGGCAAACCTTCAAGCAAGAGGACTCTACATTTTATATTTGTGAGAAATCACTTTGATTCCATAGGAAATCCATTACTATTAAAAGGGGAAATGTTTTGCTCGTGAACAAAATGCTCATACATGCACAAGTGATAGTCACCAAAAACACACACAAACTCTCCCACCAAAGTCTGTCCTAAGCCAAATACTCAAAATCGGTGCAATCAACATTCTACACATGGTGCCACCGATTCCAAACCCTAGACAAACTCAGCCAAACCCTAGCTTTTCAGTGCAACTGATAATGCATTCGATGCCACCGGGGTTGGCAGCCAACTTTCTGTTACGCAAATTCACAATTTTGGTCCCTTAGAGATTGTTGGATTAGCATCACCGAGAATGGCAATCTCACGATTGGTCACCTTATCGGTGCCACCGAGATTCCTATATCGGTCTCACCGAGATTCAAAAGTTGCCACCTTTTGGTCACTTTGGTACCACCGAGATTATAACACCGGTGTCACTGAGTTGGTCATTTTGTGTGTAACGGTTGAATTTTTGGGGATGCCTATATATACCCCTTCACCACCACCTACTCGAGAGATAAGCACTTAGGACTATTCCATACCTATCCTATCAGTTTTCTAAGAGAGAACAACATACCCTTGTGTTGAGGTCAAGATCTTCCTCTCCAATCATATGCATCTTGATTTCTAGCCTCCCCAAGTTGTTTTCCACCAATCCCTCTACCAAGCCAAATATATGAGAGAGTGATCGTGTGTTGAGGAGTCTATCGCCTTGAAGCACAAGAGCAGGGAGTTCATCGTCATTACCGAGCCTATTACCTTTCGAAGGGTGGTGCCTCCTAGATTGGTTAGGTGTCTCTTGGGAGCCTCTTACTTCGTGTTGTGGAGTTGAACCAAGAAGTTTGTACGGACAAGGAGATCGCCTACTTCATGAAGATCTACCCATAGTGAGACTATTCCTTCATGGATGGAAGCCGTTATGGAATAGTCAAGGTTGCTACTTTGTGGACCCTTATGGGTGGAGCCCTCCGTGGAATCTCGTGACCGTTGCCCTTTATGGGTTGAAGACTCCATAAACATGGATGTATGATAGCGCCACCTATCGGAACCACGGGTAAAATCATCGTGTCACAAATTGCGTTTGCTCTTCCTACCCTCTCTTCACTTACATGCTTGTCTTCACTTTTTGCTGCTACACTCCTAGACATGCATGTGTAGGGTGTACTTGACATACTATGAATGCTAAAATCTTCCAAGAATTAAATTGCGAAAAAGTAGATTTTATTTGGTCAAGTAGTCTAATCACCCCCTCTAGCACTACTTTCGAGCCTACAAGTGGTATCAGAGCTTTGGTATCCATTGCATTGGTCTCACAACCTAGGAGAAGTATGGCGTCTAGTGAGGGAAATTATCACCGTAGAGGTCCGTACTTTGATGACACTAATTTTTCTAGTTGGAAGTACAAAATGAAAATGCATTTGCTTGGTCATAATCGTGCCATTTAGGCTGTGGTTCGTGTCGGTATGCAAGGTGAATTCTTTGCGGAAGGAAGGGAATCCGATCGTGAAACGACCACAGATGAGTGGAAGATGTTGCAACTCAATGCTCAAGCATGCGACATTCTCTTCAACTATCTATGCCTCGAAGAATTCAACAAAATCAGCTGTCTTGAGAATGCAAAAGAGATTTGAGATACTTTGATTGATATGCATGAAGGTAGATAATCTGTGAGAGAATCCAAGCTGGATGTTCTTCAAAGTTAACTTGATAGGTTCAAGACGAACGATGGTGAAGGAGTCGCTGAGATGTACTCTAGGCTAGCTCTCATCACCAATGAGATTACCGGCTTAGGAAGCAAAGAAAACACTGACAAATTCAACATCAAGAAGATACTTTGAGCTTTGGATGATCGATATGACACCGTTTGCACATTGATCCAAAGGATGCCCAACTACAAAGATCTCAAGCCAACGGAAGTGATTGGAAGATTTGTTGCTCATGAGATGACACTCAAAGACAAGGAAGAGCTTCACCACAAGTCTAGCGGTGCTTACAAAGCCACAAGTGATGCTCCCGCTACCTCTAGCGACAACCTTATCACAAATGAAGAGATAAGCCTCATGGTCAAGAAATACAACAAGTTCTACAAGAATAGAAGCAAAGATCAAAGCTCAAACTCAAGATATGAAGAGAACCATTCTCCAAGTCATGATGAAACTGCTACAATTGTGGGAAGCCCGGACACCACTCCAATGAGTGCACGGTTCCCTACAAACGAAGAGAAGAGTCACCAAGAAGAAGAAGAAGCTCAAGAGACGAGTCACCTCGAAGAGAGAGAAGGATTAGAGACGATCGTTATGAGCTTGAAAATCATAGAGAGAACCTTGGGATACAGAGTTGGTCTACCAAGAGACTTCTCTTATCTCTTTGAAATCATAGAGAGCTTGTAAGGACACATGAGAAGCTACGCTTCGAGAAGCTCAATTTAGAGCAAGAGCTTGAGTTCCTTGAAGCTATCAATGGTGATCTTTGAAAGAAGACTTCCTCTTATCTAGCCAAGAGACTTCTCTTATCTACATTCATGCCACAAGTTAAGTCCAAGCAAGCTAGTAACAAATGAAAGAAAGGTTCTTCAACTAGTAGCAATAAAAATGATAAATCCAATGATATTTCTTCTAGTAGTTCTCTTGATCCCACTAACTCTTCTCTAGCCAAGTTAAACTTGAGCAAGAAAATGAACTCTTGAAAGGGATTATAGAGAAAGGTATCTACAAGAGTCTTGAAGGGTGCAACTATTTGAGGAGATTGTATGCAAGCATGGAGGATACCGGAAGAATCGCGGTGTTGGCTACTTCACCGCTAATGGGGTTAAAGGAGAAGAAGGTCAATACCCCAATCCCAAGTTAGTTCCTAAAAAGGAGAAGTATTAAAATACTCTCCCCAAGGGAACAAAGGCGCAAGATGACCTTCCACCACAAGACTCCAAGCTCAAGGGCAAGAACAACCTTTAAGAGGACATTGGCTCATATGAAGATGAATCCCGAGCTTTGGTGGTGTGGGTTCCCAAGCCTAGTTCAAGTTCAACTTCTACAAAGCATACTACAACACCAAGGATCCCCATCAACTTGATGTGGGTCCCCAAAAAGAACAACTAGAGAGTTCTTGAGGGGTGACTCCGCCAATGAAATTCACTCATATTCATTATTGTCAAGAACTAGATGCAATCAACATCAACTTTGTGCAATAGTTCAAGGAGTCACACATTCCCTCAAAGGTAAATAAGGGACAAGGTAATCAACAAATCAATGTACATCATAACATTTGTTTTGCACTTTATGTCCATAGATATCCTGGTATTTGTCTCTTGTATGTTGGGACTAACCCATGTAGGTGAGTAGAGTATGGAAACAACAACGATGCTCCCAACTCTTGGTGATCTTCATCAACTTTGAGAATCCACCACTACCTCACCAACATGAAGTCTTCATCGACAAAACCCAAGGTTAGTTTGTCCCTCCTATGGGGGATGTCACATCAAGGGGGATCTTTACTCTAAGACTTGAGTCAAAGCATCTCATAGGAATGTGACAACCTTAAATGCATTATGTAAAAGTGGTAATCCCACTTGTGCTTAAACGATGAGTATGACCTATGATCAAGTATTATTACTTGGCTCCTAAGTCAATATACTCATATATAGATGACTCCATCATCGCCAAAGTGCTTGTTAGATGCTATTGTGTTTGTGCATGTTTGCCATGATTTCATTTGACATTTTATTGTGTGAGCATGTTGGTCTGCATTTATTTACTCATTTGAGGATATACAATTGTTGGTATTTGGATTTTCATATTTATTTGCAAATTGGATATATAGGAATGCCTAGGAACACTCCTTTATCTATCTATGCTTTCTCACCTCATACTCTATTCATGCTGCATCACAAAATTTGAACAAGTACTTTTCGATCACTTTTTGTGAGGAGCACTCGAAGTTCCGTATCATCAAGGACTAACCATTAAAACCTCCCAAGTGCATCTCGGTGGAACCAACCCACAATCCTCGGTCTCATCGAATGCCTAGGGTTGATCTGGTTTTCTTATCTCGGTAAGACCAATTTCATATTCTCGGTTACACCAAGTTTCCCTGTCAACTGATAGTTGTGAAACTCGGTGACACCGAAAATATCAAATCGTTGTCACTGACAGCAATGGGTATATAATTGGTGGACCCCGACTTTTTAAATTTATTCTTCAAACGTTGCGCCTCCACAACCCTAGCCTGCGCAGAAGGACCCCCTGGTCACCGCATTGCCTTTCTCGAGCGCCTCCGCCACTAGAAATCTCGCCATCGATGGGCATCTTCGTCGTCGTCGCCGCTGTAGTGGATCCGTCGCCAAGCTAGGGTATGGATTTGACTTTTCTTTCGCTCCCCGTCCATGTCTTGTGCAATGAAATCGCTTTTATATATAAGCCACCATCTGAAAGCTTTCCATCCACAAAGAAAATCCCATAGAGTAGCGAATGATAGATTTTTAGGGTTTTGCCGTCTGCCACCTGTATCTTGGTAGAACCGATGTGGGAAAATTGGTGTCACCGATTTTAGTTTTTGCCACACTGAGAACACCTCGATGGAACCGAGAGCTTGTTTTCAATGCGACTGAAAATGGTGCCAAGTTCCTGGAAAGTAGATGTCAATCTCGGTGTGACCAATTTTTTGCCTCGGTTGTACCGAAATACATTTGATAGATTGCAAAACTTGGAAATTATTTTGTTCAAACTTTCAAAAACATCTGCATTTTGTGATGAGTTATCCTATTCTACTATTCTGTACACTTTTCACAAGGTCGGCATGTCAGGATCAGATAGTCAGAATTTGCCAAAGCAGAACATAGGGATGAGTTCAGGAACTAGTCCTGAGGCCAGTTCCTTTTCAGATCCAGGCACTCCCAGTTCTCACGGGTTGCCTAAGGCTGCAACAAGGACAAGGAAGAGACTCAACTCAGAGGAAGAAGATTTTGATTTCGTCCCGGAAGAGATTCTTGCTAAGAAGCAAGAGAAGGCTACAAGGAAGGATGCCAATGAGGCCACTTCATCTAGGAAGGTGGTTAGCAAAATTTATGCTCCTGCAGAAACCTTCAAAGCACATGAGAGTGCTAGGGAAACAGTGTATGTTGAGGTCCCCAAGGAAGTTGTACCAAAGAATACAACCAGAAACAGGATCATCCGTGTGCAGGGCAGGCCTACCTCTATTTTTGAGGATCCAGAGGACGCTGCTGCTGCTAGTGCTGCGGCTGCTAGTGCTGCGGCTGCAGAGGAGGAACCTCCTGCTCAAGCCCCTCCTAAGAAGAAAGCCAAGAAAATTTTGGTTGATGCTATGCCCAAGCCAGTCCCCTCCAAGAGAACCAAGGCTACTTCAAAAAAGCTTCTGCACATAAGTCCAAGAGGACTACCAGGGATATACCTGCTTTTGACAAGAACAAGAAGTCCACTTTCAGAGAAACAGATGATGATGATGATGCTATGCTGTTCTGGTGAAGCTCAGACCTCACCTTCTAGTACATAATGCCAGCTATCCAGTTGCTGAGGATATGAAGAAGAGGAAGGATTCAGGCTTGAGGGCATGGAGAGCGATTAATCCATATGCCCAGAGAAGAAAGAGTGTTATTGATTACATATTTTATATCAAGGAACAACAAGACTTCTATGAGACCCCAGAGGTTCAGGATGGAGATTTGGATGTCTACACAGAATCCAAGGAGAGCCACAATGCTATGAAGGATATGTATAATCTTATCCCTGCAGATAAAGTGCAATCTCACAAGCTTGGTTCTATCTACTTTCTCTAGCCTGGCCTCCGTACCATGAACACCATCCCGAGGCATACCTTGATGCCCAAGTCTGGAGATGAGAAGATGATTCGTGGATACTCCATCAACATGCTCATCCATCTTGATCGTCACACCAGGATTTGAGTGATGGAATTGATAGTACAGATAGTGAAGAGGGTTGCTGCTAATCAGAAGCATTCTTGCTGCTATGCACCCTACATTCAGATGCTCATCAACTCTGATCTTGAGAAGCACATATTCGCTCTGGACAGTCCACACTTGCCACTTCAGCCAGATCTAGAGGACAATGTTGTGGTGATGGACCCAGACAATCCCACATCAGCTGCAGCTCAGGCACATGCAGACGAAGCTCTAGCCACTAGTGCTCAGGTTCCCAGGTCTAGGAACGAACAGATGGATCTTTTGATCACCACTGCGAGAGCCTGGCTTAATAGGAATGATAGACTACTCATATCAACAAGGAATTCCTTCTTTTCTAGGAGGCCACTCGAAAAGAAATCCAAAGTTAAGCGTGCTTGGCTTGGAGCGATTCTAGGATGGGTGACCGACTGGGAAGTTGGTCCCGGGTGCGCACGAGTGAGGACAAAGTGCGCAAGAAAGACTAGTGTTGGTCTATGGGGCCAGTCTGGATCCTGCCAGGCGTAACGGGGTGTTACAATTGGTATCAGAGCCAACCCTTGCGGTTACATGGGCATGCACCGGTCAGGTGCACGGGCATGTGGTGCATGGCATGTGTGGCCCGTTGTGGCACACAGCATGGCACATGGGCTGGACTGGACGCGCATACATGTGCCAAAAGGGAACGTTCCTGATGGGCCGACGAGGACGTCGGTTCCTTTAAGTGGGGATGTATGTGAGAGCCTGGCTTAATAGGAATGTAGACTACTCATATCAACAAGGAATTCCTTCTTTTTCGGGAGCCCACTCAAAAAGAACTCCAAAGTTAAGCGTGCTTGGCTTGGAGAGATTCTAGGATGGGTGACTGACCGGGAAGTTGGTCCCGGGTGCGCACGAGTGAGGACAAAGTGCGCAGGAAAGACTAGTGTTGGTCTGTGGGGCCAGTCTAGATCCCGCCAGGCATAACGGGGTGTTACAACCACTGTCATGGAAATGAAGAAGGACATCAAGACCATCATGGATATTCAGGAGAGCCTTGTGAACATTATTGATGATAGAGTGAAAACTCTGAATGACAAGGTTGATGGGCTGACTAAGACAGCCAATGGGCTCAAGAAGGAGGTTGATGAAGCCCCAATCCGTCGCCATTCCTCAGAATCTGATTCTTCTGATGATGATGAGGAAGAGAGTGCACGTGTCAGGACGACTGCCCAGTTTATGACTAAGGCCAGGACTCCTACAGTACCAACTCTAGAGACAATGCCTTCATCTTGTGCTCCAGCCACTGTGTCTTCAGCTCCAGTGCCTCCAGTATCTACTCCATCTCCATCCAGGACTTCAGCGGAAGTCTTTGCCGACGCAGTTCACTTTGAAATTTTTGGTAAATTGTTGCCAAAGGGGGAGAAGTTGTATATAGATCTTAGGCTTTGAGTGAGAGAGTGTCTTGTTCTTATTACTGGTTTTACAAAACATTTGGTTTTACAAAACATTTGGCCATTTTGGTTTGATGTGAGATACTTTTGTGTTTGTGTTTAATCATAGGATGTTATATGTGTTGCTACTGTTTCCTATTATTTGATGTTTATGTGATGATCATTCACATTGCTTGATGTGTTGTGCTGTGTTGTTATCTCTTGTTTCTCTTGCACACCACCAAGTTGTATGTGACATGGAAGAAGTGCCCCATATTCCTAATCGATTGTGCATTTGCATTCAAACGCGAATTTAAAATAATGCACAAATTTAGGGGGAGCTCTTACTTATCACATACTTCTCAAAGCGACGATTATATTCATTGATTATATCATATGTCGAAGCTTTGATCAATATGTTGTCATCAGCTACCAAAAAGGGGGAGAATGAAAGCACATTTGCTCCCTTGGTGGTTTTGGTAATTTATAACAACATATATGTCATTGAACTAATGTGTCCACCAAGTATATTTCAGGAAATGTTCAATGATAGGATTGGCAAAAGGATTGTGGAGATTGTGGAATACCCCAACATGCAAGGAAATAGGTTGGCAAAGCTTCAAGCAATAGGTCTCTATATTTTATATTTGTGAGAAATCACTTTGAGTCCATAGGAAATCAAATACTATTAAAAGCGGTAAGGTTTTTTTGGTGAACAAAATGCTCATACGTGCACAAGTGATAGTCACCAAAAACACCCACAAACTCTCCCACCCAAGTCTGTCCTAAGCCAAATACTCAAAATAGGTGCAACCAACATTCTACACTCGGTGCCACCGATTCCAAACCCTAGACAGACTCAGCCAAACCCTAGCTTTTTGATGCAATCGATACTGCATTCGGTGGCTCCGAGTTGGGCTACCAACTTTCTGTTACACAAGTTCACAATTTCAGTCCCTCCGAGATTGTTGGATCGGCATCACCGAGAATGGCAATCTGACCATTGGTCACCTTATCGGTGCAACCGAGATTCCTATATTGGTCTCACTGAGATTCAAAAGTTGCCACCTTTTGGTCTCTTCGGTACCACCGAGATTAACACATCGGTGTCACTGAGTTGGTCATTTTGTATGTAACGATTGGATTTTTGGGGATGCCTATATACACCCCTTCACCACCACCTACTCAAGAGAGAATCACTCAAGACTATTCCATACCTATCCTATCAGTTTTCTAAGAGAGAACCACCTACCCTTGTGTTGAGGTCCAGATCTTCCACTCCAATCATATGGATCTTGATTTCTAGCCTCCCCGAGTTGCTTTCCACCAATTCCATCTCTTATAACAAGCCAAATCTGTGAGAGAGTGATTGGGTGCTGAGGAGTCTATTCTTGAAGCACAAGAGCAAGGGGTTCATCATCATTACCGAGCCTATTACCTTTTGGAGGGTGGTGCCTCCTAGATTGGTTAGGTGTCGCTTGGGAGCCTGCTACTGAACCAAGAAGTTTGTACGGGCAAGGAGATTGCCTAATTTGTGAAGATCTACCCATAGTGAGGCTAGTCCTTCGTGGACTAAAGCCGTTATGGAATAGTCAAGGTTGGTACTTCGTGGACCCTTACGGGTGGAGCCTTCCATGGACTCTCGCGACCGTTACCCTTAGTGGGTTGAAGACTCCATAAACGTGGATGTATGATAGCACCACCTATCGGAACCACGGGAAAAATCATTATGTCATAAATTGTGTTTGCTCTTCCTACCCTCTGTTTAGTTACATGCTTGTCTTTACTTTCCGCTGCTACACTCTTAGACATGCATGTGTAGGGTGTAATTGACATACTATGAATGCTAAAATCTGCCAAGAAATAAAATTGCGAAAAATTAGATTTTATTTGGTCAAGTAGTCTAATCACCCGCCTCTAGCACTAACTTCGATCGTACACAAACGCGGGTGGTCCTGTCCGACGATAGTTCGGACTCAGGCACCGCGTCTGAAGACCCCGAGGAGGTTCCACGAAGGAGCCTACGGGTCAAGCCCACCCAAGAAGGTTAGAATCCGAAGACCCTCCTGTTCATTATGAATAGATTTAGAGTTTGATAACACGTAGGTTATTGGCCTTGCAGCCCCCCGCGCGTTATCCCCACCGAGGTGATATCGGATGAGGTGATATCACATCCCACCACTCCAAGTGCCACGAAGGACACCGTGGAGGTGTCGTCCCAGCCTACTCCAATGGAGGTGGACACTGGGGGCGAGGGAGATCGTACCGTGGCTGAGGCTAATGCCTCTCCACTTAATACCGAGGGGCAACACCCCGCCTGGATACTGAGGAGGCCGGATGAGCGGGAGCTCAGTCCCCTCCGAGAACATCTCCGGAGCGCACAATGCCTCTGGAGGCACCGGTCCAAT
Organism: Hordeum marinum; assembly: GCA_022496015.1. Lineage (NCBI taxonomy): Eukaryota > Viridiplantae > Streptophyta > Magnoliopsida > Poales > Poaceae > Hordeum > Hordeum marinum. The sequence continues at coordinate 275,215,464 of CM039678.1, forward strand.
CAATGGTGGGTGATCGGGGAATCTGATCATCCCCGACACTACCAACCAATAGGTGGTCGGTCATGGAGGAGGCTCTATCGAGCGCCTCCATCCTTGAGGATCACCGCACCCTTATGGGTGCGGTACTATAGAGCATCCAGTCCGTTAACAATGGACTGAAGGAGGCCTTTAAAGGTCTCATTACGAGTTTTCAAGTAAGTCACCCGATGTGTTTATTTGCAAAGATTGTATTTCTTTGCATTATATACATGGCAGCCTTCGAGCCCTAGGTTAGGTGAAAAAGCTCACCTAGGGGTCACATTTAAATCTGATACCGAACTAGACCCACTTGAAGTGTACAACATGTTAGAATAACTCGAAATATGATGGATTGTCTATAATTCGGGAATTGAGAGCCCATGTAATGTATTGTGGGTGTAATGGTGTCTTCTTGATCGGCGGCGGCCATAAATGGCGCCGAGCTGGAAGAGCTAAATTGAAAGCTGAAGTGCTGCGAAGACGAAGCTGAGGCCCTTAATCAAAGGCTCGACGAGGCTCAAGGCATGTCAAAACAGAATCCGAATGCCTTTGTCTGAGCTCTATACTCTGAATACAGTCAATGCAGCTTCTTCATATTGTATAATGCACGCACAGCCTCAGCGAAGGAGGTGGAGAGGCTGAAGGCCGAGTTCCAGCGTGCGAAGGACGAGACGACCGTCGAGAGAGCGGCTACTAAGGAAATGGCTGTCGCCCTTTTCGCCATGCGTGCCACTAGTGGACAGCATGAAGTTCGCGTGGCAAAGGTCCAGCAGGAGCTCAAGGATGCCAGCATAAGATGTGAGGATTTGGAGCAGAAGAATAAGGCAAGCTCGGCTGAACTGTCCACCATGAAAACCGAACTCCAGAAGGAGCGGATGGACAAACGGTTCTACGAGGAGCAGGTGTGCAAAGCCAAGGATATAGTAGATGGTAAGACGTACACACTAAAGTACGTATTCAGGGATAGCAGATTCAAATTGCTTACCTGGGTGTGGCGATCCTCAGGCGCATCCTCCGATCTCCGGAAAGTGTGGCGGACGCCAATCAGATGTTCGCTTCGCCGGGAGAAGGAGATGAAGCTCGGGTATTCTGGGCACAGTTCGGAGCCCACGAGCGCCCTCCTCTTCTGGTGGAGCAGCTGAAACAGCTGATGGAGTGGCAGAGCCGGCCATCAAGGACCTCTGCATCCGCATATGGCCCGGCGAGCCGCTACCAAGAAACTACTTTGGCCTGGTGCAGAAGTTGATCGTTGCTTCGCCCCGCCTCGACACCGTCAAGCGCTCCTCCTACATCGAAGGAGTCCTTATGGCTCTTGCCAAGGCCAAAGTGCACTGGTCGGGTCTAAATCCTATGAAGGTAGCCACCAACCCACCGCCACCCGAGAAGGAGCATCGACGCCCCGAGACATACTTCGACGGAGTGATGGAGAGTGCTCGGGTGATAGCGTCGTAGTGTTCGGGTGATAAAATGTTTGAATGAGCTTGTAACGTGTCTAAAGACTTGTGTTAACTTTTAATGATATTAGTATTTGCTCTTATATGGTTTTGCATTCCTTTATAACTCCTATGTGGCTATTTAATACTGAAAGATGTGAGTCGTCGGCTTCAACCCCCACGTGTAGATACTACATGGGGTGTCTATGCCAATGTAATCTATCCCTTAGACATAGTATCGGAACCCGAAGGAGGTACAGTGTGGTAGACTAGGCAATCGGACTACAGTGCTTTATTTCTTTCACTTAGCCAGAGGGGCGCGAAAAGGACTATGGGATGTGTACGATTAGCCATCGGAGTGTTGTGATGTTCGGACGAACAATGTTTGCACAAAGGGCAAGTTCGTCGTATAACACGGAACAACCCTTACGAGGATTGAAGTATAATACTTCTACCTTAGGGTTCACAGATCTGATCACGCATACTATGATAGTCCGTTTTCAGATTTCTCCCCTGAGGTGCTTGACCAGACTATCCGGAAGCACAATCACAGGGGTTCTCCATTTGCCCTTTTAGCTGAACGTGCAGAACGTAAAGGGGCAAGCACATGAGCTGGGCAACCCAACTTATTGACCAAAGACATAGTTTGGAACCGATGCATATAAAGGGAACGCCAAGACGCCGAACGCATGATAGATAAGGCGATTTGTGTTTGAACTCGAGCCCCCGGTCTAGTAGCCGGTTACCTAGCGTCATACCGAACAGGTTTACGAGAAGAGGGAGAAAGGAGAAAAAAATATGCGCCTAAAAAAGGATAGATGAGGCAAACTTGCGCCACGCAATTTCGCATTTTCTCAACAACTCTGATAACTCAGATTGCCGAAGCAACTATTTAAAGGTATGTGAAAGAAAATAATAAATAACAATATACAGGAGTTGTTGTAGCAGGGGTCTTCGATTGGTAACCTGACACTACTAGGGAAAACCCTAGCAGTAGCGCATGTTTTTGGTGTATCAGTAGCGTGGGTACCTGCGCTACCCGCGCTACTGATACATCGCTATAGCTAATGTTTATTAGTGGTGCACTTTGACACGTGCTACTGCTATACCTACTTAGCAGTAGCGCTTTCCGTACCAGCGCTAGTACTAAGTCATTTAGCAGCAATGTTTTCCTGTCCAGCACTAAAGAGCGCTACTACTATATTTTCTCATGTCATTTTTTGCTACGTACTTGTGATGTTTCTGTATAGGTTTCATACAGTATTCAAATCATATCATAAACATGCAATATGCTCATCATATCATACACACAATAGTCTCATCATATCATCCAACACAAATCATGTCATCACGTCATAATCACGATATAACTATACAAGTTACATGACATGTCTCATCATACATAATGTAGCACTTCTTGAGGCGTCGGTTCGCATCCCTCTCTCGCACTAGCGTGAACCTAAACTAACTACCGGCTGTCGCTTGGAAACTAGAAACCGGTACACCTGGGCCTGACACTCTGGCCACTCGTCATATACTCCTGGCATAGCACTTCTTCGCAATCGATGATCTATGCACCTGCTTCGTCACATGAGTTGATGATATGCAACCCATATAGTTGAGCAACAAAAAGAGACTGACTTGGCAAAAATAGAAGTAACATATCATAAGCATACAAAGTTCATCGTACCCAAAATGCCCTAACTAGAGTGATCTTCACTAGTTGAGGAGGACGGTTTAATTACATCACAAATGAAGTTTTGTCGTGCATAACACAAAGTTTCGTCATAGAGAAACTATGGACTAAACGGACACATTGTCATATATTGTCAATCACTCCAACATGTCGTGCCATCCATGCAAGTCAGCGAGATAGTCCCTAAGCACAGTGAAAGGCTTCAGGTCGAGATGCTAAGCGGCTACGCATGTTCGGATGTCTTCCCACAACATCTGTCCTTCTTCGTAGAACATCCCTATTTTTTCGACATAAAAAGGCCAATGTTTTGCAGGAATGTTGATTTATTCCCGTTGCGGCAAATCCCGGACACTCGATATGTCCTAGTTTGTAGCACAAGTCATGTGGAAATTCACGGAAAATTTCGGCATGACCTTTGCTACAAACTGGACAAATAGAGCGCGTGAAATTTGCCGGAATGGAAATGAATCAACATTCCGGCAAAACATAGGCCACTCGGAATCATTCCCTGCAAACAATTTTCAAATATCCATCTTCGACACCGCAACACATGTCCAAATATACACGAGCAACACATGTCCATATATACTGCCCTAGAGTAATATTTCTATCCTAATTTGATATCTATCTGAATTCATATATATCAAAATAGCTACCTAGGGTTTATACCAAAACCTAGCTACCCAGGGTTCATACCAAACCTAGGGTTCATACCTAAATTCACCTAAGTAAATTAACCTACTACCCTCTTGCAAGGTATTCACCGACTGTACCACTACTACTCTGCTTAAACCTAGCTAGGGTTCATAACTAAATTCACCTAAGTAAATTAACCTAGAGAGGAGGGGCGGGGTCTTACAGAGAGGGTGCTCGGGGGAGGTGCTCAGGGGAGACGGTGGCCAGGAGGGCATCGAGGGTGGTAGGGCCGTGGAGGGAGGCAGGGCGGCCCCGTGACAGCAAGGGAGGTAGGGCCAAGGAGGGATGTAGGGTGGCTAGGAGGGGACAAGAGTGGCTCCTGGGGGCGTCGAGGATGCGTGGCTCCGGTGGCGGTGACAACGCGCGGCTCCAGTGGTGGCCCTGGTGACGGTGATAGAGGCAGTGGCGGCAAGGGAGCAGGGGCGGTGAGAGGGAGCAGGGGCGGCGACAGGGAGCAGGGGCGGCGAGGGGAGAGGGACGCGCGAAGAATGGGGAATTGGGGAAGGAGGGATAACCACGAAGGGGCAAGTCAAACTGAGCGGTAGCGCTTTTAAGGAAAATGCACTGCTACTATTTTCTTAGCAGTAGCGCTTGTCAAAATAGGGTGGTACTACTATACCTAGCCTATTCGCAATGGTGTGGTAGTTATAGTAGTAGCGCTTTTTGTCTGGGACGCGCTACTGCTATTTACATAGCAGTGTTTGTTTGGGAGCGATGTTTGTCTCCCCATGCTACTGTTAGATAGTAGTAGCACCCTCTTTTGACCAGCGCCATTGATAATCCTCTGTGTATAAGGTTTTCCCTAGTAGTGTGACGTCCTCGATATGCCCCCTTTCTAGTTGACTCCTTCTCTTAGATGCACCTTAATGGGTGTTAGTGTTCGGCGGGCGGATTTTGCCAAAAAAATCTTGAGAGGCCGTCGAATTGTAGGTGAGCTTTATGCCATAGGCAGGCTCTTTGAGGAGCGCCTGTGTTTTATCCGAAGACGTGTTGATGGTAACAGTTCGGGGCAGCCAAACACCCATCTTAATTTCCCCACCACTACCCATGGAATCTTAAGTGCGAAGTTGTGCCTCCTTGGCACATACTTTGCTGGTCCTGAGGTTGTGCGTTGGGGGCGAGTCCCAATAGAGGGGAGGAGGAAGGATCTGAGTTTTTGGTCTAAAGCCAAACTCACTTCCCAGTCTTCTGTGCCTTTATGTCAGATGGAGGAACTTGCTGATCTTCTTTGTAACTAAATTCGTCCGCTAGGGCCATTGCATGTTCCTCAGTTCTAAGGGAGCACTCGGTATTGCCGTTAACAGTAACGACCCCCTCGGGGCCCAATATCTTGAGCTTGAGGTATGCGTAGTGTGGGACCGCGTTGAAACGAGTGAACCTTGTCCGAACAAGAAGTGCGTGATAGCCGCTGCAGAAGGGCACGATTTCGAAGGTCAAGTCCTTGCTGCAAAAGTTATTAGGAAGCTGAACACATCTTCCAGAGTTATAGAGCCCGTGCATCGGGCTTCAACGCCCGGGATCACTCCTTTGAAGTTAGTGCTGCTGGGTTTGATCCTTGACGGATCTATGCCCATCTGTTTCACCGTATCTGAGTAAATCAGGTTGAGGCTACTTCCTCGGTCCATTATGACTTTTGTTAGGTGGTACCCATCTATGATGGGGTCTAGGACGAGGGCCGTCGAACCCCCATGGAGGATACTGGTTGGATGATCATGCCGATCAAAGGTGATCGGGTATGCCGACCATGGGTTGTACTTCGGGGCTACGGGTTCCACAACGTAGACTTACCAGAGGGTGCACTTCCTCTCCTTCTTCGATATATGGGTGGAATATATCATGTTCACCGTTTTGACTTCGGGAGGGAATTTCTTCTGTACGCCACCAATTGGACGTCGAGGCTCATCCTCGTCATCGCTACGAGAGCTTTTGCCTTGGTCTTCGGGTGGTATCCTATCGGTCTGTTTAAACACCCAGCAGTTGCGGTGTGTGTGGTTGGTGGGCTTTTCCGAAGTCCCATGGATTTGGAAAGGACTTTCCATGATCTTCTCGTGCTGAGTGGGTCTGTCACGATGGCCTTTAGGGGCCTTCTTCTGCTACCCAGGCCGGGAGTTCCGGAATCCATTATTTACAGCCGTATCATCGGCATCTCTATTATTGTGTCGGTGCTTAGTCTTATTGCGCTTTGGCTTTGAGTTGTCATCCTGGTCTTAAGGTGCGACGGGATCTTTCGAATTGTGACTGCATCTAGCCAGCCAATTGTCTTTGCCCGCGCAAAAGCGGGTCATGAGGGAGGTAAGGGTGGACATGGTCCGAGGCTTGTCCTGGCCTAGCTGACGGGCTAGCTGTTTGTCCCGAATATTGTGCTGGAAGGAGGCTATGGCCTAAGCATCCAGACAGTCGACGATTTGGTTCTTCTTAGTCAAGAACCGATTCCAGAATTGTCGAGCAGACTCTCCGGACTTCTCGACAACGTTGCTGAGATCGAAAGAGTCTGGTGGGCAGACATAGGTTCCTTGGAAGTTAGAGCAGAACGCATCTTCTAGGTCTTCCTAGCATCCAATGGAGTTTTCGGGGAGGCTGTTTAGCCACTGCCGAGCTGGCCCCTTAAGCTTAAGAGGGAGGTATTTGATGGCATGGAGATCGTCTCCTCGCTCCATGTGGATATGAAGGAGGAAGTCCTCAATCCATATAGTTGGGTCAGTGGTCCCATCATATTGTTCTATATTCACTGGTTTAAGCGCCTCAGGGAACTGATGCCGCATTACCTCATCTGTGAAGCACAGTGGGTGAGCGGCGCCTCTGACCCATGCTCTGCTGCGCTTATATTCGACATCTGTATGGGCCCAGTTGCATTCTCGGACTCTGTTGTTTTGGTCGAACCAAGGTCTGTATCCACCGTGTCTATCGGGCGAGTACTCTTTGGATCCATAGATGGATCTTTTGCGGCCTGCTGTAACATCCCAAAATTCCATTTTGGAATGTTATGAAATATAGCTATGCATCATCATCATCATTGCTTGAATGTATGAAATAGTTGAAATGCCTCTTCTGACTTTCTGAAAATCCCTTTCTATTTTCAATATGTTGCTTTCACCTATTTGAAAACCTTGGAAAAAGTTCAAAATAAGAGCGGAGTAACATGACACTCCACACCAGGGTCATCTTGGTGATATATTTGAACAATAAGAACCAGGGGGTCTTTTGACAAATATTTGCAAAAGGTTTTAAAACCAAATAGGCAATTTATGAAAATATTTATTTCAAAGTATTCAAATGATAGAGGAAAAATGTTCATTGAATAGCATTAATTCTCCTGATAATTTTGATATATATATTTCCTATATTTGGAAATGTTTTGAATGCTTTTAAAGAGGTTTTACTGCTCTGGATATTAAACAGGAAATGAATTTATTTGAAAATGGGCCGGCCCACGGGCATTAACTCGTGAATTCATTACGAGCCGGCCACCGACGTGCTAACAGCGTCTCTCCCTCTCGCTGACAAGCCGGACCCACTGTCCGATGGCGCCATCCACGCGGTCATCCCCGTCCTCGCGCGCGCGCCTCCGTCGCCGGGGATCTCTCCACCGGATCTCCCTCCTCATTCCTTCTCTCGCCCCCTCACCGGCCCTATATAAGAGTGGGCACCTCCACACTCCATCTCCCCCCAAACCCCTCTCTCTCCCTCACCAGAACGCCCGCTCGAGCTCGCCAGAGCTCTGCCCCGACCGAACCCTCCCCGAGCTCTTGGCCATCGTCTCCCTCGCCCTCAGCTCCGTCCGGCACCACCACTCGACTCCGGACAATCACCGCCGTCGCCTGGACCTATCCGACGACCACCTTGACCACCGGAGCGACCAACCCGACCACCACCTGCTTCCGGTCGCCGCCATCCTCGTCGGAGACCTCCTTCCCCCCCTATAAGTCGTCGGACTCCCCTAGACCGTCAGATCCGTAATCAACGTGCGAGATTAGACCTGTTTAATAGCCCGAACCGGTACGCACTAGGCCTCGGTCGACCGCTCGTTAGCTCTCACGTGCACGCTATTCGACCAATAGGAACCTGACACGTAGCCCCTGTCCGATCCGTATCATTTCTTTTTTTTTCAGTTTTGTTTAGAAAACATAATGCATCCTGATTTTGTTTTTATCATATCTTTTAAACTATTTAGTGTTTTTAGTTGATTCTTTTTGAATTAGTTCACATTTTTGATTTAGTTTATGCATGTATGTTTAGATTTCAAATTTGAGCTTTAAATTTTTAATCTAATCAAATTTGTTCAAATTACAAAAATCTGAATAACTAGAGTTTAAAAATAGATTTCTGTATGAATCTTTTTGCTACTGCTTGGTATTAGTTAGGACTATAAGCATGCTTAGTTTGAGAATTTTTAGGATGGATTTGTTTAGTGTTTTAACTATAAACAGAATCTGCCTAGTGTTTAGTATAGTTTAGTTAATTTAGTTTTTAGCTAGTTTTAATAAGAATTAGTTATATTTTGTTTCAGTAGATTCTGTTGTTTAAACGTTGGGTGTTTTACTTGCTGATAATAATAATATGTATTTGCTTAGTTTTATACTTAATATCATAGGAATTTCTACTCTTTTTCAATTAGGTTTAGTTTGATAAAAACAAACTAGTTAGTAATAGTTTCCTTTAACTATGTTTTAGATAAAAAGATTTTGTTTTCTAAGAAAATATTTAGTAAATTCTTTTATGTTAAAATAATGTTTTGTTAATAAAAATAATAAGTTTAGTTTTACTGTTTTGCTAGAAAACCCTAGCCCACTTCATGTAGTAGTGTTTTTCAAAACTTTTAAAACCCTACTAAGATTTTCTTAACAAAACTTTAAATGGATTTAATTCTTTTTATTAATAAAATATTTCTATTGTTCTTTTCTGTCAACTATTGTTTTGTTAATACCAATAATTTTATGTTGTTAGTAGTAGTTTACCCATCAACTTTAGAAAACCCAAACTATGTGTTGATCTTCTTTTCTTTTGATTGTGCCTTGTTTTGTCTTGAGTGATTACTAGTTCATTTCTGATTTTGTGAGTTGCAACATTTTGTTGTATGCTTATTGAGTGCTCTTGTTTGATTCGTTAGATCATCCGGAGTGCGAGGCTTGTTACCTAGAGTCCCTCGAGTACGAAGATCGTCAATCAGGCAAGTCACTTTGATCATTTATACCTATGTTTTATTGCATTAGTTCTTCCATCAACCCAATTGCATGCAAAGTAGGTAAATTGGAAACTTGGTTACTTGTTGTAGTATCATGTGGTAGGTACCCCCCTCTCAACCCTTTGACACAGTTGGCCCCGGGAAACGTTGTTTTACATTTTGCTATGCTATTAGTAGACGGGGTTGGTTGTGTGATTCATGAGAGTTGAGAGAGTTAATAATTTCAAGACCTACATGATGATCAAGTCTTCAAGACTTCAAGTTTTCAAATTACCTCTGGGTGGATGATGGTTGAACGGCGCCCTGGAGAAACCAGTGGTTAGCCTAGATGATGCTGGAGATGTGCCAGTATTCATGCGGAAAGGTCCACCTAGACACAAAGAGATGGATGGATGCTTCAAGACCCAAGGCTTACCTGCACAGCCACAAGTCATTATGGGCTCTGGCTTGGTTGGATATCGTGGTGACCCTGGACAGGCGGTGCTACGAGATGTAGAAGAACGGTAGGAATGGATGGGCACCGACGGAGTCGCAGGGAAACCCTTTGGAGGACCATGTTTTGGTCATCCGTTTCTCAAACACCCTGAAGTGCGAGAAATCAAATGGAGGCAACCAAATCTTGTGGGGAACGTGTGCAAAACTCTACAGAGTACTCAACCTAATCGATTAGCTGTGTGCACAGTCATGGAAATTTTGAGCCAAAGGAACTGAAACTATCTGGAACTCTCAACACAATTAATTATATTGATGTGGGTTCTAAATGTCAACTTGGGTATGAGAATTGGTTGGTGGAACCATCTCATTAATCAACCAACATTGTAGTAATTATGCCCTTGCCCTCTCTTGTTGTAGGAAAATTTTGGCTTTATGCAAAAACTTACTACCCCACCTACCATATTTGCATATAGACTAGATGATTACTTTACCCCCTCTCTTGTGACCTTGCCGGCATATTCATTATGCTGACCTACATGACTGCAACGTATCATGTTGCAGAGTATTTTTCCGACCAGGAGTGAGGATACGCTCTATGCTTGGTGAGATTCCCCTTGAGTCAGATGGACTCATCTACCTTTGATGCTTCCGCAAGATTTAGATATTCTCATGAGTTGGCCTTGAGCCACTTTATTGTAATCTTCATTGTAATAAAGGACTCGATATGAGATTTACGATTAATAAATATTGTGTGATTTTCCCTTTGATATATACATTGATGTACCATGTGTGTACCAGCATGATCTTGGGATGGTACGGAAACACCGGAGATTCGACCTTTCATGTCGGGTCGCTACAGAAATGGTATCACAGCACACGCTGACCGTAGGACGTAACCTCTAGGATTGGAAAGCCTTAGGACTTATTTCCCTTTTTTCTTTAAAATTCTTATACTGTCATCTACTCGTTTCTGACTTCCCTCCGATTATTTCAAAATTTGTAGATGGCCACCTTCATCCCAGTGTTGATCACGGAGTTTTGCCAGCCTGACGCAACGATGCCCTTTGGCAAGGAGCTGATGAGGATTGTCAGGGATGTGAGGATTGCTTAGCCGAGCATCACCGGGACTCCTATCATGTATTTTACCCAAGACGGATGCCACAGGATCGAGGTGCACATTCCAGGGAAGACCTTTGGGAATCGGAAGGAACCCATCGACTTCAAGTTTGTGGCACCCAGCTGGATACTTGGGAGAGACATGGCCATTCATCGTGCCCTTGGACGTATTCAGGAGGAATACAGAGGTGGAACTATTTCACCAAGACTCAGCGTGGTTTGTCGCAGGGATGCCAATGGAAACATCATAACCACTCCCACTGAAGACACCACCATTTCCTATATCCAGACCTTGGAGACGCACGTCAGGACCTTAGAGCTTCGGGTACGTGCAGATACGAAGACAATCAAGAATCTGATGAGCTGCGAGATTGACCTCGAAGCTGATTTATGGGAAGGCGAGTACGAGCATGAGTATGAAGTGAAGGATTTCTTAGAGAGGATCGACCAGCTGAACACTCGCATCGCAACTCTGGAGGAACAGCTGGACATGGGGGAAAATCTTCACCCCGAAGGAGACATGGCTCCCTTCATCAGCGACGATGATGACTATGAGGAGAGCACCACCGGAGGACCCGCGACTATGTACTTTTGAGGAAAACATTAGTTATGCCCCCATGTATCTTCATTTTCGATGTTAAAGCGTAGGTCGATGTTTATTTTGAATGGAGATTTATATCTCGATGTTTGACCTTGATTGAATAAATGAATGAGTGTTTGGTGTGATATGTTTGTTGCATTGCATATGGGTAGTGAATTTCCCCTTTTAGGTCCTTGTTGTATTTTATTCTCACCCCTCTAAAAACAGCAAGATGCCTCCACGACGTGAGTCCAACTTCACCTTCCCGCCGGAACTCACGCAACTCCTTCAGCAGCAGAATGCACTGATGCAGCTATTGATCCAGAACCAGACCAACAACCAGAACAACAACAACCACCCTCCACCACATGGTGACAACCTCACCCGTTTTCTAAGGTTGAACCCTCCAACCTTCTCCAGCAGCACTGAGCCCATTGTGGCAGATGACTGGCTCCGTAAGATGGAGAGAGAACTCGTCACCGCTGGATGTACTGACGCTGAGAAAGTGCGCTTTGCCGCACATCAACTCGAAGGACCAGCAGCTTCATGGTGGGAGAACTACACCACCACATATCCTATTGCTGGTGTGACTTGGAACAATTCAAGCTTGCTTTTCGCACCGCACATGTCTCAGCTGGAGCTATGAGCCTGAAGAAGCGTGAGTTTCGCAACTTACGCCAGGGGAACCGTTCCGTGGCCCAATACGTGGATGACTTCAGCACATTGGCACGTTATGCACAAGGAGACGTGGCCGATGATGCGGCCAAGCAAGTGAAGTTTCTGGAAGGACTCAACGATGAGTTGAGCATGCAGCTGGTAGTGGCTACCTTCAACAACTACCAAGAGCTGGTGGATAAGGCCCTCATCTTGTAGGGAAAGCAGCAACAAATTGAGAACCGCAAGAGGAAGTATACTCAAGGGAAGTTTAACTCTGGAGCTCATTAGAAGCCCCGCTACTCCCCGTACTCAGGGAATACCGGATCAGGGACCGGTAAGTTTGGAAGGCACACTCATGCCGTGCACAACCATGGAGGCCACAACCAGGGAGGAAATGGGAATGCCCATCCCAACCACGGCAACTTCAAGACTGACAATGGGAATGGGAACAACAACCAGCACCGTCACGCTCCTACTCAGAAGGATCTGAGCCACATCACCTGTTTCAAGTGCCAGAAGATAGGGCACTATGCTACTGAGTGTCCCAGAGCAAGCAGGGAAATGGAAATGGTAACAACAACAGCCACTCCGCAGCTAAGAAGCCAAATCCGTTTCCTCGTGCCCAGGTGAACCATCTCGACGTGGAAGAAGTCTATGATCAGCCGGAGATTGTGTTTGGTAAGTTTTTACTACATTCAGGTCCAGTTACAGTACTTTTTGATTCCGGTGCAACTCATTCATTCATATCAAGGGTAGTTGTGGAAAAGTATGGTTTGCCCATCAAAACCCTTAGTCAGCCAATTAAGGTCACTTCCTAGGAGGTATGATGATGGCAGGGATAGGATGCCATGCTTTGAAACTCAATATAGGAAACCATGTTTTCCCACCGACCTCATCGTCTTAGAATCCCAGGGATTGGATGTAATCCTAGGCATGGATTGGATGACCAAGTATGAAGGAAATATTGATTGCCCTAGCAAGTCTGTTTCACTCACCACCCCGGAGAACAAGAGGATTAAGTACGTATCCCGACGCACACGTATGAGTGCTCGGTTAAACCCTCACAGGAGTTGTTCAGGAGGAAGTACCTGTGGTAAAAGCCTTTCCGGATGTATTCCCGGAGGAATTACCAGGCATGCCACCAGATAGGGAGATTGAGTTCCTAATAGAGCTACAACCAGGGACAGCCCCAATTTCCAAGAGACCCTATCGGATGCCCGCAAATGATTTAATGGAAATCAAGAAGCAGATTAAGGAGCTATTGGACAAGCGATATATTCTCCCAAGTTCTTCACCTTGGGGAGCCCCAGTTCTTTTGGTGGAGAAGAAGGATAAAACCTTGAGAATGGTAGTCGATTATCGTTCCTTGAATGAGGTGACTATCAAGAACAAGTACCCTCTGCCGATGATTAATGACTTGTTTGATCATCTAGTAGGCACCAAAGTATTCTTCAAGATCGATCTTCGATCAGGGTATCACCAACTGAAGATTCATGAACAGGATATACCCAAAACAACTTTCACCACCAGGTATGGCTTATACGAGTATACAGTCATGTCCTTTGGTTTGACTAATGCTCTTGCCTACTTCATGAATTTGATGAACAAAGTGTTCATGGAATACCTGGACAAGTTTGTCGTGGTGTTCATCGACGACATTTTGATATTCTCCAAGAGCGAGGAAGAACACAAGGAACACTTGCGTTTAGTTCTGGAGAAGCTTAGAGAACATCAGTTATATGCCAAGTTCAGCAAATGTGAATTTTGGCTGACGGAAGTCGAATTCCTTGGACATATTATTTCTGGAGAAGGAATAGCCATAAACCTCGCTAAGGTTGAAGCCGTCACCGAGTGGAAGTCACCCACCTCAGTTAAGGAGATCCGCAGTTTTCTCGGACTTGCAGGATATTACCGGAGGTTCATTGAGAATTTCTCAAAGATTGCCAAGCCCATGACGGAGTTGTTGAAGAAAGAGTCTAAGTATATTTGGACTGAGGAATGTGAAGCCAGTTTCTAGGAGTTGAAGAAACGTTTGGTCACAGCCCCAGTGTTGATTTTGCCCAATATTCGGAAGGACTTCCAGGTTTATTGTGATGCTTCACGTCAAGGACTTGGAGGAGTACTCATGCAAGATGGAAAGGTTGTAGCTTATGCATCCAGACAACTACGACCTCATGAGTTGAATTATGCCACCCATGATTTGGAACTAGCAGCCGTAGTGCACGCACTCAAGACCTGGAGACATTTCCTTGTCGGAAATAGTTGTGATGTCTACACCGATCATAAGAGCCTGAAGTATATCTTCATGCAGAAAGAGTTGAACCTCAGACAGAGGAGATGGTTAGAGTTAATCAAGGACTATGACATGAGATTACATTACCATCCAGGAAAAGCCAATGTTGTGGCAGATGCTTTGAGTCGGAAGAGTTATGTGAACACACTCATAGCGGGAGGATTATCCCAGGAGTTAACCAAAGATCTCAGAGAGCTCCGGCTATAGATAGTACCAAGCGGATATGTTGCCACACTGGAAATCCAGTCCACCTTGACCGAAAGAATTCGAGAAGCCCAGAAATCGGATAAGGAGATAGCTGAGATAAAGCAGAGAATGGAGGAAGGCAAGGCTAAAGGTTTTCGTGAGGATGAACACGGAACTTTGTGGTTCGAGAACCAAATCTATGTGCCCAATGACCCAGAGCTCAGGAAGTTGATACTTCAAGAAGCCCACGAGTCCCCTTACTCAATACACCCAGGCAACACCAAGATGTATCTGGATTTAAAGGAAAGTTACTGGTGGACGGGTATGAAGAAGGATATTGCGGAACATGTTGCAATATGTGATGTTTGTCAGCGAGTAAAGGCAGAACATCAGAAACCAACAGGGTTACTCCATCCTTTGCCGATACCCGAGTGGAAATGGGAAAAGCTTGGTATGGACTTCATCACAGGACTACCCAGGACCTGTTCAGGTTATGATTCCATCTGGGTAGTGGTCGACCGTCTGACCAAGGTGGCTCATTTCATTCCAGTGAAGACCACCTATACCAGTGCTAAGTTAGCCAAGATATACATGACCAGGATTGTGTGTCTGCATGGAGTTCCAAGGAGTATCGTGTCAGATAGAGGAACACAATTTACCCCAAAGTTTTGGCATCAGTTACATGAAACTTTGGGTACAACGCTGGAGTTCAGTACAACTTTTCATCCGCAGACGGATGGACAGACTGAGAGAGTCAACCAGATTCTGGAGGACATGTTGAGAGCTTGTGCACTAGACTATGGGTCTAGTTGGGATGACAACTTACCTTATGCAGAATTCTCATAAAATAACAGCTATCAAACTAGTCTGAAGATGGCCCCTTTCGAAGATTTATACGGAAGGAGGTGCAGAACACCATTGATGTGGAATGGTGTTGGAGACCGACAACTTTTTGGTCCCCACCTTATCTGAGATTCCGAAGAGAAAGTCAAGCTGATTTGTGACAGAATCAAGATAGCTCAATCTCGACAGAAGAGTTATGCTAATAGCAAACACAAGGAAGTGACGTATGAAGTGGGACACCGATCATATCTTTGTGTGTCCCCACTTTGAGGAATCAAGAGGTTTGGTGTTAACGGAAAGTTAGCACCCAGATTCATAGGCCCCTACAAAATCCTGGAACGTTGCATACAAGTTGGAATTGCCGGAAGGATTATCCGGAGTTCATGATGTTTTCCATGTGTCCCAGCTGAAGAAATGCCATGCTGAGATGGCTGATATTCCTTTGAGAGATACCGTGCCCCTAGAGGCCATACAACTTAACAGTGATATGACCTACGAGGAGAAGCCTATCAGAATCCTCGAGACTGCCAACAGAGTTACCCGCAGCAGGATCATCAAGTTTTGCAAGGTTTTCTGGAGTCACCACACCGAGGAAGAAGCCACCTGGGAACGCGAAGAAGATCTTCGTAGAGACCACCCGCACCTATTTTCTAGCCAACCTGAGTCTCGAGGGCGAGATTCATCTTAAGGTGGGTAGGTTTGTAACATCCCAAAATTCCATTTTGGAATGTTATGAAATATAGCTATGCATCATCATCATCATTGCTTGAATGTATGAAATAGTTGAAATGCTTCTTCTGACTTTCTGAAAATCCCTTTCTATTTCCAATATGTTGCTTTCACCTATTTGAAAACCTTGGAAAAAGCTAAAGATAAGAGGGAGTAACATGACACTCCAAACCAGGGTCATCTTGGTAATATATTTGAACAATAAGAACCTGGGGGTCTTTTGAAAAATATTTACAAAAGGTTTTAAAACCAAATAGGCAATTTCTGAAAATATTTTTTTTCAAAGTATTCAAATGATAGAGGAAAAATGCTCATTGAATAGCATTAGTTCTCCTGATCATTTTGATATATATATTTCCTATATTTGGAAATGTGTTGAATGCTTTTACAGAGGTTTTACTGTTCTAGATATTAAAAAGGAAACGGATTTATTTGAAAACGGGCCGGCCCACGGGCATTAACTCGCGAATTCATTACAAGCCGGCCACCGACGCGCTAACAGCGTCTCTCCCTCTCACTGACAAGCCGGACCCACTGTCCGATGGCACCATCCGCGCGGTCGTCCCCGTCCTCGCGCGCGCGCCGCCGTCGCCTGGGATCTCTCCATCGGATCTCCCTCCTCATTCCTTCTCTCGCCCCCTCACCGGCCCTATATAAGAGCGGCCACCTCCGTACTCTGTCTCCCCCCGAACCCCTCTCTCTCCCTCACCAGAATGCCCGCTCGAGCTCGTCGGAGCTCTGCCCCGACCGAACCCTCCCCGAGCTCTCAGCTCCGTCCGGCACCAACACTCTACTCCGGACGATCACCGCCGTCACCTGGACCTCTCCGACGACCACCTCGACCACCGAAGCGACTACCCTGACCACCACCTGCTTCCGGTCGCCGCCATTCTCGCCGGAGACCTCCTTTCACCCCGTGTAAGTTGCCGGACTCCCCTGGACCGTCAGATCTGTAATCAACGCGCGAGATTACACCTGTTTAATAGCCCGAACCGGTACGCACTAGGCCTCGGTCGACCGCTCGTTAGCTCTCACGCGCATGCTATTTCGACCAATAGGAACCTGACACGTAGCCCCTGTCCGATCCGTATCATTTCTTTTTTTCCAGTTTCTGTTTAGAAAACAGAATGCATCCTGATTTTGTTTTTATCATATCTTTTAAACTATTTAGTGTTTTTAGTTGATTCTTTTTGAATTAGTTCACATTTTTGATTTAGTTTATGCATGTATGTTTAGATTTCAAATTTGAGCTTTAAATTTTTAATCTAATCAAATTTGTTCAAATTACAAAAATCTGAATAACTAGAGTTTAAAAATAGATTTCTGTATGAATCTTTTTGCTACTGCTTGGTATTAGTTAGGACTATAAGCATGCTTAGTTTGAGAATTTTTAGGATGGATTTGTTTAGTGTTTTAACTATAAACAGAATCTGCCTAGTGTTTAGTATAGTTTAGTTAATTTAGTTTTTAGCTAGTTTTAATAAGAATTAGTTATATTTTGTTTCAGTAGATTCTGTTGTTTAAACGTTGGGTGTTTTACTTGCTGATAATAATAATATGTATTTGCTTAGTTTTATACTTAATATCATAGGAATTTCTACTCTTTTTCAATTAGGTTTAGTTTGATAAAAACAAACTAGTTAGTAATAGTTTCCTTTAACTAAGTTTTAGATAAAAAGATTTTGTTTTCTAAGAAAATATTCAGTAAATTCTTTTATGTTAAAATAATGTTTTGTTAATAAAAATAATAAGTTTAGTTTTACTTTTTTGCTAGAAAACCCTAGCCCACTTCATGTGGTAGTGTTTTTCAAAACCTTAGAACCCTACTAAGATTTTCTTAACAAAACTTTAAATGGATTTAATTCTGTTTAGTAATAAAATATTTCTATTGTTCTTTTCTGTCAACTATTGTTTTGTTAATACCAATAATTTTATGTTGTTAGTAGTAGTTTACCCATCAACTTTAGAAAACCCAAACTATGTGTTGATCTTCTTTTCTTTTGATTGTGCCTTGTTTTGTCTTGAGTGATTACTAGTTCATTTCTGATTTTGTGAGTTGCAACATTTTGTTGTATGCTTATTGAGTGCTCTTGTTTGATTCGTTAGATCATCCGGAGTGCGAGGCTTGTTACCTAGAGTCCCTCGAGTATGAAGATCGTCAATCAGGCAAGTCACTTTGATCATGTATACCTATTTTTTATTGCATTAGTTCTTCCATCACCCCAATTGCATGCAAAGTAGGTAAATTGGAAACTTTGTTACTTGCTGTAGTATCATGTGGTAGGTACCCCCCTCTCAACCCTTTGACACAGTTGGCTCTGGGAAACGTTGTTTTACATTTTGCTATGCTATTAGTAGACGGGGTTGGTTGTGTGATTCACGAGAGTTGAGAGAGTTAATAATTTCAAGACCTACATGATGATCAAGTCTTCAAGACTTCAAGTTTTCAACTTACCTCTGGGTGGATGATGGTTGAACGGCGCCCTGGAGAAACCAGTGGTTAGCCTAGATGATGGTGGAGATGTGCCAGTATTCATGCGGAAAGGTCCACCCAAGCACAAAGAGATGGATGGATGCTTCAAGACCCAAGGCTTACCTACACAGTCACAAGTCATTATGGGCTCTGGATTGGTTGGATATCGTGGTGACCCTGGACAGGTGGTGCTACGAGATGTAGAAGAACGGTAGGAAAGGATGGGCACCGACGGAGTCGCAGGGAAACCCTTTGGAAGACCATGTTTTGGTCATCCGTTTCTCAGACACCCTGAAGTGCGAGAAATCAAACGGAGGCGGCCAAATCTTGTGGGGAACGTGTGCAAAACTCTAGAGAGTACTCAACCTAATCGATTAGCCGTGTCCACGGTCATGGACATTTTGAGCCAAAGGAACTGAAACTATCTGGAACTCTCAACACAATTAATTATATTGATTTGGGTTATAAATGTCAACTTGGGTATGAGAATTGGTTTGTGGAACCATCTCATTAATCAACAAACATTGTAGTAATTATGCCCTTGCCCTCTCTTGTTGTAGGAAAAATTTGGCTTTATGCAAAAACTTACTACCCCACCTGCCATATTTGCATATAGACTAGATGATTACTTTACCCCCTCTCTTGTGACCTTGCTGGCATATTCTATATGCTGACCTACACGGCTGGAACATATCATGTTGCAGAGTATTTTTCCGACCAGGAGTGAGGATACGCTCTACGCTCTGTGAGATGCCCTTGGAGTCAGATGGACTCATCTACCTTCGTTGCTTCCGCAAGATTTAGATATTCTCATGAGTTGGCCTTCAACCACTTTATTGTGATCTTCATTGTAATACAGGACTCGATATGAGATTTACGATTAATAAATGCTGTGTGATTTTCCCTTTGATAAATACATTGATGTACCGTGTGTGTACCAGCATGATCTTGGGATGGTACGGAAACACCGGAGATTCGACCTTTCAGGTCGGGTCGCTACACCTGCTTTGTGACCCATGTCATCTCGCAGGTCGAACCTGCCATTGGGCTCTAATGGCTCCTTACCCCGTCTTTGAGGCACTGTCGGTATATATCCGGCGTCGTCAGTCGTCCTGTCCCGACCAGGAGGGGGTGGTCTGGCTTGTAGTACGGTGTACGGTTTGGAGACGGAGTATCAGTAAGTTCATGATCGAATTGTGGCAGCAGCCTTCTCTAGGGGTAGCTTTTCGGCTGGTTGGACATACTGGTCCCGTATACTTCCTCGGCTAAGAGGACTTTCGTCCATCGATCATTGAGGTCGGCATGTTCGGCTTTGGTTTGCCGTTCTTTAGCCTTTAGGCTGCGAGCCGTTTGCTATGAGACGTTGCCTGATTTCTTCGTGATGTTCAAGGTTATTAGGGATGTACAAGTCATCTGCATCCGATATATTTTCCTCGTCGACGGGGGGAAGGTACTCATCGCCTTCGGGTTGCTGATGTTATCGGGGTTGTTTTGGTCCTCGGGTCCTTCCGGACCCTCTAACGGGTGCTTAGGGATATCGGGATTGTCATGATCAACGGGGGCATTACCGTCCCCGTTGCTGATAATAGCTCTTCTTCCCATTTTGCTTTTGGACCGCTTATGCGATTTTCGGCGCCTTGATGGTGCATCGCCCGATTTGTCGCCATCGTTGTGAGGCGTGTTGTCGCCATCTCTCCCATAGAGTAACTATCAATGAAAGCATCAATGTCGGTGTCCGAACCGGCGGATCTCAGGTAGGGGGTACCGAATTGTGAGACTAGATCAACGGTAACAAGAGACAAAGGGGACATGGATTTACCCAGGTTCAGGCCCTCCTATGGAGGTAACACCGAACGTCTTGCTTGGTTGTATTGATGATATGGTGGGTTACAGAGTTGATCTACCTCGAGATCGAATAGCTAACCATACATGAGTTGCTCTATCCCTATACCCTAAAACCCTTCGGCTTATATAGATGTCGAGGATCCTTAGGGTTTACACATGGTCGGTTACATGCCGAAGAGATAAACATGCCTATTTACTACATCAAATGTGGAGCGCAAGCCGTGCTTCCCAAAGATTCCATCTTGGAGATTGGGCCTTCAAATCCTCCATTGTTTGGTAAGTGGCCCATATAGTCCAGCCCATAACAAATAGGTCGGCTATTCGAGGACCCCCTAATCCAGGACGCCCTCAAGGACGGCTTCGGCTCCATAGGCGAGGAAGAATGGGGTCTCGCCAGTGGGCTTAGTCGTGATGGTGCGGATGGACCATAGCACGGATTGAAGCTCGTCGACACAACCCCTGCCGCATGCCTCAACCTTATTCTTGAAGCTCCTTGTCTTGAGGCCCCGCAGGACCTCCGCGTTGGCGCGTTCTGCCTGACCATTGCTCTGTGGGTGTGTCATCAAGGCGTAGCATATCTACATTCCAAGGTTTGTGCAATAGATCCTAAAGAGCTTACTTGTGAACTGCGAACCATTATCGGTGATGATGTAGTTAGGGACACCGAATCAGCTCACGATGCCCTTGATCAACTTGACGGCCGATCCGGCAGGGATGGTGTGGACAGGCTCCACCTTTGCCCATTTGGTGAACTTGTCGATGGCAACATAGAGGCAGCGGTACCCTACTGCTGCCCATGGAAAGGGACCCAATATATCCAGCCCCCAGACCACGAAGTGCTAGGAGAGCGGGATGGTTTGGAGGCCCTGTGCTGGCTGATGAATCTGCTTGGCATGGAACTGGCTGGCCTCGCAGGATCGGACTAGCTTGATGGCATTGTTGAGAGTCGTGGGCCAATAGAAGCCAGATTAGAACGCCTTCCCTGCAAGGGTGCGCAACGAGGAGTGGTGTCCGTAGTCTCTTCCATGGATGTTGGCTAGCAGCTCACACCCCTGTTCCCTGGACACAGATCGCAGTGCGGCATCGCTCGGGCGCGTGCGGTACATCTCGTTGTCCCGCAGACAATAAGTTGTGGCCTGTCGTACCACACGCTCCACATGTTCCTCCTTTTCCGGTAGCGTGCCGTGAAGCAGGTACGCCCTGAACTCCTATGTCCAGTCGTCTACTTGGGGCTCCAGCGCTAGGAGCAGTCGGGCTCCTGAGTTCGGACCACAAGCTGGAGCCCCCGAGGATGGTGCTGGGGCAGATCTTCATTCCGCGGTGCTAGATCCTCGGTTGGTGGCACCGCGAAGGGCTTGAACATTCGTTCCTCGAAGACACCCGGCTATTGAGGCTCACGGCGCGATGCCCTCTTGGCGATGTCATCGGCCTCCTTGTTCACGCAACTCGGGATGTGTTGCAATTCACAGCCCTAGCAACATTTTTCAATCTTACGTACCTCTTCCAAGTACCCCCATGTGCTCGTCCTTAGGAATATACTCTTTGTTGGAGAAGTTGACAAGGATTTGGGAGTCGCCCTTTATGGTGAGGCGCTGAATCCCCAAGGCAGCTACGGCCTACAGGCTAGTGCTGAGGCCCTCGTACTTCGTGATGTTGTTGAAGACCTTCTCACCATGCTAGAAACAGAGTTGCACATCATAGCAGAGCTTGTCCTTAGTCAGGGAGATTAGCACAACTCCGGCCCCTGCTCCCCTACGCGCGAAGGCCCCGTCGAAGTGCATGGTCCAACCATCAGGTGCCTCGTTACTGGGGGTGAGGGACTAGCCTCGTCCAACCCGCGGTCTCGAGCGTCCATCCATTCCACTACAAAAGCTTCCAGGGCCGACCCGTTGATGACCCTAGTCGTGTTGAACTCTATATTGAAGGCCTGTAGCTCAATGTTCCATTCTGCGACCCTCTCTATGACGTTGGGGTTGCACAACACCTAGTGCAAGGGGTACAGAGAGATGACTTTGATGTGATGCCCCTAAAATTTATGGCGCAACTTCCTCGAAGCGACAAGAAGTGCGATCAAGAGTTTCTGCTGCATGGGGTAGCGCGAGCGTGCGTCCCGTAGCATCGTACTGACGTAGTACACCAGTTGCTCGACGAGGGAGAGGCCTTTCGCGGCGCCCTACTCCACAACAGGCTCACAATGCTTGTGTGCCTCGTGGGTCGCCGGTGCGGCCAGGGTCTCAGGAGCGTCGTCTTGAGGAGGAGCAGGCTCCATGGTGACCTGCGAGTCACCTTGC
Organism: Hordeum marinum; assembly: GCA_022496015.1. Lineage (NCBI taxonomy): Eukaryota > Viridiplantae > Streptophyta > Magnoliopsida > Poales > Poaceae > Hordeum > Hordeum marinum. Next base: position 275,237,937 of record CM039678.1, read on the forward strand.
TTCATGCCCGGGGGCCTGCTTACGCCTGATGATGTAGTGCGTACGTCGACACGCTCCTCCCTAACCGCCACCAGCACAACACTGTTGGAGTGTGGGGTGGCAACCAGGTATAGTAGTAGGGGCTCCCGGGGATGAGGCGCCACCATTACTGGCGGGCTCGTGAGGTATCGCTTGAGTTCTTCGAACGCCACATCTGCCTCCGGAGTCCATTCGAAGGGGCCCTTCCTCTTCATGATCTTGAAGAACGGAAGGTCCCGCTCACAGAGCTTGGAGATGAAACGCCCCAAGGAGGTCACACAACCCGCCAGCTTCTCCATTTCCTTGAGGGTCTGAGGCGGACTAATCTTTCTTATAGCCGTGATCTTCTCTGGGTTCTCCTCGATCCCCCGGTGTGACACCAGCAGACGGAGCAGCTTGCTCGATAGGACTGCGAAGACGCACTTCTCGGGGTTGAGCCTCAGATTCACCCTCCTCAGGCCGGTGAACGGCTCCTCCAGGTCCTTGATCAGGGTCCTGGCTTCTTGCGACTTGACCACAATGTCGTCGACGTAGGCCTCCGCGTTCCTCCCGAGCAGCTGCCCCAGAGCAATACGCATCAGCCACTAGAAGGTTGCTCCGGCATTCTCATCCCGAAGGGCATGCATGTGTAGCAGAACACACCGCATGAAGTGAGGAAGGCCGTCTTCTCGACATCCTCCACCGCCATTTTGATCTGATGGTAGCTTGAGAAAGCGTCCAGAAAGCACAGAAGGCCACACTCGGCGGTGGAGTCCACGATCTGGTCGATGCACGACAGCGGGAATGGGTCTTGGGTACAGGCTTTGTTGAGGCTCGTGAAGTCAATGCACATACGCTCCTTCCTACACTTCTTTGGGAAGAGTACCGGGTTGGTGAGCCACTCTGGGTACTGTACCTCCCGGATAACTCTGGCTACATTCAGCTTGCCCAGCTTCTAAATGATGAACTCCCTCTTCTCCTGAGCCAACCTTCTCGCCTTTTGCTTCACCATGCGTGCATTGGGGCACACCATGAGGTGGTGCTCGATTACATCCATTGGGACCCCCACCAAGTCAGAAGCGTTCCTTGCAAATGCACCCTTTTCACATGGAGGAAGGCCACCAATTGCTCTTCCTACTCCTGAGGCAGGTTGGCACCGATGGTGGAGGTGAGACCAGGATTCTCGTTGTCTATAGGCACCTGCTTCGTCTCTGTCCAGTTCTAAGAGAACAACTACTTCTTCTTCATCGGCGCGACATCGAGGGCGTCCCCAGTGCCCATCGAGTCCTACGTGGCGCTCCCAGCATTGGGGCGCACCGCGGCTGCCGCTTTGTAGGCGAGCTTGAGTGTGTGGGCCGCGTCCTTGGCATCTTCGACGACGGTGAGGATGTCGCCGCTCCCGGGCATCTTGATGAGGTTGTACCCCGGGTGCATTGTGGCAGTGAACTAGGTGAGGGCGGGGTAGCAAAGTATCGCGTTGTAAGGGATGTGGATGTGGGCGACGTCGAAGTCGATCTTCTCGGTGCGGTAGTTGGAGCGGGTGCCAAAGGTAACGGGGAGGCGCACCCACCACATGTGAGCGACGGAGCCCCCGGCCACTCCGGAGAAGGGCCTTGAAGGCGCAAGTTGGCCATGGGGCACCTGCAGCGCATTGAAGGTCTCCGGACAGGACATTGAGGCCAGTGTCAGTGTCAAAACTGGTGGATCTCGGGTAGGGGGTCCCGAACTGTGAGACTAGAATCGACGGTAACAGGAGACAAAGGGGACACAGATTTACCCAGGTTCGGGCCCTCCTATGGAGGTTATACCCTATGTCATGCTTTATTGTATTGATGATATGGGGGATTACAGATTTGATCTACCTCGAGATCGAATAATTAACCCTCGATGAGTTGTTCTCCTTCTATCCCCTAAAACCTTTCGGCTTATATAGATGTCGAGGATGCCTAGGGTTTACACAAGGTCGGTTACATGCTGAAGAGATAAACATGCCTATTTACTATATCAAACGTGGAGTGCAAGCCATGCTTTCCGACGCTTCCATCCTGGAGACTGGGCCTTCAAATCCTCTAGTGTTCAGCAAGTAGCCCATATAGTCCGGCCCATAATAATAGGCTAGCTTCCTGAGGACCCCCTAATCCAGGACTCCTTTAGTAGCCCCCGAACTTTCCTCCAACGCCAAGGGTCTTCAGCTCCAATTGCTTCATGAACAGAGTCTTCGGCTTGCAAGGTGAGTTCCTTCCCGCCGAACCATAGTTCGGCCTCCGATGATAAGTAGTTTTCTGCATAGTGGCACGTCCGAACATAGCAAATTGATTGTCCTTGAAGGCCAAATGTCAGGGGGTAAACAATGTTCCTCTAACGACCTCTCTAACGAAAGGTCACGACCCACTACGTCCGCTAGGCCAGTTACATAGACTCGATTCGCGGTTCGAGGCCGTTTTAATAATCATGATCTATCAATATATCGATCATGTCCCTCTTTATACGGGATATACTTAATCACGTGAGCGCAACGGCTCGCACATCTCGGGAAGCGGAGAGATTCATGGTGCAGCAAGGGGAGTCCAAATAAATAGGCCTCATAAAAAGAGGAGGAAAACCCCGAAGGCTATTCACACTTTCCATTCGATTTCTCTGCCTCCCGTTCCTTTGCGCCTCCAAAGCACAGATCTTGGTCTTTTCACCCCCATCTCCGAGCTCATCAATGGCAGGATCCAACTGCCAATGGGAAGCTTCCACGATCACCGACCGTGACATTCTCGACCTCAAGAAGTCCGGCTACCTCTCCGCCAACATCCCTCACCACGCAACAGAGGAGGGCCAAGTGATTCCCACCCCCAAGAAAGGCAAAAGGGTGGTGTTCATCCCCCACTTCATCAGGGGCCGAGCATTCCCCTCCACCCCTTCGTCAGGGGGCTGATGTTCTTCTATGACCTCGACTTCCACGACCTCCTACGGAACTCCATCATGCACATCTCGGCGTTCATCCTCGTATGCGAGGCCTTCCTGTGCATTGAGCCACACTTCGGGATCTAGCTTCAGGTGTTCAACATCAAGCCCAAGTGCGTCAGCAGCAAGCATGCAAATTGCAGCGGGGCCGTCATCAGTAAACTCACCCACGTCGGGTGGCCGTCGGGCACCCTTATCTACACCATCAAGGGGTGGCAGAAGGAGTGGTTCTACATCACCGAACCACGAGAAGAGGGTCAGTACAGGCTTGTGAAGGACAAGGAGGTGACCGGGTCTCCCCACCAGACTGGCTTCATGGCTCGAAAAGGGCCTTGTATGGGGACCGGGCAAGGAGGTGAGTGACCTGCAGAAGTACATCTGCTCCATGGTCGAGGAGGACACCAAGTTGACCAATGTGGTCCAGGTGATGCTCCGAAGATGCATCCTCCCCTGCCAGCGCCGGGATACCCCCTATGGGCTTGTGAACTCGACGCCGAGCCCACAGTCCAAAATCTCTTCCGCACTAAGCGGGAGAAGTTGTGGAAGGCGCTCTTTAAATCACAGAAGAGCTAGCCATTCGATTAGGAGGACAAGGGCCTGCACACGGCCAAGCCCGACTCCAAGGTACGATACACCCTAGCTTGGTCGGCTTTATCACATAGGAAGATTCTCATAACCCCTTATCCGATCTGTCTTTGCAGAGATTGTTGAAGTAAGACGTCAATATTACTAGTCCTGCGCCTCAGCCCGAAGACGAGAGGACCGGGCTGTTAGCGAAAATGCTCGTGGTAAAGCCTTACGAGGCTCCCATGAAGAAATAGAAGAAGAAGAAACCAGGCCAGGCTGGCATCCATATCAAGGACCAGCCTGACGTTGCATCCGAGGATACCACCGCCTCCTCGAATCAGGAGGAGGCATAGGAGGAGGAACAAGAAGAAGAGGAGGAGGAGGAGGAGGCCGAGGTCGAGGGCGAGGGGGAGGCAATTCCCCCCATGCCAGGAAGACAACGGCGTCTTTGGACGCTCCGGAGCAGGTCCCTCCTCCTGCCAAGAAGAAGGCGCATCGGACGCGGGTGATTCTGTCCGACAATAGTTCGGACTCGGACACCGCGTCCAAAGACCTCAAGGAGGTTCCGCGAAGGAGCCTACAGGTCAAGCCCCCTCCAAACAGGTTAGGATCTGAAGACCCTCCCATTCATTATGAATAGATTTAGAGTTTGCTAACATGCCGGTTATTGGCCTTGCAGCCCCCGCGCGTTATCCGAACCGAGGTGATATCGGATAGGGAGACCCCACCCGCCGAACTGGCGGAGAGCGGGGATGCCTCGCGTCCCACCACTCCGGGTGCCACGAGGGAGGCCATGGAGGTTTCGTCCTAGCAAACTCCTATGGAAGTGGACACCAGTGGCAAGGGAGACCGCACCATGGCCGGGGCTAACGCCTCGGCGAGCGAAGACCGGGGGGCAACACCCCAACCGGGTACCGAGGAGGCCAGACGAGCGGGTGCTCAGTCCCCTCTGAGAACATCTCCGGAGCACACTATGCCTCCAGAGGCACCGATCCAATCCCCGGTAGGTGATCGAGGAATCCGATCATCACCGGCACCACCGACCAATAGGTGGTCTATCACGGAGCAGGATCTATCGAGCGCCTCCATCCCCGAGGATCACCACACTCTTATGGGTGCGGTACTATAGAGCATCTAGTCCGTTGACACTAGACTGAAGGAGGCCTTCAAAGGTCTCCTTATAGGTTTTCAAGTAAGTCACACGATGTGCTTATTGGCAAACTTTTTATTTATTCATATTATATACACGGCAGCCCCCGAGCCCTAGGTGAGTTGAGAAAGCTTACCTAGGGGTCACATATGTATCCTATATCGAACTAGATGCACTTTAAGTGTCCGACATGTTAGAATAACTCAACATATGATCAGATCGGCTATAATTCGGAAACTGAGAGCCCATGTAATGTATCAACTATGTGCGTAATGCAAGCTTCGTCATCAGCGACATCCATAAATGGCGCCGAGCAAGAAGAGATAAATCGGAAACTTAAGCATTCCGAAGACGAAGTTGAGGCCTTAACCGTAGGTTCGACGAGGGTCAAGTTATGTAAAAGCAGAATCCGAATGCCTTTGTCTGAACTCTTTCATCCAAATGCTGTCAATGCAGCTTTTTCATATTATATAATTGTGGGGGCCCCGACTCATAAGTTGTGATCACCGAATGCACGTGTACAGTGATCCCAGAGATCAATGCTCACTGAACACATAGAACTTGAATAACAAGAGTCTTACATCCACACTTAACGTCTTACACAAATAAAGACCATAAAGGTCTAGTCTTACATAAATAGGGCCACGAGGGCCAAACACTTAAATAGAACAAGTAGCGGAAATCTTGATCGAAAGCGTGAACCCATGCCATCTTCCTTAACCTACAGGCATTCTGACTGGGAAGCGTCCTAGTTCGCATGTTCATCTCCAACGAACTCTTCAATATACTCCTGTTCTTCCATGCCTGGCTAATTAAATAACCAGTGGCAAGCCATTGAGTACTTTGAATGTAATCGCAAGCAAACCAAGTTGTGGAACAAGGTAATAATGATGCATGATATAGCACTAAGTAGGTAATTTGCAGAAAGCCAATTTTTAATGCAATGACATGATCAAGTAACTAAGTAAGCGTGCATCAAAAGTTTGGCAGATATCCATATGAACAAGTTATAGATATCATCATAAGCAGGGGTCGAACATCTCATGTTCATTCATCATGCTAAGTCATCGGACTTAGTTCAATTGCCAATCTAAGTCATTGGACTTTGCTCAGGTACCATCTTTGTCTCCAACATACACACACACACACACACCAGTTTGTGAAAACATTTGGACGTAGCACAAGAGCGGTCATCTGTCCTTGACCGTGGACACGGCTATTTGAATAGTTTTACACTCTGCAAAGGTTGTCCACTTTACCCACAAAACTCGAGGAACTTCCATGTCATCCACGACTCGTGGTATATAACATACCCGAGGTAAGCACCCAAAAAATGTCTTTCCCATGGTGATACTAAACAAAGAGTCCACTCTTTGGTGCCATCCCTCATGATATACATCACTCGTATCGTCCATGAGGGCACGCAATGGTGTGCCCGTTTCCTGTAAAGACAGCGCATGGCCTTCTACTTCCGGGACGACCTCGTCTCAAGAGTGACCTCTTCACTCTTGCCAGTAGTAATGCGGGATCCTTGCTAGCACCAACCATAGTAATCAACAAAGCCCCATCCCAGAACGGGTATCGTGGTCATACATGTAAGGTTGGAATAACGGTCGCAACTTACACCAATCCGTTTTGGAAAACCACAAACATTCACTTGCTCCGGTGCATCACTTCTTTCTCAAGTGGTCACGCAACTTATCATCATCTCCCTTGGGAATTAGTGGCACCCAATGGGGTTTTCGAAAAGTCTTTGAAATCATGTCTTTTCTTTTCATCACTATGCATAAATCCCATCACACTTGCATAGCATCTATTAACATCCTATCTAGACCCACCCGCATGACCCTCATAAGGTGGTAGGGTCATCCACGATGCAAGTGTCAACGGAAAAAGTATCAGAGGCAACCCACCGAAGGGGGACAACACATCATGATCAATCATTGAAACAACAAGTGCTATATGTCATGCATGAAAAAGTTCCTTAACATGGTCAAAGGGTTGCTTGCCTAGCTCAACAAAGTCTCCGGGGCCTTCGAAGTCTTTGGGTCCAACTTCTTCGCCAACAGCGCAATGTATCATCGCGAATAAAAGCAATAAAAATAAGTATCACACAAAAATAGAGCACTCAACCCACTAATAAAAATGCTACCCTACTCTGATAAATACTAAAGACTATATTAAAAATGTTTGTTTAATATTCTGAACTTAAAAAGATTACCAAAAATTTTAAAACAGGGGCTAACATTGCCAAATAGGGGTTTTAAAACAAATCAGCATATAAAATGTTGTCAAATATTTTCACAAGTGGCACTAATAAATTCTATGAAATATTTAAAGATTTGAGGTGAAGGAAGTTTGGGCATTGGATAAATAATTTGCCCTGTAGAATTTTTGGAAGAACATAGAAAAACAAAAATTGAAAAAGTTATTGTGCCTTCTCGGGCCATAATACCGAAGCCAGGCTGGCCCAGAGGGGAAACCGGCCTAGACTGAGGTGCCGCGTGTGGTAGTTTTATTTTTAAACCTACCCACGGTCCCTACTAGACAAAGAGAGAGGGGGAGGGGGAGGGGATGACAGGTGGGCCCCACCCATCATCCCGCTCCTCGTGACAGGGATGGAGGGGCGACGCTCATCGATGGTTCCAGGCCACGGCGGCTCTAATGGAGGGCACCGGCACGCTCAGGGGGCTCCCGCACGTCAGTGGGTGGCCGAGGGAAGCGCCCGGGTGGAGGGAATTGCCGGCGACGGAGGAAGCACGACGGCGGCAAGGGTTTGGTTCGGGCGTGGGCTTCCAAGCATGGGGGCGGGGGGGGGGGGGTGAGGGGATGGGTTCTGGGAAGCAGCAGAGGGGAGGAGAGAGCAAGTGGAGAGGAGCCGGAGCTCGGGGAGGGCTTAAATAGAGGTGCCGCTGGTCCACCATGGACGCGGTGCGCCGATGAGGACAGGGACGTCGCCACAGGCCATGGGGAAGGAAGGGAGTGTGTCTAGGGTGCTCGTGGGGTCGGTCTAGGCTAGGGGGAGAGAGGAGAGAGGCGGGGGAGTACGCGCATACGAGCTCCCTGGTTGGCCGAGCTGCGCAGCGCCGGCACGCGCGGGAGGTCGCCAGAGAGAGGGAGGAGGGGGCCGACCGTGTGGAGTCTTGCGGACATCGAGGGGGACATGGGGGACAAGTTGGGGAGGCGCAGGCTGTCGGAAGCGCTCGTTGGGCATCGGCTACAATGCAGGTGCGCACTATAGCGCGCTGCAGAGCACGAGTTGTGCATGCCGGGGCATGCTCTTGGCACCTTAGGCATGTCCTCTTGTGTCCAGGGGATCCAGGGGAGCTTAAAAAATGCACATGAGGCTAGGGAGGCATCTGGAGGTGTCTTAGGGTAGAAGGAAAGGAGTGAGGGAGAGAAATGGGTGCTGTCCAGGGGTAATAATGGAGGTTTTAACCCCCAAATTATTGAGCTATGCCCTTGAGGAATTTACTGGAGGTACAAGGCATCTACAAGAGGCTGTGGTAAAAAGTTGGGGGCAAGGTAAATAGTAGAAATGGTGAAAAAGGTAGCTTCTAGAATTGACCAGAAGGTGTTTGGTGGTGATTTGGTCCACTAGATGAATTCTACTTGCCTTGATAATTAACAGGATCAAAGGGTGGTCAAAAGTAGGGCTTAGCACCAAGTTTGAGAGGGTTTGATGAAAGTTCACAATGGAACATAGTGGCAACCTAGAAATAAACAGATTCTGGTTTCTCTAGATCTAGACATGCTAAACTTTTACCCTTGATGCACCACTTAGTGTAGCATAATTATTTGGTGCTTAGAACATTTCCAAAATGTTCGAGTCCAAGGGAAGAAACTTGACAATGTAAAGTTGTTCAAATTTGAATCTGCACAGGAAGGGTTTTGGGATGGTTTGATGAACCAAATCCACTTGGATTGAGGAGAAACTTTGCAAGATCATCACCTATGATAGTGTTGACTTGCTAGAATTTTCTTGGAATTTATTCAGGATATTTCTTACAGAAATATTTCAAAAGCTTGATTTGAACAAAAAGGGTTTTGAGGGGTTTTGCCCATGATTTGAACATGCCCAAGTGTTGAAACTCATATATATGGAAAATATATGTCCACTGAGTTTCCCTAAATTTTCTCAAATATTTTGAAAGTATTTAAATAATTTTTCCCTAAGAAAAACCATTTCTAGTATTAAGAAAAAGCCTTTAAATAAAATATCAATATAACCTTTAAATTAGCATTTGGTGGTTTTGGGAAGTCATAAATATAGTAGGATTGAAATAAAGCCTTTGGGAAAGAAGAATCCACCCAATTTGAGGACTTGAAGTGCAAACCTCATTTCAGGCTTTTTTTTGAAAACCTAATTTGAATAAATCATTTTTTTGAAAACAAAATTGATAAAAATAGTTTTGGGCACTATTCACATGGCATGATCATTGGGCAAGATGTTTGGGACAAGGAAGATGAATATGAAGTGGAATAGAATCTAGGAGTGCCACAACCACAATCAACAAGCAACAAGCAACAATTCAAACAAGCACAAGCACTGATAAAAAGTTTTAATTGGTTCCAAATTTTATAAATCCAAACATGACAAGGTGATACAAACACAGGGTGTGACAATAATGCACGCGCAGCCTCGGCGAAGGAGATGGACAGGCTCAAGGCCGAGCTCCAGCGCACGCATGATGAAATGGTCACCAAGAGGGCGGATGCTAAAGAAACGGCTGTCGCCGTTTGTGCCATGCAGGCTAGCAGTGGCAAGCATGAAGCTCGCGTGGCAGAGGTCTTGCAGGAGCTCAAGGACGCTAGCGAGAGATGCGAGGCTTTGGAGCAGAAGAATGAGGCGAGCTCGGCCGAACTGTCCACTTTAAAAATCGAACTCCATAAGGAGCGGATGGACAGACAGTTCTACGAGGAGCAAGTGCGCTAGGACAAGGACATAGCAGATGGTAATTCGTACTCACTAAAGTGCATATTCGGGGATAGCAAATTCACATTGTTTACCCGAGTTTGGCGATCCTCAGGCGCATCTTCCGATCTCCAAAAGAGCATGACAGACGCAAATCAGCTGTTCACCTCGTGGGGAGAAGGACATGAAGCTCGGCTGTTCTGGGCATAGTTCGGAGCCCCTGAGCATCCTCCTCTTCTGGTGGAGCAGCTGAAACAGCCGATGGAGCTGCACCAGATGGTAGAGCCGGCCATGAAGGACCTTTGCATCCGCTTATGGCCCGACGAGCCGCTGCCAGGTAGCTACTTTGCCCTGGTGCAAAGGTTGATTGCTGCTTCGCCCCACCTCGACACCGTCAAGCGCTCCTCCTGCATCGAAGGAGTCCGGATGGCCCTTGCCAAGGCCAAGGTGCATTGGCCGGGGCTAAATCCAATGAAGGTAGCAACCAACCCGCCACCACACCGAAAGGAGCATCGACGCCCCAAGCTATACTTCGATGGAGTGATGGAGAGTGCTCGGGTGATAAAATGTTTGAATGAGTTGTAACATGTCCAAAGACTTGCCCAAAATTTTAATGATATTAGTATTTGTTCTTATATGGTTTTAGATTCCTTTATAAGTCCTATGTGACTGTTTAATACTGAAAGATGCGAGTTGTCGGCTTCAACCCCCATGTAGATATTACATGGGGTGTCAATGCCAATGCTATATATCCCTTAGTCAAATTATCGGAAACCAAAGGTGGTACAGTGTGGTAGACTAGGCAATCAGAATATAGTGCTTCATTTCTTTCACTTAGCCGTAGGTGCGCGAAAAGGACTATGGGAAGTGTACGATTAGCCACCGAAGTGTTGTGATATTCGGACGAACCGTGGCCAAAGCCGGTATCACAATGTTTGCGCAAAGGGCAAGTTGCTCGTATAACACGGAATGACCGCTTACGAGGATTGAAGTATAATACTTCCATCTCGGGGTTCACGGAATGGATCACACATACTATGACAATCCGTTTTCGGCTTTCTCCCCTGAGGTGCTTGACCAAACTATCCGGAAGCACAATCGCAGGGGTGCTCCCTTTGCCCTTTTAGCCAAATGAGCGGAACGTAAAGGGGAAAGCACAGGAGCAGGGCAACCCAACTTATTGACCAAAGACATAGTTCGGAACCGATGCATATAAAGCAAATGCCAAGACGCCAAACACATGATAGATAAGGTGATTTATGTTGAACTCGCGCCCCCGGTCTATTAGCCGGTTACCTTGCATCATACCAAATAGGTCCATGAGAAGAGGGAGAGAGTAGAAAAAATATGCGCCGAAAAAAGGACAGATGGGGCAAACTTGCACCACGTAATTTATATTTTCTCAAGAAGTCTTATAGTTTGGATTGTCGAAGCAACTATTTATATGTATGTGAAATAAATAAAAATATATAGGAGTTGTTGTACTAGGGGTCTTCGATTGATAACCTGACGTTCTCGATATGCCCCATTGCTTGTTGACTCCTGCTCTTAGATGCACCTTGATGGGTGTTTGTGTTCGGCGAACGGATTTTGCAAACAAAGTCTTGAGAGGCCGCCGAATTGTAGGTGAGCTTTATGCCGTAGGCAGACTCTTTGAGGAGCATCTACATTTTGTCCGAAGACGTGATGATGGTAGAGGTTTGGGCCAGCCGAAAACCCATCTTTAGTTCCGCACGGCTACTCATGGGATCTTAAGTGCAAAGTTGTGCCTCCTCGGCACGTACTTTGCTGTTCTTAAGGTTGTGCGGTGGGGGGCGAGTCCCTGTAGGGGGGAGGAGGAAGGATCTGAGTTTGAAGTATGAAGCCAAACTCACTTCCTAGCCTTGTGTGCCTTTATGGCGGATGTCGGAACTTGCTGATCTTCTTTGAAGCTGAATTCGACCGATACGGCCAATGCATGTTCCTCAGTTCTAAGGGAGTGCTCTATATTGACGTTGATAGTAATGACCCATTTGGGGCCCGCCATCTTGAGCTTGAGGTATGCGTAATGTGGGACAACACTGGAACGAGCAAACACTGTCCGACCAAGCATCGCGTAATAGCCGCTGTGGAAGGGCACAATGTCGAAGATCAAGTCTTCGCTGCGAAAGTTATTGGGCGAGCCGAACACCGCATCATGATCAAGTCTTCCACAGTTATGGAACCCGTACATCGGGTCTCAACATCTGGGATCACTCCTTTGAAGGCAGTGTTGCTAGGTTTGATCCTTGACGGATCTATGCCCATCTTTTTCACCGTATCTGATTAAATCAGATTGAGGCTACTTCCTCCATCCATTAGAACCTTTGTGAGGTGATACCCATCTATAATGGGGTCTAGGTCGAGGGTTGCCGAACCCCCATGATGGATACTGGTTGGGTGATGAAAGCACATTTGCTCCTTTGGTGGTTTTGGTAATTGATAACAACATATAAGTCATTGAACTAATGTTTCCACCAAGTATATTTCAGGAAAAGTTCAATGATAGGGATGGCAAAAGGATTGTGGAGATTTTGGAATTACCCCAAAATTCAAGGAAATAGGTTGGCCATGCTTCAATAAAGAGGACTCTACATTTTACATTTGTGAGAAATCACTTTGAGTCCATAGGAAAGCCAATACTATTAAAAGGGGTAAGGTTTTGTTGGTGAACAAAATTGTCATACATGCACAAGTGATAGTCACCAAAAACATCCACAAGCTCTTCCACCAAAGTCTGTCTCTAGCCAAAGATTCAAAATCGCTCCAACCAACATTCCTATCCTGGTGTTACCGATTCAATCCCTAGACAAACTCAGCCAAACCCTTGCCACTTTGGTGCAGCCGACACTACTCTCGGTGCCACCGAGTTGGGTTGCCAAGTTTCTGTTACGCAAGTTCACGCTTTCGGTCCGTCCGAGAATGTTGAATCGGCGTCACCGAGTTTGCCATTTCTGACCATTGGTCACCTTGTCGGTGCAACCGAGATTCCTATATCGTTCTCACCGAGATTCAAAAGTTGCCACCTTTTGGTCACTTCGGTACCAAGAAGAATAACACATTGGTGTCACCGAGTTTTTCATTTTGTGAGTAACGGTTGGATTTTTGGGGATGCCTATATATACACCTTCACCACCACCCACTCAAAAGAGAAGCACTCAGAACTATTCCGTACCTATCCTACTCGGTTTTCTGAGAGAGAACCACCTAACCTTGTGTTGAGGTCAAGATCTTCCACTCCAACCATATGGATCTTGATTTCTAGCCTCCCCAAGTTGTTTTCCACCATTTAGATATATTCTACCAAGCCAAATCTGTGAGAGAGTGATTGTGTGTTAAGGAGTCTATCATCTTGAAGCACAAGAGCAAGGAGTTCATCATCATTTTCGAGCCCATTACCTTTTGAAGGGTGGTGCCTCCTAGATTGGTTAGGTGTCGCTTGGGAGCCTCCTACTTCATGTTGTGGAGTGAACCAACAAGTTTGTAAGGGCAAGGACATCACCTACTTTGTGAAGATCAACCCCGAGTAAGGCTAGTCCTCCGTGGACGTAGACCGTCATGGTATAGTCAAGGTTGCTTCTTCATGGAACCCTCCGTGGGTAGAGCCCTCCATGGACTCTTGGGACCGTTACCCTCCGTGGGTTGAAGATTCCATGAACGTGGATGTACGATAGCACCACCTATCGGAACCACGGAAAAAATCATCGTGTCTACAATTGCGTTTGATCTTCCTACCCTATCCATTTACTCATGCTTGTTGTTACTTTCTGCTGCTATACTCTTAGACTTGCATGTGTAGGGTGTACTTGATATGTTATGAATGCTAAAACTTGCCAAGAATTAAAATTGGGAAAAGGCACAGTTTTATTTGGTCAAGTAGTCTAATCACCCCCCTCTAGACCTACTTTTGATCCTACAAGTGGTATCAGAGCTTTGGTCTCCATTGCATTGGTTTCACAACCTAGGAGAAGTATGGCATCTAGTGACGGTAATTATCACCGTAGAGGTCCGTACTTTGATGGCACTAATTTTGCTACTTGGAAGCATAACATGAAAATGCATTTGCTTGGTCATAATCCTGTAGTTTGGGCTGTTGTTCGTGTTGGCTTGCAAGGTGATTTCTTTGGTGATGGAAGAGAACCGGATCGTGAAGTGAACGCAGAAGAATTGAAGATGTTGTAACTCAATGCTCAAGCATGTGACATTATCTTCAACTGCCTATGCCCTGAAGAATTCAACAAGATCAGCCGTCTTCAACAGGAAAAAGAGTTTTGGGATACTTTGGTTGATATGCATGAAGGAACTGAGTCCGGGAGAGAATCCAAGTTAGATTTTCTTCAAGGTCAGCTTGATAAGTTAAAGATGAAGGATGGTGAAGGAGTCACTGAAATGTACTCTAGGCTAGCTCTCATCACCATTGAGATTGCCGGCTTAGGAAGCGAAGAAATGACTGACAAGTTCATCATCAAGAAGATACTTAGAGATTTGGATGAGAGATATGACACCGTCTGCACTTTGATCCAAATGATACCCAACTACAAAGATCTCAAACCAACGAAAGTGATTGGTAGAATTGTTGCTCATGAGATGACACTCAAAGACAAGAGCTTCACCACAAGTCTAGTAGTGCTTACAAAGACACAAGTGATGCTCCCACGACCTCAAGCAACAACCTTGTTACAAATGAAGAGATAAGCCTCATGGTCAAGAAATTCAACAAGTTCTACAAGAATAGAAGCAAAGATTGTAGCTCCAACTCAAGACTTGAAGAGAACCGTTCGTGAAGTCATGATCCAAACTGCTACAATTGTGGGAAGCCCGGACACTACTCCAATGAGTGCACGGCTCCCTACAAACGAAGAGAAGAGTCACCTAGAAGACGAAGCTCAAAAGATGAATCACCTCGAAGAGAGAGAAGGAGTAGAGATGATCGTTATGAACAAAGAACCTCAAGGAGAAGTAGGGACTCGGAGAAGAAGGACAAGTACACAAGGAGCTACTCAAGAAGGAAACATCAAGCTCATGTTGGTGAATGGGTTTCCGGCTCTGACTCCAAAAACCACTCCGAGAGAAGCTATCACTACAACTACGAATGCAGTCAAGATGATGGTGTTGCCGGAATTGCACTTGTGACAACCAACTCCTATGACCTATTTGATTCACCAAATGAAGGGAGTGGAAGTTGCTTCATGGCTAAAGGCCCCAAGGTATCACATCCCGAATATCTTGATTTCGAAAACATGATTTGCTTTACGATGATGTCTTGCTATGTGATAAAAGTAGTGATGTTAATCATAATGAACTTGATATTTTTCATTGTTTTGTCACGACAGATGCCATGGGTAGGCCTTTCAAAGGTGTTTGGGGCCGGAGGACGCCGACGGGCTTTGGGTGCGGGTTAGGCACAAGCAGTGGTGACACGCGATGTACCCAGGTTCAGGGCCTTTCGTGGGAGGTAACACCCATAGTCCTGCTTGGTCTAGTTGATGGATGGGTATGGTTACAAGGTTGCTACTAGAGCTGTTGTCTAGAGGAGGAAGAGGGAGCAACCAACTTACCTTCCTCCGCTACGAAGGTGGATATGAGGGAAGAGTACCGTGGGTGTGTGTGTGCGTAAGATTCCTCGTCCCGATTGCATGGGGTGGCTCCGGGGGTTTTATAGGCCAACCCCCCGGCTTACAATATTCTTGGGGTATAGAATGGGGGGACCCGGCTGGCAGCCTCTCCGGCCAGCCAGGGGGTCCCGTCTTGTCACCTGTAGGGTCCACCGACTCCGCGGTCCCATCACCCACTGGGGCCTGCCAGCCGGCTCCGTGATTGGCCCATGCCCACCTGCTACAGCACGGGCCGCCTGGGTGGCGTCGTCTTGCGCCAGCCGGCCGAACTCTCCGGTACGGCCAGCTGCACTGTAGCCACACCGGAGCAGGTAATCGAGTGGGCAGGGGCGTGCCGGGACTATTGCCCCACCTGGTCGCAGTCATGCAAGGACAATGGTAGGACCGGCCGAACTGTAGCCACGCGCACACGTGCATCAGTGATCACTGTGGCTACATTGGTATCCGTCGTGGGGGTCCCATCGTGTCGTCGTACCTGCGTGCAAGGGGATGGGACGGGACCTTGTCCGCCCAAGGGTCAATGGAGGAGGCGGCCCGCAGGTAGCCGACCGCGTTCAGCCAGTCGGGGGTTGAGCCGGCTCCTTGAGCAGCAGTCCTCGATTTAGCCGGCAACGCGCCTTCCGGCTGCGCGCCTGCTGGCTTCGCGCCAGTCGGCCGGGAAGCAGTGGGCCACGTCCTTTTTCTTGAAGCGGGGGAGAGAATCCCGTTGCTTTGACCTACCCAAGGGTAATAACCCCGTCGGTAGTCCCCAAAGCCGGCGGGGCCCCGAGTCTGCCAAACAGAGGGCAGCCTGCGGTTTCCACCTAACGGTACCCGCCTCCGTTGTGAAGCCGAACAGCCGACCGGGTCGGAGGCAGGCAGAGATCTTCTGCGCCTCGATGCGGTGGTTACGACCCAGGATGCCCACGCGCGCGCGGAGATTCCGTGGGAGTGGGCGCAGTTAATCCCCACGTCCCCCGATCGTGGCCTCACCATTTAAAAGGGGAGGGAGGGCAAAGTGCGGAAGCACCCGCGCCACATTTCCCCCCTTCTCTTCCTTTCTTTCGTCTTCTTTGCTCCCTCGCGTGCCGCCGCTCTTCTCGCTCGCTACCCCGCTCGCACGCCCTTCCACGCAGCCCTGTCGTGGCAATGGCCGAAGGACGCTCGGGGAGCTGGGCCGGCTCCGTGGTCACAAAGGCCACCATCGCGGAGCTCCGCCATGCACGCATGCTACCGCCGGCGGAGCGCGCGACCGCTTGCGCACCGGGCGATGAGGTGGTGCCCAAGCCAGATGAGGTGGAGTTCATCGTCTTCTCCTGCCACTTCTCCCGTGGCTTTGGGCTTCCGGTGAGCGACTTCTTCCATCTCATGATGGATACCGTCGACCTCCAACCGCATCACCTCGGCCCCAATGCCATTCTCTACATTATGGGTTTCGTGATCCTATGCGAGGGTTACTTGGGGATGCTCCCCTTTGTGGACTTCTTCAAGGTGTTGTTCTACCTTAAGGTGCTGAAAAGCACCGAGGGGCCATTCACCTGCAGGGGCACGGAGGTATGTTGTCGCATTTCGCGCTTCCCGCACTTCAGCCTCATCGACTCTGTCAAGGGCTGGCACCGGACATTCTTCTACGTGATGAATGCCGACCCACAATAGGATTACATCCTGCTGTCGGAGCATGTCAACGCCTCGTCCTCTGGGGTGAACTAGTCGGGGACTGCCCCTCACGGAAATGCTCTCGTAGAACTCGGCAGGCTCGCGGAGATGAGGAGTGGGGAGGGGCTGGTTGCCTCCAATCTAGTGGCGGCCTTCATCGCGCATCGGGTGATGCCTCTCCAGATGAGGCCGCACTAGATCTGTGACTTGTCCGGCCCCTGGGACCCCTTCCAGCTGACGACCGTCGACCTGACGCCGGCTCAGGTGGCGAGGCAGGTGAATGCCATCACGACCTTCATGTTGGTGCCGACGTCGTGGACCTTTGGCAAGGAGCTGTACGACCGTCACCATCAAGCACCCCTAGCACGTTCCGTCAAGACGACCCTCCTTGTTCGAACCCCTCCAGAGGGCGCCCGATCTTACTTTTATGTGCTAACCGTAGTTGTTCGTGCAACAAAACACATCGGATGGCCCGCACCCCCAGATCTTCGAGGTAGAGCATGACCATTCTGACTCTCAGGACTACAAGAAGGGTGGCCCGCCCGAAGAGGGGGTGATTCCTTAGGGGAGGCCAAGGAGGCGCCGACCTAGGAGCCGGCGGGCCCAGCGTAGCCGGAGGGTCTGGCGCAGCCGAAGAGCCTAACGTAGCCAGTGAGTATCCTCCCGGCCCAACGATCAAGGATTGGACCGATGATGATGATGATGTTCGGATCTTGAACGCGCCTCCCCCTCAGTTCAGAAGGGCCGGCATGGGCGGAGCGAGGAGCGGCCGGCTCATGCCTCGACGACCAGAGCCACCACCCGGGGGTAGAAGCTGGCTCAGGAGGAGCTGGTGGTGCCACCGCCTGCCCGCAAGTGGGTGAAGGCGTCCGTGCCAAAGCCACCTGCGCGCGGTAGGCAGGCTCTGCCCGTCGTCACCGGGTAAGTGACCTTCTTCTTGAGTGGGTTCCTTTGCTAGTTGTGGGTTGGCGGGTGTTTGACCCCTATGCGCTTCAGGGACCCTATCAAACTCCGCGACATGGAGTCAATGGTCGACCCGACGGAAGCCACCAGCCGGATGGCCCGTGAGCACACGACCACACAACGCGAGGAGAATAGGAGGCTTGCGGAGCTATGGGCCTCGAAGTCCAGAGACCAAGGGGGGCCTCACGCTCCAGGACCTCAAGTGGCGGGAGGAAGAGGAGGTCCGCGGACCCTGCGCGAGCATCCGACTCGGCGGTAGAATTGACTCGCATGTCGAGGCCCCCATCGAGCGTGCCGCGAGGGGTGGCCATGAAGCCGGCCATGCCCCCGTCTACGAAGGAGGCGGACCGATCGGGGGCGGCGGCTACGGAGCTGGCCCTCGAGGACACCCGGCCGATGGTGCCGGACATGATGCCACCCGCGGCCGAGAAGACCCAGGTCGACGTGCCAGAGGTTCCGGTGGCTCCGGAGGCGGCGCCGGAGGCGCCGGCCAGGGAGATGGAGGCACCGTCCATCTCGGTCGTCGTGCCGAGCTGGCAGGAGGAGGAGGCAGCACCAGCGCTGAGCGAGGGGCAACTAGGGACCGATTCCCGTGTCCTTGCCGTCATCAATCCTCCCCCGACAGTCAGCACCGTGGCGAATGTCGAGACGGGTGGTGATGATAGCCGGACCCGGAGGTCCATGCTAGATGTGATCCAGGACTAGGAGGCACTGGCGCATGTCCCTACCCTTCCAGCTCCCCCGGTAGGCGGCCCGGTCCCCGTGCTCGGGGAGCTGGGTTGCATCCTTTAGTGGTGCCGCTAGGAGCTGGCCCGGTTCGCGGAGGTGGCCGACAATACCCTACGGTGCACGAAAGTAAGCATCGCCTGTTTTTGTTGAAATTTTCAATGGGGGCACGCGAGCCCACCCACCGGGTGTAGCCCCCGACATGTGAGCCGGCTGACCGGCTGCGGGGCAGCCGGGCCGGATCTCCTTGTGTGCCTTCTGACTTTGACCTCTTGTGCCAGGCGGGGAACACCCGAGGGCAGGAGCTGTTCGACAAGGTGGTCGCCATCCACAACCGCGGCAAGCATGGCTTCTACTGGTTGGAGGAGCTAGCAAGGTTGCGAGCTATGTTTGGTCTTGTTGGGGGTGCGTATCCCCCGGGAGCCGGGCCAGCTGCCCGGCAGTAGGGCCGGGCCTGGAATGTCTAGATGATGCCGGTTTTGCTTCGCAGGGGAGCTGACCTGCCTCTGGAAGGAGAAAACCAGGGCGGTCTCTGAGCGGGACTGGCTGGCACAGAGCGTCCAAGCGGTCACCCAGGAGAGGGACTGGTTGGGCGCCCTGGTGGTGGATGGCAGGCGGCCCAAGACCGCCTGAGAGCTCGCGTGGCGCGGGAGGTGACGGCCAAGGAGAAGGCCGTCAAGGAAGCGGCTGACGCTGCCCAACGGACCGCCGCCCTCCAAAACGAGGTGACCCGCCTCGAGAGGGCGCTCGAGGAGCACAAAGTTACCCTCGCCGAGGTGGAGGCAGCGCTGATGTCGGAGCAGGACTCGTCGCTCCACTTCACCATCGAGCAAGATGACTCCTTTGAGCGTAAGTATTAGTTTTTCTTTTTCAGCCAGCTGCTGTCTTCTTGTCCTTGAGTTGCCCTCTTCTCATTCTTCCCTTTCTTCTTTAGGACGCTTCCCAGAAACCAAGTGCCGCGCTGTGCTTGCTGTCGAGGAGCACCAGGAATCTCTCCAGGGGTGCGGGCGCAACATCGAGGGGGATGTCGCTTGGGATACGGCGGAGCTTGGGCTAGCCATAGAAACCCGGCTGATCCACCTCGAGTGGAGCATGAAGCGGCTGAAGATGGTCGGCAAGGAGTTCATCACCGCCTTGTGGCTAGGTCGTGGGGCTCCAAACAGCCACGTGGCCTTGTGGCTGGAGAACGCCGAGGCCAAGCTCGAGGTCTGGGAGGCGTCAGCGGCTCGAGCCGGCGTGTAGATGGCGCTTCGGTTCATCACGTCGTGGTACTGCGGCGTCGACCTGTACCGGCTGGCCACCATGCGGGATGAGCCGACCGAGGAGCAGGCGGCACACGAGCCCGTCCTTGTCCGCCGGGCCAACAAGCTCGCCACATACGTCGACCCCGACGAGCTCCTGCCGGCCCTTGGCAAGGACGGCGAGCCGGTAGCCGAGGACTCCCTCGGCATCCCCCAAGGCCGGCGGACGAGGAGGTCGCTGATGAGAGCACCGACTTGAGCACTGATAGCGCCGGCGAGACGGCTGGGACCACGAAGGCTGCCCCGAAGTCCACGGAAGCCGACCCGACGGCCGTGACCACCTCTGGGCCGAGCGTCGAGCCAACTGGCGACACACCGGCGGGTGATGCATCGGTGGCCTGAGCCCCCGGGCGTCTTTGCTTGTCTTTTGTTTTTTCTGCATGTTAGACTCAAGTCCACCCACTGGGGGTGTATTGTAATGAATGTGTGCCTTGGGCCTTTGCTATTTTTAACTTGTGTTTTGAATACCCGGTAAAGCAAGTTTTTTGTGCGTGCTGGCTCGTCCTTATCCCTTCTTTGCCCCCCTTGGTTTTGTCTGCGTGGCCCCTTTTCCCCTTTGGTTTTGGCCCTGCCAGCCGAACAACCAGGAGCCAGTCTGTAGCTGGATCGGGGCGTCCGCCTCGAGGGATCCGGTTCTGAACTTCGGAACTGCGAGGGACTTTTCGGTAAGTTGAGTGGCAGAGGCGAGGATGGGGTCCGGCTGGACCTGGCCATCAAGCCCCTTGCGATCAATTTTTCGCATGCGCTAAGTTTTGCCGCCCTGAGGCCCTATCAACCGGACAGCCGGCAGCCGGTCTTTAGTTGGGAGGGGTGGGAGGGCTCGTTTAGCTCACACTACTTGGTCGGTTTCGGGGGATGCGGCCAAGGACCAGTCGGAGAGCCCCCGGGCCGGGGAGTCGGGTCCGAGAGCCGGTGGGTGAGGAGACCTTGAATGGAAATGGAAAGGGCATGCCCCAAGAGCTGGCCTGGGGCACCCATTGCATTCATAAGCTCCAAAGATGGTAAGATACATACATACACTAATAGGGTAAGATACATACATACACTGGTTTTTTCGGCAGTAAAACGGGCGGAGGAGCGACATGTTCCACGACGCTAGCTCTCCTCGCCGAAGGCGTCTCTCTTGCGCTTCTATGGCTTCTGGGCATATATTAGGTAGTACGCAGTGTTGTGCAGCACCTTGCTAATGATGAACGGGCCCTCCCATGGGGAGGACAGCTTGTGTTGGCCGGCTGTCCGTTGGATCCACCTAAGCACTAGGTCCCCTTCGTGAAAGGAGAGCGGCCGGATCCGCTTGCTGTGGTAGTGTCGGAGCTTCTGCTGATAGATGACCGTATGGCTTAGGGCCAGTTCACAGGCTTCTTCGAGTAGGTCGATGCCGTCCTCTCTCGCCTCCTTTGAATCCTTCTCCATGTATAGGGTCACCCGAGGCGAGTCAAATCGATGTCGGTGGGAATGATTGCCTCGGACCCGTACAAAAGGAATAAGGGTGTGTAGCTGGTTGATTGCTTGGGAGTGGTCCTTACGCTTCAAAGGACAGCCGACAGCTTGTCGAACCAGTAGCCGGTTGACCTTACCAGCGGCGTTACGAGCCGGGGCTTGATGCCAGATAGGATTAGGCCGTTCGCCCTCTCAACTTGGCCCTTTGACTGTGGATGAGAGACGGATGCCAGGTCGAGCTGGATGCCCTACATGGAGCAGAAATGCACGAGCACGCCCTTGGTGAAGTTTGTGCCATTGTCTGTGATAATGCCGTGGGGGAGGCCATAGCGAACCGTGATGTCATCGATGAACCGGACGGCCGTGGGGCCATCCAGCTTCCTGATTGGCCTAGCCTCGATCCACTTGGGTGAATTTGTTGACGACCACAAGTAGATGTGTCCTACTGCATCATGCTGTTTTGAAGGGTCCCACCATGTCTAGCCCCCAGACGACGAAGGGCCACGAGAGGGGGATAGTCTTGAGGGACGAAGCCGGTAGGTGGCTTTGCATGCTGAAGCGCTGGCAGCCTTCGCACTCGTCGAGCAATTTCTTGGCCTCCTCCAAGGAGGTCAGCCAATAGAAACCATGGTGGAAAGCCTTGGCCACCAGGGTTCTAGAGGTGGCGTGATGCCCGCACTCGCCCTGGTGGATGTCGAGAAGGATCTCTTGGCCCTTTTCCGACTTGACACACCGTTGAAAGACGCTGATGGTGCTGCGGTGGACAAGCTCGCGGTTGATGATGCTATAGGCCGAGGCCTGGCATTGGATTTGTCTTGCTGTGGCCTCGTCTTGGGGGAGCTCGTCGCGTAGAAGGAAAGCCAGGATGGGCTGGGCCCATGAGGGAGCGAAGACGGGGGCCAGCTTGGGAGCCCCCGGGCCTGGGTGATCAGTCCTCGGAATCGCTCGTCAGCCCCCAAGCTGGGGACAGCAGGAGGGGCATCGACTGCCATCATGACCGCCGTGGCGTCGGAGCCGGCTGCCTCGGATGCAGCCGGCTGGATCGGCTAAGCCGGCGCCTGTAAGGCAGCCGAGGACAAAGGAGCCGGGGGCGAGGATGACGAGGGAGTAGCCGAAACCGCCGATGGGCCGGCAGCATCGGCCGGTACGAAGATGGACTCCAACTCTGGGGAAGGCTTGATCGGTGGTCTGAGCAGCCACTCGAGGGAGAGGCCGGCTGGGATGGCCTGTCGGGTGGAGCCGATCTTTGCCAGCGTGTCAACTACCTCGTTGTCCGCCCACGGGATGTGGTGGAACTCATAGACCTCGAAGGAGCCGGTGAGTTGTTGTACGAGGAAGCGGTAGCTGGCCATGTTGGTGTCCCTGGCGTCCCATTCACCAAAGACCTGCTGCACCACGAGGTTGGAGTCGCCGAAGCATAGGATGCGCCTGATGCCTATCTCCTTGGCGAGCTGGAGGCCGTGGATGACGGCCTCGTATTCGGCCACATTATTGGAGGCGGCGAAGTGGACCTGGAGGGCGTACTTCAGCTGGTCACCTTTTGGGGAGGAGAGGACTATGTCGGTACCCAGGCCGGTCCTCATTTTCGAGCGGTCGAAATGCATGCGCCAATGCATGGAGTCTGGGGAGGCGACACGAACTCGGTCTCCGCTCAGTTGACAAGGAAGTCGGCCAATGCCTGCAACTTGATGGCGGTACACGACTCATACTGGATATCGTGGTCGGCGAGGGCGATGACCCATTTGGCGATCCGGCCGGTGGAGTCCCGGCCTCTCATGATCTCGCCGAGCGAGGACACGCTCACCACGGTGATGGTGTTCTCCTGGAAGTACTGCTTGACCTTCTTGGCAGAAAAATAAATGCCGTAGCACATCTTTTGGTAGTGGGGGTAGTTCTGCTTGGAGGTGGAGAGGACCTCACTAAGGTAGTAGACATGGCATTGGACAGGCAGGGGTTTGCCCTCCTCCGGCTGCTCGACCACCAAGACGACACTGATGACGCGAGTGGTCATCGCGATGTAGGCGAGCAAGGGACCCTTCTCAGCCGGCATGGCCAGGATGGGCGCGCAGGTGAGAGCCCGCTTGAGGCCGCGGAAGGCCTCGTCTGCCTCGTCGGCCCAGTCGAACAAACCTGGCTTCTTTGTGTGGCCCGACTCGAACAGAGCCGTCTTGCCAAGGAGCCCTTAGAGGGGCAAGGCCTTCTCGCCTAGCCGGCTGACGAACCGGCTGAGCAAAGTGAGGCAACTAGTGAACTTCTGAACGTCACGAAGTGTGAGGACCCCGACTCATAAGTCGTGATCACCGAATGCACCTGTATAGTGATCCCAGAGATCAATGCCCACTGAACACGCAGAAGCTGGATAACAAAAGTCTTACATCCACATTTAGCGTCTTACACAAATAAAGACCATGAAGGTCTAGTCTTACATAGATAGGGCAGTGAGGGCCAAACACTTAAATAGAACAAGTAGCAGAAATCTTGATCGAAAGTGTGAACCCATGCCATCTGCCTTAACCTACAGGCATTCTGACTGGGAAGCATCCTAGTTCACATCTTCGTCACCAATGAACTCTTCTCCATACTCCTATTCTTCCATGCCTAGCCAATTAAATAACTAGTGGCAAGCCAATGAGTACTTTGAATGTACTCGCAAGCAACCCATGTCATGGAACAAGGTGTAACAATGCATGATATAGCACTAATACGTATTTTGCAGAAAGCTAATTTTGGTAATGACATTATCAAGTAACTAGGTAAGCATGCATTAATAGTTGGTAAATATCCATATGAACAAGCTATAGATATCATCATGATTAGGGGGTTGAATATCTCAAGCTCAATCATAACGTCAGATAGTCTGACTTAGCTCAAGAGTCATCTCTGTGCCATCCACACACACACACACACCAAGTTTGCGAAAACATCTAGACATAGTCTAAGCAGTAGCACCCAACTATCCTTGACCATGGACATGGTATTCGAATAGTTTCACACTCTGCAGAGGTTGCGCACTTTACTCACAAGACTCGAGGAAGTTCCGTGTCATCCACGACACGCGGTATATCACATACCCGAGGTAAGCACCCGAACAATGTCAATCCTATAGTGATACTAAACAAAGAGTCCACTCATTGGTGTCACCCCTCATGATATAGATCACACGTATCATCCATGAAGGCACGCAACAGGGTGCCTGGTAACTGTAAAGACAACGCATGGCCTTCCACTTCCGGGACGACCTTGTCTCGAGAGTGACCACTTCACCCTCGCCACTAGTAATACGGGCTCCCTACTAGCACCAACCATAGGAATCAACAAAGCCCCGTCCCATAGGGGGTATCGTGGTCGCACATGTAAGGTTGGGATGGTCAACACATTTTAAATCTAATCCGTTTTCGAAAACACCCACTAACTTGCTTCGATACACCACTTCTTTCTCAAGTGGTCTCCCAACTCATCATCCTCTACCTCAGGCATTAGTGGCACCCGACGGGGTTTTTGAGAAGTCTTTGAATCATCCCTTTCTTTCCATCACCATGCATAAACCCGAGCCCACTTGCGTAGCATCTATTAGCATCCTATCTATACCCACTCGCACAACCCTCATAAGAATGGTAGGGTCATGCATGATGCAAGTATCAATGCCAGAGTATCGGAGGCATCCCTCCGAAAGGGGAACACCGCATCATGATCAATCATCGAAAGAACAAGTGTTATATGTCGTGCATAAAAAAGTTTCTTAACATGGTCAAAGGGCTTCTTGCCTGCTTCAACAAGGTCTTCCGGGTCTTTGAAGTCTTCAGGTCCAACTTCCTCGTCAACGGTGCAATCTATCGTCGCAATAAATGGCGATAAAAATAAGCATCACACAAAAACAGAGCACACAAAGCTAATATTAAAACTGCTACCCTACTCTAATAAATACTAAAGACAATACTAAAAATATTTGTCTAAGATTTTGTCATGAAAACATTTTTGAAACTATTTAATAGAGGCAGAAAGATGTCTAAATTCGGTTTTAAAATAAAACAGTATATAAAAGATTTTAAATTTTTTATACAAAAGGCACCATTAAATTCTATAGAATATTCTAAGATTTTAGGTGGAAAAAATATTGTCATTGGTTTTATTTTTTGGTCTGAGGAATTTTTCGAAAGCAGGGGGAAAGGAAAAAGAGAAATGGCACTGTTCCTTGTCGGGCTGAAAGCGTCGCGGTTGAGCCGTCCTAGAGGGTAACCGGCCCAGAGAGAAGCGATGCGCGCGGCAGGTTTATTTTTAAACCTGCCTGCGGGCCCAACCTAGCAGCGAGAGAGGGGGGAGTGAGGGTATGATAGGTGGGCTCCACTTGTCATCCCTCACCTCGCGACAGGGGCAGAGAGGAGCTCACCGGCAGGGGCTCAAGCCACGACGGCTCAAGCGGAGGGCACTGGCGTTCTCAGGGTCGTCCTACGCGTCGGTGGATGGTCGAGGCGGTCGCCGGGGTTGAGGGAATTGCCAGCAAGGTGGAACCCGCACGACGACGAGGGTTTTGGCTACGGTTCGAGGTCTCGGCCAGGGAACGAGAGGGGCTGGGCATGGGAGAGCGTCTGAGGGGAGGAGGGAGCGACATGGGAGCAGGGGGATCTCGAGAGATGGCTTCATACGTGGGTGCCGGTGTACCGCGGGCGTGGTGCGCCAGTGAGGACGAGGGCATCACCACGGGCTACAGGGACGCCCCGGGCCATGTCTGCGGTGGTTGTGGACTCCGTCCGCGTCCGTGGACAGGAAGAGGGTAGCTAGGGGGACCAGAGGTGCGCGCGTGCGAGCTCGGCCATTGGGGCACTTGGACAGTGCCGTGCGCGGGCTAACGGGGGTAGTAGAGGAGGAGGGAGGAGGGGCCCGACCTCCAAGCGCGTTGCGGACGTCGAGGGGCGGCCAGGGGACATGCTCCCGCATCCCCAGGTGGTCAGGGGGCTCGAGATGGGGGCGACTACTGTGCGGGAGCGCACTATAGCGTGCTCAAGAGCGCCTGGCAGTGGCATAGAAAATGGGCACCAGCATGTCCATTTGTGTCTTGGGGGTTCTGGAGATGCCCATGGGCTAGGAGAAGCTAGTGGGTAGGCAAGGGAGAAAATAAATGAGAGGTCAGAAGTAAAAATGCTCCTGCCAGGGCTGTCCAGAGGTGAAAATAGGGTGTTTTACCCCATCTATTATTGAGCTGAGGGTGCAGGATTGTTACTGGAGGTAAAAGAGGTGAGTGGGTAACTATGGAAAATATTTGGAGGGAAGGGTAAAAGTAGTGGTGGTGAAAATAACAGTTTCTAGAATTTACCAGAAGGTGTTTGATGGAGATTAGGTCAAGTGGACTTTGCTTGGCAAGAGATTTGAAAGGACCAAATGGTGGTTGAAAATAGGCCTGGTCACGAAGTTTGAGATGGTTTGATGAAACTTCACAATGTAAGTTTGTGGCACCCTGGAAATCAACAGAATCTGGAACCCATGTGTTGAAACTCATACATATGGAAAATATATGTCCACTGAGTTTCCCTAAATTTTCTCAAATATTTTGAAAGCATTTAAAAAAATTCCCTAAGAAAAACCATTTCTGGACTTAAGAAAAAACCTTTGAATAAAATACAAAAATAACCTTTAAAATTAATATTTGTTGGTTTTGGGAAGTCATATAGATAGTAGGTTTGAAGTAAAGCCTTTGGGGAAGAAGGATCCACCCAATTTGATGACTTGTAGTGCAAACCTCATTTCAGGGGGTTTTGAAAACCTAATCTGAATAAATCCTTTTTGGTCAAAATAAAATTTGATAAAAATAGTTTTGAGCACTACTCACATGGCATGATCATTGGGCAAGAAGTTTGGGTCAAGGAGGATGAATAAGAAGAGGGATAGAATCTAACAGTGCCATACACCACAATCAATCAAGCAAACAAGCAATATATCAAGCAAGTACAAGCATTGAAAAAGTTTTAATTGGCTCCAATCTTTTATAAATCCAAACATAACAAGGTGATACAAACACAGGGTGTGACAGACTTACCCCCCTTACAAGAATCTCGTGCCCGAGATTCCTAGGCTAAGCGCTAAAAAGATAAGGGAACTTAGATCTAAGATAGTCTTCACACTCCCAGGTTGCTTCAGCTTCAGAGTGGTTGCTCCGTTGGACCTTGAAGTACTTGATGATGTGGCTTCGGGTGCAATGCTCCGCTTCATCCAAAATGTGGACAGGTCTCCCATGATAAGTGAGGTCTGGCTGAAGATCGATGGCTTCATGGTCGATGTCCTTGTAGAGATCGGGGCGGTTGGGAACTTGAAGACACTTCCGGAGTTGTGACATGTGAAAGACGTTGTGCACATCTGATAGCTTGGAAGGTAGCTCTAGCGGATAGGCAACTTCTCCTCTACATGGAGTGACTTTGAAGGGACCGATGTATTTGGGTGCAAGCTTTCCTTTGACGTGGAAACGCTTGGTTACTTTAAGAGGCGTGACTCGAAGATAGACAAGATATCCGTTGTTGAAGCTCACCTCTCGGCGGTGAGATTCGGCGCAACTCTTCTGTCCTTATTTGGCGGTCTCCAGGCGCTCTCGAACGAGTTGAACTTGCTCTTCTGCCACGCGGAGGATGTCTGGTCCAAAGACTAACCCTTCTCCAGTCTTTGACCAGTTGAGGGGAGTTCGGCACTTGCGTCCATACAACACCTCAAATGGTGCCATCTGATGGCTCGACTGATAGCTGTTGTTGTAGGAGAACTCGGCAAACAGTAGGCAATCTTCCCACTTGGCTTCATATGCCAAAACATAAGCGCGGAGCATATTTTCGAGTATTTTATTTACTCGTTCTGTCTGTCCTCGGCCTGAGGGTGAAAAGAAGTGCTGAAGGAGAGCTGGGTTCCTCGATCCGACACAATTTCCTTTGGAACTCCATCAAGACTTACGCTGCGGTTGTTGTAGAGGTTTGCAAGCTGGCTTCCATCATAGATGGTCCTGACGGGAATGAAGTGAGCTACCTTGGTCACGTGGTCGACAATGGCCCAAATAGAATCATGTCCTTTGCCCGACCTTGGTAATCGGTGAGGAAATCCAACCTGACTTTGTCCCACTTGCATTCAAGCACTTGGATAGGTTGCAACAGCCCAACGGGTCGCTGATGCTCAGCTTTGACTCTCTAGCATATGTCGCACTTAGGAACAAATGTGCCTATTTCCCGTTTCATGCCATGCCACTAGAATCTTGTCTTGAGGTCTTGATACATCTTGGTTCCTCCAGGATGGATGGAGTATGGAGTGTCATGAGCATATTGCAAGATCAAGCTCTTGATCTCCTCTTTGTTGGGTATGCAGATGCGATTCCCGAACCATACATCTCCTTGTTCATCCACTGAGAATCCTGGGGCCTTGCCCGCCTTGGTCTTCCTTTTGATGCCTTCAATGCTCTCGTGTCCCTTCTAAGCTTATTTGATATCATCCATCAAGGTAGGCTTTGCTTCGAGGTTGGCGAGGAATCTAGGTGCAACTAGTTCCAAGCCGAAGCTTTCAATCTCTTCATATATGGCGGGTAGCCTTTCCTTAATCATGGCATTCAAGGAACAAGCCTTTCTGCTTAAAGCGTCTGCTACCATGTTGTCCTTTCCGGGGTGGTATTGAACACTGAGGTCGTAATCCTGGATCAACTCCAGCCATCTTTGCTGCCTCATGTTAAATTCCCTCTGAGTGAAAATATACTTCAAACTCTTCTACAACTCTGCCTTCTTGCATCAGAACACCTCTGCTTTCATGAGGTTGCAGCTATCTAGATAGATATGCTACAACTCTGCCTTTTGCATCAGAACACCTCCAAGCCCAGTTCTTGATGCATCATAATATATCACAAACTCCTTGTGAATATCGGGGTGGCCAAAACTAGGGTTGTGGTCAATCTCTTCTTGATCTCCTGGAAGCTTTCCTCGCACTTAGCTGTCCATTCAAACTTCTTTTTCTTCTTCAAAAGTTGGGTCATGGGTCGGGCAATGCTTGAGAACCCTGCATGAACTTGCGGTAATATCCCGTGAGTCCGAGGAAGCTCCAGAATTCCTTCATGGTGGTTGGGGATTGCCATTCAGTCACGGCTTCAATCTTGGCAGGATCCACTCACAACCCTTCTGCAGTCAACACATGACCCAAGAATCCAACTTCATGCTGCCAGAATTCACACTTGCTGAATTTGGCGTAAAGATGGTTCTCTCGAAGCTTGTCTAGGACCAATCTCACATATTTCTCATGCTCTTCTTCAAACATCGAGAAGACAAGAATGCCATCAATGGAGACGACAATGAACTTGTCCAAGTACTCCATGAAGACTTTATTCATGAGGTACATGAAGTAGGCAGGGGCATTGGTTAACCTGAATGACATGATCGTGTATTAATACATGCCATACCGGGTTACAAATGCCGTCGTCAGAATGTCTTGGGATCTAATCTTCAACTGATAGTACCCTGACCTGAGGTCAATCTTGGAGAACACCTTGGCTCTGTTCAACTAATCGAACAGGTCTTCAATCTTGGGAAGGGGGTACTTGTTCTTTATTGTGACTTCATTCAGAGAACGGTAATCGATACAGAGTCTAATAGTTCCGTCCCTCTTTGACACAAATAGAATAGGTGATCCCCAAGGAGAGGCACTCGGGCGAATGAATCCTTTTCTGAGCTGCTCTGTCAGTTGCTTCTTCAATTCTGCCGACTCTTTAGACCCCATCCTATAGGGCTTCTTATAGATGGGCCTGGATCCGGGCATTAGCTCAATGATGGACTCAATGTTGCGGTCAGGAGGTATTCTGGGTAGCTCATCAGGAAATAAATCCGAGTATTCACATACCACTGGCACTTGATCCAACTCAACTCTTGATAGACAGTTTGCCTAAGGGGCTTGAGTGGAGGTAGGGTTGGGAACATACTTGACTTGCACTCCTTGGCTATTGGTTAAGGTGACAATCCTCTTGGCATAGTCTAACAAGCCTTAGTGCTTGGTCAACCAATTCATGCCAAGGATGATGTCCAAGCCTGGTGAATCCAGAACTATAAGGTCTGCTAGGAAGTCTACCACATTGATGTTAATCTCAATCCTTTACAACCTATCACAGACTTCATAATTGATCCCAGGGTTTGTATCAACATACGACTATCCAGGGGTGTAGGCTTGATGACATTCTCTAGCGCAAACCTTTGGGTGACAAAAGATTGCGAAGCTCCACAATCAAATAGTATTGTTGCTAGGGTTGAGTTGACGAGGAACGTACCTAGTATGACATCCAGGTCTTCCTAGGCTTCCTCTGTGATGACGTGATTCACACAACCCTTGCCATTGTTGGGCTGGTTACGGGGAGAAGGGTTCCTTGGTGGTGCTCCACGGGCTTGACTATGATTCGGCGTATTGGAGCGCGGGGCATCTGGCTTATTGTTGGAGCATAGCTTAGAGATGTGTCCAGACTGACCACATCCGAAACAGGTGACTTGACCAGCATTGTTGTTGTAGTTCCTGCCATTATTGTTGTTATTGGGGTTGTTGTAAGCTGGTCTTGGATTGGCATACTGCTGAGGCTGGTAGCTCGGACGAGGCGTAGGAGGTCTAGCTTGCTGTGGCTGATAGGTCGACTTGGCTGGGGCTGGCTACCAGGGGCGAGGCTTCTGGTTGCTGGAGCTACCCTTGCTAAATCATCTTGTGCTTGAGAGTGTCGTCTATGGCACGACGCTTGTCTTCCAGCATGAGGGCCTTGTTCACTAGGTTGAAGAAGGTACGATAGTCGCAGATGATGAGTTGATACTGCAGGGTCTGTTGCCGTCCTTCCATGAAGCGTTCCTTTTTGGCAGCCTCCGTGTTGACATCTTCAGGTGCATACCTTGACAGCAGGTTGAACTTCTACAGGTACTCCTTGACAGAGCCACTTCCTTGCTTCAGCGCTTGAAATTCTCTCTTCTTGATAGGCATGATCCCAGAAGGAACGTGGGTGGTGCGGAATCCTTCCTCGAAGTCATTCCAAGTGACCACACACTCGCCTTGCATGACCTTGAATCCATCCCACCAAGCTCGGGCAGTACCTCCGACACAGTGAGAGGAATAAAGCACCTTCTCACGGTCCTCATTGCTATTGACCAGTGCAAGGAGGTCCTCGATGGTGCGGATCTAGTCGTCAGCATCAAACGCTCAGTAGTCTCGGTGAAGGTTGGGGGCGAATTCCTCATGAATTCAGATAGAGTGGAGCGGCCATTGCTGTTCCTGCCTTGCTGTTGGTTGTTCACAAGGGCTTGAGCCATCTGCTGGATAGCAGCATTGTTGGCTTGGCGTTCCTGTCGGAGAACATGGAGAAACTGAGCTATGGTCATGTTCTCCGGTGGAGGTGGTGGCGGGGCAATGTTGCCTTGAGGCTGCTCCTGGTGTCGTCCAGCGTAAGCAGCCCCACCACCTCCCTGTTGCTCGGTTGAGTTGCCGGCTTCAAAGTTGGCGAAGGAGCTGTTGCGGGTAGCAGTCACCATCCTGTTTGGAGCAGCCAAGTCAAACAACTGGGATAGACAAGAAGAAAAGCAATAATAGAAAAGCGTGCCTAAGGGGATTGGCTGAGTGCAGGTGTGGTAAAACAAATGTCGAAGCACCAACACATATATTAAGATAAGATAGATGATGTAGTCGCTTACATGTTGCCTAAGGCAAAAGCGCGACTTGCATAGAAACACAAACAACAAAACAATCAACAAGCACATATGGTTTGACATGAACCATTACACGGACTCGACTTCGCATGAGGGGTACATGACTGATACTACCCTAGGGGTTCTCGGACTCAGGTGGTGGAGTGCTCGGTCTCGTAGTGATGCTCCTCCGGGTCTTCCTCCTGCTCATCATTTGAACGGGCGTCATTCCCGGTCGAAGGGTTTGGGGAGCGAGGAGGTCCATCCCGACGATGCTTTTGCTTGCGGGTCGGTGAAGAGCTCATGGTACTCCTTCACACTCATGCGATGACGACGTGTAGGTGCATCTCTAGCTAGGGGTACTCCTCCTCTATAAGCGACAACTATTCATCCCTCGGGGGCTCCATCCTTCTTGATCTTGTCTGCCTTCGTCTTGGCTTGCCAAAGTAGCTCTCGGGTGTGGTGAAGTTCCTCGTGGAGCTTCACGGACTCCTTAATCAGGTTGTGAACCAGACTATCGGCAGAGAGGCTGAAGTAGGTCTGGAACCTGAGCGGTGTGCCATCCTCCTTGGATGGAATCAGCGTCCAACTCTCGCCAAGATCATCCTTTCTGAAGGAAAGATAGGGAGTCGCCGGCTCGTCAGCCATCTCTGAAATGATGTCTCGTAGGTGCAGAAGTGCCTTGCGTGCAGCTGTCTCGACTACGAGTGTCATGGTCTCCATATGTGGTCCTTCAAAGAATAGACTGGTCGGGGAGTCGTTTACCTTCACGACCACATCCACATGGTACTCCCTCATGACGACATCGGCCCAGTGCTCGGGGTAGAGGAAAATGGGTGGTTGGTAAAACTGGCACTTCTCCAGGCTACCCCAAGGAGTAAGGGAAAGCCGGATGTCAGGAAGGCTTCAAGTACGACGACCATCTACAAAGGTTTGAAGGGAGGAGAGTCAGTAGAGTGTTGTGTGAAGAATAAAAGAGTTAAATAGCGCAATATTCCTAAGTATAGGTTCTAGGTGTAGTTTTAAAAATTTCTTTATCCTAAATAACGCCCATGCTAACAAAGGGCTTCCTACGGTCACGATGGCTCTGATACCAGATCTGTGGGGACCCCAACTCATTAGTCGTGATCACCGAATGCACGTGTATGTTGATCCTAGACATCAATGCTCACTGAACACACAAAAGCTGGATAACAAGAGTCTTACATCCACATTCAATGTCTTACACAAATAAAGACCATGAAGGTCTAGTCTTACATAGATAGGGCCACGAGGTCCAAACACTTAAATAGAACAAGCAATAGAAATCTTCATCGAAAGCGTGAACCCATGCCATCTGCCTGAACCTACAGGCATTCTGACTGGGAAGTATCCTAGTTCGCATGTTCGTCACCAATGAACTCTTCCCCATACTCTTGTTCTTCCATGCCTGGCCAATTGAATAACCAGTGGCAAGCCAATGAGTACTTTGAATGTACTCGCAAGGAACCCATGTTGTGGAACAAGGTGTAAGACTGCATGATATAGCACTAATAGGTATTTCGCAGAAAGATAATTTTGAATGCAATGACATGATCAAGTAACAAGGTAAGCATGCATTACCAGTTGGTAAAGATCCATATGAACAAGCTATATATATATCATGATCAGGGGGTTGAACATCTCATGATCAATCATCATGTTAGATCATCTAACTTATCTCAAGAGTCATCTCTATGCAATCCACACACACACACCAAGTTTGCGAAAACATCTGAACATAGTCTAAGCAGAACCACCCAACTGTCCTTGTCCGTGGACATGGCTATTTGAATATTTTTACACTCTGCAGAGGTTGCGTGCTTTACGCACAAGACTCGGGGAACTTCCGTGTCATCCATGACTCGCGGTATATTACATACCCGAGGTAAGCGCCCGAACAATGCCTTTCCATGGTGATACTAAACAAAGAGTCCACTCGTTCGTGCCATCCCTCATGATATACATCACACGTATCATCCACGAGGGCACACAACGGTGTGCCAGGTGCCTGTAAATACAGCGCATGGCCTTCCACTTCCAGGACGACCGCGTCTCGAGAGTGACCACTTCACTCTCGCCACTAGTAATACGGGCTCCTTGCTAGCACCAACCATAGTAATCAACAAAGCCCCATCCCATAAGGGGTATCATGGTCGCACATGTAAGGTTGGGACAGTCGACAAATCTTAAATCTAATCCATTTCGAAAACACCCACGCACTTGCTCCGGTACACCACTTCTTTCTCAAGTGGTCTCCCAACTCATGATCCTCTCCCTCGGGCATTAGTGGGACCCGACGGGGTTTTCGAAAAGTCTTTGAATCACCCCTTTCTTTCCATCACCATACATAAAACCGAACCCACTTGTGTAGCATCTACTAGCATCCTATCTACACCCACCCGCACAACCCTCATAAGAATTGCAGGGTCATGCATGATGCAAGTATTAGTGGCAGAGTATCAGTGGCACCCCCCAAAGTGGAACACCACATCATGATCAATCATCGAAACAACAAGGGCTATATGTGATGCATGAAAAAGTTGCTTAACATGGTAAAAGGGCTCCTTGACTGGCTCAACAAGGTCTTCGGTGTCTTCGAAGTCTTCGGGTCAAACTTCCTCATCAACAGCGCAATCTATCGTCACGATAAATGGCGATAAAAATAAGCATTACACAAAAAAGAGCACACAAAGCTAATAATAAAAATGCTACCCTACTCTGATAAATACTAAAGACTATACTAAAAAGATTTGTTTAAGATTTTGTCATGAAAAACATTTTTAAAACTATTTAATAGAGGCCAAACGATGTCTAAATTGGGTTTAAAAAAATAGTATATAAAGTATTTTCAAAAATTTATACAAAAGGCATCATTAAATTCTATGGAATATTCTAAGATTTTAGGTGGAAAAATTATTATCATTAGGATTATTTTTGGGTTTGAGGAATTTTTGGAAAGCAGGAGGAAAAGAAAAAGAGAAATGGCACGGTGCCTTGTCAGGCCGAAAGCGTCACGGCCGAGCCGTCCCAGAGGGCAACTGACCCAGGGCGAAGCGGTGCACGCGGCGGGTTTATTTTTAAACCTGCCCGCAGGCCCAACCTGGCAGCAAGAGAGGTGGTAGTGAGGGTATGACAGGTGGGGTCCACCTATCATCCCTCACCTCGCGACAGGGGCAGAGAGGAGCTCACTGGCGAGGGCACAGGCGATGGCGGCTCAAGCGGAGGCCACCGGCTTGCTCAGGGCCGTGCCGCGCGTCGGTGGGTGGTCGAGGCGGTCGCCGGGGTTGAGGGAATTGCCGGCACAGGGGAACCTGCATGACGGCGAGGGTTTCGGCTCGGGTTCGAGCTCCCGGACAGTGAACGAGAGGGGCTGGGCACGAGAGAGCGTCTAAGGGGAGGAGGGAGCGACAGGGGAGCAGGGGGAGCTCGGAAGAGGGCTTTATAGGCGGGCACCGGTGTACCGCGGGTGTGGTGCGCCGGTGAGGATGAGGGTGTCGCCACGGGCCACAGGGACGCCTCGGGCCGTGTCTGCAGTGGTTGTGGACTTGGTCCGCGTCCGCGGACAGGTAGAGGGTAGCCAGGGGGACCAGAGGTGTGTGCGTGCGAGCTCGGCCATTGGGGCACTCGGCCGGTATAGTGCGCAGGCTAAGGGGGGCAGTAGAGGAGGAGGCAGGAGGGACCCGACCTCCTGGCGCACTGCAGACATCGAGGGGCGACCGGGGGACATGCTCCCACATCCCCATGTGGTTGGGGGGCTCGGGATGGGGGCGACTATAGTGCGGGAGCGCACTGTAGCGCGCTCCAGAGTGCCCAAATGGCCGGCAGTGGCATAGAAAATGGGCACCAGCTTGTCCATTTGTGTCTTGGGGGTTCTGGAGATGCCCATAGGCTACGAGAAGGTTTGGGGTAGGCAAGGGAGAAAATAAATGAGAGGGGAGAAGTAAAATCTCCCGCTAGGGCTATCCAGAGGTGAAAATGGGTTTTGTACCCCATCTATTATTGAGGTGAGGGTGCAAGATTGTTATTGGAGGTAAAAGAGGTGAGTGGGTAACTTTGGTAAAAATTTGGAGGCAAGGGGAAAAGTAGAGGAGGTGAAAATAATAGTTTCTAGAATTTACCACAAGGTGTTTGATGGAGATTAGGGCACATAAATAGACTTTGCTTGCCAAGAGACTTGACCGGACCAAATGGTGGTTTAAATAGGCCTGATCACCAAGTTTGAGATGGTTTTATGAAAGTTCACAATGTAAGTTTGTGGAACCCTAGAAATCAACAGAATCTGGTTTATGTAGATCTAGTCATGTTAAGCTAATACGCTTGATGCACCACTTGGTGTAGCACCATGATTTGGTGATTAGAACATGTCCACAAAGTTTGGGGTCAAGGGGAGAAACTTCACAATTTAAAGTTGTTCAAATTTGAATCTGGACAAGGAGGGGTTTGGAATAGTTTGATGAATAAAATCAACTTGAATCTGGACAAGGAGGGGTTTGGAATAGTTTGTGGAATAGTTTTGAATAGTTTTTACTTGCTATATCTTTCCTGGAATTTATTGAGAATATTTCTTATCGAAATATTTCAAAAGCTTGATTTGTACAGAAAGGGTTTTAAGGGCCTACTGCTACATCACCATGTCCTTCGGCCTGAAGAATGCAGGCGCCACCTTCCAGCGGTGCATGCAAAAGTGCCTCCTGCCTTAGATAGGCACGAACGTCCACGTCTACATCGACGACATGGTCGTTAAGACCAAGAAGCACTTCAGCCTCCTCGACGGTCTCCGGGAGACCTTCGCGAACCCGGGCGAGTACAAGATCAAGATCAACCCGGAGAAGTGTGTCTTCGGCGTCCCAGTCGGCTAGGTCCTAGGTTTCTTTGTGTCCGCCCGCGACATCGAAGCAAACCCGGAGAAGATCAACGTGATCGAGTGCATGCCCAAGCCAACCCGGCTCCGTATCACACCCTGTGTTTGTATCACCTTGTTATGTTTGGATTTATAAAACATTGGAGCCAATTAAAACTTCTTCAATATTGAAAAAGTCGTGGTGAAGGAGGTCTTGAGCCGGTCCTTCGGGTCCAGATTGATCTGGTGGTAGCTACAATAGGCATCCAAGAAGGACACCAAATCGCATCCGGCCGTGGAGTCGATGACTTGATCGATCCGCGGTAGGGCGAATGGGTCCTTGGGGCACGCCTTGTTCAGGCTGGTGTAGTCGATGCACATACGCTAGGTCTTATTCTTCTTCAGCACCAGGACTAGGTTGGCTAGCCAGTCCGGGTGGAAAAGTTCCATGATGAAGCCGACTGCGAGGAGCCGGGCGATCTCTTCTCCTATAGTGCGCCGCTTCTCCTCAGACAAATGGCATAGGGGCTGCTTGACCGGTTTAGCGTCTGTCCGAACGTGTAATTTGTGCTCGGTGAACTTCCTCAGAACACTTGGCATGTCCTTGGGGGACCATGCAAAGATGTTTCGATTCTCACAAAGGAAGTCAACAAGCTCGCCTTCCTATTTGCTATCGAGGCGGGAGCCGATGGTGACGCACTATGCGTGGTTGGCCGGGTCGAGCGGGATCTGCTTGGTGTCCTTGGACGGCTAGAAGGAGGCCTCGCCGACGGACTACAAGGGAGGAGCCGGCACGGCTGTAGGACCGAAAGTATGTCTAGAGGGGCATGATTAGACTACTTGACCAAATAAAAGTTTTGCCTATACCAAGTTTTAGGGTTGACAGTTTTTAGCATTTCATGGCAAGTCAAGTACACCCTACACATGCAATTATAAGAGTATATAGCAGCGGAAAGTAGCAACAAGCATGTATAGAAGGGATAGTGTACGAAGATCAAATGCAATTGTAGACACGATGATTTTTCCCATGGTTCCGATAGGTGGCGCTATCGTACATCCACGTTTATGGAGTCGTCAACCCACGAAGGGTAACGGTTGCGAGAGTCCATGGAGGGTTCCACCCAAAAGGGCCCACGAAGTAGCAACCTTTACTATTCCATAACGGCTTCCGTCCATGAAGTACTAGCCTCACTATGGGTAGATCTTCATGAAGTAGACGATCTCCTTGCCCTTACAAACTTCTTGGTTCATTCCACAACACGAAGTAGGAGGCTCCCAAGCGACACGTAACCAATCTAGCAGGCACCACCCTCCAAAAGGTAATAGGCTCGGTAATGAAGATGAACTCCTTGCTCTTGTGCTTCAAGATGATAGACTCCTCAACACCCAATCACTCTCTCATAGATTTGAAATGGTGGAAGAGATAGGATTGGTGGAAAGCTACTTGGGGAGGCTAGAGACCAAGATCCATATGATTGGAGTGGAATATCTTGACCTCAACACAAGGGTAGGTGGTTCTATCTCAGAAAACTAGATGGGGAAAGTGTGGAATAGTTCTGAGTGCTTCTCTTTCGAGTAGGTGGTGGTTAAGGGGTATATATAGGCATCCCCAAAAATGCAACCATTACACACAAAATGACCAACTCGGTGACACCGATCTGTTAAACTCAGTGGTACGAAGTGACCAAAAGGGGGCAACTTTTGAATCTCGGTGAGACCGATATAGGAAACACAATTGCACCGATAAGGTGACAAATAGTCAGATTTCCAATCTCGGTGACGCCGATCCAACATTCTCGGTGGGACCGAAAATGTGAATTTGCGTAACAGAAAGTTGGCAACCTAAACTCGGTGGCACTGGTATGGAATCGGTTGCACCGAAGTGGCTAGGGTTTGGCTGAGTCTGTCTAGGTTCTGGAATCGGTGGCTCCAGTATGGGAAAGTTGGTTGCACCGATTTTGAGTATTAGGTATAGAACAAACTTTGGTGGGAGAGTTTGTGGATGTTTTTGGCAACTATCACTTTTGCACGTGTCAGCATATTGTACACCAACAAAATCTTACCCTGTTTTAATAGTATTGGCTTTCCTGTGGACTCAAAGTGATTTCTCACCAATATAAAATGTAGAGTCCTCTTGTTTGAAGCTTGACCAACCTATTTCCTTGCATCTTGGGGTATGTCCACAATCTCCTTTTGCCAATCCTATCATTGAACATTGCGTAAAATATACTTGGTGGAAACATTAGTTTAATGACTTATATGTTGTTATTAATTACCAAAACCACCAAGGGAGCAAATGTGCTTTCAATCTCCCCCTTTTTGGTAATTGATGATAACATATAGATCGAAGCTTCGACATATGATAAGATCAATGAATATAATCGTCGCTTTGAGAGGTATGTGATAAGCAAGAGCTCCCCCTAAATTTGTGCATTAGTTTGAATTTGCTTTTGAATGCAAATGCACAATCGATTAGGTATATGGGGTACTTCTTCCATGTCACATACAACTTGGTGGTGTGCGAGAATAATTAGAATGAATAACAATGCACAACACAATCAAGCAAAGGTGATTGATCATCTCATAAGCATTAAGATGATAGGAAATTGTAGCATCACACATAACAACGTATGGTCACACCTAAACACAAAAGTATCTCACATCAAACCAAAAGAACCAAATGTTTTGAATAGCAGCAAACACCAAAACACTCTCTCGCTCGAAGCCTAAAGATCTATATACACTTCTGCCCCTTTGGCAACAAGTTACCAAAAAGTTCAAAGGCATACCTCTAATCGTTCTTGGGCTGATCTCCTCCGGTTTTTGATGAAGGAGTCAAGAGAACAGCGTTGGCAAAGATCTCAATAGATGTCATGGATGGAGTTGGAGTGGTAGCTGGAGGAACTGGAACAGATGGAGTAGGAGCTGAGGTGACAGCAGCAGGAGCTGATGAAGAGGGCCTCAAGTGTGAAGCTGGCACAATGGCTGATCTGGCCTGGGTATGAAATTGTGTGCCTATCTTGAGAGGTGATTCATCCTCATCATCATCTGAAGAAGTAGCCTAAGGAAGAGGCACTGAGTCAAGTTCCTTCTTGAGCTCGTGGTCAGCAGCAACCCTCTTGATTGTCTCAGTAATCAAATCCATAACTCTGATCCTGGTGCGTCTATCAAGGTGGATCAACATATTGATGGAGTGGCCTTGCATCATCTTGTCATCTCGTGACTTGGGCATCAAAGTATGCTTCAGAATGGTGTGCATTGTGTGGAGGCCAGCCTGAAGAAAGTAGATAGATCCTAGCCTGTGAGACTTCACATTGGCAGCAGGGATCTCCTTGTACATATTTGCCATAACATTGTGGCTCGGCTTGGATTCTGAGTATACATCCAAGTCACCATCCTATGCTTTAGGAACTCCTAAGATAGCAGCCCATTCTTCAACAGTCGATTCATACCTTGCACCTTCAGTCATCCATACAATTCTATCATCTCCATAGAAATGTGTAGTGGAGTAGAATTGCATGATCATCTCATCGTTCCAAGTAGTGAATTCTCTACCAACAAACTCATCCAAACCTATGGAGTGGAAATTGTCTTGGAAACTTGGAAAGTAGTCCTCATTCTCCTTAATGAATTTCCAATCAACATATCACATATCACTCACAGCTGGACTCTTGTCAAAAAGCACAGCCTCATAGAAATCTTGTTGCTCTTTGGTATAAAATTTGTAGTCCACACCTATCTTCTTCCTCTGGGCATATGGATCTATAGCTCTCCAAGCTCTCAATCCTGAATCCTTCCTCTTCTTCATATCTTCAGCTAGTGGGTAGCTGGCATTGTGTACCGGAAGGTGTGGTCTGAGCATCATCAAAGTAGTCAAGTCATCATCATCTTCAACTCTGGAAGCAGTCCCTTTGTTTTTCTCAGAAGCTGGAATCTACCTGGATGTCCTCTTAAGCTTCTCAGCAGCAACCTTCTTGGATGTGCTAGTCTTTGGCATAGCACCAGCCATAAGCTTCTTTTGCTTTTTCTTGGGAGGGGCCTTCTCAACATGCTCTTCCTCCTCTTCAGCATCAACATCAGCAGCTTCTTCAGGATCCTCATACATGGAGGTTTTTCTGCCCATAACATGAATAACCCTCTTTCTTGTTTTGTTCTCTCCTGCCTTCTTAGGCATAGATTCTTGGGGACTTCAACTGAAATAGTTGCTCTGGCAGTCTCATGAGCCTTGAAGGTTCAAGAAGTGGCTTCAGTAGCAGACTTCTTAGCAGCTTTCTCTTCCTTACTATCAAGAATCTCTTCTGGAACAAAGTCTAAGTCTTCTTCATCAGAATTCAGCTTCTTTCTGGTCCTTGTAGCAGCTTTCATCAACCCATGGGAGCTGGGGGTGCCTGGATCTGAAAATGAACTAGACTCTGGGCTTGTGCGTGAACTCATGTCTGCACCCTGCTTTGGCAAGTTCTGACTGTCCTCAGCATCTGACATACTGACCCTGTGAATGGAATATAGATGAGCAGAAGTAGATGAGTCATCACAAAATTATCAACTGGTTTTTGAAATTTTGAACAACAAGTTTTCAATGTTTTGCATTCTGTCAGAAACAAATCGGTAAGGCCAAAGCAAAAGTTTTGGTGACACATAGACTGACAATCCCTTATAACAGAAACTTGGCACCCTTTTTGGTGGGACCGAAAAGGAGTGCTCGGTTTCACCGAGACAGTTCTCTGCAACACAGAAACGAAAATCGGTGGTACCGGTTTTCCTGCTTCGGTTCTACCGAGTTGAGTCGGGTGGAAGGCAAAACCCTAGAAATTAGTGGTTGGCTAGCCTATGGGTTTTTGTGTGGATACAAATACGTGCAATGAGTGGCCTATAGATAAAATCAAATCCAATGCGCAATAATCAGAAGGGAGCGCAAGGGAGGTCGAATCCGTACCCGAACTTGGTGTGGATCTGCTACGACGACGATGATGGAGCAAATTTCGTCGACAATGATGATTCCCAATGACGGAGGAGCACAGGAAGACAAGGGCGACGACCATGTGTATCGAAGCGGCATCTTAGAGTTCTGAGGCGCGACGTTTGAAGATAGAATTTCAAAGCGTCGGGGTCCACAACATATATACCCTCCACTATCGGTGATACCGATTTTACGTTTTCGGTTTCACCGAGTTCTACAACTGTCAGCTGAGAGGGAAACTCGGTGTAACCGAGAATATGAAATAGACAGTACCGAAATTGAAAGACAGATCAACTCTAGGCATTCGGTGAGACCGAGATTGTGGGGTTGGTTCCACCGAGATGCACTTGGGAGGTTTTAATGGCCAGTCCTTGTCGATATGGAACTCCAAATGCTCCACACATAGAGGAATCTAAAGGCACTTGTTCAAATTTTTTGATGTAGCACGAATGGAATATGAGGTGAGAAAGCATAGATAGCTAAAGAGTGGTCCTAGGCATTCTTATCCATCCAACTTGCAAAAGAGAAAATCAACAACCAAATAGCAACAATTGGATGTCCTCGAATGAGAAAATAAATGCAGAGAAACATGCTCACACAATAAGATGTCAAAAGAAATCATGACAAACATGCACAAACACACTAGCATCTAACAAGCACTTGGGCGATGACAAAGTCATCTATATGTGAGTATTTGACTTAGGAGCCAAGTAAGAGTACTTGATCATATGTCATACTCATCGTTTAAGCACAAGTGGTGTTACCATTTTAACATAAAGCATTTAATGTTTTCACATACTAAGAGATGCTTTGACTCAAGTCTTAGAGTAAAGCTCCCCCTTAATGTGACATCTCCCCATAAGAGGGATAAACTAACCTTGGATTTGTCGATGAAGACTTCATGTTGGTGAGGTAGTTGTGGATGCTCAATGTTGATGAAGATCACCAAGAGTTGGGAGCATCTTTGTTGTTTCCTTACTCCTCTCACCTACATGGGTTAGTCCCAACACACAAGAGACAAATACAAGGATATCTATGGACATGGAGTGCAAAGCATATGTTTAGATGTCCATTGATTAGTTGATTACCTTGTCCCTTGCTTACCTTTGAGGGAATGTGTGACTCCTTGAACTATTGCATTGAGTTGATGTTGAGTGCAAAAAGTTCTTGCCAATAATGAATGTGAGTGAATTTCATTGGCGGAGTCACCCCTCAAGAACTTAGTAGTTCTTCTTCTTGGGGCCCACATCAAGTTGATGGGGATCCTTAGTGTTGAAGTAGACTTTGTAGTAGTCGAGCTTGAAGTAGCCTTGGGAACCCACTCCACCAAAGCTAGGGGCTCATCTTCAAATGAGTCAATGTCCTCTTGAAGCTTGTTCTTGCCCTTGAGCTTGTGGTCTTGTGGTGGAAGGTCATCTTGAGTGTTTGTCCCCTTGGGAAGAGTATTTTCATACTTCTAATTTTGAGGAACAAACTTGGGCTTGGGATATTGACCTTCTTCCCACTCAACTCCATTAGCGTTGAAGTAGCCAACACCACGATTCTTCCGGTATCCTCCGTGCTTGCGTACAATTTCTAAAATTGCTTACATCCGGCAAGACTCTTGTAGATACCTTTTTCTATAATTCCATTCAATAAAGTATTTTCTTGCTCAAGTGTAAATTGGCTAATAGAATCATCATTAGTGGAATCAATAAAACTACTAGAAGCAACATCATTGGGTTTAGCATTTTTATTGTTGCTACTAGATGAAGAACCTTTCTTGCCTTTGTTTCTAGATTGCTTAGTTTTAACTTGAGGCATGAAAGTAGGCAAGAGTAGATGTTTGGAAAAATACGATGAAGTCTTCTTTCGAAGATTGTCATTGTTATCTTTGAGAAACTCATGCTACTGCTCCAGGTTGAGCTTCTCGAAGCGTAGCTTCTCATGAGTTCTCACAAGCTCTCTATGATCTTCGAGAGTAGATTCATGAGCAAACTTAAGAGTGTTTAGTTCTTTAGTTAGTTGTTCTATTTTCATCTTATCATTATCAAATGACTCATCTTGACTAGCATTAGAATTATGAAGTTGATTTTGATCAACATCACTAGTTTTATCGCAAAGCAAGTCATCATAACAAAGCAAATCATCTTCATTACTATCAAAATAAAGATACTCGGGGTGTGATACCTTGGGGCCTTTAGCCATAAAGCAAATTCCACTCCCTTCGTTTGGTGAATCAAATAGATCATTGGAGTTTGTAGTCACTAGAGAAATTCCGTCAACACCATCATCTTGACTATAGTCGGAGTCGGAGTGATAGCTTCTCTCAGAGTTGTTGTCGGAGTCGGAGCCATAAACCCATTCACCAACATGAGCTTTATGTTTTCCTATTGTGTAGCTCTTGGTGTACTTGTCCTTCTTCTCCGAATCATGTCTACTCCTTCTCTCTCTTTGTGGTGATTCATTCCTTGAGCTTCGTCTTCGAGGTGACTCTTCTCTTCTTTTGTAGGGAGCCATGCACTCATTTGAGTAGTGTCCGGGCCTCCCACAATTTGAGGAACGCTTCTCTTCGTATCTTGGTTGGAGTTTCTTTATTTGCCTCTATTATTGTAGAACTTGTTGAATTTCCTTACCATGAGGCTTATCTCTTCATTGGTGACAAGGTTGTTGCTTGAAGTTGTGGGAGAATAACTTGTGGCTTTGTAA
Organism: Hordeum marinum; assembly: GCA_022496015.1. Lineage (NCBI taxonomy): Eukaryota > Viridiplantae > Streptophyta > Magnoliopsida > Poales > Poaceae > Hordeum > Hordeum marinum. The sequence continues at coordinate 275,282,374 of CM039678.1, forward strand.
GCACCGCTAGACTTGTGATGAAGTTCTTCCTTATCTTTGAGTGTTATCTCATGAGCAACAATCCTTCCAATGACTTCCGTAGGCTTAAGATCTTTGTAGTTTGGCATCATTTGGATCAATGTGCACACGGTGTCGTATCTCTCATCCAAAGCTCTAAGTATCTTCTAGATGATGAATTTGTCGGTCATTTCTTCGCTTCCTAAGCCGGCAATCTCATTTGTGATGAGAGCTAGCCTAGAGTACATTTCTGCGACTCCTTCACCATCCTTCACCTTGAACTTGTCAAGCTGACCTTGAAGAACATCTAACTTGGATTCTCTAACAGACTCGGTTCCTTCGTGCATATCAACCAAAGTATCCCAAATCTCTTTTGCATTCTCAAGACGGCTGATTTTGTTGAATTCTTCGGGGAATAAGCAGTTGAAGAGAATGTCGCATGCTTGAGCATTGAGTTGCAACGTCCTCAACTCATCCGTGGTCGCTTCACGATCTGGTTCCCATCCATCCGCAAATAATTCACCTTGCAAGCCAAAAGGAACAACAACCCAAATGACGAGGTTATGACCAAGAATATGCATTTTCATTTTGTGCTTCCAACTAGCAAAATTAGTGCCAAAAGTACGGACCTCTACAGTGATAAGTTCCCTCACTAGACGCCATACTCTCCTAGGTTGTGAGACCTAAGCAATGGAGACCAATTCTCTCATACCACTTGTAGGACCGAAAGTATGTCTAGAGGGGGGTGGGTGATTAGACTACTTGACCAAATTAAAGTTTTGCCTATACCAAGTTCTAGGGTTGAAAGTTTTTGGCATTTCATGGCAATTCAAGTACACCCTACACATGCAAGTGTAAGAGTATATAGCAGCGGAAAGTAGCAACAACCATGTATAGAAGGGATAGGGTAGGAAGATCAAACGCAATTGTAGAGACGATGATTTTTCCCGTGGTTCCGATAGGTGGCGCTATCGTACATCCACGTTTATGGAGTCTTCAACCCACGGAGGGTAACGGTCGCGAGAGTCCATGGAGGGCTCCACCCAAAAGGGTCCACGAAGTAGCAACCTTGACTATTCCATAACGGCTTCCATCCACGAAGGACTAGCCTCACTATGGGTAGATATTCACAAAGTAGGCAATCTCCTTGCCCTTACAAACTTATTGGTTCACTCCACAACACGAAGTAGGAGGCTCCCAAGCGACACCTAACCAATCTAGGAGGCACCACCCTCCAAAAGGTAATAGGCTTGGTAATAACGATGAACCCCTTGCTCTTGTGCTTCAAGAATAGACTCCTCAGCACCCAATCACTCTCTCATAGATTTGGCATGGTGGAAGAGATGGGATTGGTGGAAAGCTACTTGGGGAGGCTAGAGATCAAGATCCATATGATTGGAGTGAAATATCTTGACCTCAACACAAGGGTAGGTGGTTCTCTCTCAGAAAACTAGATGGGGCAAGTGTGGAATAGTTCTGAGTGCTTCTCTTTCGAGTAGGTGGTGGTGAAGGGGTATATATAGGCATCCCCAAAAATCCAACCGTTACACAAAAAACAACCAACTCGTTGACACCAATGTGTTAAACTCGGTGGTACCCAAGTGACCAAAAGGTGGCAACTTTTGAATCTCGGTGAGACCGATATAGGAAACTCGGTTGCACCGATAAGGTGACAACGGTCAAATTTCCAACCTTAGTGACGTCGATCCAACATTCTCGGTGGGACCGAAAATGTGAATTTGCATTACAGAAAGTTGGCAACCTAAACGCGGTGGCACCGGTATGGAATCGGTTGCACCGAAGTGGCTAGGGTTTGGCTGAGTCTTTCTAGGTTCTGGAATCGGTGGCACCGGTATGGGAAAGTTGGTTGCACTGATTTTGAGTGTTAGGTATAGAATATACTTTGGTGGGAGAGTTTGTGGATGTTTTTGGCGACTATCACTTGTGCACGTTTGACCATATTGTTCACCAACAAAACCTTACCCCCTTTTAATTGTATTGGCTTTCCTATGGACTCAAAGTGATTTCTCAAAAATATAAAATGTAGAGTCCTCTTGTTTGAAGCTTGGCCAACCTATTTCTTTGCATCTTGGGGTATGTCCAGAATCTCGTTTTTCCAATCCTACCATTGAACATTTCCTGAAATATACTTGGTGGAGACATTAGTTCAATGACTTATATGTTGTTATTAATTACCAAAACCACCAAGGGAGCAAATGTGCTTTCAACGGCCGGCTGACTGGCAGCGAGGGCCATGAGCCAGCCGAGTTGCCGCTTTTCTTTGGTTATCTCCAGGGCCTCGGCCAGCCGGCTACTGTCACGAGCACACTCGAGCGACATCTTGTAGTCTACCGCGATGGTGATGATTCCCTTGGGGCCCGGCATCTTGAGCTTGAGGTAGGCATAATGGGGGATCGCCACGAACTTGACAAGAGCCGGCCGGCCCAACAGTGTGTGGTAGGGACCCACGAGGTCCTCTACCTCGAATAGCACCGGTTTGCGGCGGAAGTGACCAGGGCCGCCGAAGAGGACGTCAAGCTATATCTTGCCGATAGGGGAGCAGGACTTTTGTCATAGCCCTAGAACTTTCTTGAATTGTTTGCATCAACATCAGCATGTGCATCATGTCATCATGTTAAAATTACAATTAATTTGAAATGGGGGTGATCAAACCCTAGCACAGAAAAAGTTCAAATAGGTTAAACTATTAAGATATTTGAGTGAATCCAAAAATCTCTTCAAAAATGTTCCCCCTCTTTGATAAATGTTGGCAACAACATATCAGGGGTGAATTATATTTTAACAACTATTTTGGTAAATTAAATAAAATAGGAAAGTTTCCAAAAATCACTAATAAAGCATTTCAATTATTTTAGTCATCCAAAAATTTTGAAACATTTTTAGGAGGTTTGAAACAATCAAACTACACTCCAGAAAATGTGTTGGTATTTTTGTACTAGGTCCTTTTGGCCCAAGCAAAAATAAAAAAAATGTCAAATGTAAGTAAGAGAGAAAAATAGAAAAAAAGAGTGGGAGTACCTGTTGGCCCAGGTCTGTAGCCAGCCCAGCCCACCCAGCGCTGCCAGTCGTCTCTCACCTCGCGCCAGGAGGACGCGAGGCGTGTGGTCGCCATGTATCGGCCACCTCCAGCCTGCCTACTTGCCCAGAGGTCGCCTAAGAGCGCCATGTGAACCCCAGAGCCGCCCGCATCCTTTCCCCCTCTCCATCTCTCTCCCCTTGCTCTCCTCTGCCTTTCACCCCTCCTGATCGAAACCCCTGCCCACCGTGGATTCCTGCCGTCGATTCGCGCCGTCCCGGTCAACCCCGAGCTAGATGACCCTCTCATCGACCCCGACATGAGCCCCTCTTCCTCTCCCCTCTCTTTTTGCTGTCTTGTGCGCCCCTACCTTGCCTTCCCGTTGAAGGCGATGCTCCTCGCTGCCGGTAGCAATGTGACCGTGGCCACAACCACCACGGCCTGCTCTCGAGCTTGGCATGGTGTTCCGGATGCTCCTAGGGAGTCGTATGTCACATTAGATGGGCTCCCGTGCCTTGGAGGCCCTATGTCGTCGGACCCGTTCGGGCGCCGCCGTGGATGAGCTTGCTGGCGAGCCCTCCGACGTTTCGAGGGCCTCTCGCGAGTTCCCCTAGATGCGCACAGGCAAGGGCTATGCCCTGGTGCCCTCAACGCACCAGATGGCCGCCGAAAGTGCAAGTCCGGTGAGCCATCGCCATGTTCTTTGGTCGCCGCCGGCAAAGCTCCAGCGAGCGTTGTCCGGCCGGCCATTAGGGCCTAATTAACTCGCTAATGCCCCCCCTAGCAGCTGACAGTGGGCCCAGGGTGGGTCAAACCACTGGTCAGCGCGGGGATGAACCCTTTGACACTGACGTGTGGGTCCTGGTCATCAGGTTTGACATGGACCCGGGGCTGTTGACCCGCTGTCGTAACACTGACGTAATGATGACACATTAATTGATTTTCTATTCATAAAATATATTAGGAAATTCCAAAAAATGTATAAAACTTCTAAAAATCATAGAAAATAATCTGTAAGTCAGATGGAAATAATTTATATATGAAAAATGATCAGAAAAATCCAATGAATATGTTTATGCCATGATCATGCATGTTTGAACAAGTTAACATCACCAAGTAGGACATTTTAAGATTAGGGAAATATTGGAAATATCATTTGGAGTTGGAATTCAAACTTGTTTGAATTCCACTTCAACTAACCTGGCTAATTATTCCTCTAGGTCAATTCAGTACCTTAAATTATCATATCATGCATTACGTTTGTTGCATTGCATTGAATGTGTTCCTTTCTTGTTTGTCGGTGCTTGTTCCCTCTCGGTGGATGATGGTTCCGACGATGTGAACGTTGACACTAATGAAGAGAAGTAATATCTTCAGGACTGTCAGGCAAGCAACCCCCCTTGAGCATACTCATATGAACCCACTCTCTCGCTCCTGCTCTCTTTTACTGCATTAGGACAACAATGATACAACTGTTACCTGTTCTCGGTAGTTGTACCCATTCCTTTGCATGATGTCTTTGCCACAGTAAATAGTTGAAACCACTTACCATGAGTAGCAACTGCTTGAGCCTTGTTGTGCTTACTCATCCATGCATGATTACTTATTGTGCCTGCTATGCTTACAGTCGTGTTGTGTCGGGTCAGATCCATCTGGGTGATGAATCGGAATGGAAGTGGTCATGTCCTACTGTGTGAGAGCTAAGTGTGTGAACACGATTTGGTAAACGTAGTCATGAGAGTCCATGTAGGAGTACATGGCGGGTTGTCTCATTGAGACTGTCTTTAAGAACTGAGTTCTCTGTATGTTATCCAAGACAAGATACTAGCTCACATTGGGATACTTAATTGACCCTCTCGGCCTATTAATTGCCTAGACTTCTGTCCAGGAGTTGCAACTAGTTTCTGGTGTTTGTACGAAAAGTTTTGGCGACCGTGCATAGCGCTGCCCGCGGGGTGGACTATGATGCGGTATAGGCACAGTGGCACGGTGTACCAAGTGGCACCCGAACGGTGGGCTTGGGAACCCTGCGCACATCGTTTGAGGTTATAGCGGGAACTTTGGCCGGACTTCTATGCGGGTTCAGTCCCAAATAGGCGATAAACCTGGACTAGGGTCTTGTGTGATTGACGGTCATGGCCGACTCCCTTGCCGGGCTTCCGCTTGAAGGTTGCTGAGGTGCCTTTTTATGTGCATATAGAGATAAGTGGCGGGAGCATGTGTGAAGAAGTACACCCCTGTAGGGTTACGAATCTATTCGAATAGCCGCATCCTCAGATATGGACTACTTGGAACACTTATGTGGTTCATAGATAAGATGAAGTGGATACTCTATAATACACAAGATAAGCGTGAGTGCTATGGATGGCCTTCTCGTAGGGAGACAGAAGTGGATCCATAGTGGTGTATTGATTGGTGAATATGTGGACTCGTGTGCGTTATCCCACATCAAAGAAAGCACTTGTAGTCGTAGTACAGATTAGCCAAGAGTCAAAGCTGGCTTGCTGCAATAAACTCCACAACCCCCTTCATTGAAACTGATGCATATGTAGTTAGTTCTGATGTAAGTCTTGCTGAGTACCTTTGTACTCCTGTTTGCTTAATTTATGTTTTGCAGAGGAGACATCAGTCTTATTAGTGATCGTTCCAACGTGAAGTTCGATGTTGACCGAATTAGCTTGGGAATCCCAAACAGAGGTCTAGTTCCTTTGGTAGGGTCGTTGTAGCTTTTCAGGCTCCTCTTTACGGGGAAATGCCTTTTGTGCTTCCACCGAGCCTTGGTAGCTTGGTACTGCTCCAGACACATTGATTGACCAGCATGTATCCTTCTTTGCTATTGTGTTTGTCCCTTCAGGGAAATGTCTCGTAGTTTAATGGATCCCCTATAGCCTGCTATGACTCGTCTACGTGCAGTGATGGTATTTATGTCCCACGGCGTAATGGAGTCCTTGTAGCTTGCTATGACTCGTCTACACACGCTAGAGATTGACAACTGCATTGCTGGGTTGCGTATGCCTGTCCCTATACGGATGTGCCACTTTGGTTCTATGACTAGTCATGTCGGATGAGGTTCTTTGACATTTGAATGCTAACGACATATTCACATACATGAGTTAAAAGACCCAAATGGTCCCGACTCAGGTAAGGTGGCAGCCATGGAGATAACCGTGCGTGAGATCGCAAAGTGATGTGATGTGTTACAGGCTGGATTCTTATGGCTTAGGATTGGGGTCCCGACAACTTTGGTATCAGAGCTTTACTGCCTGTAGGATTACGAAGCGAAACTGGTCGATGTTGAGTCTAGAACTGCTTTAGTTATATAAGGGAATTGATTATGGAAGGGAACGTAAGGCTCTTTTTACTCCTTTCCTTGTGTCATTCTGATTCTAAGTCACGCTCTTCTTTATTCTATGATGTTTAAGAACTAGGCTTCTCATCTATCTATGAGGATTACAATTTATTATGTTGGAGACCTATAGGAAAGTTGTTATCTTCCTGGATCAGTGTCTCCGTAAGAATTCAATATCTTGTTGTCAGTTTTGTTGGGCAGGTTGCCTCATATTTCATGCCCGTACAACCATTATGTTGTCCAAGTTATCCAAGGTTTCAAAATTATCTGATGCAATTGCAAAACTCTTTCATCTTGAGTCAATGTCTTTCAGGCCAGACAAAGGACACTAATAGTTAAGTTGAGGTACCCTATTACCTCTACGTGTTTAATGAAAGTGTTTTAGAGAACCATGTTGTTTCAGTGAACCACCCAATAGTATAGTGTGTATTTTGTTTTTGGTGTGATAATTCTGGCCATCGTTATCGAAAGCATGTTGTGATGCTACTTAGTCAATAGGTATTCTGTATCTAGGTTCTTGAACTCAAGGATCATTCTACTCATTCCCGTTGATAGTATTTACTCGTTCCTTTAGGATATTACTAACCTTGTTATAGTCTTCAAGGTCTGTGGTATATCATTCTTCCAATACCATGATCCATTATGGCAGAAGTTACTTGGGATCTTAGTATCACAACAAGAGTGCTCATGATGAGTCCTCCATTTCATAGTTGTGAGTCTGCCAACTCTTTCATTTCTGCATGGATTATATGGAAGAAACATGTTGAACTCCTTTTGATATATTCAATCCATGCATCTACAACTCGGGAAAAATCAGGTGCTCTTGAGTTGCCCTTCTTCAATTGTATTCTGATCTTTATCTATCAATGGATAGTCAAGAGTATGTCATGCATTGTGTTATCGATGTCGACTATCTTGTGGTCTGTTAGGCCATTCTATTTTAGAATGACTAGGAGAAGCAAACTCCCGTACCTCATCCATTTCTTGGATTGGGTCAAAGCAGTTGTATTCCGCAGATCAAAATGCCAATCCTGCTTTTGCTTTGTTCTACCTTGAAGTTTTACCCTCTTCATGTCAAGAATATCATGAGAACTGCACCCCCTCTTATGAAATCTTGATGTAGTGATGCTTCTCGCCGTCATCATTCATTCCCCGGTCTCTGTGTTGTTTGCAACCAGAACACCGACAAGAGAATCATGATGTATGAAATCGATACTCCTAGCAACTTTGTTGCCTGGTAGTTAATGGACAATAATTTCATCCTTAGTGTGTTGGTCATTGAATCACCACTCTAGGAGGGATCGTGCTACCTTGTCCATTTCCCATGGTGCACTTTTAGATCAATGAGTTAGGATTGTATCAATCCTTCGCTCTGTTGATCATATCGTCTTGCCTTGAAAAGCAAGATTGCTCTCAAGCTTGATAACATACCGGTGGATCGTGATTTTCAAAATATATTCTCGGAAGTATTATCAAGGTGTTCCTTGACCGTTATGTTAAGTTTGTTATCAATATGTTTTTTCTATAAACCACCCTTCTCCAAGAATCTGTGTTGGATACCCCTGAACTAGTTGGTTAAACTAAACAACAACTTGGAGAGTTGGAAGATAAAAGCTTCGCCTAACTTAGTTCAATCCATGGGGATGTCTTTGTTGTGGATGTGTGTGTCGAAGAAAGGCGATATTTTCACCGAGAGATCCTTGTGGTCAATTGTTGCATCTATCGTCTTATTCAATATTTGATTTGAGTGTGGGCTATCATCAAATCAAACTCAAAACAAAAGATCCTCCTAATGTTGTTTTTACTCGTGGTTGTATCCCTGAGCATACACCAATATATCCTTTGGTTTGACCAATGCTATCACCTTGTTCTCATAGTTGTGGAATTCCATCTATATGGATACCTCGATGAATTGTTCTTGGGTCCATCGACAAAAATTTCATCTGTTCCATGATTCATGATGAACATTAAGCTAGTGTTGGAAACTTTGTAGGTAATATCTTCGTGTCCTGTACACGAAGCATATGCATGGTGTACGAAGTGACTTACTCTTAGTTCATGTGCATATGGTGCAAGTTGCCGCCATGAACTTGAGAAAGGTCATTTTGTTTTCATTGGAATCATCCCAAGTCAGTCATGCACGTGCGAAGTATTGTATGGTTTGGTAGACTGATCATCTCCATTCCACATGCAATCCCTAGCACACCAAGCCACTTATTGATTTGTTGAAGGAAAATAATTTAAGTGTTACTCCTGAAGGGCCCTGATGGACGTGCATAATACTTCGCTACCTCTAATGATGGTTCCTAACCAGAGCTCAGTAATGTTTTGTTGGAAGTCCATGTAGTCATGCATGTCCTGGACAGTGTGTTCACATGTGTCGTGCAATCCAACTCATATTTTGGAGCAAGCTTCCGTAGTTCATTTCCCGAGAATCTCGCAACATCATCTCTTCGATTTGTGTTGCAACCTTTCCACTTCAGACATGCTGAGTCTGAAATATTCCCGCACCAACCAAATCAGAATCTCAAGCAGATATAATGGTTGGGACGTTTCCCCAAGAATTATAATATTGGTATCTTTGTAACCCAGTAAAGTGATGTTGTGTCTAACACACCTATTTGGAAGACCTATTTCTATTATATTATCTTGTTTTAGCAACTTGGCCACCTCCCCATGAGGACCTTGTATGACTTGCTCTAGAAGTTATTCCTCATGGACCCTTTGAGATCCCGAAGTCCGACCTTTTTACTCGATGTTCTAGATACCAAACGTTACCTATAATTGGGTTACGCTACTTCATTAAGGACAACATTATAAGCGGCGTGCTAAATGTCTCTCGGTCGATCATCCATATTTTGCTCCCTTGGTATAGCTAAGATGAAATCTGAGAAAGTGGTGTCTTCCTTTGCATCTGCATCCTCCATCATTACTCATCATGGTAGTATGAGGTGTTGTCAGGATCCTTGGCACACATGTTGGTAAAAACCCCAATGAATATGGAAATGCTCAAGTTCTTGAGAGCATGCTCAGACACTAGGTTATACTCTCAGTATTAATTGGGATGTGCCTTCCGTTGTCGAGTTGTTTTATAACTCCAGTTTCCCTCTGATCTGAGTATGCCATTCTTTGAATTCCTTCCAATGATCATTTGCGAATTGCCTTAGGCTGGCATGAAGAGTTTCAATGATCTCTATATCAAAAGTAATTCTTTTTGCCACTTAAGGGATAAACCTACGAGTCACCTTCCCTAAGGTGCCCGTTATGGTATGAAGGGAAAGTAACTCCTCACTACTTTCAAACCTCATCACCATCTGTTTTAGCGTGGAATTGTTGCCTACCGATTGAACCTCCGTCATCTATCTTATTCCATCATTCTCAATGTGTGTTTTGTGTCTCAACTCAAGAGATGTTATCACTTCCCATTCTACGAGTTGATCATGAGTTGCTCGATCTCGGAGATGATTGAATCTTGTAGAGCTTTCTTATTCCTTTTTGTCATTGTGTTGGATGAAGATATTGAAAGCAAAGACACCAAAGTCAAGATGATGAAATAAAGAAACATCTTCGAGAAGGGCAACTGGATCATGAAGATTGTGTTAGTTTTATGTCCCCTTCTGTCCTCTTACCCTACGCTTGAATCACGGGAGAAGATTCTTGTTTAGTGGGGGAGAGTTCTCACAGCCCTAGAACTTGCTTGAATTGATTGCATTAACATCAGCATGTGCATCATGTCATCATGTTAAAATTACAATTAATTTGAAATGGGGGTGATCAAATCCTAGCACAGATAAAATTCAAATAGGTTAAACTATTAAGATATTTGAGTGAATCCAAATTTCACTTCAAAAATGTTCCCCCTTTTTGATAAATGTTGGCAACAACATATCAAGGGTGAATTATATTTTAACAACTATTCTCGTAAATTAAATAAAATAGGAAAGTTTTTTAAAATCACTAATAAAGCATTTCAATTATTTTAGTCATCCAAAAATTCTGAAACATTTTTAGCTGGTTTGAAATATTCAAACTACAGTCCAAAAAATGTGTTGGTATTTTTGTGCTAAGTCCTTCTGGCCCAAACGAAAATAAAGGAAATGTCAAAAATATGTAAGAGAAACAAAAATAGAAAAAAAAGGGAGTACCTCTTGGCCCAGCTCTGTAGCCAGCCCAGCCCACCCAGCGCTGCTAGTCATCTCCCACCTCGCGCCAGGAGGATGCGAGGCGTGTGGTTGCCGTGTGCCGTCCACCTCCAGCCTTCCTGCTTGCCCGAAGGTCGCCTAATAGCGGCACATGAACCCAGAGTCGTCCGGATCCTTCCCCCCCTCTCCATCTCTCTCCCCTTGCTCTCCTCTGCCTTCCCCCCTCCTAACCGAAACCGCCGGCCGCCGTGGATTCCCGTCATCGATTCGCGCCATCCCTGTTTCCCCCGAGCATGCTGACCCTCCCATCGACCCCGACGTGAGCCTCTCTTCCTCTCCCTTCTCTTTTTTCCATCTTGTGCGCCCCTAGCTTGCCTCCCCGTTGAAGGCGATGCTCCTCGCCATCGGTAGCGATGTGACCGTGGCCACAACCACGACGACCTGCTCTCGAGCTCGCCATGGTGTTCTAGATGCTCCTAGGGAGCCGTAGGTCGCATTACATGGGCTCCCCTTGCCATGGAGCCCCTGTGTCGTCGGACCCGTTTGGGCGCCGCCATAGATGAGCTTGCCAGTGAGCAATCCAGCGTTCCCAGGGCCTCTCATGAGTTCCCCTAGATGCGCACAAGAAAGGGCTATGCCTTCGTGCCCTCAGCGCACCAGATGGCCGCCGGAAGTGCAAGTCCGGCGAGCCACCGCCGCGTTCTTTGGTCGCCACCGGCGAAGCTCCGACGAGCACTTTCCGGCCGGCCATTAGGGCTTAATTAACTCGCTAATGCCCCCCTAACATCTAACAGTGGGCCCCAGGGTGGGTCAAACCACTGGTCAGCGCGGGGATTAATCCCTTGAAACTGATGTGTGGGTCCTGGTCGTCAGGTTTGACCTAGACCAGGGTCTATTGACCCGCTGACATAACACTAACGTAATGATGATGGATTAATTGTTTTTCTATTAATAAAATATATCAGGAAATTCCAGAAAATGTTTAAAACATCTAAAAATCATTGACAATAATCTGTAAGTCACATGAAAATAATTTATATATGAAAAATGATCAGAAAAATCCAACGAATCTGTTTATGCCATGATCATGCATGTTTGAACAAGTTAACATCACCAAGTAGGACATTTTAAGATTAGGGAAATATTGGAAATATCATTTGGAGTTGGAATTCAAACTTGTTTGAATTCCACTTCAACTAACCTGGCTAATTATTCCTCTAGGTCAACTCAGTACCTTAACTTGTCATATCATGCATTATGTTTGTTGCAGTGCATTGAATGTGTTCCTTTCTTGTTTGTCGGTGCTTGTTCCGTCTCGGTAGATGATGGTTCCGACGATGTGAACATTGACACTAATTAAGAGAAGTAATATCTTCAGGACTGTCACGCAAGCAAACTCCCCTGAGCATACTGATATGAACCCACTCTCTCCCTCCTGCTCTCTTTTACTGTATTAGGACAACAACGATTCAACTGTTACCTGTTCTTAGTAGTTGTACCCATTCCTTTGCATGACATGTCTTTGCCACAGTAAATAGTTGAAACCACTTAGCATGAGTATCAACTGCTTTAGCCTTGTTGTGCTTACTCATCCATGCATGCTTACTTACTGTGCCTACTATGCTTAGAGTCATGTCGTGTCGGGTCAGATCCATCTGGGTGATGAATCGGAATGGAAGTGTTCATGCCCTACTGTGTGAGAGCTAAGTGTGTGAACACGATTTTGTAAAGGTAGCGATGAGAGGCCATGTAGGAGTGCATGGCGTGTTGTCTCATTGGGACCGTCTTTAAGAACTGAGTTCTGTGTATGTAATCCAAGACAAGATACTACTACACATTGGGATACTTAATTGACCCTCTCGGCCCATTAATCGCCTAGACCTCTGTCCAGGAGTTGCAACTAGTTTCGGGCTTTTGTAGGAAAAGTGTTGGCGGCCGTGCATAGCGCTGTCCGACGGGGTGGACTATGATGCGGTATAGGCACAATGGCATGGTGTACCAAGTGGCACCTGGACGGTGGGCTTGGGAACCCTGTGCACATCGTTTGAGGCCGTAGAGGAAAATTTTGCCGTACTTCCTTGCGGGTTCAGTCTCAAATAGGCGATACACCTGGACTAGGGTCTTGTGTGATTGACGGTCGTGCCCGACTCCCCCGCCTGGCTTCCGCTTGAAGGTTGCCGAGGTGCCTTTTATGTGCACATAGTGATAAGTGGCGGGAGCATGTGTGAAGAAGTACACCCCTGTAGAGTTATGAATCTATTCAAATAGCCACGTCCTCGGATATGGAATACTTGGGGAACTTATGTGGTTCATAGATAAGTTGAAGTGGATACTCTAAAATACGCAAGATAAGCGTGAGTGCTATGGATGACCTTCTCGTAGGGAGACGAAAGTGGATCCATAGTGGTGTATTGATTGGTGAATATGTGGACTCGTGTGCGCTATCCCACCTCAAAGAAATCACTTGTAGTCGTAGTATAGGTTACACAAGAGTCAAAGTTGGCTTGTTGTAATAAACTCCACAACCCCATTCATTGAAACTGATGCATATGTAGTTAGTTCTGATCTAAGTCTTGTTGAGTACCTTTGTACTCACATTTGCTTAATTTATGTTTTGCAGAGGAGACGTCGGTCTTATTAGTGATCGTTACAATGTGAAGTTCGATGTTGACCGGATTAGCTTGGGAATCCCAAACAGAGGTCTGGTTCCTTTGGTAGGGTCGTTGTAGCTTTTCAGCCTCCTCTAGCCACTTTTGTAGATGGCTGTACCCAGACATGTTTAACTTTCGCTTGTTTGTTTGCTTGCTCTGAATGTTGGGTCTTGTGACCCCTGTTTGTAACATCTTATTGTATTGTCTCTTCTGAGCCTTCTAAGTGAATGTTGTAATGTTGTATGGTTATGTTGTGATGCCATAGTTGTATCTATGCATATCGGGCATGTCGTGCGTACGTGTGACGTGTAACGGTATGCATGGGATCCGACACCTAGTTGTGTGCCTTTAGTAGTACTCTTTACGGGGAAATGCCTCTTTGTGCTTCCACCAAGCCTTGGTAGCTTGCTACTGCTCCGAACACATTGATTGACCAGCATGTATCCTTCTTTTGCTATTGTGTCTGTCCCTTCGGGGAATTTTTTTGCAGTGTAATGGAGTCCCCGTAGCCTATTACGACTCGTCTACGTGCAGTGATGACATTTATGTCCCACGGCGTAATGGAGTCCTTCTAGCTTGCTATAACTCGTCTACAATGCTAGAGATCGACAACTGCATTGATGGGTTACGTATGCCTATCCCTGTACGGATGTGCCACTTTGGTTCTACGACTAGTCATGTCGGCCCGGGTTCTTTGAAATTTGAATGCTAACGACACATTAATATACGTGAGTCAAAAGACGCAAATGGTCCCGACCCAGGTAAGGTGGCAGCCATGGTGATAACCGTGCGTGAGACTGCAAAGTGATGTAATGTGTTACATGCTGGATTCTTATGGCTTAGGATCAGGGTCCCGACAACTTTCCTGGCATGATGACGTGGAAAACCGTCAGGCTCTCCTGAAGGTCTTCTATTTTCAACCCCATCTTGCGCATCATGTCGAGGTAGAGGATGTTGATGCTGTTGCCACCATCAATCAGCACCCGTGAGAAGCGGCAGGGCGCTTCTCGATGGCGATGGTGGGGTCGAGGACCAAGGCATAGCTGTCGTGACTCGGCATCATGGTCGGGTGATCTGCATCGCTCCAGGTGACCGGCTTCTCTGACCAGTGCACTAACTAGGGAGTTGCCCACATGTTGGCGTTCACCTCACGATGGAGCCGGCGTTTAGCATGTTTTCTTGTCTCTTCACTCGTGAAGATGATGTAGCAACCGTACTAGTTGGGGAATTGGTCGTGTAGGCGACCGTCGTTCTGGGCGGGAGCCGGAGCCGGCGCCGGGGCGACAGCTGGTGTTGGGGCCGGTGCATGGGCTGGCGACACGGGAGGAGCCGGAAGGCTGTCCCCCTGGCCCAGTCGCTGTGAGAAGCTACACTGCCGGAGAGTGTGCATGGAAGGCTTGGCCCCAGAGTGGTTCCTGTAGGGGAGGTCGACCATCTGCTCGAATGTGAGCTTGGTCTGCCAGGCAGCCTTGCTAGTGCGCTAGCGCTGGCTGGAAGACTAAGCAGCCGGCTCCTGCTCCTTGATGGTAGCAACCTGTAGGCACCCATAGCGGGAGTCGGGGTGGTCATTCTTGCGCTTGTTATTCTGCGGCTACCGGTTGTCAACAACCGGTCGGGACGACACCGGCATCGGCGTTGCCTTGGTGGGCGGAGTCGTCTTGACCCGACTGGCAGAGTCGGTCATGACGTACTTGTCCGCCTTGGTCATGAGCTCGGCTAGCATAGCCGGCTCAGAGCACAGGACCTTGTGCTTGAGGGGGGTACCATCATGACAGCCTTCGATGAAGTATTGTATGGCTTGCACCTCGTCCACCCCCTCATAGGAGTTGCGGAGCTCGGTCCATCGGGTGAGGTAGTCGCAGAGGGACTCGCCCGACCCTTGAACACACATGGCTAGTTCACTGGGGCGGCCGGGCCGTTTGTACGTGTCGGTGGAGTTGCTGACGAAGGCTTCCTCAAAGTCCATCCAGGTGTTGATGCTGCTGGCCACCAGGCTATTGAGCCAGGTGCAGGCCGAGCCGATCAATATGAGGGGAGCATAGAGGACGGCTATGCGCTTGTTCCCTCTAGCGATGCCGACTGCGGTGGTGTGGTGTAGTTGATCAGCCAGTCTTCAGGTTTGGCGGCCCTATTGTACTTCGGGGCGTGTCGGGGGAGCGTGCAGCTGGTCGGGAATGGCTCGTTGTGAATCCAAGGGCCAAAACATGCCGGACCAATCGAGCCCTCCTCCTCGAGGAGGGCCGATTGCGCCGAGCGGGTAGTTGCGGAGATGGGCGTCATTCTCGCTGTGGGGGACACGTGGTCCGAGCAGGGCCGAGAGTTCAGGGCGGATGAAAGGCGGAACTGACCATTCCGGTTCGTTGAAAGCACATTTGCTCCCTTGGTGGTTTTGGTAATTAATAACAACATATAAGTCATTGAACTAATGCTTCCACTAAGTATATTTCCGGACAAGTTCAATGATAGGGATGGCCAAAGGATTGTGGAATTACCCCAAGATTCAAGGAAATAGGTTGGCCAAGCTTCAAGCAAGAGGACTCTACATTTTACATTTGTGAGAAATAAATTTGAGTCCATAGGAAAGCCAATACTATTAAAAGGGGGTAAAGTTTTGATGATGAACAATATGCTCAAACGTGCACAAGTGACAGTCACCAAAACATCCACAAACTCTCCCACCAAAGTTTGTCAAAAGCCAAATATGCAAAATCGGTGCAACCAACATTCTTATCCCGGTGCCACCGATTCTGAACCCTAGACAGACTCAGCCAAACCCTAACACTTCGGTGCAGCCGACACTGCTCTCGGTGCCACCGAGTTGGGATGCCAAGATTCTGTTATGCAAGTTCACATATTCGGTCCGTCCGAAAATGGTGAATCGGCATCACCGAGGTTGGAAAATCTGATCGTTGGTCACCTTGTCGGTGCAACCGAGAATCGTTTATCGGTCCCTCCGAGATTCAGAAGTTGCCACTTTTGGTCACTGCGGTACAACCGAGATTTACACATCGGTGTCACCGAGTTGGTCATTTTGTGTCTAATGGTTGAATTTTTGGGTATGCCTATATATACCACTTCACCACCACCCACTCGAAAGAGAAGCACTCAGAACTATTCCATACCTATCCTACTCAGTTTTCTGAGAGAGAACCACCTACCCTTGTCTTGAGGTCAAGATCTTCCACTCCAACCATGTGGATTTTGATTTCTAGCCTCCCCAAGTGGCTTTCCACCAATCCCATCTCTTATAACAAGCCAAATCTGTGAGAGAGTGATTGTGTGTTGAGGAGTCTATCATCTTGAAGCACAAGAGGAAGGAGTTCATCGTCATTACCGAGCCTATTACCTTTTGGAGGGTGGTGCCTCTTAGATTGGTTAGGTGTCGCTTGGGAGCCTCCTACTTCGTGTTGTGGAGTGAACCAAGAAGTTTGTAAGGGAAAGGAGAACGCCTACTTTGTGAAGATCTACCCATAGTGAGGCTAGTCCTTCGTGGACGGAAGCCGCATGGAATAGTCAAGGTTGCTTCTTCGTGGAACCCTCCATGGGTAGAGCCCTCCATGAACTCTCACGACCGTTGCCCTCCGTGGGTTGAAGACTCCATGAACATGGACATACGATAGCACCACCTATCGGAACCACGAGAAAAATCATCGTGTCATCACTTGTGTTTGCTTTCATAACCCTCTCTGTACTTACATGTGCAATGTCTTTACTTTCTGCTGCTACACTCTTAGACATGCATGTGTAGGGTGTTACTTGATATGCTATGAATGATAAAACTTGCCAAGAATTAAAATTGGGAAAAGGGCAAAACTTTTATTTGGTCAAGTAGTATAATCACCCCCCTCTAGATCTACTTTTGATCCTACAAGTGGTATCAGAGCATTGGTATCCATTGCATTGGTTTCACAACCTAGGAGAAGTATGGCATCTAGTGAGGGAAATTATCACCTTAGAGGTCCATACGTTGATGGCACTAATTTTGCTTGTTGGAAGCATAAAATGAAAATGCATTTGCTTGGTCATAATCCTACTGTTTGGGCTGTTGTTCATGTTTGCTTGCAAGGTGAATACTTTGCCGATGGAAAGGAACCGGATCATGAAGCGACTGCAGATGAATTGAAGATGTTGCAACTAAATGCTCAAGCATGTGACATTCTCTTCAACTGCCTATGTCCCGAAGAATTCAACAAAATCAGCCGTCTTGAACATGCAAAAGACATTTGGGATACTTTGGTTGATATGCACGAAGGAACTAAGGCCGTGAGAGAATCCAAGTTAGATATTCTTCAAGGTCAACTTGACAAGTTCGAAATGAAGGTTGGTGAAGGAGTCGCTGAAATGTACTCTAGTCTAGCTCTCATCACCAATGAGATTGCCGCCTTAGGAAGCGAATAAATGACTGACAAGTTCATCATCAAGAAGATACTTCGAGATTTGGATGAGAGATATGACACCGTGTGCACATTGATCCAAATGATGCCCAACTATAAATATCTCAAACCTACGGAAGTGATTGGTAGAATTGTTGCTCATGATATGACACTCAAAGACATGGAAGAGCTTCATCACAAGTCTAGCGGTGCTTACAAAGCCACAAGTGATGATCCCGCTACCTCAAGCGATGACCTTGTCTCAAATGAAGAGATAAGCCTCATGGTCAAGAAATTCAACAAGTTCTACAAAAATAGAAGAAAAGATCACAGCTCCAACCAAAGGCATGAAGAGAAACATTCCTCAAGTCATGACCGAAACTGCTTCAATTGTGGGAAGCCCGGACATTACTCCAATGCATGCTCGGCTCCCTACAAACGAAGAGAAGAGTCACCTAGAAGACTAAGCTCAAGACATGAATCAACTCTAAGAGAGAGAAGGAGTAGAGATGATCGTTATGAATGAAGACCCTTAAGGAGAAGTAGGGACTCGGAGAAGAAGGACAAGAACACCAAGACATACTCAAGAAGAAAGCATCAACCTCATGTTGGTTAATAGGTTTCCAGCTCCGACTCCGGCAACCACTCTGAGAGAAGCTATCACTCCAACTCTGACTATAGTTAATATGATGGTGTTGCCGGAATTGCTCTAGTGACAACCAACTCCTATGATTCACCAAATAAAGGAGGTGGACGTTGCTTCATGGCTAAATGCCCCAAGGTATCTCACCCCGAATATCTTGATTTCCATAGTGACGAAGACGATTTTCTTTACGATGATGACTTGCTATGTTATAAAACTAGTAATGTTGATCATAATGAATTAATATTTCTCATGTTAGTCAAGATAAGTCAATAGATGATGATAAGTTGAAAATAGAAGAACTAACTAAAGAACTCAACACTCTTAAGTTAGATCATGAATCTACTCTTGAAGATCATAGAGAGCTTGTAAGAACTCATGAGAAGCTACGCTTCGAGAAGCTCAATTTGGAGCAAGAACATGAATTTCTTGAAGCTATCAATGACGATTTCCGAAACAAGACTTCATCTTATCTTGCGAAACGACTACTCTTGTCTACATTCATGCCACAAGTCAAATCTAAGCAAACTAGTAACAAAGGAAAGAAAGGTTCTTCCTCTAGTAGCAACAATAAAAATGCTAAACCCAATGATGTTGCTCCTAGTAGTTTTATTTATTCCACCAATGATGATTCTCTTAGCAAAGCTACACTTTAGTAAGAAAATGCCTTATTGAAAGAGATTATAGAGAAAGGTATCTACAAGAGTCTTGAAGGGTACAAAAAATTTGATGAGATTACGCAAGCATGGAGTATACCAGAAGAATCGCGGTGTTGGCTACTTCAACGCAAATGGAGTTGAATGGGAAGAAGGTTAATATCCCGAGCCCAAGTTTGTTCCTCAAAAGCAGAAGTTTTAAAATACTCTTCCCAAAGGGGACAAACACTCAAGATGACCTTCCACCACTAGACCACAAGATTAAGGGCAAGAACAATCTCCAAGAGGACTTTGACTCTTATGAAGATGAACCCCTAGCTTTGGTGTACTGGGTTCCCAAGGCTACGACAAGCTCAACTTCTACAACTGCTAGTTCAACACCAAGGATCCCCATAAACTTGATGTGGGTTCCCAAGAATAAGAACTAGAGAGTTCTTGAGGGGTGACTCCGCCAATCAAATTCACTCATATTCATTATTGCCAAGATCTATTTGCAATCAACATCAACCCTATGCAATAGATCAAGGAGTCACACATTCCCTCAAAGGTAAGAAAGGGACAATGTAATCAACAAATAAATGGACATCATTACACATGTTTTGCACTCCATCTCCATAGATATACTTGTATTTATCTCTTGTGTGTTGGGACTAGCCCATGTGGGCGAGAAGAGTAAGGAAACAACAAGGATGCTCCCAACTCTTAGTGATCTTCATCAACCTTGAGCATCCACCACTACCTCACCAACATGAAGTCTTCATCGACAAAACCCAAGGTTAGTTTATCCCACTTATGAGGGGATGTCACATCAAGCGGGAGCTTTACTCTAAGACTTGAGTCAAAGCATCTCTTAGTATGTGACAACATTAAATGCTTTATGTAAAACTGGAAAACCTACTTGTGCTTAAACGATGAGTATGACCTATGATCAAGTACTCTGACTTGACTCCTAAGTCAAACACTCATATATAGATGACTTCGTCATCGCCCAAGTGCTTGTTAGATGCTAGAGTGTTTGTGCATGTTTGCCATGATTTCATTTGACATCTTTTTGTGTGAGCATGTTGGTCTGCATTTATTTTCTCATTCGAGATATCCAATTGTTGCTATTTGGCTTTTAATTTATCTTTTGCCAATTGGATATACAAGAATGCCTAGGACCACCTATTTAGCTATCTATGCTTTCTCACCTCATACTCTATTCATGCTGCATCACAAAATTTGGACAAGTGCTTTTTGATCCCACTGTGTGTGGAGCACTCGGAGTTCCATATCGACAAGGACTGATGATTATAACCTCCCAAGTGCATCTTGGTATAACCAACCACAAAATCTCGGTCTCACTGAATGTCTAGGGTTGATCTGGTTTTCAATCTCTGTTCCACCGATTCCATCTTCTCGGTTAGACCGAGTTTCCCTGTCAACTGAAAGTTGAGGAACTCGGTGACACCAAAAGGTTAGAATCGGTGTCACCGACAGTGGTGGGTATATAAGTTGTGGACCCCAATTCTTTGAAATTCAATCTCAATCGTCGCGCCTCAGAACCCTAAGCTGCCAGCTACGAGAGCCCTGGTCGTCGCCCTTGTCTCCCTATGCTCCTCCGCCACTAGGAATCGCCGTCGTCGACGAAATCCTCTCCATCGTGGCCGCTGTAGCAGATCCGCACCAAGTTCGGGTACGGATTCGACCTCTTTTGCGCTCCTCGTCCGATTCTTGCGCAATAGATTCAAGTTTATCTATAAGAAACTATTTGCATGTATTCCTATCCACACTAAACCTCCATAGTCTAGCGAATGGTAAATTTTCTAGGGTTTTGCCGTCCGCCCGATGAATCTCGGTGGAACCGACACAAACATATCGGTCTCACCGATGTGAACTTCTGTGTTGTTGAGAACTGAATAGGTGGAACCGAGTACCTCTTTTTGGTCTAACCGAAAAGGGTGCCAATGTTCGTTTAAGTGAGATAGTCTGTCTCGGCAGCACTAAAAATATTGTTTCGGCTGTAACGATATTTATTTGACAGAATGAAAAAATCTTGAAAAATTATTGTTCAAAATTTTAAAAACCCGCCTCATTTTGTTATGACTCATCTACTTCTGCTCTCCTATACTCTATTCACAGGGACAATATGTCAGATGCAGAGGACAGTCAAAATTTGGCAGAGCAGGGAGTTTATATGAGTGCAGGCACAAGCCTAGAGACTAGTTCTTTTTCAGACCCAGGCACCCCCCACCTCTCATGGGTTGCCCAAGGCTACCACTAGGACCAGGAAGAAGCTAAATTCCGATGAAGATGATTCAGAATTTATCCCTGAGGAATTGCTTGCCAAGAAGCAAGAAAAGGCTGCTAAGAAGTCAGCAACTGAAGCTACTTCTTCCAGAAGAATTGTCAGCAAGGTCTATGCACGCTCAGAGACTGTCAAAGAACATGAGACTGCTAGAGCCACAATGTCAGTTCATCCCCCAAGGAAGTTTGTGCCTAAGAAGGCAGGGGAGAAGAAATCCAGAAAGAGGATTATCCATGTGATTGGCAGGCCTACCTCCATGTATGAAGATCCAGAGGAGGCTGATGGTGCTGCTGCTGAGGAAGAGGAGGAAGAACATGTTGAGAAAGCCCATCCCAAGAAGAAAGCTAAGACGCTTCCCGTAGATGCTATGCCAAAGACTGGCACTTCCAAGAGCACCAAGCCTACTTCCAAGAAAGCTGCTGCATAGAAGTCCAAGAGGACTACCAGGGACATTCCAGCATCTAAGATGGACAAGGGGACTGCCTCCAGATTTGAAGATGATGATGACTTGACTACTTTGATGAAGCTCAAACCACATCTTCCAATACATGATGTCAGTCACTTAGTTGCTAAAGACATGAAGAAGAGGAAATACTCAGGATTGAGAGCCTAGAGATCCATAGATCCTTATGCCTAGAGGAAGAAAACTGTTGTTGGCTGTAGGTTCTACACCAGAGAGCAACATGACTTTTATGAGACAAGAGGCCAGTTGTTAGCGATATGAGATATGTGGATTGGAAATTCATTGAGAAGAACGAGGACTACTTTGCAAGTGTCCATGATAATTTCCACCGCATTGGTCTGGATGAGTTCATTTGCAGAGAGCTTAGTGCATGGAACGGCGAGATGATCATGCAATTCTACTCCACTGCACATTTCTATGGAGATGGTAGAATTGTATGGATGAGTGAAGGAGCATGGAATGAATCTACTATTGAGGAGTGGGCTGCACTTCTAGGTGTTCCAGATGTTCAGGATGGTGATCTGGATGTATACTCAGAATCCAAGCCAAGTTACAATGCCATGAAGGATATGTAAACCCCTATCCCCACAGACAAGGTGAAATCTCACAAGCTAGGATCCATCTACAATCTTCAAGTAGGCCTCCGCACCATGAACAATATTTTGAGGCATACCATGATTCCCAAGTCAGGGGATGATAAGATGATCCGAGGTTACTCCATCAACATGTTGATCCACCTTGACGGACATACCAGGATTAGAGTCATGGATTTGATTGTTGAGACAATCAAGAGGGTTGCTGCTGATCAAAAGCGCTCTTGCTTCTATGCACCCTACATCCATATGCTTATCAACTCTCAGTTGGAGAAGCAAATTTTTGCTTTAGATCGTCCACATCTTCCCCTATAGCCAGATCTCGAGGATATTGTTGTGGTGATGGACCCAGATCATCACACGTCTGCTACAGCATAGGTAGAGGCATAAGCAGTTCGAGCTGCTAGTGCTCAAGCCCCCCGATACAGAAACGAGCAAATGGATCTTCTGATCTCAGCAGCTCAAGGCATGCACAAAGATATCAAAGGTATTCTAGACAACCAGAACAGTCTTGTGAGGATCTTTGAGACAAGGATCAAGGCTCTTGGTGATAAGGTGGACAAGGTGACTAAGACAGTTATAGAGCTTCAGAAGAAAGTTGACTCAGTGCACATTCCTCAGGTCTCTTCTACTTCTTCAGATGATGATGAGGAGGAGGATGGATCACCTCTCAGGCCGAACATATAGTTCACTACTCAGGCTAGATTAGTCACAGTGTCTGCACCAGACTTGAGGCCCTCCTCATCAGCTCCTGCTATTGTCAGCACAGCTCCTCCTCCATCAGCCTCAGTTCCTCTAGTATCCACTCCAGCTCCATCCACGACATCTACAGAAATCTTTGCCGACGCTGTTCTCTCGACTCCTTCATCAAAAACCAGAGGAGATCAGCCCAAGAACACTTAGATATATGCCCTTGAACTTTTTGGTAACTTGTTGCCAAAGGGGGAGAAGTGTATATAGATCTTTAGGCTTCAAGTGAGAGAGCGTTTGGTGTTTGTTGCTTTTTTTCGAAAACAATTGCTTTTGGTTGCTTGTGATACACGTTTGATGATGTTTGATCATACGCTTTAATGTCTGATGCTACTATTTCCTATCATCTTAATGCTTATGTGATGATGATTCATCTTTGGTTGATTGTGTTGTGTTGTGATGTTCATTCTAATTACTCTCACACACCATCAAGTGGTAGGTAACATGTAAAAAGTGACCCATGTACCTAATCAATTGTGCATTTGCATTCAAACGCAAAATTAAAATAATGCACAAATTTAGGGGGAGCTCTTTCTTATCACATACTTCCCAAAGCGACGATAATATTCATTGATTAAATCTTTGTTGAAGCTTTGATCTAGATGTTGTCATCAATTACCAAAAAGGGGGAGATTGAAAACACATTTGCTCCCTTGGTGATTTTGGTAATTAATAACAAAATATAGGCCATTGAACTAATGTTTCCACCAAGTATATTTTAGGAAAAATTCAATGATAGGGATAGCAAAAGGATTGTGGAGATTCTGGAATTACCCCGAGATTCAAGGAAATGGGTTGGCCAAGCTTCAAGAAAGAGGACTCTACATTTTACATTTGTGAGAAATCACTTTGAGTCCATAGGAAAGCCAATACTATTAAAAGGGGGTAAGGATTTGTTGGTGAACAAAATGCTCATACGTGCACAAGTGATAGTCACCAAAAACATCCACAAGCCCTCCCACCAATGTCTGTCTCTAGCCAAACATTCAAAATTGGTGCGACCAACATTTCTATCCTGATGCCACCATTTCCAAACCCTAGACAGACCCAGCCAAACCCTAGCCACTTTGGTGTAGAAGACACTGCTTTTCGTGCCACCGATTTGGGGTGACAACTTTCTGTTATGCAAGTTCACACTCTTGGTCTGTCCGAGAATGTTGAATCGGCTTCAAAAGTTGCCACCTTTTGGTCACTTCGGTACCACCGAGATTAACACATTGGTGTCACCAAGTTGGTCATTTTGTGTGTAAAGGTTGGATTTTTGGGGATGCCTATATATACCCCTTCACCACCAGCCACTTGAAACAGAAGCACTTAGAACTATTCCATACCACCTACCCTTGTGTTGAGGTCAAGATCTTCCACGCCAACCATATGGATCTTGATTTATAGCCTCCCCAAGCTTCTTTCCACCAATCCCATCTCTTCTACCAAACCAAATCTATGAGAGAGTGATTGTGTGTTAAGGAGTCTATCATATTGAAGCACAAGAGCAAGGAATTCATCGTCATTACTGATCCTATTACCTTTTGGATGGTGGTGCCTCCTAGATTGGTTAGGTGTCGCTTGGGAGCCTCCTACTTCGTGTTTTGGATTGAACCAAGTAGTTTGTAAGGGAAAGGAGATCGCCTACTTCATGAAGATCTACCCCGAGTAAGGCTAGTCCTCCGTGGACATAGGCCGTCATGGTTAGTCAATGTTGCTTCTTTGTGGAACCCTCCATGGGTAGAGCCCTTCGTGGACTCTCGCTACCGTTACCCTCCGTGGGTTGAAGACTCCATGAACGTGGATGTACGATAGCACCACCTACCAGAACCCCGAGAAAAATCATCGTGTTTAGAATTGCATTTGATCTTCCTACCCTATCCTTTTACTCATGCTTGTTGTTACTTTCCACTGCTATGCTCTTAGACTTCTATCTGTAGGGTGTACTTGATATGTTATGAATGCTAAAACTTGCCAAGAATTAAAATTGGGAAAAACCATAGTTTTATTTGGTCAAGTAGTCTAATCACCCCCCTCTAGACCTAATTTCGATCCTATAGGTGATCGCACTGATCAAAGGTGATCGGGTATGCCGACCATGGGTTGTACTTCGGGGCTACGGGTTCCACAACGTACACCTCCCGAGGGGCGTGCTTCCTTGCCTTCTTAGGTATATGGGTGGCATATATCATGTTCATCGTTTTGACTTCAGGAGGGAATTTCTTCTGTCCGCCACCAATTGGACCTTGAGGCTCATCCTCGTCCTCGTTGCGGGACCTTTTGCCTTGGTTCTCGGGTGGTATCTTGGTGGCCTGTTTAAACACCCAGCAGTTGTTGGGTGTGATTGGCTGGCTTTTCTGAAGTCCCATGGATTTGGCAAGGCGTTTCCATGATCTTCTCCAGCTGAGTGGGTCTATCGCGATTGCCTTTAGGAGGCTTCTTCTGCTTCCCAGGTCGGGAGTTGTGGAATCTGGCGTTTATAGCCGTGTCATTGGCATCGCTATTATTGTGCTGACGCTTATTCCTATTGCGCTTTGGTTTTAAGTTGCCATCCCGGACTCTAGGTGCTACGGGATCTTCGGAATTGTGGCTGCGTCTTGCCACCAATTGTCTTCACTACGCAAAAGCGGGTCATGAGGGAGGTAAGGGCGGACCATCCGAGGTTTGTCCTGGCCTAGCTGGCTGGCCAGCCATTCATAAATATTATGCGGGAAGGAGGCTACGGCCTCAGCATCCGAATAGTCGACGATTTGGTTCTTCTTAGTCAAGAACCGATTCCAGAATTGCCGAGCGGACTCGCCAGAATTCTGGACGATGTTGCTGAGATCGGAAGAGTAAAGCGGGCAGACATAGGTTCCCTGGAAGTTAGAGTGGAACACATCTTGTAGGTCTTCCCAGCATCCAATGGAGTTTTCGGGGAGGTTGTTTAACCATTGTCGAGCTGGCCCCTTAAGCTTTAGAGGGAGATATTTGATGGCATGGAGATTGTCTCCTCGCGCCATGTGGATATGGAGGAGGAATTCCACAATCCATATGGTTGGGTCAGTGGTCTCGTAATACTGCTCTATATTCACGGGTTTAAACCCCTCGGGGAACTGATGCCGGATTACCTTATCTATGAAGCATAGTGGTTGAGTGGTGCCTCTGACTCGTGCTATGTCATGCCTGTATTCAGCCTCCGTATGGGGTTAGTTGCATTCCCGGACTCTGTTGTTCTGGTCGAACCATGTTCTTTATCCGCCCCGTCTATCGGGCGAGTACTCTCTGGATCCATAGATGGATCTTGTACGGCCTACCTTGTGATCTAGGTCATCTCGCAGGTCAAACCTATCATTGGGCTCTAATGGCTCCTTATCCCGTCTCCGGGGCACTGCCAGTATATAATCGGTGTCGTCAGCCGTCCTGTCCTGATCACGAGGGGGCGGTCCGGCTTGTCATATGGAGTACGGCTTGGAGACGGATTATTAGTGAGTTCATCATCGAATTGCGACAGTAGCCTTCTCTGAGGGTAGCTTTTGGGCTGGTCCGACAGACCGATGCCATATACTTCCTCGGCTGTGAGGATTTTCGTCCATCGATCATTGAGGTCGTCCTGTTCGTCTTTGAGTTGCCGTTCTTTAGCCTTTAGCCGTTTCTATGATCCGTTGCATGATTTGTTCTTGATCTTCGAGGTTATCAGGGATGTAAAAGTCATCGGCTTCCAGTATATCTTCCTCCTCGACAGGAGGAAGGTAATTATCATATTCAGAGTCATTGACGTTATTGGTTTTTTTGGTCCTCAGGCCATCCCGAACCCTCTAACGAGTGGTCGGGGATATCGGGATTGCCATGATCAGCGGGGGTATTACCATCCCTATTGCTGATTATAGCTTTTCTTCCCTTTTTGACTTTGGATCGCTTATGTGGTTTCCGGCACCTTGATGGCGCATCGCCCGATTTGTCGCTGTCATTGTGAGGCGTGTTGTCGCCATTAGTGGCAGGAGTATCTACAATGTAAATGTCGTAAGTGGAAGTGGTGGCCCAACTCCCAGTGTTAACGGGGTGGGAGCACGGTCCTCTTCATGCATGTATTCTGCCTCCTCGGAGGCATTGTCCAGCATGTCGGTTAAATCCTCGATAGTGGTTATCAAGTGGGTGGTGGGTGTGTCGAAAAATTCGTCCTAGCCCGCACCGTTACTGAACCGACCATAGATAGGGGCTGGATCATTGGTGATCTTCATCAATGAGATCCGATCTAGGGCTTCGTCGACTACTGAGGGGCCGATCGGATCCAGCTGTTCGGAACTTGTGGAGTTAACCTCCAAGTCGTCCGGCCATGGCAAGTGTTCGGCAAGAACACGTGTCCGGTCATATGGCTTAATGGCCGGACCGGGATAAGAGTTCGATTCACCGCTATGGGTGACCCCATCGGCATGTACGATGAAGGTGCTCGAGGTTGAAGCCTTAGAGTCCTTGGGGGCTAAAAGCGGAGATGCGAGCCCGATTAATGACAAGTCACCCTGAGGGTCGACGGAGAACTCTAAGTTTCCAAATCTGACGTCTCGATCTAGGGCGAAGCTCTCAACGCGGCCTAGATGGCTAGCGGAGTCATCATGCAGCACAACGCTGCTGAAGGCGAAGATCTGTCGAGGGACAAAAGTGTCCATGTTGCGGACCTCCTCGTTGATGACAAGGCGAGACGTCGATTCCATCTTGCTCATAGCGGAACTCTCAATGAAAGCACCAATGTCGGTGTCAAAACCGGCGGATCTCGGGTAGGGGGTCATGAACTGTGAGACTAGAATCGACGGTAATAGGAGATGAAGGGGACACAGTTTAACCCAGGTTCGGGCCCTCCTGTGGAGGTAATACCCTACGTCCTGCTTGATTGTATTGATGATACGGGGGGGTTATAGAGTTGATCTACCTCGAGATTGAATAGCTAACCCTAGACGAGTTCTTCTACTTCTATCCCCTAAAACCCTTCAGCTTATATAGATGTCGAGGATGCCTAGGGTTTACACAAGGTCGGTTACATGCCGAAGAGATAAACATGCCCATTTACTATATCAAATGTGGAGCGCAAGCCATGCTTTCCGAAGCTTCCATCCTGGAGACTGTGCCTTCAAATCCTCTAGTGTTTGGCAAGTAGCCCAGATAATCTGGCCCATAATAATAGGCCGGCTTCCTAAGAACCCCCTAATCGAGGACTCCCTCAGCCGGCACCACCGTCTATGAGGGTCCTGGTGACGGCCACGCCATTTACGGTTGGCGTGCACAGCATGGGAAGCGTACAAGCGGTCGTCGTTATCCCGGGGTGGTCGTCGGGACCGAAGGTGATGTCGATCTCCAGCCACGTTCGAGGCTCTAGGGCCCCGGGTTGTAGCTGAATCATGCATGCCCCGTGGAGGCCCTCCTTTCCCTGGCGGTCGGAGGCGGGCGCCTGCGATCCGCCAAGGATGCACACGACCGCAGGTTCGGCCCTGTGAGCCATGGCTCCACCAGGCACCAAGGGCCACCTAGCCTCGAGGCTTGCATCCATCATGGGGTCAGCGAATCTGGGCCTGACTATGGCCGCGGATGGGGAAGCTTCGACACGCCCCCTACCTGGCGCGCCGAATGTCGGATTTCGGGCTCCACAAAACCGAAGAGAGTTTGCAAGCACATTTGCTCAATTGGTGGTTTTGGTAATTAATATCAACATATATGTCATTTATCTAATGTGGTAGTCACCACATACAACCACAAGCTCTTCCACAAAAGTATTTCCAAAGCCAAATATCAAAAATCTACGCAACCAACACTTTCCACTCGGTGCCACCGATTCCCAACCTCAGACGGACTCAGCCAAACCCTAGCATTTCGGTGCAACCGATTCCATTTCAGTGCCACCGAGTTTGTGTAACATCCCAAAATTCCATTTTGGAATGTTATGAAATATAGCTATGCATCATCATCACATTGTTTGAATGAATCGAATGGTTGAAGTGCTTCCTTTGTATTTATGAAAGGCCACTTTCATCTTTCCCTTTTCTTGATTCACCTATTTGAAAACCTCTAGAAAAGTTCCAAGAAAAGAGGGGAGCAACATGACACTCCACACCAGGGGCATCTTGGTGAAATATTTGAACAATAAAACCAGGGGGTTATTTGAAAAATTATTGCAAAAGGATTTAAATCAAGTAGGCAATTTCTGAAAATATTTTTTTTTCAAAGTATTCAATATGAAAGAGGAAAAATGTTCATTAAATAGCATAAATTCTCCTGATCATTTTGATATATATATATTTCCTATATTTGGAAATGTTTTGAATGCTTTAAATGTGTTTTAAACGCTCTCGAAATAATAAATGCAATGGATTTATTAGAAAAAGGCCGGCCCACGGCCATTAAGACCCGAAACTACTCCGAGTCGGCCACCGACGCGCTAACAGCACGCCCCACCCTCACTGACGCGCGGGACCCACCGTCCGACCGCGGCGTCCCCGTGCTCGTCCCCTTCCCTATGCCTCCTCCCTCGCCGGAGATCCCTCCACCATGGATCACGCCCCTCGTGCCTCCCCGGCCACCGCACCGCCCCCTATATAAAGCCCCGACGCTCCGCTCTTCATTCCACACCCGAAACCCCCCTTTCCCTCGCCGGAACGCTGCCCCACAACCTCGCCGGAGTTCAGCACTCGACCGAACCTCCCGGAGCTCGTGCCCTATGCCACACTCACCGCGACCCCCTCCGACGCTGCCAATCGATGCCGGAGTTTTCCCGCCGTCGCCTGAGCACCTCGGACGCCGCCCCCGACCACTGCACCGTCGCCCACGACCACCACCGACCTCCAGCCTTCGTCGACCTCGCAGGAACCCCGACCCCCTCCGTTGTAAGTCACCACACCTCGCCGTACCGTCGGATCCGCAGTCAACGCCCTAGATTAGATCACTTAAAAGCCTGAACCAGTACGCACTAAGTCTCGGTCGACCGCTCTATAGCTCTCACGCGCACGCCCTCGCGGCCAATCACAACCTGACACGTAGCCCCTAACCGATCATTATTAGTTTCTTTTTTCTGTTTTTTAGAAAACAGAATGTTTTCTGTTTTTGTTTTTATCATATCTATTCAAATATTTAGTGTTTTTAGTTGCTTCTTTTTGCATTAGTTCACAAATTTGATGTAGTTTATATCTATATGCTTAGATTTCAAATTTGAACTTTAAATTTTGAATCTAATCAAATTTTTTTAAATTACTAAAATCTGTATAACTAGAGAATTTTTAGAATTACTAAAATCTAATCAAATTCGGTATCAGTAAAACCTATCATTCTACTTAATTTCAGAAATTTTAGAATGAATTTAGTAACTGTTTTTTTTTAAAATAGAATCTATTTATTTATTAATAGATTTTAACAAAATTGATTTTTATTTAATTTGAACCTGAATTAGTTTAACTTTTGTTTTTAGACTTCATTAGGGTGTGTTGATTCAACTTTAGGTGTATCTTTTTCTGTTAATAAAATATGTTTTTCAAATTGTTTTGTGCTCTGGTTTGAATAGGTTCATCTTGTTTTCACCATGTATATTGTTTAGAAGAAGTTTTGTAGTACTGCTTTTTAGCACAATACTTTTTGTTTTCAAGTAAAACTTTTTTTTCTGTTATCTAAAATGTCTTGTTGTTCAAGACCAATCTTGTTGACTTGTATGTCTTAGTGGGGATTTTTGACCCCATAATTTTATAGTCTTATACTTTAAATGATTCTTCTTTTGATTGTGATTTCATTTGTTGAAACATTTGTTTACCTTGCTGTTGAATGAATTGGTTTGTGTTTATGCTTATGGTGTACTCTTGTTTGATTCATTAGATCATCAGGAGTGCGAAGCTTGTTATCTAGAGTCACTTGATTACGAGGATCGTCAGCAAGGCAAGTCACTTTGACCATGTATACCTATGTTTTATTGCATTACTTCTTCCATCTCCCCAATTGCATGCAAAGTAGGTAAACTGGAAACTTGGTTACTTGTTGTAGTATCATGTGGTAGGTACCCCTCAACCCTTGACACATTGGCCCCGGGAAACGTTGTTTTACTTTTTGGTATGTTATTAGTAGACGGGGTTGGTTGTGTGATTCATGAGAGTTGTGAGTTAATAATTTAAAGATCTACATGATGATCAAGTCTTCAAGACTCCAAGTTTTCAACTTACCTCTGGGTGGATGATGGTTGAACGGCGCCCTGGAGAAACCAGTGGTTAGCCTAGATGATGCTGGAGAAGTGCCAGTATTCATGCGGAAAGGTCCACCCAGGCACAAAGAGAAGGATGGATGCTTCAAGACCCAAGGCTTACCAACACAGCCACAAGCCACTATGGTCTCTGGCTTGGTTGGATATCGTGGTGACCCTGGACAAGCGGTGCTACGAGATGTAGAAGAACGGTACGAAAGGATGGGCACCGACAGAGTCTCGGGGAAAGCCTTTAGAAGACCATGTTATGGTCATCCATTTCTCAAACACCATGAAGTGCGAGAAGTCCAACGGAGGCGATCAAATCTTGAGGGGAATGTGTGCAAAACTCTACGGAGTACCCAAACCTAATCGACTAGCCGTGTCCACGGTCATGGACAGTTTGAGCCAAAGGAACTGAAATTATCTGGAACTCTCAACACAATTAATTATACTGATGTGGGTTATTAATGTCAACTTGGGTATGACAATTTGTTGGTGGAACCATCTCATTAATCAACCGACATTGTATTAATTATGCTTTTGCCCTCCCTTGTAGGAAAAATTTGGCTTTATGCAAAAACTTACTACCCCACCTGCCATATCTGCATATAGACTAGATGATTACTTTACCCCCTCTTTTGTGACATTGCCGGCATATTCAATATGCTGACCTATACGGCTGCAATGTATCATGTTGCAGAGTACTTTTCCGACCAGGAGTGAGGATACGCTCTACGCTCGGTGAGATGCCCTTGGAGTCAAATGGACTCAACTACCTTTGGAGCTTCCGCATGTTTTGTTTTAGTTTATCTCATGAGTTGGCCTTTAGCCACTTTATTGTAATCCTTATTGTAATAAAGGACTCAATATGAGATTTCGATTAATTAATTCTGTGTGATTTCCCTTTGATATATACATTGATGTACCGTGTGTGTACCAGCATGTTCTTGGGGTGGTACAAAAACACCGGAGATTTGACTTTCGAGGTCGGGTCGCTACAGAAATGGTATCAGAGCACACGCTGACCGTAGGAGGTAACCTCTAGGATTGGAAGAGCCTTAGGATTTATTTTATCTTTTGTATTTAAAAGTCTTATACTCCGATTTATTTCAAAATTTATAGATGGCCACCTTCATCCCAGTTTTGATCACGGCGTTTTGCCAGCCTGACGCAACGATGCCCTTCGGCAAGCAGCTGATGAGAATCGTCAGGGACGTGAGGATTGCTTTGCCGAGCATCACCGGGACTCCTATCATGTCTTTTCCACAAGAAGGACGCTACAGGATCAAGGTGCACATCCCTGGGAAGACCTTTGAAAATCATAAGGAACCCATTGACTTCAAGTTTGTAGCACCCAGCTAGATACTTGGGAGAGACATGGCCATTCATCATGCCCTTGGACGTATTCAGGAGGAATACAGAGGTGGAACCATTTCACCAGGACTCAGCGTGGTTTCTCGCAGGGATGCCAATGGAAATATCATAACCACGCCCACTGAAGACACCACCATTTCCTATATCCAGACTTTGGAGACGCACATCAGGACGTTGGAGCTTCGGGTACGTGCTGACATGAAGACGATCAAGAGGCTGATGAACCGTGAGATTGATCTCGAAGCTGACTTACGGGATGCCAAGTACGAGCATGAGTATCAGGTGAAGGATTTCTTAGAGAGGACAACTCTAGAGGAACAGATGGACATCGGTGAAAATCTTCATCCCGAAGGAGACATGGCATGTCTGATCAGCAATGATGATGACTATGAGGAGAGTACCACCGGAGGAGGCTCCGTCACCATGTACTTTTGAGGAGAACTTTAGTGATGCCCCCATGTATCTTCATTTTTCGTCGTTAAAACATAGGTCGATGTTTAGTTGATTGGAGATCTGTATCTCGATGTTTGAACCTTGAGTTGAATAAATGAATGAGTTTTTGGTGTGATATGTTTGTTGCATTGCATATGGGTAGTGAATTTCCCTTTTAGGTCATTGTTCTATTCTAATTCCCACCCCTCTGAAAACAGCAAGATGCCTCCGCGACATGAGCCCGACTTCACTTTCCCGCCAGAGCTCACACAACTTCTTCAGCAGCAGAACGCCCTGATGCAGCTGTTGATTCAGAATCAGACCAACAACCACAACAACCACCCTCCACCTCAAGGCGACAACCTCACCCGTTTTCTGAGACTGAATCCCCCAACCTTGTCCAGCAGCACAGAGCCCATTGTGGCAGATGATTGGCTCCGCAAGATGGAGAGGGAACTCTCCACCGCAGGATGCACTAAGGCTGAAAAAGTGCGCTTTCTCGCCGATCAACTGGAGGGACCAGCAGCTTCATGGTGGGAACTACACCACCACGTACCCCATTACTGGTGTGATTTGGGAACAGTTCAAGCAAGCTTTCCGCACCACACATGTCTCAGCTGGAGCCATGAGTCTGAAGAAGCATGAGTTTCGCAACTTACGCCAAGGGAACTGTTCCGTGGCCCAGTACGTGGACGACTTCAACACGTTGGCTCGTTATGGACCAGGAGATGTGGCCGATGATGCAGCCAAGCAGGAGAAGTTCTTGGAAGGACTCAATGATGAGTTGAGCGTGCAGTTGATGGTGGCTACCTTCAGCAACTACCAGGAGCTGGTAGACAAGGCCCTCATCTTGGAGGGGAAGCAACAGCAAATCGAGAACCGCAAGAGGAAGTATGCATAGGGGAAGTCTGCCTCTGGAGCTCATCAGAAGCCCCGCTACTCCCCATACTCAGGAAATACCGGATCAGGGGCTGGCAAGTATGGAGGACACACTTATCCCGTGCACAACCATGGAGGCCATAACCATGGAGGAAATGGGAATAATCGTCCCAATAATGGCAGCTTCAAGAATGGTAATGGAAGTGGGAATGGCAACCAACACCGTCCCGCTCCAGCTCAGAAGGATCTGAACCATATCACCTGTTTTAAGTGTCAGAAGATAGGGCACTATGCCACTGAATGCCCTCAGAACAAGCAAGGAAATGGAAACGGCAACAACAACGGCAACTCAACAACCAAGAAGCCCAACACTTTTCCCCGTGCTCAGGTGAACCACCTCGATGTGGAAGAAGTCTATGATCAACCCGAGACTGTGGTTGGTAAGTTTTTATTGCATTCACGTCCATTTATGGTACTTTTTGATTCTGGTGCAACTCATTCATTCATATCAAGGTTAGTTGTGGAAAAGTATGGTTTACCCACCAAAACCCTTAGTCAGCCCATTAAGGTCAATTCCCTAGGAGGTATGATGATGGCAGGGATAGGATGCCACGCCCTGAAACTCCACATAGGAAACCATGTTTTTCCTACCGACCTCATCGTCTTAGAATCCCAGGGATTGGATGTAATCCTAGGCATGGATTGGATGACCTAGTATGAAGGAAACCTTGATTGCCCCAGCAAGTCTATTTCCCTCACCACTCCGGAGAACAAGAGGATTAAGTATGTATCCCGACGCACACAGATGAGTGCTCGGTTAAATTCCCTCATAGGAGTTGTTCAGGAGGAAGTGCCGGTTGTATGAGACTTTCTACATGTATTCCTGGAGGAATTACCAGGCATGCCACCAGATAGGGAGATTGAGTTCCTGATAGAGCTACTACCAGGGACAGCCCCAATTTCCAAGAGACCCTATCGGATGCCCGCAAATGATTTAGTAGAAATCAAGAAGCAGATTAAGGAGCTATTGGATAAGGGTATATTCGCCCAAGTTCATCACCTTGGGGAGCCCCAGTTCTTTTGGTGGAGATGAAAGACAAAACCTTGAGGATGGTGGTCGATTATCGTGCATTGAACGAGGTGACTATCAAGAATAAGTACCCTCTGCCGATGATTAATGACCTGTTTGACCAGCTAGTAGGCGCCAAAGTATTTTCCAAGATCGATCTTCGATCAGGGTATCATCAACTGAAGATTCGGGAACAGGATATACCCAAAATAGCTTTCACCACTAGGTATGGCTTATCTGAGTATAGAGTCATGTCCTTTGGTTTGACTAATGCTCCTACCTACTTCATGAATTTGATGAACAAAGTGTTTATGGAATATTTGGACAAGTTTGTCATGGTGTTCATCGATGACATTTTGATATTCTCCAAGAGCGAGGAAGAACACAAGGAACACTTGCGTTTAGTTCCGGAGAAGCTTAGAGAGCATCAGTTGTATGCCAAGTTCAGTAAATGTGAAATCTGGCTGACGGATGTCGGATTCCTTGGACATGTTATTTCCGGAGAAGGAATAGCAGTAGACCCCCCAAAGGTCGAAGCAGTCACTGAGTGGAAGTCACCCACCTCAGTTAAGGAGATCCGTAGTTTTCTCGGACTTGCCGGGTATTACCGGAGATTCATTGAGAATTTCTCAAAGATTGCCAAGCCCATGACAGAGTTGTTGAAGAAAGAGTCTAAGTATATCTAGACTGAGGAATGTGAGGCCAGTTTCCAGGAGTTCAAGAAACGTTTGGTCACAGCCCCAGTGTTGATACTGCCAAACATTCGGAAGGACTTCCAAGTTTATTGTGACGCATCCCGTCAAGGACTTGGAGGAGTACTCATGCAGGACGGAAAAGTTGTAGCGTATGCATCCAGACAGCTATGACCCCATGAGTTAAATTATGCCACCCATGATTTGGAACTAGCAGCCGTAGTGCACACACTCAAGACCTCGAGACATTTCCTTATCAGAAATAGTTGTGATGTGTACACTGATCATAAGAGCCTGAAGTATATCTTCACGCAGAAGGAGTTGAACCTCGGACAGAGGAGATGGTTAGAGTTAATCAAGGACTATGACATGAGATTACTTTACCATCCAGGAAAGGCAAATGTTGTGGCAGATGCTTTGAGTCGGAAGAGTTATGTGAACACACTCATAGCCGGAGGATTACCCCAGGAGGTAACCAAAGATCTCGGAGAGCTTTGGTTAGAGATAGTTCCGCAAGGATATGTTGCCACACTTGAGATTCAGTCCACCTTGACCGAGAGAATTCGAGAAGCCCAGAAATCGGACAAGGAGATAGCTGAGATAAAGCAGAGAATGAAGGAAGGCAAGGCTAAAGGCTTTCGTGAAGATGAACAGGGTACTCTATGGTTTGAGAACCGAATCTATGTGCCTAATGACCCAGAGCTCAGGAAGTTGATACTTCAAGAATCCCACGATTCACCATACTCGATACACCCAGGCAACACCAAGATGTACCTAGATTTGAAGGAAAGTTACCGGTGGACAGGTATGAAGAAAGATATTGCCGAACATGTTGCGGTATGTGATGTTTGTCAGCGAGTAAAGGCGGAACATCAGAAACCAGCAGGGTTACTCCAACCTTTGCCGATACCCGAGTGGAAATGGGATAAGCTTGGTATGGACTTCATCACAGGACTACCCAGGACCCGTTCAGGATATGATTCCATTTGGGTAGTGGTCGATCGCTTGACCAAGGTGGCTCATTTCATTCCAGTGAAGACCACCTATACCAGTGCTAAGTTAGCCAAGATCTATATGACTAGGATCATATGTCTGCATGGAGTTCCGAGGAGTATCGTGTCAGATAGAGGAACATAATTTACCTCAAAGTTTTGGCATCAGCTACATGAAACTTTGGGTACAAGGCTGGAGTTCAGTATAGCTTTTCATCCGCAGACCGATGGACAAACTGAGAGAGTCAACCAGATTCTGGAGGACAAGTTGAGAGCCTGTGCGCTAGATTGTGGGTCAAGTTGGGATGAAAACTTACCTTACGCAGAGTTCTCATACAACAAGAGTTATCAGACCAGACTGAAGATGGCCCCTTTCGAAGCTTTATACGTAAGGAGTTGTAGAACACCATTGACGTGGGATGGTGTTGGAGACCGAAAACTTTTTGGTCCCGATCTTATTAGAGGTTCTGAAGAGAAGGTCAAATTGATTCGGGACCGACTCAATATATCTCAATCCCGACAGAAGAGTTATGCTGATAACAAACGCAAGGAGGTGACATATGAAGTGGGAGATCGAGCATATCTTCGTGTGTCCCCACTTCGAGGAATCAAGAGGTTTGGTGTTAAAGGGAAGTTAGCACCCAGATTCATAGGACCCTACAAAATTCTGGAACGTAGAGGCGAAGTTGCATACCAGCTGGAATTGCCGGAAGGACTGTTTGGAGTTCATGATCTTTTCCATGTTTCCCAGCTGAAGAAATGCCATGCTGAGATGGCTGATATTCCTTTGAGAGGCACAGTGCCCCTAGAGGCCATACAACTTGACAGTGACCTGACCTACGAGGAGAAGCCTGTCAGAATCCTCGAGACTACCAACAAAGTTACCCGAACCAAGATCATCAAGTTCTGTAAGGTTCTGTGGAGTCACCACACCGAGGAAGAAGCCACCTGGGAGCGCGAAGAAGATCTTCGTCGAGACCACCCGCACCTATTTTCTAGCTAACGCGAATCTCGAGGGCGAGATTCATCTTAAGGTGGGTAGGTTTGTAACATCCCAAAATTCCATTTTGGAATGTTATGAAATATAGCTATGCATCATCATCACATTATTTGAATGAATAGAATTGTTGAAGTGCTTCCTTTGAATTTCTGAAAGGCCACTTTCATCTTTCCCTTTTCTTGTTTCACCTATTTGAAAACCTCTGGAAAAGTTCAAAGAAAAGAGGGGAGTAACATGACACTCCACACCAGGGGCATCTTGGTGAAATATTTGAACAATAAAACCAGGGGGTTATTTGAAAAATTATTGCAAAAGGATTTAAATAAAATAGGCAATTTCTAAAAAAATTCAAAGTATTCAACATGACAGAGGAAAAATGTTCATTAAATAGCATAAATTCTCCTGATCATTTTGATATATATATTTCCTATATTTGGAAATGTTTTGAATGCTTTAAATGTGTTTTAAACGCTCTGGAAATAATAAATGCAATGGATTTATCAGAAATGGGCCGGCCCACAGCCATTAAGAGCCGAAACTACAACGGGTCGGCCACCGACGCACTAACAGCGCGCCCCACCCTCACTGACGCGCGGGACCCACCGTTCTACCGTGGCGTCCCCGCGCTCGTCCCCTTCCCCGCGCCTCCTCCCTCGCCCGAGATCCCTCCGTCGTGGATCACGCCCCTCGTGCCTCCCCAGCCACCGCACCGCCCCCTATATAAAGCCCCGAGCCTCCGCTCTTCATACCACACCCGAAACCCCCCTTTCCCTCGCCGGAACGTTGCCCCACAACCTCGCCGGAGTTCGGCACTCGACCGAACCTGCCGGAGCTCGTGCCCATCGATACACTCGCCCCGACCCCCTCCGACGCCGCCAGTCGATGCCGGAGCTTCGCTATCGTCGCCTGAGCACCTCGGACGCTGCCCCTGACCACTGCACCGTCGCCCATGACCACCACCGACCTCCGGCCACCATCGACCTCGCCGGAACCCCGACCCCCTTCGTTGTAAGTCATCACACCTCGCAGTAGCCATCGGATCGGCAGTCAACGCCCTAGATTATATCACTTAAAAGCCCGAACCGGTACGCACTAAGTCTCGGTCGACCGCTCGTTTGCTCTCACGCGCACGCCCTCGTGGCGAATCACAACCTGACACGTAGCCCCTAAGCGATCGTTATTAGTTTCTTTTTTTCCGTTTCTGTTTTAGAAAACAGAATGTTTTCTATTTTTGCTTTATCATATCTTTTAAAATATTTAGTGTTTTTAGTTGATTGTTTTTTGCATTAGTTCACAAATTTGATGTAGTTTAAGTATGTATGCTTAGATTTCAAATTTGAACTTTAAATTTTGAATCTAATCAAATTTGTTTAAATTACTAAAATATGTATAACTAGAGTTTAAAAATATAATTTTGAGTGAATATTTTTGCCACTGTTCGCTATTAGTAAAACCTATCATTCTACTTAATTTGAGAATTTTTAGAATGAATTTAGTTACTTTTAGAAAAAAAACAGAATCTGTTTATTTCTTAATAGATTTTAACTAAATTGATTTTTATTTAATTTGAACCTGAATTAGTTTAAATTTTGTTTTTAGACTTCATTAGGTTGTGTTGATTCCACTTTAGGTGTATCTTTTTCTGTTAATAAAATATGTTTTTCAAATTGTTTTGTGCTCTAGTTTGAATAGGTTCATCTTGTTTTCACCATGTATATTGTTTAGAAGAAGTTTTGTAGTACTGCTTTTTAGCACAATACTTTTTGTTTTCAAATAAAACTTTATATTTATTTTTTTCTGTTATGTAAAATGTCTCGTTGTTCAAGACCAATCTTGTTGACTTGTATGTCTTAGTGGGGATTTTTGACCCCAATAATTTTATAGTCTGATACTTTAAATGATTCTTCTTTTCATTGTGATTTCGTTTGTTGAAACATTTGTTTACCTTGCTGTTGAATGAATTGTTTTGTGTTTATGCTTATGGTGTGCTCTTGTTTGATTCGTTAGATCATTCGGAGTGCGAAGCTTGTTATCTAGAGTCACTTGATTATGAGGATCGTCAGCAAGGCAAGTCACTTTGACCATGTATACCTATGTTTTATTGCATTAGTTCTTCCATCTCCCCAATTGCATGCAAAGTAGGTAAACTGGAAACTTGGTTACTTGTTGTAGTATCATGTGGTAGGTACCCCTCAACCCTTGACACATTGGCCCTGGGAAACGTTGTTTTACTTTTTGGTATGTTATTAGTAGATGGGGTTGGTTGTGTGATTCATGAGAGTTGTGAGTTAATAATTTCAAGATCTACATGATGATCAAGTCTTCAAGACTCCAAGTTTTCAACTTACCTCTAGGTGGATGATGGTTGAACGGCGCCCTGGAGAAACCAGTGGTTAGCCTAGATGATGCTGGAGAAGTGCCAGTATTCATGCGGAAAGGTCCACCCAGGCACAAAGAGAAGGATGGATGCTTCAAGACCCAAGGCTTACCTGCACAACCACAAGCCATTATGGGCTCTGGCTTGGTTGGATATCGTGGTGACCCTGGACAGGCAGTGCTACGAGATGTAGAAGAAACCATGAAGTGCGAGAAATCCAACGGAGGCGATCAAATCTTGACGGGAACGTGTGCAAAACTCTGCAAAGTACCCAAACCTAATCGATTAGCCGTGTCCACGGTCATGGACAGTTTGAGCCAAAGGAACTGAAATTATCTGGAACTCTCAACACAATTAATTATATTGATGTGGGTTATTAATGTCAACTTGGGTATGAGAATTGGTTGGTGGAACCATCTCATTAATCAACCGACATTGTAGTAATTATGCTTTTGCCCTCCCTTTTTGTAGGAAAAATTTGGCTTTATGCAAAAACTTACTACCCCACCTGCCATATCTGCATATAGTCTAGATGATTACTTTACCCCCTCTTTTGTGACATTGCCGGCATATTCAATATGCTGACCTATACGGCTGCAACGTATCATGTTGCAGAGTACTTTTCCGACCAGGAGTGAGGATACGATGTACGCTCGGTGAGATGCCCTTGGAGTCAGATGGACTCAACTACCTTTGGAGCTTCGCAAGTTTTGGTTTAGTTTATCTCATGAGTTGGCCTTCAGCCACTTTATTGTAATCCTTATTGTAATAAAGGACTCAATATGAGATTTCGATTAATTGATGCTGTGTGATTTCCCTTTGATATATACATTGATGTACCGTATGTGTACCAGCATGATCTTGGGATGGTACAGAAACACCGGAGATTCGACCTTTCAGGTCGGGTCGCTACAGTTTGGGTTGCCAACTTCCTATTACGAAAGTTCACGAAATCGGTCCCACCAAGCTTTGTGATTTGGCGTCGCCGAGTTTGGCAATCTGAGTGTTAGTCACCTTATCATTGCAACCGATTTGTATGTATCGGTCTCACCGAGATTCGAAAGTTGCTACTTTTGAGGCAACTCGGTACCACGGAGATTTATACATCGGTGTCACCGAGTCTGACTTATTAGGTGTAACGGTTGGATTTTTGGAGATGCCTCTATATACCCCTCCACCACTACTCACTCGCAAGAGAAGCACTCAAAATAGTTCCCCACTCATATCTACTGATTTTCTGAGAGAGTGCCACTTACTCATGTCTTGAGATCATTCCATTACATTCCTACCATATGAATCTTGACCTCTAACCTCCCCAAGTTGCTTTCCACCCAATCAACCTCTTCCATCATAGCCAAATCTATGAGAGAGTGATTGTGTGTTGAGAAGTCTATCATCTTGAAGCACAAGAGCAAGGAGTTCATCAACATTATTGAGCCTATTACCTTTTGGAGGGTGGGGCCTCCTAGATTGGTTAGGTGTCACATGGGAGCCTCCTACTTTGTATTGTGGAGTGAACCAAGAAGTTTGTAAGGGCAAGGAGATCGCCTACTTCATGAAGATCTACCTCGAGTTAGGCTAGTCCTCCGTGGACGTAGGCCATCATGGTATAGTCAAGATTGTTTCTTCATGTAACCCTCCATGGGTAGAGCCCTCCATGGACTCTCGTGACCGTTACCCTCCATGGGTTGAAGACTCCATAAACTTGGATGTACGATAGCAGCACCTATCGTAACCACGGGAAAAATCATCATGTCACCAGTTGCGTTTGATCTTCCTACCCTTCCTTTACTTACAAGCTTGTATTTACTTTCCGCTGCAATACTCGTAGACTTGCATGTGTAGGTTGTACTTGGCATACTATGAATGCTAAAATATGCCAAGACTTAAAATTGGGAAGAAGTAGATTTTTAATTGGTCAAGTAGTCTAATCACCCCCCTCTAGACCTACTTTCGATCCTACAAGTGGTATCAGAGCATT
Source organism: Hordeum marinum (assembly GCA_022496015.1). Taxonomy (NCBI): domain Eukaryota; kingdom Viridiplantae; phylum Streptophyta; class Magnoliopsida; order Poales; family Poaceae; genus Hordeum; species Hordeum marinum. The sequence goes on from CM039678.1 coordinate 275,324,284, forward strand.
CGTCTCCATTGCATTGGTCTCACAACCTAGGAGAGTATGGCGTCTAGTGAGATAATTATCACCATAGGGGTCCGTACTTTGATAGCACTAATTTTGCTAGTTGGAAGCACAAAATGAAAATGCATTTGCTTGCTCATAACCCCGCCGTTTGGGCTATTGTTCGTGTTGGATTGCAAGGTGAATTCTTTGCGGATGGAAGGGAACCGGATCGTGAAGCGACTGTGAATGAATTCAAGATGTTGCAAGTTAATTCTCAAGCATGTGACATTCAAAAGAGATTTGACAAAACCAACTGTCTTGAGAATGCGAAAGAGATTTGGGATACTTTGGTTGATATGCATGAAATTACATAATCTATGATAGAATCCAAGTTGGATGTTCTTCCAAGTCAACTTCACAAGTTCAATATGAAGTGTGGTGAAGGAGTCGCTGAGATGTACTCTTGGCTAGCTCTCATCACCAATGAGATTGCCGGCTTAGGAAGCGAGGAAATGAAAAACAAATTCATCATCAAGAAGATACTTCGAGCTTTGGATGATCAATATGACACCATATGCACATTGATGCAAATGATGCCCAACTACAAAGATCTCAAGCTAACGGAATTGACTGGAAGGATTGTTGCTCATGAGATGACACTCAAGTACAAGGAAGAGCTTCACCACAAGTCTAGCGGTGCTTACAAATCCACAAGTGATGCTCCCGCTACCTCAAGCGACAACCTTGTCACAAATGAAGAGATAAGCCTCATTGTCAAGAAATTCAACAAGTTTTACAAGAATAGAAGCAAAGATCGAAGCTCCAACTCAAGATATGAAGAGAACCATTCGTCAAGTTGTGACCGAAATTGCTACAATTGTACGAAGCCCGGACACTACTCCAATGACTGCACGACTCCTTACAAAAGGAAAGAAGAGTCACAAAGAATATGAAGATCAAGAGACAGGGCACCTCGAAGAGAAAGAAGGAGTAGGGATGATGGTTATGCACGAAGACCCTCAAGGAGAAGTAGGGACTCGGAGAAGAAGGACAAGCACACCAAGAGCTTCTCAAGAAGAAAACATCAAGCTCATGTTGGTGAATGGGTTTTCGGCAACCATTCCGAGAGAAGCTATCACTCCAACTCCGACTATAGTCAAAATGAAGGTGTTTCCGGACTTGTACTAGTGACACCGACTCCTACGACATATTTGATTCACCAAATGAAGGGAGTGGACGTTGCTTCATGGCTAAAGCCCCCAAGGTATCACAGCCCAAGTATCTTTATTTCACTAGTGATGAAGATGACTTGTTAATTGAAGATGACTTGCTATTTGACAAATCTAGTAATGTTAGTCAAAATGAACTTGTTAGTACTCAGTCTAGTCTAGATAAGTCGTGCAATGATGATAAGTTGGAAATAGAATGACTAACTCAAGAACTAAACACTCTTAACTTAGCTCACGATTCTACTCTAAGATATCATAAAGAACTTGAAAGGACACATGAGAAGCTCCACTTCGAGAAGCTCAATTTAGAGCTAGAGCATGAGTTCCTTAAAGCTATCAATGACGATGTTCAAAAGAAGACTTCCTATTATCAGGCCAAGCAACTTATCTTGTCTATGTTCATGCACAAGTTAAGTCTAAGAAAGCTAGTAACAAAGGAAATGGAGGTTCTTTAACTAGTAGCAATAAAAATGATAAATCCAGTGATATTGCTTCTAGTAGTTCTATTGATCCCACTAACTATTTTCTTAGCCAATTTACACTTGAGCAACAAAATGAACTCTTGAAAGGGATTATAGAGAAAGGTATCTGCAAGAGTCTTGAAGGGTGCAAACAATTTGAGCAGATTGTATGCAAGCACAGAGGATACCAAAAGAATCATGGTGTTGTCTACTTCAACGCTAATGGAGTTGAAAGGGAAGAAGGTCAATACCGCAATCCCAAGTTTTCACCTCAAAGGGACAAGTATGAAAATACTCTCCCTAAGGGAACAAAAGCTCTAGATTACCTTCCACCACAAGACCCCAATCTCAAGGGCAAGAACATGCTTCAAGGGGATATTGACTCATATGAAGATGAATCCCGATCTTTGGTGAAGTGGGTACCCAAGGCTACTACAAGCTCAACTTCTACAAGTGCTATGTCAACACCAAGGATCACCATCAACTTGACGTGGGCCCCCAAGAAGAATAACTAGAGAAGTTCTTGAGGGGTGACTCCACCAATGAAATCCACTCACATTCATTGTTGGCAAGAACTAGTTACAATCAACATCAACATCATGCAATAGTTCAAGGAGTCACACATTCCCTGAAAGGTAAGCAAGGGTTAAGGTAATCAACAAATCAATGGACATCATCATATATGCTTTGCACTCCATGTCCATAGATATCCTTGTATTTGTCTCTTGTATGTTGGGACTAACCCGTGTAGGTGAGAAGAGTGATGAAACAACAAGGATGCTACCAACTCTTGGTGATCTTCATCAACTTTGAGCATCCACCACTACTTCACCTACATGAAGTCTTCATCGACAAGTCCCAAGGTTAGTTTATCCCTCCTATGGGTGGATGTCATATCAATGGGGAGCTTTACTCTAAGACTTGAGTCAAACCATCTCATAGTATGTGACAACATTAAATGCCAAGGTTAGTTTATCCCGCCTATGGGGGGGTGTCACATCAAGGGGGAGATTTACTCTAAGACTTGATTCAAAGCATCTCATAGTATGTGACAACATTAAATGCTTTATGTTAAAGTGGTAAACCCACTTGTGCTTAAACGATGAGTATGACCTATGATCAAGTTTTCTTACTTGGCTCCAAAGTCAATATACTCATATATAGATGACTCCGTCATCACCAAAGTGCTTGTTAGATGCTAATGTGTTTGTGCATGTTTGCCATGTTTTTGTTTGACATCTTATTGTGTGAGAATGTTGGTCTGCATTTATTTACTCATTCGAGGATATCCAATTGTTGCTATTTGGCTTTTGATTTTTCATTTGCCATTGCATATACAAGAATGCCTAGGACCACTTCTCTCTCTATCTATGCTTTCTCACCACATATTCTATTCATGCTGCATCACAAAATTTGAACAAGTACTTTTCAATCTCTCTATGTGAGGAGCACTCAAAGTTGCGTATCGACAAATGACTGACCATTAAAACCTCCCAAGTGCATCTCGGTGGAACCAACTCCAAAATCTCGGTATCACCGAATGCCTAGGTTTGATATTGTTTTTCAATCTCGTTACTGCCGATTCCATATTCTTGGTTACACCGAGTTTCCCTGTTAGCTAACAGTTGAGAAACTCGGTGACACCGAAAATGTAGAATTGGTGTCACCGATAGTGATTGGTATATATGATGTGGACCCCGATGCTTTGAAAATCAATCTTCAAACGTCGCGCATCAGAACCCTAACTGCCAAAGAAGGACCCCCTAGTCGATGCCCTTGTCTCCCCGCACTCCTCCGCCACTGGGATCTTCACTGTCGATGAGAATCTTCGCTGCCGTCCACGCCGTAGCAGATCCATCACTGAGCTAGGGTATGGATTCGACCTTTCTTGCACTCCCTGTCCAAATCTTGCGCAATGAAGCTTATTCCATCGGTAATCCACCATTTACAAGATGATAAATCCACATAAATACTCCATAGTGTAGCGAACTTCGAATTTCTAGGGTTCGCCTTCTGCCCGGTGAAACTCGGTGGAACCGAACTAAACAAATCGATATAACTGGTTTTTCATCTATGCTGCTAAGAACCTTCTCTGTAAAACCGAGTCCTTGTTTTCGATCTCACCTAAAGGAATGCCAAGTTTCGTCTAATGAGAAAGTCAGTCTCGGTAGTACCGATATTGTTGCTTTGGATGTACCGATTTTATGTGTCAGAATGTAAACTTTGGAAATTCTTAGTTCAAACTTTCAAAAATCTCTGCATTTTGTGATGACTTATCAGATGCTAAAGATAGCCCGAATCTGTAGGAGTGGAATGTTGATGTGAGTTCAGGCACTAGTCCTGAGTCCAGCTCTTTCTCAGATCTAGGCACTCCCAGTTCTCATGGGTTGCCTCAGGCTGCAACAAGGACCAGGAAGAGGCAGAATTCTGATGAAGAAGATTCTGATTTTGTGCCTGAGGAGGTTCTTGCCAAAAAGAAAGAGAAGGTTGCAATGAAGTCTGCTAATGAAGCTACCTCATCTAGGAGGGTAGTCAGCAAGATATATGCACCTCCATAGACTTTTAGAGCACATGAGAGTGCTAGGGATACTATGTCTAGTGAGCTCCCAAAGAAATCCTTGCCTAAGAAGGCAGGAGAGAAGAAGACAGCTAGGAAGAGGATCGTCCATGTTATTGGCAGGCCTACCTCTATGTTTGAGGATCTAGAGGAGGCTGCTGGTGCTACTACTGCTGAGAAGGACAAGGAACATGTTTTCAAGTCCCCTCCCAACAAGAAGCAAAAGAAGCTTATGGCAGATGCTATGCATATGCCTGGTCCCTCTAAGAGCATCAAGGATGCACCCAAGAAGGTTCCTACAGGGAAGTCCAAGAGGACTACCAGAGATATTCCTGCTGCTAAGAAGAACAAGACATCAACTTTCAGAGAAGCAGATGATGAAGATGCTATGATAGCTTTGATGAAGCTTAGTCCTCACCTTCCTAAACGTAGTGGCAGCCAACCAGTTGCTGAGGATATGAATAAGAGGAAGGATTCTGATTTGAGGGCATGGAGAGCTATTGATCCATATTCCTAGAGGAGGAAAACTATTGTGGACTATATATTCTACACCAAGGAACAACAAGACTTCTACGAGACAATCTTGCTTGACAAGAGTCCTGCAGTTAGTGATATGAGATATGTTGATTGGAAGTATATCAAGGAAAATGAGAACTATTTCCCATGTGTGCAAGAAAACTTCCACTGCATTGGACTTGATCGGTTTGTTGGCAGAGAGTTCACTGCTTGGAATGATGAGATGATCATGCACTTGTACTCCAGTTCTCACTTCTATGGAGATAGCAGGATAGTATGGATGGCAGAAGGAGCTAGATACGAGTCTTCAGTTGATGAGTGGGCTACAATCTTAGGATTCCCACAGGTACAAGATGGTTACTTGGATGTCTACTCTGAATCCAAGGAGATCCACAATGTGTAGGACCGACAGTATGTCTAGAGGGGGTGTTATTAGACTACCTGACCAAATAAAAGTTTTGCCTATACCAAGTTTTAGGGTTGACAGTTTTTAGCATTTCATGGCAAGTCAAGTACACCCTACACATGCAAGTCTAAGAGTATATAGCATAGGAAAGTAACAACAAGCATGTATAGAAGGGATAGGGTAGGAAGATCAAACGCAGTTGTAGACACGATGATTTTTCCCATGGTTCCGATAGGTAGCACTATCGTACATCCATGTTTATGGAGTCTTCAACCCACGGAGGGTAATGGTCGTGAGAGTCCATGGAGGGCTCCAACCAAAAGGGTCCATTAAGTAGCAACCTTGACTATTCCATAACGGCTTCCGTCTACGAAGGACTAGCCTCACTATGGGTAGATCATCACGAAGTAGGCGATCTTCTTGCCCTTACAAACTTCTTGGTTCACTCCACAACACGAAGTAGGAGGCTCCCAAGCGACACCTAACCAATCTAGGAGGCACCACCCTCCAACAGGTAATAGGCTCGATAATGAAGATGAACTCCTTGCTCTTGTGCTTCAAGATGATAGACTCCTCAGCACTAATCACTCTCTCACAGATTTGGCATGGTAGAAGAGATGGGATTGGTGGAAAGCTACTTGGGGAGGCTAGAGATAAAGATCCATATGATTGGAGTGGAAGATCTTGACCTTAACACAAGAGTAGGTGGTTCTCTCTCAGAAAACTGGATTGGGCAAGTGTGGAATAGTTGTGAGTGCTTCTCTTTCGAGTAGGTGGTGGTGAAAGGGTATATATAGGCATCCCCAAAAATCCAACCGTTACACACAAAATGACCAACTTGGTGACACCGATGTGTTAATCTTGGTGGTACCGAAGTGACCAAAAGGTGGCAACTTTTGAATCTCGGTGAGACCGATATAGGAAACTCGGTTGCACCGATAAGGTGACCAACGGTCAGATTTCCAATCTTGGTGACGCCGATCCAACATTCTCGGTGGAACCGACAATGTGAATTTCCATAACAAAAAGTTGGCAACCTAAACTCAGTGGCACCGGTATGGAATCAGTTGCACCGAAGTGGCTAGGGTTTGGCTGAGTCTGTCTAGGTTCTGGAATCGGTGGCACCGGTATGGGAAAGTTGGTTGCACCGATTTTGAGTGTTAGGTATAGAACGAACTTTGGTGGGAGAGTTTGTGGATGTTTTTGGCGACTATCACTTGTGCACATTTGAGCATATTGTTTACCAACAAAACCTTACCCCTTTTTAATAGTATTGGCTTTCCTATGGACTCAAAGTGATTTCTCACAAATATAAAATCTAGAGTCCTCTTGCTTGATCTTGGCCAACCTATTGCCTTGCATCTTGGGGTATCTCCACAATCTCCTTTTGCCAATCCTATCATTGAACATTTCTTGAAATATACTTGGTGGAAACATTAGTTCAATGATTTATATGTTGTCATTAATTACAAAAACCACCAAGGGAGCAAATGTGCTTTCAATCTCCCCCTTTTTGGTAATTGATGACAACATATAGATCAAAGCTTGGACATATGTTAAAATCAATGAATATAATCGTCTCTTTGAGAGGTATGTGATAAGCAAGAGCACCCCCTAAATTTGTGGATTATTTTGAATTTGCGTTTGAATGCAAATGCATAATCGATTAGGTATATGGGGCACTTCTTCCATGTCACATACAACTTGGTGGTGTGCGACAATAATTAGAATGAATAACAAATCACAACACAATCAAGGAAAGGTGAATGATCATCTCATAAGCATTAAGATGATAGGAAATAGTAGCATCACACATAAAGCGTAAAATAGTAGCATAACACACATGATCATACGCTCAACACAAACAAGCAAAAGACCAAATGTTTTGAAAAGCAATAAACACCAGAACGCTCTCTCACTCAAAGCCTAAAGATATATATACACTTGTCCCCCTTTGGCAATAAGTTACCCAAAAGTTCAAAGGCATACATTTAATTGTTCTTGGGCTGATCTCCTCCGGTTGTTGATGGAGTCAAGAGAACAGCGTCGGCAAAGATCTCTGTGGATGTCATGGATGATATTGGAGTGGCAGCTGGAGGAACTGGAGCAGATGTAGCAGGAGCTGAGGTGAAGTAGTAGGAGCTGATAAAGAGGGCATCAAGTCTGGAGCTGGCAAAATGGCTGATCTAGCCCGGGTATGAAACTGTGTGCCTGTCCTGAGAGGTGATCCATCCTCCTCCTCCTCATCATCATCTAAAGAATTTTGAGGAAGAGGGACTGAGTCAACTTCCTTCTTGAGCTCATTGATGTCTTAGTCAGCCCATCGATCTTATCATTAAATGTTTTGATCATGTTCTCGAAGATCCTGACAAGACTGTTCTGATTTTTCAGAATCCCCTAAATGTCGTCCATCATTCCTTGGATAGAAGAAATCAGAAGATCCATTTGCTCATTCCTAGATCTAGGGCCCTGAGCACTAGCGGCTCGAGCTGCCTCTGCTTCTGCCTGAGCTGCAGCTAAAGTGGGATGATCTGGGTTCATCACCACAACATTGTCCTTGAGATCTGGTTGTAGGGGTAAAGGTGGACGATGTATAGAAAAAATGTTCTTCTCCAACTTTGAGTTGATAAGCATCTGGATGTAGGGTGCATAACAGCAAGAGCGCTTTTGGTCAGCAACAACCCTCTTGATTGTCTCAACAATCAAATCCATGACTCTCATACTGGTGTGTATGTCAAGGTATATCAACATGTAGATGGTGTAGCCTCGGATGATCTTTTCATCTCCTGACTTGGGAAAAAGGTATGCCTCAGAATGGTGTTAATTGTGTAGAGGCTAGCCTGAAGAAAGTAGATATATCCTAGCTTGTGAGACTTCACATTGGCAGTAGGGATCTCTTTGTACATATTTCGATAGCATTGTGGCTCTCCTTGGATTCTGAGTATACATCCAAGTCACCATCCTGTGCTTCTCGAACTCCAAAGATAGCATCCCATTCTTCAATAGTCGATTCATACCTTGCACCTTCAGTCATCCATACAATTCTACCATCTCCATAGAAATGTGTAGTGGAGTGGAATGATCATCTCATCATTCCAAGTAGTGAATTCTCTGCCAACAAACTCATCCAAACGTATGGAGTGGAAATTGTCTTGGACACTTGGAAAGTAGTCCTTGTTTTCCTCGATGAATTTCCAGTCAATATATCTCATATCAGTAACAGCTGGACTCTTGTCAAAAAGCACAGTCTCATAGAAATCCTGTTGCTTCTTGGTATAAAATCTGTAGTCCACAACTGTTTTCTTTCTCAAGGAATATCAATCAGCAGCTCTCCATTCCCTCAATCCTGAATCCTTCATCTTCTTCATATCCTCAGCTAGTGGGTAGCTGGCATTATCTACTGGAAGATGTGGTCTGAGCTTCATCAAAGTTGTGAAGTCATCATCATCTTCAACTCTGGAAGCAGTCCCTTTGTTTTTCTCACAAGCTGGAATTTGCCTAGATGTACTCTTGGATGTAGACTTGGTGCTCTTGGAAGTACCGGTCTTTGGCATAGCATCAGACATCAGCTTCTTGGCCTTCTTCTTGGGAGGAGCCTTTGTAGCTGGCTCATCCTCCTCTTCCTCAGCAGCAGCACCAGTTGCGTCCTCTGGAACTTCACACATGGAAGTAGGCCTGCCAGTCACATGAATAATCCTCTTTCTGGCTTTCTTCTCCCTTTCCTTCCTAGGCATAGACTTCGCTCGGGGATCAATAGACATAGTGGCCCTAGCAGTCTCATGAGCTTTGAAGGTTGAAGCAGGTGCATAAACTTTGCTGACAACCCTTCAAGAGGAAGTAGCTTAAGTTGCTAACTTCTTGGCAGCCTTCTCTTGCTTCTTAGCAGGGATCTCTTCTAGAATGAAGTTTGAATCTTCTTCATCAGAATTCAGCTTCTTCCTAGCCCTAGTGACAGCCTTGGGAAAACCATGGGAACTGGGAGTGCCTGGGCCAGAAGATGAACTAGACTCAGGACTAGTGTCTGAATCCATCTCAACACTTTGCTCTCTCAGGTCATTCTGACTATCCTCTGCATCTGACATACTGACAATGTGAATGGAATATAGATGGGCAGAAGTAGATGAGTCATCACAAAATTATCAGCTGGTTTTTAAAATTTTGAACAAAAGATTTTCAAAGTTTTGCATTCTGTCAGAAACAAATCGGTAAGGCTGAAGCAAAATTTTCGGTGACACCGAGACTGACTGTCCCTTTTAACAGAAACTTGGCACCCTTTTCGGTGAGACCGAAAAGGAGTGCTCGGTTTCATCGAGACAGTTCTCAGCAACACAGAAACGAAAATTGGTGGTACCGATTTTCTTGATTCGGTTCTACCGAGTTGCGTCAGACGAAAGGCAAACCCTAGAAAATCAATGGTTCGCTAGCCTATGGGATTTCCTGCTGGATAGGAAGCAGTGCAATTGGTGGCATAAGAAGGAAAGTAGATCCAATGCACAAGAATCAGAAGGGAGCGCAAAGCAGGTCGAATCCATACCCTAACTTGGTGCGGATCCGCTACGGAGGCGACGATGGAGCAGATTTCGTTGACGGCGGTGATTCCAAGCGGCAGAGGAGCACATGAAGACAAGGGCGACGACCAGGGTTCCCAAAGCGGCAGCTTAGGGTTCTGAGGTGTGACAGTTCTGAGGATGAATTTCAAAACATCGGGGTCCATAGTATATATACCCTCCACAGCTGTCAGCTGACAGGGAAACTCGGTGTAACCGAGAATATGAAACCGACAGTACGGAGATTGAAAAACAGATCAACCCTATGCATTCGGTGAGACCGAGATTGTGGGGTTGGTTCCACCGAGATGCACTTGGGAGGTTTTAATGGTCGGTCCTTGTCGATACGGAACTCTGAGTGCTCCACACACAGAGGGATTGAAAAGCACTTGTTCAAATTTTGTGATGCATCATGAATGGAATATGAGGTGAGAAAGCATAGATAGCTAAAGAGTGGTCCTAGGCATTCTTGTCCATCCAATTGGCAAAAGAGAAAATCAATAACCAAATAGCAACAATTGGATGTCCTCGAATGAGAAAATAAATGCAGACCAACATGCTCACATAATAAGATATCAAAATAAATAATGATAGACATGCACAAACACGCTAGCATCTAACAAGAATTTGGGCGATGACAAAGTCATCTATATATGAGTATTTGACTTAGGAGCCAAGTAATAGTACTTGATCATAAGTCATAGTCATCGTTTAAACACAAGTGGGGTTACCACTTTTACATAAAGCATTTAATGTTGTCACATGCTAAGAGTTGCTTTGACTCAAGTCTTAGAGTAAAGCTCCCCCTTGATGTGACATCCCCCATAAGAGGGATAAACTAACTTTGGGTTTTGTCGATGAAGACTTCATGTTGATGAGGTAGTTGTGGATGCTCAATGTTGATGAAGATCACCAAGAGTTGGGAGCATCCTTGTTGTTTCCTTACTCATCTCACCTACATGGGTTAGTCCCAACATACAAGAGACAAATACAAGGATATCTATGGACATGGAGTGCAAAGCTTATCTTATGATGTCCATTGATTAGTTTATTATCTTTTCCCTTGCTTACCTTTGAGGGAATGTGTGACTCCTTGAACTATTGCATTGAGTTGATGTTGAGTGCAAAAAGTTCTTACCAATAATGAATGTGAGTGGATTTCATTGGCGGAGTCACCCCTCAAGAACTTACTAGTTCTTCTTCTTGGGGACCCACATCGAGTTGATGGGGATCCTTGGTGTTGAAGTAGCCTTTGTAGTAGTTGAGCTTGAAGTAGCCTTGGGAACCCACTCCACCAAAGCTAGGGTTTCATATTCATATGAGTCAATGTCCTCTTGAAGCTTGTTCTTGCCCTTGAGCTTGTGGTCTTGTGGTGGAAGGTCATCTTGAGTGTTTGTCCCCTTGGGAAGTATTTTCATACTTCTCCTTTTGAGGAACAAACTTGGGCTTGGGATATTGACCTTCTTCCCACTCAACTCCATTAGCATTGATGTCACAACCCTAGCTAGACATTGTATGGCTCTGCTTTGTGCATCATGGCATCATGTTTAATTTTCATCAACATGAAATGGGGATTGACATAAACCCTAGCACTTCACCTAACCAAACAATTATAATAATTGTGAATTTTTCATTGAACATAATATGACCTTGATAAAATCCTATCCAATGGGATTTACTTTAAATAAAATCACTCATTCAAACCAACAAATTTTAGGGTTCAAAAGAAGTATTTGAAAGCACTAAAAATTATTGTAGGAATTATTTAGCTACCTTTGGTTTTCACAAATAATTAAATTTGTATAAAATAGAAAACAAAATGTTCACCATGTGTGGAATATTCCACTCAATGACACAAGCAAGTCTAGAGATTTAAGAAAAATGATTTGGTTCTGAAACAAAATAAAAACAACTTTAAGAGATAGGAACTGGAAATAAACAAAAAAAGAAGAGGAGCTTACCTATTTTACCTGGGCCAGGGAAGAAGCCGGCCGAGCCCACCAGGGGCGAACTGGTCTTCTTCCACCTATGGCCAGAAGGACGCAGGGCGCGTGGCCATGACGCGCCAGAACGTGCACGGCCATGTCCTGCCTGCCTGCTAGCCTTGGACGTCGCTTAGAGCCCCACGCAGACCTGTGGACCCATCCCGCTCTCTCTCGCCCTCTTTCCCCCTCTCCCTCTTCTTACTCTCCCTCAGACCCGAGCGGAGCTCGTCGTCGCCTCGCCGTCCCTACGGCCTCCGGCCACCTAAAGCCTTGCCGTCGAGCTCACTGGGACCGGCATAGACCACAACCCCCCTTGCTATAGGAGTCGAGCGCGAACGCGCTGCATCGCCGATGCTGACGCCTTCTTCAACCTTCGGTCGGCGGATGTCGTCGCCGATTCGCCACCACAGGAGCCTCCCCGAGCTCGTCGACCACCTCCTCGAGCCTGCTGTGAGCCCTGGTTCCTCTTCCCCTCACCCCGTTGCCTATTCTACCTCGTAGCCGCCATCCCCGCCATTCCCGAACTCCGGCCGCCTCTAAAGTCGCTGTGGCCATCATCTTCGGTGTCCCTGCATGTTCCCGTTGCCTCTAATGGATGCACGCGAACCTGAACTGCCCGTAGGTGCCTTCTGTCGCCCAAATGGTCGCCGGAGGAGGATTTTCGGCGACCTCCGCCGTCTTGGCTCATCGCCGGCGACTAACCCCTGCGTGGCCGACGTGGCGCCGTCATTAGGGCTTAATTAACAACTAACCAGCCCCCCTAATGCTGACTAGCAGGCCCCACAGCTGGTCAAAGCTCTAGTCAACGCGGGGATTAGACCTCTTCAGATGACATGTTGGACCCACATGTCAGTTTTGACCGGTCAACTGCTGACGTTACCCTGATGCACTGCTGACATCATAAATGCATTTACTGGAATTTTCTTATTCAATTGTTTTTGGAATTTCAGAAAATATTTAAAACTTCTAAAAATCATAGAAAATCATTTGTAAGTCAGATGAAAATAATATATATATGAAAATTGATCAGAAAAATCCAATGAATCCATCTGAAACATTTCCATGCATGTTAGAGCAACCTAAATAGGTGAAATTGGAAATTTTAGTTCAAATGCATTATGGAATCCATATATGAAGTTGAATTTGAACCTTGAGTTCAAACCAACTTCATTTAAACTAGTTGCTAGATGCATTAGCTCAAACACCTCATATTGCCATGACCTATTCATGCATCATATTATGGCATTTGGTGTGTATTGATTTGTTCCCTTCGATGGTTGTTCTGCGTGTTAGGCACTGTTCCGGAGGATACGACGAGTATCCATCTGAGGAGTAGTAACGTGTGATCGTCTTATTAGGCAAGCAAACCCCCCTTGAGCATATTGATATGAACCCACTCTCTCACTCCTGCTCTCTTTAATTGCATTAGGACAACCATGATTCAACTGTTACCTGTTCTTGGTAGTTGAACCCATTCCTTTGCATGACCTGTGTTTAACACAGTAAATAGTTGAAACCACTTAGCATGAGTAGGAACTGCTTGAGCCTTGTTGTGCTTACTCATCCATGCCCGCTTACTTACTGTGCCTGCTATGCTTAGAGTCGTGTCGTGTTGGGTCTGATACATCTGGGTGATGGATCGGAATGGCAGTATCCATGTCCTACTGTGTGAGAGTTAAGTGTGTGAACACGATTTGGTAAAGGTAGTGATGAGAGGCCATGAAGGAGTACATGGCGGGTTGTCTCATTGGGACCGACCTTAAGAACTGAGTTCTGTGTTTGTGATCCAAGATAGTTACTACCACAGATTGGGCTCCGGTAACTCGATCCCTCTCGGCTTATTAATCGCCTAGTCCTCTGTCCAGGAGTCGCAACTAGGTTCTGGTGTTTGTAGGAAAAGTGATGGCGGCTGTGCATAGCGCTGCCCGACGGGGTGGGTTGTGATGTGGTAGATGCACAGTGGCACGGTGTACCAAGTGGCACACGAACGGTAGGATTGGGAACCCTGCGCACATTGTTTGAGGCTGTACTTGAAACTTCGGCCGAACTTCCATGTGGGTTCAGTCTCAAATAGGTGATAAACCTGCACTAGGGTCTTGTGTGGTTAACGGTCGTGGTCGACGCCCACGCCAGTGCTTCCGCTTGAAGGTTGCCGAGATGCATGACGTGCATATGGTGTTAAGTGGAGAGAGCGTGTGTGAACAATTATACCCCTGCAGGGTTAAATAAACTATTTGAATGGCCGCATCCTCGGATATGGACTACTTGGAGAACTTATGTGGTTCATAGATAAGTGAAATGATACTTCTAAAATACGCAAGATAAGCATGGGTGCTATGGATGGCCTTCTCGTAGGGAGACGGAAGTGGATCCATAGTGGTGTATTGATTGGTGAATATGTGGACTCGCGTGTGCTATCCCACCTCAAAGAAATCACCTGTAGTCGTACTATAGGTCAGCCACGAGTCAAAGCTAGCTTGCTGCAATAAACTGCACAACCCCCTTCATTGATACTAAAGCATATGTAGATAGTTTTTATGTAAGTCTTGCTGAGTACCCTTGTAATCACGTTTGCTTAATTTATGTTTTTGCAGAAGAGACGTCAGTCTCATTAGTGGTATTTTCGACGGGAAGTTCAATGTTGACCGGATTAGCTTGGGAATCCCAGACAGAGGTCTGGTTCCTTTGCTAGGATCGTTGTAGCTTTTCAGGCTCCTCCAGCCACTTTTGTAGATGTCTGTACTCAGACGTGTTTAACTTCCGCTTGCTTGTTTGAATGCTCTGAATGTTGGGTCTTGCGACCCCTGTTAGCAACATCATATTGTATTTGCTCTTCCAAGCCTTCTAAATAAATGTTGTAATGTTGTATGGTTACGTTGTGATGCCATAGTTGTATCTATGCATATAGGGCATGTCGTGCATACATGTGACATGCAACGGTATGTGTGGGATTCGACACCTAGCTATGTGCCTTTAGTAGTACTCTTTACGGGGAATTGCCTCTTTGTGCTTCCTCCGAGCCTTGGTAGCTTGCTACTGCTCCGGACACATTGATTGACCGGCATGTATCCTTCTTTGCTGCTGTGTCTGTCCCTTCGGGAAAATGTCTCGCAGTGTAATGGAGTCCCTGTAACCTGCTATGACTCGTCTACGTGCAGTGATGACATTTATGTCCCATGGTGTATTGGAGTCCTTGTAGCTTGCTATGACTCGTCTACACATGCTAGAGATCGACACCTGCATTGTTGGGTTACGTATGCCTGTCCCTGTATGGATGTACCACTTTTGTTCTCTGACTAGTCATGTTAGCCCGGTTTCTTTGACATTTTAATGCTAGTGACACATTCACATACATGAGTCAAAAGACGCAAAAGGTCCCAACCCAGATAAGGTGGCAGCCATGGATATAACCGTGCATGAGACCGCAAAGTGATGTGATGTGCTATAGACTGGTTTCTTATGGCTTAGGATTGGGGTCCCGACAGCTTTGGTATCAGATCTTGACTGCATGTAGGATTACCAAGCCAAACTGGTCGATGTTGAGTCTAGAATTGCTTTAGTTATATATGGGAATTGATTGTGGAAGGGAACGTAAGGATGTTTTTACTCCTTTCCTCGTGTCATTCTAATTCTGAGTCACCCTCTTCTTTATTCTACAGGGATTACGAACTAGGACTTCCCATCTATGTATTAGGAGGACATGTTACTATGCTGAAGACCTATAGGAAAGATGTTGTCTTCTGGATCTATGCCTCTATAAGAATTCATTGTCTTGTTGTCAGTTTTCTTGTACAGGTTGCCTCATATTTCATGCCCGTACAGCCGTTATGTTGTCCGAGTTATCCAAGGTTTGAAATTATCTAATGCAATTGCAAAACTCTTTCATCTTCAGTCAATGTCTTTTAGGCCAGACAAAGCACACTAATTGTTAAGTTGAGGTACCCTATTACTCAACGTGTTTGATGAAGGTGTTTAGGAAACCATGTTGTTTCAATTGAACCACCCAATAGTCTAGTTGTGTCTTTTGTTTCCAGTGTGATAACTCTGGCCATCATTATCAAAAGCATGTTGTGATGCTACTTAGTCAATAGGTATTCTGTATCTAGGTTCTTGAACCCAAGTCTCCTCCTGCTTAGTCATATTGATAGCCTTTGCTCGCCCCTTAGGAGGCTTAGTAACATGATTATAGTCTTCAAGGTTCGTGGTATATCATCCTTCCAATACCATGAATCAGTTATGGGAGAAGTTCTTTGTGAACGAAAGATCACAACATGAGTGTTCTTGATGAGTTCTGCATCCCATAGTTGTGACTCTGCCAATCCTTCATTTGTGCATGGGTTATCTAGAACAAACATGTTGAACTCCATTTGATATATTCAATCCATGCATCTACAACTCAGGAAAAATCAGGTTCTCTTGAGTTGCCCTCCTTCAATTGTATTCTGACCTTTATCTTTCAATGGATAGTCAAGAGTATGTCATGCATTGTGTTATCAATGTCGACTATTCTTGTGGTGTGTCAAGCCATTCTATTCTCAAATGACTAGGAGAAGCAAACTTCTGTACCTCGTCCATTCGTGGATTGGGTCAAATCAGTTGTATTCTGCAGATCAAAATGCCAATTCAGCTTTTGCTCTGTTCTACCTTGAGGTATTACCCTCTTCATGTTAAGATTATCATGAGAACTGCACTCCCTCTTGTGAAATCTTGATGTAGTGATACTTCTAGGCATCATCATTCATTCCCCCGTCTCTGTGTTGTCTATAACCAGAACACCGACAATGGAATCGTGATGCGTGTAATCAATACTCCTGGCAACTTTGTTGCATGGTAGTTAATGGACAATAATCTCACTCTTGGTGTGATGGTCATTGAATTGTCATACCAAGATTGATCGTGCTACCTAGTCCATTTTCCATGGTGCACTTTTTGATCAATGAGTTGGGATTTTGTCAATCCTTCACTCTGTTGATCATGTCGCCTTGCCCTGAAAAGCAAGATTGTTCTCGATCTTGATAACATATCGGTGGACTTCTCGGAAGTATTAGCAAGGTGTTCCTTGACCGTTATGTTGAGTTCATGATGACGATGGTTTTTCTATAAATCACCCCTTCTCCAAGAGTCTTTGTTGGATAACCCTGAACTAGTTGGTTAAGCTAAACAACAACTTGGAGAGTTGGAAGATAGAAGCTTGATCTAACTTAGCCCATGTTAACGGGATATCTTGTGTTTTGTGCTTGTATGTGTAGAAGAAAGATGATATCTTCATCAATTGATCCTTGTGACCAATTGATGCACCTATCATCTTGTACAACCATTGATTTGAGTATGGGCTATCATCAAATCAAAATTAGAACCAAAGATTTTTCTTATGTTGTTTTACTCGTGGATGTATCCTCGAGCATACACCGTTATATCTTTCGGTCTGACCAATGCTATCACCTTGTTTTCATAAGTTGTGGAATTCCATCTACGTGGATATCTCGATGAATTGTTGTTAAGCCCATTGACAACATTTTCATCTCTTCCATGACTCATGATGAAAATGAAGCTAGTGTTGGAAACTTTCTAGGCATATCTTCATGTTCCATTCGTGAAGTATATGCTAGGTGTAAGAAGTGTTTTCTTCTCAGCTCACGTGCAGTTGATGCAAGTTGTCGTCGTGAATTCGAGAAAGTTCATTTTGCTTCCCTTTGGAATCATCCCAAGTCAATCATGCATGTGCATAGTATTCTATGGCTTGGTAGATTTGCAACCTCCATTCCATATGTACCTCCTAGCACATCAAGCCACTGATTGAGTTGTTCAAGGAAAATAAGTTCCTTCTTAAGAGATAATCGTACGACTGATGCAAGGACTTCGTTACCCCATTGATGCTTCCATCCAGAACTCGGTAGTGTTTTGTTGTAAGCACTCCATATGACCACAATTGTCTTGGACACCATGTTCATGTGGGTCTTGCAATCCAGCTCATGTTTTGAAGTTGGCTTCCGCACTTCATTTCCCGAGAATCTTGCAACGTCATCTCTTCGATTTGTGTTGCAACCTTTCACTTCCAGACAGGCTGAGCCTGGAATATCCCGGCACCAACCAGATCTGAATCTCAGGCAGGTATAATGGTTGGGACGTTTCCCCAAGATTTATAACAATGGTCTCTCTGTAATCCGACAAAGTGATGTTGTGGCTAACATACCTATCCGGAAGACCTACTATTATAATATCTTGTTTCAGCAACTAGGCCACCTCCCCATGAGGACCTTGTATGACTTGCTCTAGAAGTTATTCCTCATGGACCCCTTTGAGATTCTGAAGTCCGACCTTTACTTGATGTTCTAGTCATAACACCTGACACATAATTGGAATTATGCTAGTACATCAAGGAGAACATTAGAAGCGGAGTGCTAATTGTCTCTTGGTCGATCATCCAGATTTCACTCCCTTGGCCTAGCCCAGGTGAAATTTGAGAAAGTGTTGTCTTCCTTTGCATCTGCGCCCTCCATCATCGTTCATCATGGTAGTATGAGGTATTGCCAAGATCCTTGGCACGGATGTTTGTAAAAACCCTGATGAATATGGAAATGATCAAGTTCTTGAGAGCACGCTCAGACACTGGGTTATACCCTCGTTATTAGCTGGAATCTGCCTTCCATTGCTGAGTTGTTTTATAGCTCTAGTTTCCATTCCGATCTAAGTATGCCATTCTTTGAATTCCGTCCAATGGTCATTGTGAATTGGCTTAGGCTGGTGTAAAGAGTTTCAAGGATCTCCGTATCAAAAGTAATTCTTTTTGCCACTTAAGGGATAATCCTACGAGTCACCTTCCCTAAGGTGCCCGTTATGGTATGAAGGGAAACTAACTCCTTGCTACTTTCAAACCTCTTCACCATCTGTTTTAGCGTGGAATTGTTGCCTACCATATGGACCTTCGTCATCTGCATCATTCTTTATTCTCAACGTGTGTTTTGTGTCTCAGCTCGAGAGATGTTATCACGTCTCATTCCATGAGTTGATCATGAGTCGCTCGATCTTCTCAAGGATTGATTCTTGTAGAGATTTCTATTTCTGTTGTCTTTTTGTCGGATGAAGATCCCGAAGGCAAAGGTGTCAAGATAAGCATGATGCAATGAATCAACATCTTTGAGAAGGGCAACTGGATCATGAAGATCGTGTTAGTATTGTGTTCCCTCCTATCCTCTTACCCTACGCTTGAATCTTGGGACGAGATTCTTGTTTAGTGGGGGTGAGTTGTCACAGTCGTAGCTAGACATTGTATGGCTCTGCTCTGTGCGTCATGGCATCATGTTTAATTTTCATCAACATGAAATGGGGTTTAACAGAAACCCTAGCACTTCACCTAACAAAACAATTCTAATAATTGTGAATTTTTCATTCAACCTAAAATGACCTTCATAAAATCCTATCCAATGGGATTTACATTAAATAAAATCACCGGTTCGAACCAACAAATTTTAGGTTTCAAAAGAAATATTTGAAACCACTAAAAAATATTGTAGGAATTATTTAGCTACCTTTGTTTTTCACAAATAATTAAATTTGTATAAAATAGAAAACAAAATGTTCACCATGTGTGGAATATTCCACTCAATGACAGGAACAAGTCCAGAGATTTAAGAAAAATGATTTGGTTCTGAAACAAAATAAAAACAACTTAAAGAATGAAATGGAAATAAACAAAAAAGGAGAGATGCTTACCTGTTTTACCTGGGCCAGGGAAGAAGCCGGCCCAGCCCACCAGGGGCGAACTGGTCTTCGTCCACCTCCGGCTAGAAGGACGCACGACGCGCCGGCACGTGCACGGCCACGTCCTGCCTGCCTGCTCGCCGTGGACGTCGCTGAGAGCCCCACGCGGACCCGTGGACCCATCCCGCTCTCTCTCGCCCTCTTTCGCCCTCTCCCTCTGCTTCCTCTCCCTTAGTCCCGAGCAGAGCTCGTCGTCACCTCGCTATCCCCGGGGCCTCCGGCCACCTAAAGCCCTGCCGTCGAGCTCACCGGGACTGGCATAAACCGCAGCCCCCCTTGCTAGAGGAGTCGAGCCCGAACGTGCTGCAACGCCAATGCTGACGGCTTCTTCAACCTTCGGCCAGCGGATGTCATCGCCGATTCGCCACCGCAGGAGCCTCCCCGAGCTCGTCGACCACCTCCTCGAGCCTGCTGTGAGCCCCGGTTCCTCTCCCCCTCGCCCTGTTGCCTGTTTCGTCCCCTAGCTGCCATCCCTGCCGTTACCGAACTCCGGCTGCCGCCAAAGTCACCGTGGCCATCGTCTCCGGCGTCCCCGCGTCCTCCCGTTGCCTTTGATGGATGCGCACGAACCCAACTGCCCGTAGGTGCCTTCCGCCGCCCAAATGGTCGCCGGAGGAGGATTTCCAGCGACCCCCGCTGTCTGGGCTCGTCGCCGGCGACTAACCCTGGCCGGGCCGACGTGGCACCGTCATTAAGGCCTAATTAACCACTAACCAGTCCCCCTTACGCTGACTAGCGGGCCCCATAGCTGGTCAAAGCTCTAGTCAACGTGAGGATTAGCCCTCTACAGATGACATGTTGGACCCACATGTCAATTTTGACTGGTCAACTTTTGACATTACCCTGATGTACTGCTGACATCATAAATGCATTTACTCGAATTTTCTTCTTCAATTATTTTTGGAAATTCAAAAAATATTTAAAACTTCTAAAAATCATAGAAATAATTTGTAAGTCAGATGAAAATAACTTATATATGAAAATTGATCAGTAAAATCCAATGAATCCATCTGAACCATTTTCATGCATGTTATAGCAATCTAACTAGTTGAACTTGGACAATTTAGTTCAAATGCATTATGGAATCCATATATGAAGTTGAATTTGAACCTTGAGTTCAAACCCACTTCATTTAAACTTGTTGCTAGATGCATTAGCTCAAACACCTCATATTGCCATGACCTATTCATGCATCATATTGTGGCATTTGGTGTGCATTGATTTGTTCCCTTCGAAGGATGTTCTTCGTGTTAGGCACTGTTCCGGAGGATATGACCGAGTATCCATCTCAGGAGCAGTACCATGTGATCTGAGGAACAAACCCCCCTTGAGCATATTGATATGAACCCACTCTCTCGCTCCTGCTCTCTTTTATTGCATTAGGACAATCATGATTCAATTGTTACCTGTTCTCGGTAGATGAACTCATTTCTTTGCATGACCTGTCTTTGCCACAGTAAATAGTTGAAACCACTTAGCATGAGTAGCAACTGCTTGAGCCTTGTTGTGCTTACTCATCTATGCCTGCTTCCTTACTGTGCCTGCTATGCTTAGAGTCGTGTCGTGTCGGGTCTGATACATCTGGGTGATGGATCGGAATGGCAGTATCCATGTCCTATTGTGTGAGAGTCAAGTGTGTGAACACAATTTGGTAAAGGTAGCGATGAGAGGCCATGTAGGAGTACATGGCAGGTTGCCTCATTGGGACCGACCTTAAGAATTGAGTTCTGTGTTTTTGATCCAAGACAGTTACTACCACACATTGGGCTCTGGTAACTCGACCCCTCCCAGCTTATTAATCGCCTAGTCCTCTTTCCAGGAGTCGCAACTAGTTTCTGGTGTTTGTTGGAAAAGTGATGGCGGTCGTGCATAGCGCTGCCCGACGGGGTGGGCTATGATGCGGTAGATGCACAGTGGCATGGTGTACCAAGTGTCACCCGAACGGTGGGCTTGGGAACCCTACGCACATCATTTGAGGCCATACCAGAAACTTCGGCTGGACTTCCGTGCGGTTTCAGTCTCAAATAGGCGATAAACCTGGACTAGGGTCTTGTGTGGTTGACGGTCGTCGCCGACGCCCACGCCGGTGCTTCTGCTTGAAGGTTGCCGAGATGCATGACGTGCATATGGTGATAAGTGGCGAGAGCATGTGTGAAGAAATATACCCCTACAGGGTAAAATAAACTATTCGAGTAGCCGCGTCCTTGGATATGAACTACTTGGAGAAGTTATGTGGTTCATAGATAAGTGAAATGATACTTCTTAAATACAGAAGATAAGCGTGAGTGCTATGTATGGCCTTCTTGTAGGGAGACGGATGTGGATCCATAGTGGTGTATTGATTGGTGAATATGTGGACTCGTGTGCGCTATCCCACCTCAAAGAAATAACTTGTAGTCGTAGTATAGGTTAGCCAAGAGTCAAAGCTGGCTTGCTGCAATAAACTCCACAACCCCCTTCATTGATACTGAAACATATGTAGATAGTTCTGATGTAAGTCCTGCTGAGTACCCTTGTACTCACGTTTGCTTAATTTATGTTTTTGTAGAAGAGACGTCAGTCTCATTAGTGGTATTTTCGACGGGAAGTTTGATGTTGACCGCATTAGCTTGGGAATCCCAGACAGAGGTCTGGTTCCTTTGGTAGGGTCATTATAGCTTTTCAGGCTCCTCTAGCCACTTTTGTAGATGTCTGTACTCAGACATGTTTAACTTCCGCTTGCTTGTTTGAATGCTCTGAATGTTGGGTCTTGTGACTCCTGTTTGCAACATCATATTGTATTGGCACTTTCGAGCCTTCTAAATAAATGTTGTAATGTTGTATGGTTATGTTGTGATGCCATAGTTGTATCTGTGCTTATTGGGCATGTCGTGTGTACATGTGACGTGCAACGGTATGTATGGGATTCGACACCTAGTTGTGTGCCTTTAGTAGTACTCTTTACGAGGACTGCCTCTTTGTGCTTCCTCCGAGCCTTGGTAGCTTGCTACTGCTCCGGACACATTGATTGACCGGCATGTATCCTTCTTTGCTGTTGTGTCTATCCCTTCGGGGAAATGTCTCGCAGTGTAATGGAGTCCCTGTAGCCTGCTATGACTCGTCTACGTGCAGTGATGACATTTATGTCCCACGGTGTAATGGAGTCCTTGTAGCTTGCTATGACTCGTCTACACATGCTAGAGATCGACACCTGCATTGTTGGGTTACGTATGCCTGTCCCTGTATGGATGTACCACTTTGGTTCTACGACTAGTCATGTCGGCACGGGTTCTTTGACATTTGAATGCCAGCGACACATTCACATATGTGAGTCAAAAGACGCAAATGGTCCCGACCCAGGTAAGGTGGCCGCCGTGGAGATAACCGTGCGTGAGACTGCAAAGTGATGTGATGTGTTACAGGCTGGATTCTTATGGCTTAGAATCGGGGTCCCGACATTTGAAGTAGCCAACACCATGATTCTTCCGGTATCCTCCGTGCTTGCGTACAATTTCCTCAAATTGCTTACATCCGGCAAGAATCTTGGAGATACATTTTTCTATAATTCCTTTCAATAAAGCATTTTCTTCCTCAATTGTAACTTGGTTAAGAGAATCATCATTAGTGGAATCAATAGAACTACTAGAAGCAACATCATTGGGTTTAGCATTTTTATTGTTGCTACTAGATGAAGAACCTTTGTTGCCTTTGTTACTAGATTGCTTAGTTTTAACTTGAGGCATGAAAGTAGACAAGAGTAGTCCTTTGGCTAGATAAGATGATGTCTTCTTTCGGAGATCGTCATTGATAGCTTTGAGAAACTCATGCTCTTGCTCCAAGTTGAGTTTGTCGAAGCATAGCTTCTCATGAGTTCTCACAAGCTCTATATGATCTTCGATAGTAGATTCATGAGCTAACTTAAGAGTGTTTAGTTCTTTAGTTAGTTGTTCTATTTTCATCTTATCGTCATCAAATGACTCATCTGGACTAGCATGAGAATTATCAAGTTCATTTTTATCAACATCACTAGTCATCATAACAAAGCAAATCATCTTCGTCACTATCAAAATCAAGATACTCGGGGTGTGATACCTTGGGGCCTTTAGCCATGACGCAACTTCCACTCCCTTCGTTTGGTGAATCAAATAGATCATAGGAGTTGATAGTCACTAGAGCAATTCTGGCAACACCATCATATTGACTATAGTCGGAGTCGGAGTGATAGCTTCTCTCAGAGTTGTTGTCGGAGTCGGAGCCGGAAACCCATTCACCAACATGAGCTTGATGTTTTCTTCTTGTGTAGCTCTTGGTGACCTTGTCCTTCTTCTATGAATCTATACTTGTCCTTGAGTGTCTTCGTTCATAACGATCATCTCTACTCCTTCTCTCTCTTTGTGGTGATTCATTCCTTGAGCTTCGTCTTCGAGGTGACTCTTCTCTTCTTTTGTAGGGAGCCGTGCAATCATTTGAGTAGTGTCCGGGCTTCCCAGAATTGTAGCAATTGCGGTCACAACTTGATGAACGCTTCTCATCATATCTTGAGTTGGAGCTTCTTTCTTTGCCTCTATTCTTGTAGAATTTGTTGAATTTCTTGACCATGAGGCTTATTTCTTCATTGGTGACATGGTTGTTTCTTGAAGTTAAGGGAGAATCTTTGAGTGTCATCTCATGAGCAACAATCCTTCCAATGACTTCCATAGGCTTGAGATCTTTGTAGTTTAGCATCATTTGGATTAATGTGCACACGGTGTCGTATCTCTCATCCAAAGCTCTAAGTATCTTCTTGATGATGAATTTATCGGTCATTTCTTCGCTTCCTAAGCCGGCAATCTCATTTGTGATGAGAGCTATCCTAGAGTACATCTCTGCGATTCCTTCACCATCCTTCATCTTGATCTTGTCAAGATGACCTTGAAGAACATCTAACTTGGATTCTCACACGGACTCGGTTCCTTCGTGCATATCAACCAAAGTATCCCAAATCTCTTTTGCATTCTCAAGACGGTTGATTTTGTTGAATTCTTCGGGGCATAAGCAGTTGAAGAGAATGTCGCATGCTTGAGCAATTAGTTGCAACATCTTCAACTCATCCGCGATCGCTTCATATCCGGTTCCCGTCCATCCGCAAAGAAGTCACCTTGCAAGCCAACATGAGCAATAGCCCAAATGGCCGGGTTATGACCAAGCATATGCATTTTCTTGTGCTTCCAACTCGCAAAATTAGTGCCATCAAAGTACGGACCTCTACGCTGATAACTTCCCTCACTAGATGCCATACTCTCCTAGGTTGTGAGACCTAAGCAATGGAGACCAAAGCTCTGATACCACTTGTAGGACCGAAAGTATGTCTACAGGGGGTGATTAGACTACTTGACCAAATAAAAGTTTTGCCTATACCAAGTTTTAGGGTTGACAGTTTATAGCATTTCATGGCAAGTCAAGTACACTCTACACATGCAAGTCTAAGAGTATATGGCAATGGAAAGTAACAACAAGCATGTATAGAATGGATAGGGTAGGAAGATCAAACGCAGTTGTAGACACGATGATTTTTCACGTGGTTCCGGTAGGTGGCGCCATTGTACATCCACGTTTATGGAGTCTTCAACCCACAGAGGTAACGGTCGCGAGAGTCCACGAAGGGCTCCACCCAAAAGGGTCCATGAAGTAGAAACATTGACTATTCATAACGGCTTCTGTCCACGTAGGACTAGACTCACTATGGGTAGATCTTCAGGAAGTACGCGATCTACTTGCCCTCACAAACTTCTTGGTTCACTACACAACACGAAGTAGGAGGCTCCCAAGCAACACCTAACCAATCTAGGAGGCACCACCCTCCAAAAGGTAATAGGCTCTCTAATGACGATGAACTCCTTGCTCTTGTGCTTCAAAATGATAGACTCCTCAGTACCCAATCACTCTTTGACAGATTTGGCCTGCTGGAAGAGATGGGATTGGTGTAAAGCTACTTGGGGAGGCTAGAGGTCAAGATCCATATGATTGGATTGGAAGATCTTGACCTCAACACAAGGGTAGGTGGTTCTCTCTCAGAAAACTGGATGGGGCAAGTGTGGAATAGTTCTAAGTGCTTCTCTTTCGAGTAGGTGGTGGTGAAGGGGTATATATAGGCATCCCCAAACATCCAACCATTACACACAAAATGACCAACTCGGTGACACCGACATGTTAATCTCGGTGGTACCGAAGTGACCAAAGGGTGGCCACTTTTGAATCTCGGTGAGACCGATATAAGAAACTTGATTGCACCGATAAGGTGACCAACGGTCAGATTTTAAATATCGAAGACGCCGACCCAACTTTCTCGGTGGTACCGACAATGTGAATTTGCATAACAGAAAGTTGGCAACCTAAACTCGGTGGCACCAGTATGGAATCGGTTGCACCGAAGTGGCTAGGGTTTGGCTGAGTCTGTCTAGGTTGTGGAATCGGTGGCATCGATATGGGAAAGTTGTTGCACAAATTTTGGGTGTTAGGTATAGAACAGACTTTGGTGGGACAGTTTGTGGATGTTTTTCACGACTATCACTTGTGCACGTTTGAGCATATTGTTCACCAACAAATCCTTACCCCCTTTTAATAGTATTGGCTTTCCTATGGACTCAAAGTGATTTCTCACAAATATAAAATGTAGAGTCCTCTTGCTTGAAGCTTGGCCAACCTATTTCCTTGCATCTTGGGGTATCTCCACAATCTCCTTTTGCCAATCCTATCATTGAACATTTAATGAAATATACTTGGTGGAAACATTAGTTCAATTACTTATAGGTTGTTTTTAATTACCAAAACCACCAAGGGAGCAAATGTGCTTTAACTACACTGCTATCCGAGCTGCTAACTTGCTATCACACAAGTTAGGATCCATTTACTTCCTCCAGGCAGGCCTCCGTACCATGAACACTATCTTGAGGCATACCTTGATGCCTAAGTTTGGAGATGAGAAGATGATTTGTGGCTACTCCATCAACATTCTTATCCATCTAGATAGTCACACCAAGATTCGAGTGATGGACTTGATTGTTGAAACAATGAAGAGGGTTGGTGCTGATCAGAAGCGCTCATGCTGCTATGCACCCTACATTCAGATGCTAATCAACTCCAAACTTGAGATGCACATCTTTGATCCGGATAGACTCCACTTGCCACTTCAGCCAGATTACGAGGACAACGTTGTGGTGATGGACCCATACCATCCCACATCAGCTGCATCTCAGGCACAGGCAGAGGTAGAGGCAGCTCGAGCCACTAGTACTCAGGTCCACGGATCTAGGAATGAGGACATGGAACTCTTGATGTCCACTGTCATGGACATAAAGAAGGACATCAAAACCATCATGGATAGTTAGGAGAGCCTTATGAACATCTTTGAAGATAGAGTGAAAACTCTCAGTGACAAGGTAGATGGCCTAATTAAGATAGTCAACGAGCTTAAGAAGGAAGTTGATGAAGCTCCTATCCATCGCACCTCTTCAGAGTGTGAGTCTTCTGATGATGAGGAGGATAGTGCACCTGTCAGGACGACTGCCCAGTTCATGACTGAGGGCAGGACACCTACAATTCCAGCTCCGGAGACGAGACCTTATTTTCCTGTTCTAGCTTGAGTGACATCAACTCCATCAACACTTTATGTGCCTCCAGTGTCTACACCAAATCTGTTTAGGACTTCAGCAGAAGTCTTCCCCGACGCAGTTCTCACGACTCCGACATCAACTACCGGAGGAGATCAGCCGTAGAAGAACGACTAGCTATATCTCTTCGATTTTTTTGGTAACTTATTGCCAAAGGAGGAGAAGTTGTATATTTATCTAGGCTATGAGTGAGAGAGCGTCTTTTTTTATTGCTGTTTTACAAAAAACATTTGGTGTTTTTGTTTGGATGTGAGATACTTTTGTGTGTGTTTGATCATAGACTTTAATGTGAGTTGCTACTATTTCCTATCTTTTGATGCTTATGTGATGATCATTCACTTTGCTTCATGTGTTGTGCTATGTTATTAACTCTTATTAGTCTCGCACACCACGAAGATATATGTGACATGGAAGAAGTGCCCCATGTACCTAACCGATTGTGCATTTGCATTCAAACGAAACTTAAAAATAATGCACAAATTTAGGGGGAGCACTTACTTATGAAATACTTCTCAAAGTGACGATTACATTCATTGATTATATCATATGTCGAAGGTTTGATCTATATGTTCATCAATTACCAAAAAGTGGGAGATTGAAAGCACATTTGCTCCCTTGGTGGTTTTGGTAATTAGTAACAACATATATGTCATTGAACTAATGTTTCCACTAAGCATGTTTCAGGAAAAGTTCAATGATGGGTTGGCAAAAGGATTGTGGAATACCCCAAGCTGCAAGGAAATAGATTGGAAAAGCTTCAAGCAAAGGACTCTACATTTTGACCTTTTGCGAGAAATCAGTTTGAGTCCATAGGAAAGCCAATACTATTAAAAGGGGGTAAGGTTTTGTTGGTGAACAAAATGCTAATACGTGAAAGGGATAGTCACCACATACACCCACAAGCTCTTCCACAAAAGTCTGTCCAAAGCCAAATATCCAAAAACGGTGCAACCAACACTTTTCAGTCGGTGCCACCGATTCCTAGGCTTAGACAGACTCAGCCAAACCCTAGCATTTCGGTGCAACCGATTCCATTTCGGTGCCACCGAGTTTGAGTTGGTAACTTCCTTTTACGCAAGTTCACAAAATCGGTCCCACCAAGTTTTGTGATTCGGCGTCACCGAGTCTGGCAATCTGACCATTGGTCACGTTATTGGTGCAACCGAGATGTATATATCGGTCTCATCGAGATCCAAAAGTTGCTACCTTTGAGGCAACTTGGTACCACTGAGATTTACACATCGGTGTCACTGAGTCTGACTTATTAGGTGTAACAGTTGGATTTTTGGAGATGCCTATCTATACCCCATCCACCACCACTCACTCACGAGAGCAGCTCTCAGAACAGTTCCCCACTCATACCTACACATTTTCTGAGAGAGAGCCACCTACTCATGTGTTGAGATCATGCCATTCCTTTCCTACCATATGAATCTTGATCTCTAGCCTCCCCAACTTGCTTTCCACCCAATCAACCTCTTCCACCATAGCCAAATATGTTAGAGACTGATTGTGTGTTGGGGAGTCTATCATCTGGAAGCACAAAGGCAAGGAGTTCATCGACATTATCGTTCCCATTACCTTTTGGAGGGTGGTGCCTCCTAGATTGGTTAGGTCTTGCTTGGAAGCCTCCTACTTCGTGTTGTTTAGTGAACCAAGAAGTTTGTAAGGGCAAGGAGATCGCCTACTTCGTGAAGATCTACCCCGAGTTAGGCCAGTCCTCCGTGGACGTAGGCCTTCATGGTATAGTCAAGGTTGCTTCTTCGTGGAACCCTCCGTGGACTCTCGCGACCATTACCCTCTGTGGGTTGAAGACTCCATATACATGGTTGTACGATAGCACCACCTATCGGAAGCACGGGAAAAATCATCGTCTCACCATTTGCGTTTGATCTTCCTACCCTTCCTTTACTTACATGCTTGTCTTTACTTTCTGCCGCAATACTTGTAGACATGCATGTGTAGGGTATAGTTGACATACTATGAATGATAAAATCTGCCAAGACATAAAATTTGGAAGAAGTAGATTTTTAATTGGTCAATAGTCTAATCACCCCCCTCTAGACCTACTTTCGATCCTACAGGGTCCGAACACAAGGGCGTGTGCGAAGATCACAAACAGTTTCACCCCTTCTAGCTCACTCCCCGGTAGCGTAGTTCGATGAACTCGGACGATGATGAGGGAGAAGATTGCACACGAGGATTTAACTAGGTTTTGGTGAGTTGCCTCGCGGGGGCGTTCTGGTGGTCTTGCTTCTTCTCCTGCCCCCCTCTACGGTGCAGCCTAGCCTCTCTTTATATTGGCTCGTGTCCTTTTCACTTATTTCTATGGCGAGAAGGGACCCCACAACGGCCAAATTCGAAGGGGGACAAGGGGTATGCCCTTATCTTGACGAAAGGTGATCTTCGCCTGCAAAGTAGCTGTTGGTGATGCAATGGTGGGCTCGGGGATGACATCCGTCCTGCAGGGCTTGTGATCTTGGTCTTGTTGCAACAGAATGGAAACCTTTAGGGGTGCTTTGGGAACCTACGTACATCCTTGCCCCCTTTGCACCAAAGAGGAAACTGTCCCGTCTAGCGCGCTAGCACCCGCCTAGCCCGCCTTGCGTCATTCTTTGTCTCCCACGGCCAAGCGTTGCATAGGGATCTCCATCGCACAAGAGGTGGCTCGGGGAGGACTATTCCCCCGCGGGTTTTGTTGCTCCTTCCCTCGCGAGCTTAGAGCTCTCGCGAGGGCCTTGTGTTGATTGGAGCCACGTTGGGCCGTACTTGGCTGTCGAAGTGGGTCACACCCTGGGCCGCACGCAGGCAAGCCTGGGCACCCCCTGATATGTCTCCAACGTATCTATAATTTATGAAGTATTCATGCCATGTTTACAATAATGCTATATGATTTTGACATGATTTTGTTAGAACTAACCCGAACAAACGTTGTTTTCAGCAGAACTACCATGGTGTCATTTTTGTGCAAAAATATAAGTTCTCGGAATGGGCTGAAAATTTAGTATGATTTTTTTGGAAGAAAAGAGACCCCCGAAGCATTGGATTTGGGCCAGAAGAGCCACGAGGAGGTCACAAGCCTGCCAGGCGCAGCCACCCCCTAGTCGCGCCTAGCAGGCTTGTCACTGCCTTGTGCCCCCCTTGACGTGAGATCAACGCCAAAAATTCCTATATATATAAACCACCCAAAAGAAACCTTGATAGGGAGTTCCGCCACCACAAACCTCGAGAGCCACGAAAAACAATTCGGGAGCCCGTTCTGGCACCCTGCCGGAGGGGAAAACCATCATCGGAGGCCATCTTCATCACCCTGACGGTCTCCATGATGAGGAGGTTGTAGTTCACTCTCGGGCCTAAGCGTATGTACGAGTAGCTATGTGTTTGATCTCTCTCTATCTCTTGTGTTCTAGAGACGGCACGATCTTGATGTACCACGAGCTTTATTGATATAGATGAATCATATGGAGCTTTCCCCTCTCTATCTTGTTGTGATGAAATGAGTTTTCCCTTTGAAGTTTTCTTATCAGATTGAGTCTTTAAGGATTTGAGACACTTGATGTATGTCTTGCGATGGGATATCTGCGGTGACAATAGGATGTTCGATTGACCTACTTGATGTATGTTTTGGTGATCAACTTGCGGGTTCCGTGACCTTGGGAATCTATGCATAGGGGTTGGCACATGTTTTCATCTTGAATCTCCGGTAGAAACTTTCGGGCACTCTTTGAAGGTCTTTGCGTTGGATTGATTGTGATGAATCTGAAATTATGTGATGCACATCATATAATCAAGCCCATGGGTACTTGTGGTGACATTGGAGTATCTAGGTGACATTAGGGTTTTGGTTGATGTGGTGACATTAGGTGTTATTTTAGTACGAACTCTAGGGCTGTTTGTGATAGTTATAGGGATAGCTCATAAGATTGATCGAAAAAGATAACTTTGAGGTGGTTTGTAATTTCTTTGTCACACGAGAGGTATTTACATATGATTCAACTATGGCAATATTGTTGGGAGAAATTGCATGTCACAACCCTAGCAAGTGTCCTGGGCTAGCAATGTGTTTGCATCATCATCATCATCATTGCAGCAATATGAAATGGGGAGAAAGAAAAGAAACCCCAAGCACTTAATGAATTAAAGAAATTCCAGATAAATGAAATTTCAACAAATCCAAAATGCCCATCAAAAATGTTCCCTATGTCTGATAATTGAGGACATGGATATACCAGGGACCATTCTAATTATTTGAACATTTCAAATAATTTAAATTACTGATTTAAGTCTCTGAAAATGACAAATAAAAATATTATCATTATAACTGTTTTCAAAATAATCTGAAACTTTTTATACAAGTTTGAAATATTCAAATTTGAATATATAAAAGTTTTGGAATTATTTTGAAAGGGTATTTGGACCTGCAAAGAAATATACAAATGTTAGTTGAAATCAGAAAACAAAAATAAAAAGAAAAGAGAGGAGACTTACGTGTGAAGTGGAAGGCCCAGCCCAGCCCACCAGGGGTGGGAAGGTCATCTTCCACCTCGCGCCAGTAGGCGTCGAGGTGGCGAGCGAGCCATCGCCGGCCTCCACCTCCTGCTTGCCACCGACGAGGCTGCTCCCCTGCTTCACCCGCGCCTGGAAGACGCAAGAGTCCTCTCCCCCCGAGCTCATTCTCCCCCTCCCTCTCTCCTCTGCTCTCTCTCCCGATCCCCTGCCGAAGGCCGCTGTCGCCGGACGTTGATTCGTCGCCGTCCCTGCCTCCCCGAGCCCGCTAACCAGCTCCCTGGAACCGTCATGAGCCCCTCTTCCTTTCCCCTATGTTTCCACTCTCTCTGGCGTCCACTAGCTAGCTGCGTCGCCGGACCCGAGAACCTCCCACCGCCGTTGATGGTCGCCGCCGTGCGTAGTGCCCTCGAAGCTCACGTGAGCGTGCATGGTTGAACTGCTGGAGTTCCCAGGAGCCCGTAGAGCCCATCGTTGCGTCGCCCCGTGCCCTATGTCATGTTTGCGTCCGAGCCCGAGCTCCGGCCGCCGCCACGAGCTCGATTCCGGCGAGCTCCGGTGGCCCCGTGACCTCCTGTGGCTTCGGATGGATGCGGTCGTGCATGGGCTACATGCCGGTGGTTTCAGCGCGCCAAATGATCACCTGTAGGAGAAACCCGATGGACGTCGTCGTCCCTGATGGTCACCGGCATCGAGCCGCCGGCCAACTCCGGCAGGTTTGACCCTGGGTGGGCCCTGGTTTGACTTTATGAGTCAATGACAGGTGGGCCCCGACTCTCATTAGATTTAGCATAATCTGTAATTAGTTTAATCATTTTGATTAATTAAATGTGACACTCACAGTGGGTCCCACTATGTTAATTAGCCAGGATAATTATTCAATTAAGTCTGATTAGTGCCGAGTCTATGACACATGGGCCCCACTGGTCAGATTTGACCTGGAGCGGGTCTATTGACCAGCTGACGTCAGGATGATGACAAGCTGATGTCATAAATCAATTTCTTATATAAAAATAATTCCAGAAATTATTTAAAACTTTGAAAAATCATATAAATTAATCGATAAGTTAGATGAAAATAATTTATATATGAAAATTTATCAGAAAAATCCAATGAATCCAATGGTACTACTCTCACGGAATTTGAAATGAGAACAACTTTGAACCTATATTCAAATTCATTTCAAATTGACATGATCACTAGTTACATTAGCTCATCCATGCATATTACTATGCCATGATCATGCATCATATTGTTGCATTTGCTTGTATTGACTGCTTTTATCTGCGTTGCGGTAGGTCCTAATCCGGAAGATACTACCCCGTATCCCGACGAAGGAGAGAACTCCTCCACAACCCAGCAAGGCAAGCAACCCCATTGATCATTTCGGTAACATCCCACACTCTCTCGCTGCTGCTCGTGTTTATTGCATTAGGATAAACAATCACATGTCAGTCATACACGGTAGATGAACCTAATCTTCTGCATGACCTGATCTTGTCACAGTAAATAGCTAAACCTTGCAACCTAGCATACCTGGTAGATGCTTGTGCCATGATGTGCTTAGCTTACTTTCATGCTATCCTTGCTATGCTTAGAGTTGTGCCAGATCTGTTTCATCAGGGTGATGAACCGGAGTGAAACTGTGTTGTTCTGATGTGATGAGCTCATGATGAATCCGTTTTGGTAAAAGGTAGCGAGGAGAGGCTATGTAGGAGTACATAGCGGGTTGTCTCATTGGGACCGTTCTTAGGAACTGGGTTCCGTGTTTGTGATCCAAGACTAGTTACTACCACATGCTGGGCCCTGAAATATGACCCCGCTCGACTTATCAGTCGCTTAATCTTTGGTCCAGGTATTGCAAGTAGTTTCTGGTGTTTATAGCATGCTGGAGGCCGTGCATAGCGCTGACCCTCGGGGTGGGTTACGATCCTATAGGTAGTGGCACGGTGTACCAAGGGTCACCCGAATGGTGGGCTTGGGAACCCTACGCACATCATTTGGGGCCGTAGAGGAAACTTCGGCCGGACTTCCGTACGGGTCCAGTTTCAAATAGGCGGTAGCCTGGACTAGAGGTCTTATGTGATTGACGGTTGTTGCCGACTCCCTCGCTGGGCATCCGCTTGAAGGTTGCCAAGGTGCATGGTTTATGGCACACAATGATAAGTGGCGAGAGCGTGTGTGAAGAAGTACACCCCTGCAGGGTATGAAACTATTCAAATAGCCGCGTCCTCAGATATGGACTACTTGGAGAACTTATGTTATTCATAGATAATCAAATGGATACTCCTAAAAATATGAAGACAAGTGTGAGTACCATGGTTGGCACTCTTCCGGAAGGGGAAGGTGAATCCATGGTGGTGTATTGTGATGGTGATAGTGGACTCATGTGCGATATCTAAAATCGTAACAAAGAGTTTAAAAATTGAGTAGTGTAGGTTAGCCATGAGTCAAAGCTGGCATTCCTGCATGAACTCCACCACCCCCCTTATTGATACATGAGCATAAATAGACTAGCTCTATTTTAAAGACTTGCTGATTATGATTGTACTCATCCTTGCTTAATAAATGTTGCAGAAGAGAACCAGGACCCATCAGGTGGGTTCTATCTAGACGTTGATTATGCCGAATAGCTGGTGTGCCAGCTACGATCTTGCCCGTGTGGTGGGCTGTAGATAGTCAGGCCATTTGCCTCTTTTCTATTTTCGCCGTCTGTACTCAGATAGCTTAAGTTTCCGCTGGCTTGTATGACTTTGTTTGTATGACTTGAGTGTCAGGTCATGTGACCCCTATCTGTAAGAACATATTATGCAAGGCTCGTGTGAGCCTCTTAAATAAAAGTCATGTTGTTGTATGGTTATGTTGTGATGCCATAGTTGTATCTATGCATATCGGGCATGTCGTGCGTACGTGTGACGTGCAACAGTATGTATGGCATCCGACACCTAGTCGTGTGCCTTTAGTAGTACTCTTTACGGGAAACTATCTCTTTGTGCTTCCACCGAGCCATGGTAGCTTGCTACTGCTCCGAACACATTGATTGACTGGCATGTATCCTTCTTTGCTGCTGTGTTTGTCCCTTTGGGGAAATGTCTCGCAGTGTAATGGAGTCCCTGTAGCCTGCTACGACTCGTCTACGTGCAGTGATGACATTCGTGTCTCACGACGTAATGGAGTCCTTGTAGCTTGCTATGACTCATCTACACATGCTTGAGGCCGACACCTGCATTGCTGGGTTATGTATGCATGTTTCTGTACAGATGTGCCACTTGGGTTCTATGACTACACATGTCGGCCCGGGTTCTTTGTTGCGTGATTGCTAGTGACACGTTCACATACGTGAGCCAAAAGACGCAAACGGTCCCGGCCAAGGTAAGGCTGCAGCCGTGGAGTACTGTGCGTGAGGCCGCAAAGTGATGTGGCTTGTTACAGTGTGGAATCATATGACTTAGGATCGGGGTCCCGACAGCATTGGTATCAGAGCCTGACTAACTGTAGGACTACCAAGCCAAACCGGTCGAAGTTGAGTCTAGAAACACTATAGATAAGCAAGGAATTGATTGTGGAAGGGAACGTAAGGCTCTTTTAACTCCTCTTCCCAAGTTATTCTATGCTGGGTCATTCTCATCTCTTCTACGGGGATATGAACTAGGATTCTCATCTATTTCTTAGGATGACGAGTTACTAGCCATGGACGAATAGCTAGCTTGGTTGTAAGTAGTGCAGTTATTCAAGTGTTGTTGGTGTGACAAATAGATGGAGAAGAGATTTGAGTCTAGATAGTCAAGTGGTTATGCCTTTCCAATCTTTTTCAATTGTCTCAAAAAATTTCTTGAGCAAGTACAGCCGTTATGCTGTCCAATTTTTGCTAGGATCTCTAATGTCTTTGCATCATTCTCTATTTCAGATGCCCTCTCATCCTTTCCGTCAGGTGGTCCGTTTGACCAGGTGCATCGATGTGCCGGGTCACACGGCCATGTTGGTTAGAGTTATGATGGAGGTTGGATACCGCTGGTACCTAGAGTATACAGTGGAGGAGCAGTATCGAGATTTCAACTAGAGTCAGTATCTGTGTACCGTTAGGATATATCCTTCATATCCTGGAGCTGCAGAGCCACTTCACTAGACTCATGGATTGGGAGTTACCATATATATGGCAGTTCAAGAAGCCGCCTACACTATGTTGACTATTATGAGGTTTCATCATGGTCTGCTATAGAACACGGAGTTATGCTATGTTCTTGCTTCCATGGGAGGAGAGGATGGATATCTTAGTGTAGCCTACTTTGATCATTCTCATGAGGCCCCTAGGCTGCAGGTGACCGCTCAGAAGTTGGAGAACAGGGATCGTGATGCACGTGCTCTTCGCATGGAGCCCTATGCTACCCGTGCCCGTCTTTGGACAGCCTTGACGCAGTTGGCACCTGTCGTGCAGACAGGCTATGGAGATTTGGAGATGCTGACCCCATCGCGGACTCATTTGCCAGCACACGTAGACTAGCCTGATGTTGGAGGCATCACCCCTCTTCGAGGACCGTTGTTGCCGCCAACAAGGGGACCAAGGCCACATCCGTGTTCTTATGGTTTCCAAGGATCCCAGGCTAGAGTGTTTCCAGATCCTCAGGTTCAGCTCCTAGGTCACGGGGGTAACCTGTACGAGGCATTCTATGGTGATGTCTGAGTGCGTGGATGTTAGTCCTAGTATGGTAGTAGTCGTATCGCCAGAGTCCTGTGTGTCTTGTGGGATATCACCAAGGTCGAGAGTTGAGTTCCAGAGGTGTAGATAGATAATGTATAGGAAGCTTGTAATGCCTCCGATGAGTTGTGTCATCTCTCTGTAGTTGTTATCAGCTTGGGCTTGTACTGAACTAAGTCATGGTGTGTATGTAACCTAATGTTCATATGGTAGTTGCTTTACCATGTTGATTGGTGTTTATCCTACATGCCATGTTGACCAGTACATTCCTTATCTCATGTCTTAGAGTTGATGTTCTCTATTTCTAAGTTGTGGATTGTTTTCCCCAAGATGGTGGCAACTAGGAACAACCCCGTGCCTGCTCCTGAGCAGGGCGAGAGTAGCCAGCCAAGGCAAGAGGAGCTGCCACATGCACCATCTCTGGCGGAGGTGATGCTAGAAGCTGAAAGGAATAAGAGGGAGACCAACAGGCTGCTGGAAAGAATTGAACAGAACACAGCTCGTGCTCCCCACAATGATCACCATGATGGAGTATCACTTGGTGATTTTATGAAGCTGTGTCCACCTAAGTACCATCGTTCGTTCGACCCCCTCGATGCGGATGATTGGCTGACTAGTATGTCACGCAAGTTCTGAGCTGCAAATGTTTCAGAGGCCAACAAGGTGACCTTTGCAACATACTTTCTGGAGGGACCTGCCAACCTGTGGTGGGAAAGCTATGAGGCTATGCGTCCCCAGGGACCTGCACCAACCTGGGCAGAGTTCAGCGCCGCATTCCGTATCCATCACATCCTGAAAGGGCAGATGGATCGCAAAAGAGAGGAATTATGTGCCTTCACCCAGGGCAGATTGTCAGTGGATGCATACAGTCGCGAGTTTGGTAATCTTGCTCGCTATGCCCCAGAAGAAGTCTCAACTGATGCTAAGAAGCAGGCTATGTTCCGCAAGGGACTTAACGCTGAGCTTCGCCGAGATCTTCGTCTGCACGAGTGCACCACCTTCCAGCCTCTCATCAATAAGGCCATCAATGCTGAGTCCGGACAAACTGACTACAAGGCTTCTATGAAGCATAACCGTGACTTCAACCCTGCATCGGGTTCAGGCCCTAACAAACGCCGAGTGTGGCTGCCCAATGCAGCTTTGCCGCCAAGATACACCGCGAGGCCATCCTTCTAGGCACCTCGTCCAGTTCAGTTCAACCCTCCACCCAGACCATTTGGAGGACCGTCTACAAATGCTGCACCTCGTGCTAAAGTGGTATGCTACAAATGTGGATAACCGGGACACTACTCTCATGAGTGTCCCCAGAACAATGCTAAGCTCGCTGGACATGGGAAACTAGGAAAAGCTTACTATGTGAAGCCAACTCCTGCCCGTGGGCGAGTGAATTATGTGTCTGCTGAAGAAGCCCTTGAAGATCCTGATGTCATTCTAGGTACGCTTCTTGTTAATAGCCACCTAGCATCTGTTCTATTTGATACTGGGGCATCTCATTCTTTCATCTCTGAAAGTTATGCATAGTTGCATAACATGTCCTTCTGTGACATGCCCACTCCCATAGTAGTTCAGACTCCTGGTTCAAAATGGCAAACTTCTAGAGTGAGTCATGACAATGAAATTCTGGTGGATAGACTAGTATTTCTAGCATCCTTGATAGCTCTTAAGTCTTCGGACATCAATATCATTCTAGGTATGGATTGGATGAAAGCCCACTATGCCAAGATTGATACTCATTTTAGGAATGTTCAACGTACACATTCATCGGGTGAGATAGTTAATGTCTCTACTCGAACAACCAAGCGCCAACTCTATTCCCTAAATGCTAGCCCTCTTCCTGAGTTAGAGGATATTCTAGTAGTCCGTGATTTTCTGGATGTCTTCCCAGAGGAACTGCAAGGTATTCCACCTGTCAGAGATGTTGAGTTTGTGATAGAACTCATTCCAGGGATAGTCCCAATAGCCAGAAGACCCTATAAGATGGCACCCTTAGAACTAGCCGAGCTAAAAACCCAACTCGATGAAGCTTTGAAGAAAGGTTTCATTCGTCCTAGCTCTTCTCCTTGGGCTTGCCCCGTCCTCTTTGTTAAGAAGAAGGATGGATCGGACCGGATGGTTGTGGATTACCGACCAGTGAATTTGGTCACTATCAAGAACAAGTATCCGCTCCCCAGGATCAACGATTTGTATGATCAACTCGCTAGATCCTCTATCTTTTCCAAAATGGATTTGAGGTTGGGATACCATCAAATCAGAATTAGAAACGGGGACATTCCAAAAACGGCTTTTGTCACTCGTTATGGCCAATACGAGTACACCGTCATGTCCTTCGGTTTAACCAATGCCCCAGCCACCTTCTCTCGTCTAATGAATACGATCTTCATGGAGTATTTGGATAAATTCGTCGTGGTTTACCTCGACGACATACTCATCTTCTCGAAGAACGAACAAGAACATGCCGAGCATCTAAGGCTGGTATTGATGAAACTTCGAGAGCACCGCTTATATGCCAAATTCTCCAAGTGTGAATTTTGGTTGCCAGAAGTGACCTAGCTAGGACACGTAATCTCTGGTAAAGGAATTGCTGTCAATCCCGAGAGAGTTCAGGCCATCCTTGATTGGACTCAACCTGAATCGGTTAAGCAAGTTCGGAGTTTCCTTCGCTTAGCGAGCTATTGTCGCCGCTTTGTTGAGAACTTCTCCAAGGTTGCGAAACCTCTGACTGAACTCCTCAAGAAAGATAAAAAGTTCGAGTGGACCCCACAATGCGGGCATAGTTTTTAGGAGTTGAAACGACGACTGACCTCTGCTCCCGTTCTGGTGCCACCAGATTTTTCTAAGGACTTTATTATCTACTGCGACGCCTCGCGACAAGGATTAGGTTGCATTATCATGCAAGATCGTCATGTGATTGCATACGCATCTCGACAGTTGTGTCCACATGAGGATAATTATCCAACACGTGATCTTGAGCTTGCAGCTGTAGTCCATGCACTAAAAACATGGCGACATTACCTTCTGGGTAATCGTTGCGAGATTTACAGTGATCACCAAAGTCTGAAATATATTTTCACCCAGCCGGATTTGAATCTCAAGCAAAGACGATGGGTAGAGTTGATTACAGTTTACAACTTAGGGATATCTTACACCCAGGAAAAGCCAATGTCATGGCTGATGCACTAAGTCGTAAGTCTTGTTGTAACAATCTGATGTTACAACAAGGTCAACCGCTTCTCTATGAGGAATTCCGGAAGTTAAACCTTCACATTGTTCCTCAAGGATTCCTATGCAACCTTGTGGCGAAACCTACTCTTAAGGATCAAATCATAGCTGGCCAAAGGCATGATAAGGGAATTTCCCGGATCAAAGAGAACCTTGTTAGCGGTCTCGCTAAGGAATTCTCTATAGATGATCAAGGTGTAGTGCTCTTCCAGGGCCGTTTGGTGGTTCCTAAGAGCCAACATCTCAGGCAGCTGATTCTTAAGGAGGCTCGTGATTCTCCTCTCAAAATTCATTCGGGTAGTACCAAAATGTATCAAGACCCACGCCAGAGGTTTTGGTGGACTAGGATGAAGAGAGAAATTGCTCAGTATGTTGCTAACTGTGACGTTTGTCGTCGCGTGAAAGCAGAACATCAAAGGCCTGCTGGCACCCTTCAACCTTTAGCTATTCCTGAATGGAAATGGGATAAGGTCGGTATGGATTTCATCACCGGTTTTCCCAGGACCAAGAGAGGGAACAATGCTATATTTGTAGTCCTTGATCGCCTCTCCAAAGTGGCTCATTTTCTTCCTGTTCATGAAAGCATTACTGCTAGTCAGCTAGCGGAGTTATATGTTTCTCGAATAGTTTCTCTCCATGGTGTTCCTTTGGAGATTAACTCAGACCGCGGAAGTATCTTTACTTCTCGATTTTGGGAAAGTTTTCAAACCGCTATGGGAACTCAACTATCCTTTAGCACTGCTTTCCACCCTCAGTCAAGTGGTCAAGTTGAGTGAGTCAATCAAACTCTCGAAGACATGCTCCGAGCTTGAGTTATATCCTTTGGTATGAATTGGGAGAACTGCCTTCCATTTGCTGAATTTGCTTATAACAATAGTTATCAATCAAGCTTGGGCAAAGCCCCTTTTGAAGTTCTCTATGGACGAAGATGTCAAACACCTCTTAACTGGACAGAAACCGGAGAGAGGCAACTTTTTAGCCCGGAAATGATTCAGGATGAAGAGGAGCAAGTTCGCGTTATTCGTGAACAGATGAAAACAGCCCAATCTCGTCAAAAGAGTCAATATGATCGTCATCATAATTCTTTGACCTATGAAGTTGACGAGAAGGCTTACCTTCGGGTTACACCTCTGAAGGGTAGCCATCGATTCGGTATCAAAGGCAAGTTGGCTCCTCGTTACATTGGACCTTTTCGCATTCTTCCTAAACGGGGAGAAGTTGCCTACCAATTGGAACTTCCACCGCATCTTTCCAAGGTTTATGATGTCTTCCACGTCTCACAACTAAGGCGTTGCTTTTCGGATCCTATCCGCGAAGTAGACCACGAAGCGCTTGATCTTCAAGATAACCTTACGTACCGAGAATACCCTGTTCGTATTCTCGATCAAGCTGAGCGTACCACTCGACGTCGGAACATCAAGTTTCTTAAGGTTCAATGGTCACATCATTCTAAAAAGGAGGCGACATGGGAAAGAGAAGATCGTCTTCGACTAGAGTACCCCGCGCTCTTCCCGACGACTTCAAAATCTCGGGACGAGATTCTTTTGAGTGGGGGTGAGTTGTCACAACCCTAGCAAGTGTCCTAGGCTAGCAATGTATTTGCATCATCATCATCATCATTGCATCAATATGAAATGGGGAGAAAGAAAAGAAACCCCAAGCACTTAATGAATTAAAGAAATTCCAGATAAATGAAATTTCAACAAATACAAAATGCCCATCAAAAATGTTCCCTATGTCTGATCATTGAGGACATGGATATACCAGGGACCATTCTAATTATTTGAACATTTCAAATAATTTAAATTACTGATTTAAGTCTCTGAAAATGACAAATAAAAATATTATCATTATAACTGTTTTCAAAATAATCTGAAACTTTTTATACAAGTTTGAAATATTCAAATTTGAATATATAAAAGTTTCGGAATTATTTTGAAAGGGTATTTGGACTTGCAAAGAAATATACAAATGTTAGTTGAAATCAGAAAACAGAAATAAAAAGAAAAGAGAGGAGACTTACCTGTGAAGTGGAAGGCCCAGCCTAGCCCACCAGGGGTGGGAAGGTCATC
The DNA here is from genome assembly GCA_022496015.1 of Hordeum marinum. NCBI lineage: Eukaryota > Viridiplantae > Streptophyta > Magnoliopsida > Poales > Poaceae > Hordeum > Hordeum marinum. The sequence goes on from CM039678.1 coordinate 275,365,846, forward strand.
TTCCACCTCGCGCCAGTAGGCGTCGAGGTGGCGACCGAGCCATCGCCGGCCTCCACCTCCTACTTGCCACCGACCAGGCTGCTCCCCTGCTTCACCTGCGCCTGGAAGACGCGAGAGTCCTCTCCCCCCGAGCTCATTCTCCCCTCCCTCTTTGCTCTGTTCTCTCTCCCGATCCCCTGCCGAAGGCCGCTGTCGCCCGACGTCGATTCGTCGCCGTCGCTGGCTCCCCGAACCCGCTGACCAGCTCGCTGGAACCGCCATGAGCCCCTCTTCCTTTCCCCTATGTTTCCACTCTCTCTGGCGTCCACTAGCTAGCTGCGTCGCCGGACCCGAGAACCTCCCGCCGCCGTCGATGGTCGCCGCCATGCGTAGAGCCCTCCAAGCTCACGTGAGCGTGCATGGTTGAACTCCTCGAGTTCCCAGGAGCCTGTAGAGCCCATCGTTGCGTCGCCCCGTGCCCTGTTTCATGTTTGCGTCTCAGCCCGAGCTCCGGCCGCCGCCACGAGCTCGTTTCTGGCGAGCTCCGGTGGCCCCGTGACCTCCTGTGGCCTCGGATGGATGCGGTCGTGCATGGGCTACACGCCGATGGTCTCAGCGTGCCAAATGATCGCCTGTAGGAGAAACCCGATGGACGCCGTCGTCCCTGATGGTCACCGGCGTCGAGCCGCCGGCCAACTCCGGCAGGTTTGACCCCGGGTGGGCCCTGTTTTGACTCTACGAGTCAATGACAGGTGGGCCCCGACTCTGATTAGATTTAGGATAATCTGTAATTAGTTTAATCATTTTGATTAATTAAATGTGACACTGACAGTGGGTCCCACTATGTTAATTAGTCAGGATAATTATTTAATTAAATCTGATTAGTGCTGAGTCTATGACAGATGGGCCCCACTGGTCAGATTTGACCTGGAGCGGGTCTATTGACCAGCTGACGTCAGGATGACGACAGGCTGATGTCATAAATCAATTTCTTATATAAAAATAATTCCAGAAATTATTTAAAACATTCAAAAATCATATAAATTAATCTGTAAGTCAGATGAAAATAATTTATATATGAAAATTTATCAGAAAAATCCAATGAATCCAATGGTACTACTCTCATGCATGTTAGAGCAACCTAAGTAGGTGAACATGGACAATTACCATTAGGTTAATATATGGAATTTGAAATGAGAACAACTTTGAACCTATATTCAAATTCATTTCAAATTGACATGATCACTAGTTACATTAGCTCATCCATGCATATTACTATGCCATGATCATGCATCATATTGTTGCATTTGCTTGTATTGAGTGCTTTTATCTGCGTTGCGGTAGGTCCTAATCCGGAAGATACTACCCCGTATCCCGACGAAGGAGAGAACTCCTCCAGAACCCAGCAAGGCAAGCAACCCCATTGATCATTTCGGTAACATCCCACACTCTCTCGCTCCTGCTCTTGTTTATTGCATTAGGATAAACGATCACATGTCAGTCATACACGGTAGATGAACCTAATCTTCTGCATGACCTGATGTTGTCACAGTAAATAGATAAACCTTGCAACCTAGCATACCTGGTAGATGCTTGTGCCATGACGTGCTTAGCTTACTTTCATGCTATGCTTGCTACGCTTAGAGTTGTGCCAGGTCTGTTTCATCAAGGTGATGAACCGTAGTGAAACTGTGTTGTTCTGATGTGATGAGCTCATGATGAATCAGTTTTGGTAAAAGGTAGCGAGGAGAGTCTATGTAGGAGTACATAGCGGGTTGTCTCATTGCGACCGTTCTTAGGAACTGGGTTCCGTGTTTGTGATCCAAGACTAGTTACTACCACATGCTGGGCCCTGAAATATGACCCCGCTCGACTTATCAGTCGCTTAATCTTTGGTCCAGGTATTGCAAGTAGTTTCTGGTGTTTATAGCATGCTGGAGGCCGTGCATAGCGCTGACCCTCGGGGTGGGTTATGATGCTATAGGTAGTGGCATGGTGTACCAAGGGTCACCCGAATGGTGGGCTTGGGAACCCTGCGCACATCGTTTGGGGCCGTAGAGGAAACTTCGGCCGGACTTCCGTACGGGTTCAGTTTCAAATAGGCGGTAGCCTGGACTAGAGGTCTTATGTGATTGACGGTCGTGGCCGACTCCCTCGCTGGGCATCCGCTTGAAGGTTGCCGAGGTGCATGGTTTATGGCACACAATGATAAGTGGCGAGAGCGTGTGTGAAGAAGTACACCCCTGCAGGGTATGAAACTATTCAAATAGCCGCGTCCTCGGATATGGACTACTTGGAGAACTTATGTTGTTCAGAGATAATCAAATGGATACTCCTAAAAATATCAAGACAAGTGTGAGTACCGTGGTTGGCACTCTTCCGGAAGGGGAAGGTGAATCCATGGTGGTGTATTGTGATGGTGATAGTGGACTCATGTGCGATATCTAAAATCGTAACAAAGAGTTTAAAAATTGAGTAGTGTAGGTTAGCCATGAGTCAAAGTTGGCATTCCTGCATGAACTCCACCACCCCCCTTATTGATACATGAGCATAAATAGACTAGCTCTATTTTAAAGACTTGCTGATTATGATTGTACTCACCCTTGCTTAATAAATGTTGCAGAAGAGAACCAGGACCCATCAGGTGGGTTCTATCTAGACGTTGATTATGCCGAATAGCTGGTGTCCCAGCTACGATCTTGCCCGTGTGGTGGGCTGTAGATAGTCAGGCCATTTGCCTCTTTTCTATTTTCGCCATCTGTACTCAGACAACTTAAGTTTCCGCTGGCTTGTATGACTTTGTTTGTATGACTTGAGTGTCAGGTCATGTGACCCCTATCTGTAAGAACATATTATGCAAGGCTCGTGTGAGCCTCTTAAATAAAAGTCATGTTGTTGTATGGTTATGTTGTGATGCCATAGTTGTATCTATGCATATCGGGCATGTCGTGCGTACGTGTGACGTGCAACAGTATGTATGGCATCCGACACCTAGTCGTGTGCCTTTAGTAGTACTCTTTACGGGAAACTATCTCTTTGTGCTTCCACCGAGCCATGGTAGCTTGCTACTGCTGCGGACACATTGATTGACTGGCATGTATCCTTCTTTGCTGCTGTGTTTGTCCCTTTGGGGAAATGTCTCACAGTGTAATGGAGTCCCTGTAGCCTGCTACGACTCGTCTACGTGCAGTGATGACATTCGTGTCTCACGACGTAATGGAGTCCTTGTAGCTTGCTATGACTCATCTACACATGCTTGAGGCCGACACCTGCATTGCTGGGTTATGTATGCATGTTTCTGTACAAATGTGCCACTTGGGTTCTATGACTACACATGTCGGCCCGGGTTCTTTGTTGCGTGATTGCTAGTGACACGTTCACATACGTGAGACAAAAGACGCAAACGGTCCCGGCCAAGGTAAGGCTGCAGCCGTGGAGTACTGTGCGTGAGGCCGCAAAGTGATGTGGCTTGTTATAGTGTGGAATCATATGACTTAGGATCGGGGTCCCGACAGCATTGGTAGCAGAGCCTGACTAACTGTAGGACTACCAAGCCAAACCGGTCGAAGTTGAGTCTAGAAACACTATAGATAAGCAAGGAATTGATTGTGGAAGGGAACGTAAGGCTCTTTTAACTCCTCTTCCCAAGTTATTCTATGCTGGGTCATTCTCATATCTTCTACGGGGATATGAACTAGGATTCTCATCTATTTCATAGGATGACGAGTTACTAGCCATGGACGAATAGCTAGCTTGGTTGTAAGTAGTGCAGTTATTCAAGTGTTGTTGGTGTGACAAATAGATGGAGAAGAGATTTGAGTCTAGATAGTCAAGTGGTTATGCCTTTCCAATCTTTTTCAATTGTCTCAAAAATTTTCTTGAGCAAGTACAGCCGTTATGCTGTCCAATTTTTGCTAGGATCTCTAATGTCTTTGCATCATTCTCTATTTCAGATGCCCTCTCATCCTTTCCGTCAGGTGGTCCGTTTGACCAGGTGCATCGATGTGCCGGGTCACACGGCCATGTTGGTTAGAGTTATGATGGAGGTTGGCTACCGCTGGTACCAAGAGTATACAGTGGAGGAGCAGTATCGAGATTTCAACTAGAGTCAGTATCTATGTACCGTTAGGATATATCCTTCATATCCTGGAGCTGCAGAGCCACTTCACTGGACTCATGGATTGGGAGTTACCATATATATGGCAGTTCAGGAAGCCGCCTACACTATGTTGACTATTATGAGGTTTCATCATGGTCTGCTACAGAACACGGAGTTATGCTATGTTCTTGCTTCCATGGGAGGAGAGGATGGATATCTTAGTGTAGCCTACTTTGATCATTCTCATGAGGCCCCTAGGCTGCAGGTGACCGCTCAGAAGTTGGAGAACAGGGATCGTGATGCACGTGCTCTTCGCATGGAGCCCTATGCTACCCGTGCCCGTCTTTGGACAGCCTTGACGCAGTTGGCACCTGTCGTGCAGACAGGCTATGGAGATTTGGAGATGCTGACCCCATCGCGGACTCATTTGCCAGCACACGTAGACTGGCTTGATGTTGGAGGCATCACCCCTCTTCGAGGACCGTTGTTGCCGCCAACAAGGGGACCAAGGCCACATCCGTGTTCTTATGGTTTCCAAGGATCCCAGGCTAGAGTGTTTCCAGATCCTCAGGTTCAGCTCCCAGGTCACGGGGGTAACCTGTACGAGGCATTCTATGGTGATGTCTGAGTGCGTGGATGTTAGTCCTAGTATGGTAGTAGTCGTATCGCCATAGTCCTGTGTGTCTTGTGGGATATCACCAAGGTCGAGAGTTGAGTTCCGGAGGTGTATATAGATAATGTATAGGAAGCTTGTAATGCCTCCGATGAGTTGTGTCATCTCTCTGTAGTTGTTATCAGCTTGGGCTTGTACTGAACTAAGTCATGGTGTGTATGTAACCTAATGTTCATATGGTAGTTGCTTTACCATGTTGATTGGTGTTTATCCTACATGCCATGTTGACCAGTACATTCCTTATCTCATGTCTTAGAGTTGATGTTCTCTATTTCTAAGTTGTGGATTGTTTTCCCCAAGATGGTGGCAACTAGGAACAACCCCGTGCCTGCTCCTGAGCAGGGCGAGAGTAGCCAGCCAAGGCAAGAGGAGCTGCCACATGCACCATCTCTGGCGGAGGTGATGCTAGAAGCTGAAAGGAATAAGAGGGAGACCAACAGGCTGCTGGAAAGAATTGAACAGAACACAGCTCGTGCTCCCCACAATGATCACCATGATGGAGTATCACTTGGTGATTTTATGAAGCTGTGTCCACCTAAGTACCATCTTTCGTTCGACCCCCTCGATGCGGATGATTGGCTGACTAGTATGTCACGCAAGTTCTGAGCTGCAAATGTTTCAGAGGACAACAAGGTGACCTTTGTGACATACTTTCTGGAGGGACCTGCCAACCTGTGGTGGGAAAGCTATGAGGCTATGCGTCCCCAGGGACCTGCACCAACCTGGGCAGAGTTCAGCGCCGCATTCCGTATCCATCACATCTTGAAAGGGCAGATGGATCGCAAAAGAGAGGAATTCTGTGCCTTCACCCAGGGCAGATTGTCAGTGGATGCATACAGTCGCGAGTTTGGTAATCTTGCTCACTATGCCCCAGAAGAAGTCTCAACTGATGCTAAGAAGCAGGCTATGTTCCGCAAGGGACTTAACGCTGAGCTTCGCCGAGATCTTTGTCTGCACGAGTGCACCACCTTCCGGGCTCTCATCAATAAGGCCATCAATGCTGAGTCCGGACAAACTGACTACAAGGCTTCTATGAAGCATAACCGTGACTTCAACCCTGCATCGGGTTCAGGCCCTAACAAACGCCGAGTGTGGCTGCCCAATGCAGCTTTGCCGCCAAGATACACCGCGAGGCCATCCTTCTAGGCACCTCGTCCAGTTCAGTTCAACCCTCCACCCAGACCATTTGGAGTACCGTCTACAAATGCTGCACCTCGTGCTAAAGTGGTATGCTACAAATGTGGATAACCGGGACACTACTCTCGTGAGTGTCCCCAGAACAATGCTAAGCCCGCTGGACGTGGGAAACTAGGAAAAGCTTACTATGTGAAGCCAACTCCTGCCCATGGGCGAGTGAATTATGTGTCTGCTGAAGAAGCCCTTGAAGATCCTGATGTCATTCTAGGTACGCTTCTTTTTAATAGCCACCTAGCATCTGTTCTATTTGATACTGGGGCATCTCATTCTTTCATCTCTGAAAGTTATGCATAGTTGCATAACATGTCCTTCTGTGACATGCCCACTCCCATAGTAGTTCAGACTCCTGGTTCAAAATGGCAAACTTCTAGAGTGAGTCATGACAATGAAATTCTGGTGGATAGACTAGTATTTCTAGCATCCCTGATAGCTCTTAAGTCTTCGGACATCAATATCATTCTAGGTATGGATTGGATGAAAGCCCACTATGCCAAGATTGATACTCATTTTAGGAATGTTCAACGTACACATTCATCGGGTGAGATAGTTAATGTCTCTACTCGAACAACCAAGCGCCAACTCTATTCCCTAAATGCTAGCCCTCTTCCTGAGTTAGAGGATATTCTAGTAGTCCGTGATTTTCTGGATGTCTTCCCAGAGGAACTGCAAGGTATTCCACCTGTCAGAGATGTTGAGTTTGTGATAGAACTCATTCCAGGGATAGTCCCAATAGCCAGAAGACCCTATAAGATGGCACCCTTAGAACTAGCCGAGCTAAAAACCCAACTCGATGAAGCTTTGAAGAAAGGTTTCATTCGTCCTAGCTCTTCTCCTTGGGCTTGCCCCGTCCTCTTTGTTAAGAAGAAGGATGGATCGGATCGGATGGTTGTGGATTACCGACCAGTGAATTTGGTCACTATCAAGAACAAGTATCCGCTCCCCAGGATCAACGATTTGTATGATCAACTCGCTAGATCCTCTATCTTTTCCAAAATGGATTTGAGCTTGGGATACCATCAAATCAGAATTAGAAACGGGGACATTCCAAAAACGGCTTTTGTCACTCGTTATGGCCAATACGAGTACACCGTCATGTCCTTCGGTTTAACCAATGCCCCAGCCACCTTCTCTCGTCTGATGAATACGATCTTCATGGAGTATTTGGATAAATTCGTCGTGGTTTACCTCGACGACATACTCATATTCTCGAAGAACGAACAAGAACATGCCGAGCATCTAAGGCTGGTATTGATGAAACTTCGTGAGCACCGCTTATATGCCAAATTCTCCAAGTGTGAATTTTGGTTGCCAGAAGTGACCTAGCTAGGCCACGTAATCTCTGGTAAAGGAATTGCTGTCAATCCCGAGAGAGTTCAGGCCGTCCTTGATTGGACTCAACCTGAATCGGTTAAGCAAGTTCGGAGTTTCCTTCGCTTAGCGAGCTATTGTCGCCGCTTTGTTGAGAACTTCTCCAAGGTTGCGAAACCTCTGACTGAACTCCTCAAGAAAGATAAAAAGTTCGAGTGGACCCCACAATGCGGGCATAGTTTTCAGGAGTTGAAACGACGACTGACCTCTGCTCCCGTTCTGGTGCCACCAGATTTTTCTAAGGACTTTATTATCTACTGCGACGCCTCGCGACAAGGATTAGGTTGCATTATCATGCAAGATCGTCATGTGATTGCATACGCATCTCGACAGTTGTGTCCACATGAGGATAATTATCCAACACGTGATCTTGAGCTTGCAGCTGTAGTCCATGCACTAAAAACATGGCGACATTACCTTCTGGGTAATCGTTGCGAGATTTACACTGATCACCAAAGTCTGAAATATATTTTCACCCAGCCGGATTTGAATCTCAAGCAAAGACGATGGGTAGAGTTGATTACAGTTTACAACTTAGGGATATCTTACACCCGGGAAAAGCCAATGTCATGGCTGATGCACTAAGTCATAAGTCTTGTTGTAACAATCTGATGTTACAACAAGGTCAACCGCTTCTCTATGAGGAATTCCGGAAGTTAAACCTTCACATTGTTCCTCAAGGATTCCTATGCAACCTTGTGGCGAAACCTACTCTTAAGGATCAAATCATAGCTGGCCAAAGGCATGATAAGGGAATTTCCCGGATCAAAGAGAACCTTGTTAGCGGTCTCGCTAAGGAATTCTCTATAGATGATCAAGGTGTAGTGCTCTTCCAGGGCCGTTTGGTGGTTCCTAAGAGCCAACATCTCAGGCAGCTGATTCTTAAGGAGGCTCGTGATTCTCCTCTCAAAATTCATTCGGGTAGTACCAAAATGTATCAAGACCCACGCCAGAGGTTCTGGTGGACTAGGATGAAGAGAGAAATTGCTCAGTATGTTGCTAACTGTGACGTTTGTCGTCGCGTGAAAGCAGAACATCAAAGGCCTGCTGGCACCCTTCAACCTTTAGCTATTCCTGAATGGAAATGGGATAAGGTCGGTATGGATTTCATCACCGGTTTTCCCAGGACCAAGAGAGGGAACAATGCTATATTTGTAGTCCTTGATCGCCTCTCCAAAGTGGCTCATTTTCTTCCTGTTCATGAAAGCATTACTGCTAGTCAGCTAGCGGAGTTATATGTTTCTCGAATAGTTTCTCTCCATGGTGTTCCTTTGGAGATTAACTCAGACCGCGGAAGTATCTTTACTTCTCGATTTTGGGAAAGTTTTCAAACCGCTATGGGAACTCAACTATCCTTTAGCACTGCTTTCCACCCTCAGTCAAGTGGTCAAGTTGAGTGAGTCAATCAAACTCTCGAAGACATGCTCCGAGCTTGAGTTATATCCTTTGGTATGAATTGGGAGAACTGCCTTCCATTTGCTGAATTTGCTTATAACAATAGTTATCAATCAAGCTTGGGCAAAGCCCCTTTTGAAGTTCTCTATGGACGAAGATGTCGAACACCTCTTAACTGGACAGAAACCGGAGAGAGGCAACTTTTTAGCCCGGAAATGATTCAGGATGAAGAGGAGCAAGTTCGCGTTATTCGTGAACAGATGAAAACAGCCCAATCTCGTCAAAAGAGTCAATATGATCGTCATCATAATTCTTTGACCTATGAAGTTGACGAGAAGGCTTACCTTCGGGTTACACCTCTGAAGGGTAGCCATCGATTCGGTATCAAAGGCAAGTTGGCTCCTCGTTACATTGGACCTTTTCGCATTCTTCCTAAACGGGGAGAAGTTGCCTACCAATTGGAACTTCCACCGCATCTTTCCAAGGTTTATGATGTCTTCCACGTCTCACAACTGAGGCGTTGCTTTTCGGATCCTATCCGCGAAGTAGACCACGAAGCGCTTGATCTTCAAGATAACCTTACGTACCGAGAATACCCTGTTCGTATTCTCGATCAAGCTGAGCGTACCACTCGACGTCGGAACATCAAGTTTCTTAAGGTTCAATGGTCACATCATTCTAAAAAGGAGGCGACATGGGAAAGAGAAGATCGTCTTCGACTAGAGTACCCCGCGCTCTTCCCGACGACTTCAAAATCTCGGGACGAGATTCTTTTGAGTGGGGGTGAGTTGTCACAACCCTAGCAAGTGTCCTAGGCTAGCAATGTATTTGCATCATCATCATCATCATTGCATCAATATGAAATGGGGAGAAAGAAAAGAAACCCCAAGCACTTAATGAATTAAAGAAATTCCAGATAAATGAAATTTCAACAAATACAAAATGCCCATCAAAAATGTTCCCTATGTCTGATCATTGAGGACATGGATATACCAGGGACCATTCTAATTATTTGAACATTTCAAATAATTTAAATTACTAATTTAAGTCTCTGAAAATGACAAATAAAAATATTATCATTATAACTGTTTTCAAAATAATCTGAAACTTTTTATACAAGTTTGAAATATTCAAATTTGAATATATAAAAGTTTTGGAATTATTTTGAAAGGGTATTTGGACCTGCAAAGAAATATACAAATGTTAGTTGAAATCAGAAAACAGAAATAAAAAGAAAAGAGAGGAGACTTACCTGTGAAGTGGAAGGCCCAGCCTAGCCCACCAGGGGTGGGAAGGTCATCTTCCACCTCGCGCCAGTAGGCGTCGAGGTGGCGACCGAGCCATCGCCGGCCTCCACCTCCTACTTGCCACCGACCAGGCTGCTCCCCTGCTTCACCTGCGCCTGGAAGACGCGAGAGTCCTCTCCCCCCGAGCTCATTCTCCCCTCCCTCTCTGCTCTGTTCTCTCTCCCGATCCCCTGCCGAAGGCCGCTGTCGCCCGACGTCGATTCGTCGCCGTCGCTGGCTCCCCGAACCCGCTGACCAGCTCGCTGGAACCGCCATGAGCCCCTCTTCCTTTCCCCTATGTTTCCACTCTCTCTGGCGTCCACTAGCTAGCTGCGTCGCCGGACCCGAGAACCTCCCGCCGCCGTCGATGGTCGCCGCCATGCGTAGAGCCCTCCAAGCTCACGTGAGCGTGCATGGTTGAACTCCTCGAGTTCCCAGGAGCCTGTAGAGCCCATCGTTGCGTCGCCCCGTGCCCTGTTTCATGTTTGCGTCTCAGCCCGAGCTCCGGCCGCCGCCACGAGCTCGTTTCTGGCGAGCTCCGGTGGCCCCGTGACCTCCTGTGGCCTCGGATGGATGCGGTCGTGCATGGGCTACACGCCGATGGTCTCAGCGTGCCAAATGATCGCCTGTAGGAGAAACCCGATGGACGCCGTCGTCCCTGATGGTCACCGGCGTCGAGCCGCCGGCCAACTCCGGCAGGTTTGACCCCGGGTGGGCCCTGTTTTGACTCTACGAGTCAATGACAGGTGGCCCCGACTCTGATTAGATTTAGGATAATCTGTAATTAGTTTAATCATTTTGATTAATTAAATGTGACACTGACAGTGGGTCCCACTATGTTAATTAGTCAGGATAATTATTTAATTAAATCTGATTAGTGCTGAGTCTATGACAGATGGGCCCCACTGGTCAGATTTGACCTGGAGCGGGTCTATTGACCAGCTGACGTCAGGATGACGACAGGCTGATGTCATAAATCAATTTCTTATATAAAAATAATTCCAGAAATTATTTAAAACATTCAAAAATCATATAAATTAATCTGTAAGTCAGATGAAAATAATTTATATATGAAAATTTATCAGAAAAATCCAATGAATCCAATGGTACTACTCTCATGCATGTTAGAGCAACCTAAGTAGGTGAACATGGACAATTACCATTAGGTTAATATATGGAATTTGAAATGAGAACAACTTTGAACCTATATTCAAATTCATTTCAAATTGACATGATCACTAGTTACATTAGCTCATCCATGCATATTACTATGCCATGATCATGCATCATATTGTTGCATTTGCTTGTATTGAGTGCTTTTATCTGCGTTGCGGTAGGTCCTAATCCGGAAGATACTACCCCGTATCCCGACGAAGGAGAGAACTCCTCCAGAACCCAGCAAGGCAAGCAACCCCATTGATCATTCCGGTAACATCCCACACTCTCTCGCTCCTGCTCTTGTTTATTGCATTAGGATAAACGATCACATGTCAGTCATACACGGTAGATGAACCTAATCTTCTGCATGACCTGATGTTGTCACAGTAAATAGATAAACCTTGCAACCTAGCATACCTGGTAGATGCTTGTGCCATGATGTGCTTAGCTTACTTTCATGCTATGCTTGCTACGCTTAGAGTTGTGCCAGGTCTGTTTCATCAAGGTGATGAACCGTAGTGAAACAGTGTTGTTCTGATGTGATGAGCTCATGATGAATCAGTTTTGGTAAAAGGTAGCAAGGAGAGTCTATGTAGGAGTACATAGCGGGTTGTCTCATTGCGACCGTTCTTAGGAACTGGGTCCCGTGTTTGTGATCCAAGACTAGTTACTACCACATGCTGGGCCCTGAAATATGACCCCGCTCGACTTATCAATCGCTTAGTCTTTGGTCCAGGTATTGCAAGTAGTTTCTGGTGTTTATAGCATGCTGGAGGCCGTGCATAGCGCTGACCCTTGGGGTGGGTTACGACGCTGTAGGAAGTGGCACGGTGTACCAAAGGTCACCCGAATGGTGGGCTTGGGAACCCAGCGCACATCGTTTGGGGCCGTAGCGGAAACTTCGGCCAGACTTCTGTACGGGTTCAGTCTCAAATAGGCGGTAGCCTAGACTAGAGGTCTTATGTGATTGACGGTCGTGGCCGACTCCCTCGCTGGGCATCCGCTTGAAGGTTGCCGAGGTGCATGGTTTATGGCACACAGCGATAAGTGGTGAGAGCTTGTGTGAAGAAGTACACCCCTGCAAGGTATGAAACTATTCGAATAGCCGCGTCCTTGGATATGGACTACTTGGAGAACTTATGTTGTTCATAGATAATCAAATGGATACTCCTAAAAATATCAAGACAAGTGTGAGTATCGTGGATGGCACTCTTCCGGAAGGGGAAGGTGAATCCATGGTGGTCTATTGTGATGGAGATAGTGGACTCATGTGCCATATCTAAAATTGTAACAAAGAGTTTAAAAATTGAGTAGTGTAGGTTAGCCATGAGTCAAAGCTGGCATTCCTGCATGAACTCCACCACCCCCCTTATTAATACATGAGCATAAATAGACTAGGTCTGTTTTAAAGACTTGCTGAGTACGATTGTACTCATCCTTGCTTAATAAATGGTGCAGAAGAGAACCAGGACCCATCAGGTGGGTTCTATCTAGATGTTGACGATGCCGAATAGTTGGTGTCCCAGCTACGATCTTGCCCGTGTGGTGGGCTGTAGATAGTCAGGCTGTGTGCCTCTTTTCTATTTTCGCCGTCTATACTCAGACAGCTTAAGTTTCCGCTGGCTTGTATGACTTTGTTTGTATGACTTGAGTGTCAGGTCTTGTGACCCCTATCTGTAAGAACATATTATGGAAGGCTCGTCTGAGCCTCTTAAATAAAAGTCATGTTGTTGTATGGTTATGTTGTGATGCCATCGTTGTATCTATGCATATCGGGCATGTTGTGCGTACGTGACGTACAACGGTATGTATGGGATCCGACACCTAGTCATGTGCCTTTAGTAGTACTCTTTACGGGAAACTATCTCTTTGTGCTTCCACCGAGCCATGGTAGCTTGCTACTGCTCCGGACACATTGATTGACCGGCATGTATCCTTCTTTGCTGCTGCGTCTGTCCCTTTTGGGAAATGTCTTGCAGTGTAATGGAGTCCCTATAGCCTGCTACGACTCGTCTACGTGCAGTGATGACATTCGTGTCTCATGACGTAATGGAGTCCTTGTAGCTTGCTATGACTCGTCTACACACGCTTGAGGCCGACACCTGCATTGCTGGGTTATGTATGCCTGTTTCCGTACGGATGTGCCACTTGGGTTCTATGACTAGACATGTCGGCCCGGGTTCTTTGTTGTGTGATTGCCAGCGACACGTTCACATATGTGAGCCAAAAGACACGAACGGTCCCGGCCAAGGTAAGGCTACAGCAGTGGAGTACCGTGCGTGAGGCCGCAAAGTAATGTGGCTTGTTACAGTGTGGAATCATATGACTTAGGATCGGGGTCCCGACATTGCACTAGTGAAAGTATGGAACCTAGGCCTTGTTTCCAACCATTTATACAACGTTTTGCTCATTGTTTACTATTTTTTACCTTGCTGTTTTATATTTTCAGATTACAAAAACCTATATCTACCATCCATATTACACTTGTATCACCATCTCTTCGCCAGACTAGTGCACCTATACAATTTACCATTGTATTGGGTGTGTTGGGGACAAAAGAGACTCTTTGTTATTTGGTTGCACGCTTGTTTGAGAGAGACCATCTTCATCCTAAACCTCCCACGTATTGATAAACCTTAGGTCATCCACTTGATGGAAAATTGCCATTTTCCTACAAAACTCTGCGCTTGGAGGCCCAACACGAGTCTACAACTAGAAGGCTATGTAGTAGACATCAAGCTCTTTTTTGGTGCCGTTGCCGCGGAGGTGACTGATTAAAGGTATATCTTTAGATGTTGCTATCAAATCTTTTAGTTTCTTACTTTTCACTAGTTTGGTTTTATAAAAGAAAACTACAAAAAATGGAATTGAGGTTGCCTCATATGCTTCATCTTTTTAATATCTTTCGTGAAAATGATGGAAAGGAAAATTGTGCTTAAGTGTAAGAAGAAGAAGTTATTAAAATGTTTCGCACTAAATCTTTGAGTGATGAGCACGATTGCAATGTTGTTAGTACGAATTCTTTGAATATCCATAGTACTAATGTGTCAGTGCACTAGTGTTTTGGGCTCTCCAGTGCCCCTTACTCGTGCACGGGCAGTAGTAGCCACCCTGGCAGCAAGGCCCAACAAGGACTTGCTAGATGCCAACACAGGAAAATCAACACCATCGGCAACAACTTGTCGGGAGGGCTATTGAACCCCTAGGCAAAGCAAGGCCTCGGCAAGGCGAATCCCCAGCAAGACCCCGCCAGCGCAAGGGCAGGTGTAAATCCACCGTGACGCATGTCCCGGAGTCGACGTTGGAGGGGTCTAAGAGGCGTCGATGGGACGGTCTCCCGTACCGTCCCACTAACGCATAGAGATGCCTGACGATGCATTAAATGCACCTGTCCCACTCCGTTAGTGTTAGGTATGATAGCACTGTAGCTCTGTACACCCCGTGTACACACTGCACGACATTGTTGGGATCCCTTTCAAAGTATAAAAGGAGGCCCAGGGCGATACGGTAGAGGACGTTTGACTTTTTGACTTTTGGGACTCTCTAGCTCACACGCGTGGTGGCTGCTCATAGCGCTCCTTTAGCTAGAACCCTAAGAACACTCTCATTACAACCAAGCAGGAGTAGGGTTTTACGCATCCGTGCGACCCGAAGTTGGGTAAAGATCCCCGTGTGTTGTTCATCAGACCGGCTCTTTGTGCGAGTCTTCCCCCTGCCGAACCGAAAGGGATCCCTATGATCAGATAGGTGTTCGTTCCCATGACCTCTTTGGCGTGCCAGGTAGCGGGACGATAGTTCGTGCGAACCCGTTCTGGTAATCAGCGCGCCAGTTTCTTCACGCTTATCATCGCCACGGCCCCCAAGAAGAAGGGCCTCATAGCAGTTGGCCCATCCACGTCCACCGTCCATGTATCTGCATAGACAGGAGACGACGTAGATGCGGGTGGAGGAGGAGGCGGAGGTTCAGAACTTCCGCGATGCTTCGGTGGCAAAGGTCAAGCAAGCGGTGATGCTCGCCATGGAGATGCCCATGGTGGCAGTGGGAACCCCCATGCCCCTGGGTCTTAGGACGGAGCAGTACCGCCTGCGGGGGGTACGACGAACTCCGGGGGCGGAAGAGTCTCCTCCAAGGCATGACCTTCTTAGGGCGCGCGCGGAGAGCCGCCCCACGGTGCCCACGGTTCTCAACGTCCCCACGGGAAAGCTCCTGCGCATCATTCCCAAGATGTGCAGGACCAACATTCTCACTAGCATGCAAGCGGGAGTGGCATGCCGACGCGGGACCGCGGCGACCCTCCTTCCAACATGGTTAGGAGTCAGAGTAGCTCGCGTTCCTTGCGCTGTTTTCTACTGACCACGTCGGAGGAAGCTACTCCTAAATTCCCTCCTGCTGTGGAGAAGCTTGAAAAATGGAGAGCCAACATTCAGAGCCTCCACAGCCTCGTAGATAAGTTTTGGTCCATCGAGCTGGCTCACGCCAGTGGTGAAAGGGCCGGAGGTAGCGCGACTTTGGCACACTCTCCTCCACAGCAGCATCACCGATCACCGACTATACGGACCAACGTTCATGATGGTTACTCGACAGTGTCATCTGACCCACGGACACGCCGTGGTCAACATCAAGTTCTTCGAGAACGTGGAAAAGAAGACCCTTGAACTGCAATTGAGCGGCGACGAGAAGCACGCCTCCAGTTTGATAGGCACGCGGTGCCCACTCTAGACAAGTCTGCGCCAGGGTATCCTGTCGGCCTACCTTATGAGGTGGGTCGTCCAGCGTTTACCTGTGAGCTACGGCAAGTCCAGTGGCCCAACTCCCGCACGTTCCGAAGTCTCGGAGAAGTATGACGACAAGACTCATCCGTCGAGGATCACCCTGATCGCGTAACTGCGGCCGGCGCTAGCCGTTGTTGGTTTCGCCAACAATATGCAACCTCAAGGTGATAAAGATGTTAGTCAACAGTGGGGCCAGCCTGAACCGGATCTCACGTGATGTCATCCAGAGGCTGCAAATTCCCGACGAAGATCTCGAGCCGACAGGCGCTTTCCAAGGGGTCAATACAGGAAGAACTCAGCCGAAGGGCAAGGTCACGCTGTCGGTGACGTTTGGCAGGGATATCAATTTCAGAATGGAGAAGATCGTTTTTGACGTTGCCAAGATCTTGTTGTGGTACAACTGCATTCTTGGCCGCTCGACACTGGCCAAGTTCATGGCATCCACCCACTTTGCTTACAACGTGCTGAAGATGCCCGGGCCAATGAGCGTCATCACCATCAACTCTGACAAGAAAAGCGCACTTATCTACACCAACCAACTCTACGAGGGTGCAGTCATAGCACCTGCCACGAAGGCACTTGCTCCTGCCGCTAAAGCTCTTTGGGAAAGAAGGCCGTGAAGGCCTTTAGTGCACATTCCGGCAAGCACACCTCCTCGGAGTGTTGCGCTCCCATTGACGATGTGCCAGAGAGCTCCACCAGCAAGAGCAAAAAGTCCAAGGCTGGTCCGCGAGAGACCAAGAAGGTGCCCGCCAAGGAGGATGACATGGGGGGAACTTTCACCATAAGTTCTACCCTTGACGACAAATAGGAAAGCCTTCTCGTCGCCATCATGTGGACGAATGTCGATGTGTTTGCATGACAACCATCTGATATCCCTGGTGTTCCCAGGGAGGTGATTGAGCACCACCTTGTCATCTGACCACACGCTCGGCCCGTCAAGAAGAAGGTTCGGAAGCAAGCTTTGGAGCGGCAATAGTTTATTGCCGAAGAGATTAAGAAACTAGAGGCATCTGGCTTGATCAGAGGAGTACTCCATCCAACATGGCTGGCCAACCTGGTTGTAGTGCGCAAGGCAAATGGAAAATGGAGGCTGGGCATTGATTTCATAAACATCAACAAAGTCTGCCCCAAAGATCCTTTTACCTTGGCAAGCATCAACCAAATTGTGGAATCCATCGCCGGTTGCGATTTGTTATCTTTCTTTGACGCCTATTAAGGTTATCATCAGATTCTTATGCTTAAGGAAGGCGAGGAGAAGGCCACATTTATAACCCCATGTGGTATGTATTGCTTTTTGCGTATGCCGTTCGGGTTGAAAAGTGTTGGTTCTACTTTTGCATGAGCGGTCTAGATTGGTTTTGAGCCCCGGCAACATATAAATATGGAGTCTTATATGGATGACATAGTAGTCAAAACCAAGGACAAGGCTATGCTCATATATGACATAGAAGAAACGTTTGCCAACCTGCACATGATCAACATGAAGCTCAACCCTGAGAAGTGTGTGTTCAGCGTCCCATCCGTCAGACTTCTCAGGTTCTTTGTATCTCAATGAGGAATTGAAGAAAATCCCGACAAGATCAAAGCAATGGAGAAAATTGAAGCACCAAGACGAGTCAAACACGTGCGACATCTTGTCGGCTGTGTTACTACTCTGAGTAGGTTCATCTCAAAATATGCTGAGCGCGCCCTGCCCTTTTTCAAAATCTTGAAGAAGGCAGGTCCAATGAAATGGACTCCAGAGGTGGAGGCAATGCTGCAGGATCTAAAGAAGTACCTCTCCTCTCCGCCAGTCCTAGTCGTGCCAAAACCACAAGAGCCGTTGTTGCTATATCTGGCAGCGACAAATCAAGTGGTGAGTGTTGCACTAGTGGCCGAAATAGAAGTTGATGAAGAAGCAGCGGCAATGACAGGGCGGCAGCGACGAGCCAGGACATTCCCTGGCAGGGTCTGGTGCCGACAAAGAAGGATATGCGAAGTTAAATGAGACAATCCAGAAGAAGAAGGTGGTGCAGGGACCAGTCTATTTTGTCAGCTTCTTGTTGCAGGGGCTAGGTGAAGATATTCTGGCATGCAAAAATGGTTTTTGGACTTCTTATGGACTCGAGGAAGCTACGCCATTACTTCCGAGCACATGAGATCACCGTCGTCACCCGCTTCCCGCTATAGCGGATCTTGCAGAACCCGGAAGCTACCGGCAGGATTGTGGAGTGGGCTTTGGAACTATCAAGCTTTGGTCTTAAATTTGAAAGCACTTCGACCATTCAGAGCAGGTACTTAGAGGAGTTCATTGCATAATGGACCCTGATGCCCGATGAAGAGGTTCCAGAGTTAACTCTCCCCGGCAAAGAAACTGATCGGGAATGGATCATGTATTTTGATGGAGCTTTCTCGCTGCAAGGCCCTGGTGCTGGACTGCTGCTTGTCGCACCCACTAGAGAGCACCTTAGATATGTGGTCTGGATGCACTTTCCCTGGGAGAGATCAACGAGCAACACTTTTGAGTACGAAGGGCTGCTTATCGGTCTTAGGATCGCAGCAGACCTTGGGATCAAGAAACTTATTGTCAGGGGTGATTCTCAATTTGTCGTCAGGCAGGTGAACAAAGATTACTAGATCCCATAGATGGAAGCTTATGTAGATGAAGTGAGGATGTTGGAATAATATTTTGATTGCCTACAAATGGAGCACATTCCACGTGCGGAGAACAACGTTTCCGATGGCCTGTCAAAGTCTGCTGCCCTTAAGTTGCATGTGGAACCAGGAACTTTCGTGCGCCAACTAACTCAACCCTCTGTGACACCATCAACTGGACAAGCATAGAGAAGGAAGTTAAGTTGCGGCAAGTATCTCCCGACAGGGCTCCTGGAAGCCGCCAGCGAGAAGGTTGCCAGAGATAACGGCAGGCTTGTCCGTGAGAACTGTGCTCCGGCAGGGCCCTCGGCTCTTGTCGTGGAAGCACATGCTACCGCCAGGCTTGCCGGGTACAACATGCTCAAGCAGGTCCTCAGGCCCTTGCTATTCAGGCAAATACTACCCCGGCAGAGGATATGCCTTTACTCCTTGTTGTCGAGCCCAAGGCTCCAGCATGGGCACAACACATCGTCCGTTTCCTTCACACGAGAGAACTTCCTGGGGAACAAGGCGAAGCAGAAAATGTAGCCCGCCGGTCTAATATGTACCAGTTCGTGGACAACGTCCTGTACAGAAGGAGGCCGAATGGTGTGAAACTCAAATGTATTTCCCGGGAAGATGGACTGGAGCTGTTGGCACAGATACATAGAGGCATATGTGGCTCCCGCATAGGATCAAGAGCCCTTGCTGGAAAGGCCTTCCGTCAAGGCTTCTTTGGCCCAATTCCGTTCAGGATGCAACGGCATTAGTAACCAAGTGTGAAACATGCTAGTTTCATTCGAAGAGATTACATCAACCAGCTCAAGCACTTCCAACGATCCCTCTCTCCTGGCCATTTTCGGTCTGGGGGCTTGACATCTTGGGCCCCTTTCCCCGCGTTGCCAGGGGATTTGAGTACTTATAAGTGGCAATCGACAAGTTCACAAAGTGGCCAGAAGTGGAAAAAGTGAGAAATGTGACAACACAGTCAGCTGTCAAGTTATTCAAGGGACAGTTTGCCGCTTTTATGTTCCCAACAGGATCATCACTGAAAACGGCACACAATTCAGAAGTTGCACATTCATGCAGTATGTCTGAGACCTTGGTAGTAGAATTTGTTTTGCTTCCGTTGCCCACCAGAGGGGCGACAGCCAAGCTGAGAGGGCTAATGCTGAAGTGTTGCGAGGCCTCAAGACAAGAACTTTTGACAAGCTGCACAATTGAGAAAGGAAATGGATTGATGGGTTGACGGTGGTTCTTTGGTCAATCAAAACGACACCAAATCGAGCTATCGGCCAGACACCCTTCTCCCTTATCTATGGGGCAGAGGCAGTTCTCCCCACGAAACTCATATATGGGTTGCCTAGAGTGCTCGCTTATGATGAGCTAGAGCAAGTGTAGTTGCGGCAAGATGATGCGACGATCCTTGAGGAAGACCGCCTTCAGGCTGTTGTGAGAGCTGTACGCTACCAGCAAGCTTTGGGCCCCTACCATAGCCGCAGAGTTAATGCCGAAAGTCTTGAGGAAGGTAACCTTGTTCTTTGGCGAGTTCTATCCGCTTGGAGACCGAGGATGGCATTCCGGTGAGCTACTGTTGGAATATCGAACATCTTCGAAAGCTGTACCCATCAGACGCGGTTGTCGAGCCAGCCCCGACAACCACCTTTTGTACAAGTCTTGTCGCTGAAGCATGTAATCCTTGGTACAAAGCCAAGCTCGCACCCTGTGTGTAGATAAATAAAGATAAGTGTTCTGCAATCCTGATTGATTCTCATGTTTACTTATGTGCATGTTTATTTGAAGTGTTGCATTGCACTTTATCCCGGCAAGGGCTAACGGACTACCAAGGTTCCACACCCATATTTTCTCTTCTTTGTTTTTATCAAAGGATAGAAGGACACCTCGTGTGCAGCTTTGCCGGGGGGGATGGTGGTACGGATACCTATGAGCGACGTCCCCAAAAAGTCTTGCCAGAGGGAGCACGGGAACAAAAAGATAAGTTGCAAAACCCCCAAATATATTCTTGCTGTAAGGTAATTTCCCTTTGGGCGATCTCGACTTCTGTATGGAAAACCCACACGCGGAGGAACCTTGTTGCGATTGGTCGCGCCCCTATTCTGTTTCGAGTACGCTCAACAGCCTAGGTGACGGCACTGGAAGCACCAGGGTCTCTTGCCGGCAGCAGTTTCGCCAGCAGGCTGCTAAAGTCCCATACCTAGCACTTGTGGCAGAGATATGTGTGCAGCCAAGTGTCCAATCGAGCGTAGGGTGAACACATACAGAGAGAAATCAATCAAGCGAGATAACATAATGGTTGTCCAGAGCATAACGAGCAATATTACATCGCCTTGCCAAGTTTCTAAGATAAAATAAATTATTTCTTACATATGCTACAACGAGGAGTGAGGCAACTAATCCCGGCGATCGCCTTCGACCCGCTTGACTTGGCTTACCCTCTCGACGATGAGCACGATGAGTTCCTCGAGCGCCTTGACGTCTGCATCCTTCGGCAAGTGGTTGAGGACGTTGGTGAATTTGAGGTTGGGTTCTTATACGCCACTTTGACAAGCACCTTGCGAACAATGGCCTGGCAGAGCTTTTGCGATTCGCTGGCCAAGTGGGACGCCCGGTCGGAGTGAAGCTGCTCCAAGGATCCAAGCAGGCTGTCAAACAACATGGTCATCTTGGCACTCAGGGACACCCTGCCGTCAGGAGAATATGTGGGGCCTTCTTGGACCATGGCGGTCAGTTGGTCGGCAAGCCTCTTTGCGACATCGACGAGCTTTTTGGTCCAGATCTCCAATCCGTGCACGTAATCGTTGTGGGCGATGGCGGCGCTTTGGACCCGCTCCCTCTCGGTGAGGAGATCCTTGACCAGAGCTTTCTCTTGGGTCCTGGAGGCCTCGAGGATCTCGGTCAGTGTGCCCACCTTCAGGTTCAGGTCATTGATGGACTCATTGGCTGAAGAGAGCTGCTTGGTCCTGTCAGAAATGGCGACCTGCGTCTCCATCAAGGTGGCGATGACCTTGTCCCTTTCAGCCTCAAGAGATGATACCTCCTTGCCGAGATCCTCAAGATCAGCCTCCAGTTTCATCACCTACTCCTCCTGTAAGTTCTTGGTGGCCTCGGCAGCTTTAGCTGCGTCAACAACCCATTTCAGCTTGACGGCGTGGTCCGCTGTTAGAGCCTCGAGCGCCTCCTTATGCTTCCACTCCAGCTCGTGGGTCCACCGCATGACGAGATCCTCGAGCTCCACTTCCTCTCCATGGAGCTTCTTGGCAAGCACCTTCTCGCGAGCGGTGAGGTCCTCCTCATGGGAATCGAGCAACACGCGATGCTTCGTCAAGCAAGCATCCTCTGCGGCGGCCCGTTGTTTGGTCTCTTCCTGTGCCTGCTCGGCATCGGACTGCTGCATGAAGAGTTGGCTCCAGCCCTAGCTCAACTACGTCTGTCCATTCTTCAGATCATGAGAAGCTTGGGTGAACCAGGCCTAGGTTTGCTCGATGCGCTCCTGAAAGTTGGCCTCGTTCGCTTCCATGACTACTGCCTTCGAGTCCAGTTTCTCCATCCGGGCATGGTAGAGCAATCGAAGCTTTCGGAAGCTATTGCCCATGGTTTGGAGGAGCTGCTCCTCTTGGGATTTCCTACTGGAGCTTGGCTCTTCAATGATGTCGAGCCCGGCAGCAGTGATGGCTTCCTCAACAAGAACTCCCCTGTCAGGTGGCACCCTAGTGCTTGCCATGCCGGGGATGCTGACGAACAGGTTGTCACCAACCTTGAAGTATTTGCTCGATGAAGGGGCTTTTGAAGGAGGCGGCTGGTCCTCGACATCCGCCTCCCGGTGGATGGGGGCTCAGTGGTCGGCGTAGCGCCTGGCGCTCCTACGACAAGCCTGCTGTCAGTGCGGCCACTAGCCTCCTCACCGACCATCTCGGCAGATTTCTTGGCAGCCTCCACTTTCTACGCAACCCTGGCGGCCTCAGCGCTGGCAGCATTCTTGGCGGCTTCGGCGGCCTCACTGGCAGCACTCTTTGTGGCCTCCTTGGTAGCGATCATGTCGGCCTTGGCAGCAGCGTCCCTAGCAGTCTTCTCAATGACGGTGTCGGCGTCCATGCCCTCCATCGAGGGAATGTTTGGAGGCCAAGCGAACAAACCAAATGGAGCTTTGGTGGAAGTTCAAGAAGAGAAAAAAAGAGAGAGAGAAACATAACAAAGAATACCTGTGCCAACGACGGTTGCCGGCGAAGACCTGCCGGTGCCTGTGCTTACGGGCTCCCCCTCGTCACGGTAAAGCACGCTAGAGGAGGTCCTTGTCATGGACCCGTCTCTACGAGGCATAGATGACGGGGGCGGTGTGCCCGGGACGGTCGCTGGTGGTTATCTTTGCCGTCGTCCTCCCCCTGAATGTCCGGTGATGTCATCAGTAAAGATGCACACCTCGGCACTTGCCAGCAGGAACTGAGTGATGGGCTCACGTTGGGGCCTCCGCAGGGGACTGAGTCATGGGTTGCGCCGTGGGTAGCCTCTGGGTTGACGACGGTCGTCCTTGGCGCGCCTGATGCACTTGCCGACAACTCCTCGGCGACCGAGGTCCTTGCCCTCTTCGCAACCCGTTGAGCCAGTGTTTCTGCTTCCCTACAGAACCAAACGAAAGCGAACCAACTGAGTAAATAAAAACCAGAAATTGGAAAAAGTGAAAGATACGACAGGACCCTTACTCCTCCTCTTCTTCTCTCGAGCTGAGGGCGAAAAGGTCAAAGGCAACGTCTGTTGTGGTGCCCGTGGGAAGTGGTGGAGGGATTCTCCTAGATCGCTGTGCCGCGACGGGCGCGGGTTGTTGATGGGTTTCTTGCTGCCGCACGGCCTTGCTAGTCGCCCCCTTGCTGGGGGCTTGAAAGCACATTTGCTCCCTTCATGGTTTTGATAATTAATAACAACATATAAGTCATTGAACTAATGTTTCCACCAAGTATATGTCAGGAAATGTTCAATTAAAGGATTGGCAAAAGGAGATTGTGGAGAAACCCCAAGATGCAAGGAAATAGGTTGGCCAAGCTTCAAGCAAAAGGACTCTACATTTTATATTTGTGAGAAATCACTTTGAGTCTATAGGAAAGCCAATACTATTAAAAGGGGGTAAGGTTTTGTTGGTGAACAATATGCTCAAACATGCACAAGTGTTAGTCGCCAACAACATCCACAAACTCTCCCACCAAAGTCTGTTATATACCTAACACTCAAAATTGGTGCAACCAACATTCCCACTTTGGTGCCACTGATTCCAGAACCTAGACAGACCCAAGCAAAACCCTAGCCACTTCGGTGCAACCGATTCCAACTGGTGCCACCAAGTTTAGGTTGCCAACTTTCTTTTACGCAAATTCACATTTTCGGTCCCACCGAGAATGTTGGATTGGCGTCTCCGAGATTGGAAATCTGACCGTTGGTCAGCTTATCGGTGCAACCGAGGTTCCTATATTGGCTTTACTGAGATTCAAAAGTTGCCACCTTTTGGTCACTTCGGTACCTCCGAGTTTAACACATCGGTGTCACCGAGTTAGTCATTTTGTGTGTAACGGTTCGATTATTGGGGATGCCTATATATACCCCTTCACTACCACTTACTCGAAAGAGAAGCACTCAGAACTATTCCATACCTATCCTATCAGGTTTTTGAGAGAGAACTACCTATCCTTGGGTTGAGGTCAAGATCTTCCACTCCAATCATATGGATCTTGATTTCTAGCCTCCCCAAGTTGCTTTCCACCAATACCATCTCTTCCACCATGCCAAACATGTGAGAGAGTGATTGGGTGCTGAGGAGTCTATCATCTTGAAGCACAAGACAAGGATTTCATCGTCATTACTGAGCCTATTACCTTTTGGAGGGTGGTGCCTCCTAGATTGGTTAGGTGTCACTTGAGAGCCTCCTACTTCGTGTCGTGGAGTGAACCAAGAAGTTTGTAAGGGCAAGGAGATATCCTACTTCATGAAGATCTAGCCATAGTGAGGCTAGTCCTTCATGGACGGAAGCTGTTATCGAATAGTCAAGGTTGCTACTTTGTGGACCCTTTTGGGTGGAGCCCTCCGTCGACTCTCCCGACCGTTACCCTCCGTGGGTTGAAGACTCCATAAACGTGGATGTATGATAGTGCCACCTATCGGAACCACGGGAAAATTCATTGTTTCTACAATTGCGTTTGATCTTCCTACCCTATCCCTTTTATACATGCTTGTTGTTACTTTCTGCTGCTATATACTCTTAGACTTGCATGTGTAGGGTGTACTTGACTTGCCATGAAAGACTAAAAACTGTCAACCCTAAAACCTGGTGTAGGCAAAACTTTTAATTGGTCAAGTAGTCTAATCAGCCCCCCCTCTAGACATACTTTTGGTCCTACAAGTGGTATCAGAGCTTTGGTCACAATTGCTTAGGTCTCACAATCTAGGAGAGTATGGCGTCTAGTGAGGGAAGATATCACTGCAGAGGTCCATACTTTGATGGCACTAATTTTGCTAGTTGGAAGCACAAAATGAAAATGCATATTGTTGGTCATAACCCTGCCGTTTGGGCTGTTGTTCGTGTTGGCTTGCAAGGTCAGTTCTTTGCGGATGGACGAGAACCGGATCGTTAAGCGACCACGGATGAATTGAAGACGTTGCAACTCAATGCTCAAGCATGTGACATTCTCTTCAACTGCTTATGCCCCGAAAAATTCAACAAAATCAGTCATCTTGAGAATGCAAAAGAGATTTGGGATACTTTAGTTGATATGCACAAAGGAACCGAGTCCGTGAGAGAATCCAAGTTAGATGTTCTTCAAGGTCATCTTGACAAGTTCAAGATGAAGGATGGTGAAGGAGTCGCAGAGATGTACTCTAGGCTAGCTCTCATCACAAATGAGATTGACGGCTTAGGAAGCGAAGAAATGACCTATAAAGTCATCATCAAGAAGATACTTCGAGCTTTGGATGAGAGATGCGACACCGTGTGCACATTAATCCAAATGATGCCAAACTACAAAGGTCTCAAGCCTGCAGAAGTCATTGGAAGGATTGTTGCTCATGAGATGACACTCAAAGATAAGGAAGAACTTCATCACAAGTCTAGCGATGCTTACAAAGCCACAAGTGATGCTCCCTTAACTTCAAGCAACAACCATGTCACCAATGAAGAAATAAGCCTCATGCTCAAGAAATTCAACAAGTTCTACAAGAACAGAGGCAAACAAAGAAACTCCAACTCAAGATATGAAGAGAAGCATTTGTCAAGTCGTGACCACAATTGCTACAATTGTGGGCAGCCTAGACACTACTCAAATGAGTGCACGACTCCCTACAAAAGAAGAGAAGAGTCACCTCGAAGACGAAGCTCAAGGAATGAATCACCACAAATAGAGAGAAGGAGTAGAGATGATCGTTATGAACGAAGACACTAAAGGAGAAGTAGAGATTCGGAGAAGAAGGACAAGCACACCAAGAGCTACACAAGAAGAAAACATCAAGCTCATGTTGGTGAATGGGTTTCCGGCTCCGACTCCGACAACAGCTCTGAGAGAAGCTATCACTTTGACTCCGACTATAGTCAATATGATGGTGTTGCCAGAATTGCTCTAGTGACCACCAACTCCTACGATCTATTTGATTCACCAAACGAAGGGAGTGGAAGTTTCTTCATGGATAAAGGCCCCAAGGTATCACACCCCGAGTATCTTGATTTTGATAGTGATGAAGATGATTTACTTTGTGATGATGACTTGCTTTGTAATAAAACTTGTGATATTGATCAAAATGAACTTGATAATTCTCATTCTAGTGAAGATAAGGCATTTGATCATGATAAGATTAAATAGAACAACTAACTAAAGAACTAAACACTCTTAAGTTAGCTCATGAATCTACTATCGAAGATCATAGAGAGCTTGTGAGAACTCATGAGAAGCTATGCTTCGAGCAGCTCAACTTGGAGCAAGAGCATGAGTTTCTCAAAGCTATCAATGACGATCTCCGAAAGAAGACTTTATCTTTTCTAGACAAAAGACTACTCTTGTCTACTATCATGCCTCAAGTTAAAACTAAGCAATCTAGTAACAAAGGTAAGAAATGTTCTTTATCTAGTAGCAACAATAAAAATGCTAAACCCAATGTTGTTGCTTCTAGTAGTTCTATTGATTCTAGTAATGATGATTCCCTTAGCCAAGTTACACTTGAGCAAGAAAATGCTTTATTGAAGGGAATTATAGAAAAAGATATTTACAAGACTCTTGCCGCATGTATGCAATTTGAGGAAATTGTACGCAAGCACGGAGGATACCGAAAGAATGGTGGTGTTGGCTACTTCAACACTAATAGAGTTCAGTGGGAAGAAGGTTAATATCCCAAGCCCAAGTTTGTTCCTAAAAAGGAGAAGTATGAAAATACTCTTCCCAAGGGGACAAAACCTCAAGATGACCTTCCACCACAAGACCACAAGCTCAAGGGCACGAACAAACTTCCAGCGGACATTGACTCATTTGAAGATCAACCCCTAGCTTTGGTGGAGTGGGTTCCCAAGGCTACTTCAAGCTCAACTACTACAAATTCTACTTCAACACCAAGGATCCCCATCAACTTGATGTGGGTTCCCAAGAAGAAGAACTAGTAAGTTCTTGAGGGGTGACTCCGCCAATGAAATTCACTCACATTCATTATTGGCAAGGACCTTTTGCACTCAACATCAACTCAATGCCATAGTTCAAGGAGTCACACATTCCCTCAAAGCTAAGCAAGGGACAAGGTAATCAACTAATCAATGGACATCATAACATATGCTTTAGACTCCATGTCCATAGATATCCTTATATTTGTCTCTTGTGTTTTGGGACTAACCCATGTAGGTGAGAGGAGTAAGGAAACAAAAAGGATGCTCCCAACTCTTAGTGATCCTCATCAACACTAAGCATCCACAACTACCTCACCAACATGAAGTCTTCATCGACAAAATGCAAGGTTAGTTTGTCCCTCGTATGGGGGATGTCACATTCAAAGGAAAACATGCTACTTTGGTGGTTTTGATAATTCATGACAACATGCATTGTCTCTTGGACTGATACCTTTACCTAGTGTATTTCAGATACAGTCTATAGAGAGGATTGGCAAAAGGAGATTGTGGACATACCCCAAGATGCAAGGAAATAGGTTGACCAAGCTTCAAGCTAGACGACTCTACATTTTATATTTGTGAGAAATCACTTTTGAGTCCATAGGAAAGCCAATACTATTAAAAGGGGGTAATGTTTTGTTGGTGAACAATATGCTCAAACGTGCACAAGTGATAGTCGCCAAAAAACATCCACAAACTCTCCCACCAAAGTCTGGTCTATACCCAACACCCAAAATCGGTGCAACCAACTTTCCCATATTGGTGCCACCGATTCCAGAACCTAGACAGACTCAAGCCAAACCCTAGCCACTTCGGTGCAACCGATTCCATACCGGTGTCACCGAGTTTAGGTTGCCAACTTTCTGTTACGCAAATTCACATTTTCGGTCCCACCGAGAATGTTGGATCGGCGTCACCGAGATTGTAAATCTGACCGTTGGTCACCTTATTGGTGCAACTGAGTTTTGTATATCGTCTCTACCGAGATTCAAAAGTTTCCACCTTTTGGTCACTTCGGTACCACCGAGATTAACACATCAGTGTCACCGAGTTGCTCATTTTGTGTGTAACGGTTGGATTTTTGGGGAGGCCTATATATACCCCTTCACCACCACCTACTCGAGAGAGAATCACTCAGAGCTATTCCATACCTATCCTATCATATTTTTTGAGAGAGAACCACCTACCCTTGTGTTGAGGTCAAGATCTTCCACTCCAATCATATGGATCTTGATTTCTAGCCTCCCCAAGTTGATTTCCACCAATCTCATCTCTTCTACCAAGCCAAATCTTTGAGAGAGTGATTGTGTGCTGAGGAGTCTATCATCTTGAAGCACAAGATCAAGGATTTCATCGTCATTATCGAGCCTATTACCTTTTGGAGGGTTGTGCCTCCTAGATTGGTTAGGTGTCTCTTGGGAGCCTCCTACTTCGTGTTATGGAGTGAACCAAGGAGTTTGTAAGGGCAAGGAGATCGCCTACTTCGTGAAGATCTGCCCATAGTGAGGCTAGTCCTTCGTGGACGGAAGCCATATGGAATAGTCAAGGTTGCTACTTCATGGACCCCTTTTGGGTGGAGCCCTCCGTGGACTCTCGCGACTGTTACCCTCCGTGGGTTGAAGACTCCATAAACGTGGATGTACGATAGCGCCACCTATCGGAACCACGGGAAAAATCCATGCATCTCCAACTGCGTTTGATCTTCCTATCTCAACACTTTACTATATATGCAATTTCTTTACTTTCCGCTGCCATATTTATTGACATGAATGTCTAGGCCTGTTAGACTTGCTAGCTTTGCTAAAACTATTAAAATCTGCCAATCAATTAACATGGGAAAAGGTTAGGTTTTAAATTCCTGCTAGTAGTCTATTCACCCCCCTCTAGACACTCTTTTAGTGATCCCTCAATTGGATCAGAGCATTGGTCTCCATTTCTTCGGTTTAATCACCGAGGAGGAAGATGGATGTGTCTAGTATAGGGAGTGTGAGTTGTAGAGTTCCCATTCTTGATGGAGAGTACTATAGTCAATGGAAGTCTTTGATGCTTGAGCTGTTTAATGAATTTCAATTGAGAAAATATGTTATCCGCCCCTATGAGCCTCCTATTGATGAATTGCATCCCACAAACGAATAGGAAATTAACAAGCTTGGTAACCTAAGAACTGTCAAACTTATTGTTAGAGGTTTACCAAGATTCGTGCTTTCTCAAATGAAGAACTTTGGATGTGCTTATACCTTATGGACTGATTTGGATAAATGATATCCAAATCATTCCTTAGGGAATCTAGATGAAATTCTCCATAAAGCCATTGCTTTTCACAAAATGAAACCTAATGATCCAAACTTTGATAAATGCCTATTTGAACTTCATGATCTTATGTGCGCTAAAGGAGATGTCACCACTATCAACAACATTATCTTTGAAGCCATTCGCACTCATAAACTTGAACATAGTCATGATCACTATTCTAACGAATCTCTTGTTCTTTATGACGAGGATTTCCCAGTTGATGATGACAATGTGGAACATGGCTATTATGAAGAAGTTGAGTTGTTTGACATCGAGTATGAGAAGATCATGAAGAATCTGAGTCTTATGGCAAACTTTAAGGATTACATGTCCGGAGAAAAAGAGTGGATTCTCAACAGCGGATGGACGAATCATATGACTTGTGATAAAGAGATGCTCCAAGAGATCACGCCTGATCAAGGTCCTCGACGGTACATGACCTTTGGAGACAACTCTAAGGGTAAGGTACTTCGCCTTGGTAAGGTGGCCATATCCCATGATAGCTCTATTGAAAATGTGATGCTTGTTGAATACCTTGGTTACAATCTTCTTTCCGTATCTAGACTTGCTGATTCCGGTTTCAATGTTCTATTCTGGAAAGTAGATTGGCAAGTGTTTCGTCAAGATAATCATAAAATGGTCTTTATTGGTTTCCGTAAAGGTGATCTATACATTGTTGATTTCACTAAAAGATCCAAACCTCGCACTTGTTTAATTGCTAAATCTTCTAAAGGTTGGCTTTGGCATAGAAGATTAGCACATGTTGGCATGCATAATTTAGACAAACTTATCAAAGGAGATCATATACTTGGTGTTAAAGATGTTATCTTTGACAAAGATAGACTTGGTAGTGCTTGTCAAGCTAGAAAGCAAGTAGGTGGAAGTCATCCTGTTAAGAATATCATGACTACTAGGAGACCACTCGACCTACTTCACATGGATCTTTTCGGTCCCAATGCTTACAAGAGTCTCGGTGGAAATTCTTATGGTCTGGTTATAGTTGATGATTTTTCAGATTTACACAGGTATTTTTTCTTGATGATAAGTCGCAGGTTGAAAAGATCTTCAAGAACTTCGCTCGCAAAGCACAAAATCAGTTTGAAGTGAAGATCAAGAAGGTTCGGAGCGATAACGGATCTAAGTTCAAGAACACCCATGTGGATACCTTTCTTGATGAAGAAGGTGTCTCACATGAGTTCTCAGCTACATACACGCCTCAACAAAATGGAGTTGTTGAGAGGAACAACCGGACACTCATTGAGATTGCAAGAACGATGCTTGACGAATACAAGACACCAAAACACTTTTGGGCAGAAGCCGTGGAAACAACATGTCATGCCACAAACCGACTTTACTTGCACAAGCTTCTCGGTAAAACGGCATACGAGCTACTCACCGGTAACAAACCCCAAGTTGGATACTTTCGGGTATTCGGCTCCAAGTGCTACATTCTTGATAAGCATCGTTACACTGAATTTTCTCCTAAATCTCATGAAGGATTCCTACTTGGTTATGGATCAAACTCTCACACTTACCGTGTCTACAACAACTTCACTCGAAAAGTTGAAGAGACGGTAGATGTGAAGTTTGATGAATCTTATGTTTTGCAAGTCAAACAATTGCCAAATGATGTAGGTGATAAGAACCCCTCGGAAGCTATCCCAGATTTACCCATCATCAAGATTCGTCCCATGGAGGTGAAGGAAATTACTTCATCAACTCAAGTGGAAGCCCCTACTTCATAACAAGGTGAACCACAACATGACATGGAGGCATCCACAAGCGGTACACGACAAGATGATGAACAGGAGGGAGTGCATCATGAAGATCCACCAAAACCTCCTTCACCACCACCTCAAGGGAATGACACCTTCAACAACAACAAATATGAAGGAGATGATGATGAAGAACAAGCTCCACCAACCAACAATCCGAAGCTGACCCGAGTTCGAGCACAAGTGACCAAGAACCATCCCCTAAACCAAATCTTTGGTGATATACAAACAGGGAGGATCGCTCGCTCTAAAACTCGTCTAGCAAACTTCTGTGAGCATTATTCTTTCATCTCTAGCATTGAGCCCTTGAAGGTAGAACAAGCTCTTGAAGACGCGGATTGGGTGAACGCTATGCATGAAGAGCTTCACAACTTCGAAAGGAACAAAGTGTGGACACTCATGGAGAAGCCCAAGGATGAATACAATATCATCGGAACCAAATGGGTATTTCGGAACAAGCAACGCGAAGACGGTCAAGTTGTGGGCAACAAGGCTCACCTCATAGCTCAAGGATATACGCAAGTCGAAGGTATGGACTACGGTGAGACCTACACCCTTGTTGATAGAGTTGAAGCCATTCATACTCTTCTTGCTTATGCTAATCACCATGATATCACACTTTATCAAATAGACATTAAAAGTGCATTTTTAAATAGTGAGATTGAAGAAGTGGTTTATGTTAAGAAACCACCTGGTTTTGTGAATCCTAAGAAACCTAATCATGTTTACAAGGTTCGTAAAGCTCTTTATGGTCTTAAGCAAGCCCCTTGTGCTTGGTACAAATGTTTAATGAAGTTTCTTATCGAAAAAGGTTTTGAAATTGGTAAAATTGACGCAACCTTATTCACTAAGAGAGTTAATGGTGAATTATTCGTGTGCCAAATCTATGTGGATGATATTATCTTTGGTTCCACTAACCCTCAATTTAGTGAAAGATTTGGAAGGTTGATGTCCGAGAAGTATGAGATGTCCATGATGTGTGAGCTGAAATTCTTTCTTGGCTTGCAAATCAAGCAATCAAAAGAAGGAACTTTCATCTCTCAAACTAAGTATACCAAGGACTTGATCAAAAAGTACAACATGCAGGAGTGCAAAGGTATGAAAACCCCTATGCCTACTAGCAGACCTGTTGATCTTACGAGAGAGGATGAGCCGGTTGATCAAAAGGTTTATTGATCTATGATTGGTTCACTGTTATACCTATGTGCATCTCGTTCTGATATTATGCTTAGTGTTTGCATGTGTGCTAGATATCAAGCTCCACAGAAAGAATGTCATCTTTCAGATGTAAAACGTATTGTGAGATACTTGATACAAATGTCAAATTTTGGCATTTGGTATCCCAAGGGATCTTCTTTTGACCTTGTTGGATATTTTGATTCAGACTATGTCGGTGACAAGGTTGATAGAAAATCCACCTCGGGTACTTGTCAATTTTTGGGTAGATCTCTTGTATCTTGGTCCTCTAAGAAACAAAACTTGGTATCTCTATTGATTGCCGAAGCTGAATATATTGCTGCTGGATCTTGTTGTGCGCAATTACTTTGGATGACACAAACACTTAAGGATTATGGAATTCACGTTAAAAATGTTCCATTACTTAGTGACAATGAAAGTGCTATTAAAATTGGTCATAATCCTGTGCAACATTCTCGAACTAAGCATATTCAAGTTCGACATCATTTCATTCATGATCATGTTGCCAAAGGAGATATTAACCTTAAGCATATTCGCACTAACAAGCAATTGGCAGATATCTTTACTAAGCCACTTGATGAGAAGACATTTTGTCACTTGAGGAGTGAGTTGAACATCATCGATGCTTCAAACTTGAGTTAGACTCACTAGGTTGCATACAAGGCCATGAGCTTTCTTGGTATTTTCATGTATCTTAATACTTCATCTTATGCCATGGAATTTTATGCTCCCTTGTATTGCATCTAATATCTTGTAGGTACTTGGAAAAACTTCATTCCACAAGATTGCCATCAACTCCAATCATAATCAATCTTGTCATTAGCAAGTATCCACAACCCCTCTTGATGATGTAAGGAACAAGGCCACTCAACCATATCCTTGACATAGACTTCATCAAAATTGCACACTCTCAATTGGGATCATGTAAATTGGATATATCTATTGTTCTTCCTTGCATGACCAACCTCTAGAGGTAACCAGTGTACTAGAACAAGAAGGATTGCTCAAAACTCAAGATGATCTTCATCAACATCGAGCATCCTCAACAAGTTCACCTACAAGATACGTCCTCAACATCACTCAAAGGTATGTACTCATGTCCTTGAAAAGGCTTTACTCCAAGAAATGAGCTAAAGCAACTCAAGAGACATGAAGACAATAAAATGCTTAATCGAAAAATGGTAACCCCATTTTGAGCTTAATGTGGAGTATGACCTATGATCAAGTATTCTTGCTTGGATCCTAAGTCGATATACTCTAATATAGGTGACCTAGTCACCGCCCATCATCTAGTTAAGAATCTGATGTGGTTTGCTCTTAATTGCATGATTTCTCATAACTACTCCAATCTTATCTAGTTGATGTCCCTTGTAAAAACTTCATATTTCACTAAAACTCTTTCTCTTAACTCTGTGAAAACAGAAACTTGGTTTCTCTTTTGGTGCCATCGACTCGGATATCTCGGTTCTACCGAAATTGCAGACAAGCTGCACTACAAAATCTCAGTATCACCGACCTATCTATCTCGGAGTCACCGATTTTCATTCTGTTTCATTTGAATTCACCTTTGCAAATTATGTGTTTTCTTAGTGATCTTTCTTGTAGTACTTCCGTTACTTTGACGATCCCTCAAAAAAAAACATTGTATAACTTAGGGGGAGAAGAACTAATATTAATCTTGAGGAGAGAATTTCTATATTCAAGGATCCCTATCTTCAATGAAGAAAGGAGGAGAAGAACAAATCATTTTCCATGACCCTCTCACTTTTCATTTCTATGAATCCTACGTTTCGATGAACCTTGTTCTCAAGGATCCCTTCTTAGTCAATGATCCCTGTATTTATCCCTGTTTTTAACCTTTTTGGAAATTAATGCCAAAGGGGGAGAAGACCAAAGCTTCAACCACTTTGGGAGAAGACCAAAGCTTCATGCTAAAGGGAATATACATGCTTATGCAAAGGGGAAGATATGATCAAGGGGGGAGCCAATATGAATACTCATATCTTTATAAACACGAGGAGAATATCAAAGTAGGGGGAGAAGAAAATAGAAAATCTTTGACCTTTCTCATCTTATCCAATCCTAATATCTACATGCTAAGATTCAGGCGGAGAGGATAATCTATTTTCATATCTATGGTGAGAATATTCTAAATGATCTTGGAGACATATTAATTCTAAGGAATACTATTTTCTATGTGTCCTCCATATCTTAGCAATTTTGAGCTCTATTGCTTTGCTATTTGGTAGAATACTCTTGTGTTTCCTAACATTGTTTTCTCAAGTGTGTTTCTATTACCAGGATGCTTAAGAACTCAAGGTAAGTATATGCATCATATCCTTGATCAAGAGGATCTCTTGCTTATTGCACATATTGTTTGCAAGAGTGATGTCTTGAACAAAGATACTTCCCATTCATATATATTTGATGCATATAGCCAAGATACACATGACCAGTTATATCCCTTCTACCTTTTGTGTGTTCATGCATTCAAAAGCAACTATCCTTTCAAGGACTGCACACATTTAGGGGGAGCAAGTCTGAGTCATGTGTCTCTCAAAGTCTTCAGTATAACCATGCATCTCTTTATTTGAAGTTTGATTGTATGTTTTCATCAATTACCAAAAAGGGGAAGATTGAAAGCACACCATGCTCCTTTGGTGGTTTTAATAATTCATGACAACATACGTTGTCTCTTGGAATGATACTTTTTCCTAGTGTATTTCAGATACAGTCTATAGAGAGGGTTGGCAAGAGGAGATTGTGGAGATACCCCAAGATGCAAGCAAATAGGTTGGCCAAGCTTCAAGCAAGAGGACTCTACATTTTATATTTGTGAGAACTCACTTTGAGTCCATAGGAAAGCCAATACTTTTAAAACGTGGTAAGGTTTTGTTGGTCAACAATATGCTCAAACGTGCACAAGTGATAGTCGCCAAAAACATCCACAAACTCTCCCACCAAAGTCTGTTCTATACCCAACACTCCAAATTGGTGCAACCAACTTTCCCTTACCGGTGGCACCGATTCCAGAACCTAGACAGACTCAAGCCAAACCCTAGCCACTTCGGTGCAACCGATTCCATACCGGTGCCACTGAGTTTAGCTTGCCAACTTTCTGTTACGCAAATTCACATTTTCGGTCCCACCGAGAATGTTGTATCAGCATCACCAAGATTGGAAATCTAACCGTTGGTCACCTTATCGGTGCAACCTAATTTCCTATATCGGCTTTACCGAGATTCGAAAGTTGCCACCTTTTGGTCACTTCGGTACCACTGAGATTAACACATCGGTGTGACCGAGTTGGTCGTTTTGTGTGTAATGGTTGGATGTTTGGGGATGCCTATATATACTACTTCACCACCACCTACTCGAGAGAGAAGCACTCAGAACTATTCCATACCTATCCTATCAGATTTTCTGAGAGAGAACCACCTAACCTTGTGTTGAGGTCAAGATCTTCCACTGCAATCATATGGATCTTGATTTCTAGCCTCCCCAAGTTGCTTTCCACCAATCCCATCTCTTCTACCGAGCCAAATCTGTGAGAGAGTGATTGTGTGCTGAGGAGTCTATCATCTTGAAGCACAAGAGCAAGGAGTTCATCCTCATTATCGAGCCTATTACCTTTTGGAGGGTGGTGCCTGCTAGATTGGTTTGGTGTTGCTTGGGAGCCTCCTACTTCGTGTTGTGGAGTGAACCAAGAAGTTTGCAAGGTCAAGGAGATCGCCTACTTCGTTAAGATCTACCCATAGTGAGGCTAGTACTTCGTGGACGGAAGCCGTATGGAATAGTCAAGGTTGCTACTTCATGGACCCCTTTTGGGTGGAGCCCTCCCTGGACTCTCGTGACCATTACCCTTCATGGGTTGAAGACTCCGTAAATGTGGATGTACGATAGCGTCACCTATCGGAACCACGGGAAAAAAATCCATGCGTCTCCAACAGCGTTTGATCTTGATCTTCCTATCTCAACACTTTACTTGATATGAAATGTCTTTACTTTCGGTTGCCATATTTATTGACATGCATGTGTAGGGCTATTAGACTTGCTAGCTTTGCTAAAACTTTTAAAATCTGCCAACTAATTAACATGGGAAAAGGTTAGGTTTTAAATTTCTGCTAGTAGTCTATTCACACATTAAGGGGGAGCTTTACTCTAAGACTTGAGTCAAAGCATCTCTTAGTATGTGACAACATTAAATGCTTTATTAAAAAGTGGTAACCCCACTTGTGCTTAAATGATGAGTATAACCTATGATAAAGTATTATTACTTGGCTCCTAAGTCAAATACTCATATATAGATGACTTTGTCATCGCCCAAGTGCTTGTTAGATGCTAGTGTGTTTGTGCATGTTCGTCATGATTTATTTTGACATCTTATTGTGTGAGCATGTTGGTCTGTATTTATTTTCTCATTCGAGGACATCCAATTGTTGCTATTTGGTTTTTGATTTGTCGTTTGCCAATTGGATGGACAAGAATGCCTAGGACCACTCTTTAGCTATCTATGTTTTCTCACCTCATAATCCATTCATGTTGCATCACAAAATTTGAACAAGTACTTTTCGATCCCTCCGTGTGTGGAGCACTCGGAGTTCCGTATCGACAAGGACTGACCATTAAAACCTCCCAAGTGCAACTCCGTGGAACCAACTCCACAATCTCGGTCTCACCGAATGGATTGATCTGGTTTTCAATCTCGGTAACACCGATTTCATATTCTCGGTTACAACGAGTTTTCCTGTCAGCTAATAGTTGTGGAACTCGGTGACACCAAAAACATAAAATCGGTATCACCGACAGTCAAGGGTATATATGCTATGGACCCCGACGCTTTGAAATTCAATCTTCAAACATCATGCCTCAAAACCCTAAGCTGTCGCCTCGATACCCCTGGTTGTCGCCCTTGTCTTCCCGAGTTCCTCTGCCGCTAGGAATCACCGCCGTCGACGAAATCTACTCCATCGTCACCACCGTAGAGGATATGCGCCAAGCTAGGGTTCAGATTTGATCTCTAGTGCGCTCCCCATCCGATTCTTGTGCATTAGATACTTGATTATCATCTTTACACCCTTTGCTCATATATCCATCCACTTAAATCTACAAAATCTTGAGTTTGATGGATTTTCTAGGGTTTTGCCGTCCGCCCGATATATCTTGGTGGAACCGAAATGAGCTATGCCTAAGAAGGCAGGGGAGAAAAGGTCCAGAAAGAGGATCATTCATGTGACTGGCAGGCCTACCTCCATGTATGAGGATCTAGAGGAAGCAACTGGTGGTGCTGCTTAGGAAATGGAGGGTGAGCCAGCTACAAAGGCTCCTGCCAAAAAGAAGGCAAAGAAACTTATGCCTGATACTATGCCTAAGACCAGCACATCCAAGAAGGCTGCTGAGAAGCATAAGAGGACAACCAGGCAGATTCCAGCTTCTGAGAAGAACAAAGGAACTGCTTCCAGAGTTGAAGATGTGGATGACTTGACAACATTGATGAAGCTCAGACCACACCTTCGAGTACACAATGCTAGCTAGCCACTAGCTAAGTACATGAAGAATTGGAAGGACTCGGGATTGAGGGCATGTGGAGCTATAGATCCTTATGCCTAGAGGAAGAAGACTGTTAAGGACTGCAGATTCTATACCAAGGAGCAACAGGACTTCTATGAGACTGTGCTCTTTGGCAAGAGTCCAGCTGTCAGCGATATGCGGTACGTTGATGTCAGGACCCCGATCCTAAGACATACGAATCCAGCCTGTAACACCTCACACCACTTTGCGGCCTCACGCACGGTAACCCATGGCTGCCACCTTACCTTGGCTGGGACCGTTTGCGCCTTTTGGCTCATGGATATGAACATGTTGCCAGCATTCACACATCAAAGAACCCGGGTTGACATGACTAGTTATAGACACAAGTTTCACAACCGTACAGGGACAGGCATACGTAACCCAACAATGCAGGTGTCGGTCATCAGCGTGTGTAACGAGTCATAGCAAGCTACAAGGACTCCATTACACCATGGAACATAAATGTCATCACTGCACGTAGACGAGTCGTAGCAAGCTACAGGGACTCCATTAAACTTCGAGACATTTCCCCGAAGGGACAGACACAATAGCACAGAAGGATACATGCCGGTCAATCAATGTGTCCGGAACAGTGGCAAGCTACCAAGGCTCGGTGGAAGCACAAAGAGGCATTTCTCCATAAAGAATGCTACTAAAGGCACACAACTAGGTGTCGAATCCCACGCATACCAATTCATTTCAATCATACACGCACTATGCACGATATGCGTAGATACAACATGGCATCACAACAAAACTCTACAATCATAACATTTGTTTAGGAGGCTCCAAGGAGCTAGCATAGTATAATGTTACAAGCAGAAGGGGTCACATGACCCAAAATTCAGAGCATACAAACAACAAACAGAAGTTACATGTCTGAGTACAGACATCTACAAAAGCGGCTAGAAGAGCCTGAAAAGCTACAATGACCCCTACCATAGGAACTAGACCTCTATCTGGGTTACTAAGCTAATCCGTCGATGTCAACGTCTGGAGAACATAACTGAACACAACCTCTATGTCTGCAAAAATGTAAATAAGCAACAGTGAGTACGAAGGTACTCAACAAGTCTTACATCACAACTATCTACATATGCATCATGTATCAATGAATAGGATTGTGGGGTTTACTGCAGAATGCAAGCTTTGATCCTAGACTACGACAAAGTAACCAACGTATCACTACTCTCTCATCTCCCTACGAGAGAGCACACACGAGTCCACATGTTCACCATCTCAATACACCACTATGGATCCTCTCTCGTCTTCCTACAAGAAGCCATCCATAGCACTCACACTTGTTTGGTGCATTTTAGAGTATCCACTTAAGTTGTCTATGAACAATGCAAGTATCCAAGTAGTCCATATCCGCGAACGCAGCTATTCAATAGATAAATTACCCTCCAGGGGTGTACTTCGTCACACGTGCTCCCGCCACTTATCGCCATGTGCACGTAAAAAGGCACCTCGACAACCTTCAAGTGGAAGCCCAGCAAGGGAGTCGGCCACGGACGTTAACCTTCAACAACTCACGTCCAAAGCAGTCGCCTATCTGAGTTGGAACCCATAATGGAAGTCCGGCCGAGGTTTCCAACATGGCCTCAAACGTTGCGAGTAGGGCCCCAAGCCGGTCCCGATTGGGCCATTCATCCACTTCGCAGGCCGTGCCACACCTATCAACATTTCGAACTACTACGACTCCTGGACTGAGAACAGGGTAGGTTAATAGGCCAAGAGAGCTTGAGTAACCGGAGCCCAATGTACGGTAGTAGCTATTCTTGGAACACAAACACGGAACTCAGCCCCTATGAGCGGTTACAATGAGACAACCCACCATGTACTCCTACATGGCCTCTCATTGCTACCTATACCAAAAAAGGTTCATCACTTAACTCTCATTATCAAGACACATTAATTTCACTCCAGTTCATCTCCCAGATGAATAAGACCTGACACAACTCTAGGCATAGCAAGCATAACAGGGTTATAGCAAAACATGGCTCAAGCATCTATCAGGTATGCTAGGTTGCTTGGTTTAGCTATTTACTGTGACAATGACAGCTCATGCAAAGGAGTGGGTTCATCTATCGCAACACAAGTAGGAGTTGAACACATTGTCCTAATGCATTGAAATGAGAGCAAGAGCGAGAGATGGGTTGTATCGGATATTCTCAAGGGGGGGGGGGGGTTGCTTGCCTGTTTACCAGAAGAACTCAGTTGTTCTTCGATGTCGTCAATAACTACGTCTCGCAAGTGTATCGACAAGATCAAACAAGTTAGAATTTAAATAAGGCAAATGCTTCACAATGATGCATGATAATAGCATGACAATATGTTTCTGGTTTGAGCTAATGCATCTATCAACATGTTAAATGAAGATGGTTTGAACACAAGGTTCAAATTCAACTCCATATGAGAAGTGGCCTATTCTGTTTTGAACAAAATGTCCAAGTTTGCCTATTTAGATTGCTCTAACATGTATGAAAATGCTGCCATTAGATTCATTGGATTTTTCTGATAAATTTTCATATATCAATTATTTTAATCTGACTTACAGATTATTTTCTATGAATTTTGAATTTTATATTATTTTTCTGTAATTTTCTGATTTATTTTAAATCTAGAAATTCATTATTGCGTCAGCATGAGGTCATCACAAAGTCAACAGGTCAACAGTCCTTGTCCAGGTCAAACCTAATGACCCGGACCCACACGTCAGCGACACGGGGCTAATCCCCGTGCTGACCGGGGGTTTGACCCGAAGTGGGGCCCGCTATCAGCAGCTAATTACCCAATTAGCGGGGCGGGTTAGCGCTAACTAGCCGGTCATGTCGGCGCCCACCGGAGCAGGGCCGGCGGCAACCAAATCCGCGGCAGAGGACCGCCAGAGATGGTCGAAGACGCGCTAGGGGGCTCGGTTTCGCACGAGGAGGGCACCGGGGAGGAACCCGCGCTCGCATGCGTCCACCGGAGAGGGTAGGAGGGCGCGGGCTGCCGGACGGCTTGCTGGCGAGCTCTCTCACGGTGGCGCCCATACGGACTTGACGAGGGGGACGTCTAGAGGGCACTAGAGACCACGGGGAGAGGGGGAGAGGGATGGCAAGCTCAGGGAGAGCCTGCAGGGGTGCTCAGCGGGCTCGGGGAGGCCGGAACGACGGCGAATCGCCGAGGCGAGCTCCGGTAGCCCATGGGGAAGAACGGCAACGACTCAGCGTAGTGGGGCTCCCGGCGGCTTCTAGCTCCACGGGGAGGATGAGGGGGTTGCGGCAGAGCTCTGGGCACGACAGGGGGCTCTAGGTAGGCGGGCAGCGACAACGAGCTCGAGGAGAGCTCGGCCATGGCGAGGGGGAGGAGAGGGAGAATCGAGGGGGGCAAAGGAGAGGGGATGGGATCAGCTTGTCCCTGGCGGGTCATCCTTGTCGCCAACACGATGGGGGGGGGACAGGCAGGCAGGTGGCGTGGCCCCACCACCGCGAGCGCCGCTTCTCCTATGCCTTGTGGCAAGAGGTAGAAGACAAGGATGCCCCTGTGGACTGGGCCTCCTAGTGGGTTGCGTGCCACGTGAGTCTCTGTGCCTTTTTTATTTTGTGGTTTTTGTTTTTATTTTTGACATTTGTTTTGGCTCAAAATAAACATCAAACTATTTTATAAAATCGTAAAAATTATTATGTGACCTTGATATAAATGAATAGTGCCACATAATTAATTTCAGAATTATTGAACTTATCAATTATATATAATAAATATAATTCCAATGCAAATAGGGTTAAATTAATTCAAAAGCTCAATATAAAATATTTCTATGATCCCAAAATATTAGTTCACAATTTTAACTCAATCCAATATTTTTTAGAGAACCAAGAACATTTTCTTGGAATTGTTAGAAGCAATTTTTATAATGCTTATTTGACAAAATTTTGAATTATGTGGCTTGATCATTCCTCATTTCATCTTCATTTGAAAATAAAAATGCAGGCAGGAATGCACTTGCAATCATAAAGAAACTAGGGCTGTGACAGTTGATTGGAAGTTCAACAAGGAAAATGAGGACTACTTTCCAAGTGTCCATGACAACGTCCACTTCATAGGTCTGGATGAGTTCGTTGGCAAAGAATTCACAGCTTGGAATGATGAAATGATCATGCAATTCTACTCCACTGCACACTTCTACGGAGATGGTAGAATTGTATGGATGACTGAAGGTGCAAGGTATGAATCAACTATTGAAGAATGGGATGATATGTTAGGAGTTCCTGAAGCACAGGATGGTGACTTGGATGTCTACTCAGAATCCAAGGCTAGCCACAATGCTATGGCTAACAAGTACACGGAGATCCCTGC
The DNA here is from genome assembly GCA_022496015.1 of Hordeum marinum. Taxonomy (NCBI): domain Eukaryota; kingdom Viridiplantae; phylum Streptophyta; class Magnoliopsida; order Poales; family Poaceae; genus Hordeum; species Hordeum marinum. Next base: position 275,408,210 of record CM039678.1, read on the forward strand.
TGCCAATGTGAAGTCTCACAAGCTAGGATCAATCTATTTTCTCTAGGCTGGCCTCCGCACGATGGACACCATTCAGAGGCATACTTTGATGCCCAAGTCAGGAGATGACAAGGTGATCCGAGGCCACTCCATCAACATGTTGATCCACGTTTATAGACACACCAGGATCAGAGTCATGGATCTGATGGTTGAGACAATCAAGAGGGTTGCTGGTGACCAGAAGCGCTCTTGCTGTTATGCACCCTAGATCCAGATTCTCATAAACTCAAAAATGGAGAAGCACATCTTTGCCCTAGATCATCCACATTTGCCCCTGCAGCCAGATCTCGAGGACAATGTTGTGGTGATGGATGCTGATCGTCCCACTTCAGCTGCACCTCAGGAGGAAGCAGAGGCAGTTAGAGCCACTAGTGCTTAGGTCCCTAGGTCCAAGAACGAGCAAATGGATCTGTTGATATCATCTCTTCAGGGCATGCAAAAGGACATTAAGGGGATTCTGGATAACTAGAACAGTCTTGTCAGGATCTTTGAGACTAGAATCAAGACCCTTAGTGATAAGGTGGACGGGCTGACTAAGACAGTCACAGAGCTTCAGCATGAAGTTGACCTTGTACACATCCCTTGGGTCTCTTCTACTTCAGATGATGACGATGATGATGATGATGATGAATCACCTCTAGGGCCAAGCACTCAGTTCACCACTCAGTCCAGATCAGCCACTATGCTAGCTCCATTAGGTCCATCAGCTTCTGCTCCATTAGTGACCACTCCAGCTCCATCCACGACATCTGTAGAGATCTTCGCCGACGCTGTCATCTCAACTCCTTCATCAACAACCAGAGGAAATATGCCCAAGAACGTTTAGATATATGCCTTTGAACTTTTTGGTAACTTGTTGCCAAAGGGGAAGAAGTGTATATAGATCTTTAGGCTTCGAGCGAGAGAGCATTTTGGTGTTTATTGCTTTTCTAAACATTTGGTTCTTTTGGTTTGACGTGAGATACTTTTGTGTTTATTTGTGATCATACATTGTTATGCCTATCATCTTAAATGCTCATGTGATGATCATTCACCTTTGCTTGATTGTATTGTGCGTTGTTATTCATTCTAATTATTCTCGCACACCACCAAGTTGTATGTGACATGGAAGAAGTGCCCCACATACCTAATCGATTGTGCATTTGCATTCACACACAAATTCAAAATAATTCACAAATTTAGGGCGAGCTCTTGCTTATCACATACCTCTCAAAGCGACGATTATATTCATTGATTTTATCATATGTCGAAGCTTTGATCTATATGTAGTCATCAATTACCAAAGAGGGGGAGATTGGAAGCACATTTTCTCCCTTCGTGGTTTTGGTAATTAATAACAACATATAAGTCATTGAACTAATGTTCCACCAAGTATATTTTAGGAAATGTTCAATGATAGGATTGGCAAAACGAGATTGTGGAGAAACCCCAAGATGCAAGTAAATAGGTTGGCCAAGCTTCGAGCAAAGGGACACTACATTTTATATTTGTGAGAAATCACTTTGAGTCTATAGGAAAGCCAATACTATTAAAAGGGGGTAAGGTTTTGTTGGTGAACAATATGCTCAAACGTGTACAAGTGATAGTCGCCAAAAACATCCACAAACTCTTCCACCAAAGTCTATTCTATACCTAACACTCAAAATCGTTGCAACCAACTTTCCCACTTTGGTGCCACCGATTCCAGAACCTAGACAGACTCAAGCCAAACCCTAGCCACTTCGGTGCAACCGATTCCATACCGGTGCCACCGAGTTTAGGTTGCCAACTTTCTGTTACGCAAATTCACATTTTCCCTCCCACCGAGAATGTTGGATCGGCGTCACCGATATTGGAAATCTGACCGTTGGTCACCTTATCAGTGCAACCAATTTTCCTATATCGGCTTTACCAAGATTCAAAAGTTGCCACCTTTTGGTCACTTCCGTAACACCGAGTTTAACACATCGGTATCACCGAGTTGGTCATTTTGTGTGTAACGGCTGGATTTTTGGCGATGCCTATATATACCCCTTCACCACCACTTACTCGGAAGAGAAGCACTCAGAACTATTCCATACCAATCCTATTAGATTTTGTGAGAGAGAACCACCTACCCTTGTGTTGAGGTGAAGATCTTCCACTCCAATCATATGGATCTTGATTTCTAGCCTCCCCAAGTAGCTTTCCGCCGATCCCATAGGTTCCACTATGCCAAATCTATGAGAGAGTGATTGGGTGCTGAGGAGTCTATCATCTTGAAGCACAATAGCAAGGACTTCATCGTCATTACCGAGCCTATTACCTTTTGGAGGGTGGTGCCTCCTAGATTGGTTAGGTGTCACTTGTGAGCCTCCTACTTCGTGTTTTTGAGTAAACCAAGAAGTTTGTAAGGTCAAGGAGATCGCCTACATCGTGAAGATCTATCCATAGTGAGGCTAGTCCTTCATGGACGGAAACCGTTATGGAATAATCAAGGTTGCTACTTCGTGGACCCTTTTGGGTGGAGCCCTCCGTGGACTCTCGCGACCGTTACCCTCCGTGGGTTGAAGACTCCATAAACATGGATTTACAATAGCGCCACCTATCGGAGCCACGGGAAAAATCATCGTGTCTACAATTGTGTTTGATCTTCCTACCCTATCCCTTCTATACATGCTTGTTGTTACTTTCCGCTGCTATATACTCTTAGACTTGCATGTGTAGGGTGTACTTTACTTGCCATGAAAGACATAAAACTGTCAACCCTAAAACTTGGTGTACGCAAAACTTTTAATTGGTAAAGTAGTCTAATCACCCCCCATGTAGACATACTTTCGGTCGTACAGGGCTATGCTACTCGAAGGAGTTTGGCGGACAGGGATCCTAGAGGTGGCACTCCGAAGGATGCCCCTTTTCCTTTGCACGAGGAACGGGGCCGGACAACCCAGGGCAGACGTGGCGCCATGCTCCTCGGCAGTCCTGCCCTGCCTAGCAAGGCCTTCGTCGGAAAGTGTTTCCCCTTCGCCGACTTCGTCTTCGAAGAAGTCATCGCTGCCAGCCTCCGTGGCAAGATCCGCTTCCTTCGCCATGCTGGCGGTGTATGCATGTCGCGGAAGAGGCCTTCTTCCCCGCGGACGGCCCTTTCCACTAGATTATCAAAGAATTCTTGCACCTACTCGGCAGGCGGCTCGATCCAAGACGCGTTGAGGCTATGGGCGTCGAACACCGGCATCATGGCAACAATTCTCCCTAAGGCGGCATTGTTGCACAGGGGGACTATGCCTGCCGGCAGCTCAAGTATCGGGGTACTCTTCAACAGCCTCTGGCAGAGGGCCCCATGCTGCATAACGGCCAAGTTGTGGTTCAGCCCGGGGCGCAATCTCATGATGTCAGCCACCTTCCAGAAATCCCAAGTCGGCCTCACCTTATTCTGCTAGGGAGCGATGCGTCGGCGAAGGAAATTAGCGCCTATCATCTCTACAGAAAGGCCGGTGTCCCTGAGGCAAAAGATCCTAGTGGTCGCGACTATAAGTTTCCCGTCCTCAGGTTCGACGACACCCCAGTCCTCACCGCGCAACATTTTGGCCTGTCGTGGCAAGCAGAAGGGCTGGACACTCTCCTCCCGAATCCAGCACCATCTGTCCCGCCACTCATCCCACCTATCACAGTAGGTCCCTTCAAGGTAGACCTCCTTGGTGCTTGGCCGTGGAATCCAAGTGAAGGTACCGAAAAGGGCTCCGCATGGTATGATACGAGGGGAAATGTGGTGGCAGAAAAGAGCGGTGCTGGGACTACTCCAGTAAAGTTTTTGCAAAGGTGGTCAAAAACTGCCATGGACATTATAGCATTCAGCATGAAATCCAAGAGATGGAAGCCGTAGGTGAACATGAGGTCATTGAAGAAATCCGAAAAAGGGGGACAGAGCCCGCAATAGAAGTAATCGGCAAAGAATGGGTAGTTCCCTGGCCACCCCGGAGGGACCTCGACTCACGCAGGTGGCGGGATGCGCCATCATCCTCGTTGCCCACATCCACCAGGATTGCTTCATCAGGACGTCCAAGCTAAGCCCCAGCAAAAAGACGACATGCTCCTTTTGCATCCTCACTATATTGCCGAGACGACCTCTACTTCCTTGCCCTTGCTAGGTTTAGGCGGCATGGTGGCGATGAACGCGGGGTCTAAGGACGAAGAGAATGTAGGGGCGTGGATGTGAGGAAGGGGCTCTGTTGTGGGCTCGAGGAATAAGACGATGCTGGTTTAGATTGGCAAAGACGAGAGGTAAATGAGCAGCACCTCTGCAATTTCCTCTTTTATGGGGAAAGCGCGAGGAGGTCTCTTTACTAAAATAAGCTAACATAGAAACCTTTCGCGGGCGTGCTGCTGTACGGCTGCGCTATGCACGTATCCCATGTCCCGCATTCAACGGACGTCATGGGGAAGCACATCAAGCGCAGTGACCACAAATGCAAGGACCTGCCACTCATGCCAGTACATTGATTGGGCCTAGCCCATCAGCATCTCGCGACTTGTGTTGCCTAGGCCCAGGGGCTCCTGTCGGTGTACTAGAGTTTTGGGCTCTCCAGTGCCCATTACTCATGCACGGGCAGTAGTAGCCACCCTAGCAACAAGGCCTAGCAGGGACTTGCCAGATACCAACACAGGAAAATCAAGACCACCAGCAAGGCTTGCCGAGAGGGCTATTCAACCCCCAGGCAAAGCAAGGCCTCGACAAGGCAATGCCCCTGCAAGGCGAAGCCCTAGCAAGACCCTGCTAGCACACAGGGCAGGTGTCAATCCACCTGGACGCGTGTCACGGCGTCGACGTTGGAGGGGGCTAAGCGGCACTAATGGGACAGGCTCCCGTCCCATCCCACCAACGGACAGAGATGCCTGACGGTGCATTAAATGTGCTTGTCCTACTTCGTCAGTGTTAGGTATGATAGCATTGTAGCTCTGTACAGCCCGTGTACACACTGCACGCCACTGTTGGGATCCCCTTCAGAGTATAAAAGGAGGCCTACGGTGATACAGTAGAGGACTTTTGACTTTTCGAGTTTTGGGGCTATCCAGCTCACACGCGTGGCGGCTGCTCATAGCGCTCCTGTAGCTAGAACCCTAAGAACACTCTCAATAGAACCAAGGAAGGAGTAGAGTTTTACGCATCCATGAGGCCCACACCTTAGTAAAGATCCCCGCGTGTTGTTCATTAGACCGGCTCTTTGTGCGAGTCTTCCCCCCCCCCCCCCCGAACCGAAAGGGGTCCCTGTGATCCCATATGTGTTCATTCCCACGACATAATGATGATTGCACTAGTCATGATAAAAATATTTCTTATAAGCATGTCAATTTTTGTGGAGTGCATAGAGTTTGTAAAGACGTGCCTGAAAGGGAAGATAGATTTTGTAAGAGGCGTAAGTATTTAGAAACTAAATGGTTTCAGGAGAGGCTATATGTTTTTGCTAAAAGACTTAATATTTCTTGCCGTCCTTGTGAACTTTGCAATGAAAGTGGTCATTTTAATTTCCAATGTGAATTATTTCATGATCAAATTGTGTCCAAAAATTGTGATAACCTCATTACCCTTGAGCATCATAATGAACTTAGTCTATTCGTGGGGTATGAAGAAATGAAACATGAAACTAAGGATGTTCCATCTTGGGTTCTCATGAAAATGATGATTTTGATCTAAATTAAATCTATATGTATTGTGTGGAAAATTGCGTTGAGAATCCTTATATTGTCAATTACTTAAAGACAAGAAAACAAATAGAAGAGGAAGAGAATACTAATGAAGGGGAAGAGGTTTCCCAACATCCTCCTATTTTTTCATATGATGAATCAGGTAACGATGAGAAGCTTTTTAATCAACCAACCTCTTAAAAAGAAGCTTGGAGGAATTAAATAATCCCAGACATAATGTGGTGAAGAAGAAAAAAAGAAGGTAAAGTAAAGGTAAAGAGGTATCTCTTCCAAATAATATTTCTCCCATTATTGATAGGCCTCATGAGAATGAATCAAAAATAGTTGTGGAAGATGATACACTTGAGGATGAATTTGTTATGCCTATTGCTTGTTGTGATAATTGGGAAGATAATGATACTTCTTATAATCTTGAAAAAATTTATGGCACCAACTTGGAGGATGATGATAATAATTGCTATACTAGTGGTGATATTCATGCCAGTGATGATGAGAGTAATTATGTTTATGATATACAAAGCCACAAGTTTGGGGATGCTATGCTTAATGAAGATGATCTTTTTATTCCCCCTACTTTGAATGATCAAATTTGTTATAACGATTGCATGCCTCCTACTTATGATGATTATTGTGATGATACTTATGTGATGAAAAAGAGTGATGATTACTATTATGATACTTGTCATAATTATGAATATCCTTTTACTGAATATTACTCTTTTAGTGTGGAACCAATTTGTAGTATTCAACTCTTTTATGATACTCCTACTATTAGTCATGAGAAGAAATTTTCTAGTGTGGAGAGTAGTAAAATTTCTATGCTTATACATCATGAGAAGAATGCTTTGTCTGCTGGTTATATTGTGGAATTACTTCATGATGCTAGTGAAAATTATTATGAGGTAGGAACATATGCTTGTAGGAATTGTAATAATATCAAGTTTCCTCTCTATGTGTTCAAGGTTTTGAAGTTATGCTTTTTTGCCTTCCTATCCTAGTTGATTCTTGCTCCCACAAATTGTTTGCTCACAAAATCCCTATGCATACGAAGTGGGTTAGACTTAAATGTGCTTTTCATGAGATTCATGATGCTCTTTTGCATGTTTGAATTATTATCCCTATACGAGCATCATTGATATGATCATGCCTAGCTAAAAGGCATTAACGAAAAGCACTTGTTGGGAGACAACCCAACACTTTACTTTCTGTTTTTGTGTTTTCACATGATTAAGCTACTGTACTAATCATGTTTTGTGTCCTTTATTTCAATAAAGTGTCAAGTAAAGCCTTTGGGATAGCGACGATACTTGCTTGTTTGATTCTGTGCAAAAACAAAATGTTTTGCGTCCAGTATATGAATTACCTGATTTTACTGGTCGTCAAAACATTCTTAACTTTTTACACAACATTTATGTGCAAATTACTTGAGTTTTCCTAATTTTTCAGAAATTTTAGAGTGAGGGAAGTATCGTGATCATGCAGATCTTTACAGATTGTTCTATTTTTGACAGATTCTGTTTTGCATGCATAGTTCGCTGATGTATAGAGAAAGAGTCGACTGAAGGTCATCAACAGGGAAGTCAACATGGTCATACCTACTACCCCACCTACCTCAAGTGGTCCCAGTATGCCATGACATTTGACCAAACAGACCATCCTGCTCATGTGGCCACTCTTAGTCGACAGGCTCTGGTGGTTGATCCGATGGTGGGGGCACTCAACTCCAAAAGGTCCTCATGAATGGTGGCAGCGGTCTGAACATCCTCTATGCAGATACCCTAAAAGGGATGGGCATTCCGATGTACCGACTGAGTGAAAGCAGCATGCAATTTCACGGAGTTATCCCAGGGAAGAAGGCCAAGTCACTCGGTCAGATTGCATTGGATGTGACATTCGGGAACGATAAAAAAAATCGAAAGGAAAAGTTGACGTTTGAAGTCGCGGACTTCCAGAGTGCCTATCATGCCATTTTGGGTCGACCCACGTATGCTCGTTTCATGGCCCATCCATGTTATGTGTATCTCAAATTGAAGATTCCGGGCGCTAAGGGTGTGATCACGGTCGTTGGCAATCGATAGCGGGCTGAAGAATGCCTCTAGCAAGGCTCCAAGATCGCCGACCATCAGATGGCCATGGTCAAGCTGGAAGAGTACAAGAAGAGTGCTAACCCTGCTGATTTGCTCCGTGCAAAGAAGCCCGCTTCTGAATCGGCATTTCAGTCGGCAGGGGAAGTGAAGAATGTACACATCCACCCGACGGATCCAACCGCTGCCCCAACCAATATATCATCAACACTCGACAACAAATAGGAAGCTGAGCTCATCCAGTTCCTCCATGAGAACTAGGATATCTTCGCATGGAAGCCTGCTGACATGCTGGGGGTTCCAGGGGACTGGCTAACCACCGTCTGAGAGTTAATCTGAAAGCTAAACCCGTCAGGGAGCATTTGCGTCGATCGGCAGAGGAGAAGCGCAAAACAATCGGTGAAGAAGTGGCTTGACTCTTGTGCCCCTAAGTGCAAAGCAATCGATCGAAGGTCATGATAGTGCCCAAGAAGGATAAGTCATTGAGTATGTGCATTGACTTCAAACATCTCAATCGGGTCTGCCCGAAGGATCATTTTCTGCTCCCCCGCATATATCAGATTGTTGACTCGACTGGCCAAGTGTACTTTCGGCGTCCCTGGCGGAAAGTTACTTGGTTTTCTCGTTTACAAATGAGGGATCGATGTCAACCCTAAGAAAATCAGCGCCATTACCCGAATGAAGAGTCCCGTGCGAGTGCACGATGTTCAGAAACTCATAGGTTGCTTGGCAGCATTGAGTCGATTCATTTCTCGTCTTGATGAGAAGGCGCTGCCTCTGTGCCAATTGATGAAGAAGTCCGACACGTTCGAGTAGACTCCGGAAGCCGAGGAAGCGTTTGTTGAGCTCAAAGCCTTGCTCTCCACCTAGCCGGTGCTTGCCGCCCCTTGCAGCAAAGAGCCCTTGCTCCTGTACATCGCGGCCACTAATCAGGTCGTTAGTACAGTACTAACTGTCGAGCAAGAAGAAGAGGGTAAAGCTTACAAAGTCCAACGGCCAGTTTATTATGTCTCTGAAGTTCTGCCCCCTCGAAGCAAAGATATCCACACTACTAGAAGCTGGTTTATGGTATTTACCTATCAGCGAAGAAGGTGGCGCATTATTTTCAAGACCAGTCGATTTCAGTCGTCACTGATGCTCCATTGTCCGATATTTTCAACAATCGAGACGCATATGGTCGAGTGGCTAAGTGGACAATTGAACTCGGACATTTGGAAATTAAGTTTGAGGCCAAGAAAGCAATCAAGTCTCAAGCACTTGCAGATTTTATTGCCAAGTGGATTGAACAACAACAGCCAACTCGTATTGACTCGACACACTGGACCATATTCTTGGACGGCTCTAAAATGTTGAATGGGTCCGATGCAGGTGTTGTCCTGATATCTCCCAAAGGCGATAAGCTCAGTTATATCTTGCAAATTCACTTTGATTCCTCCAATAATGAGGCCGAATATGAAGCACTTTTGTATGGGTTGCAGATGGCTATTTCACTCGGCGTCAAGCCCCTGATGGTTTATGGCGACTCAGATCTGGTGGTGAATCAAGTGATGAAATAGTGGGATGTTCGAAACCCCGCTATGAATGGGTACTGTAATGCTGTCAGGAAGTTGGAAAAGAAACCTTGACAAGTTGGAACTTCATCATGTTCCCCGACTGAAGAATCAAGCGGCCGACGAACTAGTAAAGATTGGGTCCACTCAATGGCATGTCCCAGTGATGTGTTTTTAGAGCACCTGCTTACTCCTTTAGTGCAAGAAGATCCATTCACCGAAGATCCCCCCAAGCTATGAGCTCCACTGATCCGACTGAAGTCGAAGTCCCTGCAGTAATTGAGTTGGTCATGGAGATTCTGGTTGTCATTCCTGATTGGATAGTGCCTTACATTGCCTATATCCTCAGACAAGAACTCCCTGAAGATGAAACAGAAGCCCGACAGTATGTGTTTAGGTCAAAGGCCTTTACTATGATGGGGGATCAGTTGTTCAGAGAAAGCATGACTAATGTGAGTAGCATTGCATCTCATCTGAAGAAGGACAAATGATTCTGGATGAGATACACTCGAGAACATACGGCCATCATGCGTCCTCAAGGACAATCATCGCTAAAGCATACCGAGCTGGTTTCTTCTGGCCGGGGGCTAATGATATGGGTAAATAAATTGTTGATCATTGTGATAGATGCCAGTTCTATGCAAACTAGTCACACAAACCGGCCTCCGCTTTCGGATCGAAAAAGGAAGGTTCACTCATTTGCTGGTTGAAGTCGACAAGTTTACAAAGTGGATAGAAGCGAAGCCCATCAAGAAGTTGAACTCTCGCATGATGGTCACATTCATGAGAGAAATAATTTTTCGATACGGCATTCCTCACAGCTTAATCACGGATAACGACACCAACTTTGGCTCGAAAGAATTCAGAAACTTCTGCACCTCTCAGGGCACTCGGGTGGATTATGCGTCTGTTGCACATCCTCAAACCAATGGACAGGTCGAGTGAGGTAATGGCCTCATCCTGCAAGGTCTGAAGCCTCACCTCATGCATAATCTCGATCATGCCGTCGGTGCCTGGGTGACTGAGCTGTCATCTGTTTTATGGGGCCTGAGGACGACGCCTAATCGGTCGACTGGACAGACTCCTTTTTTCCTGGTCTATGGTGCTGAGGTTGTTCTGCCGAGTGACTTGTTTCACAATTCCCCTCGAATGGAACTTTATTCTAAAGCTGAATCTGAACAAGCTAGGCAGGATGGTGTCGATCTCCTGGAGGAAGAGCGAGAGATGGCTTTGATCCGGACTACAGCTTATCACCAAGATCTGCGACGCTTCCCTGCGAGGAATGTCAAGAGTCAATCGTTTCATGAGGGAGACTTGGTGCTCCGAGTGGATCAGCAGTGACCCCAGAAGCTTGCTCCAGCATGGGAAGGTCCCTTTGTCGTCACCAAAGTGTTGAACAATTGAGCTTATCACCTATACAACCTCAAGAAACAGATGGACGAGCCACGGGCCAGGAATGCAGATCTGCTCCGTCGCTTTTATACTTACAGAGAGAAGAGTTTTTGATGTAATAAGAATACCTAATCTATGCAAATTGGACTTCCATAATATATTGTCAATTCCATTCGTAAAGTTTCACACTTGGGAATTCTTCGAGTGTTGAGCAATCCTCACACTCGGGGGCTTAGCTGTGAACATGCTTTTGCCTAAGTTAAAAACCCTATCTCGTGGGTAGAAGTCCATTCACTTGACGACCTATTTGCAAATTAGTCTTCACTTAGGTTCAAAGATACTCCAAGTGTTGAGCAATCCTCACACTCGGGGGCTTAGCCACGAACATGTTTTCGCCTAAGTTAAAAAACCTGTCGAGTGGATAGCAGTTCATTCAGTCGACAACCTATTTTCGTATCAGTCTTCGCTTAGGTTCAAAGATACTCCGAGTATTGAGCAATCCTCACACTTGGGGGCTTAGCCACGAACACACTTTCACCTAAGTTAAAAACCCTATCGGGTGGATAGTAATCCATCCACTCGACGTCCTAGCCACGAGTAAATCTTCGCCTAGGTTCAAAGATACTCCGAGTCTTGAGCAATCTTCACACTCAGAGGCTTAGCTGCGAACACGCTTTCGCCTAAGTTAGAGTCCCTGGCGAGTGGATAGTAATCCATCGACTCGATGTCCTAGCCAAAAATAAATCTTTGCCTACGTTCAAAGATGCTCCGAGTGTTAGGTAATCCTCAAACTCGGGGTCTTAGTTGCGAACCAGTTTTCGCCTAAGTCAAAATACAAACTCAGTCGAACAAACGATTGAAAGCCAAATACGGATAAATCTAGAGCTTTAATGGAAGACAAATGTTTCGCGAGAAAGCAAACGTGCTCAGGCTTAAGGCCTGAATGAGGTTTTGAAGCTGATACAGTTCCACTCGGCATACGGAGCCAAATAAAGTTTTTCTCTCAAAGAGCAAGGTTTTCAAGCACCCGACAGGCTGGCTAGCTCGACAATTGTGTCCAAATCAATGTCGTTCACAATCCTGGTGGCTGCGTCGATGAAGGTCTCCGTGAAATCTTCAAACTGAAGTTTCTTCGTGTTAACCACTCGGAGCTCCTTCAAATTGTCTTCCCTCACCTCCTTGCAATGGACCCTAACAATGGAGAGTGCCATGTCAGCGCCGCAGCGAGGAGCGGATTTCTTCTAGGCTTGCACTCGACTAGGGAGGTCGTTCAGGCGTGCCATAACAGATGTGAGGTCGAGCTGAAGAGTGTCTTCAGGCCACAGTTACTTGTCAATCCTCTCCATCACAGTTTTCAGTCGAAGGACATACGCTTGAATGCCGTGAAGCCTGAAGTTGAGTCTGAGCATGTTCATGGCCACCGCGTCTCCAACAGGCGACTTTCTGGGATCCAAGTTGGGCTCGATCTCCTCAATCTCTTTCTCAAAGTCTTGACAGAATTCTGGGAAGGGAGAATGGGGGAATGGGAGGAGGACTGATGAGATACAGTCGTCAAAAATTTCATAAAGTTCGGTCGACAGAGATACTCACCGTCAAGTAGAATGTACATCTTCCTCGAGAACTCCCCCAAGTGCTTTTCCAGGCCAGTGCTCCTCTTGGTCAGCTGCTCAGTGTTCTTGATAAGGTCCACACGCTGCTTCTTCAGCTTCGAGTTCTCCTACTCCATCTTGTTGGCAGCAGTCAACTTCTGGTTGGTAGCTTCAGTTTTCTCCTTCACCACTCATTGGGCATCTCCAAGAGCTTTGTCCTTGTCCTTGTCCTCCGCGTACGACAAAAATTCGGATTTAAAGTTTTCAAGACTACAGCTTATCATCTACAATCAACAGTTGCCTCGGGACTACACCTAGTGGTTGCACTTAGCATGCCCCCACTGGTTATTAAATGGTCGACAAGGTCTGCACTGTCAGATCATTCAACAGTCTCTATCAAACCTCCGCTGGTGCAAGCACTCGATGGCGGTCTCAGGGACTACACCCAGTGGGTCCACTTAGTGTGCCCCCATTGGTTTTGCCAACTCTCGACTCGTCGAGTGGCAGAAAGTATCCACCATTGGAACATCCATCACTCGATCTGTCGAATGACGTGCCACCCCACTCCGCACCTTTGGAAAGGTTTGCACTGACAACAGTGAAGCGCAGTCTATCCTTATGTAGCGTCATATCATGGTTGATCAATGGTATCCATGAAACCTATGAAATATCTTCAGTGTGGTGCGATCAATAGCAAGCGTATCCTATATACGTCAAACAGTAAGACCCCTGTCGGTGCAAGCACTTGAAAACAGTCTCGGGGATTACACCCAGTGGGTGCACTCAGAGTGCCCCCACTGACCTAAAACCTACTCGAGCAAGACATGATCTATTTAAGTGGAAGACTTTCAAACATTCTACAAGTCGGAAACAAACACCCAGTGGATGTGCAATCAAAGAAGACAGGAATTCAATCGGAAATGTACTTACTATCGAACTTACTCGGACATTGGTGTGAAGCGGTGCGCTGGTGTCATACGGCAACTTGTTGGGCTCGTATGCTTCCTTGGTGCGCAACATCATCTGCTCCGCCTGGATCATGGCCTCCTTTGCAGCTCCGGTCTGATCTTCCGGAACGCGATGCAGAGGGAAACCTATCCCCGGCGGGATCGGCGTAATGGTTGGCGCACTCAAGATTGTGCGAACAGGTTTGGTTGGAGTTGATGTCACGATAATAGAAGCAGCTAGAGGGGCACTCAATAGAGCCACTACAGGTTCAGCTATGACCCGTGTCGAGTCACTTATTCCCTGGGAAGATCTGGCGGTCGACTGCTGAGGCGTCTACGCAAATGAAGTTCTTCGAGTGCGGGTGCGCGGGAGGACTAGGGTCTCGCCTCCGCCTCCCGTGCCCCCAAGTTGTTCTTCGTCATCTTCTAGCTGCATGATTTCTGCAATTATCAATTGACACTATTAGCTTTGGCAATCGACAAATCATATTCAAGAAGAAGAATTGTAGAGTTGATTACCTCTGTGAGAAGTGACGGCATCGGCAGTGTCTACATCCATTGCATCCCCTCCATCATGTTGAGGCGACGTCACTGAAGTAGCAGCTCTAATGGATCGAATAACATTCAGTCAACAAGGATTCAAAGTCAGAATCGACAGTGAGAATTCAAAAGTAAACACTCACGTGGAGACGACATGCACATCCATCCTCATGCGAGGTAGCGCTTTGCGAGGTTTGGTCACATTCGGTTTGGGTTGCTTCGCTGGTCGTTCTCTCTACACAACAGTCGAGGGTCGGTTCCGCTTCGGGCTCTTCTCCCTTGGGCCCAGGGCCTGGTCCTCAGCAGTCGCAAGGTCTTGGCGAGACTTGGAGCAGCGTTCGGAGCAGGGAGGAGACTCGACTTCTTCCTCATTCTCACCCGACTTTTTGTATTCTTCTTCGGAGTCATAAGAGCCCTCGCCGTCCACACTGCCGCCCACGCTCACTGCACCTTCTTCGGGCTGGTTCCCGTTCGGTACAGGCGAGTACATGTGTGTCCATTCCTGCGTGATTCAAACAAGGAAGTCAGTCAATAAAGCAAATAGTCACTCGATAGTACAAGTACTCCAGTTGACAAAATAGAGCTTACCAGATTCTTTGACAGGTTTTCAGCCGAGTAAGGTCGGATCCTCTTGGCTCTGAAGGGATTGTCACAAGCTCCGGTGATGCTACGAAGCCATTGCTCGACAGTTTTTTGCGAAACCTCTTCTAGATGCGTCCTGGTCGAGTCCTTAGGGCTTGCATAGTGCCACATGGCGTGATCCCTGCCCTAGAGTGGCTGGATCCATCGATTGAGGAATGTCTCCAAGAGATCCATGCCGGTCACTCCGCCCCGGATCAGTTTCACCACGACGTCCACCAGGATTCCCACTTGGACTTGTTCCTCTTTAGACACATTTAGAGATTTGGGGATAGTTGGGCGATTGGATGTGAAATGGGAAAGACCAGTCGACATATTGGGAGAAGCTACATCTTTGCTATAAAACCAAGTCGACTGCCAACCTCTAACAGATTCAGGAAAGGTCATAGAAGGGAAAGAACTACAAGCTCTCTTTTGAAGTCCTAAACCCCCACACAGCTGTAGTACATGAGTTTGAACAGTCTCCAGTGAGGAGGACAGCCAAGGAAGCACTCGCAGAAAGTAATGAAGGCAGAAAAGTAGGAAATTGCATCCGACAGGAAGTGGTGGAGCTAAGCAACAAAGAAGTTCAGAAATCCTCTAAAGAACGGGTGGGGAGGCATGGAAAAACCACTTTCGACGTGAGAGAGGAGGAGAACCCACTCTCCCTCGCACAGCTCCACCTCGCGCTCTCCCACCAACAGCCTCCAGGCTCCATCCGCCATGAGACCGTAGGAACTAGGCCGTCGATGTCTGCTCGAGAGACCACCGAAGGGAGGAAGTCTCCCTGCATCCATCCCGCCGGCATGGTGAACCAAGCAGTCAAGGGCTTCTTGCCCTTTCCCTTCACTATCCCCTTCTGGGCGCGCTCTAACTTCCCCGTCGTGCCCTTCGTCATCGCGGTGGCTACGCTCGTCGGAGATGGGCAGATTGTTGCGCTGAGGGTAGAGCAGGTGGAGGAAGAGAGGAAGATTAGGGAAGAATACTGTGCAAACCGCAATACTTCAGGATTTATACCCCGCCGAGTGCCTCACTAACGGGTGGGTACGCGAGATCACCGCGCACGCCAACCGCTAAAGGCGTCTAGTACGTGGCGAAATGACCGGCGCGAGAATCACTCGGAACAAAATCGACACTGAACATTCACTCGGGCACTTTCAAGGCTGAATTGGTCCTGGAGAATGATGAAGAGTTCAGTCGACGCAAGTTTCATTGAAGCCCCGAATATCATTCGGAAGACTTGGTGTCTTGTTCTGAACTGACATCGATATCCACCATTCACCACTCGAACCCTAATCCATTCGGGGGCTAATGAAGAGGATACGTACCTAGGGTAGGGTCCTAGGCATGACCAACATACCCTACCTAAGGACACTACATTGGAGGACTTGAAGATCACAAGTAAACTTCTGACTGGATTTCCGGTGATGCTCAAGTCACTCGACAGGCAATCCACTCGGAGACTTCTTCCTCTACTCAATGGTCGAGTGTCACTCGGAAGACCTCATTTCCACCCGACGCCCGAAGACCAGAAGCCACCCTAGGAGGCCAACGGGCAGGCGTTAGGCTTTTCGTCATTAGTAGCTTTTATTATGTATGTTACCAGTAATGCTAGTCTTTACCCACGATAGGACCCTTGGATGCCGGGCAATTATGAGGGGCAGCGAACTCTATATAAATCGCCCCTCCCTTTTGGCACAAGGGTTCGCAACCACTATAATCTCAACATTCCACATGACAAAGCTCTTGAGCACTGAGACATAGGGCTGCTACCTCGACGAGAGGGGCCTCAACTCATACATCCGTGTGTACACCCTCGTCGTAGCTAGGATTCTGCCCTCTCCTTTCATACCCCTACTTTCTACTATCAGGATCATTCCCACGACAATCAACAATTATCGGTTAGCCTATGTTGAGCCTAAATTTTAATTCGTTCACATGATGCATGCTATTCTTGGAGTGCTATTTTTTGTTTTGCTTGCTGTTAAATAAAATACTCAGATCTGAAAATATTTATTGAGAGAGAGATAGAAAGTCCTTACATAGCTACTTAATTGTTTAACTACTCATTGATCCTCACTTATATGTTTTCGAGTAATTTTGTCATTTACTCTCGTGCTTCACTTATATCGTATGAGTAAATGGTTGAATGAATTGAATATCATAAATTTGAAATTATATATGTTTTATATGCTTATACCATGGGGAGTGATGACTTCACATATAAGAAGTATAGGTGTTAAATTTATTGAAAATTAGGGAACACTGCATTGGTCACTTGAACCTTTCATGAAAAAATATTGAAGGAAGAGAGATTTCACATATAAATATACTATCTTGGACATCTTCTACGATTGTGAGCCCCATTAATTATTTTCAAACTTGAGTGAATTAGTTGAACTTTTACAAGGAAGACAACGTAGTGAGTTATGCTTGGGTATATTTGCGTAGAAGTTATATTGTTATGGATCCTCCAACATGTGGTGCTTGCTTCCACCTCATATTAGCGAAAAACTTCCTCGCAAAGTAGAAATACTACTTGTGCATCCAAACACCCTTAAACCCAAAGTTGTTCCATATGAGTCCACCATACCTACCTATATGCGGTATTTACCCGCCGTTCCAAGTAAATTTGCATGTGCCAAACTCTAAACCTTCAAATAATATTCTGTTTTGTATGCCTGAATCGCTCGTATAGTAACTAGGGGCTGCAGTACCTTCCATCCTAGGTGGGTTATTCTCATGATATGTGTTGATTCACAATCATTCACGAGAAAGTGGCTGGTAATAGGGGTTCCCAGTCCCGAAATCAAAGGAAAAAATGCAAATAATTAAACGAAACTCTCCCAGGAGTGTTGTTGGTATGGACGGTACCCGTGGATTTGGCTCGCCATGGAGTGTGATTGTTTGCTTGAGGGGGAGTAAAAAATTTACCATTCTGTTTGGGAACCGCCTATAATGTATCTAGCATGGAAGATACCGAGATCTCTCAGTTGTTATGGATACAATGAAAGCATACCGCCCAAAATTATTATTCATCTCTGTTTTAAAAGCTCGAGCTCTCGCAGCTCTGTAATTCAATGCTTCCCTCTATGAAGGGCATATCTTTTGCTTTCCTGTATTTACTTTTATGCAAGAGTCAATAGTATTCCTTCTTAGTTCAACCTCAATTGTTCTTTAGTTGGAAAGCATCATGCGGTGGGGAAATATCCAAGCATATATGGCCATACAAATATATTTGATCATGAATTATTATTGTTGACAATTATCTACATGATGAATAAATTGGGAGGCAAACTTTAAGCCCCTATCTTTCTCTGTGTTCCACGGATGCCATTTGCTCTAAAAATATGCTTTGAGCCTTAGCAATCATGGAAGACTGTATGATAGTTGAGTATGTGTATTTTCTAAATCAAAGCTCTTACATGTACCCTAAATGGAGATAAGATGAATTGCAATTGTTTGGTGACTGAAAGCATAGTTTGTTAGTCTATACTTTAACATGTGGATAGCTTGTTATTTCATCATGAGAAGGTTATCAGAAGAGCTACTGTTTATGATATATTGATGCTAGGAAAAGTGTTTGGAACTGTCATTAATCAAATTTATGCACTATGCTAGCATTCACACTTCATAAATTATTTCTTTTATCATTTACCTACTCAAGGACGACCGGGAATTAAGCTTGGGGATGCTGATACGTCTCCAAGGTATTGATAATTTATGAAGTATTCATGCCATGTCTACAATAATTCTATATGATTTTGGTATGATTTTATTAGAACTAACCCGGACTGATGCTGTTTTAAGCTGAACTACCATGGTGTCGTTGTTTGTGCAGAAATATAAGTTCTCGGAGTGTGATGAAAATTTAGTATGATTTTTTTTGGACCCAAAGAGACCCCCGAAGCATTGAAGTTGGGCCAGAAGAGCCACAAGGAGGTCACAAGTCTGCCAGGCGCGGCCACCCCCCGGCCGCGCCTAGCAGGCTTGTCACCGCCTCGTGGCCCTCCTTGACGTGAGATCGACGCCAAAAATTGCTATAAACATAGAAACCTCCGAAAAGAAACATAGATCGGGACTTTCGCCGCCGCAAACCTCTAGATCCATGAAAAACCAATCGGGAGCCCGTTCCGGCACCCTACCGGAGGGCGAAACCATCACGGGACACCAGCTTCATCACCCCGGCGGTCTCCATGACGAGGAGGTATTAGTTCACCCTCGGGGCTGAGGGTATGTACTAGTTGCTATGTGTTTGATCTCTCTCTCTTGTGTTCTTGAGATGGCACGATCTTGATGTACCGTGAGCTTTCCCCTATCTATCTTGTTGTGATGAATTGAGTTTTTCCTTTGAAGTTTTCTTATCGGATTGAGTCTTTAAGGATTAGAGAACACTTGATGTATATCTAGCGATGGGATATCCATGGTGACAATGGGATGTTCTATTGATCTACTTGATGTATGTTTTGGTGATCAACTTGCGGGTTTCGTGACCTTGGGATTCTATGCATAGGGGTTGGCACATGTTTTCGTCTTGACTCTCCGGTACAAACTTTGGGGCACTCTTTGAAGTTCTTTGTGTTGGATTGAATATTATGAATCTGAAATTATGTGATGCACATTGTATAATCAAGACCATGGGTACTTGTGGTTACATTGGAGTATCTAGGTGACATTAGGGTTTTGGTTGATGTGTATCTTAAGGTGTTATTTTATTACGAACTCTAGGGCTGTGTGTGACACTTATAGGGATAGCTCATAAGACTGATCGAAAAGATAACTTTGAGGTGGTTTCATACCCTACAATAATTTCTTTGTTATTTCTCTGCTATTGGTGACTTTGGAGTGAACTCTTTGTCGCACGAGAGTTATTTACATATGATTCAACTATGTCAGTATTGTTGAGAGAAACTGCACTAGTGAAAGTACGAACCCTAGGCCTTGTTTCCAAGCATTTATACAACGTTTTGCTTGCTATTTACTAATTGTTACCTTGCTATTTTTATATTTTCAGATTACAAAAACCTATATCTACCATCCATATTACACTTGTATCACCATATCTTCGCCAAACTAGTGCACCTATACAATTTACCATTGTATTGGGTGTGTTGGGGACACAAGAGACTCTTTGTTATTTGGTTGCAGGGTTGTTTGAGAGATATCATGATCATCCTACGCCTCCCACGGACTTTTAAACCTTAGGTTATCCACTTGAGAGAAAATTGCCACTGTACTACAAAACTTTGCAGTTGGAGGCCCAACACGAGTCTACAAGAAGAAGGTTATGTAGTAGACATCACCCCCTTTCCTAGAAAGCCGACAACATGAGTTTTCATTTAATAACGGGATCACATCATGTAACATACCAATTTTATTAAATTAGGATGTTAATAGGATCATCATATTGCATCTCATGATTTATTGCATTTGAGTTTTGGTGTTCAAAGTTTTCCACTCACATAAAATAATAGAGAGAGAGACGATAATATGACTTCCTCAAATTATGCATGAGTGGGGAAGTGTTGGATTAATATTTCGTGTATTCAAGGTAGCATTGAAAATTATTTTATTAACCAAAGTTAGATTATTGCATTAAGAAAATATGTTTCTAAGTTATTTGAGTAGAACTAAAGGTTCACTATGCTCTATATATTATATTATGATTTCTCAAATTATTTTTCTAATTGTATCTTCTCTCGTGGTGGAGTTTAAAAAAAAGAAAAAAAATGCTTTCTGTTTAGAAAAACACGCACACACACACAAGTGACCCAGGCCAGCCGGCACATCGGCCAACCAGGCCAGGAGGGCCAGCGACCCAGCTCCCACGCTCGCCCAGCGATCGCCCCAGCCTCCCCACCTGATCGCATCTCTCTCTCTCTCGTTCGCATCTCTCCCTCTCTCACATGCCTGCAAGTGGGGCCAGAATCCCATCGTCCCTAACCTCTGCTCAACCCGCATGGGATGAGGCCACGCCGCGCTCACCCACAACCGCCAGCCGAAGCTCTCAAGATAGAGCTTATCCCGCACTCCCGGACGCCCTAGCTGCGCCTATAAATAGCCCACAGCCTCCTCGTCCCATTTAGCCAACCCGCACCACCTCTCGCCTCTCGTAGCCGCCGCCGTTGCCACTTGGATCTCACCGGCCAAAGCTCCTTCGCCCGAGTGCCACGTCGCTGGTGAACCTCACCTGCCTCTTCTTCTTCGTGAAATCGGACCCCCTCGTCCGTGTGCACCTCCCTGACATCTTCGTTTTCCCCTAGGTTCGTCGGAGCCGCCGCCCCGATGACCTGCGTTGCCCGAGTTCGCCGGAGTACAGGAGCTCGCCCCGCTTCATCCAGTCGTCCCCACCAACCTCCGTCACCGCCGTTCGTCCGCCCTCGCTGAGCCGCACCTCCCCACCTACCTCGCCCGAGCAGGAGACCGCCGGAGCTGCCGCCCCGTCACCGCGGAGCTCCCTACCGACGCAGTGCTCATCTCTCTAAGCCGCAGCTGCCTCCTCTAATCATAACGTAGATTAGTATTAGTTTTTTTTCGTAGATCGAATTGGTAGGTTAGATTGGTTTTCTTTTATTAGATTGAAGAGGTATGCGGTTAACCACGTTTTAATCTAAACCGTGTGGTTTATTTAAACCAAACGTCGGTTTTTCTTTTAGTCTAGCCAAACCGGGTGACATTACTTAGCTCGCGAACGTTCACCACATAGCCGCCGTGGCAAACGCAGCCAGCAAACCAGAGCCATCCACATCGCGCTCTAGCCGCGAACGTTCACACGTTAGTGTTTCCAGAAACGCTATTGTAGCAAAAAAAAATCAGATTTGTTTCAAAACTTGAAACGGCCTTAACTTTTTAATCGTATATCGAAATGAGATGAAAGCAACGGCTAAATTTTTGTCTCGAATAGACCTAACAAGAGAACTCATCATTGAACACTTTTGGAAGTTCAAATTTTAAATTAATTGAGATTTGAATTTAAATTTCATGAGGCCATATCTTCCAAACGGTATACCCGTTTGAAGTGATTCTTTTTGCACAACATCACACGAACTAAATCCTTTGCCATGAACTTTTGCCACAATATATCCTACACAATTATTTTCTGTTCACCATAATTACACTAGGATGCCTTGTAGGAACACTAGTGCATGTCACGAATTTTTTGAACACTATTTTACTTTGAAAAATTTCATGCTAATAACTTGTGTTGGATTTTATTTGTCTTTTGCAAATATTTTGTTGCATGTTTTATTTCAATTGTATGAATGCTTGTTTATGTGCGTTTATTTACTTTTGCGATAGATTGTCCGGAGTGCGAAGCAGAAT
This sequence comes from Hordeum marinum, assembly GCA_022496015.1. Lineage (NCBI taxonomy): Eukaryota > Viridiplantae > Streptophyta > Magnoliopsida > Poales > Poaceae > Hordeum > Hordeum marinum. The sequence goes on from CM039678.1 coordinate 275,429,953, forward strand.
ACTACCACTCGCTAGAACTTCACTCCCAGCACGAAGGCAAGTTACATTTTGATCGGACATGTTTTACATATGGTTTATTTTTGCACATACTCGTTTGATGTAGGATTGCATGGTAGGAGTTTATACTTGTTGGTTTTAATATCACCCAGTAGTTCATTTGAGGTAGGTCTGAACCGTACCAACTTTGTCGCCACCGTGTAATGTTACAATGCTTCGCCAAAGTAGACGTGGATTGGGGAGTGTTATCGCCTTGAGATGTGAGTGAGAAAGTAGTAACTAGGACCAACTTTAATGAACTACCTGGGTGGAAATTGGTTTGTATGGTGGCGAAGTACAGTGGGAGCATTCATGGTAATACATGGGAGTGCACACTAGTGGTCCGTCCACCCAGGCTCAAAGGGATCAACTTTATTTTCATGTCTAGAAGTTTCTGTGTGGAGCCGCAAGCCAATATGGGCTCTGGCTTAGTTGAGTAGATGGTGTGAACTCTTCTGGGATAGGCTAGAAGATGTAGATGATGTAGGTGTACCGGCCTATCCGTGGGTTAGGGGAAATGCTATCGAAAGACTATGTCTCGATCTTCCGATCAAGGAGGTGGTCGAGTCTTGTGGGAAAAGTGCACAACCTGTACACAGTTAAAAATATAATCGATTAGCCGTGTCCCCGGTCATGGACAATTAGAGCTTGTAGTAGTGGAAATGTGGCGAGATCTCATCACTCTTAACTAATCAACTGGGTACAAAATTTTGGAATGATTGAGATGGGCATCATCTCAGACTTATGATATTTGGAGAAGTAGAACAATTATTTTTTATAGGGAAAAACTATCTTTATGCAAAACTAAACTTAGAGCTTTCCACCAGCCAAATTGCATGTACTATGTAGGCTCATTACACTTTATGATTTTACTTGCCAGTACATTCCATGTACTGACCTGCACGGCTGCAACTTATCATGTTGCAGATTTATCCGATGACGAATAAGGTGCAATAGGTCGTTTTTCTGCACTCAACTTGCTCATGGAGTTGATGGACACGTTACACTTATTGCTTCCGCATGATTTTGTTTTACTTGGCCTTAGGCCAAATTAATGTAATAAATACTCTTTGTGGATTCTCGATGTAATAAATGTGTGATTGAACTCTGTTGTAAATCCTCAAGTACTATGTGTGTCAGCGTACCGATCCAGGGGTGACACTTAAGTATAGAGACTCTGATCCCTCGAGATCGGGTCGCTACAAGATGGTATGAGAGCACACGTTGACTGTAGGACGCGACCCTAGAAAATGGAAAGCCATAGGATAAAAACCATAATTTACAACACTTTTATACCCTTGTTTTGGTCTCATACGTTTCCCTGCTTCACTAGTAATTTCTCCTCTCTTTCAAACTGTAGATGTCGACCACCATCGTTGAGTTTTCTCAGGCCGACGCAACCATGCCCTTTGGAAGACAGCTCGTGGATATCACAGGACATCTGCGCATTGCCCTGCCTAGCTTGACCGATACCTTCACGGCCACTCTACCTGAGGAGATGCACCGAAGGATTGACGTCCACATTCCAGGGCGAAGTTTTGGAAATGCCATCGAGCCGATCGACTTCTACATATAAGTAAGATCATGTGGCATTCACAAAGGGATCGCTGCGCTCTGTGCACTTGGGCGCATCTGCCAGGACTACCGCGAGGATCTCAGGAAGACTAACTACGTCATGTACGCGCGCCGTGACTCGAATGGAGATGTGGTGTGCACCAGGGAGGACGACACCATCACCTCACACATTGAGGACCTCGAGGAGCTCATCACCAGGATGAAGGAAGAGATGGACAACAGCCTCATCACCACCCACAACCTGACTACCCGCAAGGTCGAGCTGGAAGAAGAGCTTCCTAACGCTCGTGCAGAGCATGAGGAGGAGCTCGATGCGCTGTAGGATAAGTTCGACGACTTGAAGCTTCAGTTGGAGGAAGCTAAGGAAAAGCTTGATAACGGGGAGAATCTCCAAGAGGATCACTCTTACAGGGACTATGTCAGTCAGGACAAAGACTATGAGGAGATACATAGTGATGCCACTGGAGCCGACATCAACATGATAGACCTCTCTTCTGATGAGGAGTAGATTTAGACCACCATGAGAGATTAGGATTCGATATTCGATTAGTACTTGATTGATTTATTTGTGGGACCTTGTCAAATCTTGTGACATGGCTCAACTTCGATTTGTTTTGTGTGAACTCTTTGATTGAATTGAATTGGAGTGATTCGGATTTTTATTACCATCATTGCACATGGGTAGTGTTTCTCCCTTAGGCCTAATTCTATCTATACCTCATCTATGCTGACCCAACAGATGCCACCAAGGCATGACCCTTCCGGGAGTGGCTCCAGGAATGATATCCCACCCGCCTTGGAACAATTGCTTCAGACCCAGAACCAGATGATACAGTTGATGATGCAGAATATGGCCCAGAACAACAATAACAACCCGCTGACACCGCCACCTCTACCTCCACCTCCACCACAAATTGACAGCCTTACCCGTTTTCTGAGGCTGAATCCTACAATCTTCACGAGCAGCCCGGAGTAGATTGTCATAGATGACTGGCTTCGCAACATGGGTAGGAAGCCAACCACAGCAGGATGCACTGATTAGGAGAAGTTGAGGTTTGCCTCTCACCAACTGGATGGACTAGCAGCTTTGTGGTGGGAGAACTACACCGCCACGTACCCAATGGAGAATGTGACTTGGGATCAGTTCCAGCAGGCGTTCCGCAGTCCTCATGTTTTAGCGGGAGCTATGGCTCTCAAGAACAGGGAGTTCTGCAACTTGCGCCAAGGAGGTCGCTCAGTGTGTGAGTATGTTGTTGATTTCAGCAGGTTGTCCCGTTACGCCCATGGTGACGTGGCAACCGATGAAGCCAAGCAAGAGAAGTTTCTGGAGGGACTGAATGATGAGCTGGGAATTCAGTTGATGGTCGCGAATTTTGATAACTATCAAGAGTTGGTGGACAAGGTGATAACTCTAGAGGGCAAGCATCAGCAGATGGAAAATCGCAAGAGGAAATATGGTCAAGGCAAGTTTCAGTCTGTAGCTCAGCAGAAGATTAGCTTCGCCCCTTTCTCAGGATATTCTGGTACATGACATAGTAAGTTTGGAGGGCACAACCATCATAACCATGGTGGTCATTCTCAGCATGGAGGCAGTGGAAATAACAACAATGGCCATAAGAACGACAATGGGAATGAAGGAAACGACAATCCCCATCACCCTACCCCTGCTACACCAGTGAGGAAGGATCTGAGTCACATCACCTGCTTCAAGTGCAAGAAGACAGAGCACTACTCCAATGAGTGTCCCGAGCTACAGAATGGGAATGGCAATGGAAGTACTAGAGGCAAGAAGCCCAATCCTTTCACTAAGGGCATGTGAATCATGTCAACGTGGAAGAAGTCTATGAACAACCAAATGCGGTGATTGGTAAGTTCTTGGTTAATTCTTTTCCAGCACTCATTCTATTTGACACTGGTGCATCGCATTCATTCATACCAAGGGGATTTGTGGATAAACATAAGTTACCTACCGTAGCTCTTAAGTCACCTAATATAGTGAGTTCCCCAGGAGCAGAGTCTATGACTAGTCAGGCATGTTTTTAGTTGCCTTTGAACATAGGGGGACATGTTTTTCCCACAGATATGATCATACTTGAGTCGCAAGGGTTGGATGTAATCCTAGGTATGATTGGATGTCCATGTATCAGGGAAACATTGATTGTGCCAGTAGGTCAATTCTTCTCACCACTCCAGAGAAGAAGAGGATCAAGTATGTATCCGGGCTTAAGCCTAAGAGGACTCAAGTGAACTCTTTTACGGGTGTTATCCAGGAAGAAGTACCAGTGGTGAAGGATTATCCCGATGTATTTCCAGAGGAGTTACCCGGTATGCCACCGGATCGGGAGATTTAGTTTCTCATTGAGTTACTGCGAGGCACCGGACCTATCTCCAAGAGGCCATACCAGATGCCCGCTAATGATCTAGCGGAAGTCAAGAAGCATATTGAGGAGTTGCTAGAGAAGGGGTATATGCGCCCGAGTTCATCACCTTGGGGAGTCCCAGTACTCTTAGTAGACAAGAAGGATGGAACCTTGGGGATGTGTGTGGATTATTGTTCCTTGAACGAGGTGACCATCAAGAACAAGTATCCACTGCCGATGATCAATGAATTATTTGACCAGCTAGAAGGAGCTAGTGTTTTCTCCAAGATTGACCTTCGATCGGGTTATCATCAGTTGAAGATCCATGAGAAGGATATACCTAAGACAGCTTTTATCACCACGTATGGGCTTTATGAGTATACAGTCATGTCGTTTGGTTTAACTAATGCCCCTACCTATTTTGTGAGCATGATGAACAAGGTATTCATGGAGTAGTTGGATAAGTTTGTTGTGGTATTCATTGATGATATATTGGTTTTATCCAAGAATGAGGAGGAGCACGCAGAACATCTGCGCTTAGTTCTTGAGAAACTCAAGGAACACCAACTTTACGTCAAGTTCAGCAAGTGTGAGTTTTGGTGGAAGGAAGTCGGATTTCTCGTACATGTTGTGTTAGGGGAAGGAATTGCCGTGGACCCTTCGAAGGTAGAACCAGTCACAGAATGGAAGGCACCAACCTTAGTAAGCGAGATCCGCAGTTTCCTTGGACTTGCAGCATATTATCAGAGGTTCATTGAGAATTTCTCCAAGATTGCAAAGCCCATGACGGAGTTGTTGAAGAAGGACACAAAGTATATTTGGACTGAGGAATGTGAAGCCAGTTTCCAGGAGTTGAAGAAATGTTTGGTTATAGCTCCAGTGCTAATTCTGCCGAACATACACAAGGATTTTCAGATGTATTGCGACGCTTCACGCCAAGGACTTCGAGGCATGCTTTTGAAAGAAGGAACTATTGTAGCTTATGCTTCACATCAGCTTCGACCTCACGAGTTGAACTATGCCACGCATGATCTGGAGTTAGCAGCAGTGGTGCATGCACTCAAGACTTGGAGACATTTCCTTATCGGGAACCAATGTGATGTTTACACCAATCACAAGAGTTTGAAGTACATCTTCATGCAAAAAGAGTTGAACCTTAGGAAAAGGAGATGGTTGGAGCTCATCAAGGATTATGACATGAGTTTGCATTATCATCCAGGAAAAGCCTACGTCGTGGCAGATGCGTTGAGCCGTAAGAGCTTTGTCAACACTCTTATCGCAGGAGGATTACCTCAGGAGTTGTGTGATGAACTTAGAGATCTCGAGTTGGAAATAGCTCCAAGAGGCGATGTTGCCACACTCGAATTTCAGTGCACCTTGTTGGGAAAGATCATAGAAGCTCAGAAGTTGGATCAAGGTATTGTTGAGATAAAGGAGAGGATCAGCAAACGAAAGGCAGAAGGATTCCGTGAGGATGAGCATGGAACCATATGGTTTGAGCAACGTATTTGTGTGCCTAATGATCCAGAGATCAGGAAGTTGATTTTTTCAGGAGGCTCATGATTCGCCTTACTCGATACATCCGGGAAACACCAAGATGTATTTGGACTTGAAGGAAAGTTTTTGGTGGACCAGTATGAGGAGGGAAATTGTTGAGTACGTAGCAGTATGTGATGTATGCCAGAGAGTAAAGGCAGAGCATCAGAAACCAGCAGGTTTACTTCAGCCATTGATAATACCTGATTGGAAATGGGATAAACTTGGCATGAACTTCATCACGGGATTACCCAAGACCCATTCAGGTTATGATTCCATTTGGGTGATTGCTGATTGCTTGACCAAGGTTGCTCACTTCATTCCCATGAAGACTACCTATACAAGTGCTAAGCTGGCGAAGATATATATTACCAGGATTGTATGTCTGCATGGAGTTCCAAAGACCATTGTATTAGATAGATGAACATAGTTTACTTCAAATTTTTGGCATCGTCTACACGAAACTTTGGGTACCAGGCTAGAGTTCAGTATGACGTTCCATCCACAGACAGATGGGTAGATAGAGAGGGTGAATCAGATCCTGGAGGACATGTTGAGAGCTTGTGTGCTAGACTACGGGTCTAGTTGGGATGATTGTTGGGGAACGTCGCATGGGAAACAAAAAATTTCCTACGCACACGCAAACCTATCCATGGTGATGAGCATCTACGAGAGGGAGAGTGGATCTACATACCCTTGTAGATCGCTAAGCGGGAAGCATTAAGAAACGCGGTTGGTGTAGTCGAACTTATTCGCGATCCAAATCGCCGAGGGTCCCGCGATCCAATCACAAACCGTCCCGCGAACACATCATGATCCGTCCCGCGAACTAATCACGATCCGTCTCACGATCTTGATCACGATCTGTCCCGTGAACTCATCACGATCCGTTCCGTGATCACATCACGAACCGTCTCGCGATCTCGATCACGGTCCTTCCGATCTAGCGCCGAACGGACGGCACCTCCGCATTTAGCACACGTGCAGCTTGATGACGATCTCCACCATATTGATCCAGTAAGAGGAGGTGGGGAGGAGAGAGAGTTCACTGGCAGCGTGACGGCGCTCCGGTGATGGTGGTGGAGCAATTCCGGTAGGGCTTCGCCTAAGCGCTGCAGAAAACCGATGTAGAGGAGAAACTATGCACCAGTCTAACGGGTAGCACGTGGCCGGAAATTCTATCCAAAAACCACCCAATCCACTAGTATACATAGGAGGAGAGGAGAGGAGAGGCAGCCAAGGCCTTTGGGTCGGCCGAAATAGGAGGTGGGAAGCAATCCTACTTCACCTCCAATCCTAGTTGGAGTAGGATTGCCTCCTATTGGCTGATTTTCCACTTTTTGCTTTAGGACTTTCTCTCCTGCGCCATGGGCCTTTGTGGCTGTTTTCCCAGCCCACTAAGGGCTGGTTATTATTCTACCACAGACCATGGACCTCTAGGGGTCAAAATACCCCTCCCGGAGGCCTCCCGATACACTACCGGCACTCCCAGTACACTACCGGCACTCCCGGTACACTACCGATGAGCCCAAAACTTTTCCGGAAACCAAACTGGGACTTCCTCTATATGAATCTTTACCTCCGGACCATTCCAGAGATCCTCGTGACGTCCGGATCTCATCCGGGACTCCGAGCAAACTTCGGTCACCACCATACATAACTCTACACTACCGAAACATCACCGAACCTTAAGTGTGCATCTAAGTCTCCGATCAATACAATTATAGCATGGATAATAAACGATTATCATGAACAAGGAAATATGATAATAACTAATTTATTATTGCCTCTAGGGCATATTTCCAACAGTCTCCCACTTGCACTAGAGTCAATAATCTAGTTCACATCACCATATGATTCGCATTGTTATGAATCTAGCACCCAACGAGTTCTGGGGCTCGATCATGCTTTGCATGTGAGAGCGATCTTATAGTCAACGGGTCTGTAACATTCAGATCCGTGTGCACTTTGCAAATACCTATGTCAAACTGTAAACACTACTACCACACTCCGCTCGGTACTATTCCAAATGGCTGCTCCACTATACGTATCCAGATTGCTACTACGGGTCATCCGGATTAGTGTTAAAGCTTGTATCGACGTAACTCCTTACGACAAACTCTTTATCACCTCCATAATCGAGAAACATCTCCTCAGTCTCTTAGTTGCTGAGGATAATCTTGACCGCTGTCCAGTGATCCACTCCTGGTTCACTCTTGTACCCCCTGACGGACTCATGGCAAGGCACACACAGGTGCGGTACACAGCATGGCATAATATAGAGCCTATGTCTAAGGCATAGGGGACGACGTTCGTCCTTTCTCTTTCTTCTGCCGTTGTCGAGCTTTGAGTCTCACGCAACTTTCACACCTTACAAATCAAGCGAGAACTCTTTCTCTTACTGATCCATTTTGAACTCTTTCAAAATCTTGTCAAGGTATGCACTCATTGAAAGTCTCATCGAGCATCTTGATCTATCTCCATAGATTTTGATTCTCAACAATTAGGTAGCTTCATCCAGGTCTTCCTTTGAAAATCACTTTCCAAATGACCGTTTTATGCTTTCCAGAAACTCTACATTATTTCTGATCAACAATATGTCATCCACATATACTTATCAGAAATTCTATAGTGCTCCCACTCACTTTATTGCAAATACAAGTTTCTCGTAAACTTTGTATAAACATCAAAACTTTGATCACCTCATCAAAGTGTATATTCCAACTCCGAGATGCTTGCTTCAGTCCATGGAAGGATCACCGAAGCTTGCACACCTTTTAGCATCCTTAGGCCTGACAAAACCATTTGGTTGTATCACATACAACCTTTCCTCAAGTAAACCGTTAAGGAAACGATGTTTTGACATCCATCTGCCAGATTTCATAATTGAAAACACAGCAACTGCTAACATAATTCCAACAGACTTTAGCACCACTACGAGTGAGAAAGTCTCATCGTAGTTAACTCCTTGAACTTGTCACAAACATCTTTGCAACAAGTCGAGCTTTACAAATAGTGACATTCACCATCAGTGTGTGTCTTCATTTTAAAGATCCATTTGTACTCAACGACCTGCCGTCGAACGAGCAAGTCTACCAAAGTATACACTTGGTTTTCATACATGGATCCTATCTCGGATTTCATGGCCTCCAACCATTTGTCGGAATCTGGGCCCATCATCGCTTCTCCATAGCTTGTAGGTTCATCGTTTGTCCAACAACATGACCTCCAAGACAGGGTTGTCGTACCGCTTAGGAGCAGTACACATCCTTGTCGACCTACGAAGTTCGATAGTAACTTGATCCTGAAGCTTCGTGATCATCATCATTAACTTCCTCTTCAACTAACGTAGGCTTCACAGAAACAACATCCTGCGCTGCGCTACTCTCTGGTTGAACAAAGTTTAAACAACCTCATCAAGTTCTATCTTCCTCCCACTTAATTCTTTCGAGAGAAACTTTTCCTCAAGAAAGGATCCGTTTTAGTAATAAACACTTTGCACTTGGATCTGAGATAGAAGGTTCACCCAACTGATCTTAGGGTATTCTATGAAGATGCATTTGTCCGCCTTGGGTTCGACCTCATTAGGTGAAAATATTTTACACACAAGTGTCGCAGCCCCAAGTATTAAGAAATGACAGCTTAGGTTTCTATCAAACCATAATTCACACGGTGTCATCTCAATGGATTTAGATGATGCCCTATTTAAAGTGAATGTAGTTGTCTCTAATGCATAACCCCAAAAATTATAGTAGTAAAATGATAAGAGACATCACAGTATGACTATATCAATAGAGCATGACTATGATGTTCGGACACACCATCACACCATGGTGTTCGAGGTGGCGTTAGTTGTGAAACAAATTTCACATTGTCTTAAGTTGTATGCCAAACTCGTAACTCAGATATTCACCTCCACGATCATATCACGGTCATTTTTATCTTCTTGTCACGATGATCTTTAAACTTCACTCTGAATTTGCTTGAACCTTTCAAACGATTCAGACTTGTGTTTCATTAAGTAAATATACACTATATCTTCTCAAACCATCAGTGAAGGTAAGAAAATAACGATATCCACTACACACTACAAGACTCACTAGATTGCATACATCAACATGTATCATTTCCAATGAATCACTTGCCCGCTCCATCCAACGGGGTCCTTTAGTCAGCTTGCCCAAGAGGCATGGTTCACATGTCTCAACCGATTCGAAATCAAATGAGTCCAAATATCCATCACCATGGAGTTTCTTCATGCGCTTTATACCAATATGACATTTTGCGGCAGTACCACAAGTATGTGGTACTATCATTATTTAACTTTGTATCTTTTGACATCAATGTTATGAACATGTGTATTACTACGATCAAGATTTCAACAAACCATTCTCACTGGGTGCATGACCATTGAAGGTATTATTCATGTAAACAGAATAACTATTATTATCTGACTTAAATGAATAACCGTATTGCAACAAACATGATCTAATCATGTTCATGCTCAACGCAAAACACCAAATAACATTTATTTAGGTTTGTCACTAATCCTGAAGGTAGAGAGAGCGTGCGATGTTGATCACATCAACCTTGGAAACATTTCCAACACACATCGTCACCTCACCCTTAGCTAGTTCTCCGTTTATTCCGTAGCTTTTATTTCGAGTTACTAACATTTAGCAACCGAACTGGTATCCAATACCCAGGTGCTACTAGGAGTACTAGCAAGGTACACATCAATAACTCGTATATCAAATATACTTCTGTCGATGTTGCCAGCCTTCTTATCTACCAAGTATCTAGGGTTGTTCTGCTTCAGCGACCTCTCACCTCATAATAGAAGCACTTAGTCTGGGGTTTGAGTTCAACTTTGGGTTGCTTCACTGGAGCAGCAACTGACTTGCTATCCATGAAGTTTCCCTCCTTGCTCTTGCCCTTTTCGAAACTAGTGGTTTGATTAACCATCAACACTTGACGCTCCTTCTTGATTTCTACCTTCGCGGTGTCAAACATCGCGAACAGCTTAGGGATCAATACTTCTATCCCTGGTGTATTATAGTTCATCACTAAGTTCTAGTAGCTTTAGTGACAGTGACTTGGAGAACTATATCAATCACTATCTTATCTGGAAGATCAACTCGCACTTGATTCAAGCGATTGTAGTACCCAGACAATCTGAGTACATGCTCAACGATTGAGCTATTCTCCTTCATCTTACACGCAAAGAATCTTGTTGGAGATCTCATATCTCGCAACACAGGCACGAGCCTGAGATCACAATCTCTGCTCCTAGAACATCTCATATGTTTTGTGACATTCAAAACGTTTCGGAGCCTCGATTCTAAGCCGTAATGCATGACGCACTAAACTATCAAGTAGTCATCGAAACGTGCCTGTCAGATGTTCACAACATCTATAGACAACGCTAGAGGGGGTGGCGCACCGAGCGGTGCATTAAGGACATAAGCTTTCTGTACAGCAATGAGGACAATCCTCAGATCACGGACCCAGTCCGCAATATTGCTACCAACATCTTTCAACTCTATTTCTCTAGGAACATATAAAAATTTAAGGGAGCTACAGCGTGAGCTAGTAATCTACAACATAATTTGCAAAGACACTTTGACTATGTTCATGATAATGAGTTCAATTAATCATATTACTTAAGAACTCCCACTCAAATTGACATCCCTCCGATCATTCGAGTGATACACGATCCAAATTCACCAACTCAAGTCCGATCATCACGTGAGTTGAGGTGGCTGCAATGGTGAACATCATTATGTTGATCATATCTACTATATGACTCATGTTCGACCTTTCGGTCTCTCGTGTTCCGAGGCCATGTCTGTACATGCTAGGCTCATCAAGTTTAACCCGAGTGTTCTGCGCGTGCAAATCTGGCTTGCACCCGTTGTATGTGAACGTAGAGTCTATCACACCCGATCATCACGTGGTGTCTCAACACGACGAACTTTCGCAACGGTGCACACTCGGGGAGAACACGGTTCATCTTGAAATTCAAGTGAGGGATCACCTTAAAATGCTACCGCCGTACTAAGCAAAACAAGGTGCATAAAAGGATTAACATCTCATGCAATTCATAAGTGACATGATATGGCCATGAACTTGTGTTTAAGATCTCCATCTTCAAAACACCGGCATGATCTCCATCGTCACCGGCACAAAACCATGATCTCCATCATCTTGATCTCCATCAATGTGTTGCCATTGGGGTTGTGGCGCTAGCCCTGCTTCTACTTCTATTGCTACCGCTTAGCGATAAAGTAAAGCATTACGTAGCGCTTAATGATTGACACGCAGGTCATACAATAATTAAAGACAACCCTATGGCTCCTGCCGGTTGCCATACTCAAGGACATGCAAGTCGTGAAATTCTATACATCACATGATCATCTCATACATCACATATATCTCATCATGTAATTGGCCATATCACATCACAACATACCTTGCAAAAACAAGTTAGACGTCCTCTAATTGTTGTTGCATGTTTTACGTGGCTGCTACGAGTATCTAGCAAGAACGACTCTCACCTACGCATAAACCACAACGGTGATACATAGATTGATTTTCAACCTTCTCAAGGACCGCCTTTGTCGGATCCGATCCAACTAAAGTGACAGAAACTGTCACCCGCAAGCCATCTAAGCAACAAATTGCGTCGAGGGAACCGGTCTCTCGTAAGCGTACGAGTAATCTTGGTCCGGGCCGCTTCATCTCACAATAACGCTGAACCAAAATCCGACCAAGGGAGGAAGCAATCTAAGCATCAACGCCCACAAACCTTTTGTGTTCTACTCGAGATCTCATCGAACCATCAACCTAGCTCATGATGCCACTGTTGGGGAACGTCGCATGGAAAACAAAATTTTTCCTACACACACGCAAACCTATCCATGGTGATGAGCATCTACGAGAGGGAGAGTGGATCTACGTACCCTTGTAGATCGCTAAGCGGGAAGCATTAAGAAACGCGGTTGGTGTAGTCGAACTTCTTCGCGATCCAAATCGCCGAGCGTCCCGCGATCCAATCACGAACCGTCCCACGAACACATCATGAACCTCCCCGCGAACTCATCACGATCCATCTCACGATCTTGATCACGATCTGTCCCGCGAACTCATCACGATCCGTTCCGTGATATCCTCACGAACCGTCTCGCAATCTCGATCATGGTCCTTCCGATCTAGCGCCGAACGGACGGCACCTCCGTGTTCAGCACACGTGCAGCTTGATGATGATCTCCACCATCTTGATCCAGTAAGAGGAGGTGGGGAGGAGAGAGAGTTCACCGGCAGCGTGACGGCGCTCCGGTGATGGTGGTGGAGCAATTCCGGCAGGGCTTCGCCTAAGCACTGCAGAAAACCGATCTAGAGGAGAAACTATGCACCGGTGTAACGGGTAGCACGTGGCCGGAAATTCTATCCAAAAAACATCCAATACACTAGTATATATAGGAGGAGAGGAGAGGAGAGGCATCCAAGGCCTTTGGGTCGGCCAATATAGGAGGTGGGAAGCAATCCTACTTCACCTCCAATCCTAGTTGGAGTAGGATTGCCTCCTATTGGCTGATTTTCCACTTTTTGCTTTAGGACTTTCTCTCCTGCACCATGGGCCTTTGTGGCTGTTTTCCCAGCCCACTAAGGTCTGGTTATTATTATCCCACAGCCCATGGACCTCTTGGGGTCGAAATACCCCTCCCGGAGGCCTCCCGATACACTACCGGCACTCCCGGTACACTCCCGGCACTCCCGGTACACTACCGATGAGCCCGAAACTTTTCAGGAAACCAAACTGGGACTTCCTATATATGAATCTTTAACTCCAGACCATTCCGGAGCTCCTCATGACATCCGGGATCTCATCCGGGACTCTGAACAAACTTCGGTCACCACCATACATAACTCTACACTACCGAAACATCACCGAACCTTAAGTGTGCAGACCCTGCGGGTTCGAGAACTATGTAGACGTGACCGAGACACCTCTACGGCCAATAACCAATGGTGGGACCTGTATGTCCACATTGGTTCCTACATATTCTATAAAGATCTTTATCGGTCGAACCTCTATGTCAAGGATTCAGTTAATCCCGTATAACGTTCCCTTTGTTCTTCGGTATGTTAGTTGCCCAAGATTCGATCGTTGGTATCTCCATACCTAATTCAATCTCGTTACCGGCAAGTCTCTTTACTCGTTCCGTAATATAAGATCCCGCAACTAACAATTAGTCACATTGCTTGCAAGGCTTATTGTGATGTTGCATTACCGAGTGGGCCCCGAGATACCTCTCCGTCACACGGAGTAACAACTCCCAGTCTCGATCCATGCCAACTCAACGGACACCATCGGAGATACCTGTAGAGCACCTTTATAGTCACCCAGTTACGTTGCGACGTTTACACAAGGCACTCCTTCGATATCTATGAGTTGCATGATCTCATGGTCATAGGAACACATACTTGACATGCGGAAAACAGTAGCAATAAACTGACATGATCATATGCTACGGTTGCAGTTTGGGTCTTGTCCATCACATCATTCTCCTAATGATGTGACCCCGTTATCAAATGACATCTCATGTCCATGGCTAGGAAACCTTAACCATCTTTTGATCAATGAGCTAGTCTATTAGAGGCATACTAGGGACATGGTTTTGTCTATGTATCCACACATGCATCTAAGTCTCCGATCAATACAATTATAGCATGGATAATAAACGATTATCATGAATAAGGAAATATGATAATAAATAATTTATTATTGCCTCTAGGGCATATTTCCAACAATGATAACTTACCTTATGTAGATTTCTCATACAACAACAGCTATCAAGCTAGTTTGCACATGGCCCCTTTTGAGGCATTGTATGGGAGGAAGTGCGGAACACCGTTGATGTGGGATGGAGTTGGTGATCGCAAATTGTTTGGATCGGATTTGATTCAAGATTCTGAGGAGAAGGTCAAGTTGATCATTGATAGACTCAAGATAGCTCAGTCTAGACAGAATGGTTATGCCGATGCTAAACGCAAGGAAGTGATTTACGATGTGGGAGATAGAGCATACCTTCAAGTGTCTCCACTTTGCGGTATTAAGAGGTTTGGAGTCAAAGGAAAGTTAGCACCACGATTCGTGGGGCCATACAGAGTTCTGCAATGCAGAGGAGAAGTTGCATACATGTTGGAACTACTAGAGGGTTTGTCAGGAGTTCATGGTGTGTTTCATGTTTCACAGCTGAAGAAGTGTCATGTAGAGATGGCAGTGCCTCTAGAAGAAATTCAGTTGGATAACGATCTAACTTATGAGGAGAAACCTGTTAAAATTCTTGAGAATGCCGAGAGGATCACTCGTACCAAGGTCATCAAGTTCTGCAAGGTTCAGTGGAGTCACCACACCGAGGAGGAAGCTACTTCGGAAAGAGACGAAGATCTCAATCGTGACCATCCTCACATTTTTGCTGGCTAACCCAAATCTCGAGGATGACATTCCTCTTAATGGGGTAGGATTGTAACATCCCAATTTTATTAGCTTAGGATGTTAATAGGATCATCATATTGCATGTCATGATTTATTGCATTTGAGTTTTGGTGTTCAAAGTTTTCCACTCGCATAAAATAATAGAGAGAGAGGATAATATGACTTCCTCAAATTATACATGAGTGGGGAAGTGTTGGATTAATATTTGGTGTTTTCAAGGTTGCATTGAAATTTATTTTATTAACCAAAGTTGGATTATTGCATTAACAAAATATGTTTCTAAGTTATTTGAGCAGAACTAAAGATTCACTATGCTCTATATATTATATTATGATTTATAAAACTAGTTTTCTTATTGTATCTTCTCTTGTTGTGGAGTTTAAAAAAAAGAAAAAAACGTTTTGTGTTTAAAAAAATAGGCACACACACATAAGGGAGCCAAGCGAGCCGGCCCATCGGCCAACCAGGCCACGAGGGCAGGGACCAAGCTCCCACGCTCGCCCAGCGATTGCCCCAGCCTCCCCACATGATCGCATCTCTCTCTCTCTCTCTCTCGTTCACATCTCTCCCTCTCTCACACGCCTGCTAGTGGGGCCAGAACCCCATCGTCCCGAACCTCCCGCTCAACCCGCATGGGATGAGGCCACGCCATGCTCAACCACAAACGCAAGCCGGAGCTCTCGGGATAGAGCTTATCCTGCACTCCCAGACGCCCTAGCGTCACCTAAAAATAGCCTAGAGCCTCCTCATCCCAATCAGCCAACCCGCACCACCTCTCGCCGCTCGTAGCCGCTGCCATTGCCACTTGGATCTCGTCGGCCGAAGCTCCTTCGCCGGAGTGCCACATTGCCGGTGAACCTCACTTGCCTCTTCTTCTTCATGAAATCGGACCCCCTCGTCCGTGTGCACCGCCCTGACATATTCGTTTTCCCCTAGGTTCGCCGGAGCCGCCGCGCCGAAGACCTGCGTCGCCGGAGTTAGCCGAAGTATAGGAGCTCGCCCCGCTCCATCTGGTCGTCCCTGCCAACCTCTGTCACCGCCGTTCGTTCGCCCTCGCTGAGCCGCACCTCCCCACCTACCTCACCCGTGCCGGAGCCCCCGGAGCCGCTGCCCCGTCACCGCCGAGCTCCCTGCCGACGTAGTGCTTGTCTCTATAAGCCACAACCGCCTCCTCTGTTCATAACGTAGATTAGTATTAGTTTTTTTTCTTAGATTGAATCAGTAGGTTAGATGGTTTTCTTTTATTAGATTGAAGAGGTATGCGGTTACCCATGTTTTAATCTAAACCGTGCGGTTTATTTAAACCGAACGTCGTTTTTTCTTTTAGTCTACCCGAACCGGGTGACTTTACTTACTTCGCGAACATTCACCGCATAGCCGCCGGGGCAAATGCAGCCAGCAGACCAGAGCCATCCACATCGCGCTCTGGCCGCGAACGTTCACACGTTAGTGTTTCCAGAAATGCTATTGTAGCAAAAAAAATCAGATTTGTTTCAAAACTTCAAACGGCCTTAACTTTTTAACCGTAGATCGAAATGAGATGAAACCAACGGCTAATTTTTTTGTCTCAAATAGCCCTAACCAGAGAACTAATCATTGAACACTTTTGCAAGTTCAAATTTGAAATTAATTGAGATTTTAATTTAAATTTCATGAGGCCATATCTTCCAAACGGTATACCCGTTTGAAGTGATTCTTTTTGCACAACATCACACGAACTAAATCCTTTGCCATGAACTTTTGCCACAATATATCCTACACAATTATTTTCTGTTCACCATAATTACACTAGGATGCCTTGTAGGAACACTAGTGCATGTCACGAATTTTTTGAACACTATTTTACTTTGAAAAATTTCATGCTAAGGACTTGTGTTGGATTTTATTTGGCTTTTGCAAATATTTTGTTGCATGTTTTATTTGAATTGTATGAATGCTTGTTTATGTGTGTTTATTTACTTTTGCGATAGATTGTCCAGAGTGCGAAGCAGAATACTACCACTCGCTAGAACTTCACTCCCAGCACGAAGGCAAGTTACATTTTGATCATACATGTTTGACCTATGGTTTATTTTTGCACATAGTCCATTGATGTAGGATTGCATGGTAGGAGTTTATACTTGTTGGTTTTACTATCACCCAGTAGTTCATTTGAGGTAGGTCTGAACCGTACTAACTTTGTCGCCGCCGTGTAATGTTACAATGCTTCGCCAAAGTAGACGTGGATTGGGGACTGTTATCACCTTGAGATGTGAGTGATAAAGTAGTAACTAGGACCAACTTTAATGAACTACCTGGGTAGAAATTTGTTTATATGGTGGAGAAGTATAGTGGGAGCATTCATGGGAATACATGGGAGTGCACACTAGTGGTCCGTCCACCCAGGATCAAAGGGATCAACCTTATTTTCATGTCTAGAAGTTTCTGTGTGCAGCCACAAGCCAGTATGGGCTCTGGCTTAGTTGAGTAGATGGTGTGACCTCTTCTGGGATAGGCTAGCATATGTAGATGATGTAGGTGTACCGGCGTATCTGTGGGTTAGGGGAAATGCTATCGAAAGACTATGTCTCGATCTTCCGATCAAGGAGGTGGTCGAGTCTTGTGAGAAAAGTGCACAACCTGTGCAGAGTTAAAAATATAATCGATTAGTCGTGTCCCCAGTCATGGACAATTTGAGCTTTTAGTAGTGGAAATGTAGGGAGATCTCATCACTCTTAACTAATCAACTGGGTACAAAATTTTGGAATGATTCAGACTTATGATATTTGTAGAAGTAGAACATTTATTTTTTATAGGGAAAAACTAGCTTATGCAAAACTAAACTTAGAGCTTTCCACCAGCCAAATTGCATGTACTATGTAGGCTCATTACACTTTATGATGTGACTTGCCAGTACATTCCATGTACTGACCTACACGGCTGCAACTTATCATGTTGCAGATTTATCCGATGACGAATAAGGTGCGATAGGTCATTGTTCTGCACTCAGCTTGCTCGTGGAGTTGATGGAATCGTTACACTTATTGCTTCTGCATGATTTTGTTTAACTTGTCCTTAGGCCACATTAATGTAATAAATACTCTCTAAGGATTCTGATGTAATAAATGTGTGTTTGAACTCTGTTGTTAATCCTCAAGTACTGTGTGTGTCAGCATACTGATCCAGGGATGACACTTAAGCACAGAGACTCCGATCCCTTGAGATAGGGTCGCTACACATCATTAGGAGAATGATGTGATGGACAAAACGCAATTGTAAGCATATCATTTGACATTATCACTTAATTTATTGCCACTGCTTTCTTCAATGACAAGTATTTGTTCCAAAGACCATGAGATCATGCAACACCCTGACATTGGCACAACACCTTGCGTGTATCAAACATCACTTCATAACTGGCTGATCAGAAAGGTGCTCTATAGGTATCTTCGAGGGTGTCTGTTGGGTTGGTCGGGATAGAGACTGGATTTGTCACTCCATATGACGGAGAGCTATTTCTGGGCCCTCTCGATAATGCAACATCACAAGAAGATTGCAAGCAATTTGAATAAGGAGTTAGTCACCGGATCTTGTATTATGGAATGAGTAAAGAGACTTGCGGGTAATGAGATTGAACTAGGTATGGACATAACGATGATCGAATCTCTGAGAAGTAACATACCACTAAACAAAGGGAACTCCATACGAGATTGATTGAATCCTTGGCATCGTTGTTTAACTGATAAACATCTTCTTTAAATATGTGGGAACTAATATAGTCATCCAAGTTCCGCTATTTGTTATTGACCGAAGAGGTGTCCCGGGCATGTCCACATGATTCCTAAACCCGTAGGGTCCGCACGTTTAACATTCAGTGATGATATAGTATTACTGGGTTATGTATGTTGGTGAGCGAATGTTTTGGAGTCTCGGATGAGAGCCCGGACGTCACGAGGAGATACATAATGGTTCGGAGGTAAAGATTTATATATGAGAAGTCATATTTTGGCTAGCGGAAAAGTTTTGGGTTTTGCCAGCATTGTACATGGAAGCTTCTAGAAGGTTCCAGAAACTTCTGGAGGATTTTGGCAGTCCACCAAGGGTACCACCACGTCCCAAGGGTTTTTACATGGTCTAAGGGGAGGCGCCCGACACTTATTGGACCAGGCGCAGAAGTCCCTCAAGGACAATGTGGCTTGGGAGAGGTGGAAAATCCACCTCTGTATGGAGAGCGAGGGACTTGGACGAGGAGTACAATGATATGTCTCCAACGTAGCTATATTTTTTTCTTATTCCATGCTTTTATATTATCAAGCTTGGATGTTTTACAATCATTTTATAGCAACTTTATGTCATTTTTTGGGACTAACCTATTGACATAGTGACAAAGTGTCAGTTGTTGTTTTTGCTTGTTTTTTACTTCGCAGAAAATCAGTACAAAACGGAGCCCAAATGTTGCTGGGATTTTTGGAGATTTTTATGGACCAGAAGAGCCAAGATGGGCCAAAGATCACCAAAAGAGGGGGCCCTGGGTGTCCACCCTCCACCAAGGCATGCAAGAGGCCCCTTGCGTGGCTTGGTATAGGGTGGGCACCTCAGGACTCCCCGAACCGACTATCGAGCCTATAAATTCCCAGAAAATCAAAAAAACCTAGGTATTCGACGAAACACAATTCCGACCGCCGCAAGTTCCAGAACTTCCAGTTCCAATCTAACACCATCACAGAGGGGTTCATCTTCTTCATAGGTGCCTCTCTAATAATGCGTGAGTAGTCCACTATAGACCCACAGGTCTGTAGGCAGTATCTAGATGGCTTCCTCTCTATCTATGATTCTCAATACAATGTTCTCTTGGAGATCTATTTGATGTAACGACCTCTGGGTTGTGTTTGTTGGGATCCGATGAATTTTGAGTTCATGATCGGTTTCTATCCATGTATATGCTTGTAAGTCTTCTTTGACCTCTTATTTTCATGATTACCTATAGCCTCATATTTCTTCGTCGAATCTTTGGTTTAGTTAAGCCAACTAGATTGATTTTTCTTGCCATGGGAAGAGGTGCTTCATGATGGGTTTGATCTTGCGGTGTTCTTTCCCAGTGACAGAAGGGGCAGCAAGACACGCATGTATCGTTGCCATTAAGGATAATAAGATGGGGCTTATTCCTACATGAATAGATCTTATCTACATCATGTCACCATTCTTATTGCATTACTCCATTTTCGCATGATCATACACTAGATGCATGTTGGATAGCGGTCGATGTGTGGAGTAATAGAAGTAGATGCAAAATAGTTTTGGTCTACTTATCTTGGACGTGATGCCTATATAATGTTCATTGGCTTGATATCATCATGATTATTTGATCTTCTATCAATTTTCCAACATTAATTTGTTCACCCACTGTGTGCGATACTCATGAGAGAAGCCACTAGTGAAACCTACGACCCGTGGGTCTACTTATCTACTATTTGCATCTTTTTTTCAGATTTATTAATCTAAAAAACAAAACCTTGCTCAATTTTTATTTATGTATTTTAGTTTGTGTTCTTGCGAGATCTATTTGCCAAAAATATCATTACCTAATCTATCTTATTACCGTAGAGAGCTTGATAACCTCTCTTTTGCGTGGGGTGCAAGTAGTTGTTATTTCTATGTAGGTGCTGTTTACGTGGGTGGCTGATCTTCCTCTACCAATTGATACCTTGGTTTAATAACGGAGGGAAATACTTACCGTCACTGTGCTACATCATCCCTTCCTCTTTGGGGAAATTGTTGGAGATATGTCCTAGAGGCAATCATGTATGATATATTTCCTATGTTTTTATAAATAAAGATATTCCTTGGACATTATCAATGATGTGTATTAACAAGTACATGACTTGTCTGTGAGACTATGCATTATGGGATGACTGCCCTACATGGTCCCTAGTTTAAGGGTTGTGTGGACGCGCAGCCAATCAGACTAGCATATGACATGGTGGATGGTTCGGTCTCACTGACCATGTAGCATTGGATGCTAGCCGGATAATATGGACCCACAAAGATTTGATCAGATTTGACGTAGTCGGATCCGAGTCGAGATAAGGTCTGAGTTGGACATACCCAACTATGAGACACATCGATAGGTCATCTGTGAATCTCTAGTACAACATACGTTCTATGTCCTAAGACCTGAGCTGGAGCATGTACTCGGGGTGGTGCCAGACTAGCCTTGGGCCGACCAAACGCTACTCCCTGACTAGGTAGTTACAAAGCTAGGTTTCAGGCTTGTCCAGATCCAAGCTGCGAGGCATGGTCGAGAAAGATGGGATTTGCCCCTCCGATCAGGAGAGATATACTCTGGGCCCCTCGGGTGATCCGACGTGGATAAGCATGGCCATGCAACAAGGATTATGAGATAATCCAAATGTTGGTCGGATTCACCGGAACGAGAAAGAGGTCATGCTGCAACAAGGATGACCATGTCGCCTTGTGCACGACAACATATATCGTGTGGCAAAGGGAACAGAAGTGTGCAGTAGAGGTTCGCCTAACGAGCTTCATCAGACACTTGGAGTCGGCACACCTTGCTAGAGGCCGCTACCAACTGGTCGAGCCGTATATGATCTGACTGGTGACCAAGTGAACGAGAACATAATGGGTCGCATATTTAAGGGAAGGAACACGTCGGCTTTAGGATCTGTGCGAGGCCCAAGAGTTGGTCCCATGCCAGATACCTATAGATAGTGGACATGCGGCACACCCATCATGTTGATCACTTCGGCGCCATCATTAGGGCTTTGCATGTGTTGCAACTAGCCAACTCCATTCACTGCCGACTATGTGATCAGGACCTAGCAGTCCACCGCACGGTGTTCCTCCTACATGTGCGGATATCATTAGAGGCGGAGCACTTGTGCCGCTCCGGCAAACCCGTATGTGGGATCCGGTGACCGGCTGTTCGAGGGAGATGGGACCGGTTGTTTGAGGGAGATCGGAACGAGGAGGAGACGGACCTCACGGACGCGCTGGCACAACTGTACTTCTGTTGCATGGCACTATGCGTCTAGTGGTAACGATATGTGATCCATTTCCATACCATGTTCTTGGTTGTTCTTCGCATAAGAAAATTTTAATTTGCATGTGATGCACCTATGGTAGAATCCAACAGAAATACCGATGTAGTCTCAAGCCACGTCAATGGAATTTCTGGCACCATTGCTGGGGAGGAATCAATCTCATCTACCAGGTTCCTAATAACAAATCTCATCTCCTTGCAATTACATTATTTTCCATTTGCCTGTCGTTTTCCTCTCTCCCACTTCACAAATTTGCCATTTTTATTCGCCTCTCTTTTTCGTTTGCCTTTTTCTTGTCAAATCTCTTGTTCGCATATTTCTTCACTATGGCTTGTTCCTCCATTATTTTGTTTACCCCTGAGAATGAGGTTCTTAATTTTAAACAAAGGGGGGAGAATCTTAAAGATACTTGGTATAGGATTTGCAATGCTCATAATAGATCTATTCGTAAAGAATCTACCATTGTTCTTCTTCGTAGTTTTTATGTGGCATCACCACTTGGTACGGATTCGTCCTCTATACGATTACCGGTGGAAATTTCTTGACGTGACATGCTTTGGATGCTTATAATTCTATGGGAAATTTAGTGGGTTTCCCACCTATCATTGTCAATGAGATAATTTTAACTCTTGAGCATGTTATGAATAGGTTAGATGCTATTGAAAAGAAAATGCTCCCCGAGGAAAATAAGGAGAACTTGGACAAAAGGTGCATAATCTTGCTAATAGAATTGGGTGACAGGCGGGAGACGCTCTTAAAATATTAAAGGAAAAATAACTCATAGTGAATAAAAGAATTGAGAAAATCCCCACTAGAATTGATAAGTTGGAAGAAATATTTCGTAATTTAGGTTCTACTTTCACTACCGCTAAGGCCATTGAAAAAACTCCCATTATTAAAGATTGCAAATCCATAAAAATTCCTAAGAACAAGGATACCGCTTCTAGTAGAAACAATGAGGATCTTAAATTGATTAGTTTCATCCAAATTTTGTTGAAGTGGTAAACAACCTCATAGGAAGAATTAAATTTTCATAGTATTCCTATAAGTATTGTCATTGAAAATATGCATGATATATTCTTGAAAAATTCTTGTTGTGTGCTTAAGGAGTTGGAAACTAAGGATGCCAATACTTGAATCTATGCGTTATGCGTAGCTAGGGGCATAAAACAATAGCGCTTGTTGGGAGGCAACCCAATGAATAAATTATTTTTATCTTTTCCTTCCTGTTTTGAATGTTTTAAACAATTATGATTCTTTTATAATTGTGTTTTTATGTTTTATTTAGTGTTTGTGCCAAGTAATGCCTTTAGGATGATCCATAAGATAAGTACAAACAATGCTGAATCGGAATCTGAAATTTTGTTCCCAGTGCACAATTTTTTTCTCCTGCAATGCGATATTGAGCTGAAATTTTAACACAATATTTCTATGCAAATGTTTTACGTTTACCTAATTTTTCAGAATTTATAGAGTTCCATATGTATGGTTAGGGTACATATTACTACAGTCTGTTCTGTCTGAAACAGATTTTGTTTTCATTGCATTGTGTGCTTGTTTGATGACTCTATGGCTTGTATTGGGGGGTATAAGTCATGATAAAGTTAGAATATAGTAGGTATGATGCAATAATAAAATATGAATGGGTTTAGAATAGTACCTAAAGTGGTATTTTGCTTTATTATACTAACGGATCTCACGAGAATTTTGTTAAGTTTTGTGTGATTGAAGGTTTCAACTTTTGGGTGAGATCACGATGGATGATGGAATAATTAGTAAGAAGATCCTAAGATTGGGGATGCAACAACACCCCAAGGTAATATCCAAATATTAACAAGCAACTAAGATTGGGGATGCCCCGAATGGCATCCCCTCTTTCTTCTAACAACCATCGGTATATTACTTGGAACTATATTTTTATTCGTCACATATCATGAGTTTTGGTTGGGGCATCTTGTATCTTTGCTTTATTTGCTTTTATCCTTGTTGCAAACACCTATTTGAGAGAGCCAAAAATTATGCGATGATTTGCTAGAATTGCTCTTTATGCTTCACTTAAATCTATTGAGCAAAGGAATTGCTCTTATGCTTGACTTATATGTTTTTGAGCACGGCGTGCTTTTACATGTTTGAAGAAGCACTCTCATGATTCACTCAAATAATTTGAGAGTTAGTAATTTTGCAGAAATCCTCTCATGCTTCACTTATATTATTTTGAGATATGAAGCTTGTATGCTCATGTTCTTCACTTATATCCATGTGAGCCTATCAAAAGAAATTGCAATATGTGAAACTAGTCTCGAAGTGATAGATATTCAGGAGGGATATAATAAAAACTTTCATGAAGATCATTGGACAAATTAAACTTGACTCTTTGTAATATTTTTGAGACATCACAATAGTTATATGTGAGTTATGCTAGTGAGTAATTATGCTTAGTAAGAATAATGGTGTTAAGGTTTGTGATTCCCTATGCAAGCACGAAAGTCAATAGTTGTGCTACGAAATTACATCCTACTTATGGTGCATTATTCAGTTTTAGTTATGCTTAATGCTCACTTATGTGATTTTTTGTTTCTTGGTTGGATGCTTCTCAATCTCTTGCTAGCATTGACTTGTACTAAGTATAAATACTACTTGTGCATCCATAATCCTTAAACCAAGTTTTGCCATATAAGTCCACCGTACCTACCTATATACGACATTTACATGACGTTCCAAGCAAATTTGTATATGCCATCTCTTAACTTTCAAAATAAACTTTCCTTTTTGTGTTCTCTTAACGCACATGAAATGTTTGGGGGTGACTGATATTTTTCCGTGTTAGATGTGTTTTTATCAAGATAAGTGTTTATTCACTTGTCATTGCACGAAGGTAATAGGGATGCCTAGTCCCAAAATGAAAAAGAAAAAATATTTACTTTATGTTGTCAAATAATAAATTCCTTGGAAATTGTTGGTATGGAAGGCAACCATGGATTCTTCTAGCCATGGAAAGTTAAAGTATGGTGGAAAAAGAAATAAACTTTAGTTTTTGTTTGTGAACCGCCTATGATGCATATAGTGTGGAAAGATCTTCAAATCTCTCAGTCACTTTCATTGACAGGAAACGCATGCCACTCAAAATATTTTCTCTATAAATTTAAACAATTGATCTATGGCACCTCTATAAATCCCTACTTCCCTCTGCGAAGGGCCTATCTATTTACTTTATGCCATTTTTATTTTTCAATTTGAGTCTACATCTTCTCTTATAAAGCCCCAACTAGGAGGCACTATGATTGTACTTGAGCATTAGGTGTAGATAATATTTGAGTGTGTATTATGAATGGATCAATGGTTGAGCATGATGGGATAGGGTTAACTTGCTTTAGGGTTGATATTTTGGAAGACATGGTTGTTTGTTGATATGTTTGTGTATTGAAGTTTACATGTCAAAACTAGACTATTGGTTTGAAACATTTAAAAGTCCAAATGTCCATGCTACAAAGAAAAGAATATATCATGAACATGTTATGCAACATTCCACATCAAAAATTCTGTTTTTATCATTTACCCTATTCGAGGACGAGTAGAAAATAAGCTTGGGGATGCTGATACGTCTCCAATGTTTCTATAATTTTTGCTTGTTACATGCTGTTATATGATCAAATCTTGGATGTTTTAGAATCATTTTATAGCAACTTCATATCATTTTTTGGGACTAACCTATTGACATACTTGATACGTCCATTTTGCATAATGCTTTTATATTGATATTGATTGCATTATGGGCTGTTATTACACGTTATGTACAATACTTATGCCTTTTCTCTCTTATTTTACAAGGTTTACATAAAGAGGGAGGATGCCGACAACTAGAATTCTGGACTGGAAAAGGAGCAAATGTGAGATAACTATTTTACACAACTCAAAATGTCCTGAAAATTTATGGAGAATTATTTTGGAATATATAAAAAATACTGGGCAAAACAGATAGCTCAGGGCCCCACCCAGAGGTGGTAAGCCTGCCAAGCGCGACCACCCCCTGGACGCGCCTAGCAGGCTTGTGACCCACCTAGAAGGTCCCGAACGCCCATCCTCTTCTATATGGAGGGTTTTGACCTGGAAAAAATCACAAGGAAGCTTTCGGGACGAAGCGCCGCCGTCTCGAGGCGGAACTTGGACAGAACCAATCTAGAGCTCTAGAAGGGCTCTTCTGTCGGGGAAACTTCCCTCACGGAGGGGGAAATCGAAGCCATTGTCAGTAGCAATGATCCTCTCATCGGGAGGGGGTAAATCTCCATAAACATCTTCACCAGCACCATCTCCTCTCCAAAACCTAGATCATCTCTTGTATCCGATCTTTGTCTCAAACCTCAGATTGGTACGTGTGGGTTGCTAGTAGTGTTGATTACTCCTTGTAGATGATGCTAGTTGGTTTACTTGGTGGAAGATCATATGTTCAGATCCTTTATGATAATTAATACTCCTATGATTATGATTATGAACATGAACATGATTGGTGAGTAGTTACGTTTGTTCCTGAGGACATGGGATAAGTCTTGTTATAAGTAATCATGTGAATTTGGTATTCGTTCGACATTTTCATGAGATCTATGTTATCTCTCCTCTAGAGGTGTTATGTGAATGTCGACTACATAACACTTCACCATTATTTAGGCCTAGGGGAAGGCATTGGGAAATAATAAGTTGATGATGGGTTGCTAGAGTGAGAGAAGCATAAACCCTAGTTTATGCGTTGCTTCGTAAGGAGCTGATTTGGATCCACATGTTGCATGCTATGGTTACATTTATCTTAGTTCTACTTTTGTAGTTGCGGATGCTTGCGAGAGAGGTTAATCATAATTGGGAGTTTTGTCCAAGTAAGGGCAGCACCCATGCACCGGTCCACCCACATATCAAATTATCAAAGTAACGAACGCGAATAGAATGAGCATGAAGAAAACTAGCTTGACAGAATTTCCCATGTGTCCTCGTGAGCACTTTTCTTTATGTAAGAGTTTGTCCAGGCCTTTCCTTTGCTACAAAAAGGATTGGGATACCTTGATACAACCTTTCTACACTTGTTACTTGTTACTCATTACGAATTATCTTGTCACAAAACTATCTGTTACCAATAATTTTAGTGCTTGCAGAGTATACCTTACTGGCAACCACTTGTCATTTCCTTGTTCTCCTCGTTGGGTTCGACACTCTTACTTATCAAAAGGACTATGATAGACCCCCTATACTTGTGGGTCATCAAGAATCTTTTATGGCGCCATTGCTGGGGAGTGAAGCGCCTTTGGTGAGTGGAACCTGGTAAGGACAATTTTATATAGTGTGCTGAAATTTACTATCACTTGTTACTATGGAAAGTAATCCTTTGAGGAGCTTGTTTGCGGTATCTTCACCTCGACCGGAAACATAAAGAGTTCTCCCCCAACCTATCGAACCTACTGAAAATATTTATTATGAAATTCCTTTGGGTATGATAGAGAAACTGCTGGCTAATTCTTATGCAGGAGATTCAACACCACATCCTCATTTGCATCTAATCTACGTGGATGAAGTTTGTGGATTATTTAAGCTTGCAGGTCTGCCCGATGATCATGTCAATAAGAAGGTTTTTTCATTATCTTTGAAGGAGAAGGCATTGACATGATATAGGCTATGTGATGATACTGGATCATGGAGCTACAACCGACTGAAAATGGAATTTAATCAGAAGTTCTATCCTCTACATCTAGTTCATCGTGAACGGAATTATATTTATAATTTTTGGCCTGATGAAGGAGAAAGAATATCTCAAGCTTGGGGGAGGCTTAAGTCAATGTTATATTCATGCCCCAATCATGAGATCTCGAGAGCAATTATTATTCAGAATTTTTATGCTCGGCTTTCTCGTAATGATCAATCCATGCTCGATACTTCTTGTGCTAGTTCCTATATGAAGAAAGATATTGCTTTCAAGTGGGATTTATTGGAAAGAATTAAACGCAACTCTGATGATTGGGAACTCGATGAAGGTAAGTTGTTAGGTATGAACCTTAAGTTTGATTGAGTTAAATCCTTCATGGACACCGCTGCTTTTCATGAATTTCGCACTAAATATGGACTTGACTCATAGATAGTAACTTCTTTTTGTGAATTGTTTGCTGCTCATGTTGATCTCCCTAAGTAGAAATGGTTTAATTATCATATTCCCATTGAAGTGAAAGTAGTGTAACCTATTAAAGTTGAAGATAAAACTATTACTTATAATGTTGATCTTGTTATTCCTGCTGCTTATATCGAAAGACCACCTTTCCCTATTAGAATAAAGGAACATGCTAAAGATTCAACTCTGGTTCATAAGAGCTGTGCTAGAACACCTACACCCACCGAACAAAGTAAAGTTGAGCCTATTATTGCTATGGTTAAGGGTCTCTTGGTTGATAATATTGATGGGCATCTTATTCAGTTTTGTGATGAAGCCACTAGAATTGCTAAACCTGATGCTAAAGATAAACATAGACCCATTCTAGGCACACTTGTTGGTTTTGTTAAAAGAGGAGATCATTGTTATCATGGCTTATGTGATATGTGTGCTAGTGTGAGTGCAATTCCCTTTACCTTATATATAGAAATTATGATTGATATTGCACAAACTGAGTTAGAGGAAATTGATGTTACAAGTAAGCTTGCTAATAGAGATACTATATCATGCTTCGGGATTATTAGGGATGTTGAAGTCTTGTGTGGGAAAATAAAATATCCTACTGATTTTCTTGTTCTTGGCTCCCCACAAGATAATTTTTGTCCCATTATATTTGGTAGACCCTTCTAGAATACCATTAATGCCAGGATAGATTGTGAGAAGGAAACGGTTACCATAAGTTTTGGGGAGACGTCCCACGTGTTTAATTTCTCTAAATTTTTTAGACAACCCCATGATAAAGAATTGCCTATTAAGCATGAAATTATTGGTCTTGCTTCTATTCCTGTGCCTCCTATTGATCCTTTAGAACAATATTCGTTATACCATGAAAATGATATGCATATGAATGAAAGGAATAAAATATCCTATTCTCAAACACAACTTGCCTGTTCAAATACTTGGCGATCCTCCTCCACCCAAGGGTAATCCTGTGTTTGAGCTTAAACAATTATCAGATACTCTGAAATATGCTTATCTTGATGTAAAGAAGATATATCCTGTTATTATTAGTGCTAACCTTTCAAAGCATGAATAACATAGATTATTCAAAACTCTGAGGAAGAACCATGCTGTTCTTAGATATACTCTCGATGATCTTAAAGGCATTAGTCCCACACTATGTCAGCATAAAATTAAAATAGAGCCCGACGCTAAATCAGTTGTTGATCACCAACAACGGTTAAATCCTAAAATGAATGAAGTGGTAAGAAATGAAATATTAAAGCTTCTAGAGGCAGGTATCATTTACCCTATTGTTGAGAGGTAGATGGGTTAGTCCCGTTCATTGTGTCCCTAAGAAAGGAGTTATTACCATAGTTCCTAATGATAAAAATGAATTGACCCCGTAAAGAATTGTTACAGTATATAGAATGGTAATTGATTTTATGAAATTAAATAAAGCTACTAGAAAAGATCACTACCCTTTGCCTTTTATTGATCAAATGTTAGAAATATTATCACAAAACACACATTTCTATTTTCCAGATGGTTATTATGGTTTTTCACAAATAGTTGTCTCAAAATAGGACCAAGAGAAGACCAACTTTACCTACCCTTTTGGTACCTTTGCTTATAGATGTATGCCTTTTGGTTTATGCAATGCACCTGCAACCTATCATAGATGTACGACTGCTATATTCTCTGATTTTTGTGAAAGGACTGTTGGGGTTTTCGTGGATGATTTTTCCGTTTACAGAACTTCTATTGATGATTGTTTGAGAAACCTTGATCGAGTTTTGTAGAGATGCGAAGAAACTAATCTTGTATGGAATTGGGAGAAGTGCCACTTTATGGTAAATGAATGTATTGTATTGGGACACGAAATCTCCGAAAGAGGTATTGAAGTTGATAAAGGTCAAGTTGATGGTATTGAAAAAATGTCATGTCCTATGAATATCAGAGCTATAAGAAGTTTCCTTGGTCATGCTCGTTTCTATAGGAAATTTATTAAAGAATTCTCTAAGATTTCTAGGATGCTCACTAATCTCTTGCAAAAAGATGTTCCATGGGTTTTTGATGATGATTTTGTAGAAGCTTTTGAAATTCTTAAGAATGCCTTGATTTCTGCACCTATTGTTCAACCACCTGATTGGAACCTACCCTTTCAAATTATCTGTGATGCTAGTGATTATACCGTTGGTACTGTTCTAGGACAAAGAGTTCATAAGAAATTAAATGTTATTCATTATGCTAGCAAAACTCTAGACAGTGCTCAAAGAAACTATGCTACCACTGAAAAAGAATTCTTAGTAGTTATGTTCGCTTGTGATAAGCTTAGACCCTATATTGTTGTTTCTAAAGTATATTTTCACACTGGTCATGCTGCTATTAAATATCTTATGGAAAAGAAAGATGCTAAACCTAGACTTATCAGGTGGGTTCTTCTGCTACAAGAATTTGATTTGCATATTGTTGATAGAAAGGGTGCTGATACCCCATAACAGATAACTTGTCTAGGTTAGAGAATGTTCTTGATGACCCACTACCTATTGATCATAGCTTTCCTGATGAACAATTAGCTGTCATAAATGCTTCTCGTAATGCTCCTTGGTATGCTGATTATGCTAATTACATTGTCGCTAATTTTATACCGCCTAGTTTCACATGCCAAGAAAATAAAAAGTTCTTCCATGATTTAAGACATTACTTCTGGGATGACCCACACCTCTATAAAGAAGGACTAGATGGTGTTATCAGACATTGTGTACCTGAGCATGAACAAGAACAGATCCTACACAAGTGTCATTCCGAGGCCTGCGGAGGACACCACGCTAGAGATAGAACTGCACATGAGGTATTACAATCTAGTTTTGTTGGCCTACTCTCTTTAAGGGTTCTCGTAAGGTTGTCTTGTCATGTGATGAATGTCAAAGAATTGGCAATATTAGTAGACGTCAGGAAATGCCTATGAATTACTCCTTTTTTATTGAACCATTTTATGTTTGGGGTTTTGATTATATGGGACCTTTTCCAACATCCAACGGGTATACTCATATTTTAGTTGTTGTTTATTATGTTACTAAGTGGGTAGAAGCTATTCCAACAAGTGATAAAAGGATACAAAAGTGTGCATTCAGTGTAGGTGATCATGTCTTGCTATACAGTTCTCGGTTAAGTTTTTTTGCAGGAAAACTTCTCTCTAAATGGGAAGGGCCTTACATTGTCGAGGAAGTATATCGTTCTGGTGCCATCAAGATCAACAATGCCGAAGGCACAAATCCAAAGGTGGTAAACGGGAAAA
Source organism: Hordeum marinum (assembly GCA_022496015.1). Classification (NCBI taxonomy): domain Eukaryota; kingdom Viridiplantae; phylum Streptophyta; class Magnoliopsida; order Poales; family Poaceae; genus Hordeum; species Hordeum marinum. The sequence goes on from CM039678.1 coordinate 275,461,424, forward strand.
GAATCAAACATTATATTTCAGGTACTCCCATAAATGTTGAAACCAATGTTATCAGTACCATAACTTCGGAAGAGTATATTAGGGAGATTTACTAGAATGTTTCAGACTCCGAAAAGTAATAGGTATGTGGTACGACAAGTAAACCGACTCCAAAACTTTCCCAATAGCAATTTTACATGGTTCTCGAATATTATTTTTTTGGAAAATCAAAAGTAGTCCGAAGGACGCATGAGGAGGTGACAAGCTTGCTATGCGTGACCACCCCCCTAGCCATGCCTAGGGGGCCTACCACCCCCCCATGCGCCCTCAGGACTCCAATTTCTTGTGGTACACTCTTTCGAGTCGGCAAAATTTAATTATATATTCTCCCGAAGGTTTGCACTTTCATATCACGACAATACCTCCTGTTTTCATTTTGAGCTATTCCTGCAACAGATTTAGAGGAAGATGTCGTCCCAAGAGTCTAATGGGGAGAGCTATATATCGCATTATCTTGCCAACCCAAAGCTCTACGAGGACCTAGATCCTTATGGATTATTCTCGGAGGAGGAACAAGAGGACAAGTACAGGTAGGAAAGCTGAGATGAAGAGGAGACTCCTCTGCCTCAACTGCGAGATATGCACGTGGAGTTTAGGAAATCAAGCCTCCCAAACACAAGAACAAAACCCCAAGTTCTATTTATTCCATCTCATTTTTTGCAGGAGAGAAAGGAAGAATTATGTCAAAGGATATTGAAGCTCGAGCAGGAAGTAGATGACCTGAGGACACAAAATTTTATGCTTAAGAGAAAAGTGGACAAGCTTCCAACCTCATCAACAACTCCACCACCATCACCCCCGAAGAAGGACATCTAAACACATGGGTATGGGCACTCCCCTTGGCTTGTGCCAAGCTTGGAGGAGGCACCCCGGTATCATATCACCATCACAACTTTTTCTTTTTCCTTTGTCTTGTTTTTCTAAGTTCGATCCTTTTCGATTTTGTTTTGATATAGTAGAATAAAATTTTAGTATGATCTACCCTTTTAGTTTTTGCTTTTTGCTCCCCTTATGTAAGCAAGTCCAAGAGTTATATAATAAAAAGTAATTTTGATGTGAGGGCTCTGCTAGCTTACTATGCTCTTGATTCTTTGCTCATCTACCACCTTCGCATTTGTTCCTTGAGCATTGTTGATCTTAATGGCACCAAAACAATATACTTCCTCGACAATGTAAGGCCCTTCCAATTTAGAGAGAAGTTTTCTTGCAAAAAATCTTAACTCAGAATTGTATAGCAAGACATGATCACCTATATTGAATTCAAGCTTTTGTATCCTTTTCTCATGCCATCTCTTAACTTTTTCTGTAAAGAACTTGGAATTCTCATAGGCCTGGGTTCTCCATTCATCAAGTGAGCTAATATCAAATAACCTCTTCTCATCAGCAAGTTTGAAATCATAATTGAGCTCTTTGGTTGCCCAATAAGCTTTGTGCTCTAGCTCTAGAGGTAAGTGACATGCTTTACCATAAACCATTTTATACAGACACATACCCATAGGATTCTTGTAAGCAGTTCTATAAGCCCATAATGCATTATCATGTTTCTTAGACCAATTCTTCCTGGATCTATTAACTTTCTTTTGCAAGATCAAATTAATTTCTATATTGCTTAATTCTACTTGACCACTACACCGAGGATGATAAGGAGATACAATTCCATGATTAACATCATACTTAGCAAGGAATTTATGGAGTGCACCATGAATAAAATGTGAACCACCATTAGTCATTAAATATTCGGGGACTCCAAATCTAGGGAAAATAACTTCTTTAAGCATCATAATAGAGGTGTGATGATCATCACTACTAGTTGGAATTGCTTCTACCCACTTAGTAACATAATCAAAAGCAACTAAAATTACGAGCTTCCTTGAAGAGAGTAGACCAATAAAACCAGATGGTAATACCATATGTGTAGTTCTATCTCCAGGGTGGTGCCCTCCGTAGGCCTCGAAATGACACTTGTGTAGGATCTGTTCCTGTTCATGCTCAGGTACACAACGTCTAAGAACACAATCTACTCCTTCTTTATAAAGGTGTGGGTCATCCCAGAAGTAATGTCTTAAATCATAGAAGAACTTTTTCTTTTGTTGGTATGTGAAACTAAGCGGTATAAATTTAGCGACAATGTAATTATCATAATCAGCATACCAAGGAGCATTACGAGAAGTATTTATGACAGCTAATTGTTCATCAGGAAAGCTATCATCAATGGGCAGTGGGTCATCAAGAACATTCTCTAACCTAGACAAATTATCTGCTATGGGGTTATCAATACCCTTTCTATCAACAATATACAAATCAAATTCTTGTACCAGAAGAACCCACCTAATAAGTCTAGGTTTAACATCTTTCTTTTCCATAAGATATTTAATAGCAGCATGATCAGTGTGAACAATTACTTTAGAATAAACAATATAAGGTGTAAACTTATCACATGCGAACACAACTGCTAAAAATCATTTTTATTGGTAGCATAATTTCTTTGAGCACTGTCTAGAGTTTTGCTAGCATAATGAATAACATTTAATTTCTTATCAACTCTTTTCCCTAGAATAGCTCCAACAGCATAATCACTAGCATTGCACATAATTTCAAAGGGTAGGTTCCAATCAGGTGGTTGAACAACAAGTGCAGAAATCAAGGCATTCTTAAGAATTTCAAAAGCTTCTACACAATCATCATAAAAAACGAATGAGAACATCTTTTTGCAAGAGATTAGTGAGCGGCCTAGAAATCTTAGAGAAGTCTTTAATAAATCTCCTATAGATACCAGCATGACCAAGGAAACTTCTTATACCTCTGATATCCGTAGGACACGATATTTTTTCAATAGCATCAACTTTTTCTTTGTCAAATTGAATACCACTTTCGGAAGTTTTATGTCCCAAGACAATGCCTTCATTCACCATAAAGTGTCACTTCTCCTAATTCAAGACAAGTTACATAAAGTGGCACTTCTCACAATTCAAGACCAGATTGGTTTCTTCACATCTCTACAAAACTCAATCATGGTTGCTCAAATAATCATCAAAAGAAGTTTCATAAACGGAAAAATCATCCATGAAAACCTCAACAATCCTTTCACGAAAATCAGAGAATATAGCAGTCATGCATCTTTGAAAGGTAGCAGGTGCATTGCATAAACCAAAAGGCATACACTATAAGCAAAGGTGCCAAAAGGGTAGGTAAAGGTGGCCTTCTCTTGGTCCTCTTTTGACACATGTATTGTAGAGAAACCACAATAACCATCTAGAAAGCAGAAATGTGTGTGTTTGGATAATCTTTCTAGCATTTGATCAATAAAAGGTAGAGGGTAATCATATTTTCTAGTAGCTTTATTCAATTTCCTAGAATCAATTACCATTCTATATCCTGTAACAATTCTTTGTGGGATCAATTCATTTTTATCATTAGGAACAATGGTAATACCTCCTTTCTTAGGCACATGATGAACGGGACTAACCCATCTACTATGAGCAATAGGGTAAATGATACCTGCCTCCAGAAGCTCTTATATTTCATTTCTTACCACTTACATAATTTTAGTATTCAACCATCAGTGGTGATCAACAACTGTTTTAGCATTAGGATCCATTTTAATTTTGTGCTGACATAGAGTAGGACTAATGCCCTTAAGATCATCAAGATTATATCCAATAGCAACACAGTGCTTCCTCAGAGTTTTCAATAATCTCTGTTCTTCATGCTCTAAAAGTTTAGCACTAATAATAACAGTGTTGGGGAACGTCGCATGGGAAACAAAAAATTTCCTACGCACACGCAAACCTATCCATGGTGATGAGCATCTACGAGAGGGAGAGTGGATCTACATACCCTTGTAGATCGCTAAGCGGGAAGCGTTAAGAAACATGGTTGGTGTAGTCGAACTTCTTCGTGATCCAAATCGCCAAGCGTCCCACGATCTAATCACGAACCGTCCCGTGATCTCGTCACGATACGTCCCGCGATCCGATCATGAACGCCCCGTGGCCTTGATCACGATCCTTCCGATCTAGTACCGAACGGACGGCACCTCCGCGTTCAGCACACGTGCAGCTTGATGACGATCTCCACCGTCTTGATCCGGCAAGAGAAGGTGGAGAGGAGAGAGAGTTCACCGGCAGCATGACGGCGCTCCGGTGATGGTGGTGGAGCAATTCCGGTAGGGCTTTGCCTAAGCACTGTGAAACTACGATCTAGAGGAGAAACTATGCACCGGTGGAACGGGTAGCACGTGGCCGGAAATTCTATCCAAAAACCACCCAATACACTAGTATATATAGGAGGAGAGGAGAGGAGAGGCAGCCAAGGCCTTTGGGTCGGCCGAAATAGGAGGTGGGAAGCAATCCTACTTCACCTCCAATCCTAGTTGGAGTAGGATTGCCTCCTATTGGCTGATTTTCCACTTTTTGCTTTACGACTTTCTCTCCTGCGCCATGGGCCTTTGTGGCTGTTTTCCCAAACCACTAAGGGCTGGTTAATACTCTCCCACAGCCCATGGACCTCTTGGGGTCGAAGTACCCCTCCCGGAGGTCTCCCGGTACAGTACCGGCACTCTAGGTACACTACCGATGAGCCCGGAAACCAAACTGGGACTTCCTATATATGAATATTTACCTCCGGACCATTCCGGAGCTCCTCGTGACGTCCAAGATCTCATCCGGGACTCCGAACGAACTTCGGTCACCACCATACATAACTCTACACTACCGACACGTCACCGAACCTTAAGTGTGCAGACCCTGGGGGTTCGAGAACTTTGTAGACATGACCGAGACACCTCTACGGTCAATAACCAATGGCGGGACCTGGACGTCGACATTGGTTCCTACATATTCTACGAAGAACTTTATTGGTCGAACCTCTATGTAAAGGATTCAGTTAATCCCGTATAACGTTCCCTTTTGTTCTTCGGTATGTTACTTGCCCGAGATTCGATCGTTAGTATCTCCATACCTAGTTCAACCTCGTTACCGGCAAGTCTCTTTACTCGTTCCGTAATACAAGATCCCGCAACTAAAAATTAGTCACATTGCTTGCAAGGCTTATTGTGATGTTGCATTACCGAGTGGGCCCCGAGATACCTCTCCGTTACACGAAGTAACAAATCCCAGTCTCGATCCATGCCAACTCAACAGACACCATCGGAGATACCTGTAGAGCACCTTTATAGTCACCCAGTTACGTTGTGACGTTTGATACACACAAGGCACTCCTCCGATATCCATGAGTTGCATGATCTCATGGTCATAGGAACATATACATTGACATGCAGAAAACAGTAGGAATAAACTGACACGATCATATGCTACGTTTGTAGTTTGGGTCTTGTCCATCACATCATTCTCCCAATGATGTGATCCCGTTATCAAATGACATCTCATGTCCATCGCTAGGAAACCTTAACCATCCTTTGATCAACGAGCTAGTTCACTAGAGGCATACTAGGGACATTGTGTTGTCTATTTACCCACACATGCAATGTGTTTCCATTAAATACAATTATAGCATGGATAATAAACGATTATCATGAACAAGGAAATATAATAATAAACACTTTATTTATTGCCTCTAGGGCATATTTCCAACAAACAGGATATATCTTCTTTTCATAAAGATAAGCATATTTTAGAGTATCTCATAATTGTTTAAGCTCAAACACGGGATTACCCTTGGGAGGAGGAGGATCCCCAATTATTTCAACAAGCAAGTTGTGCTTCAGAATAGGATGCTGATCAAATAAAATCTTATCTATTTCATTCCTTTCATTCATATTCATGTCACTTTCATGGTCTACTAAATATTGTTCTAAAGGATTAGTAGGAGGCATACCAATAGAAGCAATACCAATAATTTCATCTGTACCAGGAAATTCTTTATCATGGGGTTGTCTAAGATATTTAGAGAAATTCAACTCATGAGATGTATCCCCAAAACTTACGGTAACCTTTTCCTTCTCACAACCTATCCTGGCATTAACGGTATTCAAGAAGGGTCTACCAAATATGATGGGACAAAAATCATGTTGTGGGGAGCCAAGAACAAGAAAATGAGTAGGGCATTTTATTTTCCCACACAAGACTTCAACATCTCTAATAATCCCAACTGGTGATATTGTGTCTCTATTAGCAAGCTTCATTGTAACATCAATTTCCTCTAACTCAGCTAGTGCAATATCATTCATAATCTCTTTATATAAGGAAAAGGGAATTTCACTCACACTAGCACCCATATCACATAAGCCATGATAACAATGATCTCCTATTTGAACAGAAACGACAGACGTGCCAACAATGCGACTATGTTTATATTTAGCATCAGGTTCAGCAATTCTAGCGGCTTCATCACAAAATTGAATAGCATTCCCATAAATATTATCAACCAAGAGAGCCTTAACCATAGCAACACTAGGATCGACATTAATTTTCTCAGGGTGTGTAGGTGTTCTAGCATAGCTCTTACGAACCATAGTTGAAGCCTTAGCATCTTCCTTTATTCTAACAGGGAAAGGTGCTTTCAAAATATAAGTAGCGGGAATAATAGTATCAACATTATAAGTAATAGTTTTCTGTTCAACTTTAATAGGTTCAACTACTTTCACTTTAATGGGAGGATGATATTTAAACCACTTATCCTGATGGAGATCAACATGAGAAGAAAAAGATTCAAAAAAAGAAGCTACTATCTCAGACTCAAGTCCATATTTAGTGCTAAATTGAAGAAAAGCATTGGTGTCTACGAAAGATTTAACATAATCTAACTTACGGTTCGTACCTGACTCCTTACCTTCGTCAAGTTCCCAATCCTCAGAGTTATGTTTAATTATTTCCAATAAATCCCATTTAAAGTCAATATCCTTCTTCATATAGGATCCATCACAAGAAGTATCCAGCATGGATTGATCATTACGAGAAAGACGAGCATATAAATTCTGGATAATAATTTCTCCCGAGAGCTCACGATTGGGGCATGAATATAACATTGACTTAAGCCTCCCTCCAATCTCGAGTGATTCTTTCTCCTTCACGAGGCCAAAAGTTATAAATATAATTCCGATCACGATGAACTGTATGCATAGGGTACAACTTTAGGTGAAATTCCATTTTTAATCTATTGTTGCTCCATGATCCAGTATCATCACATATCTTATACCATATCCATGCCTTCTCCTTCAAAGATAAAGGAAAGACCTTCTTCTTGACGTGATCCGTGTGCATACCTGCAAGCTAAAATAATCCACAAACTTCATCCACATAGATTAGATGTAAATTAGGATGTAGCATTCCATATCCTGCATAATGGTTAGCCAGCAGTTTCTCTATCATACCCGAAGGAATTTCATAATAAATATTTTCAGCAGGTTTAGTAGGTTGAGGGACAAGTATTTGTGTTTCCGGTCGAGGTGAAGATATCCCAAACAAGCCCCTCAAAGGATTAATTCCCATAGTAACCAGTGACAGTAAATTTCAGCACACTATATAAATTATTCTTTACCAAATTCCACTTACCAAAGGCGCTTCACTCCCCGGTAGCGGCACCAGAAAAGAGTCTTGATGACCCACAAGTATAGGGGATTTATCATAGTCCTTTCGATAAGTAAGAGTGTTGAACCCAATGAGGAGCAAAAGGAAATGACAAGCGGTTTCGAGTAAGGTGTTCTCTGCAAGCACTGAAATTATCGATAACAGATAATTTTGTGATAAGATAATTCATAACAAGTAACAAATGTATCAAAGGTGCAGCAAGGTAGCCCAATCCTTTTTGTAGAAAAGGACATGATCGGTCAAACTCTTATATGAAGCAAAGCACTCCCGAGGATACATGGGAATTTCTGTCAAGCTAGTTTTCATCATGCTCATTTGATTCGCGTTCGTTACTTTAATAATTTGATCTGTGGGTGGACCAGTGCTTTGGTGCTGCCCTTACTTGGACAAACCTCCCACTTATGATTAACCCCTCTCGCAAGCATCCGCATCTAAGAAAGAAGAATTAAGATAAATCTAATCATAGCATGAAACGTGTGGATCCAAATCAGCCTCGTATGAAGCAACGCATAAACTAGGGTTTAAGATTCTATCACTCTAGCAACCCATCATCTACTTATTACTTGCCAATGACTTACCCTAGTCCCAAATAATGGTAAATGTTATGTAGTTGATGTTCACATAATACCACTACAGGTGAGACAACATACATCTCATCAAAATATAGAACGAATACCAAATTCACATGATTACTTATAACAAGACTTATCCCATGTCCCCAGGAACAAACGTAACTAATCACAAAACATGTTCAAGTTCATAATCAGATGAGTATTAATTATCATAAAGGATCTTAACATATGATCTTCGACCAAGTAAACCAAGTAGCATCAACTACAAGGAGTAATCAACACTACTAGCAACCCACATGTACCAATCGGAGGTTTGAGACAAAGATCGGATACAAGAGATGAACTAGGGTTTGGAGAGGAGATGGTGCTGGTGAAGGTGTTGAAAGAGATTGACCCCCTGTCGATGAGAGGATCGTTGGTGATGAGGATGACTTTGATTTCCCCCTCCGAGAGGGAAGTCTCCCGGGCAGAACAGCCTTGCAAGAGCTCTAGATTGGTTCTTTCCAAGTTCCTCCTCGAGACGGTGGCTCTTTGTCCTGAAAGCTCTATTCTAATTTTTTCCAGGTCAAAACCCTCCATATAGCAGATGATGTGCGTCGGAGGCCTTCCAGGTGGGCCACAAGCTTGCTAGGCGCGGCCAAGAGGTGGCAGCGCCTGGCAGGCTTGTCACCTCCTGGTAGCCCACCTCTAGCATCTGTTTCGCCCAATATTTTTTATATATTCCAAAATTATTCTCCGTAAATACTCAGGACTTTTGGAGTTGTGCAGAATAGGTATCTTAGATTTGCTCCTTTTCCAGTCTAGAATTCCAGCTACCGGCATTCTCCCTCTTCATGTAAACCTTGTAAAATAAGAGAGAAAAGACATAAGTATTGTACCATAACGTGTAATAATGGCCCATAATGCAATAAATATCTATATAAAAGCATGATGCAAAATGGAGGTATCATGAGTGTGTGATCTTACTCTACGGATTGATACCTTGGTTTCATAACTGAGGGAAATACCTTGGTGTTATTTTTGGGTAGAAATAAAAGCTCTCAGAATTGGATGAAACTTTTTGTGGATTTGTTCTAGAATATATGAAGAATTATGGATCGAAGAACTACCGGAGGGGGTGTGCCAGGGGCCACCACACAACAGGGCGCCCCCTAGTGGTGCGCCATGTTGGCTTGTGGGGCACTCGTGGCCCCTCCGACCCTAATTCAAGTCCTATAAATTCACATCCGTGGAGAAAAAAATCAGAGAGAACATTTCATCGCGTTACATGAGAGGGAGCCACCACCACCTTGTGTTCTTCCTCCGGAGGGCTAATATAGATCCTGTTTTGGGCTCTAGAGAGGGGAAATCGCCACTGTTGTCTTCACCAACCTTTCCCCATCAACAGCGCATTGATGCTCACCACCGGAAGTGAGTAATTACTTTCTAGGATTGTTGGACAGTGGTGGTATTGGATGAGATTGATCAGGTAATCGAGTTAAGTTTGATAGAGCTTGATCCCTAGTATTCACTATGTTTTGAGACTGATGTTGCTAAGAATTTGCTATGCTTAATGCTTGTCACTAGGGCTTGAGTCCCATGATTTCAGATCTGAACATATTATGTTTTCATGAATATAAGAGTGATTTGGATCCTATCTTGCAAGTTGTATGCACCTATTACATGTCATGATCCATGTACCCCAAGGTGACAATAATTGGGATTCTTTTTGGTGACTGCCCTAGTTTGAGGCGTTCATGTATTCACCATGTGTTAATGCTTTGTTCTAGTTATCTATTAAAAGGAAGCCTTAATATCCCTTAGTTTCTATTAGGATCCCTCTGCCATGGGAGGGTAGGACAAAATATGTCATGCAACTTCTTATCCCAAGCACGTATGACTATATACAAAATACATGCCTACATTACATTGATGAATTGGAGCTAGTTATGTGTCGCCCTAGTTGTCACGCCCAAGATGCGATCCTATCCTTATTTTGGCACGAGGGCCTCGACAGGGATAGAAGCGCATCTCGTCGTGTTGCAAGAGTGGATATCATTATAAGTACATGTACAGAAGAGATGAGTATATGGAATTGGCTTACACTCGCCACAAGCAACATCAATATCACATCAATACAACAACATATTCAAACATCATACAGAAGAGCAGGGTCCAAGTACGGATGAAAACAAACGATAAAATGACATCCATCCTTGCTATCCCGGGCTGCAGCCTGGAACCCATCCTAGATTGATGAGGAAGAAGAAGAAGAACTCCAAATTAAACAAGCATCACGCTCACGTCAAATCACCACATTGCTTGTACCTGCAACTATTGTTGTAGTAATCTATGAGACATAGGGACTCAGCAATCTCATTTCCAAGGGTATCAAGACTATTAAATCTTAACGGGTAAGGAATGGTTAAGTGGTCAGGATGCAGCAATCAACTAAGCATTTATCTAAGTGGCTAACTTACGAATACAGAAAGTAAAGTATGGTGGTCTACTATCACGCCCAAGATGCGCTCCTATCCATTTTAAGACATGAGGGCCTCGCAAGGGATAGAGGCGCATCTTGCCGTTCGCAAATATAGTAACATTGCATCATACATTACAGAAGAGATGAGTATACAAGTTGGCTTATACTCGCCACATGCTAAATTACAATTCACACAGAGTTCAAATCATCAAGATGACGATAGGTTCCGACTACGGATGAAATCAAATGATTAAAACAGATGCAAATGATACTATCTCGCTATCCCAAAGATCACGACCATGGTCCTCTACTCATCAGGGTAAGTCACATACATCCTGCCTCTTTCCTGATCGTATTCCCACTGGAGCTGGGTAAGATCATCCTGCATGTACTCATCTGTACCTGTACCTGGAGGGTTGTAGTAATCTGTGAGCCACAAGGACTCAGCAATCAAGCGCCGGGTACCGAGACTATTCAAGCTTAAAGGTTGGGATGGGGTAAGTGTTTGGTTTGCAGCAGCTCTAAGCATTTATGGTGGCTAACTTATGCAACTCAAAAAAATATGAGTGGCCTACGAAGAACGATCGAATCTAGTATGATCTCTATGAGATCCTAAACAGTTACTTACGTCAATCATAACCCCGCCATGTTCTCTCTCGGATCATGTTCACCAGCAGAGACGATCACGGTTACTCACACAGTTTGTGTATTATATTTAGAGTTTACTTCAAGTTTACTATAATCGGGTGTCAAACAAATATCCAAGTTGCCACATAACTGCGGGCACGGCTTCTCGAAAAGATTTAACCCTGCAGGGGTGTTCCAACTAGTCCATCACAAATTACCACACTCCACTGGAATAGCCTCAACCACGGATCTCGTGGTCGTCATAGGTAATTCCAAAGGAATTCGAACACCTCGAGAAAACCCGAAGAAAGTCAGAGTCCACACGCAAGACACTCGATAAAGGTAAATCAAATCCAGCAAGACCTCCCGACATGTCGACGAACCTGATAAGAGCCGCGTATCTCGTTCTCAGGACACGACCGGATGAGCGCAGCGTAATGTGGCCTGATAGAAATCTCCCGAGTTGCCCCGGGTTGGCCCTGCACACAACTCTAGTTTGGACCAACACTCATGAGAAGCACTGGCCAGGGGTTGATTAATTATCCACGGGTTTGCAATGCCCTATGCAAATTTTATGAAGTTGTTAAGCAAATGTAGTACCAATGTTGGGTCTTGCCAGACAAGTTTTAATCTCAACCGAATAAATAAGGGGGTCCCCATAACAACCCCGAGCGTGTTAGGAGCGCAAAATATGGAAACCATAACACCGGTAACAAGATCTATGGCGGTTACAGCGGAACGAAACACCTAGCATAAGTCCAAGCCTTGCACCAATACGAATATATATATGTGCATTAAATTAAATAACAGATAATATTGTGATATGCAAATCCATGTTATCACATGGAACAACCTGCACCTGCAACTAAGAATGCTATAAGAGGGGCTGAGCAGCGGTAACTTAGCCAATCAAAGGTTTGCTATGATGTGGAGGGTTAGAGGCTTTCATGGCATTTAGGAGGCTGATGTTCAAGTGGTAGGTAGCACAATTGTAATGCTAAGAGCGGGAACCTAGCAAGCGAAAATAGTATCGGGATCTGGGTACAATCATCTTGCCTGTTGGTTCTTTAGTGGAACAAGTAGCGGGATCCTCGTAGTAGTACTCTCATGGGTCCTCGTACTCAGTATCAACACTCGCATCTACCCAAGAGAAACAGCAATAATAAACATCCAACCAAGGTGCAATGCACAACCAAGATGATGCATGATTCATTTATGAAGAATTAACATGACAATCCAAAACTAGTCATGTTTCACATGCAAAGTTTGTTTATTAATGATTCTGTACAAAACCTCATGTTAAGTTATTTAAACATGCATGAACATGTCAAATATGGATGCATCATGCAAAATCAATAGAAATTCATATAACAAACGAAAGAAGCAGAGTTACGGTTCTCACGATACGCTCACGACAAGGTACGAGGGCAAAATACAAGAGAAGTCCATGGGCTAATTCTTGGCATTCCCAGGTAGCCACTGGTTAGGCAATGAAAAACCAACCACAATATACTCAAAAATCATTCAATTCCATGGAGTATAGCTCCCACAAGTCACAAAACAACAAAACAACAATCTGCCACAAAATAGCAACATAGCAACTTACACAGCCCACAACTTGAGCTACAGGAACCCTATAGCCACAAACAAGATACTGACAGAATCTACACAACAAATATATCAACTTATTCAACTACACAATCTGCATAGGATGCACACCTCAATAATCATGAAGCTAACAAGTTGACATGATGAAACAGTTTTCTAGGACTTGGTGAAAATAACTGTTTTCTGGAATCTGAGTTAATAAAGTAGCAAGTTGACAGCAGTAGTCAAATATGTTAGACAACACCTCTTGGCATGAAAATTAACAGGATGATACAAGACAACATCTACTCCAAAACACTTGCACTGAGCATGCTGAAATTCACAACACATCACAAGATACCATCCACTCTACATGGCATAAAAATAATAGCAGATTCTCAGACTTTGTAGTTTTTTAGCATGCTGAAACAAAAACATTAAGTTGGCTACTTAACAGCATGGTTCCCACTTATATGTGTGATTCTCATGTTAAACAAAAATACCATGGCATAGTAGATATAAAACACTAGCACTTCCATGTTGGCACATGCCCCAAAGCAAGCAAGGATTAAATCATGCAAAAATGTCAAAGTAGCAACACAGCTAAAAATGACAGTTTTATAAACTTTCTCAAAAGTGAAATCTGAAAGCACCAATGGATTCATTGTCTCTTTCTACCCCAAATACATGTGTCACACTCATATGATCATGTCAAGCAACATGGCACCACTAAGCTAGCAAAACTACCACCTTTCTCATAAGTGACATATGATTCTAGATGGACAAAAGCAATATGATCATAACCAGATTTAGAAACTTAGCTTAACATGGCAAACACAAATAAACCTACTAGCAAGCATGACAACAAAGGGGGTCAAGTGGGGAAACCCACTAGTCCCCTACACACACACATACACTCTACCAGACCACACTCCAAGCACACACACACATGCTCATATACACCTCACATGTATATTGCACAAGCACAAACTTACACTCTCATCCATATGTGCATCCACATACCTAAACACCAACACATACACACAAGCACATGCATATGTGCACCACACATGCACATACACACACATAAGGGTGTAATCTGCCCACACACACACATATATACACATGCATATATACCCTTATGTATATACACATACTCACACTCAACACACATACACCTACACGCATGTGCATATACACACACTCCCATGTGTATGCACCAAGCACTCACATATGTATGTACGTCTAAGCACACACCCATAACCACATACACATACACTTGACAGGGAAGAAATAAAAAAACAAAAACCTGAAATCTGTATCTACACACACATAAATTTGCAAAAGGAAGAAAACTAAAAAGGAAAACAAATAAAAAAACAAAAATAAAAAGGGGGGAACCACGGGCTCGAACACACGACCTGGCGGTCGAATCCCCCTGGCGTCAACCTCTGCGCTACGGGCTCGGAGGTTAACAGAGAAGGGGCTCTGCCTATCTTAAGCACACACACGCATGGGAACCTGACGAAACTGACGGAAACGACACGCGACGACAACGGCCAGGCGAGTGCAGGGGAGGACTCCAGCGAGGGATAACCCCGGCAAGGGATGTGGGAGGCCTAGGGACTCTATCCCCAAGGCGCGGGAGCGGTGGCACGGAGCGGGGGCGCGCAGCAAAATTGCTCTCTGAACCGGAGATTCAGAGGCACCAGAGCACAGGGAGCACGACGACAGCACGGGTGCGGTGATGCCTACGCGAGGCGACAGACGACAAGGAAAGGCAGGCGGTATGGGGAGCTCACCTAGTGTCCACTGGACATGTAGGCGAGGCCGGACGCGTGACGGGGACGATGCAGACAACGACGGCGCGCGGCGACTTTCCCGGTTGCGGAGCAGAGGAGGAAGAGCTTGGGGAAGACACGATGGAGAGGCCTGACGTTCCTTTGGTCAAAGAGGAAGAAGAGGCCGAGGTCCCGTGTCCTTGCTATGCCACCAGCACGGCGGGGAGCAGCGCGGAGACTACCTCCGAGCACAAGCAGCAGCTTGGCTCGAGCACGGCGGGCGCGACGACGGCATGGCGCCTGGAGAGACTTACCAACGGCGGGGAGGAGAGAAGAAGAGCAGAACTAAGAGAGGAGAAACCCTAGGGCATGGAGGACCCTACAAATAGCCAGCTCGGGCTCCCGTCGGCCGTCAATTCGACGAGTAAGCCGACGTGGTGCTGCCGATGCTCTGCCGTACATGAGCAGGAGCGCACGCAACAAGGGGAGGCTGGCTGGGCTGTTGGCGCCACTGATGGGCCGCGCAGGGAGGACAGGAGGCCCACATCCACTCTCTTTCACACAGGAAACAAAGAAAAGGTTTTATTTTTATTTAAAAAGAAAATCACCTAAAGGTAAAACCCCAGAGATAAAAATAAAGAGTTTCTGGTGCAACAAAAGTACTTTTGCAGATAAAATAATGTGCCCCATTTAAATAAAATATTAAGTTGAATTTTTGGGCAAATAATTTTTAAATATTTTAAATAGGCAGCCCCCTGTTATTTTGAAAACTAAAGCATACAAACCTCAACATCAAAACAACCATACTCAAAATTAATTATATATAGGGCTACCTCTGAACATTTTTAAGCAATTTAATTATCAACTTAATTCTGATTATAAAGCAACATGGGGAATAAAGGCATTAGGTTGGGGTTTTGTTGAAAAGAAAAGAGAGGGGAAGAAAGATGAGCTTGCACCCATGAGCTCCACCCACACTCAAACCAAATCATAACACTCACATAGATGGTCACTACACAACATGGCATGACATGATGAATGCATGATGCATGATGCATGAATGCAAGAACAAGACATGGAAGACAAGTTGCAAAACATCATTAACTCCTGGCAACAAGGTTCATACAATAGGTTACATGCCAAATAAGGTAGGGACAACACTTGGGCTGTCACATCTACGCATAACATACGTGAACTAGTAATGATCACTAACTGATCCTGAACACCTACTTACGTCAAACATAACCCCACCGTGTTCTCTCTCGGATAAAGACTCATGAAAAGAGATAGTCACGGTTACGCACACATTTGGTGTATTTTATTTGAGTTTACTTCAAGTTTACTATGACCGGGTGTTAAACAAAATATCCAAGTTTGCCACATAACCGCGGGCACCGCTTTCAGAAAGATTTAACCCTATAGGGGTGCTCCAACTCATCCATCACAAATTAACCACATGCCGCGGGAATAACCTCGACCACAGATCTACTGATCATCCTTGGCAATTCCAAAGGAAATCCGACACCTCGAGATAGCCCAAAGAAGATCAGAGTTCCTCACGCAAGACGTTCGAGAAAGGTAAAACAAATCCAACAAGGCCACCCGACGTGTCGACGAACCTGATAGGAGCCGCGTATCTCGTTCTCACGACACGACCAGATGAGTGTAGTGTATAGTGGCCTCATAGAAATCACCCGAGTTGCCCCGGGTTGGCCCCGCACACGACTCTAGTTTGGAACAACACTCATGACGAGCACTGGCCCGGGGTTGATTAAATTATCCGCGGGTGCCGGCGGGTCCCTATGCAATTTTATTAGTTCTTAGGCAATGTAGTAACAATGTTGGGCCTTGCCAGATAAGTTTTATCCCAAAACGAAAATCAAGGGGGTCCCCATAACAACCCCAAGCATGTTAGGAGCGTTGAACACTGGAACATAACACCGATTAAGAAGTAACTAGAGTGGCAAGAATGGAACAAAACACCGAGCAAAAGGCCAAGCCTTCCACCCTTTACCAAGTTTATAAGTGCATTAAATTGAATAGCAATAATATTGTGATAACAAAAGAATGTCCATATTGACACATGGAAGAAATTGCACCTGCAGTTAGAAACGTTATAAGAAGGGCTGAGCAAGCGGTAACATAGCCAACAAAGGTTTGTTGGGATGTCGAGGGGTTAGATACTTTCATGGAAATGTTGGGAGGCTTGTCAAACAAGTGGTTGGTAGCGTGACATAACGATAAAAGTGGACAACAAGCATAGCAATGATAGGAGTGGTAACCAGGGAAATGTGTCATCTTGCCTGAGATCCCGCTCAGAACAAGAACGAGTCCATGAAGAAGATGAGCCAACGTATTCAAACGAATCCTCACACTCCAAACACTTTCGGAACTCTACCGAGAAGAAGCAATCCGGAAACAACAATCAACAAAAGATACACCACAACATAGGCATGACATGACGCCTAAACAAGTATGATGCATCTCCGGTTTAGTATGCAACGCATGGCATGGCATGGCAAGAAAAACAAACAACTACTACATATTAAGTGAAGTTCAATATGCAACGAGTTGCATATTGACGAAACTCCACGTTCGAATTATTTAGCTCACTCTCGTTAGGTACTCATCATCATTAAACGAGCTGCATTTTAAATGGGGCTAGAAGCAACATATAGCATTTCCGAAACATCCCCATAAGAAAATTATGAATTTGGTCCAGATCTGTAATAAACATGTTTTATATTTATTAAACATGAAAATAAAGTGCTGCATGTGATTCTACTCGTTTTTCTAGTCAAGTAACATATGTCAAACATTTAAATTGAAGTTACGGTTAATTAGTTATGACAAAAACCATTTTAACATGGCATTGGCGCAAATCATTGCAAACAGCAAGTTTAAGTATTTTTACCATGTGTGTAAGTTAAATATTATGAAACTACATGAAATTCTAGTCACTTTTCATATATAAAGTTTTTACATATGATGCACGGTTAATTAGATATTAGCAATTTAAAAACATGGGTTTTTCTGTAATTCTAAAATTCCTGGAAATTAGACAAAATCACAGATCTAAAAAAACACTAGTGGGCAAAATCTACAATAGGGATGAACAGAACATGGGCGCAAGGTAGCTATATGACGCACGAGGCGAGCGATCCGGCTAAGAGGGGCTCACCATGGGCCTTGGCCCAGATGCAGAGCTGGGCTGGTTCAGAGGCGCTAGGCTGGGCCTGGGCGGAGCGCGGCCCACGCGAGGGGGCAAGGCGGCCCAGGCAGGTACTCGCTCGCCCGGTCAACGCTGGACGAGCGCTGGCTCGATCCAGAGCGCATCGCCGATAGGAGCTACAATGGCGGCAGCGACTTCTAACTCCGGCGATCGGAACGGCGAGGCGGCAAGGAAAACGGGCGGATCCGGGCATGGCTTGTCCTGATCCACCACCAGCAACGGCGGACGGGGCTCGCCGGCGGGGCCATGGAGGGTAGGACCTATGGGAGAAGAGAGAGAGACTGGGTGAGAGAGAGACTTGGAGGAAGGAGGAGGAGAGAGCATGGCGGGGCCGACTAGGTGTCGCCGGCGTCGGGGCTCTAGTGTCCACCGGCATGGAAAGTCCATTGAGTGGCGGGACACGGGATGGCGACGGCTGGCGGCTGGATCGAGGGGCTTTGTCGGGACCCCGATCCCATGTCATAAGAATATAGTCTGTAACACATCACATCACTTTGCGGCCTCATGCACGGTAACTCCATGGCTGCAGCCTTACCTTAGCCGGGACCATTTGCGCCTTTTGGCTCACGTATGTGAATATGTCACTAGCATTCAAACGATAGAGAACCAGGGCCGACATGACTAGTCATAGAACCCAAGTGGCACATCCGTACAGAAACAGGCATACGTAACCCAGCAATGCAGGTGTCAGCCTCAAGCGTGTGTAGACGAGTTATAGCAAGCTACAAGGACTCCATTACGTCGTGGGACATAAATATCATCACTGCATGTAGACGAGCCGTAGCAAGCTACAAGGACTCCATTACACTGCGAGACATTTCCCCGAAGGGACAGACACAGCAGCAAAGAAGGATACATGCAGGTCAATCAATGTGTCCGGAGCAGTAGCAAGTTACGGAGGCTCGGTGGAAGCACGAACAGGCAGTTTCCCGTAAAGAGTACTACTAAAGGCACATGACTAGGTGTCGGATCCCATACATACAGTTGCACGTCACACGTACGCATGACATGCCCGATATGCATAGATACAACTATGGCATCACAACATAACCATACAACAACACAACTTTTATTTAAGAGGCTCAGAAGATCCTTGCATAATATGTTCTTACAGGTAGGGGTCACATGACCTCACACTCAAGTCATACAAGCAAGTTCATACAAACCAAGCGGAAACATAAAGTTGTCTGAGTACAGACAGTTGAAAGGGTAAAAAGGCACATGGCCTGACTATCTATAGCCCGCCACAAGGCGTAAGGTCATAGCTGGGACACCAGCTAATCAGCGTGGTCGACATCTAGATAGAACCCACCTGATAGGTCCTGAGTCTCATCTACAACATTTATTAAGCAAACATGAGTACAAACAGACTCAGCAAGTCTTCAAAGCAGACCTAAACTATTCATGCTCATGTATCAACAAGGGGAGTGGTGGAGTTTATGCAGCAATGCTAGCTTTGACTCATGCCTAACCTATACTACACAATTTTAACTCTTTGTTCAAATTTTAGATATCACACACGAGTCCACTAACTCCACATCAATACACTACCATGGATTCACTTCCGTCTCCTACGGGAGTGCCATCCACGGTAATCACACTTGCCTTGAGGTTTTTATGAGTATTCATTAAATTATCTATGAACATCGTAAGTTCTCCAAGTAGTCCATATCCGAGGATGCGGCTATTCGAACAGATTCGTACCTTGCAGGGGTGTACTTCTTCACACACGCTCTCGCGACTTATTGTTGTGTGCTCATAAAACCATGCACCTCGGCAACCTTCAAGCAGAAACCCAGCGAGGGAATCGGCCGCGACCGTCAATCACACAAGACCTCTAGTCCAGGCTATCGCCTATTTGAGACTGAACCCACACGGAAGTCCGGCCGAAGTTTCTCCTACGGCACGAAACGATGTGCGCAGGGTTCCCAAGCCCACCATTCGGGTGACCCTTGGTACATCATGCCACTACCTACCGCGTAGTAACCCACCCCTAGGGTCAGCGCTATGCATGGCCTCTAGCATACTATAAATACCAGAAACTACTTGCAACTCCTGGACCAAGGACTAAGCAATTGATAAGTCGAGCGGGGTCATATTTCAGGGCCCTGCATGTGGTAGTAACTAGCCTTGGATCACAAACACGGAACTCAGTTCCTAAGAACGGTCCCAATGAGACAACCTGCTATGTACTCCTACATTGCCTCTCATCACTACCTTTACCAAATAGGGTTCATCATTAAGTTTATCACATCAGGACAATATTGTTTCACTCCAGTTCATCACCCAGATGAATCAGACCTGACACAACTCTAAGCATAGCAAGCATAGCAGGCAAAGTAGGTAAAGCACAACATGGCTCAAGCATCTACCAAGTATGCTAGGTTGCAAGGTTTAGCTATTTACTATGACAATGATAGGTCATGCAAAGGAATGGGTTCATCTACCGCATATGACAGACAAGTGAATGTTATCCTAATGCAATAAACAAGAGCAGGAGGGAGAGAATGGGATGTTATCGGAATGATCAATGGGTTTCTTGCCTTGCTGGGAAACGGGAAGGTATTCTCCTTCATTGGAATACTCGGGGGTATCCTCAGAAGCAGGGCCTACCGCAATGCAGATATGTAGCAATCAACACACGGCAAGTGCAATAAGATGATGCATGATCATGACATGGCAGCATGTATGGATAAGCTAATGCAACTACTATCCAAGTTAAATGAAGTAATTTTGAATATAGGTTCAAGATCGTTCTCCATTTCATATTCCATATGTTAACCTATTAGTAAATGTCAATGTTCAGCCACATATGTTGCTCTAACATGCATGATAACAGCACCATTGGATTCATTGAATTTTTCTAATAAATTTTCATATATAAATTATTTCAATCTGAGTTATAGATTAATTTATATTAATTTTCTAAGTTTTATATAGTTTATGGAATTAATTTAATTCAGGAAATTCTTTATTGCATCAGCATGACCTCATCATGACGTCAACTGGTGAACACACCGTTGACAAGTCAAACATGACTAGTGGGGTCCACTGGTCTGTGACCCTGCCCCTAACAAAAATTAATTAAAACACTAATTACGAATTAATTAGGATAGAGCCCACAATAAGTGGGTCATTAACTTAACTAAATTATTATTTTTATTTATTTTAAACAAATCCTAATTAACCCTGACCCGGCCCAACTTGCTAGTGACCTAGGGATCAAACCCCCATGGTCAGCGCCGGCCAGACTCACCGGTGTTGACCCGCCGGTGACTCCAGAGACGGCGGAGGGCTTGGGTTTCCTCCAACGATGGCCATTTCACTGGTGGAAGGCACCAGGCGAGCCTAGGCTCATGCGCGTCCATGCCGACACCTCTCAGAGGCTGAGACGGCTGGGATCGACGCTGGCGACGAGCTCAGTGGCTGCCGGAGCTCAGGCGAGCACGAGTTCGACGAACCAGGGTGCAACATGACCACAGCTTGGCACCTACAACATCTACATGGCCCCACCAGCTTCGTGGTAGCCTTGGAAGGACCAGCTGGTCACCGGAGCAACGCCGGCAACGAGCTCGTGCGGCGGGGCAATTCGGGCATCGACGGAATCGGGGACTACAGAGGGGGAAACGGTCGGGGAAGAGAGGGGAAAGGACCGGGGGCTCGCTGCAGCTGGAGCCGACGAGAGCCTTCTCGGGGAGGGCTCGGAGGTGATGAATCAACAGCGGCGGAGCTCAGACCCAACGAGGAAGAAGGGGTCGAGGTCGTCGCTCCAGGGCTTCTGGCGGCGCATGGCTCGACGCAGAGGTCAGGGACGATGAGGCGGAGCTTTTGGTGAGCTCAGGGAGGCGCGGGAGCGGGTGCAACTCCGGCGGCAAGCGAGCGGGGCCGTCGGCCATGGCGGAGCATAGGAGAGAGAAGAGGCTGGGGAGAATGAGCGAGAGACAGAGTGATGGGGATGGCAGCGCGTCCTCATCCGCTCGCCAGCGCGACAGGGGATGCACCTCCTGGACGCCAGGAGGACGAGGATGATGCTGGGCCAGATGGGCTCACCTAGGTGGGCTTGCTCTTTTTTTAAAATTTCCAGTTTCTGTTTTCATCTTGACATTTGTTTATATTTTTTTTATTAAGCACAAATGCGAGGCAAATAATATCCCAAATATTTTATAGAGCTAAGTTTAAATATTTCAAACCTCTATAATAAGTTTCAAAATATTTTGAATACTAAATTAATTATATTGCTTTATTTGGCATTTTCAAGAGCTTTAATATTTGTTTTTGAAATGCTTTAAAGATTCAAATACTTAGAATGGCCCCTGATATATTAATGTCCACATTTATCAGACATAGGGGACATTTTTTATGGGCATTTTGGATTTGTTGTTTTTCACAGCTATTAAATTTGTTTGATTCAAGTGAGGTGTTTGAGGTTTCTGTTAATCCCCATTTCAAGTTGATGCAAAAGTGAAAACATGATGCACACACATGCTGACCTAAGTAAACCAACTAGGGATGTGACAACTCACCCCCACTCAAAAGAATCTCGTCCCGAGATTTGGTAGTCGTCCGAAAGAGCGCGGGGTACTCTAGTGAAAGATGATCCTCTCTTTCCCACATGGCTTCCTTCTCGGAATGGTGTGACCACTGAACCATGAGAAATTTGATGTTCTAACGCCTAGTGGTACACTTAGCTTGATCAAGAATACGAACAGGGTATTCTCGATATGTAAGGTTATCTTGGACATCCAGCACTTTGTGGTCTACTTCTCGGACGGGGTCCGAGGAGCAACGCCTGAGTTGCGAGACGTGGAAGACATCATGAACCTTGGAAAGGTGCGGCGGAAGTTCCAATTGGTAGGCAACCTCTCCTTGTTTAGCAAGAATGTGAAAAGGTCCAATGTAACGAGGATCCAACTTGCTCTTGATACCGAATCGATGGGTACCCTTCAGAGGTGTAACCCAAAGATAAGACTTCTCGTCAACTTGATAGGTCATAGCTTTGTGATGGAGATCATATTGGCTCTTTTGATGAGATTGGGATGTTTTCAACTTTTCACGAATAATGCGAACTTGCTCTTTTGCATCCTGGATCATATCCGGGCCAACGAGTTGCCTCTCTCCTGTTTGTCACCAGTTAAAAGGTGTTCGACACCTTTGTCCATAGAGAACTTCAAAAGGGGCTTTGCCCAAGCTTGATTGATAACTATTGTTATAAGAAAATTCGGCAAATGGAAGACATTTCTCCCAATTCATATCGAAGGATATAACACAAGCTCGAAGCATGTCTTCGAGGATTTGATTGACTCGCTCAACTTGACCACTTGACTATGGATGGAAAGCTGTGCTAAAGGAAAGATGAGTCCCCATAGCGGTTTGGAAACTTTCCCAAAATCTGGAAGTAAAGATACTTCCACGGTCCGAGTAAATCTCCAAAGGAACACCATGAAGAGAAACTACTCGAGAAAGTATAACTCCGCTAGCTAGCTAGCAGTTATACTCTCTCGACCAGGAAGAAAATGAGCCACTTTGGAAAGACGGTCTATGACCACAAATATAGCATTATTATATCTCTTGGTCCTAGGAAAACTGGTAATGAAATCCATACCGACCTTATCCCATTTCCATTCAAGAATAGCTAAAGGTTGAAGGGTGCCAGTAGGTCTTTGATGTTCTGCCTTAATGCGACGGAAGACGTCACAGTTGGCAACGAACTGAGCAATTTCTCTCTTCATCCTAGTCCACCAGAACCTCTGGCGTAGGTCCTGATACATCTTGGTACTACTAGGATGAATCGTGAGTGGAGAATCATGAGCCTCCTTAAGGATCAGCTGTCTTAAGCATCTGCTCTTAGGGACCACCAACCGGTTCTAAAAGAACACAACACCCTGATCGTCTTTGGAGAAATCTTTAGCATTTCCGCTAGAAATATTCTCCTTGATCCAAGATATACCCTTATCATACCTCTAGACAACTACTAATTGATCCCTAAGAGTATGTTTCGCCACCAGGTTGGAAAGGAATCCTTGAGGAACAATGTGGAGGTTCAACTTCCGAAAATTCTCATAGAGAAGGGGTTGACCTTGTTGTAACATGAGGTTGTTACAATAAGACTTACGAGTTAGTGCATAAGCCATGACATTGGCTTTCCCTAGGGTGTAAGTTATCCCTAAGTCGTAATCTGTAATCAACTCAACCCACCGTCTTTGCCTGAGATTCAAATCCGGCTGGGTGAAAATATATTTCAGACTTTGGTGATCAGTGTAAATTTCGCAACGATTACCCAGAAGGTAATGTCACCAAGTTTTTAGTGCATGAACCACAACTACAAGCTCAAGATCATGTGTTGGATAATTATCCTCATGTGGACGCAATTGTCGAGATGTGTGTGCAATCACATGACGATCTTGCATGAGAATGCAACCTAATCCTTGTCGCAAGGCGTCGCAATAGATAACAAAGTCCTTAGAGAAGTCTGGTGGTAACAGAATGGGAGCAGAGATCAGGCGTCTTTTTAGTTCCTGAAAACTATGCTTGTATTGTGGGGTCCACTCGAACTTTTTATCTTTCTTGAGGAGTTCAGTCAGAGGTTTCACAACCTTGGAGAAGTTCTCGACAAAGCGGCGACAATAGCTCGCTAAGCCAAGGAAACTCCGAACTTGCTTAACCGATTTAGGTTGAGTCCAATCAAGGACGACCTATGCTCTCTCGAGATTGAGAGCAATGCCTTTGCCAGAGATCACGTGGCCAAGATAGGTCACTTCTGGTAACCAAAATTCACACTTGGAGAATTTGGCGTACAGACGATGCACTCGAAGTTTCATCAATACCAGCCTTAGATGCTCGGCATGTTCCTGTTCGTTCTTCGAGTAGATGAGTATATAGTCAAGGTAAACCACGATGAATTTATCCAGATACTCCATGAACATCGAATTCATCAAGTGAGAGAAGGTGGCTGGGGCATTGGTTAAATCGAAGGACATGACGGTGTACTCGTATTGGCTATAACGAGTAAGAAAAGCCATTTCCTGAATGTCCCCATTTCTAATTTTGATTTGATGGTATCCCAACCACAAATACATCTTGGAAAAGACAGAGGATCCAGCGAGTTGATAATACAAATCGTTGATCCTGGGCAGCGGATACTTGTTCTTTATGGTGGCCAGATTCACTGGCCGATAATCCAAACCATCCGATCCGATCCATCCTTCTTCTTGACGAAGAGAATGGGGCAAGCCCAAGGAGATGAACTAGGACGAATGAAACCTTTCTTCAAAGCCTCATCAAGTTGTTTCTTAAGTTCGGCTAGTTCTAAGGGTACCATGTTATAGGGTCTTCTGGCTATTGGGACAGTCCTTGGGATGAGCTCTATCATAAACTCTACATCATTGACAAGTGGAAATCCTGGTAGTTCTTCTGGAAAGTCATCCGGAAAGTCTCGGACTACTAGAATATCTTCTAACTCTATAAGAGGTCTAGCATTAAGAGAATAGAGTTGGCGCTTGGCTGCTTGAGTGGAAACATTAACTATCTCACCCGACGGATGTGTAAGCTGAACATTCCTAGTATGAGTATCAATCTTAGCATAGTGAGCTTTCATCTAGCCCATGCCTAAGATGATGACGTCCGAAGACTCGAGGGCTATCAAAGATACTAGAAATACTAGCCTATCCACAAGAATCTCATTGTCATGGCTCACTCTAGAAGTTTGCCATTTTGAACCAGGAGTCTGAACTACTAAAGGAGTAGGCATATCACAAAAAGACATGTTATGCAACTGTGCATAACTTTCTGAGATGAATGAATGAGATGCTCCAGTATCAAACAGAACAAATGCTAGATGACTATTGATAGGGACCGTACCTAGGATAACATCGGGATCCTCAAGGGCTTCTTCAGCAGAAACATAATTCACTTGACCACAAGCAGGAGCTGGCTTCACATAGAAAGCTTTTCCGGCTTCCCACGTCCAGCCGGCTTGGCATTGTTCTGAGGACACTCGCAGGAGTAGTATCCTGCTCCTCCACATTTGTAGTAGACAACGGTAGCACGGGGAGTAGCATTGGCAAGGGGACCTCCAAATGTCCTGGCTGGAGGGTTGGGCTGGAAGGATGGCCTCCCGGTGTACCTTGGTGGCAGAGCTGCATTGGGCACCCACACCCAACGTTTGTTGGGGCCTGAGCCAGATGCGGGGCTGAAGTCATGGGTGTGCTTCTTAGTTGCCTCGTAATTAGTATATCCTGTTTCGGCATTGATAGCCTTATTAACGAGAGCCTGGAAAGTTGAGCACTCATGTAGGCGTAGATCTCGACGGAGCTCAATATTAAGTCCTTGCGGAACCTAGCATCGGTTGACACTTCCTCCAGAGCATAACGAGCAAGATTGCCAACCTCATGGCTATAAGCATCCACTATCAATTTGCCCTGGGTGAAAGCACATAACTCCTCTCTCTTGCGATCCATCAGCCCTTCTGGGATGTGATGGGTAAGAAATGCCTCACTGAAATCTGCCCAAGTTGTTGTAGGGCCTGCGGGACGCATGGGTTCATAATTTTCCCACCACGGATTGGTGGGTCCTTCCAGGAAGTATGCCGCAAAAGTCACCTTGTTGGCCTCAAATACATTGGCAGCTCGGATTTTGCAGGACATGCTAGTCAGCCAGTCATCAACGTCAAGCAGGTCGACCGATTGATGAAACTTAGGTGGGCACAACTTGATGAAGTCATTGAGGGACACACCATCATTACGATCATTGCGGGGAGGACACGTTGTATTCTGCTCAATACATTCCAACAGCCTG